>CM062523.1:52942949-54240449 GCA_031439595.1 Pterocarpus santalinus
GCACTCAAACTCATTCAAATTCAACTTCAAATTCATATTTTTAAATTGTAATTATGATTCTAGATCTAGCCCATTCAAATTCAAATGCAAATGCAAATCCAAATTCAAATTCAAATCTAAATTCATATTTGCTTTCAGATTTAACTACGAATCTAAATATAAATTATATTATGCATAATTTTTGTAATTTAATTTAACTATATATACTAATAAAAATAAATTATCTATATATTCAATCGTCCAGCAATATGATTAATATCATCCAAACGGCGTAAATCGTACTTCATACCTCTAGATCAACTACACAAATACAATAATAAAAATAACTAATTATAAATTCTAAATACTATCTATAATTTTCAACAAAAAATCGTACCTTTCTTCTTCTTCTTCTTCTTCTTCTTCTTCTTCTTCTTCTTCTTCTTCTTCTTCTTCTTCTTCTCTCTCTTTCTAACCTATCGCAATTCACCCTTTCTCTCTCTAATATACATAAATCGGTCTACCAAGGCCGTTATTTATAGGAAAAATTTTGCAAGGAAATTGGCCTAGTTAGGCCGATTTTTAAAAACTACATAAATCGCCCTAGTTAGGCCGATTTATATACAAGTATATTTTGTATACAAATCGGAAATCGGCCTAAATATATTTTGTATATAAATCGGCATATCTAGGCCAATTTATGTAGTTTTTAAAAATCAGCCTACTTAGGCCGATTTATCAAATACCCCATTAGCCCCAGATTTTCGTAATTAATCTTCAATTATCGTAATTTTATAATTAAATTTATTTCTTTTATTTATGTAAAAAAACTGAAGAACCCTACCATCCATCATTGTTATCGTGGTCTTCATCTCACATTTGCGATATGGATTCCTCTTCTTGCTCCCTTGATCTCTGAATTTTCGGCTGTTGAAGCTCCGAAAGCTCTGAAAGCTCCATCTTGAATCAAAGAAGGGAATAATTAAAATTGCTCTGAAAAAATAAATAAAGAAAAAGAATGAAAGAATCAAATAAAATTGAAGAAATTTTTTGAAAAAAAATAGAGAAAATATGATAAAAGAGTAGAGGTCCAAAGAGAGAGTTTAAGTGACGTATGAGAATTGGGAGCAGATGGTGATATTGGTTCTAATAGTTGGTATTCATTCACTGTCTCACTAATAATGGGTGAGAAAAAATAAATGGACCAGATACATTTCCTTGAAAAGACAAAAAAAAAAAAATGAATACTGATTAGTTGATTAAGGTGGCAATTGATTGGGGATAATAGAGTAATGGATATGGGAAAGAGAAATTGTAATTAGTAATTGATCCTTGTAGATAACCAACCAATTAGGTGTAGATTCTTTACAGTATAGATAATAATAATTTTTATTTTAAAATAAAATTAAAAAGGTTCTTATAACATGATTGGTTTGTTCTAAAAATAGTAAAGATTCTAAAATTTGTTGGAGAAGCCATTAAAGGATTAGTTGCCACTTGGCAGAACTTTCCAAGTTATGGTTCTAAAATATTATATTAAGTAGAAGTAGATTAAATTCCTACCATTTATTAGATTATCTTTTGGCATAATCAAATTCTTTTTAACCTACTTAATAGTAAGGATTGAAACATGATTATATGATATTAAAATTTAACATGAGAAGCCAATAGTAGTTGGTTCACTTGATTGTCTTTCTACTATATATACATTGATATGACTTATGTGCGATTGTTAAATTCCTTTATTAGTGAGTAATATGCAAGTATCTCTATAAACGTTTGGTAAACTTAGAGACATTTTATGTAAGTATTATATGTAAGTATCTCTATAAAGTGAGTATTTCCCTTAATCTAAGCATTTTATGTAAAAAAAAATTAGGCTTAAAGATATTTTTAATCTTTATAAATATAGATTATTTTGATTTTAGTCCCTTCAAAATTTTTCTTAGGTTTTGATCCCCTCTCTTTTTTTTTTTTCCAATATCAAGTATTTAGTTCCTATCATTTTAAATTTTTGTCCTTGTAAATATTTTAGAATATATCTTTAATCCTTACAAATATTGAAAATTCTCACAAAAATATTCTTTTGCTCATTAGAAATATCACCACTTAATGGCAAGGACCAAAAGCATAATGTTGGGGAAAAAAAAAGTGACCAAATGTTAAGAAAAAAATTTTAGAAAGAGTTGCGGTGCGTTTGTTTCAACTTTTAAAAAAAGTGATTTTGAAGCTTAAATTTTTATATATAATTGAAAAAGCTGAAAACTAATTTTTTTTTAAAAGCTATTTTTTTCAACTTCTACAAAAAAATTGAAATTTTTTTTAGATTCTGATTATTTTTAAAAAATCATCCAAATATATAAAAATTGATTTTTTCCAATGAAAAAAGTGATTTTTTACCCAAAAATTTTCAAACAAACACACTCTAAAGCTAAAATGACTTATATTTATGAAGATTAAAAACATATTCAAGTTTGTTTTTTTGTAATTTGGTCCGATCCGATCTAGTTTGATGTATTTCATTCTAATCAGTCTAGTCTCGTCTAGTTTGGTCAGAGAATAAGGATGTAAGAAAATGAACCTAAGTTTTTTTTTTTTTTTTTCTCTTAGTATGATTTGGTCATGGCCAATTTGATTCGATTCGGTCTAATCTGGTTTAGTTTGGTCTGGTCCGGTTCATTTCTATTTGATTTGATCTGATTTGATTCAATCTGATCTAATTCGATCTGATTCGCCCCGATTTAGTTTGTTTGGTTTTGTTCGATTTGGTTTGGTTCAATTCAATCCAGTTTGGTCTAGTTTAGTCTGATCCAATTTATATGGTCTGGTTCAGTTCAATCCAGTTTAGTCTGATTTGGTTCCATTCGATCCGATTCAATTCGATCTGTTTTGGTTTGGTTTGGTTCGATCCAATTTGATTTGATTTTGCCTAATTTGATTAAAATCAAAGCAAAGGGGACCAAAAGCAAAACAACGTATATTTATAAAAACTAAAAATATAAGGTGGTTTCTATAGTACCCACCGAAAATTTAAGGGTTTTAAACCCTTCCTAGGTGATCCAATGAAATCTAACCATATGTCTAATTTAATCCACTGAAACATATACCTTTAATTTTAAGTTTAACTCCTCATGTTTGGTTTCAATTTTTCTCCAATTCTTATTCCAAACATATAACAAGTTATCTTGTCCTAATATCTACATAGTTGAACAAAAGATTATTTGATCTAAAATTTGTAAAACATAACAAATAGAAATAACACTCATCAAATAGCCTAGTCCCTGTTCATATATAAAAATAAACCTAGCCACTGTTCACATCAAAAAGAAAAAAAAAAAACCCAGCTCCTGTAATAAATCCAACCCTAGCTGTTGAGACCGCAATCCAAACCATGAAAAAAGAAATCAAAATCATGAGTGATTTATCTTTTGTTTCGATTTTTCATGTGTTTGGTTTCAAGGAGTATTAATGGGATTGTGGTTTTGGGAGTTTGCTTTTGCTTAGGGCCCGAGAAGGGTTATGGTTATGGTTATGAACTATTATTGGATGCATGTATGTGGCGTGCTAAGGATAAATAATGGAAATCATAATTGTTTGAATAGTTGATAAGAGAATTGTGTGTTGGAAGAAGAGAGATGCTCACCCAATGACTTGTGTATTGGGTGATGCGGCTGGAGTTTTTTCTTTCATTCTTTCTTTTATTGGTTATGAATCGGGCTTTTTTTTTTAATATGAATAGGGTTGGATTATTTGATAAGTGTTATTTCTATTTTTTAGAGTTTACAAATTTCAAATCAAATAATCTTTTATTGAACAATTTAGATATTTGAATAAGATAACTTGTTAGATGTTTGGAATAGGAACTGGGGTAATAAAGATTGGGGCAAAATAGAAAACAAATAAAAATAATGTGGGTTTATACATAAAATTAAAAGTATATATTTAAGTGAATTCAATTAAATTCATTATTGGGCCGCCTAAGAAAGTATTTAGAGCTCATGTACCATAGAAACCGCCAAAATATAATTAAGCTAAAAAAAATGAAAATTGACAAGAAAGCATGACAATGAAAATTAACAAGAGGGCATTTTCTCCATCCAGCAGCACACTGAATACACCGAGGTTGAATTGAATGCACCATGCAGGCTGTGAATGTGACACCTCAGAGTCACACACGTCAGAGCTGGAACCTCATTGGTGCAAAATTCCAACTAGGCAAAGGCCGGCAGAAAAATTCTAATATAATAATCCTGGAGGAAGCCCTTTTCCTCCTTCACCATGAGTTACAACCCTTGAATGTTTATGTGGGACCCACTTACAGTACACAATTCGGAAATCACTCGGTAAAAGTTGCTGTTGGAAGGAAGAAAAAATTTCCTCCCGGAGTAAAGAAGAATAACCCAGGCTAGTAACCAAAAGAGGGTTGCTGCCGCTGGCGGTTTTTCCGTTCGTTAGCCTTGTCTTAACTCGGGCACCTAAACTCACCACCGATCCCAACCACAACTCACCCCGAATCGTTCCCCCTTTTTTTTTACCACCACCACCCCCCTCGCTTCTCCTCCGTGAACACACGCTCGCTGCTACGGTTGCAAATTGCAACACACTCTTCTCCCTCGCTCCGCAAAACCGCATCACAAAATCGCCCATGAATCCACCGGTAATTACAACGCTGCCATCGCTTCAGAGTACAAATAGCAGCTACTACTGTATTCCTCACCTCTTTGTTGTTTCTCTATTTTTTTAACTTCTTCTTCTTATGAGAATCTGTTTGTGTTGAATGAATGTCGATGGTACCGTACGATATGGAACAGCAGAGAAGTGGCGTCTCCGGTTCGTCGCAGAGCCCTAGATCTCCGTCTTCTTCGACGCCGTTCCTCTCTGTCTCCGTCACTGATCCCGTTAAGCTCGGCAATGGCGTCCAAGCCTATATCTCATATCGTGTCATCACCAAAGTATATATAACTCACCTTCACTGCACTCTCTTATTTATTTATTTATTTATTTTTCTATTTTGTTGGAAATTTCTTATTGAATCGGAGTCGAGTTTCGATTTTGTTGTTTGTGTTTACATTGGTGAGAGTCGGACTAGTTGAGGTTTCTATTGAACTCAGCTTGTAGGATGTTGTTAATTTGGCGAGGAGTGTAGAAAATAGAAATGGTGAAATGCAGATCGCGTGAAATATTTTTTTTTCTGTTTTTTTTTGGTTAAATAAAAGTAATTATGTGAGAATTTTTGGTGATGAGTGAGAAGTTTAGGGATTTTTTATGTTCGATGCATTGATGATCATGACTTTCAGGAGTAATCGGTTTTTTTCTCTTGCACGATGAATGCAGTTAAATAACAATCGATTTCCGAGGGATTGTAATATTGGCATTTGGAGCATTGTGATTAATACATAGCTAGATAGATGAACTGTCTTGGATGACTTTTCCCCCCTTTCTGAAATGCTACTATTTACCTTTGGATTCTGTTGTCAATTTAGTGTAAGGTAATGTACATATATGCATTAGTTGTGATTAGGTGCATGCATGGTAACAACTTATTTTGAAGAAATAATCACTTTTTCTTCAAAAATTGTCTCAGGAAACTTTCGATTATTGAAATAATTTCATTTTCACAGCTAATCCAAACACTCCCTAAGAAATGATATGCAACATGCATGCTTGTTTGTGCCTGTTTGAGAGTGGTTAGTTCTTGTTGAGTTGAGTGAAGGGAACAAAGAGAGACTTGAAGAAAATTTTTTGCTTATGGTATTTTCCGCAGAAGGTTTAGTTCTTTGAGGATGATGGACAATTTTGAGAAAATTTTGATACTCTAAATGCTCTAAGTGACTATTATCCTTGTTTTTGCTTGAGTATACTGGTATGAGGATGTTATCTACCACTTTAAATGCTTTATATGAGATTCACAGGCTAGTGTATCTATAAACTTTTGATAAAATAATAAATAACTAGTGCCCTTTCTATTGTCAATTCAAAGATATTCTCTTTCATTGTTTATTAGTTTTGGTGTCTTCCATCAACCCTGAGATGCACTGGGGAGATGTGTAATATAAACATCTGCTATTTCATTGTCTGACTACCACCTGAATTGATTCGGCAGACGAATTTTCCGGAATACCAGGGACCTGAGAAGATTGTCATCCGACGTTATAGTGACTTTGTGTGGTTACGTGATCGTCTTTTCGAAAAGTATAAAGGCATTTTTATTCCTCCTCTTCCGGAGAAAAGTGCTGTAGGTAACATCTAAGCAGGACTATTTCTTGCACGTTTAATAATAGTTTAAACTAGCTACTGCCATTGGAATGCTTATGCTAATGCTACTTTGACACTCTTTTAATGCTTGATCTTCCTGTTTATGTTAATTTTCAGAACTCTTGAAGTTGCTTTTTCATTTATCGTAATGAAAAAGTTTTGGCTGAGGGGAACTGCTTTTTGTTTTATAATAATGCTTTTCTTTGGTAGAATAAGTTTGCCACGGATATCTGTTTTTAAAAATTAACTTGAAATTGCCCTGTGATCTGCCTTACATTGTCTATTTTCTTCAGTCTTTCAGATTTCTGGTTGAGCTTGATAGACTGAATTAGTATGGATTGGTTCTCCTGTTTGAATTATATTTTATTAAGTCTTACTTTTTGAGAGTTCATCATGCTATTTTTTGTTTGTGACCTGGAATTTATAGCATGATCATATGTGCATTTACTTGGTGGTTTGATTTACAATGGGGCCATCATCTCTGATAATGAGTAGTCTAAATTGATTAAGGTCCTAGAGAAGCCTTGCGTTAAGCTTATAAAATATTCATTGTAGACTTGATAATTGCTGTTGAATGTTGATCATTTATATTACGCTATTGGTAATTGCTGTCGTATAGAACTGTTTGATGGTGATTGCAATTTATTCAATGGAGACTTGAACATTCCTGTTGAATGTTGAGATAAAGCTGTCCAAAAATTCCATTTGGGTTTCACTTTTGGTTTGTTATTGCAGAGAAATTCCGCTTCAGTGCTGAATTTATTGAGATGAGGCGGCAAGCATTGGATATATTTGTAAATAGGATAGCATCACATCATGAACTTCAACAAAGTGAGGACCTGAGGATGTTTTTGCAGGCAGAAGAAGAGGTGATGTCTCATCCTCCGTGAACTACTTTATTCCTCTGTGCAGCTATATCTATTTTAGATTTGATTGGCTTTCTTGCACTTTCCATATGTTTTTCCACTTTTATTGTCATGCCATTGTTACTGCACTTTTCTTAATTTGAGCACAAATCTTCCATTCAATCAAGCATTGTGACAAAATAAATTCCTTACTTTGATGGCGATTCTCCTTAAATGACCGTCAAATGCTTGATTTTCATATTTGTAGCTTATATTAGTGATTGATATATAGAAATTTGAATTATGCATTATGGTTGCTGATCACTGTCCATGTTGGAGAATGTGGGATGAAGAATATTTAATAATTTTTTGCCCCATTCTCTCCCATGTACATGTATCTATTGTGTTATAATGTAAGTGCTCTAGTTCTGTTCTTTTTCTCACATTGGACATTTAAGAGGAAAGGAAAACCTAATTTAAGCTTGATTTAATTGAACATACTAAGCAGACAATGGAGAGATTAAGGTCCCAAGAGACTGGCATATTCAAGAAGAAGCCATCTGATTTAATGCAGATTTTTAAGGTAAGACATGGTTTAATTTTATTATGGCTTTTTTTTACTCCTTCTTTTATTAGGTTGAAACTTGAAATCTGTAAGTATTATGGATATTTTTTTTTTCCCTATACTCGGTTGAAATCTGTTAAGTGGAGTAATTTTAAATATGAGTTCCCACAAATTTCCTGTCTGTAGTAATCTAACACTTGATGCATCTTTTGTCCTGTTTGTAGCTATGAACACATAGGCGTGCATAAAAATTAAAATAAAAAGGAAATAATGTAATTTAAATTCCTGCAAATTATTTAATTAAGTGCTGGTTTTATCAAGTTCCAGAATTGGAGATGGTCGGGTTGAGATAATGGTAGTGTGGAATTAGACTTTGTAAGTTTAAAACTATTTAAAAGAAACTGTTTAATAATAATAATAAAAAAAAAGGCAGTGACTGTGGGGCAGAGGGAGTTACTTGTTAGTCAGTTACATATTCAACTGTCAATGCTTTTGAATCAAAATTAATCTTTTGGTATTTAAAAGGATGCTATTGGAATATGGTACACAAAAAGGATAAATGCAAGTTACTACTCAGTGTTTTTTCTGTTGGTATAATTCCTTTTTTTTTTTTTAAAGAAAAAGAAATTTTATTAGTAGAGAAGAGAATTCACAAAAGAGGATAAGACATCCTTACCTAGATACAAAAGATACAGCTTAGACCTAAAGGGATAAACCACGTTGCAAAGCATGCCAATCCCTTTGAAAATCAGCTAGAGGAACACCATTAAACAACCATGTGCTGAGCACCAAAGGTGAGCTAAAAAAGTAATCCTATCCCAAATAAAATCGATAGTCGAAAAGGAATCATTAAAAACCCTGTAATTCCTTTCCAACCAATACACCAAAGCACTGTAAAAATTGATGACTTCCACTGAATCTTTGCTTCTTTACATGAGCCAGAACCTCTAAATTTAGTGAGAAGAAATTGATGTAAGTCCATAGGGCAAACCCATGATTCTCCAAATATTCCAAAAAGCCTTGTCCAAATAGATCTCACTATAGGGCAATGCAAAAAAATGATAAGCCCCCAATTTGGAATCTAAACCACACATTATACGCATCTTAGGGGACAAAGCAATGTGGGGCCTACACTTTTGGAGCATGTCATTAGTGTTAATCCAATTAAGAACAACAGGAGGGTGGCTGACATGAAGTCGTGTTTGACATGTTTTCTACAAATCACCAAGTTGTACATGATATGGAGACCTAGAGTAGCATTGGACTAGGAGATGACAGGGCTTTTATCATTGTCCAGGATACTCTGCTGAAATCTACTGTATACTTGATCATTGCATTTTGCTGCATTATTGTGGAATTTTGCCACTTCATAATTTCACTCTTGGATTATCAATTTTCTTGGATATGAATACATGCAATGTAAACAGTCTCTTCAGATTGCAATTTTCCTCTGTTTGAGACATTTGCTTTTGCTAATCTGGCTGAGTGTTCCGTCCATCCACATGTCTTATTAGATTCTTAATTGCTCATGTGAATTTTGACAGGATGTGCAATCTAAAGTGAGTGATGTTGTCCTTGGGAAAGAGAAACCGGTGGAAGAGTCAGATCCTGAATATGAAAAGCTGAAACATTACATCTTTGAGCTTGAAAACCACTTGGCTGAAGCTCAAAAGCATGCATATCGTCTTGTGAAGAGGCACAGAGGTGATGATTGAATTTAAGGTTTCAGTTTGGTTCCTATTATTGCCTCCTATTAGCGTGTTTGGTTCTGCTTCTGTAGAATTGATTTTAGATAGAATTGATATTGGTAGAATTGATTTGGTTAGAATTGATTTTGAGGTAAAGTGATTTATATTTGGTAGTATCTCTAGAAGTAATTCACTTATCCCAGAATCAATTCTAGATGCAAGAATTGATTCTAAAAGCATGTAACCAAACATCACAAAAATTGGCCAGAATCAATTTTGGTCTACCAAAATCGATTCCAGCCCTATTAAACGTGTTTCCAAACACGCTGTATATCTTTTATCCTTTTTGTTTTACCCTTCTCTGCTTCCTTTTCACATTTTGTGGGCTCTATGTGCAAGATCAATTCGTAATTCAACTCATGCTCTATTTTGCTCATGCAGAGTTGGGACAATCGCTGTCAGATTTTGGGAAAGCAGTAAAACTTCTAGGTGCTTCTGAAGGAAATGCTCTTGGGAAAGCATTCTCTGAACTTGGGATGAAGTCAGAAATATTGTCAACCAAGCTGCAAAAGGAGGTACGTCTCTAAGTGTTAGTACCACACATTATTTTGCTGGCTATTCATATATGTGTAGGGATGTCAAAAATCTCCACGCAATGGGGATCCCCACGGGGACTGCCCCATTCAGGGATTTTTCCCCTATGGGGACGGGGATGGGGATGGGGATAAAACTCCCCTTGCAGCAGATTCGGGGATCGAGGCGGGGATAACTTTCCTCGCCCCGCATTTATGAAAATACTAAAATGCCCTTAAAAAAATACACTATATACATATTTATGTTGTAGATTTATGACATTTCACATGTAAATTTAGTTTCATAAATTATTAAAAAAAAAAAAAAATCCGCAGCTTAAGTGATCCATAAGCCCAGACCCAATCACCTAAATCCATTATGCTAACCCAATCTCTCAAACCCTACTTGTCTCTCACCCCCAAAACACACACACACACACACAACTCTCCAGTCTCCACAGTAGCCGCGCATCAGGAAGACAGAGGGTGAGGTGATGTCGCGGTGAGCCTTTCTACTTGCTGCACCACCGGCAACAGCGAGGAGCTACACCACTGGTGGAGACCTCAAGGTGCTCTTGCAACGCGTCCCTTCCTTCCCTTCGCTCCTTGCCGCCTCCACCTTCTCCTCTTCTTCTCTGCCACTATGAACGACATTGACGTCGTTACTCCTCCGCCAGTCCATGAACAGCAAGCGCGACATCGCTGCTCCTCCACCATTGCAGCTGGTTGTTGCTCCTCCGTGAAAGATCTATGCCAGTCCTTTCTCAGATCTATCTGTGTTTGTTGTTCTTGTTGTTGTTCTTGATGTTGGATTAAATGATATTTTAAAATGATTTCTATCTTGTTGTTGCTTCTTTTTAAATTTTTATTTTTTATTTGTTTGGTACATGATTTGTTGTTGTTGATGATTTGTATTGTTGTTGTTGTTGTTGTTAGAAAAAAAATTATTATTATGTTTGGGGACCGACGGGGAGGCAGGGAACAAGGACGGGAGGAAAAATCTCCCCACAGCAGGAATCGGGGATAGGGGTGGGTAGCATTTGGGGTAGCGGGGAGGCACTCCCCGCCCCCGCCCCGCGCGGGTGACATCCTTATTAATGTGTGTGCTTGCATGATGGCCTATATATGCTATTAAAGGGTGAAAAGAACAAACCTAATATGACTCTGTCAAGCAGGCCCATCAGATCTTGATGAATTTTGAAGAACCTTTAAAAGATTATGTCCGTGCTGTGCAATCTATTAAGGTAGGCTGGTTTTGTTCTCTTTCATTATTTAATTACTAAATTGTCTAACCTGATTAAGATATTGCACGTGTTGTTTTCCTTGACACATGTATTAATAGGTAAAACAGTTATTCAGATATTGAAACCCTAACATTCCCACTCCTCTAATCCTACCCCAAGATTGGGGTAAAATGGATTGTGATACCTTATTTCTCAATCCAATGCTCTTGTTTTGCTTCTGAAACAGGCAACAATAGCAGAGAGGGCCAATGCCTTCCGGAGGCAATGTCAACTGGCTGAAACAGTGAAGTTGAAGGAGATTGATCTGTATGTTCCTGGTTCTCAGTTTTTATTATTTGCCTAATTTAGTTCGTAAGGAAGAGAACAATTCCTATTATATGTAACTTTCTTTTGTGGCTGAATTAGCATTCTTGATCTGTTGCATAAGGTCTCCTAACCCCGACCAATACTCATGTCTGTGTCTATGAATGCAAATGAGCCTTGTTTGTTTCTTATATTTTGATATGTGTAAGTATTCCTCCCCAATCTGGCTGATGGGCTAGAAAGAGGATGTTAAGTGTCTTTTCATATATATATATATATATATAGTGTCTGATAAACAATCACTGTCAGAATGTTTAGTGGCTGATAGGCTGAATTATTTATAATATATGTAAATAATTTTATTATTGTTTGGGATGCAGTGAGAGACAAAAGTGGCAACGATCTGATAAACTTGGGGAAGCTGAGCGCGAATATAATGAGGCAAGTTTTGCTTATTATTGGCATTCCTTGATGAGAAATTATATATCTACAGTTTGTTTGCTGGACTGACATTATATTTTGTCATGCAGTTGAAGGCAGAAAGTGAACAAGCAACAAAGACATTTGAGACGATTGTGAAATTAATGAATGAAGAAATTGGGCGCTTTCAGGAACAGAAAACATTAGATGTGGGGATTGCTTTCCATGAATTCGCCAAAGGTCAGGCACGCCTAGCAAATGATATCGCAAGCGCATGGCGAAGTTTGCTTCCTAAACTGGAAGCATGCTCCCCCTCGTAGAGAACTAAATTAATGAGTGCTACAGAGCGTAGATGAAGTACTTCTTCATGGATGGTTACAGAAGGTAGGGGATGGCAGAAGAAGCTCTTGTTTTGTTAGAAGGGCTCACAGGAGTTACCTGCTGTTTCGAATTATGTTGTAAAAGATATGATTTTCTTACCACTTGATTTTGTACAAATTTTAAACAAAGTAAACAGCTACATCGTTGAAATATCATCTTTGGAACATCGCTGACACCCCCCCCCCCCCAAAAAAAAAAGAAACTCTACTCTTGTCACCGGAGTGCGCTCCTCTCTTCTTTTTGTTTCCCCCCTCATTTTGCTGCTCTCTTGTATAGTCAAGCAAAATGTTGTTTTTAACTTTCCACGAGCTTTTGATTTCACAAGTCACATAAATCTAATGTATCTTGTGCAGGAGTGAAACTTATTGTGGCTGAATACATGTTTGATTAACAGTATTCTTTTGTCAGAAATGGTGTCTGATTGACATGGAGGTATGGGGAAGACTTGAGAACTGCTGTATTCTGTAGCACTGTGAATGGCGATATCAAAGGCTTTTTTTTGTTAAATGCTTTAGGCACATTATTTCCATGCTTGTTTTGACAAACTATCAATTACCATCTTGAGCCATTTTTCACAAATTTTTTTTCACTTAAATATATTTTTAGTCCTTATAAATATTTGTCATTTTGATTTTAGGCGTTGTAATTTTTTTTTTTTGGTTTGTTGTCCCTCTTTTTTCTTTTAATATTATGCTTTTAATCCTTATTGTTTTAAATTTTAATTTGAAAAAATATTTTGAAATATGAATTTAATTTAAATGTACTAATAATGTAAAATAATTTTTACTGTCAACCAATAGAAATAGTGAAAAATATTAACTCATATAAATAATCACCTATTACAATGAGGGTTTCATTATGATTTCTCACTTTTCCTTATTTTTATTGATTGACAGTATAAAATTATTTTATACTGTCATTGCATACTAATTAAACTCTCAAAATATATGTTTAATTTTTGTAAATATTAAAAATTTTATTTTTTTCTTGTAAATATTTTAATAGTTTTTATTTTTATTTTTATAAGTATCATTATTTAATAGTATTAACTAATAATAGGGAATAAAGTCATAATATTACAAAATAGAAGGACTAAGTCAAAAAAATTTTTTGGAATGACTAAAATTAAAATAATTTATATTTATAGAAATTAAAAATATATTTAATTTTTTTAAAAAATAAAAATCGAGATTACACATATATTTTAGGGCTAACTAATAGCCATCATTCTTTTTGTTTTATATTATTTATTATAGTTCAATGTTCAGTAGATTAACTTTTTTTTATTTGGTAAGTTTCAAAAGTCATAGACTTGCCTGCTTGGCAAAAGGGCATCTTGGTAAAGTCCTTAAAATTAGGTGAACTTGATGAGTTATTATAATTGTATTTCTTATTTCAAAATTAATGTTATCTTAAAATTGAAAGAGTTAACAGTTAAGTTAAATTTTTTTCCTGTAACAAAAGTTATTTTTTCAAACAATCAGTATTAAAAGTTTATTAAATTTTAACTAATCTGATTCTAATTAAGTTTTAAACATAAATTTATATTTGAAATAAAAAAATAAAAAAAATTTCTAACCAGTTTTTTTTAATAAAAATATGGTTATCTTTGAACCAATAAAAAGCACTGTAATAATCTATCAAATAAATTAAGGGGAAGATTTGTTCGCTTAAAAGAAGTTTAATCTACAATTTAGAGAAAACATTATGAAATACTAGTTAGGTGGGGCCTCAAGTATGTGGAGCCAAATCCTCCTCAAACTCAAACAAAGAAAAGAATCTTGCATGTAGCTGACTGCAACCTCAAGTCCTCAACACACACACATCATCATCATCATGCCAACTGCCAAGTATATCATCCAATTCCACTAGATAACATATTGAACATGGTATCACAACCTTAGATAGAGATAGAGCTACTCACTTGACCTAGTGGGTGTGTGTTTGGGAGAGACATGGCAGTGGCATCATGTGGTAGTTGTGTAAGGCACAGTTTGTACCTAAGTGGACTGAATTCCCATGTTCCACTCTCTTTCCCTTCTTCCCTCATTCCTATCTCCCACAAACACCACAGCTCTTGCGTGCTTCTCAATCGCCGCCGCATTCATCTAACGGCGGAGTTTCCAGTAGCGACAGCCTCGGCGTGGAACGGCGGCCCCACCTCTCCCGACGACGACGATGACGGAGTGTCTCTGGGGACAATGAAGCTGCCTTTGGACACTGATCTTCGGAGATTCGATTCCTTGCTCTTTCAGGTAACAACAAACATTGTTGCTTTGTAATTTAGAGTCACACACTTCTATATCTAATCTAATTTAATGGTTTGTTTTGTGCTAAATAGAACCCAAAAATGGTATATTTCAGAACGGAGTCACTTTAGTCCATAAAATAGTAGGCATAGATCATAATAGTTGCTAACTTTAGGAAATTTAGATATAAGTTTATTTTTGGAGGTTAAGTTAGTCCCTAATATTATATTCTTGTTAGTTAAAATTAGTCCCTATAAGGGAACTAAGAGCTCTATTCTTTAAAGTCGTTTAAGTCTATGACATTGTGTTCTTGTAAGTGAAATTCGTCGTTAATGTTATATTCTTGTTAGTCAAATTAGTCCTATTAGATACCTAAAAACCTCTATTCTTAAAACTAGGGACTATCATGATGGATGCTTTCGGTTTCAAGGACTAAAGTGACGGTTTACTCTTTAGAACGCGTCACTTCATCTCTTCATTTTTGTTTTTTTTGCTCAAACATTTTTGGATTAATTCAAACGAATATGAATGAAAACACTGTTTTAATAGCTGAACAAAAATTATTTATTATTGTAGGAATTTTTGTTATTTAATTAGTTGTGATCATTGGGGGATATTCATTTACATGCTTTTTCCTCCTCTGTTGGCCTTTGGTTGTGCTGTGACAGTGGGCAAACAGCCTTTGCCAGGGAGCCAACCTTCCACTTCCCGTGCCTCTCAAGGTACGTTCTTTCTTACTCCATTCATAGCTTATCATATGGTCCTAAGCAATAAGCAAGCATCCTTCAATAACAATCTATTCTATACCATGTTATTTGATCATTTTTTTCCCACAAATATTTTGTTTGTCCCTTGTCTAGTATGCCTTGCTATGTCAATTACCACATGGAAGCGATATTGGTAGAGAGGTCTAGAATACACAGACACTTCTCAATCTGTGAAATTCACGTAGTTCCTCTGAGGCATTGTCATTTAGTTGCCTGTTCAAGCCTATATGCATGGAGCGTGCCTTGCGAAGGGCGACAGGCAGCATAGTGAGATTAAAATCAATGTAATTGTTTGCTTGCTCTGTAATGGAACAGTCTTTTACTTTTTATGGACCAAATCTTGCTTTCTGGTCACATATTTCCCCCATTATTTACAGTTGCACAGTCAGTCATGTAGTTCTATGTCATTTTGGCTAGAAATCTCTTTGAGAGATAAATACAGTGATTAGTTCATTCTCACAATTATTCTGGTTGTTGGCTCTCTAAATCCTCTATGGTTATTTGAATTGGTAGTTTCAACTTGTAAAACCAATGTTTTAAATACTGATTTAGAGTTTGAACCAGAAGGACTTCTGATTCATGGTTTAATTGATTCAACTGTTTAGTTTTGTGGTTGAACCATTATTAAACTGTGGTTGAACTGAAGAAAATGTTTGAATCAAAACATGACCGATTCATGGTTCGGTTTGTTTTTCAAAGCATTGTGCAATGGCTTTGGTTACTTTTTTAAGCATGAGTGAAGTGATTGGATCATTGTCATAAGTGTTTGTCTTAAAGAGTCTTAGTAAGTTATAGTTGCTTGTGGGTTATTTTTTTCCCACATCACTCCTATCCACCATAATAAGATGATGCTTGCTCAGTGCTTCTTAAAGTATGTAACAATCTTCATTTCAATTGAACAGGTGGACAAAATACCTGGTGGAGCTAGATTGGGTTTTATCACGATTGGAGATGGGAAAACAGAAGTTCTTGTGTATATTGACTGTGTGGTTTTTCCAGCAACTGAAAATTCTGCTCCAATTTTCCGTGCCATTAGAAACGGGCCCTTAAAAGATAAGGCACCCCCTGGTGAGCCCAGAATTATGAGGAGCCTGCTGCAAGCTCTTCAGAAGTCAGTTGAAATTGCCAGATTGTGAATTTTGTAAACTTTTTTTCTTCATCTGATGTACTTCTAGAGTTTTGAGTTGAAGATTAACATAAAGAAGTTTGAATTTGATGTATATATTTGTTCCAATTCATTTGTCGCATATTTTACGGACTGAAGAGACCAACTGTTTGGTTGAGCTGTCAAGAAATTTCTGAAGTCTTGAACTTCAGTCTTCTGTTATATGTTGTATTTGAGAAATAATATTTACACATACCATTTTACCTCACCTTCCTCACGTATGATCAACCCCACAATGCAAAATTGGGGAGTTATGAAGGATGGTGGAAAAGTGTCCAAATCATGAAGAAGCATTACACTTGGTATTTTGGCCTTGAGATTAAAGAAGCAGACATTGAGACTAGTAGCAAATAATCAGCCACAGTTACGTGCTCCTTTTTAGCAGGGGAAAGAAAAAAAAATGCCATTTTGATAAACCAATTTTTTTTAAATTTATTTTATATATGTTATAACATTGTGTATTGGTGTTAAAAAATAAATTTAATTTGCTGATAGTCTAAAGGTTTTTATATTATTATTTAATAATGTGTTAATCTTCAGTAGCCTGTTTTGCTTAATCTAAGATTAATAATGAAAATACTAGTCGGGATTGCTAGGAGATTGCTATAACTTACTGGCAGCTTGAAGAAGAGGATATAATTTCTGGAGACTATGGCATTCCAATTTGCTGTTTGATGAAGAATATTATCCATGTTGTTATCTATTTCAGCTCAGCGTAATATATGAAAAAAAATAAAAATAAAATTGCAATTAGAACTGAGAAGAAGAGCTGGGGAACTGGATATTTGATTTTGCATTGTCATTCCTCTGTTGTCACTTGTCACTAACTAGTCATTCTTTACAATCAAAATATTTGGGAAGAAGTACACTTATTTCAAGACCAAACCATGTGACAAGTGTTAGCAAATCAAAGAAGGAAAGGAATCTTCATAACAAATATGCAGGTATCTGTAGTGAGCAGTGACAAATTGTTAACTATCCACAACAGTTGGCACATTCAGTGCACGTGGTGTCATGGTGACGTATCATCCTTAGCTTAGCTTACCTCTTAGGTTGGAATGTTGGATTGAGTTTTCCATCACTTTCCAGTTTCTCTAGTTCTCCTCAATCCAAACATTAACTACTTCCCATTATTTCATTCTATGAACTCATCATAAGTCTCAAAGTCAAAAACAATGACCATTTTCTGTCTTCAGTCTCATTTCCTTTCATCCAATATTCCTCCGATTGCCTCACCTTCTAAGGCCTCAATTTTCTGTGCCCACTTCAAAGGAAACACCAACCAATTCACTCTGTCCAAAGGCATTCTCTTGCACTCAAAGATAACTGCATGTTCTTCTCCAAAGGACAGTGCAGGGTATGGTGACAACACACCAAGGTTGCAAGTCCTAGGCTTTGTGTTTTCTTTGGTTCTTGTTTATTTATTAATTTATTTGTTTATTCTTTTGGCTTTTGGGTGTCTCTAAATTCATTGAAATGTGAATTTTTGCTATTGGTTTGAGTAAAAAGCACACTTTTTTTTTTTTTTTTGGGGTGAGCAGCAACTTTTGCATTATTGAGGGGCCAGAAACGGTTCAGGACTTTGTCCAGATGCAGCTGCAGGAAATTCAAGACAACATAAGAAGTAGGCGCAATAAAATCTTCCTTCTCATGGAAGAGGTTAGCTTATAGTAGCACTACAGCACACCTTACAGGCCCTAGTCTGTGGAATAGTTATCAGTTTGTATTTTTTTTTTTACCCCTTTAATTATAATAACATACTTTTGATACTGAGTGTGGCAGGTAAGGAGATTACGCGTGCAGCAGCGCCTAAAATGTGTGAAAAAAGCTGTCAACGAGAAAGGAGAGGAGGAAGCAGATGAGATGCCAGAAATTCCATCATCAATTCCTTTTCTTCCTCATGTGGTGAGTGTCAAAACTTTGTGTTGATTTGGCAATAGATATTGAGCGAAATCCTCCCATGGATTGGTGGAATATGGAAGGAAATATATTGTAGAGAAATTATGCCAAGTAGAAGTATCTAACATAACAGTACAGAGGCTCACCTTACATTATAAACCATATCTCCCAAAAACTTATGCTATTAGATAAAGGCAAAATATCTAACAAAATGATACAAAGGTTTTTCACACTTGTAAGTAATTTTTGTAAAACCGGTTATGCCAAACATCAGCTTCTTATGTCCTACTTATAGCTATCTTTGGTTTCTCTATCAAATGCTTTATGAGAATGAAATAAAGCTGAAGCATTTAGCATTTTTTTATCTTCGTTAACTGTGTGCTTTTCCTGTTGAAGTAGACGCCCAAGACTTTGAAGAAACTCTATCTGACAAGCATATCATTCATATCTGGAATAATTGTGTTTGGTGGGCTTATTGCACCGACGGTAATGTTATTATGTTGTGTATTTTGTTATTCTTTTTGGGTCTGTAGCAGATAATCAAACTTTATTGTTAAATCAATTAAATGTCTGCCAATATATCCTTGTATTCTCCTTATTTGTTATGGTAAATGTTTTTTGAACATTGTAAACCCCAACACCCCTAAAGACACCCCACTAGGATTTTAGAAAAAGTTAAAATAAAAAATCTAAAATATAAAATTAAATAGATTGAATGGTTGGATGTGAAATGATGTTGATGAGATATCCACTTTTGGGTGTTCAAATAACACTTCTCATTTGTTATAGGGATTTGACTTACTTTATTGGCCTGCCTAAGGGCACTATGTTCAGATTTAAATTGGTGTAGATTGCACCATTGATCCTTGAGTTTTATTTTTCTTTTACCGTGTTTACTCATGGTTTCTTGGATTGTGTATCCTATTATAGTTTGGTACTTGTTTTAATGTTACTGTCTATTTTATGGTCAAGTTAATTCGAAAGTGTTGACTTCTACCTTTTGCATTTTATAGATAATAAAAAATACAAATACTTCAACCTTATGCAATAGAACCATGTTTCTTTTCATCTTAAATGAGAAGGAAATTTTGACAATGGATAGAAGAAGGTGATTGAAGGATATACATGTAAACCAGGACAGAGGAAGCCATTCCCATCAAAGAACTTCACTGGGATACCTAAGTGGATATTAAAAAATTAGGTCAATGCAGGTTGGAAGTTTCCTATTCAATAAAGTGTTATAAAAACTTGAGGAGCATCTTTTGTTCTGACAATTGAAGTTTTGTGGGCAAGGTTAGTTTTAGGGTTATGCCTAGATATGTTAACTTGAATTTAAGATACATTCTGTGTAAAGAGCAAATGATTAAAGAGAAGTGGCTCACAACTTCACTTTATGCTTCATTTTAGTATATAAAGTATCGAATCTTCATAAGATCAGAGGATGCTTTTATTCATATAATATAATAAGACCTAGATTTCTGAAATTGTGACTTTTGACGATTGATCCACAAAAGAAAATGTTAATAGTGAAGGCCTCAAACAGCACTGAGTTACCTGATTCACACAATTGCCTTCGAGTGATCTGGTAAAGTAACTTAGTCACTTTGATAGTATTATATTTTGCCTTATAGCCTTCTAGGATTATGGATTTGGCTGCAAAAGTTGTATATTTGTAGATCTCAACCATCATCTACATACATTCACATACTGTATCCTTATGTTAATGGCAGCTGGAGCTAAAATTAGGCATAGGTGGTACCTCATATCAAGATTTCATGAGAAGCATGCATTTGCCTTTGCAACTAAGGTATGCTGTTTCTTGACTTGGACACTTTATTAATTCATGATTCCCTTTTGGGCAGAACTTGTTCTGTTGATGAATAACAGATTTTCTTGATCAAATACCTGGTTACACTTTGCTTCATGAATCCAGTCAGGTCGACCCAATTGTGGCATCCTTTTCAGGCGGGGCAGTTGGCGTGATCTCGGTACTGATGTTAATCGAGGCTAATAATGTTGAGCAGCAAGAGAAGAAAAGGTGCAAGTATTGCCGTGGAACTGGTATGTTCTACTCTGTGATGGTCTTCATTCTCTTTACATCACAATCATGCACATATTAGACACACTGCATCTTTTATTTTCTTTTCTTTTCTATTGTTGCTGGAATTATAATGTACAATGGAGTGAAAAGTTTCAGCGGTTGTGGTGAGAATTTAGTTGCACTCTTCCTTTTTTCAGATATGGTAAAATTATTCCTGTTGCACTTAATCATTAGGCTTTATATGCATTAAGTTAGCTGTTCAATCTTGATAACATATTCTCATGATTACTTATTTAACTAATTACCCTTGTATTAAAACTTGATTCTTGTTACACCTGATTCTTATGTCAAATTTGTGTCCTTTACTTCTTCTTCTTTTTTTTTTTGGGGGGGGGGGGTGTTTTGGAATTCTTTGGACAGGATACTTGGCCTGTGCTCGGTGTTCTGCGAGTGGTGTATGCTTGAACGTTGATCCTATTTCGGTATCTAGTGCTTCTACCAGACCTTTGCAGGTTCCTACAACCAGAAGGTGTCCAAATTGCTCTGGTGCAGGAAAGGTACATAATCTAACAATTTGATGACACTTCTAATTCATTTGTTATAGAGTACTTGGAACTCTTATTTTAAATGGTTAGTATCTTAGAAGAATGTGAAAACGAGTATGCATATGGATACATAATAAAGAGTTGTATATGCGAGAGTGTAATCTATGCAACTGATTAACTTTCAGTGTAATTATTAGTCTTTAACTAATCATCTTTACTGTGTTGTAGGTTATGTGTCCAACATGCCTTTGCACTGGGATGATGATGGCAAGCGAGCATGACCTGCGAATAGATCCATTTGACTAACTCTAAACATGATTTGAGGACTTGTAATTTTGCTGCTCTACTCTAAACATATTTCAGAAAGTTTTCTTTTTTTTTTTCTTCTTTTTTTCTTTTTTTTCCCCCTTCAAAAGAACTAAATAAATGATTAGCCTAAAATGCTAACGTTCTACTTTGCAAATTGCAAGGAATATTGGCCCTAAATCCATGTCAACTGAATATAATGTCAGAACTTATACAAACAATGTCTCTAGTCCGCCCACACGGTTGATAATGATTGGAAAATATTCTATTTTGAAGGATTGAAATTTTTGTCAAGATTTTTTTTTTTTTTTTGGCTGTTCCCTTCCCTATCCCTCAAGTAGAATTTGACTCATGTAATATTATATAATAGGTTTAAATATGTTTATTATCCCTGAAAATATTGCAAATTCTGGTTTCTATAAAAAGTAAATTTTGGTTTATATCCAAATATTTTCAAAAATATTTAATTTAAGTCCTTACCATTATTTTGTTTCATTTCTGGTCCAATATTTTTGTTTTAAGTCCATGAAAAATGATGATAATTTGATCTAAGTTCTTTAGAATATTAATTTGAATTTCCTGAAATTAAATTATCATAATTTTTCGGGGGATTAAAACCAAATATTTTTGGAAATATTTGGATCTTCATCAAAATAAAATTTTTATAGGAATTAAAGTTAAATATTTTTTAAAATGTTTGAATTTAAATCAATTTTTTTTTCTAGAGACTAAAACAAAAATTCTTCACATTTATAAGGACCAAAAATATATTTAAGTTTATATAATGTCGTGTATGTGTCTTGTTAAATCAACTTTGGATCTGCCCATAATTTTACAAATGCCAAATTTTCATTGAGAAACAGTTGAAATGGAAGAATCTTTATTTGATATTTTGAATAAGAGGTATTGCTTGGTATGACTAAAAAATTGGTAACAACAATGCGAAGGTGAGTTGTTTGTTTGGTATTAAATCTTTGCTGTGAGATTGGTAGAAATAATGGTGGCATAGATGAGGAAAAGAGAATTCACATCGTTCATATATTTTTTGATTCCTCAACGTTATTCCATTCTTATTATTAGAGAAGAAGATTAATCTTTTTTGAATATAATTAAGCTTGCCTCTCAACTAGAGTTCTAGCTAGGAATCAAACTGGAGTTCTTTCTAGACCCGTAGTATGCTTCCACTGCTATATCAACTCCCTTATTACTTCAACTCATTCATATATGCTTCATGTCTAAGATATTAGTACTAAAAGATATTAGTATAATTACCCATGGAATAAATGGAAAAATTACACAATTTGAATGTAAAAACAGTTATATGACTAAAATATTGAATCAATTTAAACATATAGCCATTATTTATATTTGTTTTATAAAATTAAAGTTTTGAATAAAATTATATATGTTTAAAATAATAAAATTATTATAATTATGATCATATACAATAGATAAATTTGATCAATAGTATTTTTTTCCATAAATTATTAAAGTTATATGAACCTTAAAACTAAACTTTATAGCATTAGCTAATAAAAGACATTATGTGCAATGGAATTTAAATAAAGAAACTATTTTATTATAAAAGTAGCTTAATTGAAACTCTATTAAAAAAACTTAGTTTTAAAAAATTAATTAATAGTAATTCAAATATTTAAATGAAAAATTAAATTGATATAGTTTTAGAGTGTGCTATAATCTTTGGATTTCAAATATTTAATTTTAAATTTGGCTTTAATTGTTAATAATTATTTATGTAATTTATATGTTTATATCACTCATGTGATATATATTTAGTATCACTTTAAAGTTGAATTGTTATATTTGTATTACTCTTGCAATACAAATTTAGTATTACCTATTTAAGGTATCAATATTAGTTAGAAAACTAATCTATAGATCATTTTTTGTGTAATTAGAATTCTTTAAGTTATTTAAGGATATTATAAAATTTCAATCTATGAGTAAATTTTAAAAAATTAATACAATTCTTCATCCTCTATATTCCAAATAATTAAATCTATGGCATTTTTATTAATAAAAAAGTAATATTTCATATCAAAACTTCAAATATCCAGTCTTATAGATTATAAATATAAATACATGATATAAATTTACAATTTAAGTTTGTAAGATTAGAAAAATTATTTAATAGTAATGTAAGTCGCTAATTAAAAAATAGAATTGATATAACTTTAAAGTTCAAATATTCAATTTTAGATGTGGTTTTAGTTTCTAAAAATTATAATGTATATTAATTATTGTCCATGCGATTTCAATGTTTATAACCCGTGTAATATATGTTTAGTATCAATTATTTGATGCATAAATATTAAACCTGCACTCTTATATATATATATATATATATATATATATATATATATATATTTAAATACATAATTATTTATGACATCTTTAATTAAATTTATACATATTAGAGCATATCAAATAAGAAAAATGGTTAATTATGAGAGTAAAAGAAATAAATATTGGCTATTAGATTTAACATGAGTTGTCAATATTAAAATATAAAGTCATGTAACTTTGTTAGGTAATCATATGATAGTTTTAATTAATTATGTCATATTTTTTTATTCAATATCAAAAATATAAATTTTTAACATAAAAAGGATAAAATAAAAAAATGATACTTTTATTTTTAAAAAACCTAAAGTATTCAGCATATAGTACCGTAATGAAGATGGTAAAAATAAAATTTATTTAATATAGTTTTATCTATTATATTGAATATTAATTTAACTGTTTTTACTTGTAGAAAATGGAAAATTGTCAAAAATGCCACAAGTGAGGCTAACTCGCAACTTGGAGATTGCAAGACCCGCATGAGAGCCATCTGATGGGAAGTGTCACTAGCAATATATAAAGGAACACATGCAAATACAAATGCACCAAAGAATTGGCCTTCTAATTTTGGTTTTATTTGTTTCAAAAATATTATTTATTTAGGACCAGTCGAATACTAATCATGTTATTTTTTCGGAATTTGTTTTACATGCATTATCAATGAAAATATATTTTATATAAATATCTAATCATATATTGCTATATCAACAAAAAAATATGAGTCATTTAAAGTCAATATTATTGCGTATAACATTTGAGTCATAGCAATACCATAATGCATTGACTCATTGTCTCATAGGTTATAGCATAGTATTTTTTTTTTTTTTGAAAAATATAATTCTTTTAAGCTCAAAACTCAAATAAATAAAAAAATATTATATTAAACCACAAACAAGGTAAGTATTGTTGGAAGCTAAATATAATGGGTAAGAAAGTGCAATTTTTATATAAATTTGAGACACCCGAAAAAAAAAGAAAAAGTAAAAAGTTGAATAGGTTGAGTTGAATTATATAGATTAAAAAATTCTAAACCTACAACCCAACTCAATTAGTATTTTGTGAGTTGAGTTAAAACAAAATTTATGGGTTTATGAGTTAGCCTGACCCATGAGATACCTCAAACTTTATCCACTAAAATTTCCTTTTTACATAAAATTTTTCATTTACATCAAATGATACAAAATTTAACCAGGTTTTGAGATGGAGGATAAATTATTATTTTAACATAAATTTTATTTGCATATAATAAAGACTTAAGATATATTTAATATAATTACACTTAAAAATATTTAAATAACATATTTTAAATTTGCAACTAATAATAATTGCTATTTTTGTTAATTTTTTCTCATTAGATTTTTACTTTTTAAATAGAATTATTTGTGATAGTGGTATAATAATATTATATGTAATACATCATCTAATATAATCACATATAAAAAAAATATTACACAACATTAAAATTTTGTCGAGTTTTAAACTATTAACCTTCATACAATTAGATCTTATAATAGCAAATTCTATCATATATAATGTGTGTTACATGGCCCTTAAATTTTGTATACAATCTTATTGGTGATTTAATTTGCTGGGCCAAAAAATGAGGCCCGGAAAATATTGTTGTCAGGTTTTCACCAACAACAAAAATAGAGTCTTGGTCTTCACCAGCAATAACTCTTTTTTTTTTTTTTTCTGTTTAGGGAGGGGGTCGGAACTTGGATGGGGGTTGAACTCCCTGCTTCGGAGAAATAGTTGAATAATGTTGAAACATTATATAATTGTAGTCATAATTAATAATATAATAATATTTTAAATAAAAAATATAAATTAATAATCAATTTTATCTAAAATATTATTATTAATACAATTATATAATATTTTAGAATTATTTAAATATTTTTACTTATCTTAGGATGACAAATATAATTTGATCATAATATTTGTTTTTTGTTAAAATAAATAATTATTTATATGAATAATTATTTTTATTAATTAATAATATAAAATATTTATTTTATATTATTATTATTTTATATTATTAATTAATAAAAATAATTAAAAATATTAATTTATAAAAATAATTATTTATTATAATAAAAAATTTATTATAATTTTTTATTTTTCTCTATTTTTATTATTAGTTGCTATCGGCACATACCAACTATATATATATATATATATATATGTGTAACCCTATTCCCATCCCCTTCAGCCTTCACATCTAAAGCTGCCGCCGCCTTCCTTCTCCTTGGCTGCTTCGGTTCTTCTCCTCTCCTTCACAATCACAAAACACATTGACATTGCTGCTCCCATCTCCCTCTTCCTCACCCACAGCGACAAGAACCAAAGTGCTCCCAGTCGCTAAGACGCGACCATTTTGTGCCGTTTTGGTAGATCCCTTAAATTTCCTTCCCTTGTTCGTGCCCTTTTGAAGACGCGACCATTTTGGTTTGGTCTTCGCGTGATTTTGGTTTGGATCACTTGCCGCCATTCTAACAAGCGAAGAAAGTTTAGTCTCATCTCAAGGTGTGAGCCTGTCTCTGCTGCTCTGTCAAAACATTTGCATGTTAAACATTATGTGGGTTTTGCTTGTAAATGAATTCTTGTCTCTTCATTACTTTTATCTTCCACTACGTTTCAGTGCCTTTCATTTGAGCTACAACATGATTTTGATCCAAATGCGCTGTGAAGATGGTATTCCTGAAAATTTGCTCCGTAATTCCTTTTATCAGTTCCAAGCTGATCGTGCCATTCCTGATCTTGAGGTTTGTTTAAATTTATGAAGGCTGGAAATGCGAGATTTTATATGTAATGTGCATTTGTTGAGATTATTCTGATCACTTTTCTCTAAACTTTTAATTCTTCTTTATAGTGATTTTACTCCTTTAATGAGTGGTGCAGTTGCATTTAGAATGCTGAAAATATGATTGTGGGTTTAAAATATTTCTCGTGTCGGTAAAGACAAAATTGGTTAATTTGATTCAGATTGAAGCATACTCATTTTGCATAAGTGCATGCAACAGACAAACATGTAGAGTAAGACATTAGTCAAGTGAGTTTGACTTACTGGAAAGGGCATATTCCATTCAGTCAAGTTAAAATGGATAATACTCAATACAACATATCTGAGAAGCAACACCTTACAAGCAGCCATAGTAGAAAACCACAAAGAAGCCATTGAAGTGCCTCCATTTAATATCAGCTTCTCAGAGAGTTGGTTCTTTTGTTTTTTCTTTTTTTTGGGGGGGGGGGGCTTTCCTTGTATGATTTGGAATTTATATCAAGAAAGAATAATATTTCTATCTGGTTTTGTATATCCAGAAACAAATAAAGACTCCTGAAGAAGAGAGGGAATCAATTGTTATTGAAGAAGAAAACAGTTTGAAGGATTATTACGATTTGCTGGATCAGCAAAGAAGTTTGAAGAAGGAGGTTCATGAGGCACTGCTTACCTTTTTCACAGCCCGGGAGGCTTGTTTCTCTCCAATGCACTTCAAGTGATGAAGATCTTCCCCCAATTCTTATGTGAGGACCAGTTGACTTGGGGGTTGGTGATTAATTTTGAAAGGGTTAAGAGTGATTCTGAAGGTGAGAATTCTCGATGGCTTCTGGTGATTTACATGTATTTTTTTATATCAATATCTTATCTTGTTTGTTCTAAAATAGTCAATTCTACTTTTTAGATGATGCAACCATAAAGCCAGAAGATGCATCGTACAATGTTGATGTTCTTACAAGATGTGTGGTGAGGAAAGATAAAATTGGAAAAAAATCTGTTAAGATTGTGCCTCTTAAAGAACCTGGAGAACCTGTAGTGGTTTCAATTCCTCTCTCTCAGGTAAGCTTTTCGAAACTGCTAAATGATGAAATTTATTTGCAGGCTTTGTGTGTAAATTGTGATTTCATCTGATTGCTTTGAATATCAGCTAATGCAACACCATTAAACAAACCATGAGCAGACAAGAAGAGTTGTGAGAGTAGACATAAAGTGTTGCGTTTGTTCTATTTTAAATAATTGTATTAGACTTGTTTAGTTTGTTATTTGTTGTTTTCTAATTCCTCTTTTCAGATGTTGTGACTGGATATGATGTTGGTTTAATTTTTATGACTGTTATGTTGGAATAATTATGCTGTGTTTGAGTATTATGTTGTAGTATTGTGTTTTAAATTTTTTTTTTTTCGAATTTAAAGAAAAGTAACGGTTAGGGAAGGGGTTGGGATGGATTCTTTGTATGGTTCGGATTTTGATTGTTAAAACCTGTGGGTAGGGTGTGGGTCGAGGTTGGTTTGGGCTAAAACCCGCCCCACTGCCAACCCTATCTGTGGGTTTACCAAGGCATCACTTTTAGCACTTGTGCTGGGTCTCAACCACAGTAATAAAAAGTGTTAAATGAATTTTTTTTTTTCAACACAATGTTCTTTTGTGCTCATTTGCTAGGCCCAAACAATAGTCTCAATGGTAGTACAACTAAAAAAAAAAAAAATTAAATTAAACTATCATTTTCTTTGTAGAATATTTTATCAGTCATGCTAAAAGGTGTTACCATGATTTTTTTCCCGTCGACACTTAACATTTTCTTTGTGATTCATTTGGAAGGCCCATATGAGAGGCCTAATACTAGCATAATCAATAATTAATATATATATATATATATATATATATTTATATTTATTTATTTAAAACAAATATAAGTAAATTAATTGCTTTTTTTGGATACTATTTTACTGGCAATTTAATTTGTTAATGGAGAGTGTTAAATCAGTTTTTTCTCAAACACTATACTTACTTATTTATTTTCTTAACTTCATTTGTTAAGCCCAATAGTATATTAATAATTTCTTTTAAAAATGTTTAATACTTTTTGTAGACTGTTCTTATTGACGATTTAATTTGCTAAGCTAAGAAATGTGGCATAATAATATTATTGTAAATTTTTTTAAGAACATCAAACAGATACCAAACCAAATTATTTTGTATATTTTAAAATTTCAAAATCAATATCTGATTTACAAATTAAATCATTTTTTTAATTTTTAATAGTTTTCATACATACTAATAAGGAGCAAAAGCAACGTAATGAAGAGACCACAAGGGCAAGTTGGATTCTTGATGCGGGACTAGGGAGATTATGTTTCCAGTTTTTTTTAATAAGATTTTGAATTGCATTAGGAAGCATTTTTGAAGCAGTGACATTACATTAAGCTACTCTAGGATGTTGACCCAAAAGAAACCAAAAAAAAAAAAAAAACTACTTTGGGATCAATTTTGATCTAGTACAAAGAAATTTAATTTTGCATAGAACACCAACAGTTTGTGGAAGACCGATAGCAACTGGTATCAAGTAAGAAATTAAAGGAAAACGAGCAAAAAATGGAATGAAGGAAATCTGTATATATATTGATATTTTTGTGTATTGCGTTATCAGTACCAGTGTGGTAGAGAATTAAGCTCGAAGGAATGTAAATGCATGGAATGAATGGTACACAGAAAATGGCTCTTCGAGAGGCCAAGAGTCTCCCTCTCTTCTCACTTACAGTGGACATGCCTCTCCTAATTTTCACCCTGCTAATATCCCCCCTCTTAGATCTGTTTTCTCTTTCTTCTCATGCCAACTCAGCAATTAGTTATGCACCCCTTCCCCACTTCGTGCTTCCTGTGGGTTCTTCCTCTTTCTATGGTACACTATGGTCTTCTTGGGTCGAGGTGGGGGTTGAGGGACTCTATCAAAGACCAAGCTGAGTTGCAACACAAGCAAAAGTACAAGAGTTAATACTACATCATAACCATGCTCCAAGCTGCATTGACAAATTATAGAAGCTTTGATAGAACATGACAAAAAGTCTAGAATGCTTTGGTTGTAGGCTTTAGAATAACACGGTTTTGATATATCCCATCAAGATTCTCAAGTGAAAATAGCAAAAAAATTAAAAATACGAGTGATAGGTCCTAGTTTCTTATCCATCCGACCCAAGCCCATCTCGCTACTCACATAGGCATTAATAGTTAGTGCCAACTTCACTCCCTATAAATACTATAGCAGAGAGAGTGGGTGAGGTAGCTTTATGTCAGTCCAAATATTAAACATCTTTCTATCTCTAAGCTATCTCATTCCTCTCTCGGAGAGCTTTATTTCCTTGTCTTTTTATCTCTCCACCACCATGTCTCACCACCCTCTGGTTGAGATAGGAACAACAAGTAAAATCAATATCCTGTCTCCTTCTCTATTACTTGCAAGCAGAGCACTTGTAAGATTAACATGTGAAGAAAATGCAAGACTTAAGTACTCTCATGATCAAGTTATGGACCATACTTAGGTTTAAAATATCAAACACAGGTTATTTCTGGCCATTTAAATTTGGCCAGCTTTGTTCATTGAGAAGCACACCGACCAAAATCTAAAACCAACAGGTATTAATTTAGTCAAGCATACCATATTTTGCGAGACATCTTGTAAGAACCTCCCCTTGTTCACTCGTAGTAATGCCCATTCCGTGCCTCATCCTAGCAAACATATAACCAACAGATGAAGATATCATAAAGCCAATATAAACATAAAATTCTATTCCAGTTCAATTGATTAAGGGACAAATTTCAGCACAGTATTTATTGTGGTTGAAAAGTGGTCTCTAATACAATGCATGGCTTTCAGCATCATCTCCAGAGTATCTATAACCAACTAGAACCTGACATTGAACTCTCCAGAGTGAAATTGAGCATCATTTTGAAGCTAAAAAGGGTGCAGTTAAAAGCGATATAAACACATTAAACAGCATTTGACCATTTTACATAGAATACGTATGCACATAAACCTAATGAAGAGTCTATTCTAGTGCATTTTATCAGTAGCAAATCTAGCCATATTTCCCAATGAGTAACGACAGCTAAGCATACAAAACTAATGATAGCTAAGAGAAACTTCTGTTTAATTTGCAAGGAAGTAAGTCACCAACCTTGTGTTTTATTGCAACCGATACTACTTACAAAGACAATGGCACAATCTGAATATGACTTCAAATAGTTAGAGCAATAAAAAAACTAATAAATATACCATGGGTCCTCAATAAGGTCATCAAATGCTTATAGTGTCAAAAGGCACCAGGAATATATATTCATTGAAAAGGCCAAATAGCTTTGAAAGTAAAGGAAATGTTCCCTCAACTTTAATAGAGCTCGAATTTCCCGGAATTCAACTTGTGATGTCAAAGACATGTAACTTGTGATTAAAATCATGAACACAAAAAGCTTGTTAAGATTATAAGAACCCGGTCAAAGCAAACATTCCTATCATGGGAAGAAATTGATTTATGTAAGGCTTGTAGCTCAACTCACTATCTTTTTCCCGCTTTTCCTGTTCTGATGCAAATGGTGAAGGAAATTAGAATTGACCTTCAACAATACACTATCACAAGTTAATGACATTGGCTCAGCATTCACTCACTCAGACATTCATTCAGCAAGACTCAAAAAGACTTCTTCCTAGAATTGAATAGGAAATTAGGGGGCAAAGATGGTGAGAACTCAAAAGACATATGGGGTGTCTCAGCCTCACCAGAAAGTATCCCCGCTATCTCTTTCATGGAAGGCCTCTTCTCTAGTGATCTTTGCAGGCACAACAAGGCAATGGTGATGCTACTTTTCCACTACTCTTTGAAACAGAGTGTGATATGTGTAACATCATTGATGAATCCACAATTAGACTTAAGCACGTCAAAAATTAGGATGCTTAAAAAAAAAAAAAAACACATAAAACCCCAACTACTATGCAAAGGTCAATTGAGGAACTAAGTTTCGGGGAGGTTTAGAACTTACCTTTGTGTTTTGGCATAATGGATGGTCACTGATGATGAGCTTTGGCTGCAATGGAGCTTCGCTTGCTGGCGTTGCACCTTGGCCGCCATGAACGGGTGATCTTCCACTGCCGATGTCGAACTTTTGGGTTGTTGTTTTGGCTGCGATGGAGCGTTGGCCATGATGTATGCAATTGGAAATATGATTTGTGGTGGTGTTATGTGTGCGATTCCAATTTGTGGATATAGGGGTAATAGTTAGGATTCTTCACAATGTTTTGGATTAGAGCTCTACTCATCTTGGGGTTTTGGCTAGGGTTCTTAAGATTTTTTTCTTCGTTTAAACGGTTTAGAATAAGGGTAGTTTCTACGGTGTCAGGCCATAATTGAAGGGTATTTTACCCTTCCTATGTGTAGCTGTTGCATTGGACCTAGGGGCAGATGCTAGTATAGGGAATAAATCATCTCAATTTAATTTTTTATTTAATAAAATCAAATATGATTTCTTACAAATAATTCTTTTATATTACATGTTTTGTCCAAATCTCACCTTTTAAGTAGGTAGCAAATCTTTGTTGTTTTTATTTGGCTAGTATAATATTTATTCTAAGTTACAAACTTTGTAAACAGATCAGGCTAGGCTTAGGCTAAGAAAAAAGCCTATAACAGGCCATAGGCCTAGCTCAGGCCGATTTGTTACTATACAAGCTTGGCCTAACCTGTTTCCATCCCTACAATCTTTCACTCCATTGAGGTAACATAAGACTAGTTTGGGTGAATGGACTGATCTGTTTATTCCTCTTTATCTTTTTTATTGCTGTAATACTTTCCATGTTTATTATTACTAGGTTTTTTACCTGAAATTGTGGATATTTGCTATTATTTATATGATATTTTTTTGTTCCCCCCCCCCCTTTTTTGGGTTCAAGATGAAGGGCTTGTTTATTGTTGTGGTTTGTGGTACAACATTTGAGGAAAAGATTTTTATTTGGTGTGAGGAAGTGATGCTATATTGTGTTTAGAAAGTTTTTGCTTCTTGAGTGAAGATTTAAAATTTAGGAAATTTTGATCGGTAATGAAGATTTAAAATTTAGGAAGTTTTGATGAGTAATTAAGGGGGTTGATATTGTTATATTGCCTGAAGATGCTCTATGCGAGCTTTTCATTATCATATAACAGTCGCAAATAGTGAAGGTGTCATGGAAACCTAGAAGGGGCAAGTAATGAGGAAAGTGGTTCTGTACAGGGTCTATAGTCGTTGTGATCAGCTTATTAGTGAATGTGAACTTTTGAACTTGTTATTAGGTTTTTTTAGCTCTCTCATTGTTTTTAACCTATTATGGCATTATAGGTATGTTAATCTCTCTCTCTCTCTCTCTCTCTTTCTTTTTGGGGTCTTGGTCTTGGAATGGTTTTCTTCCTACTTCCTATTTTGATATTTTTAGTTTTTCTATTTTGTGATATAATTTGGTGTATTATTTGTCAAAATATCACGTGTTTGCAAAACTTCGAATGAAAATGGTGATTGGGATTGGATGATTCAATGCCTATAATTTTTATTTTCAATTTTGTTTGTTGTTCATTTGGGAAGTGCTTTTCCATGTTCCAAAAATGTTCATATTTCAATTCATCCATCTTGAGATACCGATTCTTCTGTTATTTTGGTAACAAAATCAGTGCTTCATGTGATATTTTGATTATGGGCACATTTTCTTTCAGATATGGCTTTGGTATTGGCACTGTAATTACCTTTGTAGTTGCTTGTAGAGGGAGTTAGTATAGCATTTTTTTTATTTTAAGTATGGAGATAATGAATGCAAGGCATAAAATATATACACTACCTTTATTAATGTTAGGGCAACCAAATCACAAAAATGGAAAATGAAAGAGGTATCAAAGAACTAGAGCAGATGCAATGATGATGAAAATGTTCACAAGTTATCATTGAATATGGGATTTAATGGCATTTTAATAACAAAGTTATATTATTAGACAGACCAATATGGACATTTTTTCTATTGATAATTTTGAGAAATATCTGTTAACTGTTCATCTTAATTAAAGCGAATACAAAGAATTTTTCAAAGACTATGTCAGTGCTCTACAATATCTACATGAAGAAATATGGTATATGGAAAAATTTGAAGTTGATAACTTTGTGATACGTGGAAATAAGGTTATCTTTTTGCTGTTTTAGGACACTCTTTGAGTGACTGCTGGAAACAACAAGAAATAATCTTAAAATTGCTGATTTTAAGTTGAGTATAGCCATAAAGAAAATGGGAAACTATTTGGCAGAGAGATACAGTTTCTTGACATTCTTTTAGAGATTTGAGTTACTATAAGATTTTTTAATTCTTTAATGAATATTCATTTTTTTTTTGCTCCTTTTATTTTTTGATTTTATTTTTATCTTGTGCAAGACAACATTATGACAACATTTTTATTTTCTAATCACATTGATAGACTTGGTTATTTCCAAACCATAAACAATACTTTCAAGGGAATAAATCGAATACTTCGTTCTGAAAGAGATAGTGATACGATGGTCTTTCAAAAATGAGAAGTTTCTCAACAAAGACCATTATGTCATTATCTGTCTCAGAACAAAGTACTTGATCTATTTCCTTGAAACCCCTGTTCATGGTATTGAAATAATCAAGTTTATCAATGTGATTGGAAAAATAAGGATGTTTTCATAATGTTGCCTTGTAAAAGATAAAAATACAATTAAAAAATGAAAGGAAAAAAAAGAAAAAAGAATCTTACAGTGTCTCAAATTTTTCAAGAAATCTTAAGAAGTTGCGTCTCTCTGTCGAATGGTTGCCTATTTTCTTGATGACTATATTTAACTTCTTAAAATCTGCACTTTTAAGATTATTTTTTGTTGTTTCCGTTCAGTCACTCAAAGAGTGTCCTGAAATAGCAAAAAGATAAACCTCTGTTTCCGCGTATCATAACGTTACTAGCTTCAAATTTTTCCACATGCCATTTTCTCTTCATTTAGATATCAGAGCGTTGACATAGTCTTTGAGAATATTTTTGTATTCGCTTTCACTAAGATGAGCAGCTAGCAGGTATTTGTCAAAATTATCGTAGAAAAAATGTCTATGTTGTTATGTCTCATAATATAATCTTGCTACTAAGATGCTATTAGATCCCCAATTCGATAGCAACTTATGAGCATTTTCTTCATTATTGTATCTGCTAGAGTTCTTTGGTAGTTCTTTTATCTTCTATTTTTATGGTTTGGTTACCCCAACATTAACAGAGGCAATGTATATATTATATGCTTTATGTTCATCATCTCCATACTTAATAGAGGAGCTTGATTTAGAACTTAACCAAATTCTCAGGTATAATGAGAATTTTTCACCACAAATCGGTGAAATAACATATACGGCGGCTCGAGTTGTCAATTTTGTTTGGTTTGGCCGAAACTGCTGGGCTCACGCTGAGAGAACAAAATTAAGTTTCTGGCATTTTTATTTATACGTTTTTATCAGATTAATTTTAATTTTTTCTGACTTTCAATTATTTTCTAGCAAGGTTCTCTGGTAGATCCCATGAAGCGACTTTGCACTAAACTAGAGAGACTTTGTCCTGGATTTTTAGTTGATCTTCATTATCTTCTGTAGAATTACTTTCCTGTCTTTGATGATCAGCCCTAAACCATCTTATAGAAAGGTTGATCTTTCGTCCGGCCTTAAATTTTCATTCTTTAATGTATATTTATTTTCCTTGAATTTTGTTCATATAGAAGTATATTTTGTGCTTACCAATCTATATTGAATACGAAAATACAAGGGTCAGGGATATTCGAGAGATCTCTTATTCTCCTAGACTTTTAGTTATTGACTTCTCAACTCCTTCCTTCTACCTCTGTAATCTTTTCTTTTATACTCTTCTAACTAACTAATTCTAATCCCTAACTAATTAAGGCCCAGTGTCCTCTCTCTCTCTCTCTCTCTCTCTCTCTCTCTCTCTCTCTCTCTCTCTGTGTGTGTGAAGCTTTTGGGGTAGGTGAGTTATGGCAGTATGAGGGCTTTTATGATCAAGAGGTTTAGAGTTTGAGCCCTAAAGCTTAAGTTTTTTGGGCAGACAATTCATGATAAAATATATAGCATATGATTCTACATAAATTTTGTGGTGGAATCTTGTTTGCTTGAACCCATATTTGTTCTTCGACTGTATGAAATTGAATTTGAATGGTTATAAGGTTTGATGATTTAAGGGAAATAACCTGCAATTGGAATAGCTATGGCCGGTCAGACTGCTATAACAATGTGAAATCAACATCACATCAATTGACCTACAAAAATGCCAGTTGGTTTAATAATTGATCATTTTACATAGATGAACATAATATTTTGGGGGAGGAAAATTTAAAGAATGTCTTTTATATTTAGGTTGAAACACAAAGTTCAATCTAGTTTGCATGTAAAACCAGTAATTCTCTGACTGCATGATAGGCTTGTAAACACCTCACAGCTCACGGATATTAATATACTGGTTACTTCTTGTAGGGAAGAACCATGCTGGAAAGCTTTTCTATGATTCTGATTCCTCATCTTTCATAGTTGTTGCATCTGTTAAAGTGGTTATTCCTGAATATCAAGATAATGCTTCTTCCTTGATAGATCAACTTGAAACTCCTGATATAACTTTTGAGGATCCACAGGCGCCCTTCTCCTTCTTCATGTGCGATGTATTTTTTATAGTTACTTCTGCATGTGCAATTGCAGGCCTTGCTTCCTACAAGGGTTGTGGTTTTGATGTCATATGCATCTGAAGAATGTATGAATTTTTGTGGCACTTTTGAAGGTCAGTGAATAGAAATCACAGTTGGCATAGATAAGATTGTTAATTAATATTTCTTCAAATGCTCTTTGCTGAATGCATATTCTAGGGTCTTCAAAACTTCGATGGTTTAAGCATGAAAGATGAGATTAATTACAACGACAATGAAGCAGCTAGTAGTTACAGAGAGGTTGAAGATGAGGAAGGTTCTGTTTTGTCATTGCTTGTAGATTCTAGTGTCAATACTCATGCTGAGAAGACTGATGTTAGTATCTATAGACAAGAAAGTAAAAATAGAAAGAGATGAAGTTAAACTTAAGATCATTCCACTTTTTCTTTTCCTTTTTCTTTTTTTCTTTTTTTCCCCCTTCGAAAGAACTAAATAAATGATTAGCGTAAAAAGCTCACATTCTACTTTGCAAATTGCAAGGAATACTGGCCCTAAATCCATATCAACTGAATACAATGTCAGAACTTAAACAAACAACGTCTCTAGTCTGCCCACACGGTTGATAATGATTGGAAAATATTCTATTTTGAAGGATTGAAATTTTTGTCAAACTTTTTTTTCTGTTCCCTTCTCTATCGCTCAATTAGAATTTGACACATGTAATATTATATAATAAGCTTACATATGTTTATGGTCCTGAAAATATCGTGAATTCTGGTTTCTATAAAAAATAAATTTTGATTTATATTCAAATATTTTCAAGAACATTTAATTTAAATCCTTACCATTATTTTGTTTGGTTGTTGGTCCTTGTACCAAAATAATATTGTTGTTTTAAGTCCCTGAAAAATGATAATAATTTGGTTTAAGTTCTTTAGAATATTAATTTGAACTTCTTGAAACTAAATTATCGCAATTTTTTAAGAACTAAAACAAAATATTTTTGGAAATATTTACATCTACATCAAGGTAAAATTTTTATAAGAACTAAAGACAAATATTTTTTAAAATAGTTGGACTTACACCAAAAATTTTTATTATAAAAACCAAAATCAAAATTTATAATATTTATAAAGATCAAAAATATATTTAAATCTAAATAATGTCATGTATGTATTTTGTTAAATCACCTTTTGTATCTACCCGTAATTTTACAAATGCCAAATTTTCACTGAGAAACAGATGAAATCGACAAAAAAAAAAAAAAAATTGAAATGGAAGAGTTGAATCTTTATTTGACATATTTGAATCAGAGGTATTGTTTGGAACGGGTAAAAAATTGACGACAACAATACGAAGATGAGGGGCTCGTTTGGTATTAAATATTTGCTGTGAGATTGGTAGAAATAATGGTGGAATAGATGAGGAAAAAGAGAATTCACACCATCGATATATTTTTTGATTTCTCAATGGTATCCCTTTCCTATTATTAGGGAAGGAGATTAATTCTATTCAGATTTATTTAGATTTGCCTCTTAACTGAAGTTCTTGCTAGGAATCAGGCCGGAATCCTTTGTAGAGCTGCAGTGCAATTCTACTACTATGTCAACTCCCTTGTTGCTTCAAGTCATTCATATATATATGCTTTACGCCTATGCTATTTGTACTAAAAGATATTAGTATAGTTACCTATATGATACACGAAAAATTACACAATTTGAATGTAAAAAAGATTATATGACTAAAGTATTGAATCAATTTAAACATATAGCCATTATTTATATTTGTTTAATATAATTAAAGTTTTGAATAAAATTATATATGTTTAAAATAATAAAATTATTATAATTATGATCATATATAGTAGATAAATTTGATCAATAGTATTTTTTTCCATAAATTATTAAAGTTATATGAATTTTAAAACTAAACTTTATAGCATTAGCTAATGAAAGACATTATGTGCAATGGAAACTTAAATAAAAAAACTATTTTATTATAAAAGTAGTTTCATTGAAAAGAAAACTTATTTCATATTATGAATAGCTTAAAAAAATTAATTAACAGTAATTCAAATCATTAAATGAAAAATTAAATTGATGTAATATTAGAGTATACTATAATCTTTAGAGTTCAAATATTTAGTTTTAAATTTGACTTTAATTATTAATAATTATAATATATATTAATCATTATTTAAGTAATTTATATGTTTATATCACCTATGTGATATATATTTAGTATCACTTTAAAGTAAAATTTTTATTTTTGTATTACTTTTGCAATACATATTTAGTATTGGCTATTTGAGATATCAATATTAGATAGAAAGCCAATCTATGGATCATTTTTTATGTAATTAAAATGGTTTAGGTTATTTAAGAATATTATAAAATTTCAATCTATTAGTAAGTTTTAAAAAACGAATACAATTCTTTATCCTCTATGTTCCAAATCATTAAATCTATGGCATTTTTATTAATAAAAAATTAATATTTCATATTAAAACTTCAATATCTAGTCTTATACATTATAAATATAAATATATGATATAAATTTACAATTTGAGTGTTGTAAAAATTAGAAAAATTATTTAATAATAATGTAAGTCGCTAATTAAAAAAATAGAATTGATATAACGTTAGAGTATACTATAAGCTTTAAAGTTCAAATACTCAATTTTAGATGTGGTTTTAATTTCTAAAAATTATAATCTATATTAATTATTTCTATGCAATTTCAATATCTATAACCCATATAATGTATGTTTAGTATCAATTATTTGGTATATAAATATTAAACCCGCGCTCTTATATATATAAAAAATATATTTTGATTTAAATACATAATTATTTATGACATCCTTAATTAAATTTATACAAATTAGAGGATATCAAGTAAGAAAAATAATTAATTATGAGAATGAGAAGAATAAATATTTACTATTAGATTTAACATGAGTTGACAAAATTAAAATATAAAGTTATGTGAATTTTTTAGGTAATCGTGTGACAGTTTTAAGTAATTATGTGATATTTTTTTATTCAATATCAAAAATATAAATTTATAACATAAAAAAATAAAATAAAAAAATGGAACTTTTATTTTTAAAATACCTAAACTATACAGCATATAGTACATTAATGAAGATGGTAAAAATAAAATTTATTTAATATAATTTTATCTATTATTATAATATTAAATAATAATTTAACTGTTTTATCTTGTAGAAAATGGAAAATTGTCAAAAATTTAAAAAATTGCCACAAGTGAGGCTAGAACTCGCAGCTTGTAGATTGCTAGACTCTCGCGAGAGCCATCTAAGCAAACACAGTATGTCGAATGGAGTAGCATCACTACAATATGTAAAGGAAACATGCAAAGACAATGCACCGAAGAATTGACCATGTAATTTTGATTTTATTTGTTTCAAAAATATTATTTATTCAGGGCCAGTCAAATGCTAATCATGTTATTTTTTTGGAATTTAATTTGCATGCATTATCAATAAAAAATATATTTTACATAAATATTTAATTATAAATTATCATATAAACAAAAAAGTATAAATTATTTTAAGTCAGTGTTATCACATATAATATTTGAGTCATGGCAATAATATAATGTATTGACTCATTATCTCATAGATTGTAGCATAGTATTTTTTAAAAAAAAAATATAATTTTTTTAAGCTTAAAACCCAAATAAAAAAACTATTATATTAAATCATAAACAAGATAAGTATTGTTGGAAGCTAAATATAATGGGTAAGAAAATGCAACCTTTACATAAATTTAAGACACTTAAAAAGAAAAGAAAAAGGTTAGATAGGTTGAATTCAATTGTATAGATTGAAAAATTCTAAACCCACAACCTAACTCAACTTGTATTTTGTGAGTTGAGTTGAAACAAAATTCATGGGTTGGTTCGATCCATTAAACACTTCTAATTTTGCCTACTAAAATTCTTCTTTTACATAAAGTTTCTTTTTTACATCAAATGATTCAAAATTTAATGAGGTCTTGAGATGTAGGATAAATTATTATTTTAACATAAATTTTATTTGAATTTAATAAAGACTTAAGATATATTTAATATAATTACACTTAAAAATATTTAAATGATATATATTAAATTTGCAACTAATAAAAATTGCTATTTTTGTTAATTTTTTTCTCATTAGATTTTTACTTTTTAAATAGAATTATTTGTGATAGTGATATAATAATAATAATATTATATGTAATACATCATCTAATATAATCACATATCAAAAAATAATACACAATATTAAAATTTTGTCGAGTTTTAAACTATTAAACCTTTACACAATTAGATCTTATAATAGCAAATCCTATCTTATACAATGTGTGTTAAATGGCCCTTAAATTTTTATACAATTTTAGTGGTGATTTTATTCAATATCAAAAATGAGGCCCGAATGATATTGTCACTTTTTCACCAACAATAAATAATATATTTTTGGTCTTCACTAGTAATAACCCTTTTTTTTTTTCGGTTTAGGAAGGGGGTTGGGACTTGCGATGTGGATTGGGTGAAATATTTGGATGGTTTTGAAGGATTATATGGTTATATTTATAATTAATAATATAATAATATTTTTGATAAAAATGTAAGTTAGTAGTGAATTCTATCTAAAATGTTATTATATTATTAGTTGTGAGTACAATCATGTAGCATTCTAAAACTGTCTAAATATTTCTTCCTATCTTCGAGAGACAAATGTAACCTGACTAGGGATATTCACCCTGGATTGGATTAATATCGGTAGTGTTGGGCTCAGATTTAAGATAAATTTGCCCCCATCCTATATATATAAAATTTTAATTAAATATATGTTTAATTTAAATAAATATATATACATATAATTTTATTTTATAATTTAATAATATAATTTTTATGTATAATTTAATATTATATATATATATATATATATACACTTTTATTTCTAAATTCTAACCCAGTAACCCTATTCCCTTCCCCTTCAGCCTTCACATCTAAAGCTGCCGCCTCCTCCTTCCTTCTCCTTTGCTTTTGCTTCTTCGGTTCTTCCCCTCTCCTTCCCAATACCAAAACACATTGACATTGCTGCTCCCACCTCCCTCTTCCTCACCTTCCGCGCACCACCTTGCTCACAGCGACGAGAACCAAAGTGCTCCCAGTCGCAGAGGACAAGCGAAGACGCGACCATTTTGTGCCGTTTTGGTAGACTCTTCAAACTTCCTTCCCTTGCTCGTGCCGTTTTGAAGACGCGACCATTTTGGTCTGGTCTTCTCGTGATTTTGGATTGTATCACTTGCCGCCATTCTAACAAGCGAAGAAAGTTTAGTCTCATCTCAAAGTGTGAGCCTATCTCTGCTGCTCTGTCAAAACATTTGCATGTTAAGAATTATGTGGGCTTTTCTTGTAAATGAATTCTTGTCTCTTCATCACTTTTATCTTCCATTACATTTCAGTGCCTTTCATTTGAGCTACAACATGATTTTGAACCAAATGCGCTGTGAAGATGGTATTCCTGAAAATTTGCTCCGTAATTCCTTTTATCACTTCCAAGCTGATCACGCCATTCCTGATCTTGAGGATTGTTTAAATTTATGAAGGCTGGAAATGCGAGTTTTTATATGTAATGTACATTTGATGAGATTATTCTGATCACTTTTCTCTAAACTTTTAACTCTACTTCTTATTCATGTTTAATTCTTCTTTATGGTGATTTTAATCCTTCAATGAGTGGTACAGTTGCATTTAGAATGCTGAAAATATGATTGTGGGTTTAAAATATTTCTCGTGTCGGTAAAGTCAAAATTGGTTAATTTGATTCAGATTGAAGCATACTCATTTTGCATAAGTGGATGCAACAGACAAACATGTAGAGTAAGACATTAGTCAAGTGAGTTTGACTTACTGGAAAGGGCGTATTCCATTCAGTCAAGTTAAAACGGATAACGCTCAATACAACATATCTGAGAAGCAACACCTTACAAGCAGCCATGGTAGAAAACCACAAAGAAGCCATTGAAGTGCCTCCATTTAATATCAGCTTCTCAGAGAGTTGGTTCTTTTGTTTTGTTTTGTGTTTTTGTGTTTTTTGGGGGGGGGGGGGACTTTCCTTGTATGATTTGGAATTTATACCAAGAAAGAATAATATTTGTATCTGGTTTTGTATATCCAGAAACAAATAAAGACTCCTGAAGAAGAGAGGGAATCAATTGTTATTGAAGAAGAAAACGGTTTGAAGGATTATTACGATTTGCTTGATCAGCATAGAAGTTTGAATAAGGAGGTTTATGAGGCACTGCTTACCTTTTTCACAGCCCGGGAGGCTTGTTTCTCTCCAATGCACTTCAAGTGATGAAGATCGTCCCCCAATTTTTATGTGAGGACCAGTTGACTTGGGGGTTGGTGATTAATTTTGCAAGGGTTAAGAGTGATTCTGAAGGTGAGAATTCTCAATGGCTTCTGGTGATTTACATGTATTTTTATATATCAATATTTTATCTTGTTTGTTCTAAAATAGTCAATTCTACTTTTTAGATGATGCAACCATAAAGCCAGAAGATGCATCTTACAATGTTGATGTTCTTACAAGATGTGTGGTGAGGAAAGATAAAATTGGAAAAAATTCTGTTAAGATTGTGCCTCTTAAAGAACCTGGAGAACCTGTAGTGGTTTCAATTCCTCTCTCTCAGGTAAGCTTTTTGAAACTGCTAAATGATGAAATTTATTTGCAGGCTTTGTGTGTAAATTGTGATTTCATCTGATTGCTTTGGATATCAGCTAATGCAACACCATTAAACAAACCATGAGCAGACAAGAAGAGTTGTGAGAGTAGACATAAAGTGTTGCGTTTGTTCTATTTTAAATAATTGTGTTAGACTTTTCAGATGTTGTGACTGGATATGATGTTGGTTTAATTTTTATGATTGTCATGTTGGAATAATTATGCTATGTTTGAGTATTATGGTGTAGTATTGTGTTTTAAAATGTTTTTTTTTTTTTTGGAATTTAAAGAAAAGTAGCGGGCACGAAACGGGTTGGGATGGGTTCTTTGTAGGGTTCGGGTTTTGATTGTTAAAACCCGCGGGTAGGGTGCAGGGCGGGGTTGGGTTGGGCTAAAACTCGCCCCAACCCGCCCCACTGCCACCCCTGTTTGTGCGTTTACCAAGGCATCACTTTTCGCATTTGTGTTGGGTCTCAACCACAGTAATAAAAAGTGTTAAATGATTTTTTTTTTCACACTAATGTTCTTTTGTGCTTATGCTAGGCCCAAACAGTAGGGTCAATTAAAAAAAAATAATTTAAACTATCATTTTCTTTGTAGAATATTTTATCAGTCATGCTAAAAAGTGTTATCACGATTTTTTTTTTTCCCTCCCCAGCACTAACATTTTCTTTTCTTTATGATTCATTTGGAAGGCCTACTACTAGCATAATCAATAATATATATATTTTTTAAACAAATATAAGTAAATTAATTGCTTTTTTCAATACTATTTTACTGGCAATTTAATTTGTTAGGCTAAAAAGAGAGAATAATAATTATTATATTTTTTATTTTAACTTATGATGGGGAGTGTTAAATCAGTTTTTTCTCAAATGCTATATTTATTTATTTATTTTACTTCATTTGTTAAGCCCGATATTATATTAATAATTTCTTTTAAAAATGTTTAATACTTTTTGTAGACTGTTCTTATTGACGATTTAATTTGCTAAGCTAAGAAACGTGGCGTAATAATATTATTGTAAATTTTTTATTAACATCAAAGAGTTATCAAACAAAAATATTTTGTATATTTTAAATTTTCAAAATCAATATTTGATTTACAAATTAAATCTTTTTTTAATTTTTAATAGTTTCATGCATACTAATAAGGAATGAAAACAACGTAATGAAGAGAACACAAGGGCAAGTTGGATTCTTGATGCGGGACTAGGGAGATTATGTTTCCAGATTTTTTTAATAAGATTTTGCATTGCATTAGGAAGCATTGAAGCAGTGACATTACATTAAACCACTCTGGGATGTTGATGCAAAAAAAAAAAAAAAAAAAAAAAAAACAAAACCTAGTTTGGGATCAATTTTGATTTGGTACAAAGAAATTTAATTTTACATAGAACACCAACAGTTTGTCGAAGACCATGCTGAGTTGCAACACAAGCAAAAGTACAAGAGTTAATACTACATCATGACCATGCTCCAGGCTGCATTGACAAATCAGAGAAGCTTTGATAGAACATGACAAAAAGTCGAGAATGCTTTGGTTGTAGGCTTTAGAATAACAGGGTTTTGATATATCCTATCAAGATTCTCAAGTGAAAATAGAAAAAAAAAATTAAAAATTAAAACTATTAGCTGAACAGAGGTGAAACTAACGTAGAATGATTTTATGTTATTATACTAAGTGTAAAAGGCAATTGACAAGATGGTGCACAAGATATTACGAGTGATCCATCTGAGTTTCTTATCCACCCGGCCCAAGCCCACCTCACTAGTCACATAGGGCATTAATAGTTTGTGCCACCTTCACTCCCTATAAATACTATAGCAGAGGGAGGGGGTGGGGGTGCAGCAGCTTTATCTCAACCTAAATACTAAACACCTTTCGACCTCTAAGCTACCTCCTTCCTCTCTGGGAGAGCTTTATTTCCTTGTCCTTTTAGCTCCCCACCACTATGTCTCACCACCCTCAGGTTGAGACAGGAACAACAAGCAAAGTCAATATCCTGTCTCCTTCTCTATTTCGTGCAGGTAGAGGACTTGTAGGATAAACGTGTGAAGAAAATGCAAGACTTAAGTACTCTCATGATCAAGTCATGGACCATACTTAGGTTTAAAATATCAAACACAGGTTATTTCTGGCGATTTAAATTTGGCCAGCTTTGTTCACTAAGAAGCACACCGACCAAAATCTAAAAGCAACAGGTATTAATTTAGTCAAGCATACCATATTCTGCGAGACATCTTGTAAGAACCTCCCCTGGTTCACTCGTACTAGGCCCATTTGGTGCCTCATCCTAACAAACATATAACCAACAAATAAAAATATCATAAAGCCAATGTAAACATAAAATTCTATTCCAGTTCAATTGATTAAAGGACATATTTCAGCACAATATTTACTGTGGTTGAAAAGTGGTCTCTAATACAGTACATGGCTTTCAGCATCATCTCTAGAGTATCTGTAACCAACTGGAACCTGACATCGAACTCTCCAGATTGAAATCGAGCATCATTTTGAAGCTAAAAAGGGTGCAGTTAAAAGCGATATAATCACATAAAACAGCATTTGGCCATTTTACATAGAATATGTATGCACATAAAACTAATGAAGAGTCTATATATTCTAGTTACATTTTCTCAGTAACAAATCTAGCCATATTTCCCAATGAGTAACGACAGCTAAGCATACAAAACTAATGATAGCTAAGAGAAACTTCTGTTTAATTTGCAAGGAAGTAAGTCACCAACCTTGTGTTTTATTGCAACCGATAGTACTTACAAAGACAATGGCACAATCTGAATATGACTTCAAATAGTTAGAGCAATAAAAACTAATAAATATACCATGGGTCCTCAATAAGGTCATCAAATGCTTATAGTGTCAAAAGGCACCAGGAATATATATTCATTGAAAAGGCCAAATAGCTTTGAAAGTAAAGGAAATGTTCCCTCAACTTTAATAGAGCTTGAATTTCCCAGAATTCAACTTGTGGTCTCAAAGACATGTAACTTGTGATTAAAATCATGAACACCAAAAGCTTGTTAAGATTAAAAGGTAAGAACCAGGTCAAAGCGAACAGTCCTATCGTGGGAAGAAATTGATTTATGTAAGGCTTGTAGCTCAACTCACTATCTTTTTCCCGTTTTTCTTGTTCTGATGCAAATGGTGAAGGAAATTAGAATTGACCTTCAACAATACACTATCACAAGTTAATGACATTGGCTCAGCATTCACTCACTCAGACATTCATTCAGCAAGACTCAAAAAGACTTCTTCCTAGAATTGAATAGGAAATTAGGGGGCAGAGATGGTGAGAACTCAAAAGACATGTGGGGTGTCTCAACCTCACCAGAAAGTATCCCCACTATCTCTTTCATGGAAGGCCTCTTCTCTAGTGATCTTTGCAGGCACAACAAGGCAATGGTGATGCTACTTTTCCACCACTCTTTGAAACAGAGTGTGATATGTGTAACATCATTGATGAATCCACAATTAGACTTAAGCACGTCTAAAATTAGGATGCTTAAAAAAGAAAAAAAACCACTCATAAAACCCCAACTACTATGCAAAGGTCAATTGAGGAACTATATTTCGGGGAGGTTTAGAACTTACCTTTGTGTTTTGGCATAATGGATGGTCACTGATGATGAGCTTTGGCTGCAATGGAGCTTCGCTTGCTGGCGTTGCACCTTGGCCGCCATGAACGGGTGATCTTCCACCGCCGATGTTGAACTTCTGAGTTGTTGTTTTGGCTGCGATGGAGCGTTGGCCACGATGTATGCAATTGGAAATATGATTTGTGGTGGTGTTATGTGTGCGATTCCAATTTGTGGATATAGGGGTAATAGTTAGGATTCTTCACAATGTTTTGGATTAGGGCTCTACTCATCTTGGGGTTTAGGCTAGGGTTCTTAAGATTTTTTTCTTGGTTTAAATGGTTTAGAATAAGGGTAGTTTCTATGGTGTCAAGCCATAATTGAAGGGTATTTTTCCCTTCCTATGTGTAGCTGTTGCATTGGACCTAGGGGTGGATGCTAGTATAGGGAATAAATCATCTCAATTTAATTTTTTATTTAATAAAATCAAATATAATTTCTTACAATTAATTCTTTTATATTACATGTCTTTTCCAAATCTCACCTTTTAAGTAGGTAGCAAATCTTTGCTGTTTTTATTTGGCTAGTATAATATTTATTCTAAGTTACAACCTTTGTAAACAGGTCAGACCAGGCTTAGGCTAAGAAAAAAGCCTATAACAGGCCATAGGCCAAGCTCAGGCCGATTAGTTACTATACAAGCTTGGCCTAGCCTGTTTCCATCCCTACAATCTTTCACTCCATTGAGGTAACATAAGACTAGTTTGGGTGAATGGACTGATCTGTTTATTCCTCTTTATCTGTTTATTAAGTAGGTAAGTAATGAAGAAAGTGGTTCTGTATAGGGTCTATAGCCGTTGTGATCAGCTTATTAGTGAATGTGAACTTTTGAACTTGTTATTAAGTTTTTTAAGCTCTCTCTTATTGTTTTTAACCTATTATGGCATTATAGGTATGTTAATCTCTCTCTCTCTCTCTCTCTCTTTGGGGTCTTGGTCTTGGAATGGTTTTCTTCCTACCTCCTATTTTGATATTTTTAGTTTTGTTATTTTGTAATGTAATTTGGTGTATTATTTGTCAAAATATCACTTGTGTTTGCAAATCTTTGAATGAAAATGGTGATTGGGATTGGATGATTCAATGCCTGTAATTTTTTTTTTCAATTTTGTTTGTTGTTCATTTGGGAAGTGCTTTTCCTTGTTCCAGAAATGTTCATATTTCAATTCATCCATCTTGAGATACCGATTCTTCTCTTATTTTGGTAACAAAATCAGTGCTTCATGTGATATTTTGATTATGAGCACATTTTCTTTCAGATATGGCTTCGGTATTGGCACCGTAATTACCTTTGTAGCTGCTTGTAGAAGGAGTTAGTATAGATTTTTTTTATTTTAAGCATGAAGATAATGAATGCAAAGCATAAAATATATACACAACCTTTATTAAGATTGGGGTAACCAAATCACAAAAATGGAAAATGAAAGAGGTATCAAAGAACTCTAGCAGATGCAATGATGATGAAAATGTTCACAAGTTATCATCGAATCTGTGATCTAATGGCATTTTAATAATAAAGTTATATTATGAGATAGACCAATATGGACATTTTTTCTATTGATAATTTTGATAAATACCTGTTAACAGCTCATATTAATTAAAGCTAATACAAAGAATTTTTCAAAGACTATGTCAATGCTCTGCAATATCTACATGAAAAAATATGGTATATGGAAAAATTTGAAACTGATAACTTTGTGATATGTGTAAATAAGGTTATCTCTTTGCTGTTTTAGGATACTCTTTGAGTGACTGCTAGAAACAACAAAAAATAATCTTAAAATTGCTGATTTTAAGAAGTTGATTATAGCCATCAAGAAAATCGCCACTATGTGGCAGAGAGATGCATTGTCTTGACATTCCCTTAGAGATTTGAGTTATTGTAAGATTTTTTAATTCTTTAATGTATATTCATTTTTTTTTTGCTCCTTTAATTTTTTGATTTTATTTTTATTTTGTGCAAGGTAACATTATGACAACATTTTTATTTTCTAATCACATTGATAAATTTGGTTATTTTCAGACTATAAACAATGCTTTCAAGGGAATGAATCGAGTACTTCGTTCTGAAAGAGATAGTGATACGATGGTCTTTCAAAAATGAGAAGTTTCTCAACAAAGGCCATTATGTCATTATCTATCTCAGAATAAAGTAATCGATCTATTCCCTTGAAAGCATTGTTCACGGTCTTGAAATAACCAAGCTTATCAATGTGATTGGAAAAATAAGGATGTTTCCATAATGTTGCCCTGTAAAAGATAAAAATATAATTAAAAAATGATAGGAAAAAAAAGAAAAAAGAATATACATTAAAGAATTAAAGAATCTTACAGTGTCTCAAATTTTTCAAGGAATCTTAAGAAGTTACGTCTCTCTGTCGGATGGTTGCCTATTTTCTTGATGACTATATTTAACTTCTTAAAATCTGCACTTTTAAGATTATTTTTTGTTGTTTCCGTCCAGTCACTCAAAGAGTGTCCTGAAATAGCAAAAAGATAACCTCTGTTTCCACGTATGATAACGTTATTAGCTTCAAATCTTCCCACATACCATTTTTCTTCATTTAGATATTAGAGCGTTGATATAGTCTTTGAGAATGTTTTTGTATTCGCTTTCATCAAGATAAGCAGCTAGCAGGTATTTGTCAAAATTATCGTAGAAGAAATGTCCATGTTGCTATGTCTCATAATATAATCTTGCTGTTAAGATACTATTAGATCCCCAATTCGATAGCAACTTATGAGCATTTTCTTCATTATTGTATCTGCTAGAGCTCTTTGATACTTCTTTTATCTTCTATTTTTATGGTTTGGTTACCCCAACATTAACAGAGGCAATGTATACATTATATGCTTTATGTTTATCATCTCCATACTTAACAGAGGAGCTTGATTTAGAACTTAACCAAATTCTCAGGTATAATGAGAATTTTTCAACACAAATCGGTGAAAAAACATATACGGCTCGAGTTGTCAATTTTGTTTGGTTTGGCCGAAACTGCTGGGCTCACACTGAGAGAACAAAAGTAAGTTTTTGGCATTTTTGTTTATACGTTTTTACCATATTAATTTTAATTTTTCTGACTTTCAATTATTTTCTAGCAAGGTTCTCTGGTAGATCACATGAAGCAACTTTGCACTAAACTAGAGAGAATTTGTCCTGGATTTTTGGTTGATCTTCATTATCTTCTGTAGAATTACTTTCCTGTCTTTGATGATCAGCCCTAAACCATCTTATAGAAAGGTTGATCTTCTGGCCTTAAATTTTCATTCTTTAATGTATATTTACTTTCCTTGAATTTTGTTCATATAGAAGTATATTTTGTGCTTACCAATCTATATTTGTTGTTGTTTTATGTTCCAATGTGATAAGAACCGGTTTAGAATAGTGTTTATTGTTGAATATGAAAATACAAGGGTTAGGGATATTCAAGAGATCCCTTACTCTCCTAGACTTTTAGTTACTGACTTCTCAACTCCTTTCTTCTACCTCTGTAATCCTTTCTTTTATACTCTTCTAACTAACTAATTCTAATCCCCAACTAATTAAGGCCCAGTGTCCTCTGTGTGTGTGTGTGTGTGTGTGTGTTAAATTTGTAGGCTGTGTAGCACATGTTTCTTTTTGACTATTGCAAGTTTTTTCAGCTGGGATACTTGTATTATAGGCAATAATTTGTGAGTTGGCCATTGCAGTTTTTTCAGTTGGGCTCTTTAGTTACATGTCTCTATCTAATAACTTAAAGCTTTTGGGGGAGGTGAGTTATGACAGTATGAGGGCTTTTATGATCAAGAGGTTTAGAGTTTGAGCCTAAAGCTTAAGGTTTTTGGGCAGACAATTCATGATAAAATATATAGCATATGGTTCTACATAAATTTTGTGGTGGAATCTTGTTTGCTTGACCCCATATTGTTCCTTGACTGTATGAAATTGAATTTGAATGGTTATAAGGTTTGATGATTTAAGGGAAATAACCTGCAATTGGAATGGCTATGGCCTGTCAGACTGCTATAACAATGTGAAATCAACATCAATTGACCTACAAAAATGCCAGTTGATTTAATAATTGATCATTTTACATAATATTTTGGGGGAGAAAAATTTAAAGAATGTCTTTTATATTTAGGATGAAACACAAAGTTCAATCTAGTTTGCATGTAAAACCAGTAATTCTCTGACTGCATGATAGGCTTGTAAACACCTCACAGCTCACGGATATTAATACACTGGTGACTTCTTGTAGGGAAGAACCATGCTGGAAGGCTTTTCTATGATTCTGATTCCTCATCTTTCATAGTTGCTGCATCTGTTAAAGTGGTTATTCCTGAATATCAAGATAATGCTTCTTCCTTGATAGATCAACTTGAAACTCCTGATATAACTTTTGAGGATCCACAGGCGCCCTTCTCCTTCTTCATGTGCGATGTATTTTTTATAGTTAATTCTGCATGTGCAATTGCAGGCCTTGCTTCCTACAAGGGTTGTGGTTTTGATGTCATATGCATCTGGAGAATGTATGAATTTTTGTGGCACTTTTGAAGGTCAGTGAATAGAAATCACAGTTGGCATAGATAAGATTGTTAATTAATGTTTCTTCAAATGCTCTTTGCTGAATGCATATTCTAGGGTCTTCAAAACTTTGATGGTTTAAGCATGAAAGATGAGATTAATTATAACGACAATGAAGCAGCTAGTAGTTACAGAGAGGTTGAAGATGAGGAAGGTTCTGTTTTGTCATTGCTTGTAGATTCTAGTGTCAATACTCATGCTGAGAAGACTGATGTTAGTATCTATGGACAAGAAAGTAAAAATACAAAGAGATAAGTTAAACTTAAGATTATTCCACTTTTTGCTAGCTCACCATGAGCATCTTGATTTCCGGTAAGCTAACGTTTTAAGCTTGAAGTCATTCCATCTTGATTATGGGAATAATTTGTAATCTTGCTGCTCTACTCTAAACATATTTCGGAAATGTTTTCTTTTTCTTTTTCTTTTTTTCCCCTTCAAAAGAACTAAATAAATGATTAGCGTAAAAAGCTCACATTCTACTTTGCAAATTGCAAGGAATATTGGCCCTAAATCCATATCAACTGAATATAATGTCAGAACTTAAACAAACAACGTCTCTAGTCTGCCCACACGGTTGATAATGATTGGAAAATATTCTATTTTGAAGGTTTGAAATGTTTGTCAAATTTTTTTTTTTTCTGTTCCCTTCCCTATCGCTCAATTAGAATTTGACACATGTAATATTATATAATAAGCTTAAATATGTTTGTGGTCCTAAAAATATAGAGAATTCTGGTTTCTATAAAAAATAAATTTTGGTTTATATTCAAATATTTTCAAGAACATTTAATTTAAGTTCTTACCATTATTTTGTTTGGTTGTTGGTCCCTGTGCCAAAATAATATTTTTGTTTTAAATCCCTGAAAAATGATAATAATTTGGTTTAAGTTCTTTAGAATATTAATTTGAACTTCTTGAAACTAAATTATCATAATTTTTCAAGAGCTAAAACAAAATATTTTTGGAAATATTTGGATTTACATCAAGATAAAATTTTTATAGGAGCTAAAGACAAATATTTTTTAAAATATTTAGACTTACATTAAAAATTTTTATTATAGAGACCAAAACTAAAGTTTATAATATTTACAAGGATAAAAAATACATTTAAATCTATATAATATCATGTATGTACAAATGCCAAATTTTCACTGAGAAACAGATGAAATGGACAAAAAAAAAATGAAATGGAAGAGTTGAATCTTTATTTGATATATTTGAATCAGAGGTATTGTTTGGTGCAATGGACAACAACAATACGAAGATGAGGGGTTCGTTTGGTATTAAATGTTTGCTGTGAGATTGGTAGAAGTAATGGTGGAATAGATGAGGAAAAGAGAATTCACACCATTCATATATTTTTTGATTTTTCAATGGTATCCTTCTCCTATTATTAAGGAAGAAGATTAATTTTTTTCACATTTATTTAGGTTTGCCTCTCAACTGAAATTCTTGCTAGGAATCTGATTGGAATCCTTTCTAGAGCTACAGTGCGATTCTACTGCTATGCTAACTCCCTTGTTTCAAGTCATTCATATATGCTTTATGCCTATGTTATTTGTACTCAAAGATATTAGTATAGTTACCTATGTGATGCATGAAAAATTACACAATTTGAATGTAAAAAAGATTATGTGACTAAAATATTGAATTAATTTAAACATATAGCCATTATTTATATTTGTTTTATATAATTAAAATTGTGAATACAATTATATACGTTTAATATAACAAAATTATTATAATTATGACCATATACAGTAGCTAAATTTGATCAATAGTATTTTTTTTTCATAAATTATTAAAGTTATATGAATCTTAAAACTAAACTTTATAACATTAGCCAATGAAAGATATTATGTACAATGGAAACTTAAATAAAGAAATTATTTTATTATAAAAGTAGTTTCATTGAAACTCTGTTAAGAAAACCTAGTTTATATCATGAACAGCTTAAAAAAATTAATTAACAGTAATTCAAATTATTAAATGAAAAATTGAATTGATGTAATATTAGAGTGTGCTATAATCTTTAGAGTTCAAATATTTAATTTTAAATTGGGCTTTAATTATTAATAATTATAATATATATTAATTATTATTTAAGTAATTTATATGTTTATATCACCTGTGTGATATATATTTAGTATCACTTTAAAGTGAAATTTTTATATTTGCATCACTTTTGCAATGCATATTTAGTATCGGCTATTTGAGATATCAATATTAGTTAGAAAACAAATTTATAGATCATTTTTTATGTAATTAAAATGCTTTAGGTTATTTAAGGGTATTATAAAATTTCAATCTATTAATAAGTTTTAAAAAACTAATACAATTCGTTATTCTTTATGTTCCAAATCATTAAATCTATAGCATTTTTATTAATAAAAAATTAATATTTCATATTAAAACTTCCAATATCTAATCTTATAGATTTTAAATATAAATACATAATATAAATTTACAATTTGCGTATTGTAAAATTAGGAAAATTATTTAGTAATAATGTAAGTCGCTAATTAAAAAATAGAATTGATATAACGTTAGAGGGTACTATACGCTTTAAAGTTCAAATACTCAATTTTAGATGTGGTTTTAATTTCTAAAAATTATAATGTATATTAATTATTGACTATATAATTTCAATATTTGTAACCCATATAATATATGTTTAGTATCAATTATTTGATATACAAATATTAAACCTACGCTTTTATATATATAAAAAATATTTTTTGATTTAAATACATAATTACTTATGACATCCTTAATTAAATTTATACAAATTAGAGCATATCAAGTAAGAAAAATAATTAATTATGAGAGTGGGAAGAATAAATATTGATTATTAAATTTACCATGAGTTTTCAAAATTAAAATATAAAGTTATGTGAATTTTTTAGGTAATCATGTGATAGTTTTAAGTAATTGTGTGACATTTTTTTATTCAATATCAAAAATATAAATTTATAACACAAAAAAATAAAATAAAAAATGGAACTTTTATTTTTAAAATACCTAAACTATACAGCATATAGTACCTTAATGAAGATGGTAAAATTAAAATTTATTTAATATAGTTTTATCTATTATATTAAATATTAAATAATAATTTAACTGTTTTTTCTTGTAGAAAATGGAAAATTGTCAAAAATTTAAAACATTGCCGCAAGTAAGGCTAGAACTCGCAGCTTGCAGATTGCAAGACCCACGCGAGAGCCATCTAAGCAAGCACAGTAGGTCGAATATAAAGAAAACACGCAAAGACAAACGCACCGAAGAATTGACCATGTAATTTTGATTTTATTTGTTTCAAAAATATTATTTATTCAGGGCCAGTCAAATGCTAATCATGTTATTTTTTTGGAATTTAATTTGTATGTACTATCAATAAAAAATATATTTTATATAAATATTTAATTATGTATTATCATATAAAAAAATATAAATCATTTTAAATTAGTGTTATCACATATAATATTTGAGTCATGGCAATGACATAATATATTGGTTCATTGTCTCATAGATTGTAGTATAGTATTTTTTTTAAAATATAATTCTTTTAAGCTCAAAACCCAAATAAAAAAACTATTATATTAAACCATAAACAAGATAAATATTGTTGGAAGCTAAATATAATGGATAAGAAAATGCAATGTTTACATAAATTTAAGACACTCAAAAAGAAAAGAAAAAGGTTAGATAGGTTGAGCTTAATTATATGGGTTGAAAAATTCTAAATTCATAACCCAACTTAACTTGTATTTTGTGAGTTGGGTTGAAACAAAATTCATGGGTTGATCCGACCCATTAAATACCTCTAATCTTGTCCATTAAAATTCTCTTTTTATATCAAGTTTCTTTTTTACATCAAATGATTCAAAATTTAACCAAGTTTTGAGATGTAGGATAAATTATTATTTTAACATAAATTTTATTTACATATAATAAAGACTTAAGATATATTGAATATAATTACACTTAAAAATATTTAAAATAATATATTTTAAATTTGCAACTAAAAAAAATTTACTATTTTTGTTAATTTTTTTCTCATTAGATTTTTACTTTTTAAATAGAATTATTTGTGATAGTGATATAATAATAATATTATATGTAATACATCATCTAATATACTTACATATCAAAAAATAATACACAATATTAAAATTTTGTCGAGTTTTAAACTATTAACCTTTACACAATTAGATCTTATAATAGCAAATTCTATCTTATATAATGTGTGTTAAATGGCCCTTAAATTTTTTATACAATTTTAGTGGTGATTTAATTTGCTGGGCAAAAAAATGAGGCCCGAATGATATTGTCATTTTTTCACCAACAATAAATAATATATTTTTGGTCTTCACTAGTAATAACCCCTTTTTTTTTTCTGTTTAGGAAGGGGGTTGGGACTTGCCATGTGGATTGGGAGAAATATTTAGATGGTTTTGAAGTATTATATGGTTATATTTATAATTAATAATATAATAATATTTTAGATAAAAATGTAAGTTAGTAGTGAGTTTTATTTAAAATGTCATTATATTATTAGTTGTGAGTATAATCATGTAGCATTTTAGAATTGCCTAAATATTTCTTCCTATCTTAGGGAGGCAAATGTAACCTGACTGTGGGTATTCACCCTGGATTGGATTAATATCGGTAGTGTTGGGCTCAGGTTTAAGGCAAATTTGCCCCCATCCTATATATATAAAATTTTAATTAAATATATGTTTAATTTAAATAAATATATATACATATACTTTTATTTTATAATTTAATAATATAATTTATATGTATAATTTTAATATATATATATATATATATTAATGCTTTTATTTCTAAATTCTAACCCAGTAACCCTATTCCCTTCCCCTTCAGCCTTCACATCTAAAGCTGCCGCCGCCTCCTTCCTTCTCCTTTGCTTTTGCTTCTTCGGTTCTTCCCCTCTCCTTCCCAATACCAAAACACATTGACATTGCTGCTCCCACCTCCCTCTTCCTCACCTTCCGCGCACCACCTTGCTCACAGCGACGAGAACCAAAGTGCTCCCAGTCGCAGAGGACAAGCGAAGACGCGACCATTTTGTGCCGTTTTGGTAGACTCTTCAAACTTCCTTCCCTTGCTCGTGCCGTTTTGAAGACGCGACCATTTTGGTCTGGTCTTCTCGTGATTTTGGATTGTATCACTTGCCGCCATTCTAACAAGCGAAGAAAGTTTAGTCTCATCTCAAAGTGTGAGCCTATCTCTGCTGCTCTGTCAAAACATTTGCATGTTAAGAATTATGTGGGCTTTTCTTGTAAATGAATTCTTGTCTCTTCATCACTTTTATCTTCCATTACATTTCAGTGCCTTTCATTTGAGCTACAACATGATTTTGAACCAAATGCGCTGTGAAGATGGTATTCCTGAAAATTTGCTCCGTAATTCCTTTTATCACTTCCAAGCTGATCACGCCATTCCTGATCTTGAGGATTGTTTAAATTTATGAAGGCTGGAAATGCGAGTTTTTATATGTAATGTACATTTGATGAGATTATTCTGATCACTTTTCTCTAAACTTTTAACTCTACTTCTTATTCATGTTTAATTCTTCTTTATGGTGATTTTAATCCTTCAATGAGTGGTACAGTTGCATTTAGAATGCTGAAAATATGATTGTGGGTTTAAAATATTTCTCGTGTCGGTAAAGTCAAAATTGGTTAATTTGATTCAGATTGAAGCATACTCATTTTGCATAAGTGGATGCAACAGACAAACATGTAGAGTAAGACATTAGTCAAGTGAGTTTGACTTACTGGAAAGGGCATATTACATTCAGTCAAGTTAAAATGGATAAGACTCAATACAACATATCTGAGAAGCAGCACCTTACAAGCAGCCATAGTAGAAAACCACAAAGAAGCCATTGAAGTGCCTCCATTTAATATCAGCTTCTCAGAGAGTTGGTTCTTTTGTTTTGTTTTGTGTTTTTTTGTTTGTTGGGTGGGGGGGGGGGGACTTTCCTTGTATGATTTGGAATTTATATCAAGAAAGAATAATATTTCTATCTGGTTTTGTATATCCAGAAACAAATAAAGACTCCTGAAGAAGAGAGGGAATCAATTGTTATTGAAGAAGAAAACAGTTTGAAGGATTATTACGATTTGCTGGATCAGCATAGAAGTTTGAATAAGGAGGTTTATGAGGCACTGCTTACCTTTTTCACAGCCCGGGAGGCTTGTTTCTCTCCAATGCACTTCAAGTGATGAAGATCTTCCCCAATTTTTATGTGAGAATTCTCGATGGCTTCTGGTGATTTACATGTATTTTTTTATATCAATATCTTATCTTGTTTGTTCTAAAATAGTCAATTCTACTTTTTAGATGATGCAACCATAAAGCCAGAAGATGCATCGTACAAATGTTGATGTTCTTACAAGATGTGTGGTGAGGAAAGATAAAATTAGAAAAAATTCTGTTAAGATTGTGCCTGTTAAAGAACCTGGAGAACCTGTAGTGGTTTCAATTCCTCTCTCTCAGGTAAGCTTTTTGAAACTGCTAAATGATGAAATTTATTTGCATGCTTTCTGTGTAAATTGTGATTTCATCTGATTGCTTTGAATACCAGCTAATGCAACACCATTAAACAAACCATGAGCAGAGAAGAAGAGTTGTGAGAGTAGCCATAAAGTGTTGCATTTGTTCTATTTTAAATAATTGTGTTAGACTTGTTTAATTTGTTATTTGTTGTTTTCTAATTCCTCTTTTCAGATGTTGTGACTGGATATGATGTTGGTTTAATTTTTATAATTGTCATGTTAGAATAATTATGCTATGTTTGAGTATTATGGTGTAGTATTGTGTTTAAATTTTTTTTTTTTTGGGAATTTAAAGAAAAGTAGCGGGTAGGGAACGGGTTGGGATGGGCTCTTTGTAGGGTTCGGGTTTTGATTGTTAAAACCCGCGGGTAGGGTGCAGGGTGGGGTTGGGTTGGGCTAAAAATCGCCCCAACCCGCCCCACTGCCACCCCTGTTTGTGGGTTTACCAAGGCATCACTTTTCGCACTTGTGTTGGGTCTCAACCACAGAAATAAAAAGTGTTAAATGATTTTTTTTTTCACACTAATGTTCTGTTGTGCTTATGCTAGGCCCAAACAGTAGGGTCAATTAAAAAAAATAATTTAAACTATCATTTTCTTTGTAGAATATTTTATCAGTCATGCTAAAAAGTGTTATCATGATTTTTTTTTTCTCCCCGACACTAACATTTTCTTTTCTTTATGATTCATTTGGAAGGCCTAATACTAGCATAATCAATAATATATATATATATATATATATATATATATATATATATATATATATTTAAAACAAATATAAGTGAATTAACTGCTTTTTTCAATACTATTTTACTGGCAATTTAATTTGTTAGGCTAAAAAAAGAGAATAATAATTATTGCATTTTTTATTTTAACTTATGATGGAGAGTGTTAAATCAGTTTTTTCTCAAACACTATATTTATTTATTTATTTATTTTACTTCATTTGTTAAGCCCAATATTATATTAATAATTTCTTTTAAAAATGTTTAATACTTTTTGTAGACTGTTCTTATTGACGATTTAATTTGCTAAGCTAAGAAACGCGGCGTAATAATATTATTGTAAATTTTTTTAATAACATCAAAGAGTTATCAAACAAAAATATTTTGTATATTTTAAATTTTGAAAATCAATATTTGATTTACAAATTAAATCTTTTTTTAATTTTTAATAGTTTCATACATACTAATAAGGAATGAAAACAACGTAATGAACAGAACACAAGGGCAAGTTGGATTCTTGATGCAGGACTAGGGAGATTATGTTTCCAGATTTTTTTGAATAAGATTTTGCATTGCATTAGGAAGCATTGAAGCAGTGACATTACATTAAACCACTCTGGGATGTTGATGCAAAAAAAAAAAAAAAAAAAACAAAACCTAGTTTGGGATCAATTTTGATGTGGTGGAAAGAAATTTAATTTTACATAGAACACCAACAGTTTGTGGATGACCATGCTGAGTTGCAACACAAGCAAAAGTACAAGAGTTAATACTACATCATGACCATGCTCCAGGCTGCATTGACAAATCAGAGAAGCTTTGATAGACCATGACAAAAAGTCTAGAATGCTTTGGTTGTAGGCTTTAGAATAACAGGGTTTTGATATATCCTATCAAGATTCTCAAGTGAAAATAGAAAAAAAATTAAAAATTAAAACTATTAGCTGAACAGAGGTGAAACTAATGTAGAATGATTTTATGTTATTATACTAAGTGTAAAGGGCAATTGACAAGACGGTGCACAAGATATTACGAGTGATCCATCTGAGTTTCCTATCCGCCTAGCCTAAGCCCACCTCACTAGTCACATAGGGCATTAATAGTTTGTGCCACCTTAACTCCCTATAAATACTATAGCAGAGGGAGGGGGTGGGGGTGCAGCAGCTTTATCTCAACCCAAATACTAAATACCTTTCTACATCTAAGCTACCTCATTCCTCTCTGGGAGAGCTTTATTTCCTTGTCTTTTTAGCTCCCCACCACCATGTCTCACCACCCTCAGGTTGAGACAAGTACAACAAGCAAAATCAATATCCTGTCTCCTTCTCTATTAGTTGCAGGTAGAGCAATTGTAGGATAAACGTGTGAAGAAAATGCAAGACTTAAGTACTCTCATGATCAAGTCATGGACCATAGTTAGGTTTAAAATATCAAGCACAGGTTATTTCTGGCGATTTAAATTTGGCCAGCTTTGTTCACTAAGAAGCACACCGACCAAAATCTAAAAGCAACAGGTATTAATTTAGTCAAGCATACCATATTTTGCGAGACATCTTGTAAGAACCTCCCCTGGTTCACTTGTACTAGGCCCATTTGGTGCCTCATCCCAACAAACATGTAACCAACAAATAAAAATATCATAAAGCCAATATAAACATAAAATTCTATTCCAGTTCAATTGATTAAAGGACATTTCAGCACAATATTTACTGTGGTTGAAAAGTGGTCTCTAATATGGTACATGGCTTTCAGCATCATCTCTAGAGTATCTGTAACCAACTGGAACCTGACATCGAACTCTCCAGATTGGAATTGAGCATCATTTTGAAGCTAAAAGGGGTGCAGTTAAAAGCGATATAATCACATAAAACAGCATTTGGCCATTTTACATAGAATACGTATGCACATAAAACTAATGAAGAGTCTATATATTCTAGTTACATTTTATCCGTAACAAATCTAGCCATATTTCCCGATGAGTAATGACAGCTAAGCATAGAAAACTAATGATAGCTAAGAGAAACTTCTGTTTAATTTGCAAGGAAGTAAGTCACCAACCTTGTGTTTTATTGCAACCGATACTACTTACAAAGACAATGGCACAATCTGAATATGACTTCAAATAGTTAGAGCAATAAAAAAAACTAATAAATATATCATGGGTCCTCAATAAGGTCATCAAATGCTTATAGCGTCAAAAGGCACCAGGAATATATATTCATTGAAAATCCAAATAGCTTTGAAAGTAAAGGAAATGTTCCCTCAACTTTAATAGAGCTCAAATTTCCCAGATTTCAACTTGTGGTGTCAAAGACATGTAATTTGTGATTAAAATCATGGACAAAAAATGTTTGTTAAGATTAAAAGGTAAGAACCAGGTCAAAGCAAACAGTCCTATCATGGGAAGAAATTGATTTATATACGGATTGTAGCTCAACTCACTATCTTTCTCCCCTTTTTTCTGTTCTGATACAAATGGTGAAGAAAATTAGAATTGACCTACAACAATACACTATCATAAGTTAGTGACATTGACTCAGCATTCACTCACTCAGACATTCACTCAGCAAGACTCAAAAAGACTTCTTCCTAGAATTGAACAAGAAATTAGAGGGCGGTGATGGTGAGAACTCAAAAGACAAGTGGGGTGTCTCAGCCTCACTAGAAAGTATACAAGTGGGGTGTCTCAGCCTCACTAGAAAGTATCCCCACTATCTCTTTCATGGAAGGCCTCTTCTCTAGTGATCTCTGCAGGCACAACAGGGCAATGGTGATGCTACTTTTTCTATTTCCTCTTTCTTATTTTCTTGTAAGAATCACCCATGTTCCATAATAACAATAATCTAAAACCACTACTCTTTGAAATAGGGTGTGATATTTGTAACTACATTGATGAATCCACAATTAAACTTGAGATTATAAACTTGAGCACGTCTAAAATTAGGACGCTAAAAAAAAAAATTCAGTCATAAAACCCCAACTACTATGTAAAGGTCAATCAAGGAACTCAAGTTTCGGGGAGGTTTAGAACTTACCTTTGTGTTCTGGCACAATGGATGATCACTGATGATGAGCTTTGGCTGCAATGGAGCTTTGCTTGTCAGCGTTGCACTTTGGCCGCCATGGACTGGTGATCTTCCACCGTCGATGCTGAACTTCTGGGTTGTTGTTCTAGCCGTGATGGAGCTTTGGCCGCAATGTATGCAATTGGCACTATGATGTGTGGTGGTGTTATGTGTGCGATTCCAATTTGTGGATTTAGGGGTAATAGTTACAATTCCTCACAATGTTTTGGATTAGGGCTTTACTCATCATGGGGTTTAGGCTAGGATTCTTGAGATATTTTTCTTTGTTTAGATGTTTTAGAATTAGGGTTGTTTCTATGGTGCCGAGCCATAATTGAAGGGTATTTTACCCTTCCTATGTGTAGCTGCTGCATTGGACCCAAGGGTGGATCCTAGTACAAGGAATGAATTCTCTCAATTTAATTTTTCACTTAATAAAATTAAGTGTGATCTCTTACCATTAATTCTTTTATATTACATGTCTTGTCCGAATCTCATCTTTTAAATTAATGGTGAGAGTTCATATTTGACCTTATCAAGTGAAAAATTAAATTGAGAGGATTTATTCCCCTTAATATATTAGAAGGGGGCAATGGCCCCCTAAAATTTTTAGTTTTGTATAAATTTCTCTCCTCCTCTTTCTTTCTTTTTTTTTTCAAATTTGGCCACATCCTAAATTTTTTTATTTACAGCGGTTATACGATTCGGGAGCTCAAAAATTTGAGATTGGTGGCATCGGAGCTCTTGGATGTACCCCTGCATCCAGGGTCAACAACAAAACGGAATGCGTTGCAGATGCCAATTACTAGTCAGTTAAATGTAATGAAGACCTTCAATGCATGCTTAAACTCTTGACTTAATTAGATATTTAAATATTATAATAGATAATATATTATACATATATGTATGTCTCTCTTGGATTTTGATTGTAATTTTTTTTAATATATTGTGACTTTTATTTTGAATTTTTAAATAAGAGAAAAATTAGAAAATATATATTATTTATACGTAAAGTTAACTATTAAATATTTGCCCATCCTAATAAAATGGTGTAGCTCGCACTTGATTGGGCCACTTGTTTAAAATTTTTCTATGTAATCGGTGATTGGATATAGCATTTGAAAAAGACCATCCCTTCAAAAAATAAAAAATAAAAAAAGAAAAAGGGGATATAGCTTTTAAAATTCTATTTCGACTCCATACTTGGTTATCATTGACGATTTATACCCCAAGTAATTGCATTGTAGAAGTCTATGTACTTTTGTTTAAATTTCAACCCACATGTATTTCATTAACAAAAATAAAAAAAAATTGATAAGTAATTGAAATAAAAAATAATAAACTCATAGAAACTCATCTTCGTTAAACTGTTGAGAGGAAAGAAACGAAGAACCCAAGAATACTAGAACCCTAGGCTAACCAATGGCCACCAGGCACCTAATCCTTAGACCGCCCTCAATAGAACTTGCGGCTGTCTTCTTCATTCTTAGTTCGAGCAAGTGGCCATTTTGACAACTGGTTTGGTGGTTGTCACCCCTATCGCACAACTTTTTCCGAAAGAGTTGGAAATAGGCTAGGGGCTTGTCAGGGACTTGTGGCTTGGCCTATTTGAAAATAGAATTCGGGTCATGCCTATTTTAGAGCCTGATTTCCTTATCAAGTTAAGCCCAGGTTCAAGAAAAAGCCTATCAAGCCTAACAGGCTGGCCTAGGCCCGTTAAGATTATGTGCGTGCATATATTTTGCATAATTTGCTAAAATATCAAAGGTGGGATTCAAACCTGGATATCTTAAATACCTTCCCAGTTTTTCTGCCACTACACCTCCACTATCTTTCAATAACACTACACATTCTTTTTACTTTTATATTTTTATATTGTTACATTTAAAACAAAACAAACCCTAACATTTCATTTATTCTCTTCCCAAAACAAAAGACGTCGCTTCACAGGATCAAAGTTCCATCCACACAACCATACCACAATTCGAGTTCCATACTTCCATCCACACCACAACTCCTTTTCTTGCCCACCCCATCCATTCTCTCATCGCCCCCTAAGACTCGTTGGCTGTTGCACAGAGCTTTGCATTCCACGTGTTCTCTTCCACACGTTCCTGAGTCTCATTGTGCACTCGCGAAGAGCCTTGCTCCAGATTGCCCTCGCTGTGCTGGAGCTTCCTCCCCGGTTTCCCTCCTTGTTACAGTCAGTATCAACTCTCACTCAGCATTAGGTTTTTGGATCTATCTCAACTCTTACTCAAATTTGAGATTATTGTGTCAATTCTTTTGTATTTGTATCTTTATTAAAGTTGTTGTACCTCACTCAACATTGGATATTTGGTTTTTACTATTTCAGTGCTATTTGTTAACTTCTTGTGTTGAGTTATTGTTATTATTAGTATATCAGTGTTCTTTCAATATAAGTATAATGTGATTGTACCCAAAAAAAAAAAAAATTGAGTCTAATGTTTTAGTCTGATACGAGCTTGAGTATCTTGTTATTAATTGAAAAGCTTGGTATTTTTAGTCTTCAGATTTTAATTAGGTAACAAATTTTTGCTATTTTTATTTGGTTAGTTTAAAATTTATTCTAAATTACAGGCTTTGTAAACAGGTCTTAAGCCTGACCGGCCAAGCTTAGGCCAAGAAAAAAACTTATAACAGGCCATAGGTTAGGCTCATGCCAATTTGTTATTATATAAGTCTGGTCTATTAAGGTGAAAGTCTAGCCTGGTTTGACCTGATTCCACCTCTACAGTCTTTCACTCCGATGAGGTAACATAAGACTAGTTTGGGTGAATGGACTGATCTGTTCATTCCTCCTTATCTTTTTTAGTGCTGTAATACACTCCATGTTTATTATTACTAGGTTTTTTTATCTGAAATTGTGGATATTTACTATTATTTATATGAGATTTTTTTCTTTCTTTCTTTTTTTTTCTTATTTTTGGGTTTAGGATGAAGTGCTTGTTTATTGTAGTGGTTTGTGGTACAACATTTGAGGAAAAGATTTTTATTTGGTGTGAGGAAGTGATGCTATATTGTGTTTAGAAAGTTTTTGCTTCTTGAGTGAAGATTGAAAATTTAGGAAATTTTGATGACTAATTAAAGTGGTTGATATTGTTATATTGCCTGAAGATGCTCTAAGCGAGCTTTTCATTATCGTATAACAATTGCAAATAGTGAAGGTGACATGGAAATCTATAGGGGTAAGCAGTGAGAAAAGTGGTTTTGTATAGGGTCTATAGTTGCTATGATCAGCTTATTAGTGAATGTGAACTTTTAAACTTGTTATTAAGTTTTTTAGCTCTCTCTTATTGTTTTTAACCTATTATGGTATTATAGGTTTGTTAATCTCTCTCTCTTTTTTGGTCTTGGTCTTGGATTGGTTTTCTTTTCACCTCCTATTTTGATATTTTTAGTTTTTATATTTTGTAATTGTCTGTGTTATTTTTGTAATTTGGTGAATTATCTGTCAAAATATCACATGTTTTTGCAAATCTTTGAATGAAAATGGTGGTTAGTATTGGATGATTCAATGTCGGTAATTTTTATTTTCAATTTTGTTTGTTGTTCATTTGGGAAGTGCTTTTCCCTGTTCTAGGAATGTTCATTTTTCAATTCATCCATGTTGAAATCCTGATTATTATGTTATTTTGGTAACAAAATTAGTGCTTCATGAGATATTTTGATTATAGCCACATTTTCTTTCTGATATGGCTTCGGTATTGGCATCGCAATTACCTTTCCAGCTGCTTTTAGAAGTAGTTAGTATAGAAGCAGTGAGAAAAGTGGTTTTGTATAGGGTCTATAGTTGCTATGATCAGCTTATTAGTGAATGTGAACTTTTAAACTTGTTATTAAGTTTTTTAGCTCTCTCTTATTGTTTTTAACCTATTATGGTATTATAGGTTTGTTAATCTCTCTCTCTTTTTTGGTCTTGGTCTTGGATTGGTTTTCTTTTCACCTCCTATTTTGATATTTTTAGTTTTTATATTTTGTAATTGTCTGTGTTATTTTTGTAATTTGGTGAATTATCTGTCAAAATATCACATGTTTTTGCAAATCTTTGAATGAAAATGGTGGTTAGTATTGGATGATTCAATGTCGGTAATTTTTATTTTCAATTTTGTTTGTTGTTCATTTGGGAAGTGCTTTTCCCTGTTCTAGGAATGTTCATTTTTCAATTCATCCATGTTGAAATCCTGATTATTATGTTATTTTGGTAACAAAATTAGTGCTTCATGAGATATTTTGATTATAGCCACATTTTCTTTCTGATATGGCTTCGGTATTGGCATCGCAATTACCTTTCCAGCTGCTTTTAGAAGTAGTTAGTATAGAAGTTTTTGATTTCAAGCATGGAGATGATAAATGTAAAGCATATAATGTATACTGTCTCTGTTAACGTTGAGATAATCAAACCACAAAAATGGAAGATGAAAGAAATATTAAAGAACTTTAGTAGATATCATGACGGTGAAAATGCTCACAAATTATTAGCAAATTTGGGATCTAGTAGCATCTTAGTAGCAAGGTTATATTCTAAGACAGACTAATATGAGCATTTCATCTACGATAATTTTGACAAATACCTGTCAGCTGCTCATCTTGATGAAAGCAAATACAAAGAAATTCTTGAAGACTATGTCAATGCTCTATTATATCTATATGAAGAAGGATGGTACGTGAGAAGATTTGAAGCTAATAACTTTGTAATACGTGGAAATAGAGGTTATTTCTTTGCTGTTTTAAGATACACTTTGAGTGGCTGCATGGAAATAACAAAAAATTATCTTAAGAGTGCTTATTTTAAGAAGTTGAGTGTAGCTATCAAGAAAATGGGCAACCATCTGATAAAGAAATGTAGCTTCTTGAGATTTCTTGAGGAATTTTGGATATTGTAAGATTTTTTAATTCTTTAATGTATATTCATTTTTTTTGTTCCTTTCATTTTTTGATTGTATTTTTATCTTTTGTAAGGTAACATTATGAAAATATCTTTATTTTTCTAATCACATTGATAGATTTGGTTATTTCAAAACCATTAACAATACTTTCAAAAAATAAATCGAGTATTTTGTTCTGAAATGGAAAGACATGATGGTCTTCAAAAAATGAGAAGTTTCTCAACAAAGACCATCATCATGTTACTATCCATTTAAGAATGAAGTGTCCGATCTGTTCTATTGAAAGCATTGTTCACGGTCTCGAAATAACCAAGTCTATCAATGTAATTGAAAAAATAAGGATGTTTTCATAATATTGCCATGTAAAAGATAAAAATTTAATCGAAAAATAAGAGGAGCAAAAAAAAAAAAAATATACATTAAAGAATTAAAGAATCTACAATGTCCCAAATTTCTCCTGGAATCTCAAGAAGCTGCGTCTTTTTGCTGGATGGTTGCCCATTTTCTTGATGGCTACACTCAACTTATTAAAATCTGCACTTTTAAGATCATTTTTTGTTGTTTCCGTCCAATCACACAGAGTGTCATGAAATAGCAAAGAGGTAACCTTTATTTCCACGTATCACAAAGTTACTAGTTTCAAATCTTTCCATGTACCATTCTTCTTCATGTAGATATCATAGAGCATGGACATAGTCTCTAAGAATTTCTTTGTATTCGTTTTTATCAAAATGAGTAGCTAACAAGTATTTGTCAAAATTATTATAGAAAAAATGTCCATGACGGTATGTCTCAGAATATAACTTTGTTATTAAGATATCATTAGATTCCCAATTCGATAACAATTTATGAGCATTTTCTTCATCATTGTATCTATTAGAGTTCTTTGGTATTTTTTTCATCTTCCATTTTTGTGGTTTGGTTGCTTCAATATTAACAGAGGCAATGTATACATTGTATATTTTATGTTCATCATCTCCATGATTAACAAAGAAACTTGATTTAGAACTTAGCCAAATTCTTAGGTATAATGAGAATTTTTCAACACAAATCGGTGAAATAACATATACGGCAGCTCCAGTGGTCGATTTTGTTTGGTTTGGCCGAAACTGCTGGGCTCACGCGGAGAGAGCAGAAGTAAGTTTTCAGCATTTTATTTTTATTTTTTTATCAAATTAATTTTAATTGTTTCTGACTTTCAATTATTTTCTAACAGGGCTCTCCGTTGGATCACAGTAAGCGACTTTGCACTAAACTAGAGAGACTCTGTCCTGGATTTTTAGTTGATCTTCATTATCTTCTGTATAAGAATTACTTTCTTCTCTTTGATGATCAGCCCTAAACCATCTTATAGAAAGGGTGAACTTTCTTCCGGCCTTAAATTTTCATTCTTTAATGTATATTTATTTTCCTTGAATTTTGTTCATATAGAAGTATATTTTGTGCTTACCAATCTATATTTGTTGTTGTTTGTGTTTCGATATGATAAGAACTGGTCCAGAATAGTGTTTATTATTGAATATGAAAATACAAGGGTTAGGAATATTCAAGAGATTCCTTGCTCTCCTAGACTTTCAATTACTGACTTCTCAACTCCCCCCTTCTACCTCTTTCTTCTATACTTTCTAACTAACTAATTCTAATCTCTGATTAATTAAGGCCCAGGGTTCTATCAGAGTGTGTGTTGTGTGTGTGTGTGTGTGTGTTAAATTTGTAGACTGTGTAGCACATGTTTCTTCTATGACTATTGCAAGTTTTTTCAGCTGGGAAACTTGGTAGTATAGGGAATAGTCTGAGTTGGCTGTTGCAGTTTTTTCAGCTGGGATCTTTAGAATATGGTAGATATAGAACCATTTACTTGTCTCTATCTAATAACTCAAAGCTTTTAGGAGAGGTGGGTTATGACAATATAAGGGCTTCTATAATCAACAGGTTTAGAGTTTGATCCTAAAGCTTGAGCTTTTTGGGCACAGTTCATTATAAAATATATAGCATATGATTTTGTATGAATTTTGTGGCGGAATGTTGTTTGCTTCAACCAATATTGTTCCTTGACTGTATGAAATTGAATTTGAACGGTTATAAGGTTTGATGATGTAATGGAAATAGCCTGCAATTGGAATGGCTATGGCCGGTCAGACTGCTATAACAACGTGAAATCAGCATCAATTGACCTGCAAAAATGCCAGTTGATTTAATGATTGATCATTTTACACAGATGAACATAATATTTTGGGGGAGAAAAATTTAAAGAACCTTTGGTTAAATGGAATAATATTTTGGAGGAGAAAAATATCAAGTCAGAGTGGAAGGAGTTTAAGGTGGTGAAGGCTAATGCTACTTTTGCATCTGCCATATGGATTGGTGATCCTGTTTCCATTGACAGGGCTGTTTATGCCTTGAAGAACTCGAATGGCATTGTTGAGGAAGCGACTGAGGAGGAGTTGATGGATGCTATGGCTCAAGCAGGCTCCACCGGCATGTTTATTTGCCCCCACACTGGGGTGACTTTGACAGCATTGTTTAAGCTGAGGAACAGTGGGGTTATAAAGCCTACCGGTAGGAGGACTGTGGTAGTGAGCACTGCTCATGGGTTGAATTTCACTCAGTCGAAAATTGATTATCATTCCAAGGATATCAAGGACATGGCCTGCCGATTTGCTAACCCGCCAGTGCAAGTGAAGGCGGACTTTGGCTCGGTTATGGATGTTTTGAAGAAGTATTTGCTGAGTAAGGCTCCAAAGCATTAGGTCAGCATGGCAAGTTTTGCTCCTGGTTCCTTTCTTCGCTGCTGCTTATTTCCTTTAGGCACTCAGTGTATTGTCTTTTTATTAGCTTTGAGCTTTATAATTTACTTGCATTCTGTATGCTGCTCTATGGTGGAGCGTGCTTACTGAATTTTGTTGTAGACTATATGGAAATGAATTTGATAAAATGAGGAATGGTCCTCATTGGCTTGTTACTTAATTCCAATAATTAAATCTCGTTCATGTTATGCCGGTGGCGTTAAGCTAAGTTACCAAGCAACTCTGCAATCAAAGAGTGATCCTTGCAGTTGTGATCTCGGTACAGCCTGCGGCCCCATTAGTGCTGGCATTTTGAGTTGTAATGTGTTTATAGAGTTAAGATGAAGATTTTTGAGTGAAGGTAATCACAAATTGGAATTGCATGACATGGCTTAGTTGAACTTGTACCCCAGATTCTATATTTGATGGTAAATTACTCTATTGCCAGCTTCCTTCAATTTACCCATTGATCATAATTTGGACTTTAAAATTCTGTTCATCTCAAGCATACTTAAAATCTGGGACAAAAGAAACCTGCTAAAGTAATTCAGTTAGTCTTAGAAGAAACTTCCTCCCTTCTCTCCCTTTCTGTAGATCGAAGTTATTTGTACTGAAAAGTTTCGCAAAAAATGAGAGTACAGATTAATCCAGCAGCCCAGCATTGCAGTAACAGAAGTAGTTTTTTGCCTTTATCATATCTCTTCGTAAATTTCTTTTGCAACACTTCTTATAATTGCCTTCACAAGAAGTTCAATTTTTGGCTGGCCATATTTGATTTCCTTAACACGGAAGGACTGTTGACTGCAAAAGCGGTAGCCGCGACGCCTAGCTCTGGGTGCTTATATATATTCAAAACAACTGCGACCTTTATGGCTTTATGCAATACAGAATCTTACAGTCACGAGTCACAACGTCCAAACGTGACCATTGTCATGCATTTTTTTTTATTTTTTATTTTTAAAATAGATAAAATTCAAGAGCTGTATATATGTAACAATTCTCTTGCAAAAGAAATAATTCTCCATCCTTAAACCAGCTCTGAACGTTTCAGTGAAAGTATCAGCTTTGGTTTCAACATCAGGGCTGGGATAGAACAACAGGATTTCAGGTTCTCCACCACCATGTGGAGCAAAGGGACTTTTGCATTGGCTTGCCTCACCGATCGGTGAGTCCACAGCCTCATCTAAATCTGGTGAACCGCTACTTGAACTACTAATGCTATCTATTCTAACATAGTCACCCTGCACCCGGAACTTCTACGCCGGCGGGTTGAATGGCGGTGGCGGCGGTGGTGGAGGTATTGGGATCAACGGTGACTCATTACCAGTAATCACATTGTCTTCCAAGGAATAGAAATTCTCTCTAGGGCGGGGTCTAACATTTTACTTTGCCACAACATGCTGTTTGGTTTTTGATGATGAAACACACGGTGGTGGCGGCGGTGGCGGTTGGGAAGGCATAGGACGAGGAGGTTGAGAATTTAGAATGCTCTCAAAATTCTCAACGCTTCGCTGCCTTTGTTTCCTCTTCTTCCCCTTCAAAGACGCCATGAACTCCTTAGTCGAGCTTCCTCTCTTGTTCTTATTTCGCACCGCCGGTAGCTGCGGAGGTGGCGACGGCAGCCGCGGCGGCGTTGAGTGTCGTGGTTTTGAGTTCTCACCTCCCAAATCTTTATCATTAGAGCATTTCTTGGAAGATCTTTACTGGATAAAGTTGGTGGTGGCGGCGATGGTTGCACGGCCACGGGAATCGGCGGTGCACTGGGAACTTCCTTCGTACGAACTTCAAAGGTGTCAACTTCTATGTTCTTGACGATGCCCTGCTCTTCTTCTCCGGCGTCCGGTATTGACCGCCGGCGACGGAGTGGCCGGTGCTCGGTGTCGTCCATGTCCACCCCACGGTAACCATTAACGTGGGTATCATCGTAAAATCGCCACCGTTCTTCGGCGGGGATCCAAGACTCTTGCCGGAGATCCGGGTAGGAGTTGAAACTCCTCAACCTGTTATAGGAGGGCGTTCTACCTGAGTACTCGTACCAATGCATTGGTGTTTCTGGGTTTGGTTTTGCGTACTCTCGTGTGGCTTCTATAAAGGTTTGGTCTTGGTAGGAAGAACGTGGGGTTTCGTTGATGTTGTTTCTGCTTAGGAACCCGCAGAGTATGGCAAAGAGAACGAGTATTAGGTTGAGGGAATCCCAGCTTTTCTTCACTGAATGGGGTTTGAGAATGTGGGAAGTGAAAGAGTGCAATGTGGGTGCTATGATGAAGATGAATGCAAGTGCAGCCACCAGATGGAAGATGAAAACAGCGCCTGAGCTAAGGATCATGGAGTATGAGCGGTGAAGGCGGCAGCTGTCGGCAGCGCCGCTTTGCAGCCAGAACGGTGGCAGGGCGTCTTCCTGTTCTTCCATTTGGTTTTGGTGTGGTGTGAGTTGTGGTTGATGTCCCTTTGAGAGAGTTGGGGGTGGACAAAAATGAGCTTTTTATTTTAAGGCTCAATGTGTTGGATTTTTGTATGTGTCCCTTTGAGTGGTGGCTTTGGCTTGATTCTCTGCTTTTGTGTTATTTGGTTACTTATGTTGTGGATGAGTTGATGGGATTGGTGGGGATGGATGGGAATGTGGAAATATGCATACTTAAAAAACTGTTGGCAATTCAGCGTTGGCTGTATTGCAGGAATGACAGCCAGATGGAAAATGGTGCTAAACCATGAGCATTTCCAAATTGAAGCTTGTAGTATGCTTGACTTGACGCCCAATATTATTTGATACTTGCAAATTATTGCAAGGGACCAATCATTGGACCATCTTATTTCGTGCCATGAATCCTGTTACTTATCCATCAAGCTCATAATAATAACTTCTTAAGAAATCTGCTCATAATGTGAATGTTGTCCGAGACTGATATTAATATTGTTTGTGCCAATTATGATGCTAAAAAACAAGTATTGGTTAAATATTCATCTGGATACACATTTCTTTTCCTATTATAGTTAAACAAGTTAGATGATGAGATCCTGCAAGTAACTTTGGTTGCTGATAGATGAGGCTTTTTAAGGATGATATTATGTTGCTGCTGTCTCCTTGATCTGCTGTCATGTTACTTGTTTATGCTCTGCATAGTGCATATTTCTTTTGACCATGCTTCGAGCCAGAAATGTACTCTTCCTCCTATGTCCATGCACTGAACCACAAGCCTCTCAGTGCCACTGCCCCTGAATTTTTTAATTCACCACTCGCTAGTTTAATCTCTATTCTTGATTGCTACTTTGTTTAGCATTGACAAAGATGATTTTTTAATTATTTATTAAAACTGCATGGAGTGGTTGTTACTGGAACTTGCATAGATGTATCAAATAGCCATCTGCTATTTGGGGGCAGTTTTTGCTCTGTCAGCACAGTATTTGTGGTTGTGTGCAACAACCTTGCAGCATCACAAGGCGTATGACTTTGTTCTTGCCCAGGGCAATGCAAGTTGTTCAAAATTACTTTTTCTGTTTTTTATTTTCATTTTTACATCACAATGATAGTTGAATACGCTAAAAAAGCTTTGCTATTTATATAGAAAGGTATTATATGTGTAACAAAAACTGCATTAATTAAACTTGACAAATTAATTTCTTGTTATTGAGAATCAGAGGAGATTGATATATTAAACTATAAGTTTTTGCTTACTTGAAGATCATCCTTATGGTCTAGTGAATTATAACTTGTGTCAACTGTCCATGTTCTCGTTAACTTTCTATAAGTTTCCAAAGAAAACTTCTTTTTTCCCCTCTCGTCACTTTACCTAATTAAAATGTCTGTGTGCTTGTCTGCATATATAAAACTGTCACGTATTATTGCTCTCTCTTTCACGAAGAAGACCAAGCTAATTAAAAAGTAGAAAAAAATTTAATTCAGTTTTAAAAGGTAAATTCTGCTAACGCATTTGTTGTTTGGAATTGTGTGGATTGCGTGTGCGCGATTAGTCTTGGTTAATGGTTGCCACTATATATAGTCATACAAGTTTTAAACAAATATATCACATGTTTACATTTTTTTTTTTAACCCTGGGTTTGTTACAACATGTATACTTTATAATAGCTATTAAGGTGCAAATTGCTTCAATAACTTACATAGTTGAATTGGCTCTCTGATCAGCAATTTTGTGTTAGTATAAGCCAACTCGTTCACAACATGAAAACAAATATTGGAATATGATCTCAAGTCACCAGAACTTTTATCTATTTTATTGTATACTGATCATCATCAGCTTTACGTATGCAGGTTTTATATTGCTGAAGTCCTTCTTGCTTTCGAGTACCTGCACATGCTTGGGGTTGTTTACCGTGATTTGAAACCTGAAACCATTCTTGTTCAAGAAGATGGCCACATTATGCTCACAGATTTTGACCTCTCCCTGAGGTGTGAAGTGTGAAGTGTGAAGTGTGAAGTGTGAAGTTAGCCCAACACTTCTGAAATCATCTTCTGATGTGGATCCTGCCAAGATTTCTGGTCCTTGTGCACAATCGAGTTGCATCGAACCATTCTGATCGAACCAGCCTGTCAAGTTCCATGCTTCAGCCCTAGATTCTTACCTCCTGCCGCAAAAGCTAGGAAACACAAAGCTGAATTTGCTGCCCAGATCAGATCATTGCCACAGCTCGTGGCTGAATACTTAGTGCCTGAGATCATCAAAGGGGAGGGACATGGAGCTGCAGTTGACTGATGGACATTTGGTGGTTTTCTTTATGAGCTTTTATACGGCAAAACACCCTTTAAAGGCTCTAACAATGAAGAAACATTAGCCAATGTGGTGTTGCAAAGTCTCAGGTTCCCAGACAGCCCTTTTATTAGTCTCCAAGCGAGGGATCCCATAAGAGGGTTGTTGGTTGAAGAGCCTGAAAACCATTTGGGTTCAGACAAAGGTGCTGCTGAGATTAAACAGCATCCCTTCTTCGGGGGTCTTAATTGGGCGTTAATACGTTGTGCTATCCCACCAGAAGTTCCAGATTTTTGTGAGTTTGAATTTTCAGACATGACATCACGGTTACCAGGCAAGGGTGGTAAGTATTTGCAGCGTAAAACAACAGGTGAGCAGGTGGAGTTTGAGTGCTTTAAGAGACCCCTCCTTGGCAAGAGTAGCATTCTTGGCAAGAGATCCCTTGTTTACGGCGCTCTGCTCCATGTGTAGGGTTGTAACAATCATTCAACCCTATGTTGTACATTAGTCTTGAAATTTAACAGGGTAAAATGTGCCTTACAAGGTGTTGGAGGATTATGTTACATGGCAAATTGATAATTGCAATCCAATAGCAACATAAACTCCCAAAACAAAAATTTCCGTACTCATTCAGTTAGTATGCTGCAGCAAGTTATACAGTTTAGTTACTGGTACGCGTATCAACAAGCAGCAAGATACCACCATATTAACAACGAATAATAGTAATGCTAAAAGTGAAGTTTAATTGGGATTTGAAGATGAGTCGAGAATGGATACTTGAAGGATGTCATTACTTGTGAAATCATCGCTGTTAAAAGTCTTGTTTGGTGCCGTGTGTATTATTGACAAACACTCATGAAATCAGATTGCAGGACGAGAACAACGAAATCAGGATCCCGATTTATAGCGATACTCCAAAGGGTATTGGTGACCATATCTTATTACTCCTAAATATGCTTCAGTCTAGCGTGACTTGTTCAACCAATTCCTGCATAAATCAATAATGAAAGTATCAAGATGGTGCGAGTTAATTTTAGCCGAGCATAAGATAATGGGTTGGACCAAACAGATAAAATCTAGGTAGCTTAACTTCCTACATTTAGTTTGTTTACAAGCATATCCAAACAAGCTCTCGTTTGTTGACACAGAAGGTATATACATAAGCTTGCTTCACTAAAGATTTTTGGTGAAGTTGTCATTGACATAGTAGCACAGCTAAATTAGTTTAGTAATCAAGATTTGGTGCTTAGACACTGCAAGCTTAATAAATATAAAAGCAGTAACAAGCTATTAGAGTTCAACATAAAGCAGCAATTAATTATTTATTGTGCAAACAAAGTTATAATCCAAAATGGTCTCTCATAAAGCAACATTTGCACATCAGCAACAAAAAGAAACCAAATTACCCACTCACTCCATAATGGAAAAAAGTTGCAACATTCGAGCAAAAGAAAACTAACTAATTCACAATCAACCAACTAAATCTTTTATGTTTTTTGTTAAAGGCTGAGAATACTTGCAAGTTTTACCAAGAAAAACAAAAAAAGGAGAACCAGAGCAAGATAAAAGATGACATAATAGAGGGGCTTGCATTACCTTTGACGCAAGCATGTCTCAGTGTGGCGGTCCCTTCCTTTTTCTGGACATGTCTTTGTCCTTCTTGGTTGGGGGACAAATAAAGACTTGCTGCAATCCTTCGGAGTAGTTCTCAATGGTGTAATCAGAGTAGTCATTCATGTTGTACACACGCTTGCTAAGTACATTAACAGATAAGAAGCTTCGCTCCCTAGCAGATAAGAACCTTCCCTCCTTTTTAGAAAAGAACCTTCGCTCCTTTGGGGAAACCTCAGTGTCAATGTCGTCGAGACCATCCTTCATGGTGAGAGTAAACACCGAGACGCAAAGGACTGGGATTTCGCGAACATCAACCTCATCTACAATGCCATAGAGCAGAGCACACACCTTGCCGTCGCCAAGGTCAACAAGGAACGGGCTTATTGACGCAAAGTCGGGTAGGATTCCATAAAAAGAATACTCCACAATCGGTTGAAAGAGATGAACACCATATTGGTTCACCAGCAACGCATGTATCACCGGATCAGGTAGGCGAGGACATCGCTTAGAATCAGCTCCAATTTCTTTAAGAAAGGAGCATGAAAGCATGACGCTGCAGTTGCTATCACTCAGACCTGCAATATTAAGCAATTTTCTTTTAAGAGTGTATATATATATATAACTTTCAATTTATTTATTTATTTATTTTTTTTGTTCTTTGAAACAATAATGATGCTCAAAGGAACATAAAAACTTGAAGCTAACCTCTAACGGACGAGAATGTAATACTTGGAAAACAGAATTTATCCAAGCCATGAACTCTAACATGAAAAGAGTTCATGAAACTGTCGTCATCGGCCAGCTGCGTCCAAGTCTTAGTTCGGGTGTTGAAGGAAAAGAACTCGTACAAAATACGTTCGTCCTCCTCAGGTTCATCCACCGCAGGCTCAGCATCCACAGGCTCAGCATCCACCGTAGGCTCAGCATCCACCATAGGCTCAGCATCCACCGTAGGCTCAGCATCCACCATAGGCTCAGCATATATAGGTTCATCATATACATAGGCTCGGAGGTAGAGCCTATCGTGAAGGGCGAACAATTGGGCGTCATCACCCAAGAAACGATGCCTCCCCTGGAAATCGGGGTGCTCTGCTAAGGGAGGAGGAGGGGGCAAGGGTTCCCACATTGTGAGCCCGGAACGTAGAACCCAAAAGACATTCTCTCCACTATTTACCATTGTATTCAATACGAGGAAGTAACAATCACCTGAAACGTTTGCAACCAAGGACTCAAAAAAGGGAAACTGTACGGGTGCCTCAGAGATGGATTCAGACACAAGTAACCGTGGCTCCTCCTTCTCGCCGATGGCGTCGAATGCAAATTCGTAGATATCGAAGCAAGGTCCCATTTGAGCAGGCTCTTCCGATTCGCTATGCGCCAAACCTCCCGCGAGAAGGATCTTGGAATAAAAAACGAAGGGTTTCGTGTTGATCACTGAAAGATCCATAGTGAAATCAAAGGGAGGTGGTCCAGGTGGAGGTTTAGATTCCCATTCCCACCACCAATTGGTCTTCTCCTTCGCCTTTTTCTCCTCCTCCTCTGTCGTGGGCATCAATTTACGGACGTCCATGCCAAGAATCTTTCCTTCCGTGATCAAGCAAAGGCATCGTTCCTGCTCCATCATCTTGTGAGTTACGGCAGGCGGCTGGGCGAGAACGAGGCTGAAGCCCCTGATTATATTATTTACATACGCTAGTTCATATCCGCATTTTCGTTTTTTAATTTTGGTGTAATTTAAAAAATTATTTTGATAAACTTTTTGAAACAATTAAATTCAAATTAATTTGAAGCTCCTCTTTCGGTGGAAATGGATCGTCCCAATTTTCACATAACTTTTTTTATCATACTTTTGAATTTAATTATATTTTATTTATAGCTCATATATTTTTTTATTGAAAATTTATATTTTTCGTATTGAATTAAAAGTTATTTTAAATGTCATATAATTATTTAAAAAATCAAATAACTTTATGCATTTAAACTTGTTTAATTTCTATATCATTGATTTTCTATTTTTTTTATTTTCAATTGATGCGACGCAAATTGTCTCTTTTCATCTATTAAGGAAAAGAGTTAATGAAAATAGTTCAACTAAGAAGCATACATCATAATAAAAGTTATTGGTAATTTGATAGAAGAAAGAAATTGATGTCAAATTTTAAAATATTAAGATTAAATTGCTATGAGAAAAATTTTTAGGACTAAATTAATGTCAATTTTAAAATATTAGAATTAAGAAAAATATTTAGTTTAATATAGCTTTATTTTATTAAATATTATCTTCCTTGACAGATTTTTAATTTGTACTTGAAAATTACAAATTGAAAAGAAATAAAATAAGAATTAGAGAAATTTCTACTTTATTTATTTTTAATTTTTTAAGTTAATAAGATAGAAATTGTCTCCTGTTATCAATCAAGGAAGAGACATAAGCATCATAACTCAACAAATTAAGACAAATAATAACAAAAGTTACAGATAATTTGATGCAAGAAAGAAATTTATGTCAAATTTTAAAGTGTTAAAACTAAATTAATCTTAAAATTTTTTTAGGATATAACTAATGTCAAATATATATATATATATATATATATATATATATATATATATATTCATTTTATTTTTGTCATTAAAGTTCCATAAGTTATCTACCGATCTTATAAAATTTCAGTCTATGCAAGTAAGTAAGTGTTAAACAACATATAAAATTCTTCATCCTTTATCTTTCAAGCCATTAAATCTATGACATTTTTATTAATAGAAAAAGTTAATAATATTACATATTAAAGCTTCAAATATCTAATCTGATAGATATTATATGATATAGATTCACAATTTGAGTATTGTAAGATTAGAAAAATTAATTAATAATAATTTAAATTACTAATTAAAAAATTAAATTGACATAATTTAGAATATGTTATAAGTTTTAGAGTTCAAATATTTAATTTAAATATTATTTTTAATTATGAATAATTATAATGTATATCAAGCATTATCTATGTGATTTCTATATTTGCATCATCTGCGTAATATATGTTTAGTATTACTTTAAAGTGGTATTTTTATATTTGCATTACCCATGCAATACATGTTTAGTATCAACAATTTGATACATCAATATTAGTTAAAAAGCTAATCTATGGATATTTTTTGTGTCATTGAAATTCCTCAAGTTATTTAAAGATCTTATAAAATTCTAATATATGAAGAAATTTTAAAGAACTTATAAAATCCTTCATCTTCTGCTTTTCAAACAATTAAATCTATGGCATTTTTGTTAATAAGAAAACAAATAATAATACATATTAAAATTTTAAATATATAGTCTTATAAATTAGAAATATAAATACATGATAGAAGATTTGAAAGTAAGAAGATTTATATAACTAAAATATTGGATCAATTTAAACATAGAACCATTATTTATACTTGTTTTTATATAATTTAAGTTTTGAATAAAATTATATATGCTTCAAATATTAAGATTATTGTAATTATAATTATATAAAGCAGGTAAATATGATAAATAGTATCCTTTTTCCTATAAATTACAAAGTTATATGAATATTAACATTAAACTTTCTAGCATAAGCTTATAAAAGACATTGTATTCAATGAAAACTTTAATAAAGAAACTATTTTTTGTATAAAAGTAGCTTCATTGAGACACAATTAATGGGTCTAATCTACATTAAGCCGAAACAATAAATTTGTTAAGAAATTCCAGTTCATATCACAAGTAGATTAGAAAAGTTAATTAATAATAATTTAAATCATTAATAAAAAAACTAAATTGATATAACTTTAAAATATACTATAAGTTTTAAAGTTTAAATATTTAATTTTATATTTGGCTTTAATTATTAATAATTACAATGTATATTAATAACTATCCGTGTGTGTGATTTATGTGTTTGCATCACGTTGTAATATATGTTTAGTATTATTTGAAAGTGCAATTTTTGTATTATCAGCTTAATACATGTTTAGTATCACCTATTTGAAATAACAATATTAGTTAGAAAATTAATTTATAGCTATTTTTTTATGCCATTAAAATTTCTTAAGCTATTTAAGGATCTTATAATATTTTAATTTATGAGTAAATTTTTAAAAGCTTATAAAATACTTAATCTCCTGCTTTTTAAACCATTAAATTTGTGGCATTTTTGTTAATAAAAAATAAATAATATTGCATATTAAAACTTCAAATGTCTAGTTTTATAGATTATAGATATAAATACATGATATAGATTTATAATTTGAGTGTTGTAGGATTAAAATAAATTATTTAATAGTAATTTAAATCGATACTTAGAAATTTGAATTAATATAATTTTATAGTGTTCTATAAGTGTTAAAGATTAAATATTTAATTTTAAATTTGGATTTATCACCCATTTAAGGTATCAACATTTGTAATCACATTGCTTGTTAAAGTGTAAATTATATCTTTACTGCTGAATGTTGTGAGATTAAGAAGTAATTAATAATAATTTAAAGTAATAATAGCATGTGCAAGAATTTTTTAAAAAAAATAAAAGTTCAAAATAAAATGAAAATTGTAATCGCATCTACAAAATTCTAATGGTTTCACTTAAGTTCCTATTAGATTGTATAATCCGTAAATGCATGACCCAACCCCGTGAAACATAATTAAACAAAAATAATACTTGCAAGAAAACTAAATTTTTCCATAAGTTTCTCATTTATAGCAAACAATAGTGATGGGATGCCATAAAATTCGTGTTATATAAAGAAACAAATGACTGACGTTAAATGACTAACAAAATATGTGAACATGTAGCTAGCAAATCACAAAAGATGTATTGTCGAAAGCTATCAATTCTTGGTTCTCAGCCACATGGTCATAAGTGCGGACAATAACATATTGATGAGAATCTATAATAGTGATTAGTACTCTTGCATTGTCAATATAAATTTTAAGACAACAAAGAGAGCTTCTCATATAAAAGGGAAAGATAAGAATTTATATTACATTAGAAGACTTAAGAAAATTGTTGAACTATAATCCAATTACACTGGGCTCTGGAAAATGTTAAAGAATTCAATTAAAATACGTCATAAGTCATAGAGGCATTGAGCAAGGTGTTCAACTATTGATTTTGGATATCCAATAAAACAAGCAATTATGTCATGTGTTCCATAGCACAACTTTTCATTAAATCAATGGATATCATCAAAATTGTAGTCTCAAAAGCAATCAATTGTTTTTCATCAGCAACCTTTGCATTTATTTCCAAGATAATATATCAAAAAATTTGATAATCATGAGTTTGGCATTGTTAAAGTAAATTAAACAACAACAAAGGAAAGTACTAACAGATGATGATGGGCTGAAAAAAAATTATGTATATTAAAAGTTTTGGCATTCAACTATAATGTTATTACATCAAGCTGCTGAAATAAGAATAGAAGTTAAATTAGATAATGTGAGAAGTCATATAACTATTTAGAAAGTAGTACAGAAGTTGATTTCAACAAGGTCCCATTCCATAAGTTCCCTACAATATCATGGTATTAAAGTGCATTAGTACTAACAGTTAAAATGGATGCAAACCAAAAACCCAGTATACATAAAGAAAAGGAAATATAAAACACAATAGCTATTAAGAACATCAAAGCTATAAACATTATAAAAATCAAAACTGAAAATGTAGAATTCCAAAATAAAATTCATCACCTTGAAGGAAATAGCTTCAAAACACTGGAATAATAATAATTAAAAAAATGGATCATCAAATTTGCTAAGAAATAGAAGTTTTATTTATGAACATTTTTAATATATGATGAAATTGGTAAGAAACAAAATATTTATTCAAAAAAACATCCTCAACATTTTTTTTTTGTACATGAAATTGCTAAGAAACAGAAGTGTTATTCATCAATGACATGACATATCCAAAACAATGGAAGTAAAAACCTAAAATCCAATATGCCTAAGGAAAGAAAAAATAAAATAGAATAAATCATTAAGAGCAGAAAAGCCATGAACATGATAACAATTAAAACAAAAAATACAGAAGTCTAATAAAAGTTCAGTACATTGAATTGCTTCGAAAAAATTGGAATAAAATAAAAGATCCAAAATTGATAAATACCAAAATCAAAAATATAAAAATCCAATAAAAATGTATTACCTTAAATTGATATGGATATTGCTTGCAAAAATATCAAAAAAATTGTTTTGAGGATAGTGCACCAACAAGTACAATAGAAACAACTTGGAGTTAAAAAAAATAAAGAAGAATCATAATAACTAAGGAGAAAAGAAAAGAAAAAAAGAATAAGACAAAAAGATGAACTTGTAAAGGAAGAAAATGAAAGGAAAAAATAGGAGAAAGAAGAAGAAGAGGAGGAAATGGTAGAGAAAAGATGAAGAGATGTCGTCAAGAAAATAAAAAGAATAATAGATACCAAATGAAACCAAAAAAACAGAAGTGAGATGAGAATAAGAGAAAGAAAAATGAAAGAGAGACGAAGAGTTAGAAAGATGAAGATAAGGAGATGAAACGATAATGGAAATGGATAATTGGAAGTTATTGGTATTTATTGGCTGAATTTATTAAACTTTTTTTTTATTTTTTATTTTTAGAAAGTTTTTCAAGAAAGCATGGTGGCACATTGAAAAATACCAGAACTTATCATCATTTAAGAAATAAAAGTTAAAAAATAAAAACAAATGAATTCTAATTAGCTAACAAGGTGGCTGAATTTTTTTGGAGGAAAACCAAATTCCTCATAGCATGACACATCACCAATACTATTATCTTATAATTTTCTTTTAAATATAGATATATGATATATAATATGATGTGATATTTCAATATTTAAATTTATAGGAATTAATATTATTAATTTTGGAGTTTGAAATGCAAAATCAGATTACACATTATGTGGAATTTGTTAGTCCATATGCAACTTCGTAAAATGGACGCTTTCACAATAGTGACGTGTAATAGATTATAAACGAAAATAAATTGCTACATTAAAATTAGTAGTGTTTTAGGTTTCGCGCAAACAATGTACTGACAGTTTGGCCGAGTGGTCTAAGGCGCCAGATTTAGGCTCTGGTCCGAAAGGGCGTGGGTTCAAATCCCACAGCTGTCATTCTTTGATTTCCAGTCCTTTTCTTTCTGGGCCCACAAAAAACATGTCCAATTAACTTCATCTTTTAGGTAACAGGGCCAAGCCCAACCCAGATCATTAACAACTGAACCAAGCCCAACAGGTACCAATCTTATTAGGCCGAATTTTGGGTCCAAGCTTTTCTCAATACTAACAACTCGACGAAACCCAACAGAAATCGTGGTCTCCAAAACAAAAACACTAAAAAAAGAAAACCAGACAAACCCTAGAATTGCAAATCCGAGCATAAAAGAACTCGCATTTTCGCAGCTCCATTGTTTCAGAACAGAGTGGAGGAAGAGGAAGAGGAAGAAGAAGAAGAAAATGCAGATATTCGTGAAAACCCTAACTGGGAAAACCATCACTCTCGAGGTCGAGAGCAGCGACACCATCGACAATGTCAAGGCAAAAATTCAAGACAAGGAAGGTATTATTATTATTATTATTATTATTATTAGTTGCATGCTTTTTTTAATTTTTTTTGGGAGACCCAATTGGGAAAAGTTTGAACTTTGGAATTGAATTCAGGGTTTTAATTCCATTCAACTTTTTTTTTTTTTAGTTGCATGCGTTTTTTTTTAAGAGACCCAATTGGGGAAAAGTTTTGAACTTTGGGGATTTGAATATGAGCAGGGATCCCACCCGATCAGCAGCGTCTGATATTTGCTGGGAAGCAGCTCGAAGATGGAAGGACCTTAGCTGATTACAACATTCAAAAGGGTGACTTAATTTTCTTTCATATTTTCTCTTAATTTTTAATAAAAAATTATGAATTACTTCTACTTATTATGATAATTAGAGTAAATTCCCACGCATTATTAATTCCTGTTAAAAAAAAAAAAGCGTCTCAGTAAGAGATACAAATTTAGCTTATGTTAGTCCTTGTTAAAGATTGAATGTGTTGGATCACTAAGGATTGTTCTAACCGAGAATTTTTGTTTTTAGGAATTATAATGGGTCTTCTATTTTTATTTCCAAAAAAAAAAAAATTGTTAGCCAGCTTATATTAGCTTACATTTTTCAAAATTGTAACTATACTTATTTCATCTTTTTTTTTTTCAAAGTAAATTTTCTTTTTGATGGGTTCCTTTTACTTGATGTGATGATATTGATGATAATTAATAATTGTCGTTACTTCAGAATCCACTCTTCATCTTGTGCTGAGGCTTCGTGGGGGTATAATAGAGCCTTCTTTGATGGCTTTGGCTCGCAAGTACAATCAAGACAAGATGATCTGCCGCAAGTAATGCTGCTTTCTAACCTTCAATTTTTGTGCTTTTTATTATTTTTCTTGTTCATTTGAGGATTCCCATTTTTTAATTTGGAATTTCTAGTTTCATATTGTTCATCATATTTGTGAAGCCTCCTGTTTATTTTTTGAGTAATGATAAAGCCTCCTAAAAATCTTCCAAAACATCCTCCTAACTACTAAATAAAGTAAAAAGTAGATACAATCAATGTCTTGGAATCTTAAAAAGTAATCAATTCTTCTTTTATTTAGTAGTTAAGAAGATGTTTAGGAGGATTTGTTAGGAGAATAAATCATTTCTCTTATTTTTTTTTTTCTCATGCTGGCGGTTGCTTTTATCCCAACGTGGGACAGTTAGTTACTTATCCTCTTTTGATATGAAAGTGAAAAAGAGGTCATTCATGGTTTGTTCCCAATATTGATTTCCATCTCTTAACTTTGTATATTACAACTTTGATATTCTTTTGTTAATATAGAGAGTACACCCTAGACATTAATTTCGTTGAACATTTTGGTGGAGTGAGAAAACCTTTGTTTAAAAAATCTGTGTATCAACTTGTTATGCTGTTTATGTGAATTTTGTTCTCTTCATGAGCGAGTAATTTTCTTTCTTGAAAAAACTTTCTAATTTCATTTTTCATAATAATCAATATTCAACAGTTTTTAACTAACATATGTGTACTTGTGTGTAACGTTATTCTCAGTATCTTAACCAACATTTTCTGCATATTTTTGCTGCTGGGAATGCTGTGTTTTAGATTTTAAGTGAAGAAGAGGAAATCCTCATTCCTCTATTAATCAATGTTCTTAGTTTGTTGACTGGAGTCCTCATTCCTCTATTAATCAATGTTCTTAGTTTGTTAACTGGAGTCCATTACATGTAGTTGATGATCAACGTGCTTCGAATGACACTCCTGTATGCATGAATCTAGGAGTCTGCATTATCATATTGCTCCATGTGCTATATGTGTTTGAACACTATATTTACATTGTCCTGGAAGAAGCTCCAAAATTTTTATGATTTTTATGTCGTATTGTTTGCGATGCCTGCTTACTAATATATTTGATACACGTAGCATAACTTAGTTCGCCTTACTTTTAATGGTGGCTTGCAAATTCTTAGTTTCCATATTCCATCATGGCCGTATTCACCGAGTTTCTTAATTTTCTTTTGTTAGATGCTATGCTCGTCTACATCCAAGGGCTGTTAACTGCCGGAAAAAGAAGTGCGGTCATAGTAATCAGGTCAGGGTGAATTCCATTTATGCATTTTACGCTTGATATTGCAGCTGCACTTTAATTGTTAATGCTAAGAAGCACTGAAACGTTGTTTACCTCTTGCAGCTGAGGCCAAAGAAGAAGATTAAGTAAATGATGATGACTGATCTTGTTCTTCTCTTAGTGTTGTGGAACTCAGGACCAGTTTTTGATTTTCATCGCTACAATTTATTATATACCAGATCTGGTGTTGATTAGTTTCAAATGGTTTTGGATTTATTTTTGTAGCATTCAACTATATAAACTTCCATGTTAACATTATAATCATTCATTTTTCAGTCTCAAGTTTTTGGTCATGTCTCTGCCTCTCTTTATCCCCCTAGCTATATTTTTTTAGGTAAAAGATCACGAAATGCTCTATTTTATTGAGGGTGGCAGTAACACGAAATGGATATGTACGTATAACCAAGCCATGTTATGGATGTGACAATGTATAGCAAAAAACTATATTATGATGCCCCAGATGAATGTCTTAGCATTTTCATTCTAAATTCGCTTAGAATGGCTTGCTATTAATTGGTGATTCCTATCTTCTTTGATACCTATGTCAACAGTGATTGGACTTATTAACAGTAATAGCAAAGCAATTCGCATGTCCTAAGTTAATATGAGTAATTACTTGATTTGAGTAAGGGATTGGAATTAAATTTTTTTTCTCTTAACCTCTACCTTAGTAATCAGGGTATCTACTTCATCATTAAGTTACACATGGAGCGTTTTTGGACTTTATTTTTCTTGCTTGGGTTAGAAGGAGAAAAGAATCCTTCATTATAAATAGCTGAGTAGCTGACGTAATGAACGAGCTGCAGGTTCTGTTGCCAAACAATAAGGCCTACTGCCACTGGAAATGCATTCTAATTCAAAGAATATCGATCTGCGTTAAAAATAATTAAAATTTGAGGAAAGCTTGCTTGTCTTGAGGAAAATCTAGAATGTCAAATTTGTTTCAAATGTTCACGTAGGCATAATAATAATAATAATATAACAATAGTAATAAGAATAATAGCAACAACATCTTATTAGCTATTAACAAAGTTTTTAGAGCCAATTAAAAGCTATTGCAAGATTGAGTTAGATTCACCGCCAGTGCGAGCATGATCAAAGCTAGTTAGTTAAGAAATATTGGATTATTATACATTTTAAAATGTTCTTTTATCGTCACACTTCTTAATTGCATTTTCTCAGTAAACTAAATTACATAATCTAATGTAAGTCCAATTTTATGTGGTGAAGGCGTATTACAACCGCAAGTGCAAATCATAGCTTAAAATTAATCTAACAACCAAAATTAATCCAACCACATATGTCTCATAAAAAAGCATTGCTCATGTAGAATATATTAAACTACTCTTACATTACAATTTCCAGTTAAAACTTCGTATATTAATGAACCTTGACGTGCAGGTGACAACACCATGCATGGATAGAAGGCTAAAAGTTAAATACACCTTTTCATAGAAAATAATAGAAGCAATATTATTTTGTATCTCTCTGTTAATTTATTCAATTTATTTATTTTGATTTCTAGCTTTTCAGTTTATACGAGCAGATTTCATGCTCCATGCTTTCAAGTTCTTCACGGTGATCTGCTCAGTACCATTGTTGAACACAAACAAGTGAGCTTGATTATCCACTGCTAGAGTTGGATAAACCCTAGACAAAATGTTTGTTTTTCCTCCAGCTCCAAAACTCTCGACTACAGAGTGATCAATCTGCCATTAAAATAAAACATTAAGTACTAATTACAATGGTAGCTCTTGGAGTTCACGACAACATCAAATGGGGGAGTGTGGTTAATTGCACATACCAAACTCCTAAGAGAAAGTCTCTTGTTGGCTAAATCCACATCTACGAAGCCAGCAAATGATGGCTTGTACAATTCATTATTCAAAGATGAACTGTTGAGAAACACAAAAGTTAGAAGACATGCATATACGCACGCGCGCGTGCGCTCATACACACATACAGACATAAGAGTTATGCTCAAAAAATATTATTCTATATATTATAAGAGAAAGCAAATTGGAAGTTCTCAACCCCATTTTCATTAGACAAATACAAACCTTCTTGCATCGGAGCACATGAGAACCACATGCCGGTTTGGAGCTTTGAAAATTCTGAAGAAAACAGGAGTGAACTCCTCCAGCTTTTGTGAAGCCAATGTTAGAAGTCCAAATGGTCCAACCCCACCTTGAATCTTTGAACCCTTTTGGGCACAGAGATCCTGGGCATTCACCCACCTAGGATCAAATGGCTCTGCCTCGTTCAAGCTTGAGAATGAGAAGGTTACTTCCACATCAGCCTGCAATATATACAATTATCTTTTGTCATTAGCAAACATAGATTATAAATACTATGTAGTTACTACAAGATTAAGGTGCCAATTAATAAATAAACTGACCTGAGCAGCAGTAATTCCTTTCACTTCAACGTAATCTCCCTTTTTAAGCTTTTGATTACTCATCTTAACTTCTTTCTTTCTAAGACTATTTAATTCTTCAACAGGCCATTGTACCAACTGTCGCCCACTAGAATCAAGCCACACGGTTCTTGGAATTGCCTGAAAATTTTAATATAGGCATAGCATAAATATTGTAAGTAAAACAATATAAAACAAAAGGACTTTGTTATTTTCTCACCAAATTCTAACACATTTTATAGTTTGGAAAAATAAAGGTAGAGGGAATGTGTGTTGAAATATGTGTTTTTGTCATTTTATCATCAAAGAGAGAAATGATATAAAAATAATATAATAAAATATAATTTTTTATAAATAATATTATTTATTGTACACATGTTGGTTATGAAGTTATAAAGAAGTAACAAGTAAGATCAAATAAAACTATATAGTAGCAACCTACGTTTAATTCCAAGAACATAACCTACCTGAATTCCTGCCCATCCTTTATTAACATCGTCCTCCTTGGTATCTGATTCGTTTGCCCAACCCCACAAGATCCTGCGATTCTTGGCAGGGTCAAAGAATGATTTGGAAGCATAAAAGTTGCCATAATCATATCGAAGGCCACCCAAACCATCCTCGGAGGTGTTTTCTGGGATATACTTATCCTTCTTCCATAAATATTTTCCAACCGTATAGTACTCATACCTAGTCATGTCAAGGCTATTCTTGAGGACATGCTTAACACTATTCCCAACCACAGATGTATCTAACCCTTTCTTATCTTTCAAAGAAACCGGGTAAAAATCCGGGCACTCCCACATACCCGTGGATGCGGCCGAATGGAGCGGGTGTTTGGCCCGGACCCAATTCACAAAATCCCGACTTCTATACAAATATGCCATCCCTCTTTTTTTTCTTTTTCCACCAACTAGTATTTTCCAATGTCCATCGATCCACCACGCGGTGGTCGGGTCGCGAAATGCACTGCCATTCAGGCCGCGTTCCATGATCGCAATAGGGTTGAAAGCATCCGGCTTGACCCATTTTCTAAGAAACGGGTCGGATGCATCTTCGGGTATAGCATAGCATTGGACCTCATTGCTTCTCTCATCCACAACACCAGTGTAGAGGATAACGGGCCCCCGACCCGGGAGGACAGTGGCTGACCCGGACCAACACCCGTATTTGTCAAAGGGTTTGGATGGGTAGAGTGCGGGTTCGAGTACTTTCCAATTGATAAGGTCCTTCGACACTGAGTGGCCCCACACAATGTTACCCCACACAGCTCCTTTGGGGTTGTATTGGTAAAATAGATGGTATACTCCTTTGTAGTACATGGGTCCTGTGTTGTGAATTGCATGCATCGTACAATACAAAAGGCATGAATTAATGGTCAATGAAAGATGAAAAGAAAATGCAAAAGGAAAAACAAACATGAAATTAAGTCAACGATGGGAAGGACTCACCATTCGGATCTGCATATGGGATTTGATTCATCGATGCATGCGTACATAGAGCATCATGAATGAATAGCAGTTAGCAACATCATCAATGAAAAGTTTGGTAATGAACGTTAAAAGATATGAATTTAATTTAAATGCATGTAAAACAGTTTTACGCTGTCAGCCAATAGAAATAGTGGAAAGTACCAACTCGTATAAATAATTATCCATTATAATGAGAAACCCACCATGATTTCTTACTTTTTTCTATTTCTATTAGTTAATAGTGTAAAACTGTTTTACATTATCAGTGCATACCAATTAAATTCAAAAGATATAAGCAAAATAAGTGTAGGAGGAGTATCCAAGTTTTAGTGTTTCATGCTGATAAAATGAAAAAGTGGGTAACAAAAATAAAAAGTGATTTTCTTAACCAGTTAACGAGATATTAGTTCAAACAGAGATTATTCAGCATGTGTGACTTATAATTGTTGCTACTTTAAACAAGCTATGATGTCATACACAATTCAGTATATTACCCCATTAATCATATTTGTTGAATATATACTTATCTAATCAATTATCTACTATAACCTTTTTTTCACAAGAAGACAAATAACTGGAAGATAAGGAAATTAGCTTTTTCTATTACAAATTTAAAGTAGTATCTTATAACTAATTATAGAGCTATATATCAAGAAATTTTATCAAGACTGATTCTTCATTTTAGAATGATCATCCTTTGGATTGATTATATTTATTATCTATATCTTCATTCCAATAAACCGTGTGTAATAGTAAAGATAAATATGTTAGATGTAAAAATTGTTCATGAGTCTTTTGTATAATTAACTCGGTTATGTTATAATAATGGTTGAGCATATTCTTAAAGAATTCTAATTCAAATCAGCGTCCTATCAACTATAACAGATCTTTTAAATTAAAATGTAGAAACTTTTTGAACCCTCAATTAGTATAAATTAAAGGTGGATATTTAAAGACATTACTAGCAGCCATCTTTGCCTAATTATTTAAAATTAAGTTTAAAGAACCCGAAATGCTAAATCTAGCTAATTTACGTTTCCCTCTACAAAAAGGCATTGCATGTGCCCTGCACTCGCTCAAATCAGCATGTTAGCTACTTCCATGATGTTTCAATAAGGTGGTAGGATGGCAAACCAGTTCTTAATTGTAAGTGGTAATGCTATGCTAAGATTAAAAATGACCGATATATGTATTTGACTCTAAGAAGCAAGTGATCAGACATTTGGGCCAACTCATACATAAAGCATATGATGTTATTTTCCATATATGATAATATAAATTAGGCTTGCTTCTCCATCTTTGTGAGTGGTCCATTGATGATTCCCCAAAACATTGGCAATGTGGAGGCGAAAGGAGACTAAAGACAAGAAGGTACCAGCAACTTGATAGAAATAGGGTGGGGTAGGCAATCTCATTTCTAAGCATTGCAATTTGGGGTTCATAATTACATGAGCAGTTGATTTCATATTCTAGCACAAAAAAGCACAAGCTAAAAAATAGTAATATGTGCACTAATAAGTGAGTGCAATATCTAAAGTTTAACATTGGGAAAATCGTAGTCACCTTTTTCTTCTTTTTGCAAATGAAATCTTCGTACTTGAAAAGGTAACCCAGAGTTACCCTCAATTTTCCCTTTCTGGCATATATAATATTAAAGTAACTTACTAGGTGTAAAAGCTCCAATATCATACAAGTGTCACCAAGCTCGATTCTCCAACAAAGTCACCACTACTACAAAGCTCAAAGAGAATGAAGTCCCTTCATATTCAAATCTATATAGCACAACCATAAAGGTGGCTTATCATAGCTTTGTGCCTAGAAGAGTTCCCCATGCATGATTTTGGCATCAATTAGAAGGGCATACAAAAGGCATAAGCTCATGCTCGTATGCATATTTTCCATGTACGTCACTAATAATGCAAAAGCCTTTACGCCTAATTGTACCAACTGTGTGGGCAATATTTATTTAAGCTTCCACTTCGTATCATGTGCAAAACTTATTCAAACTACTACTCAATGGCCGCTGACATAAAAACAAAAATGATCTCCACCAGCTCTATGAATTACCAAAATGATCTCAAAGGCATCACATTACCATATCAAGAATGGAAGAGAAAAAAGCGAAGTCGTTTGCATCATTACCATTTTTATTTTGTTTTTTGCCGTCAAAATCTGGTTTAGATACACTTTGCTGGAATGTGATCAGAGCCCTATACGTTTGATCAAATCAAGAATATTGTTAATTTTATTCCCCAATATTCATAGTCCACTTTTTTTTTTTTCCCCTTCAGGAAGTTCAAATTTTAAAGTTCGAGTACCTTATAATTAACCATAATTAATTATAGAGTATATGCTTTGTGTCGTTTTTTTGTTTTTTACTTTTTAGTATATTTTATGAAGTCGTTATCATCAGTTTAAATTTATGAGTAGTTTCAATTTTTTTTTTCATTCACAGTAATTATTTAAACTAGGAGAATATTTAGGTCCAATTCCTTATATTCTTATTATTTAATTCTCAAAACAAGTTTTGCCATCTGTACCAAAATTATGTTAAAGTATGCTGCTGGATTGAAGATACGCATGAATAACTTTATTTAAGAAGTAGATAAGAATAATATAAGGAATTGGACTTTTTTGTTTTGTCATCCTTAAGACCTAATAAAATTGCACACTCATCCAATATTATGTTGTTGGTATTATTATAAGGAATTCAGTTATGATAGTTGATAAAAAACCAGAGAAAATAAAAGTAAACTCAAAATGCATGCTTGTTAGGAAGGGGAAAACTGCATTAGCAAAATAATAATAATAATAAGAAGAACGTTACCATTGATCCAGTTCCTAGGAGGTTGAAAATGGTAGCCAGTTCTGCTTAGTTTGCCCACGAACTGCACTGAAATGGATTGAAGATGCGGGTATATGCTGTGAAACGCTTCAACGCCATTGTTACATATCACACAAAGGGACCAAACTACTATAAGAACGGTAAGGCACTTTGGGAGACCCATTAGGATAAACCAGGAAACTATATATGTATATAATATGAGGGGTGAATATGAATATGTGGAGGAAGAGAGGTACCTATTGCCACTATTTATACAGCGAAAGGGAAGGGAGGGAGGGACGGGTCGATTAGATATGTACGGTACTCATCACAGTGATTGCTTTCCAATATTATATAATATTTTAAATGGTTATATGTTGTTCAGGTACTATTTTTTTAGATTAATTTTGATATAGTAATATTGTTTGTACTTATTTTATTTATGATACCATGTTGACTCATATATTATTCATGATTAAAAATGATAAAAACAATTTGAATAAGAAAGTCATTATTTTTAATGGTGGATGAAATATAAATGAGTTGGTATAATGTCCTAAGTGAAATGAGTATAAATAACATTATTTATTTTGACATATACTTGGTGTATACTATCATCTAATTATATATTAGGTTTAAATATATTTTTAAACCTTATAAATATAGATGATTTTGGTTTTAGCCCCACTAATTTTTTTTTTATTTTTAGTCCTTTTTTTCAATATTATATTTTTGATTTCTATCATTAATCAGTACTGTTAAGTAATAATTCTTATAAAGACTAAAAGGAGATTATTAAAATATTTATAAGGATAAAACAAAATTTTTAATATTTATAAAAGTTAAATGTATGTTTTAAAATAATTTTTCAAACTAAAATTTAGAATGACAAGGACTAAAAATATAATATTAAAAAAAAGAGACCAAAAGCAAAAAAAAATATTTTTTTATAGAAACTAAAATCAAAATGACTTATAATTATTGGAAATAAAAATATATTTAAACCAATATATTATTATATTTGTGATTTTATAAATGATAATAAAAATCAAACACTTTTATTAATATATCAATATATAATTAAATAATTGTATAAAAAAAATATGCTAAGTGACTGAATTAAATTTTTATATTTTTAGTAGATCTTGTTATTCTTAAAATACATAAGAATTTCTATGAGAACTTTGTTTAAATCCAAAGTGATGCAGTTAGGGAAGATCCGTAGCACTCCTTTTTTTTTTATATGGTATCTTTCTGTTCGGTTAATCTGTGGATTCGCATAACATTTAAGAGACAAAACAGCCATATAGTAAAGATATACAACGTAAAATTAATCTCTTAGAAAAGCAAAAAAAATGGGGATTTCCAATCCATACATACTATATTAATTAATATTTACGTTTGTTAATATGTAATACAGAATACGACTATGAATATGATTTAAAAAAAAAAATTAAAAGCTCAGTTTCAACCTTTTTTTGGTCAACTTCTCTCCTTTTCACTTTCACTTTTTCCAACTTATTTATTTAAGTTATTTTAGACTTATTTATTTAAATTATTTGGAACTTACATGCACTTGAGCTGTATTTTCACTTTCAACAAGTTAACAATCAAATATATTATGATGTAAATTTAAACTTTAAAACTCAAGGAAAAAAAAAAAAAAACTGAACGCGAACAAGCATCTAGTGAATAGAGATTAAAAGCAGTTCTTAGAGCATTTTATTATATGAAAGAATGGAACTTAGATCTATAGTATAATTAATTTCATAGAATTAGCTCACGGTTTGTTGCAATTTTTTAGTTTATTAAAGAACTTTCTAGGATAATTTGTGGTAACAATTTGAGGTGGAAGTTGCAATAAAATGTAGTGAGGGAAGCATGAATCATTCTCTGAGTAAGCTAATTATGTTACCCTCCACGTTTCTATTGATCTTCTAGACATTACTCTTGGCAAAACACACGAGCAGTGTGGACCAATTCTAGTCAACTCCATAATATTTCTCCCAAGGTTCCGTTCTTGATTTTGCAGTGTTACTTCAAAGTATATATATATATATATTATTGTGAATGGTGGTGGGTATAGGAAGCTGTTAGAGAGAGAGAGAGAGAGAAAGAGAGAGAGGTACAATTGTACAAATGGATATGAGGGTGTTTTAGAGTTAAAGTTGTCACTCTAACAAGAGAAATTAGATTTCTCTTCTTGTTTTCCATTCATTATTTGCAATACCAGCTGAAGTAGGAGGCTTTTAAAGCAACAAATGAGAGTTATAAAACTGATATGACAAATAATTAATCAGCAGTACTAGTTGTCAGAAAACAAATTTTATTCCAATAATACGAAAAGTGGTTTTGACCAATCAAAAACAAAATAATAGTGAAAGGGAGAGAGGGAAAAAGGGGTGGGACGGAAAATGAAAATCTTAGGAAATTGGTCAATAAAGAATGTTGATGATGTAAATATGAATTTCATTTTCATATAAAAAAAATATTTGTCATAATTAATAGATAAGAATAAGAGAAATATTTTCCTTCAAAAGTATACAATAATTTTCATGATTTGGAGATTATGGAAAACAAGAAAAGGTTGAACTTCCAACACCATCAATTTGTTGTGGACACCGCCATCTTTTCCAATGCCATGGCAGGAGTTGTGTTCATCTCTTTGACAGTGAGTTTCCGCTAATATCATCCAAGCAATTTTTAACTTCCTAATCGTTTCTACGGATGAAAAGGAGACAAGCCAAAACTCGATTTTACACTTGTGAAAAGGAAAACTAATTTGAAAGAGAGATATTATAACTTAAGTCAAATTAGTTTATGATAAAATTTTTGAATCAGATATAACTTTTCTTTTCATATTGCAGTTAGTAATGTCTGGCTTAATTAGTAATTTTTTATGACCTCGGATTAATTTTCTTCCTTGTTCATCTCCATACTGTTGTGAAGTGACTCATCTTCGTTAGCTACACATTTAAACGTTTAATAGTTTAGTCAATTGAAATGCTTATCTATAAAAATAGGTACATGTTTGATGGATGATTGAAAGAATATTCTACATAAGCAAAACAAGAATCGAGTATTTAAGATATGAAAAAAAAAGATATAATATTTCCGAAAGTAATAATAATTTTCAATCGATTGTAACTTATGTCATCAACCATCCAACTTCTGCGAGTTTCTAGTCTTTATGTGACAGTTTTATGGAATTTTTGAAAAGTAAAATTAAAGTTGACACGTATTATTATCCACTATAACACCAGATTCATCCTGTATTATTATTAATACATTTATTTTAACTTTTGAAAGGTCTCAAACTATGGTTTAGACAAAACATTATTTCTTATTTTGTTTCAATTATAATTCCTAAACTATATATATATATATATATATATATATATATATATATATATATATATATATATATATATATATATATATATATATGAATCTTGCTTAAATATTAAAAAAAGAAAAAAAGAGAAAGGAAAAGTGAAAGAACAATGAAAAGTATAAAGTACTAGAAAAAAATATGAAAAAGTATAAAGTATTATTTGATTACTAATTATGCACTAAAAGATGGATAACATATTAAGCCAAATAATCATGTCTCCTACTAAATTATAACTTGTGAAGCAAATCGCATGTTTGGTCCCTCCATCACGCAGTGCATGTCAATTCTCAATGGTAAAAAAGGGTCAAAGACATGACAAACTCGAACATATAGCTGTTGGAATCAATGTGGTTGGCAGTGAATGTGCTCTATGACACTGCCCCCACTACAGTGTGAAATAATATTGCGCACAATCTTTACGATTTACCAACATGCGTACCGTGACAAAGCTAGTTTTCAGCCCAGAAAATAAGGAACCAATATTATTGAACCGAATTTGCATTCAGAACCTGCCACAATCACATGCATACCCATATGAATAATTGCAATGGCGCCACCTTTATTAAGTTTCATTATAATTGTTTTAATTTTTAAGCAAAGTTCATGTATATGTGTCATCAAACTTGTGCTACAAAACCCGCATAATATTTCAATTGATCTCATAATAGAATTCAATTTGTATATATGCGCCATATATGAAATAAATTTCTTATGTATAAACCTTTTAAGTTTAAACAAGAGACGGATTAAAAATTAGTGGTTTTAGCTTATGCTAATAGGTTTGGACCCAAAAGTTCAATAATCTAAAAGCTTAGCACATCAAATGCTAAGTTATAAAAAAGAGAAATTCTTTTATCCATCTTGACCAAGAATTTTTCGCCCCTTTTACACATTGTTATTACCAATAATTTCTTTCGGCTCTCACTCTATTTATAACTCCTATGTTTAGTTTGATGCTTTATGATTCACCGGCAGAAAGAAAATCCTTTAGACTAAAAGAATTTTTCTATATAAAATTGATTTGGGGTCATGGTAATTGAAATCAAGGTAGTACATATTTGGTATTTTACTCATACAGTCCAAATGAGATTATTAAATAAGTTCCTAAATTCGATATGAATTACAAAATGATAAAAATGAGATGACGTCGTGAATACCCGTCTTAAGACTTAAGTATTTAGATCAATATTTAAATCTATAAGCCCCCTCTATTCCCATTTTTGTTACTATTTTCCTTTTAACTCAACCACAACCAGTTAAGTACGTTGGTGTTTGTAGAAACAGTTTCTCATTCCCACACCGAAGTTTTTAAGTGGCTAAAAAGTTTCGAAGGAAGAGAAATCATGATATTTCAACGCAAAATATGTCATAAACTTCATCAAAGACTTGCAATAATACTTAAAAAAAAACCTTCACCACTAGCAGGATTTGATCAAGGCCTATTCATTGACTTTAATCTTATTGGTTGAGCCTCGTAGGCAGCTAGCACAACGACATATGTGTATGAAAATAGGTATTTGGGCGAGCAATTAGCATGAATTAAGCACGTTTGTTATCACATAAATATCACCAAAGAGGGAAATCAAATATTTATTGCAGTCGGTGAAAGGTTGAAGTGTTTTCATTGACAATATTTGCAGCAGGATGGTGAATGAATTATGCTATCTGCAAGTAATACTAACACCAATACTTATTTGGTTCAAGTTCAACAATTCTCATTAAGTAAGATCTTGGATTCAAATATTCTGAATAGAGAAAACTCTATACTAGAAGAGCTTCAACCCCGTAATTGATTGACTTGGCTCAAACCATATCAGCCAGGATTTGGTAGATTTTTGACCTAGAACAATACAAATTATCTTGGATATTTAATCAGGTTGGAGTTTGACAACTATGGATACATGCCAATTAGGGACAAATGACAAAGGCATCAAAACGTCAATTTGGTTTCACCAGCCTTGATCCCTATAAAGAGATCATGCATGTGGTAATAGTAAAATATCCTATCGGTTGATGCAAAGATAGACAGCAGTTTTTTTATTTTGAATTTTTAAAACATCAACCAACTAAACTGTTAAGGTCATGAATAAGATAAAAAGAAGCTGAACATTCATGTTATTGTTGTCAGATATGTGTATTCCACTAATTTCTCTTTCCAAATTGCTTATGCAAACAAATGACATGATGGTGTTGCATACATTCCAAAAGTGACCTGCTGCTTTCACGAAATAAGTTACACCTTTATTGCAAATTTTGTGACAGTTTCCTAATTTTGTAACAGCTGTTTGCATTCTATATCAATGAAAGCCCCAGAAAGAGATTTGGCTTCCTTCAGCTACTTACCTAACAAAATTGCCCATACGTGCTTCCTTCCCCTGTAAGGCTATAACACCATCCAAATTCTTTATGTTTTTTGGCACGAGAAAGTTTGGGGGAAGAGAGTTTGTGGCATTCAAGGAAAGATCATTGCCCCCACAATCCTACTAGTAAGAAATTAGCAAAAAAAAAATGTTTGGTTAAAGCAAGTACTATAGTCCTCCGGTAAAGACTAGTGTATGTACCAGATAAGCTTAGCTGCACCAATTACTGAAGATTAATATTTTACTCGGGGTATGAAATCCCACCAGCTTTGGCAGTAGTCTTCACATTTTGTGGTCCTCGTGCATGGTTAGCAATCATTTATATCTGGGAAGTGGATACCATGACATGTATTTTTAGAATTTAATTTTGATATACTATCAGTATAAAAGTTTTTATATAATTATCCAACTATATGTTGTTATATCATCATAAGTGTTTGATTTTTAATATAATTATCTCAAAAGTCACACATATAATAAGATGTGATTTGTTGACAGTATAATTGGTGTATCAAAATTAATCTCATTTTTTAATACTTATTTTAGGAATCCAATGTTGAAAAACTAGAAAAAGAGATGCAAGACTGGCATCAAATGCATTAATAAAATTGACCTAACAAAAGCCAACCAAAAAAAAAACAAGAAAACTTCTTTAACAGCAAATCTACAATTGTTGATATTTTAAAGAAGAATGTTAGTTTATGTCAATCTGTATGAACTTAAACAAAATATTTTTTCTGGGGTACAGTAGGAAAAGAAAAGCACATACCTTAAATGCATTTAACACCATCAGAAAAAAAAAAGGATAGACAGCAATTAATGAGGAGGAGCAGGTCAAAGCAATAAAATAATGCCATCCATACAACTTTTATATGCCTAAGTTCTTACCTGAAAGATGTTAAATTGGAGTTATCTGGACTTAAATATAGCCTCCCAGACTGTTGTAAACAATAATAAATAATTAGAGTTGCATAACAAACATTGCTCTTTCAGAATCTCATGAGCACCAAGCTTGGGAAGACAGCAAGGTAGTTAGCGCTATTCCATTTAATGTAGGCTGGTGACAGTCAGCACTAGGCCATTCAAAGGCACAGCCTCAAACCTGAAGGAGAACTTACCAAAAAAAAAATTGATTACGTTAATTCGAAATTATAAAAATTTATTCTTAATAGAACAATGCTATGTAGTCTGGAAAAATATATCTAGAATCATCTTATTATTAGACAGAGTCATAGTTACTTCTGTCGTTTACTAGCGCTTAGTTGAATTTCTTCACTTTGACATTTATAGCATTGAGTAGAAATCACATTGCATCAACATCCACAGAGACTATCACAATGCTTTGTGTTGCGATATCTTATATTTATGTATATTATTGTGTATGGATGTATTTTTCCATTTACATTTATTAGGACAGATTTGAGTTTGAGAACAGATTGACAACAAGTTGATCCACAGGTTTCGCTAAACAAGAAATTTGCTTTGACAAACTGTAAAATTTGGTTTCACACATTGTAAAGATAATAATAATTTCATCCTTGCCTTCTCTAACTTGTCTGATATATTGTGCCTGCAATAGTAGTAGAATGAGTGGGAGTAACCATGCTTTATTCATGACAGAGATAAGAACTTCTTCCATTTCACCATCAATAGTATTGCTAAAGGCAGAATTCACCAGCAGCCAAACGATAGCGCATATTTTGAAAGACAATAAATCCAATAGTTCTTTTGCTTGATATTGAAACATCTTTTTTCATTCGTTCTTCTGGTGAAATGAAGATTTATGATAAGAGAACAAGCTGCAATAAGCAGCTTACATCAACAACATGATTTTCTTTCTATACTTTTAAATATTACATATCAAAACGAGCTGGATCGAACTACAAGAGTATGGCTTGCACCTATGGAGAAACAAAATCTCTTTGGTATGAACCCAGTCAATGAATGAAAAATGAGGTAAAGTTACTACGCAGTTCCACACCTCATGCTTTCAGCCACACCAACACGACTATATGAGGAAAAACAAGTATAACTTCATCACACCAAAGGTGAACATTCCTAGAAGGCATGGCAGGTTGCAATTAAGCAAGTGAACCAAGCTATCATTATCATAACACAGTGAGCACAAATTATTTAATAAAATAACAATAATTGAAGCATACATGGAAATAAAACCTGAAGCTCAACCTTGCAATATTTGTGTGAAAAAAGTAGTGTGTAAGAATTTGTATCAACAGGGTAAGAAAAAATTGGAAGTCACAAGGTTCAAACTCATCAACCAGGATAAAAAAAGCACAGATTTCTGCTATTGGAAATTACAATTTACAAAGTATTTTCATTAGCAATTTCCCCTAAGTCTTCTTATCACAGTATTGCAGTTATCTGAAAACTTGATAAACATTGAAAATCAAACTTGATTTGAACACCGTAAACTCTTTACTTCCAAAAGTCCAAAGTTCAACTAGGCTCCAAGATGTCAGTTTTTCCTCACATAAAACATCAGTTTAGATTCAAGAAAACACACTATTCAACTAAATTTAAATTTTCCAAGTTTTTACATAAGCAGTAATTAAGAGAAAGCAGGGAAAAGGGGCACAAGAGGGGAGGGGGAGGGGGCAGGAAGTCATAACAGAAGTCACAAATTGATTAAAAGCTTTACCCACACAAGCAAGTTTGCAATAACATGGTTTCATTTCAGTACCATAACAAAATAATTAGCAAGCAGGACCTAGCAAAGGTAACTTACATTCCCATGTAATTGGTTCAGAATAAAAACAGTCCAAATTCCTTTACTTTACCTTTATTTTTTCTACCAATCAATGATGGTGGATCCATGAGATTGCTCTTTTCTGTTTATAAATCAGCGTATATTGTCCAAAAAATTTACTCATACATGCACAAGGCTAATCTGGGCTGTAAACATACCAAGTAACCCTCTGTTATAGTCAACAACTACATTTCAGAAGTATCAATTTATCATATTTCTTTGGTACTTGGTAAGTATATGAAATACTTAGCCAGACACAAAAATTGACCTGTACATTGCCATCACACTACCAATAGTCACCACACGAACAAGACCCTCCATTAAAATGGTGAAAGCGATTTGCATCTCGAACAATTATAGACCTTCTCATAATAGCTGAAACCATCTTACTAAATGTGTGACAATCACCACAGACCCTCAAATTTTTGGAGATCCTAATGGGGTCCCCCTCAGGGATTGCAATTAGGCCAAATGCAATAGCCAACTTTTCACTATGTGCGTATAACATTTCTTGCTTAACTTCCTCCTCAACATCTTGCAACACAAAATCTGTATCAGGCACATAACCAGTCATCTCTAACTTCTTAATCACATTCATCAACATTTCATAGATTGCCTCTGATTGAGGATGGGATCTATCTCCAACACTAAACTGATACGTTTTGTTATCCACTTCAATCCAAGTCCATCCCGGAACTTTCTTCAGATTCCTTTGTGTCATCATATCCCTAAATTTTGCCACTTTTTCCCACTTACCAGCTTTTGCATAAATATTAGATAATAATACATAGTGCCCTGGATTTTGTGGTTGCAGTTCAAGAAGAGAATTGGCTGCCTTTTCTGCCAACTCCATGTTCCCATGAATCCTACATGCCCCAAGCAAAGCACTCCACAGCCTCTCATCTTTTTCAACAGTCATCGCCTCAATCAACTTTACAGCCTCATCTAACTTTCCAGCACGGCCCAGAAGATCAACCATACAGGTATAGTGTTTGACATCAGGTCTAACAGCATGTTCTTCCCACATCAAATTGAAAAAACGAAGACCCTCTTCAATCAGTCCTGCATGACTACAAGCATATAAGAGAGAAACAAAGGTGACCCTATTGGGTAACATTCCACAGCCCAACATCATATGAAATAAATCAAGGGCTTCCTTGCCCCACCCATGATATCCATATGCAGCAATCATGGCACTCCATGTAATAACATTTCTTTCCTTCATCTTATCAAAAACCTCTCTTGCAGACTCAACACTCCCACATTTAGCATACATATCAATCATAGCAGTCCCCAAGATCACATCTAAAGAGAAACCATTTCTCAAAATATATTCATTAACAAACTTAGCCCTGTGCATAGCCCCCAATTTGGCACAAGCATTGACAACAGTCACCATAGCAACCTTGTCAGGAACAACACCTTCTTCCCCCATCTGATCGAACAATACCAATGACTCATAGGCATTGAAATCAGCATACGCACCAATCATCACTGTCCACGTCACAAGGTCCCTACTAAGCATTCTCTTGAACAACAGCCGAGCATCCTCAATCACCACACACTTGGCATACATATCCACCAATGAGGCACAAACAAAATGATCCAAATGCAACCCATTTTTCAGCACAATACCATGGATCACGCGACCCATTTGGAGGTCCTTTTTGTCCCTGCAAGTTCTTATCACAAAGGGCAAAGTATAGTTATCAGGTGTCACACCACACCTCAGAATCTCCCTGAAGGTGGCATAGCAACTAGCATGGTCACCAACCTTGGCAAACCCACCAACCATGACACTCCAAGTTGTGGGGTCTCTCATTTTCATTCCATCAAACAGATAATAAGCATCATCCATAGCCTTGTGTTGGACATAGCTGTAAAGTAGCTTGTTTGCAGCAAGGAGGTCATGTAATGTTCCATTGACTACCACATGGGCATGAACTTGTCTTATATGAAAAACATTTTTGCACCTTAATAGTAGAGAAACACAAGACTCAGGTCCCATTGAATAGGAAATGGAAATGGAGTATGCTGGTTTTGTGTTTTTTTAAGGCTTTTTCCTCGGTGCCATGCAAACAAAAGCATCACTAACTATAACTATAACGGTTGGAAGAGTCAAAGGAAATACAGCGTGCTGCAAAGTAAAGGAACGTCGTAGTTGGCAAATTTCCGAAGACAAAAGAGGATTATATCCGTACATATTTGGGTACACCATTTTGATGCCTAATAAAAGAAATTATGTATAATAATTGATGATTTTAGTTAGTTATATTATGCCGGCAAATTTGTTATGAGAAACCATATATTAATAATTGAAAATTCAAGTTATTTTATTAAAAAATTTAGTAAAAGAATTTTATATCTATTACCAATTTCTTTATCAAATTTATCAATAAAGATAAAAGTTTTTATTTATTACTAAAATATGATTCTTCTTTCTTCATATACGGATTCATTACTAACATAATTAAAATATTGACAATTTTCGAATATCGAATACTATATCCAAAATTTATATACGAATATTATTATAAAAGACAAATATAAGTTGCAATAATCCAATATTTTATTATATAAAAAAAATCCAATATTCTATTTATTCTGGATGGGTTGCCGGGCAACACCTCATCCGGGCTGGAGCCCTACAAGAGCTAAAACTTTTATTTCATTGGAGTTTGCTACGAGAATAAAATAAGTAAAATTTGTACATTGTATTGATACACTTGATCTTACATTAAACTAATACAAATACACAGTTTGACAAACTCTATTTAAGACGGTTTAAATGAAAAAAGAATAATCTCCAAATTTTACTTGACACCTACTAAATTACTAATTCAAGCCTATACCATGACTAATGCAATTTTTTCCCATTGCGAAACTGCGTAAATCATTAACTAATTTAATTATTATACTATTAACTGTTTCTGTTTGAGACAAATTTAAGACCACAAAGAAGAAAAACTTCTTTTTCGCTGAGAAGATGCCCAAAGGCGACTCCCTTTACTAGATAAGCAAGTATACATGACAATAGATAATTCCCATATGAATGGCATGCGGGTATTGTAAAAAATATACATATTATTTAAACTATAACTAGATCCCAATATGGGATTTACAAATTACAATAGTACTTTAACCTAAATTTGACACTAAATATTATCACCACTCGCCAGATGATGCATGCTTTCAACCAACAATCAATGGCAACAATAACAATGTTACAGATACAAATTTTGATACCGTAGACAAAAAGTGAGCAAGCAAATCACCACCATCCTTGATTAATTTACTTGGCTTAGGGGAGAACGAGGTATTAGTGATGGTTTCAACTCCTTTACATCAAAAGATTCATACGTATTGTTTTCCCTGAATTCCTCAAGAAGTGCTTCTATTGGCAAAGATCGAAGAGACTCTATTGTCCCTTTACTAGGAACATCTGGCTCACATCTTGTTGGTGTAGTTCCACTTGGCTCATAGTCCTGTAAAGACACAAGGAGTAACACAAGCCAGACAATTCCTCAGTTCCAATGATTCCCATTTGATAACATGCAAATTGTATCATATGAACATAAAAAACAGAATATTCAGTCAACATACCCTATACTGCTGCCGAAAAATTTCACGTGCTTTCTCTTCAATGGAAGTAGCTTGGCCAGAGTGATCCTCTCTGAAGGTGTCAAGTGTATTTGCATGAGTTTTGACAACATTTAACATACCAGATATGGATTCCCGCTCCCGTCCAGACATGTCTGCAAAAGACATCACAAGAAAAGGACCACATAAATGCAAGAACATGTAGAACTATAAAATCCATAGTGGTGAACCCCCCCCCCCCTTCTCTCACTCACTCACTCTCTCTCTCTCTCAAAAAGAAAAAGAAGAAAATTTGCAAGACTGCTATAGTTAAGAAGGTATATTCAGGCATATTGGACCCCATAATAGTAATACGATTTTGAAGTAACAAGGATCAAACAGGTCACACCAATATTGTTAAACCAAAGGAACAAGATCTGGAACACAGCAATACTCACCATCAAAGTGCAGAAGGACATCCTCACTGTTCTTTCCGACATCTTCCTCTGCTGCAACCCGAGCAGCATTAATCTCATTGTCATGTTGTACATTGCTATAAGAAGCATTCCTGTACCAAAGCAATTAACATCAAATGAAACTTGCTAATGAGATGATTAAGAGTTAAAACAGAGAATACTGTCATGAACAAGACAAGCATAACCTTGGCTAAAACCAAAACCATAACCAATTCAGCAAAACATAAAACAATTGAATAAATTCCTTATAGTAATCAATAGCCTGGCACTTAACGACTAGACAAATTAATATCCTCTCCTCTCAAGAGCCTTAGCTCAAGTGGCATCAAGTACCTTCAGCGACTATTTGATCTTCTGATCAAATCCCTCGGAGGCTGCTTTGCCTCTACTGTAACCTACCTCCCCCCACCTCACACCAATTATCGGGCCTCGGTAAATTGTAACCGTAATAATAATAATAATAATAATACGCTCTTCCCACCTGCCAAGTTTCATGACATCCCTAACTAATCACATTTTGCATAAACATGAGCAGCAGAGAGTCAGACAGTTGCTTCAATCAATGACCACACACCTGATAAGTGACACTGCTTCAGTAATATGTTTGGTCCCCATTTCATTTACAGCTTCATGCGTCCTCTTCGTATGTTTGAAAGCCGATTCAGCAGTATTGAGACTAAAGAAAAGGATTTAAAAGAAATTATCAGAAAGTAAGTATCAGGATCGAGATCAAGATCAAGAATTCTACAAGAAATAATCCTCACCTCTGCTGCAAGAGTACCTCCATTCGACAATGTTTGGCTGCTGAGAAATCAGCAGTCTCTCTGGCATCTTTTTCTGCTTGCATGCAAAAGGCCTGCCATTTCCGTTTTGCATGAGAAACAATATCTCCCACTGACGACACATGTGAATCCAAGAATGACTTGCTTGCAATGCCATTGTCTCTAAGATGAACAAGCTTTGCATCTACCTGCAAGTTCAAGAACCAATCCATTTTCAGTATTAACTGAGAGGAATAGAAATCACATCTATTGCCCAGTCAAAAACCCTTCCCTGGAAGAAAAACACAAGAAAGATCAATAGAAGCACTCAAAACGGACCAGATCCATTTGACGACGAATGTGATCCGAAACCAAACAAGTCATGTCAGCAATAAGTTTCTCTGCATCAGATCTTGACTGCTCCTGCACAGAATAAGCTTAGAACATCAGTATCAACAACCATAATCAATATTTCAAAACTTGATAAATTAATATTAATACATTATCACCTCATAAGCTTTTTTAAACTCGGCTATGCTCTTGGTTTGCATTTCATCAGCCTCAGATGCAAAATTCTCAAGCCTTTTTGCTTCTTCCAAAAGCTTATCCACAAACTCTTGAGTGCACTCAGATATATCCTTTGTTTGTTCAGCACTGACATTGAATCTCTTTTTACAAGTCACGGGAAAAACAGAAAGCAATGAGCAGATTAATAATACAGTCAAAGCAATAAATGATATAAGGTTTGAAAAAAAAATGTACACAACATTTAGACAAAAACCACAGATGTGACTGAATTGCCAAAAATTAGAGTGATAGGCAGAAGGAAGAGTAGAAGCATACATGGCGTAGTTCCCTTGCAAAAAGTGCCAATTCACCCTGCTGAGTTGAAAGAGAACCCTGAAGATCATCAAATAAGGAACCTGCTTGGGTGGCCTCAGATGCAAGAAACTAATTCACCAGGAAAAAGTAATTTTCTATTAGTGTTGAACAAGAATGAAAAATATGTTTACAGGACATCACATTTAAATAAATATAGGCAATTTGAACAGCTGCAGCATACTTCTTCAATAGAGTGACCATTGGAGGATATAAGCGATGATATTTCCTCAAAGGTAGCATCAGAGCTCGCTTTATGCAAACGCACAACATTTTGCACTGCCTCAATATGAGATATATACAAAGCCCTGAGAGATGTAACTTTTGCTTTCAGATCAACAACCGCCTACCGGCAACACAAAGAATCAAAGATGAATGAGTTAAAGAATAAAATAACTACAAATATAAAACCATGAATGAAAAATGACTAATCAAAGATGAATAAGTTAAAGAATAAAATAACTACAAATATAAAACCATGAATGAAAAATGACTAAGTCAATCTAAACAGAACACGGACAAAAAGGAAGGAATCAAGAAATTGAGTAACACCATGAAAGAATGTCACCAACAAGAACAACAGTGGCAACAGATTTAATTTACGCACCTTATCATGAAAGCCCAAAAATGAATGACAGAGATTTTCCACGCATTCAAGGTGTTCCTTCTGTTGTGACAGTGATGATGTCACTGTGTTGCAAAGAGAGCTAACTTGCTGGGCAAGCTCCAGTTGAAAATTATTCACTACAGCTCTGTTATCTGAGTTTAATTTATCTTCTCTACCTATAAAATATTATAGCAAAGACATTAATAATTTATTCCATAAACTATTGCCAATCAAAGCAGTGGAAAGAGATCCCTTACCAACTTTCAAAAACAACGAAGCATTATCCTCAAGAGCTTTCTCCAAATCAGCTCGTAAAGTGCATGCTTGATGAGTAAGAGCATTTTCTATTGCAGATAATTAACATTAGAATAACAAAGCAATACAGAAGAAATAAAGCTTAAAGATAAAAAAAGTACAATCATGCATACCTGCTTTTCTTTGCTCAGAAATGACAAAATCTTTCTCTTTCAGGGTATACCGACATTTTCTTAATTCTTCCTCTGTGTTGGCAAGCAATTTGCTGGTCTTGTGCAAGTTTTTCTGCGCCATTTTTTCCCTTTATTTGATAAAAATGCATATAAAACTTCAACAACAAAGAACAAATGCTTACATAAGTAGATAACTCACCTCAGTGGCGTCAAGTTTTGTGCTCAAATCTGAGCACTGCCGAACCTGGCCAATGTATTTGCTTTGCAAATCATCAAGTTGCTGGTTGAAACATACAAAACAAGAAACAAGTTAAGCATAACAGGGACAACAGCCAGGCCGAAATATCTTCTACATGTAACAGTTCTCAAGAAAAAAAACCTTCTGATGAGTTTCTAACGCTATCCCCATCTGCTCAATCTGATCTGCCATGGCCTAATCATAAGAAAAGCATGCATCAATGGAAGGACCACAGGGCACCCTCGTAGAGCCTATGGTTTAGTGAACCAGAACATGGAAAGCTAAATAGAATACCAAACAAATTTTACCAAAAAAACAAAAAAGAAAACAAAAAGGCAAACATGATAGCAAACTACAAATGTCCAAATTACACTAAAAAAGGGCAACAAAATTCTGTGAGCTGAAAGTTAGAAGTATTGACTGTTCCTAGTGAACATGTTGAAATAATCGTCTTGGAACTTGCAACAACAAAAGCAACAAACATAAAATAAGATAGAAAAAACAACCTTCTTCTCATTCTCCTCCTGAATGTATCTATCCTTCGGTATATACACGCCATTTTTCTCACGTGCAGCATAAACCTCTGGCCAAAATCACAAATTTAAACAACCCAGCTAACTGTGCATCTTGAAGAGTACAAGAAAGCTAAAGAGCCTAAGTAACTCTTACTTTAGCAACCACAAGGAAGACAAAGCCACTTACCTGCCTTAAGGCGTTCAATTTCACCATAAAGGTCCTTAATAAGAGTTGATTTCATCATTTTTTGGTTAACCTAGGAAAACCAGAGAAGCAAAATATACTTGAGGGGTGAGGCCCAACAATTAATCGTATCAAAGCAAAATGAGACAAAATATGACATACATAAATAATAAAAAGGAAAAACTTCATATTGCACATCCTATCATCCTCTGCAAACTACCAAGCTGTAGCTAACTTGTGAGCAACAGCTAATTTGTAAAATGCAAATAGCCCTAAACTGTCAATAAACTTGACACCCCAACAGATATCACACCAGAAGATACGTTCTCTCAACCAATGGAATAAGAAAGCATTAAGAGTGTGTTTATGTTATGAGTTGTGGTTTTGGAGGGGAAGGGAGGGAAGAGAAGGTTTTCAAGAGTAGTTATGAGTCTATTTTACTTTTCAAGCCCTTTCCTTCCCTTCCTTCCCCTCCAAAACCTCAATTCACAAACACACCCTACAGTTCTTATTAATTGCGAACAAGCAGAGCAAATGCACTCAACACATGTCACGGCTCACCAGAAAAATATATTAATTGAAAGAACCAATACAGCAACAAATTACCAAGGCTTGTTTCACAGCTGGGGTTGGGTACATAGATCAAATGAAGCCATTGTGTACTATCGTAAACCATGTCTACTAAGTCTTTCTTAATGGTTTCATCTAAAGTTATTCTTGGTCTCCCTCTACCTCTAACTATTATGGTATCCTCCACCTAATCTACCCATGTACCTGGGGCTTCTATTTTCTAAACCAATATTCATAAGATATTTTTGGTAACAATATTCACAAGATTTTGTCAGCACAAATTATTTCATCTGAATACTGGATCAAACAGAATAATCAAATGATTTAAGTTAGTATCTACGTTCAAGATTTTTTTTGGGGGGGATAAAAGAAGCATCTACGTTCAAGATATTTATAAAATATCTTACGCATACGTTCAGCTTTTGTATGTGAATGTATTATGAATGTACTAAACACATGCTAAGGATACACGGATTATGCAATCCTTGAAATAGCACTATACTTATCAGATATTAGATGGAATATTTGGAAGACATCTCTAGAGATGCACATTATAATAAACCTCTCAAGACACTCAAAAAGAAACAAACCTCGGGCTTATTTTTTATGTTCTTTGCTCTGTGTGCATAATCCAATGTGCTCAAGGTCTCCTCTAAGCAATGAACTGCAGGAGAGACGGTTGCAATGATGCATGTCTTCGTTCTTCCGCCAAGTGAATCACGCAATAAACGTGTTAATTTGCTATCCCTAAATTCCAATATTTGTATGTTAGCAACAAGAAAAGGAGACATGCAATGATGCAAATATAAAGCTATGTATGTATTGTATACACATGCCCCCTGAACAATCACATGGAAAAGGAAACATTATCTGGATATTCAACAGAAGAGGGGGTGGGTAACCTGTAAGGGACATGGCCAAGGTGCTCCACGAGTGCACAGATCACCCGCCCTAGGGTAAGCAGACTTTTATTAATTTCTCCAGCTTCTCTTGCACGGCCCTTAAAAATATCACAAAATCCAACTAACCAATATTAAATTTTTATTCATTAGGAAATTCCAGGAGTTTATACCAAATTAAATATATGCTTAAAGAGTATCACCTCTCTAGCACCAGAGCGAGATATATTTTCCGAGCCTGCTAAATCCACTAGATTTAGTTTACCACATTTTATAAGTTCTTCACCTTCTGGAGTTGCTTCCTTGATGTGGATTGTAATGGAAAACAAAGAATGTGACCGACTGGAACAGGAAACAGAATGTTAGTAAAGATCAAAATTTGACAGTCCGTTTAGAAGGAGAAACAGAAAGAATCAATTACCTTGATTGCTTGTTCAATAAAGTTTCTGCAGTACGCCGTTTGGCAGAACCTCTCTCCAGTAGAGTGAAAATTTCACTTGCACTTGTCACAATTTCTTCCTCCAAACCTCTTACAAGGACACCACCTTTACCATCCTCCATAAGAGGCAACTGCTTTTTTTGCTTATCCTCCAAAACAACTTTTGAAATTTCCTCTGGGGCAAGCAAATCAGTGATCTCCTCATTATACAATTCTAAAAACGTAACTTTCACACTATATTCAGCATGCTGGCTTTCAAGAGTATCAAAAATCTGCTTAACGGCCCTGGGTATAACTCCTGCTTCTGCAGGCAACTCTCCACGGGGCCCACACTGTAGAATAGCCAAATGAACTTGTTAAACATGATTGATGAGTGTGCAAGCAGCACCTCCATTAATGACTAAGAGATAGATAGACACTAACTTATACCTTTGTTCTTTTGCAGTCACCTTCCATTGTGTATGTTTTCCCTGTACCTGTTTGACCATATGCAAATATGGTACAATTAAACCCCTCTAGAACTTCATTTACTATGGGTACGATAGCTTGCTCATAAAGATCTCTTTGCTGTGCAGAAGGACCAAATACCTGGAGCAGAATATACCAAGAATAAATTTCATATCCTAAAATTAAATTTAAAAAATTAAAAACCTCTCTTCTAGCCATTATAACACTTCTGCTATTGGTCTACCATAGAATGTAAAGTAAACCATTCTGCATTGCCGTTCATTAAACATCAGGCAAAACCATTACGTGATTCTTGAACTATGTATACATTGAAATTTAGGCTTTCAGCTAAACCTCAAAATTTTGACAAATAAAGGCTGCAATAAAAAATGAGGGCTACAAAAAAATTGTTTTCTTTGCTTTGTAAAACTCAGCAGTTCAATTGATCACACATGTACAAAGCATCAAAATTGTTAATTGGGGGAGATACTATAGCAACAGCAACACATGCCATGGTTCATCAATTAGCTAAGTATACACACACCTGCTTTTTGTTTTTGATAATTTTGAACCAGGCCAAGCTAGTACTACTTCAGATACCAAACATCCCGCAAAAAAACATAGGAAGTCCCGTTTGTAACAATCTAGTTTCGAGCTAAAGCACTCAAAAAATTCGTAGAGATTAAGGAAATGACCTTGTCGAAAGTGAAAACTCTGTCGATGTGCTTGCCGGCGATGTTCTGAGACACCGCCACTTCCCTGTTGTACTCGTTGCAAGTCACCACCTGCGGCGCGTTGCTCCGCAACTCGTCTTCGCTAAACGGCCTGCAAAATCAAAATTAACCCAAAAAAAAAATGAAAAAAAAAACTTAAAACAAATGAAATTTAAAAAATAAACAAATAAATAGCGCTAAGAAAAGTTTACTCTTATTCTTATGGTCAACACATTCGGCTCGAACCAAATTAGTTGAGTTACATTGAAGTTCAAATAACAGAATTGGAATTAGTGGAAAGTTAGGCATCGAAAAGAGAGAAGGGGTGGGAGAGAGAGACCTGCAACGAAGGAGGACTTGAACGTTGACGCCTTTCTCCTTCTCGTGCCGACCAGACATTTTCGATGGATGGGGGGGGAGAGAGAGAGAGAGAGAGAGTCGATGAAGAAGAAGAAGAAGAAGGAGAGAGAGCGAGAGATCGCGTTTTGGAAACGTGCTTTTGTCTTCTTTTTTTTGTGTGTGTTTCTTTGTTTCCTCTGTCGTCGCGGGAGGGTTTGAGATTTGAATTTTTGAGAGAGACGCTCTCGTGTGTGTCAAGTGAGGTGCTTGAGACCTACGGCTCTCCGCGATTAGGAATCGCGATCGGACGGTGCTGAATGATGAAGGGTGTCTTCGTCGTGTTTTGTTTTGTTTTTCGATTGGATTTCGGTTTGTCGTTTGGTGGTTTGGCGAAGTGGGCTTAATTGGGCTGGCTACGCTTTTTACTCTGCACCCCATTAGGACCTGAAACCCAAAACAAAAGTTACATGGACTGGAATGTCCGAATTGTGGTCAGTAGTATCTTTTATTAAAATTTAAAACAAAAATAAAATATGCACCCAAAGGCCAGCACAAAAAAACACCAAAAAAATAAAAATAAGATATATATTTTTAATCGTCATAGCTGATATTTATTTTAAATCCTTATAGATTGTTTTCAATGAAATCCTCATAAATAATATTTATTTTTTAGTTTTTATATGAAAAAAATCATTTTGATTTTTGGTTTTTATAACCCAAGGGATGTGAATGAGTTGGTTTAATTCAGATTTGAGGAGAAAATAAATCCAAACTAATCAAAATTAATTGAATTGATTTGTTTTTCAATTTTTTTTCAACAAATCTGAACAAAATTAAGCTAATCAAGATTGGGTGATTTGGTTCATGTCATCAAGTTGAAATAAAAATAATATATTTTAAAAAAAATCATCCTTGTAATAACTAATAATAATGTAAGATTTGATTATAAGATACTTAATAATAATGTGAATAAATAAATTCCTTGAGCAAATGCAAAAAAAGAATATAAGAAGTGACTATTACTAAAAGCTTAGATGCGAAATTTTGAAAGTTTAGAAACAAATAAAGAAATAGTTTATTGGGTTTGGGGGTTTGATTAATCGAATTAAAAAATTATAAATTTAAAATCGAACTGGTAATAATTAGTTTGATTTAATTTTAACTTGAAATAAATTAATTATCCACATCAATTCAAATCAATTTTATTGCTTCGGTTTAGATATTTATGTCAATCCGATCCAATGAACACCCCTATTACAACCTAGCTTTTTGCTAATTATTTTGATTGTTTTATATTTTTAATATAATTAATTGTTTCAAAATTATTGGGACCTTAAAAATATAGGAAACGTAAAGCCATTACTTTATTTATCTTTCGTTGTGTCCAGCCATGGTAAGTTAGAAGAACCTTGTTCACATTCTTATCTATTTGAACATCAACGTCATTGGATATGATTAATTCTGGTTAAATTATATTTACATATTCTTTGAAGTAAACGAAAAAGATATATAAACATAAATTTCAGCACACTTTCTACTCTCTTTTTTTTTAATCTAATACAAAATGCTCTAGGGAAAATTATGAGCAAGAAACGTTTTCTTTCTATCAACTACAGAATGGTCGAGAGAAAATTACGTGCAAGAAACATTTTCTTTATCTTGACGCCAGAAATCGAATAAATGAATCCAATTATTTCTTTCCTTTTTTATCTGGATAGAACCATCAATATTGGGGCTTATTAGGAATTTGATTAATCCGGCCCGACCTGATGGAAGTCCCTAAAGAAGATAAAGGTCTCTTAATAAGAATTTTTTCTATTCCCAGAATTCAAACTGAAAATCTCTAATTTAGGAGTTAAGATACTTGTTACTTTAACCAACCCTATATTAATATAATTTCTTATTCTTTGCCTTTGGACTAGGATACAAATTTGATTGGGACATGACACTTTAATTTTATTAGCTAACCTTCAAATATAATTTGCGTGTCTTATAGCTTCGTATATGAAAAATCATATACCATTATAAATAATCTCAAACTAATGCTGTTATTAGCAGCATCAAACCAAAACACTTTAAAGCCTACACTCTCAGTTCTTCACAATTATGCCCAATGCTAATAGCCAGACCAAAACACATTCTACTCAATTCATTTTAATGACAAATATAAATTGAAAAACTTCAGTCAAATATGGTGAACATACTAGCAATTAACATATTAAGATCCAATTACCTAAAATAAGAGTAATCAGTATAGATCCTTGCCATTAACAAATCCAACAATAAAATAAGAACATTCCAACAAGAAGCAAAAAAGAAGTCAACTATAAAACGAGCCAAAAAAACAAAAACCATATCAAAAACACTCGAAAATAGGGAAGAGGAAGGGAAGCACCAAGCAGCGCCGCGGTGTGAGGCGATGGTGAATGACTGGGAGGGCGAGCAGCGGCGAGGGGAGTGGCGTGAGGGTGAGCGGCAAGGGCGAGCTGCGCGAAGGTGAGCAGCAAGGGCAAGCAGCGGTGAAGACGAGCAACGGTAAGGGCAAGCAGTGGCGAGAGTGAGCAGTGCAAGGGGAGTAGTGAGTAGCAGCAAGGGCGAGCAACGGCGAAGGTGAGTGGCGCGGGTGAGCAATGGCGAAAGGAGCAGCAGCGAGATGCAAAGAAAGAGGAAGCTGTGTTAAAAAAAAAAACATGCTTTGCGAGGGTGACCAGCAGCGAGACGCAAAGAAAGAGGAAGCTGTATTTTAAAAAAAAAAAAAAACATGCTTCTCTTGATACTGAATTTGAACTAGGGAGTTGGAAGTGAAAAAGAAAAAAAGCTCTATTTATTACCACAATGCTACCGCATGTTGGTTGGAAATATTTCCAACAATCAAAGTGAAAAATTGAAAATGTGGATTTGGTATTTTCAAATTTTTAGTTATTTTAGGAAATATTTTTTGAAAATATTTTCAAAAGATGGATACCAAACATATTTTGTCATCTATTTTCTATTTTTGGTGGAAATGACAATGGAAAATAGCAAACCAAACACCCTCTAATATATGAACATACAAATTCAAGACACACTGGCCAAGAGTCATTGCCTACAATGTGTGTGTGTCTGTGTGTGATATATATGAAAAGATAAATGATAAAAAGGTCAGGTTGAAATCCTGTGGTTGAATAATATGTCTCTTGTAATGTATGTTGAAATTATATGTTCACGTATGATTTCCCAATAAAATATAATTGCTCATAACTTATCTACATTTCCCGAACTCCAAAAGGGATGACCTCATTTTCACTAGTAACCCTGCAATTGTACATATGTGCATCAAGGCTGTATAAATAGTTGATTATCTATTCATTATTGAAGAGCCATCTAAGACACCAGAGAAAGGAAGCATGGCGCCAGAACCTGCGAGAGCAGCCCCAAGGCGCCAATGAACAAGTGACATGGCACCAGAGCCATGAGGAACCTCCCCCCCAAGGTGCTAGAGCTGTGAAGAAGAAAGGCGCCAGAGACAAACAAGAAGCAAGGCGCCAAAGGCAAATAGGAAGCAAGGGATAAAGAAAGGAAGCATGCTGCAAAAACCTGCGAGGGCAGCCCCAAGGCATCAATGAACAAGTGACATGGCGCCAGAGCCATGAGGAAGCTCCCCCCAGGGCACCAGAGCTGTGAAGAAGAAATGCGCTAGAGACAAATAGGAAGCAAGGCGCCAGAGTGCAAAGAAGGAGAGGGTGCTAGAGCTAGGAGAAAAAGGAGGCGCCAGAGAAGAGCACGGGACAACATGCAACCCTTTCTAGAGAGCAAACAGAATGGGTTTGGGCCTGACGTTTATGGGCCCATAATTCGAATGATTAAGAACCAATTACCAGATGATAGCTCACCATTTATGCTGAGAGAAGAAAAAGATCATTATGCCATTTAGCATTGTCTATAAATAGAGACTGCTCCTTAGTTTTAAAAAGAGAGGCTTGAGAGGAATTAGAAACAAAAGAAAGCATTGTCATTGTAATTGAGAAGATTCTATTAATACAAAAGGGGAAATTTCTGTGATTGCTCTTGTAATGTTCTTATTAATTCATTGTTTGATCTTGGTTAATTCACTTTCCTCGTCTTCTTGGTGTTTATAGAACCCGATCCCGAAACATTCATCAAAAGCACAAAGTAAAGAGGCACTCTTCCACCCCATTTCACCCATAATTTTATGCACACAACAAATTATATTAGCTAGCTAGCTAAGTCAGCTTGGAATATGGCTAAACCAAAGGCCGAACCATTGGTGGCACCGAGTGCAGCTGATGCAAGGCGATTCCTAGTGGCACTAGCATCTCTGTGGTGGCACTTCTCACCTCAAAACACCTACAAATGTCCCTTCTCCAAAATGCACTCCACAAACTATAAAGTTCCCACCTTATCATTAGCTCAGGGCTCCAACATTGTCCCAACAACATGACCACATTTTGTTTGTTACCTCTCCCACACCCTTTACCAAATTTGCACATCACAACCTTCAATTGAGTTCTAATGTCCTTGGAACAAATAATGGTGATGATAATGCCCTTTGTCCTTTGCAGCAAGTGCTAGCACATGAGCTGAACCATAACACTTGGCATGGCCCTAGTAGCGATGTGTTGTTTGCTAGCACTTACACTGTGCCTAATGAGACTTGGGCGGTGGTGTTGCAGCTTCATGCTGCCACATGTGACCGTACAACTGTGAATTCCTGGTTGAAGGGGCTGTTGGTGCTATCAGACGAGAAAGAAAAAGAGGGTGATGAGAATATTGAAGGTAGAAATAATAAATTAAGGGAGGCTAGTTTGGCCATTAAGGACCTTGTGCCTTGTGGGAAGGCCAAGAAGGCTATGTTGTAACGTCCAAAAAAAAATTTTATCGTTAATAACCGAGTTATTCAATTTTCATCGAATAAGTAGGTTTAATTGGAATTTGATTAAGCATTTAATTAAAGCTCATTAAGTGTGATTATGCTTGATGGAATTAGATTAGGAACATAGGAAATCTCACAGAATTTTTCTAAAACCGGTTTACTGATTTAAGAGAAATCGGTAATACTTTGGTATTTTAAATTGTTGAAACCGGATCAATAGAAATTATACTGTGAGAACTCTAGGATGGATGGCCAAGATTTAGCCAACTTACCCATGCAAGTGGTGCCATCTCAGTCCTCCATATGAGCTGCTAAACCAAGTTAAATAACTTGCTCAAATCTACTAATTACATATAACTTGCTTGAGAAGTTTTTATATTTTTCCTTTTCTGCCTTTGCAAAGAATTCGGTCCATATATCTGACCCCTCTCCATTCTTTTTTCCACCATCAAACCTCATTTCAACTCATATCATCTTCCTTTCCCACAAACCTTCAAACCATCACCAGATTTCTTCAACTCCAACCACAAATTCAACAAGAATCATACCTAACAAAGGTAGGAATCCTACTTCTCTTCTTATTTTCCTTGGCTTGGAGTTGTGTGTGGGTGTTGTATACCTTGTGATACTGATGTTATGTGGAGTGATGATGATAGTTTATGGCTAATTCTACCTGTGTATTATGATTGGAATTAGAATTGGTATGAAAGACTTGAAGAAAAGAGAAATCTCAAGAAACTGTTAGGGTTTTTTCTCAGCAATTGTACAGCGGAGTGTACGGCTCTGCCTACAGCCATTTAAACTCTATGAATCTATTTTTATATGAAACTAGACATTCAGGGCTTTCCATACATATATAATATAAGGCTATTGGATCAGTATAGAGGTAGATATGAATTTTTGAAGATTGACCTAGAAATCAAGACCTTCATCCGAGCAGTGTGAGTTGAGAACGGTGTAACTCACCGTATATGACCCCAAATTGAGTGAAACTAACTTTGTTAGAAAGCTTACACATAGAAAGAAATTCTATAAAAATTTTCGAGTTAGATAAAGTCCTATTTGTTCCCCGTGAGTCTAGAAAGTTGCCCTATATCTAATCCAGGATAGTCTAGTAAGGTCAAGTTTCAGAGCTTATATCTCAAAATATACTCATCCAAATGATATAAAACTTCTTTCATTTGAAAGCTTGCTCTGTTTACTTTATCGCATGATTTCACCCAGATTTTTATTTTTAGTGAATTTTATCTCATAAAAGTGCAATTCTAGCTAAAAGTAGAATAAGTCTGGGATAAGGCACAAATAACTTGAGTTAATATCGGAAATTAGGACTTAGTAAACAAAGAGCTAGGTCGGTGCACTTAAAAATTGAACTCTAAACTTAGTAAATAAGGGACTAGGTCGGGGATCTTTAAGGTTGAATTCGGGACTTAGTAAAACAGAAAGTTAGATCAAGAATATTTAAAGTTGAACTCGGAAAGTTATACTTAAGATTGAACTCGAGAAAGTGTACTTAAGATTGAACTCAGAAGAGTGTACTTAAGGTTGAACTTGGGAGGTCATACTTGCGATCGAACTTGGAAGGTATACTTAAGGCTGAGCTCAGAACTTAATGAATAGAAAATTATATTGAATGTAGTCTAGGTCGGGAACTTAGAGTTTAGAAAATACTCAAAAGTTTTGAAATACTAAATTGTGGGTTCAGGTCGGAAGTCGGGATCATAGGCATATAAAACCCTTATACACATAATTCTGAAACTTGACCCAGAACCAATCTCGGGAGATTGAACATAACCCCGGAAGTCGTAAATCATATGATTCTGGAAAGTTAAACATAACCCCGAAGGTCGAAACTTGTATAAGATCAGAACTCGGAATCCATTTAATCTTGAAAGTGAACTCGGGAACCTCATTAGAAATTGAAAGCTTGTAAGATATATTGATGCTTAAGATTTTAAATCTTGCACTTGTTGATATTATTATATTCTTGGTATGAATATGATGTTCTGTATCGAGTTTACTGTTAATTACAATTTCCTGGTGGTATGACACTATTCATGAGGAAGCGGATATGATCCATTATGCTAAGATGTCAGCAGAAAATGCAATTAATATGAATTTGCAAGTTATGCATGCATGGGTCAAAGTATTAGCCAAGTAGTGCTACCCTATAAGCATGAGAAAGGATTTCCATATGACTTGGACCAGCCCCTGAACAATGTTAAGGGGAATAGATCAATGAGGAAATCGGGGAAAGCAAATCTATCAACCTTGAATAGGAATGAGTTCGATCATGAAAAGCAGACTATTATCCAAGAGTCTTATGGCCAATATACTCCCAGGGGACCAAGTATAAAAAAATATTAGTTAAGATCAAGTGCATCATTTTTTATGTATAACCACATTTTTAGTTATCATGCATTGATTTAACTGCATCATTGCATGTTATGTATATATATGTTATTGCTCATTTTATGGTTATCATTTATCTATGTCAATGCACAGATTTGATTGTTTATTTTCTGTTTAATTTCCTTTACTTCCTTAAGTAAAACAGAGCTGTGTTTCGGGCTATGATTTATATAACTAATTTAGTAGGACTTCCTAGTAATGTAATATTTTCTTTTAATTAACCAAAATCTGAAACACCTGAGAATGACAGCGATGATATATATATATATACACTTAGGATTCCTACCGAGAAATCTCTATTTCTCACCCTACTATATATTTTCCGTGTCATCCTCAGAGCATGGAGAACGCAGCAACTAGCGTCCTATTTATTGAGTTTCCTGAGCTTCACATCCATCTCAATCCATTCCTAGATTCCATGTACATATCTGATCGATGCCAATTTCGTCTTTACTTCTTTTTCCAGAGAGATTTTGCTGTAACCCTTATACTCCTGCTTTTTGACCCAACTGTTCCTTACATTGCCATCCCTCTCCATATGACTCATCCCTTTCCACCTCCACCCACAACAGCAGCACCAGCCATGGCTCCGCCAATCGCTCCATCGCAGTCGATCCCCTCTGCCTCTATGTCTAAGGAGGACCCTTCGGAGGTAGTGGGCTCGTTGTCCTCATCTTCTGCCCCGAGCATAGACTATACCCCTGCTGATGTCGGTATGACAAACGGATTCCTTTCTTCGGAATCCATCTAGTTGGAGTACCCACCGTAGTAGTAGTAGATGTACAGGATGACCCTTTTTTGGCAGTTTGGGTCATAGGCATATGGGTAGGAGTTAGTAGTTGTACATGAAATATCCCATGACATGGGGACCAGTAGGAGGGAACTATTAAGATAGTCAGGCCGATTTATTTTGTGTTAGCGGCCTCATTTTTTTATCCTGTACTGTGTTATATTTCTTTTGACAACTTTAAAAACAAATGTATATGCCTATATATGATGCAGTTTGGTTATTCCGCAATGTTGTTTGTGTTACTTTATTTCCAGTACAACGACTATTTAGTATTTATTCCACTGTCAAACCGAAATTGATTAAAGTGAAAAGTTAACTATTAAGTTCATTACACGTAATAACTTTTCAGGTAATATATTATAACTTAAGTATAATATTTTGTCTGGTAAGGTGTTATATATATGGTCAAGAGGAATTGACATGCTTAATTAGTTACTCTATGAACTCTCTTAGGCTAACAAACTTGGAGTTCAATGACACACAGTCCACAAGGTTTTCCCAAGTGGTGAGATTGCAACTGAACCAAGATGACACCAAGAGGGTTCTGGTCATAAGACCACTACACCTTGAAATTATAATATGTACTAGATTGATTTTTCCCCCCACTAAATCACTATATATGAATTATATTAAACCTAAAATAGTTTAACTCAAGTTGGATTATATTACATGGTCTAACTCTACAAACATTAATTTTTCTTTATTCATAATACTTGAATATGGGATCTTGAAATACATTTTGAATCACTTGAATCGATCAATCAAGCGTTAGTAAAGTAGAAGACTGTTATAATTTAATCACTTCTTTATATTATATGTTTATTGAAATTTTCATCTTTATTAATCGCCTAAATAAAAGCAATTTATCACAAGGTATGGTAGATCTCAAAAAACTTCATGGCCATGTATCTAGGTACCAGCGAGTAGTTAAACTAATTGATCATGATTTTGTGTGAACTTTTTTCAGGATTGCAAGTGGAGCGGGATTAAACTATGTGGAGCACTTGCAGCTGCGGGATTGATGGCTGCTCATTGGTCCAAACGCAATTCCAAGAAGCATGGGATCATCACCCTTATAGACTCCTGATCGATTCTCGAGCCACCTCTCACTTCTCACAATCTTGGTCAGTGTGGGGGCTTCTGGTTTTTGATAAATGCATCCATATTTTCTTTGCTTGTATTACTATCAAATAGCTAACCAATTAATTAGCAAAGCAAATTATTATTGTATTGCATATATATTTTTCTATATTTTAATATAAAAGATTGGGATTAAACTTTTGATGAAATGATAGTATTTGTAGAAAATACGTCCAAATTATGCGAGATTAATCATTGTATAATAATTTATAATTTTTTATACATGATGTGGATTTTTTATATCAAAGTAATTAAAATTAATGTCCATGTAACTATGAACTCATAATTTTACGTTAAATTAATCCGAATTAATGGTTTTGCACTTTAAAAATTCTCAATTAAGTCTTCATATTCTAACGGTTTATTAAGTCTATATATCTTTTAAGATTTTTAATTAGATCTTTATATTGTTGGAATTCTAGTAGAAAATACCAACAAAAATTGGGTGAAGCTGGCATAAGAAGTTAGTTCCTCATAATATAGGGAATTACGGTTCAAATCTCAATTGAAAGAAATGCCTACATGTAGTGTTTGAATATATCTTAAATAAAATTACCTCCATGGACAATATCTATGAGGGGAAGGAAAAAAAAAGTTCCATTAAAAATTTTTATCAATAGACTAGGCTGAGAGCCTAATAAATTTTTTTTTAAACTATAAGCACCTAAAAAAATTGTAATTCAATCACAATTCTATAAACTTTTAAATAGATTCTTAAATTTTAACTCTACTGTTAATGCACGACATGCATTAATGCTTGTTTGTTTAAGGAAATAGCGTTGAGCAAAATCTTGTGAGAGGAAGTTTTTAACAAAAAAAACAAACGTATCTGTCTGTGACCTAAACCAAACACACTTTTAATAGTAGGAATTCAATTATATTTTTTTTAGTGTTATATAGATCTATCCAACTATTTTAAAATGTAGGAATCTAATTAATTAGAAACCTCTGAAGTAGTATAAAAATTTTCAGATAAATTTAACCAAAATTTCATACTGTAGCATCATAAGTCTCACCTACACTAAATTTCTTCTTAGACGTATAGGTTGCTTCACGTGCAAATATTTCTCGTATACTCTTTTTTTTCGTACGAATCTTAATTTGATTATTGTAATTTAACTTCTACGAGACTTTATGTAACTTTCTTAAAGCATTATTTATTTTGAATCAATTCTTCGAAGTCGTATTTTTCTGTTCCATTTTCGAATCAAACATAACAATATTGTTTAAATTTTTATAACATTAATTTGATTTTATTGACAAGAGTTCCTATTAATGTTAAGGTTTCTACCGCTCTGCCCTTCACAATACTCACGAGCTCAAAGGAGGGGAAAGCCTATGGTAGCTAGCCAAAAGAACTTATGGAGCATTAGGAAACTCAAAGAACGGAAACAAGTGTTTCTCTTTTTTTTTTTCGATAGATGACAAGTGTTTCTCAGACATGGCTGACCTTAAAACTTCTCATGTGCAAGGCCATAGATAACCCTAGCTTGACGCCATCATCTTCCTTGAGAACCTTCACCATGTCAGTGTTTGAGGACACTGTTGTGGACAACGATGGCAAGGTGCAAAGTGATGTTGGTGTGGAGGAGGACTATGTATATGGGGTGTGCCTCAGTTCATGATGTGGGTCCACACTTTAAGAGATGGAAGGTTGGATTCTGTATGCGTTTACCCACTACTCAGCACCATTGCACTCAAGGGAACAGATGCAAGAGTTTGTTGGTAAGATGAAGGTTAAATTTATTGAAGGTGCCAACACATACGAGGAATGAATGAAGAATATTTTGTTTTCTCTAGCTGGTGATACTTAATCATTTTATATTATATTATATAAAACACAATTTATATATCTTAGCGAAAAATGTTGAATGTTATAGTACGATAACTTTATTTTTCTTCTAAAATTGTTGTGTATTTTATTTGTAATTCTTGTTTTAGCCACCTACATCGGCAATCAAATTAATGAGATATTTGTTCAGATCCTTTTTTTTTTTCATAGATATGTTAATGCTTTCTGTTCTCAATACTCGTTTAGTCTCAGTCATTCAATGCTACTATCTCTTTTCAATGGTTTTCTCAAATTTCCAATTCATGTAATTATCGTCTTCCCAATGTTGTTTAGTTAGTGTATATGTGTTCCCAACGCTCTCTCAAATTCTTCCATCTTGACTCTAGACGCTAAACACCTAACAAATATAAAGATATTTTTTGAACCCAAAACTCTTTATTCTTCCATATATAATGATTGATACTCCCTTGAAATTTTAGGCCATGTTTGATTTAATTTTTGAAAAAATTATTTTTGAAAAAAATCTCTTAAAAGAATTATTTCTAAAGAAATTATTGTTAAAAAAATAATCTTTATTTAATTTAAATGCATCAAAAATAAGTTTTAAAAAATAATTTTTATTTAAATAAAATAAAATAAAATAATTTTTAATTATTAATATAAAAATAATAGTCAAATTTATTTTTAATTTTTTTATAAAATAAAAAATAACTTCAAAAATATTTTTCTCAAAATTTTTTTAAAATTTTAAAAAATTTTCTATAAAAATATCTTTACATATTTAAATATATTAATTATACTACATTTTCATTCTCAAAATAATAAAATATCTTTTAACCTTTTCAAAAATATAACCAAATATGCTCATTCATCATTAAAAGGGTCCAAGGAGGACCAACGAGAATGTGCTTGAATGTTTTGTACATGGGACCTACGAGAATGACTTGCGGTTGTAGACTTGTAGATAACAAATTTTCTTTGTTTATTTATATATGTGGCTTTAACTTGCTCCTCGGACACACTCATATACTCACACACGCTCTGTAGTCTCTCATCAAGTATAACCGAGTCCAATGACCGAGTCAACAACTCGACCCGTTGGCGGCACCGAGTTCAGCTGGTGCAAGGCTGTTCCCGGCGGCACCGGGATTACCGTATTGGGCCTCCTCTTCTCTAAGCCCTCAAACATCTCAATTCTCCAAAATGCCCTCCACGATCTCCAAAATTCCCATCCTATCCTCCGCTCAAAAATCCACCTCGACGATTCCACCAACTCCTTCCACTTCATAACACCCCCAAACCCACGCGTCCAAATCCAACCGTTCGATCTCCAATCAACGTCCCACATCATCCAATGCAACGGCCACGATCAAATCGACCCCTTCCTTGTTCTGCTTGAGCACGAGATGAACACGAACACGTGGCACGATCCTAGCTGTGGGGATGCCGACGTGATGTACGCGAGCACGTATGCAATCGATGATGAGCAACGGTTCGCGGTGTTCCTCCGCCTGCACACGGCGGCGTGCGACCGCGCCGCCGCCGAGGCACTGCAAGGAGAGCTGCTCCGGCGATTGAGAGACGGCGTCGATGGCGGCGGAGCGAAGGTGGAAGAGATGAGCGTGGCGATCGAGGATCTGGTTCCTGAGGAGAAGAAGAAGAAGCCGTTTTGGGCGCGTGGATTGGACGTGCTTGGGTACTCCCTGAACGGGTTGAGGTCAGGGAATTTGGGTTTCGTGGATGCCGATTCGCCGAGAAGCTCTAGGGTTTTGAGGTTGCGATTGGATGCACACGAAACCAAAAATCTAGTTGACGTGAGTTATTATCTAACATCATTCCGTTCTCTCTACTTGTTTCTGTCGTAGACGCAACTAGGCTCGGTTCGGATGGGTTTTAGATTTTTTTGGTAGAATTTTAAATTTTTAAAGAATTATTTTATATTTAGATAGGTTATTTAAAAAATATTTTTAATTATTAAAAATATTTAAAAATTTGATTAGGTATTAAAAATAAAAATATTTATTTTGTAATCAAATTATAAAAAAATTAAAAAGAGAAAAAAAATTAAAATTTGATAAAAATAAGGAAGAAAGAATATATATTATAATTTTAAATAAAAATAAAATATATATTTTAAAGATAATTTTATTAAAAATTATTTTTATTTTTATTTTTTTTTAGAAATTAGATATTTTTAGCTTTAAAAAAATTATGGATTATTTTTTCAATTGAAGTATTTTTTTTGAAATTTGTATCTGAATATTTATAAAAATATTTTTTTAAATAAATAAGTGTTTTTTCCCTTAAAAAGGACAATCCAAACAAGTTTCAATTATAGTGTATATTATCTTTTAAGGTTCTTTTATTTGATCAAGTGATTCGATATTTTTCAAACTTTTGAGTTCGAGTATTGTGAATGAAAAATTTAAAACAGGAAAGCTTTATCTCATGTTGGAGTAACTTAGGTTGAGCTAAATTAGTCAATATTTAGTTGAATATGAAATTCATATACTAATAATTTAAATAAAAAAAATTATAGTTATCTAAACTTCTTGTTTTTAACTAAAGTCTCGATTTCAATCCATGCGAATGGAAAATTTTAGTACTTGGAGAGCTTGCTAACGTAACTCTAGCTAAATTAATTATATTCAGTAAACTTCTAATACCGATAGTCCTAATCACTATTATCTACAGTGGTTTGATCCAAGCTCTTCACAAAATCAATTGTATATTCGTATTTATCGGCAAAACAAAGTGATGTTTCATAATTGTTGGGAGAAAATTAAGAGTCGATTATAACTAGCATTAGCTGCAATGGTTTTATTATCATCTCTTTCATCTTTAGGTATTTGTTTAAAATTCATGCACTGGATAACGTAGTGAGTGTAAAAAATTTTAATATAGACCAACGTCCCTAACAAGAGTCCCTTCAAAATGCTAAATCTGTTTGTTATTCATATGGTGCTTTGTAACCTGATTATGATGACTTTAGACCCGTGTGGTATCCTATTCCATATTGATTTTTCTGCTCATGATCTGTTAATTTTTTTGGATCAATTTAATTATGCAAGATCATGTAGGGATGCAAATCAAGAGGTATTAAACTTTGCGGGGCACTCGCGGCAGCTGGAATGATTGCCTCATGGACCTCTAAACGCCTTCCTGATCATCAAAGAGAAAAGTATGCTGTAGTAACCCTTATCGATTGCCGTTCATTTCTTGATCCTGTCCTCTCCAGCAACCATGTTGGTAAGCCTAGTTTCTAGTAATCTTTATACCATTTTTTTTTTTTAAATTTGTTTTGTTATACTACTGACACTTTAACACTATGCCTGGCTGGTTTGAGGGGGAAAAAAACATGTGCTGCACTTCTGCTCCATTTTTTGTAACATAAACAATATCAAACCTTGTCAAATTGCTCATGTATCTTGGTAATGCCCTTTTATTTTCCTTTTTATTTATTTTTCTGGAAATTATTGATAACAAATTTGTGGAAGGGGAGGCTGTCTCATGTTCTAATGAAATCAAACCATTAGTTTGAGTGATTAATGTGATCATTCTCTAGTCTCTACAGCCCTAGTAAACTAATTAGATAGATAATTGCCTATAAGTTCCCATTTTGAATATGGAAGCTGTTGTTCAAAATTGTGATTTTGCCCCTTTTTTTGATATGTGAATGAAAATTTGTCTAGACTTTCATTTTCCATGATTAAGTGCACTTATAGGGAAAGCTTAGTCTTATGGACAAATAGTGATAGAACTTTGGTACCTCCAGTGCATGATATATTGGATTTTGTGATACCCTGTTTGATTGTCTTGTAAAATTTTTACATTCTGCCTACGGATATGTTGTTTGGTTCAGGCTTTTACCATTCTGCCATCATGAACACACATGATGTCTGTAAAGAAACCATATGGGAGCTGGCAAAGAGAAGCTACATGTCCTTCGTAAATGCTAAGAACAACAACAAGCATTTAACAGACATGTCTGATCTGAACTACCTCATGTGCAAGGCCATGGAAAATCCCGGTTTGACACCGTCATCATCCCTTAGAACTGCGTTGATCTCTGTGTTTGAAGAACCTGTCATTGATGATTCGGCCGAAATGCATCAAGAGCTTGGGGTGGAAGACTATGTGGGTTGTGGGTCCTCTCATGGTATAGGCACATCCATAGCCATATTTGACACCATTAGGGATGGAAAGTTGGATTGTGCTTGTGTGTATCCATCACCCCTTCATTCAAGAGAGCAGATTCAAGAACTAGTCGATCATATGAAGAGAATACTTGTGGATGGTTGTGACAGTGAAGATCAATAAACTGACCTGAATCCATTTATTGGCTAGTGGTGATAATTTTATTCACCGATTCATAACTTTGTTGCATCTTCAATTTCAATTTGTGGTGTTCCTTGGTCTGTTGAATTTCTCAGAATTTTAAAAGGAAAATAAGAAATAATGCAAATTGCAATGAAGGAATGAATCATCCACTGAAGTTGTCATTACATCAGTAATACCCTTTAAAAAATGCAAATGAGTCTTTCTCCTCAAATTATCCTTTAAATCTTACATGAAATGTAAGGCTTATAAGTTTATTTCAATTTATACTCGAACAATTACGACCGAATTAAATTATTGTCTATCCGGACATTTTTGAGATAGGCAACTTTCATATTAATAAGCAAATTTTCAAGATTGCAGAGTTGAAACTTATGGAAGAAATAAATAATTGCTTAGTTTCGACCTTTTTGGTTCTTGAGTTATGCAGGAAAAAAAAAATCATTTCCTAGACATAAGAAGGCACTAATTCAATTATGGTTTCATAATAAATCTAACAAAATGAAAAAGAAAGACAACATGGCAGCAACATTCCCGTGGCATTGTTCATACACAGTCTGCAAAGGATCATGTCTCCGTAGGGGCATCAAAACATTTCACATGAAGACACAATGAATGTAATTATAGTTGTGTATGTTTTTACATTAACGGTGTTAAATTTTGACCAACTTTATATATTTTGGGTTTCTAAGAGTATCTTACTCTAAAACAATTGCATTGGTGTAAGTGAAATTACAATCCACATACACTTTATGGTTTAGTCTTGGACAAAGTCAAGGGGAAGAGCACCTAATACATGGTCCTTTTCCAAACATATGCATGACACACGTAGTTGACTGACTGAACATTTGAAGTTCGTGCACACAACACAATTGTTGCCACTAATTACTGGGGCACTTTTGCTGCACTGGATGACAGTTGTAAAAGGAGGGGTCACATTTGCTGAAAGTGAATGGGAAAAATATAAAAGCAAATGAAAAAAAACGTAAAGAAAGACCAACATTGCAAGTTCACCATCATAAACTAATTTACATTACATCTCATATCAATTCCAGTTGAAAAACTGTTTGTAGCATAGCAACAGCTTCAACTGAAGCTAAAGCTAGAGCTAACTCAGCCATTGGAGACCTATGCTCTATATGTGTGTATTTTCTAATTCTAGCTAGATATATATAACCCTCAAAAGAGGTCATAGTTCTGATCTATCTTAACACTAATCAAAAGAAAAAAAAAGAAATAGAAACAGATGGCATACGTTTTCTTCATGTTACACAAAATCTTCAAAAATTTTGCCTAAGTCAAACTTGCCATTGTTGCATTCTATAGCATTTACCACCTCTTGAAATGTGGAAACACTGCATGGAACTACCAAACCATTCTTCTGTGCAAATCCAAATTCATTGTATGCCTTCTCTAGCAGGATCTTGAACAAAGGGTGAGAGAGGTAGCTGGTTGGAACCACATACCTCTGGCGCTCCTCACCAACATAAAGTGCAAAGAAACCAGTCGGTGTTGTGTTTGAGGGTTGTTCTTCCTCATACCCCTTGAGCAAACATTCATTGTAGGGTGTGTCATGGTCAGCTCCACCAACAACCTTCACCTTTTTGGCTAGTTTCTTCAGTGATACCATTTTTTTCCCTAGCATTTTTGTTTCTGATTTAAACTAAGTACCAAAGGGACTTTGGGGGAGATGGGAGAAGAGTTGTGTAAGAAAAATGGTTGTTGTGCAAAGAGAGGAATTAGGACTATATATTTGCAAGAGGTAAGAATGTGAAGGACAAAGGAGGGTACAAGGGAATGTGTATCTCTCCTTTTGAAAGAGTCCTCTTTGGACTTTGAACTACAAAAGTGCTACAGAATCATAAATTTTGTCATAATTTAGTTAGTAGAATGACCTCACTATGATTATTAGACCGGTAGATGAATAAGTAAATCATATTATTTTATTTTATCTAATGGTCATTATAATTTATGTCAAAACCATATTTTTTAAGTTGTGTAGCGTTACCTTATAAATTATTATGAATCCATGAAATATGAATGGTTTTGAATATGGAAAAATATTTCCATTTTTTTCTTTCTGCTACTATATTCTAAACTTTTTTGATTGATTAAAATTGTGAGAGATATTACTTTCACAGTTTCAAGGGATAGAGTGTTTACAATTACTCCCATTTTTTATAAATGCACTTTCCGAAAATTAAACTTGTGTGTTTCCATTTTCACGGAAGACTAACACTTTGTTTAGATGTGAAAAAAAAAATGGTAGGAAAGAAAACAAAGAAAAATATATATTTTCTCTCTATGTGTTTGGATCAAAAGAAAATGAAAAGAAAGAAAATGTAAGTTATATTAAAATAATAGTAAAATAAAATATAATAAGATGAAATGATATATGCATCCTTATTGTCATAAAATAATAAATATATTTTTATCTAATTTTTAAATACTTTTTAAAAATTATATAAATAAATAATTTTATAATAAATGTTAATTACAAAATTTAATTTATTAATATTTAAATTACAAATTTATTATAAAATTTGTTTTCATATCAACCTTTTTTGGCATGTCTTTTTATTTATTGGCAAGACTTCCTTGCTTTTATCTAGAATAAAGTGGTAATTTTAATCGTTTTTTTTTTGCTATTGTCCACTTTTTTGCGCAAACTCTAGAATAAAACTGGCAGCATAGATCCCACGTTTATTTTCTATCTTCGCTCACTATTTGTCAGCAACCAAACGAAGAGAAAAGTTGATAATCATCTCAACTTCTCTCCATCTATTTGTTGTCATCGCTAATTCCCTTAAACCAAACAGATGTTAAGTTGCTTACCACTTGACCAATAATTTGTTGGTTCTGTATTATTTTATTGTGACTTTAATAAGTAGTCTTGAAGTGGTCATTGGCTAAACCTGACCTGATAATAGTTAAAGAGATTAAGGTAGATAACTTCATTTTTAAAAAACTTAGGAGAAGAGAAACAAACAATGTGCGGCACACTACCACTATAAAAAATAGCATATACAGTAGCATAATAATTCAGTTGGTGTGGGATTCAACTCCACATTTGTTGGTTGTGAATTATTAGGTGGCGGATGTACATGAAGTGGTGCAAACCAAAGGCTTGTCTAAGACTGAAAAATTTTAATATGGGTGGCATATAATTAAACATCTGAAACCATTTAGTATTAAAAATGATAAGACCACACTAATCTAGTGGGCGTACTAATTAGTGGTCCACTTTGTTTGAAACTAGAAATGCAAATCAATATATATACTTTTTGAGATCCTTTTTTTTTTTTTTAAAATGTGTATCTTTAGATATGTATTAAGAAATCAAAATAGTAATTATTTTTATATTTAAAAATGTGAAGCATTTTAAACTTAATATATTTTTATATACTCCTATCCTTTATTTAATAAGTTTAAATTTTGTTTTTTTAACATATATATTAAAAGTAGAAGTTAACAGAACTCATTTTTTATGGGTTTAATTTGGCCATTTTGTTATCTTATACCAACTCCAAGGAGCTCGCACCCGATTTAACCAAAGCTACAGAACGTTGACCCTTGAATTAATAGAATGCTTATGATGATGTTCCCACTATTGAATCACGCTTCATGAAATCTTACAACTCCACCACTCATTTTGTGTATATATTTAAGAGTTAACATCAGAAAGAGAGTAGCCAGTGAGATCTAATTTCAGAATCAAGGTAATTTAATTATTTGAGTTAGTGCTTTTGGATCTATAACGCCAACATTCCATTACAATAATGACGAAAAACCAAACTAATTCAATTCAACTATGGTGGGGAAATGAATGAGTTAATTTCAAGTTATATTATCTTTACAAGAAATACAACATAAAGAATATAATAAGAATACAAACCACCATTTTACAAAAAAATAAAAATAAAAAATAAAGATATCAATTGCCTCTTTTTCCTTTTCTCCCTCTTTAGGTTGGTTAAGTTTAAAACACTTATCAGTAAGCTCCCGCTTGTCATGAAGATCCAGAACGTGCAGGGAGGAAAGGGAAAAAATAAATAAATAAATAAGGGAGCTGAAATTTAAAAGTATTCATAAAAAAATGTCAGAATTAAATATCTATTTGATAGAGATCTAGACAAAAAATATATATTTTTATTAAACTTAAAAAAAATATAATTCATTAAGAAAGAGAATGGTTGTGGTCTTGTTAATTTTTACAATAATGTTATTACACCAATTTTTTAGACACCATTAACACATCTGAGGAATCACATATTAATAATTAAATATTTTAAAATATATTATTGGTGAATTTACTTTGAAAAAATTTAAAAATATCAATTATTTTATTAGTAAATTCGCTGAAAGAATTTTATCATTGTTATCAATTACTTTATCATATCTATTATATTCATCGCAAACAAAATTTCTGATTATTTATATATTGATCCAGTATAACAAAATAAAATCTAAAATATGAGTTCTTTTTTTTTTTTATGTTTTGGACAGACTCTGAAATATGAGTTTAAAAAATATATTTTTATGAGAATAATTTTAATATATTAGTAGTATCAAAAAATTTATACAAATATTTAATTATAAATTATTATATATATGATTTTTAAAATAATAAATATCATAATCAAATAATTTTATTAATATAATAATAAATAATATAACACCTGTGTAAAATTTTTTCATATAAATAATGTATCACAATTAAATTTATTTTCTATTTACTTTTTTTTTTTTATAATCCTTTTCTATTTACTTTTTTTTTGGATAATCCTTTTCTATTTAGTTTTTGGTCAAAGGAAAATGTGTCCATTAACGGGAGTCACGAAACGCAGAGGCGAGGATGCGGCGGGGCGGGCCCTGGAAACTGTTGGTTGCAGCGAGTAGTGACATTGTATTGACTATTGACTAACGCAAAGGTTGTTTTTGCGCTCCATGATTTGCATTTACTATTCTCTTTAACAAATGAGATAAAGGTGTCCGTACAGCGCTGACTTTTGTTGAGATTGTTGTTCTTTTTTTAAAACAATGGTACAGGCAAGGAGAGTTGTTAAAAATCAGAATATGATATACCAAAATGATGTGTTAAAAATATAGAATAATAGAATAAAAATACAGAAATTATAAGTGAAAAAAAAAATGAGGTGTCTATCCACTCACATCTCAATTATTTCTGACGGAGCTCTTAGATAATTTGCATTTATATCTTTTGATGTATCTCTTATAAAAATATTCAATGTTACATTAAAGGTATTAATATCACATTTTATAAAATATAAAGATATCAAATATAATGTTATCTAAACTTTTAAAAAATATTAGTATATAATTTTATAAGTAAAAAATTATCATATATAATATCACTTGATCTTAAAAAAAATTAGTATAATTTACCCAATTCTTTTTTGTTGTTGCATAAGGTGGAATAGGCTTTTATAGCAAAGTCAACTACTTGCTTGGTTGGTCGGCGTGAATCAAATTTGCTTGACCCTGAATCGATAACGGAATCGCATAGCATCATCATGTTTGATGTCTCTGTTTATGACCAAGTTCACGTTTGATGTTCAAGTTTTGTTATCTTACCCACTTTTTAATTTGGAATTTTTCAATAAAATAGGTAAGGGTGCATTATGAAGTAGTACTATGTTGTTGTCAATATTTGATAAGGTATGATAACAGGTTTGTTTCTTTCTTGCTCTTAATAGGAAGATTGTGAAGAAAATGGATCCTGAGCAATACGAACTTTTGGTGAAAAATATATGGAATAAATATTGTAACGACAAAATTAAAAATTAAACAATAATTTACTGAACTTATACGATAGCATCGTCAGACCCAATACAGTAGCTTTGTCTGTTCCCCGTTAATAAAAGAAGTCGCACGAGGCGCTAAATTACTTTAAATATATAATAAATACACTTTACAACGGCAATGGGTGTTTGGTCTAGTGGTATGATTCTCGCTTCGGGTGCGAGAGGTCGCGAGTTCGATTCTCGCAACACCCCTGTTTTCATTGCTACATTTTGTACAGGCCTAAATTATGACGTTTATATTAATTTTTCTTTTTTGGGCTACTCTTCTTTCTTTTGGGCGTAGTTACTAAAAAACGCAATGGACCCAATAGGCTCTCTCTCTGTCCATAAAAACAAAGGAAAAGAAAAGACAAAATCAGACCCAAAAAAAAAAAAAAATTGTAACAAATTGGATTCAGAATCTGCAGAACAAAACTAGAGCTAGCTAGGGTTTATAGCGGAAGTCGAGGTTTTTTTGCCTTGAGTACTCCCAAATCATCTCAATTTTTGTGTGTTGCTGTCAAAGTTTGAATCACCATGAGCAGGTCAGGGCAGCCCCCAGATTTGAAGAAGTAAGCATTGTTTTCTCTCTTTCAGTTGTGTTTGTTCCTCGTCCATTTTATTTTATTTTCACCTTATCACTAATTATCTTTTTCTTTATTTATGTATTTTTTGTGGGATGTGAAATTCACAGGTACATGGACAAGAAGCTTCAGAGTGAGTTTTATTCTTTCTATCTCTCCATTTTTTTTTTAATTATCACTATTTCCCAATTACATACTCTTGTGTGTTTTGAGTTTTCTTTATGTGTTGTTCTTGCTGCTGTAATGCCTTCATTAGGGTAAAAAACACTCTTAAACTGAATTTTAGTGCTGATTTAAGTTTGTCATCAAATTGGGATTTTTGACGGTTCTTTTTTTTAATATGGGTCTACAAAAATATCCCCGAAAATGAATTTTTTTTCAAATGCCATGATGGTCATTTTTGCTTTAGCAGCTCATGAAGCAACAGTTTGGCGTGGTTATGTGGCATGGATTACTTCACTGGTTTCTGGTTGTGGTTGTGACCTGTGAGTGAGTGAGTGTTGGCTAGTTTCAACTTTCTCTGATAGCTGAAGTGGTTATTTGCAAGTTGGAATTGTTGACATTCTGTGTATCTAATATTTAAGTTTCTATGCTTTATCTTGGAATATGATTGTCTAACATTTGGTGTGAGAGGTGGAAAGTTATGATTATCTTACAGAATGGAAGTGTGTGTGAGTAGTTAAGAACTTGAGAGTATCATTTTGGTCTATGATTTGTGAATTCTGCTTGTTCTGGTTTCTTAGTATGTTTCTATGCACATTTTGGGTTAAACATTTATAGTTTATAGGGACTTATCTTTGAAAAATGTTTTACAAGTTGAAAGGAGGGAGGAATTATGCTGAAATACTTGGTGCTTCTTTGCAGTCAAGCTGAATGCGAATCGGATGGTCGTTGGTACTCTTCGAGGCTTTGACCAGTTTATGAATTTAGTTGTTGACAACACTGTGGAAGTGAACGGCAACGAGAAAAATGATATAGGGATGGTGGTGAGTCCTCAGTCTTTGCATTCTCTGTTTGAACTCAGTGGTCAAGAACTAGCTGCCATTAGAATATGATCTTTTTTTTTTTTTCAAAAATAAAAATAAAAAACTGATAGTCTCTCCTACTGCTGCAGGTGATCAGAGGAAATAGCGTGGTCACTGTGGAGGCGCTTGAACCTGTGAACAGGGCATGACTTATGCTTGACGTAAACATTTATGTTTATTGGTTTCAACTGGTGTGTATTTGAATTATGTAGCCGCTGAGAGTATCAGGTGATTAGGTCAAACATTCAAATTGGTCCCTATCTAAAAGCTTTCATCTAGCTGTTACTTGTGCAAGCATTCTGGTTTACTTACTCTAAAAACTTTGCTGGAAATCGCTGCTTCTTGTATGCATTGGTATCTTAAATGAAGCCTGCTTTAGCTTGATCATAGTTACACTTGGCATTAAACCATTGGATGTCGAGCTACCACATTTTCTGCCAGATATGGTGAAGGGAGGGAGGTTTGTTGAGAGAAATCTCTAGGGAGGCACTCCATATCATAGCATAGGTACTCTATCCAACATTAACACTTGTAAAGGCATTTGATAGAGACAAGTGTATTTTTAATTTGACTCACATAACTTCACGCTTGTTTAATGTTGAATGGAGTTCTTATTATAGATAGTGCCTACCCGAGAATTTCTTTTGTAAATATATAGTAAAAAATGAAGGCACCAGGCCCTTAAATTCTAAAGGCATGGCGGAAGACTTCGGGTGTTTATAAAAATATTTCTTATTTTTATTTTTAAATATTCAAATTTTAAGAAATGTGTTTGATTTGCAAAAGGAGATTTTGTTTTCAAATAAAGAAATAATGGAAATATGTTTGGTTTGTATAAATTTTTAAAATAAAATTATATTTATTATTAAACAATAATATATATATATATATATATATATATATATATATATATATATATATATATATATATGATCTGCACATTTGGTTTAGCTATAAAAAATATTTATTAAAGTAATAAAGAGTTCTATAAAATAAGATATTTCTAATAAAATTACTTGTAATGACAAAATTTATTTGGAAATATACTTTATTTTTGAGTAAATTGTAGTCATAATAAAAAGAGACATGTACATATTTCTATTCTGAAGATATGCTTTGGGTTTACCTTTAAACCTTGTCTATTTATAATCACGTCTTTCCTTCAATGATCATATGGCATTTGCAAAAATTCATTACAAAAGAAACAAATATAAAAGGATTTAAATAGTGCACTAACAACACAGAAATTTGTGGGGGCTCGGTGGTAATGTTTCCTAGTGTGAGTGGCTCCAATCGCGTTCAAATTCTGCGTCACCCAATTTGGACCATTTTTCTATTAAACTAGACATGATGCATTTTAAAAAAATTGGATGGGTTTTGCGTGGCATAGATTCGAACATACGGGCCATCAAGCACAATAAACCATGCTTCTTCAAATTTAGAAGTATGCCACTGCATTTTCATTTGACAACATTTCCAACAAATACACAGAAAACACTAAAAACGTGAAAATGGTGTTTTTATTTTTTTCACTCATTTTATAAAACATTTCCTTAAAATGTTTCCAGAATTTTTTAACCAAACACATTTGGACCTTTATTTTAGAAAATGCTCAAACCAAGCACTACCTTCATTCCTCCTTTTGTCCTTTAATCACCATCTTCTTGGATTATTCTTCAAGTCCCTTCCCTTCCAAAATCCCAATTCACATACACACCTTAATGGAATTGTTATCAGATAATAAGAGCCTTTTAGTAACAGGTAGGAAGACAAAAGGACCATGTGTTTAACTGTTGATTACAGCACTATTACTACCGAATATGTTTAGGAGTTTTGAAGGGAAGGGGTGAAAAGGACATGGGGAAGGGAAAATGATTAAGAGGTTTCTAAATAATAAGTTACTTTTCTTAGTTTGTTGTTTTAAATAAGTCTTATAAATTGATAAAGCTTGAAAATATTAACAAAAATGAACTAGGGAATGCTTTGGATTGTAACATAATAATGATTTATTTGCTTTAGCATTTTATTCTTTTTATTTCCTTTTGATTAGTAGGCTGGACTGGACATACAAAATTGTTAGCATAGGAGGATAAAAATTTGGTGGCAGAAATTGAAATAAATTTTTCAAGGAATTGTGGGGTTCTTGTTTATCTGTTCAATTGAAACTGAATGTCTGTATCTGCCTATCAGTTTGTTTAAGACAACAGAGTGAAATAAAAAAAAAATGGAGAAAGATTGAAATTTTTGGGTTGAAAACAATTTAAATTTGTGGGTTGGAAACAAATTTTTTTTTTCAATAAATTCCTTGCTTTTGAAATTTTATATTTTACATATGAAAAATTATATATTTTACAGTTGCACATCTAAACAGGACTTTTCCTAATCATATTTTTTCTTTTTCATATATATAAATTTTGGGATGGAATCCAAGACTTTATACTTAAGGGATCTAAATCCAAAACCTTATGCTTTAGGAACTCATATCTTGACCAATCTCTGTTTTTTTTTTTTTTTTTTTTAACTTGACATAATTTAAATTAAGAAGTCTCTACCAAAAAAGATTTAAATTAAGAACCAAACATGATAGGCATTACCAACCTTTGGTAACTTCAAAACACAGTGAATGTTCACTTAATTTAAATAGTTTGATTCTTATTTTTATTAAATAAGATAAAATATTTAAATTTTACGAATGATAAAAATAATGCTAAATGAACTTTATTTTGCTTCATTTTTGATATATAAAGAAGAGCTTTATGTTTATAATAAATTAGTATTTTGAACCCGTGCAATGCACGAGAAATCAAAAAATTTTGTATACTATATTTTAATTATTAATAAATAATAAATAACAAATAATATAAGCATAACTAACAAATTGATGTGTATAATACTTTGGAAGATAAATATTTATAAAGCGAAATTTGAATTATCATGTAACCATGATTTAAAAAAAAAAATTACTTACACTGATATTGAAAAACAACTATACGAAACCTTTGTTTCAAAATCCTACATAAAATTAATCATAAAAACTAAAGAAAAATTGTACAAATTTATTTCATATAACAACTTATTATTAAAAGTGTAATCTATTTTATTTGATTTTTAAATGAGAATCGAACAAGAGAAGAAAAAAATATTCATTTCATTTCACTCTCCATCCTAGCTATTAAAAATTTATCCTCTTCTTCATTTTTTTGGTTTTCTAATAACATTTTATTAAAATCAAATTGAAAAAAATATATATCAATCATGAAAAATAAAATTTAATTTATGATATATTTTTGCAACATTTAAGTAGAAATGGAATAATTAAAAAGAAAAAAATCTAGATGTTTTCACAACTTAGCCCCTTTCTTGAGTATTCTAATGATGAATTCTTAAAACCAAAATAAAACATAGAGATAATATCCATTTACAAATTCTTTTGTAGGGATTAAAAAGAATCTCATCCACGTAATATTTACATAAAAAAATAATTTTTTAGCTTAATCTCATACTTTTTTTAATTTGATTATATTTTATGTAAAACTTTCAATCTCATATATAATAATAAAAATATTTTTATATTTGGATAATTAAATAATTATGAATATTATATAATATAGTGAATATATTTAAAAAAATTATATAATACACCTCTATGTATATAATTAACTTTGGATGAAATAATTATAGAAATAATTAGTATGATTATGAAATTATTATTGAAGAAAGTAAGATTTTTTTAAAAAAATTTGTAAATTCATTTTATAAAACAAATCATTGCTAAAGGTATAATTAATTTTATAATTTTTTTTTAAGCAAGAATCAAACTACTAAAAAGAATTATTTCATTATTCTATCCCTCTCTTTATAAAAAAATTCATTCCATCCCTCCTCTCGTCCCCTTTTTTCAACCTTTTAATTTAAATCTAGTAAAGCCAAAGACAATACATATTCATAATAGAATTATTAGCATCAATTATCCATAAGAAAAAAAATATATAAATTATATTGATTGAGAATCGTATATCAAAAAAATAATGAATGAGGATTAGAATAAATTTAAATTAATAAATAAAGAATTATTTAAATTAAACTTTTCAAAAATAGTAAATTTTTTAAATTTGAATTTGAAAAATATTGATTGAGTAACATTTTGCAAAAACCTTTGGAAAAAAATGTTCTGGATATGTATAGATGCTCTTAAAATTTTTATTAATTAAAAAAGAGCATATATATAAAATTTTTTATCTTACTACAAAACATTATATTGGAATATATTGAATTGAATATTTTAATTATTTTATCTAAAATAATATAAAATTTAAAAATCAAGTTATTTTTATAATACAATAAAATGGAAATTTAGTGTCCAAGAATTTGTAGGTTTTGAATTTCCTATTTTGAATGATTTTTTAAAATAAAATAAGTATTTTTTTAACATGTTAATATATTTAGATTTTTTTCAAAAAATAAAATTACTGAAAAAGTCAAAAGCTAATCTTTTTTTTTTTTGGAAGTTATAATATAAAAAATTATTTAAAAATAAAAAATCTTTTAAAATTACATATTAATATAAATTAATTTCACATTTTAATATTATTTTTTATTTGTATTTATTTATTTATTTATTTTGTCAAAAGAAGAAGATAGCACTTAATATTTCTAGTGATTGAGGACTTCCGCGACAATTATCCACTGTAGGAAGATCCCTCCTTGTACAACAGCTTCAATCTCCGTCTAAGGTATTAGCTGGTTGCCGCTGCCTGTTGATGCCATCATGTAAGGTTTGTTTTCTCTTTCATTTTGAGTGAGGTTGTTATCCTTTGTCTCCTGTGTTTCTACACTTTGGCTTCATCAATCATCAATGCCTCATAACACCCCCCCCCTTTTTCTTTTCTATACAATTGAATTGATAAACACAGTAACAAACCTCTGGATTACGCCATTTTTTCCCCATTGTTTTCGAATACGTGGAATTTGTGCTTTTGATTAAATGGGAAGATTAGATTTTGATTAAAGCCCACTTTGGATAGTCATGATTGTTATGGTATATTACCAGCAAAATTTGATTTTGGATTCAGTTGATGGTGTTCCAGTACACATCTTAATGTTGTCATCTAAAGTGAAAAAGAACTCGGAGATTCAATTTTATTCCGTGAGGGCCACAGTAAAAGCACCATTATTAATTTTTTATTATTATTATTATTCATGTTTTGGGATTAGAGTGTAGAGTGTGTTGTGTGTTTTCTTATCAGGGGCATTGCTTAATTTTCATTTTAGAGCGTCCCCTCCCCCTCCCCCCCCCCCCCATCTCTCTCTCTCTCTCTCTCTCTCTCTCTCTCTCTCTCTACTGACCTAAAACTGTTAATTTCAGATTTGTATGGCCTCCAAGTTTAATAACTGATTTAGAAGACAATCATATATGTGCTTGGTCTGGAGTACGCATGAGTTCATTGCGAGACAAAGCACAGTTAATGATGAATATACATTGTTTTGGAAGGAATCTTGTCACTGCTTCGTCCTCTTTGCCTCCTGTACAACTTCCAGCACAAAAGTATGAGAGTAATTTGAGTATTTTGTTATTTATTTCTATGCTATGTATGTACCATTGAACATGTTCATATGTTTTTAATTTAAATAGACAATGCTGTTGGCTTCTTGTCGATGTCATTACTGTTGTTAAGTAAAATCTTAGCTGTGTATATCTCTTCGAAAATGTTACTTAAATGTATTAGATGCCAACTGTTTTTTGTGTTTGGAATGTAGGGAAGCTCATTTTTGGTATGTTATACCTGATGAGGTAAAGGACACAAACCTACTAAACCGATATTTAGAAATTCTATCACCTTGTGAGAAAGAAAATGTATTTCGCATGAGTGGGGAACAGCTAAAGAAAAGAGCAATCCTAGCTCGTGCATTGGTTCGCACTACATTAGCAAGATGTAAGTTTTGTGATTCTGGTACCGACTTCCTTAGTTTTTCTTCTTCCTTTTTCATGTCATTTGTATCATATTATTCCTATATCTTATAATAACCAAACTATATATTATATTTTTTGGGATTTATTTAAACTATTTACTGACATTTTCCATTTTCATAAGGGATCAACCATACGCAACTCCTGCCAACTATTAAAACTTCGACATAATTTGATTAGTTTTCACTTAGTAGAGATATAGTCTACATGTTTCATGGACCATTATGTGCATGGAACTGTCTGCAGTCATTACATCTGTAACCTGTATATTGTTCCTTTTCTGCATCATTTGGTTTTGATCTCTCTCTCTCTCTCTCTCTCTCTCTCTCTATATATATATATATATATATATATATCATGACAGAGGTCATATATCTAAACAATATTATTTATTGCTAGACCAGACGAATTGTCAAATTGATCCAAAAGCTTTAAAGTTTAGGAAGAACCGTTATGGGAAGCCTGAGGTATGTTTTTTAACTGTTATTACCTGTCACTTTTGTATGATTGCCTTTTCTTATTGCGTCATTAACATATGTTATTCATTTGAGTATTCTTGTAAACACTCAGTGTTTTTAATAGCATATTTGAAAAGGTGGACTGGCAATATGCTGATGATTGGAGCCTACCGCCACTGCATTTTAATATATCCCACACTTCATCTTTGATAGCTTGTGGAGTAACTGTGGGCTCTCCTGTATGTATTCTGTTATATGGATTTTTTTTTTAATTATAATTTTGGCAAATGGGCCATTATATTTTTGTCTAGTTTTATGACTTTCTCCTTCTTCTAATGTCATTTTTCTTGCTGAAGAGCATTTGATTTTTGAACTGATTTAACTTGCCATTCTCATTATAGATTGGTATTGATGTGGAAGAAAAACAAAGGAGATTGAAGAATGACATTTTAGCCTTTGCACGACGATACTTTTCTCCTGATGAAATAGAAATGCTGACTCACATTGCAGATCCTGAACTTCGGCATCAGGAGTTAATAAAATTATGGACTCTGAAGGTTAGTAATAATATTCAATGTTACTACTGCTGTTGGATTGCAATTTTTTCTGTTATTGTCTATTTGTTGCTAAAGTTTTCTGCTTTAATAAATCAGTGTAAAAAGAAGACAGAGTTATTTTGTTTGAAAAGTAAGATTAAAAAGAGGGGCAAAGCTTCAAGAAAAATCTTTGTAGTTCTCTTCCAGAGGGAATACCTGAAAACCTTTTTAAATTTTCATTTATTTATGAGTTCCTTATCTTTTGTGCAAAGTTTACATTCAAATATAGTGTAGTATGCATAAACTTTTTTTGAAACTCATCTTTTACAATAATTATGTGGGAGAGCATAAGTTCTTGTTGTAGGTTGAAATTCAATCAATGTTTTGCTGTTCTGTAGCTGTCACTTACAAAGACATTTCCCATTTCTAGGAGTCATACGTAAAAGCACTAGGGAAGGGCTTTTCAGCTTCACCTTTCAAGACTTTTACTGTTCGATTAGGAGACCATATGAAAAGAGGCATCCATCTTCCACCTCATGTGATTTCAAAGGTATGCCTCACTCTTTTAATGCTTGAAATAGAGAGAGCTCTTAGTCAAAGATATTATATGTTCATGAACTGATTCTTCTTCTGGTGTCAAACGGCTGTCATATGGGAATGTGCTAAAATATGTTGGCTAATTTTCAGGCAGGAATTGCAGTATAGTGTATGAATCCTTCCTTTAGTACTAACGTATTAAATGGTTGCATATGAATCATTAGTTTTGACTGCTTTTAGAATTTTACTTTGTTGACAGCCACCTGAAATTACTGTTGAGCCTTCTGACGACCCAAAGAATCTCTCAGGCGACTGGCAATTTGTGCTTCTTGAGTTAACTGGTTCTCATTATGCTGCCATTTGCATAGAACAGGACAACATCAATAAAGGTAGTAGGTCTTATTTTAAGTTATAAAATGTATAACAAGGAGAGTATAACAAATTCGTCTCTAAGTTAGAAAGCATATATACTTTGGTCCCTGAATTTACTTGTGTCAGAACAAGTTAATCCTTTTAATGGACCATTATGTTAAATTCAAAGACCAAATGTTTACTCTATTTGTTATAATATGGGTAAATTTAAGGACTAAATTGTATGTATTTTCTAATTTCTAATGTTTTAGAGACAAAAGTTTAGTTTCTCTCATGAAATACTACCTGCACAAAATTACTTTCACAACTGCGTACATGGATGCATGAGAGTCCAAGTGGTTGCATGTTAGACTATTTTCTTTTCTAAATAGATGCAGCCCAATTTGTAGTTGTGACCATTTTGGCTCACACAATTAAACGAGTAGCATTATTTGAGCCAGTATTATGATTTTGAGTAGCTGCTACAGTCTCATGTTTATGGTTTTCAGGCAAACGAAGCATTCCAGTGAATCTGACCCTACGGAAAACAATCCCATTTGTTGAAGATGAATGTATTTCTGGAACTGACACCGCTGTAGTGATTGGTGGCTTGACTACACTATTAGTGTGTGATTGATGATTCTGTAATAAAATGGAAGTTTTGGCAATAGCTTTACATTTTGCCTTCCTTTAGCATTTTGGAATCGATGGTTGTTGCACATGCTGGAAATAAATCTGTGTAAAAAATTATACATTATTTGAATAAATTACATATTTTACTTATAGTAAAATTTTTGAAAAATTACTGTCATGTATCTTGTGTTAAATTCATAGATCTCCCTTCTGTTATGGGAAAAACTCAAAACAACTTTTTTGTAATTATATAAACCTCTATAACAAAATTTAAAATGCTGTCTCACCACCCTAAAAAAAAAAAAAAATGGCTGTCAAAGTTAACAGGTTCTTTTACTGAGTCATCATATCATAATTGTTTTGTGATTGAAATGTCATTCTTTTTGTTTTCTAGTTTATATATTGAGAAAAAGATCAAGAACATGTTGATGTGGTGAGTTAAACCCTCAACTTAATTTGATGAATCATCAATTCAGTTAGACCAATGGGTTATTTTTCCCACCAAAAAAGCATCACAGTGCCCATAATCTAATGATTTAACGCATTTTTAGCCCTAACGATACTTTGGAGTTGCGGAGTTTTTTTATTTTTTTAACAAGAAAAATGTATTAGTTTATACAAGGAGATATCGTAGCAAGCACAAAATCGAGACTGAGAGAATAATTTACTTTAAACATGTAATTTCATATGGTTAGTAATACAAAATTGTTACACTAACTGTGGATGAAATAAAATCTACAAAATCAAAGATTAACTTTTATTATTCTAGGGCTATGGGGTATTTACCATAACTTGATATGTACCCTACACATTTTTTTCCCTGGTCTGACAATTTGTCTCTCATTTCACAATTAGAATTTCTTGATCTCCAGCCACAAGAAACCGGTAATTCTTTTGGTTCCTAACTTCCTATATCCACCTCCTTGGGGTTAAATAAAATAAAAGGGCACAAAATGGGTAAGAAACAATTAAACCACTGGAGATAGACAAGAAAACCAAGGCAGATAGGACTATCAAAAGCAAGCTTCATATGGAAAACGATTAACTCTTATTGTCCCATGATTGTGCCGATAGTCAGAAATGTGGAGTCTCATCTATAAAAATACTGAAAAGAATCTTTCGTATCTTCTACTTTCAACATCAATAGGAACTCTTTACTCTTAATTTCTTGTTAGGGTGGATAAAATTGAAGGGGATATCAGCTGTTAAGGAAAGAGAAATTGGCCACCCTCTCCTTTGGAGGATACTTTTAAATGAATGGTGTGGACCGCAATTGAATACTCAAAATAGCTACCAAATCCAAATGAAATATCTCTTCCATAGAAAACTGCAGGCCACAAAGGCACAAATCTGAACCTTGAATTTCTAGAATACCAAAACCCCTCACTGTGCAGACATATCATTACTTGTCTCTCCAGGTAGTTGACTAACCCCCCCCCCCCCCCTCTCTCTTTTTTCTCTAAATGTCAAATGATACTCATGATAGATGCTATAAATCTTTCAGTGGAAATTGCAATTTTATAGTAGCAGTCTTCCTTCCCAAGTTGGCTGTTTCCAAGTCCTTTTTAAAGGACTGCATCATGCATATTTTCCAGAATTTTCCAACATGGATGTATTCTCCTCAGTCACCAATAACAAGGATAAAACCTTATCCTTGGAGGTGGGCTCGGCTACATATATTAAACAATGTCATTGTGCTCTATCAAAAGCCAACATTCCAGAAATTGTGCCGCATTGGTTTTACCAGTAGTCCTTGCAAGAACAGACCCCATCTCTGAAATGGTGAAAACGAGTGGCATCTCTAACAACAAATTGGCGATTGACAATCTTGCTAACCAGCTTAATAAACAAGTGGCAATCTACACACACTCTAAGGTTCTTCATCACAGTAATCTCCATTCCAGACCTAGTGTTTAAGAGAGCAAAAGCAATTGCCAATTTTTCACTGTGCACCCCTGTGCCAATTAAGAGTTCTTCACTCTTTCCTCGATATTTTTCACCTGGCTGATGAATCTCCTTCACAAGATTTTCCAATTCATCCAACATTCTATATATTCCCTCAGTTTGAGGATGACTTCTATCCCCAGAGTAAAAAAGGTGCACTTTTCCTTTATATTCAACATAGCTGTAACCTGGTTCCTTTCTAAGCTTTCGTTCCCTCATCATGACTCGAACTTTCAAAACCCCCTCTAAGTTCTCAACATCAGAGTATATATTTGATAACAAAACATAGTAACCTATATTTGTGGGCTCAAGCTCAATGACATGTTGAAAGGCCAGTTCAGCCAGCTCAACATTCTTATGAATCTTGCATGCACCTAGGAGGGCTCCCCAAACAGCACCATCGGGCTTAACTTTCATTGACTTTATGAGATCCATAGCTGCCTCCAATCTGCCTGCCCGGCCTAAAAGATCCACCACACAAGAGTAGTGCTCCGGACCCGGCTGCAAACCATACTTCATCTCCATTGCATCAAAATACTCCAAGCCCTTATCAGTCAATCCTGCATGACTACATGCAAAAAGAACACTCACGAAAACCGTCTCATCCGGTCTGATACCTGAGTCAACCATCTCATCAAAAAGATCCACCGCAACCTCTCCATGTCCATGGATCCCATACCCACCAATTATAGCCGTCCATGAAATAACACTCTTCTCAGCCATGGAATCGAAGATCGCTCGAGCACGCACCAAATTCCCACACCTAGCATACATATTGATCAGTGCATTCGTCAAAAACGAATTGGAACCAAACCCCAATTGTCCAATCTCCCTTTCCACCTCGCGGCCAATTCCCTGCGCACCAAGGTTAGCACATGACGACAGGACCCCAAGAAGGCTCACAGGATCAGGACTCATCCTACTCGACTTCATCTCACGGTAAAGCTCCAAAACACGCCTAGCATGCCCATTCTGTGCGTACCCAGAAATCATCGCATTCCAAGAGATCAAATCCCTCATCGGCATACTATCAAACACCCTGCGCGCACTCTCCACCTCCCCGCACTTCACATACATTGTAACCAAGCAATTCCCCACAGACAAATCACCAATCAAACCCAACCTGACACCAAAACCATGAAGACACACCCCAACACTCAACCAACCAGGAACATTGCACCCCGAAACCAAACCCAACATGGTAACCGAGTTCACATTCAACGCCATGTCCCTCATTCTATTAAACAACGACACAGCATCAAGGACCCTTGAATTGAAGGAATACCCAGAAATCATGGCATTGAAACAAATGGTGGGGTTTTTCCAGTGTGGATTTTCATCAAACACCTTACGTGCGTTATCGGGAAGTGAGCATTTCGAGTACATGGTGATGAGGGAGGTTCGAGTATAGGGGTCGGGTTGGCACCCGGTTCGGATGACATGGGCATGGAGCTGGGAACCGGTGAGGGGGAGGGAGAGAAGGGCGCAGGATTTGAGAAGAAAGGGGAAAGTGAAGGTGTTTGGGAAGAATGAGGAACGGAGCATGTGGCGGTAGAGAGACAGGGCTTGTGGGTATTGGTGGCGTTTGGCTAACTCTGCCAAACGAGAGTTCCATGGCTGTGTTGTGGTTTGGTCCAGAAATTTAGTGTTTTGTTGTTGGTGGTGTTGTTGGATGATGCTCATGTGATTGTGAATCATGCATGGTACGAACAATGCTGTTGTTGCTGTGTTCTGTTGTTTAATAGATTCGGGCTCATTCCTAGGATTTGGCGGCAGAATGTACGTGGTATTAGAACCTAGGACACCTTCGTTTTTTGGTGGTTTTTTTTTCCTGTTATAAAAAAATAAAGCCTTTTTGGAACGATCGAAATTGCAGTTTTTTTTTTGTTTTAATTTTCTAGTAATCTAGTCTTTTTTTTTTTTAAAGACCATTTAAATTCTTTAAAGAAAACATAATAATAAGCCATTAGCAAGGAGCTAATGATAAAATGTTTGGATAATTTATATAAGATTTTAAGTTTAAACTTGTATATCACTGATATAAAAAGAAAAAGAATAAAAATAAAATCTTCTTAACTCAAGATAGCACAAAACTAGCTCTATAAATGTCATCATCTTGATGTTTCATTTTTCAAAAAAAAAAAAAAATGTTGTTAGTTTAATTTTTTTAATTATAGAAAATGATTTTGAAATTGCCTTTTTTTTTTAATAAATTGGTTATGACCGGAAAGTGGTTGATGTTATTTTTTATTAACAGATTGTCAAAATATTTGTCAAAAATTATGAGTAAAAATGATTTGATATGATTAATAAACTCTAGATGAATAAGTAAACCCTACGATTATATCTTATCCAATCAACATCATGATATCTATAAAAAAATTCACGTTTCAATCTTCTGGTTGAGTAACATTATTGCTTTTATAATTTTGTAAAGTTGGCAAAAGTTGAATCACTTATAAGGCTTATGCTTGATTCTTGCTTGCGAAACCTGAAAAAGATTATTCCAAAAAGGAAAAACAAATGGAATAAATAAGCAGATATTTTGTTGTGAGTTTTGTTCTATTGTTTAGAGTTTAAGAATTAAGATTTATCACTAGTTGTAACATTTGATTCTTCATCGTGCCAGAATCTCAATATACTTGTTTCTCCTAATTTTTTCCTCGGTACTAGGCCAACACATTTGTCACTGTATAGAATTTCTTCAAAGTATCATATATTTGGGTATACATAAGGTTGTTGGAAGATTTCTAGTTATGGAAAAATATCAAAGTTGGTTGATATGATAAACAACATTAACTTCTTAAGAGGAAGCCAGGAGTTCATATAAAAATAATAATAAAAGGGTCTTTCCCCCTTCTTATGAACATGCTTATAGAAAGAGAAATATTATTTATATACATATTTTCTCGGCTTCCGTATTGATGCACTCTCATCTATCATTGGATAGGATATGAGATCCAGACCAAATGTGGTTCACGGCTCATCTAATAGTAGATGGAAGTGCGGTGGCACAAAAGCCGAGAAAATATACGGACAAATAACATAACTCCCATAGAAAATATACTTCTCTTTTTGTAGAACATATACTTTTCTTATTCCCAGTAGATTAGCCTTGTCTAAGCAAGCATCTCGGCAAGTTTGAGAACCAGAAGGCAATGTCGCTTAGGCCCACAAAACCATAACAACCTCGGCATTTGGAACATTGACACGTATCAATTTATAAATGAACAACTTCTTGGCATTGATCTGACCATCAATCCTTGATTATAATGTATGAGTGATTTCTTTGTCCTCTCTTTTCTCTCCCAACAATTGGATAACGAGGTAATAGAGTACCATAGATACCACCACTGCTTGAATGCTAGACGAAAATGGCAAGCCCACCTCAGAAATCAGTCCAAAAGTTTCCACCCGCAGGTGTTGCCGGGGAACTGAATCCTGGGAATAACACTAAGGTTCAAGTGGATCCTATCTCATCCAAGGTAGCTGATGCCAAGGAAATCAAGGTACATTCGTACTTTTATTGTATTTAATTTCAATGTACTATTAGTGTAAAATTTTGAATATATACATTTAATCATATATTTCCACATTAAAGGAATTTGACAACAATAGATACCTAAAAAATCATATATAGATGGTATATGGTTGGTTTATAATATAAAATATTTTATATTGACTATATATCAAAATTATTGTTATTTTATTTTCATCTACAACAAAATACAGAGCATGTCATTGGAATAGTGGACTTCATGTTTCCATTTATTAGGTGAAATTATATTTTGATAGCTTATCAATAAACTTGGCTTATGATATGACATATAACAGTATTGTTTGATCCATATAGCTGCCCATTTACTAGAAAAAACTTAGTTGTTGTTGTTGTTATATTAGGTGGAATTTATGAGACTTGTTTTGTGTTGCGTTGTTGTGTATCATGTATTCATTGGTGTTATGGATATGCTTGGTTGATTGGTTGAAGGAACAAGATGAGGCCAAACAGAAGAAAAAGGAAAGGGAAAAGAAGGAAGCCTTGCAAACATTTAAATCAGCCATGATAATCTCAGGCATAGCTGTGGCTGTAGCAGGAGCCGCCTTTGCCATAACCAAGAAGTTAAGAGAGAATGACCTCACCTTCCCTAGGAGATCTGAAAGGTTTATAGAGATTTGTCAACTATGAATTAGTTTGTTTTTGCTGTCAGGTCTCCTTTCCTTTTATAAGAATTAGTACACATACTTCTGGGTTATCAAATAAATCCTCAAACCCCCCAAATATTATTCATGTAGAAATGATAATCATATATATACATTCCATGATGAACCATGATCATTGACATGTGAGCAAAAGTTACAAAAATTTGTATTCACTTTTCCTTTTCAACGAGCAATGGCAAATGGCTACCACATATATCATCCATGCATACATTGCAAACGTGGATGACTTTGTTAAGTGTTGTATAGGTCATGGTAATTGGAAGTGAGCACAAATTATATCTAAAAGTGAAATAGTATAACTTTCAATCAAAGTAAATTTGTGATTACAGAAGGATGTACAAGATTTCCACCCAGCCCTCCTCCAAAAGTAAAAGGAAAAGAAAGCTATTTATATAGAGAGATTCTATAGATGTGAAACTATATGTGAATACATCACCCTTACAAGAAGTATTCAAGTAGGGTCCATTATTGTGAAACTATATGTGAATATATATCACCCTAGCAAAAAAAAAATCAAATCAAATCAAATAACGAGCCCAGATGACAACAATGAATCCTTGTCACCATTCAACATAGTTGATCGTTGCACCTCTTGTAGCTTCCCATTATCCATAAGGAATACACGTTTAGCCATCAGAACTGTTTCCAAGCGATGGGCGATCACGAGCACCTACGAAGTATAAACAAAGGAATGATGGTTGTACAATTTACCAATAACGTGCAAAAAATTAACCAATAAATCCAAGCAAACTATATAAAGTAGTCAAGGTCACAATAAAGCATATGTATTAAAACCAAAAGTAAACAAATAAGATGCAAAAATTATTATTAAAAAACATAGCAAACCCCAAATTGGGCCTTGAAAGATTTCAAAAGCATCAATTTAGATGATGATTTTTGGTAATCGGAATGAAATCGATTTGGTCCTCCTAAACAGTAAATTTTGGATTATTTTGTCAAAAAGGTATTATTTGAGGACAAAATTGATGTCATAATCTTTTAAGGACCCAATTGATGTTTTGAAAATCTTTTGAGAACTAAAACAGGGGTTTAATCAGAAGAACATATATAAGCATATACTGGTCCTGTAACTTAAACCTGAATGTATAAAAGGGTAACATGAACATGCACACCAACTATTTAGCAAGAACATGCAATTCTTATAGCTGGTGTCAATGTTTCTGCCAGCATATGCAGGAAAAATAATTATAATAAAAAAAAAAATATCATGTCAAGGACTGAAAAGTCTAGTTGCCTTACAGTGCGATTTTCCATCAAACGCTCTACAGCTTGTCTCACCAATAACTCAGATTTACTATCCAAAGCAGAAGTTGCCTCATCCAGAATTAAAATAGAAGGATTTTGATAGAGAGCCCTTGCAATAGCCAGCCTGTAATTTTGAGAAAGGAATGAAGTGATAGATCAATGAAAGAAGTCATATATCAGATATAGTTTCATAAATATGCAATCCATAAAATTTGTTCTTTACACTAATCATACCTTCCAAAAGCTTCCTCAAACAGAAAACAACGTTAGCTGTCCATCTACGGCTAAGCTTACATAGGAGAACAGAATGAAGTTTGAATTTGAAAAGTTACCTTTGCCTCTGGCCTCCACTTAAGGTTGAGCCCCTTGGTCCAATATTGGTTCCATATCCCTCTGGAAGTTTTCTAATAAACTCATCTGCATGAGCAGTTTGCGCTACATGCTTTACCCTCTCCATGTCAATTTTTGTTGTCAAATCCCTGTAACCAATGTTTTCAGCAACTGTACCTGAAAAAAGTGTCTACAGTATACATCAGTATTATTGAGAAAGCCATATCTACTGCTAGCTGAACCATGAGGAATTTGCATTATGTAAAACTTACAAAGTATCACATTTAAGTTACCAGTATGTATAAACCATTCATGCTATCAATCAAGAAACAAGAATGCCCAAAATAGTTGAATTAACATATAACAGAAAAAAAAAAAAAATAATATTGACATGATAAAACACTTCAAAAGACCCAGATGGTAAACATATAAGGGGGAAGGGGAAAAAAATGAAAATCTAAAAGCTTGTCATTAATAGTGTAAATAATTCAAGCTTGCAAAATAAGCACATTTTAAATTCTTATGAGCAAGATGAACTTAAGTACAAATTCTGCATACATAACAGAGAGGAATACAAAGGCATGAGTCTCTTACTATATCTTGAGAAACAAGACCAACATGTCTTCTCAAACTACGCAACTGAATGTTTTGGATGTTATGGTCATCAATCAGTATACAGCCTGCAAGCATAAGACAGATAAAAGTTATTGATAAGAAAGAAAACGAATGAGAGCAAAACTAAAATCAGTTGATATAATATATGTATATGATAAATCATTCTCCCCATACTGATCTACATTTGATTAAATTCATTGGCTGTAAACATAAAAATAAGTATCTATATTTACTTCAAATGACTCACCAGATACAGGATCATAAAGCCGAAGCAACAGTTTTACAAGTGTTGTTTTCCCTCCACCAGAAGGACCCACAAGAGCAACTATCTCTCCAGCTCTAATGTGAAGATTCAACCCATTTAATACATCCGGCATGTCATCAACATACTTAAATGAGACATCACAAAATTTCAGCTCCCCTGTAACATTGTCTAAATCAACAGCATCTGGTTTCTCAGCCACCTATTATTGAGAATAAATTGATCTATTATTGAAGTGCAACTTAATACCTTGGATGAAAATTTTAAAAACAGAATAGTGGACTATGTGCTCAACAATCATCCTGTGTTTTTGTGTTCTTATAAGGATTTTATCAATTTAAAAGTAATTATTGTATTAAAAAGAAAATTAAACAAGTGTCTGCAGATCACAAGTCATACATTCACCTTATCTTTAAACCTGGTCATAGCAAACAAGCGTTCCACAGCTGGTTCTCCCTGCCTCCACTCATTGTAAGCTTTTCCCACATCCTGCGTGATTCTTTATTTTCAGATTGATAACCAAAGACAGCTCCTCAAAAGCTGAACCATGATAACAATGCGGATGATAATTAGCAAAAACAAGGACCAACATAATACAAAAAACCACTCAACTATATACATCCCGTAAAAAGACCACAAAAAAAAAAAAAAAAAACACAGCTAAAATCACCCCAATACCTAATTTCAGCTTAAAAGGTTTTTGCATTGCATTACTTGGACAGAAGTTCTATACCTATGGTGGAGGAGGAAAAAAAGTGAGAGGGAAAGGCAAAGGAAAATGATGGTAGGCAAAATGACAATATCTCAACAGATAACAATACCTGGATTGGATCAATCAAGAAAAGCAACGATGTCACAAACGAAACCAAGCTAGGGCCATCAAATGAACCTCTTGAAATCAACAGTGAACCAGCGCATAGTACAGAGAGGGTCCCAAAATAAATAGCTTGTATGACCTGCGGAATGACTGCTTTCATCCTCTTCTTGTTCAACTTTGTAGAATAGTCAATCTGAGCCAGCCTCTTAAACCTGGCACTCTCGCACAACTCTGCGTTGTTTGCTTTCACAAACAAAATTGCAGGGAGCATCTAAAATGAAAATAGCATTAATAAAATTGCGATACAATCTAATGAGCAATAACCACGATCTTGCAGGGTGTCACCACTTCATAAAAGTTCCAAATAGAATAGAAAATTGTGCAGACAAGGCACGCCTTTAAAATTTCTTGTGGAAGTACAAAGAAGAAGGAGCAGAGCCGTTCAATTTACCTCATTTAGATATGCTGAGAGAGCAGCAATGCTAAGATGTGCCTCTCTAGATATCTTTCGAAGTTCTCGACCAAGATAAGCAACAAAAAGTGACATGCAAGGAATAACCTGCAATTTGCAAGCACGTGACAAAAAAATTAACTTTACCCTCAACATCTAGCATTAATGAAAGTTGAGGAAGATGAATCAATACAATAGCTCTTCACTCACCGTGACTGAAATCAAAGAAAGGACAGGACTTATAACTAACATTTGCGCCATCATCGCCGATAACTGGAGAGTGCTAGGTACTATGGTCTGTCAGAAACAGGGGCTTATTATCAGAGAACAACGGATAAAACTTAAAAGTCATTATGCAAATAATTTAAAACTTGTGGACATTGTAAAAATAATTAAAACTTGTGCACATAAATGCCATATAAATGGGATTACTGCATAATAGAATAATGCTTCTTGCACACTACATGCCCCATATCCACTCACTCCAGTATTATGCAGCAGAATCAAAGTGCAATCGCGCAGAAAGTGAAAGATTGGCTCCAGCTAATGGTGAAAACTATGCTTATGTAAAGCAATGCATGTATAATTATGTGCATAAAGCATCATTCCAGTGCAGTATTGCCAAGATGACAGTTCCATGTCAGGTATGGAAAATACTTGGTACACAACAGCGGGAGGAGGAGGAGCAGGAGCAGAAGAAAGAAATTCTTAGTTTTATTCAAAGTAAGACAAATTGTTGCTCTATATCATTCAACATTTGCCACATTAATTATGGGGTTATGGTTGTCTCTCACTTCGCCAACATTTTCAATGTTATAGTAAAGGTGTAAGTGAATGGTTCATAACAGCAATTTTGTGTGGTGCTCTAGTGATTAGAGTGAGCATAGTCCTATGAGGTGCTCCAAGAGCATATAATAATTTCTCCCATCATTACAAATACTTCTACACATGTTAACTAACTATTCAAGTGTCTAACAGATAATGTGGTAAACCCTGCCTAACTAAGAATTTCTCATGTATATGCATGTGCATGAATAGCACTAACTACTTGGGCCATGTTCCACATTGACACAACATTCTACACACCACCTAGAATGATGGGGGAAAAAAACTAGTTCTACAAATCAAACCCCATAAAAACTCAGTTATACTTAACTGCCAAAAAGCTGACATGGCATACAACTAATGGATCAGATCAAAAACAATAACTTGCTCTTGGGAGACACAAGAAATTTAATCTTGTAGGCCACTTTTATTTTCTTAACTGCCAAAAAGCTGACATGACATGCAATTAATCAACCAGCGCAACAGCAATAACTTACTCTAAGAACACATAAGAATTTCTCATGAAAAAACTTGTCCTACAAATAAAACCCCATAATAAAAAGGGCAAAATTTATATCAAACTCTTTATATTTATTTCAACCAATTCTGAAATCAGATGATAACATGTGGATATTTTTTTCTGGAATGAGTAACTAAAAGTTAAACCTATACACTCTTATTAAAAAAATGTCCACTCATCATTCTTTAATTGGAGAATTGGATAGAATGGATATAAGAAATTTGTTCTAAATGTTTTCCTAATAAAAACTCAGTGCAAGTAACATAGAGAAGCTTCCACTACAAAGAGCGTTAGTTACCCACATTGAGAACAGCATAAAGAGTGTCAGCAACATCCGAAGCTTCAGCAGTGATTCTATATGCAATGTCCCCAGCTGAGGCACCACCTTCTCTTCCTTCGAAGTACCCCAATTCCCTCTCAAGGACACGGTCGAAGACATGGACACGAACCTCGTACACGGCCTTCAGGGCAGCGTCCCACAGAAGGGCATGCTGCCAGTAACCGGCGACCAAACGGGCAGCCACAAAACCCAACAAGAGGAGACCTTGGCTCCTCAATTGGGTTACATCAATGGCGTTGAATTTGCCGAGTTTGGAGACGAGCTGGGAGAGTGAGAAAACGGAGACGAAGCTGCAGAGCCAACCCAAGATGATGGGTTTGTGCTGTGATAAGAGGAAAGGTTTGAGGAATTGGAAAGTATCGGTTTTTTGGGGGTTCGAAGGGTGTTTGGTGGTGGTGGTGGTGGTGGTGGTGGAGGAGGAGGAGTTGTGGATTCTAGTGAAGGAAAGTGGAGGGTGTTTTTTTGGGTTTGCGAAGAAAAGGGGTGTTAGTTTTAGAAGATGGTGGTGGTGGTTGGTGTGGTGGTGTTGGGTTGGGAATTGGACTGGAGGGTGAGGTCTTAGAAGAAGAATGGAGGACATGTTTCGAGGAAGAGGAAGGTGGAGTCCGTTGTGATGGAGAAATGGAAATTATCTATGCACTTAGAAGGGGATTTGATTCATTACATGCGGGCACTTTTTATGTATCTGGACATTTATTCATTGGCAAATGAAGGGCAAATTATTCGTTAATTATACACGTAAATTTTCCATTTATTTATGTACAAGTCAACAATAACCTAAAAAAAGTTAGTAGATTATTTCATTAATCCATGTTTAATTGATGAAAGTGTTTCCGTACTTGTTTTTTTTTTTTAATTAAAATTTTGGTTCGAGTATTATGAATAAAGCTTAAATATATTTTTTGTTTCTAAAAATATTATAAATTCTGGTTTTAGTTCATATGAAAAATAAATTTTAGTTTAGATTTAAACATTATGATACCTGCTATTGTTTTGTTTAGCTTTTAGTCCTTATACCAAAATAATATAATATATTTATTTTAAGTCCTTAAAGATTTATGATAATTTAGTTTAACTTTTAGAATATTATTTTAAACTTCCTAAAATCAAATTATCATAATTTTTTAGGACTAAAATCAAATATTTTTGAAAATATTTGAATTTACATCAAAATGAATTTTTTATAGAGACCAAAGCTAAATTGTTTTGAAAATATTTGGACTTAAACCAAAAATTTTTTTTATAAAAACCAAAATCAAAATTAACAACATTTATAAGGACCAAAAATATATCTTAACCTATAAATGAAAAATACAAGCCTTAGAGCAAATTTATTCATCAAAGTAGCTTGAAATGCTTGAAACTGAATAGATTAGTGATATTAGGGGCTCTTTCATTTTAGAAATTATTTACATAATTTTATATCAAAGATAATGGTTGATAAAATTTTTTCGAAAGTAACGACTTCAAAATTTGAATCCTTTATATTGTAGATAAAATTTACCTAAAGTTCTAGTTTACTTTTACAGCAATTAACCATTTTTTGGCGGATACTACTTGTTAGTTGTCTAAACCCCACCCCCAAAATAATAATAATAAGAAGAAAAGAGTAGTATCTCATTATTTAATTGACATAAAAATGTTAACTTGTGAACTGAGTATAATCTTAGGCGGCGGTGCAAGAATATTAGTTTGGAGAATATGCTCTCCCCTCCTCTCTTCTCCTTATGTGTTTGTGAAGGAAAGGAAGCTTCTCTTCCATTCAACGTTCCCGCTCTGTTTCACAGATACATTTAATCATGTGCCATTTCATAGTTAAAAAACATGCATGTATGAACAAGTTCTGTTGGACTGAGATATGAAAATGAGTCTGATCACAAGTTACTTTGGCTTCTTGTGCAGTTGTGGTTGTTTTTAATCGTTAAATTTACATTCACAATGTGATGTGATTTATGTGAAAATGAAACCAAAGCTAGTTGCCTCATATGACTGTCAACTAAATCTTAAAAAGACAGCATTTCCTTATCACCGAGCAATTGCTCTCTTTGTCTTTAAACGAAGTCATCTTTTTGTGTCTTTTAGAGAACATGGATACGCCAAATTCTGCAACCTTTGTCAACGTTGAGCTGTTACGCTTCTACAATGAAAAATCTATCCGTGCTGATTGATGGACCAATTTTGGTGATATTAATTGGTGGTGATTTCCATTCCCATTTCACAAATGGTTGTCAATATGTAATATTAATTTTGAGATATGACTTTTGTGTCTTATGTTTTTCAATAATTTAGGATCATAAGAAACAGGGACAATGGCAAATAAATCTCGATAGGATTACAGAGAGGAAAAAAAAAAAAAAACACTTATCTAAGTACTATCATGCTTGATCTAATGAGTACTACTACTCTTCAGTTTCAAACTCATTTTTTGGTCGAATTCAATTTTGAATATTTAAATGGTGAAAAAGAACTATCATCATGATTTGAGAAGGGGTTATGTATACCTGAGGGCTAGCTCAGTTGGCACAGTATTCCGAACTTTCATACATGATTTGAAACTATCATCGTGACTTCGAGTTGCAAATGGGGCAGAGCCCCCCTCCCCCAATCCAAAAAAAGAAAAAGAAAAAGAAAAAGAAAAAGAAAAAGAAAGGGTTATATGATTTCAAAATCTTCAACGCAAGTTTGGGTTATAGTCATTAGCAAACATGCCTTCAACCTTCATCGAAAAATAAAATTGTTGCTTGCTTTTAATGACATAAATATCTTGGTGGATAGTTGATCTAGTTGTTTGTCATAAGCCACTTAATAATGGAATCGGCTACAATTGTTTTGTCATGGAGCGGCCTAGGAAAAAATATTAAGGCAAAGCATAATTAACAGATTGTATATTACCTTGCCAATCCACTGGGGTGAGTAAGCTTTCTTTACCCTTCAATTCCATCCTATATTTTATCAAAAATTCTACTTAACCTTTGTACTTGTGTAACATCGCTCTTCCATGGCCAAACTATGTTAACTCACCTAATCAAGCATTATAGGAATTTGGACTAGGTTTGTTAAGTCATCTTATTTTAGAAAGAAAAATCAATTCCTTTAGGTAATTTTGACGCTTAGATCAATTGCTCGATAGCCTTGAAGTTATCTATTTTTGCTTTTATTTTATGCATTAAAAGAAAGAAAACATTATCAGAAAATTCCTGGGATATTTCACTTGTTTCTACTCGGTCACATTTTTTTAAATAAACTTCCCCGGGTATTCAAGACATAACTAATTTTGAATCAAAAAGTCATGAGCACACTAGCAGCGTGTACTGTGGCGCACCCTGCTGCCATCAAGAGTTTATTAAAATATGCTTCCACTTAGTAAACGGAGCTAAATTGAATTAGAAGCAGTCAAACCAATCATCAAATTGAAAGATGAATAGCCATTGAGGTAGTAAATCTATATGGATCATGCCCAAAATAAATAGTTCAACAAATCTGTAGATAATCCAACTGTTTTGCATGAGCACTACATCAACAATGTGCTGGGCAAAATATTGAAATTTCTAGACCTGCAAAGGCAAGATAACCAAGGGGTAAGTCTTTTGCTTTCCCCTATAGATGTGATTGGGCGGCCTAGTGCACGAGACTCCCACCTGCAACGGTATGGGAATCATAAGTGTACCTAGCCCTACCCGCACAAGCAGAGAGGCTATTTCTAGGCCCCTACACATGTGATTCCTTCACATAATATTAGCCCCCTGGCCTCCTCTATATACAGCCCACAAAGATGCTACCTTTGGCATGCGTCCAAATATGCTTTACCAATGAAACTGCTAAAGCACAACCAACTATAACTAGGCTAGGAGTTCTGAAACTGCAGGATGGAAGACGTTCACACTCTGGATTTAGAATCTAATTAATGCACCCAGACAGCTGAATGAAAATGCTGCATTGAAATAGAGCTTCAAATATAGAGTTTCATAGAGATTGACTTCCTCATTCTGTCTAAGAAATGGTATACGCTAAATAAAGGATTGAGCAAACCAGTTCAACTGTAAAAACAGGGAACTCAATCATAAGATTTGCACAAAGAGAAAACAAGACATAAACCATCTTTAACAAACAGCTAAATAATGATTTACACATGTTCAACACAGTTTTGCCCAGACAAGGTTGCTAACTTGGAGGGCAAAATTTTCAAGATTGTTGCTATATGTTCTACTTTTGTAACTTTGTAAGTAAGAGCTGTATTCAGAAAAATAACAAGGGTCCAACACATTCAAAATGGTGCGCTGGTGGTTTTCTAGGCCACTCAAACTCAAAATTAAAAGTTGAATCTAGTTAAATCAGAAACTAAGTCAGCAGGCCAGGTTGCTAAGTACAATAGGTGGAGTATTGCATTGATAGTGGATCAAAGTTGAATCCTATAACTTAGCATTGACAAGTATAATGGAACAAGTGCATCTTAGGTTACTTAACAAGCACTGATAATCAAATGAATAATAACATTGATGAAAAGTTCCAAGTATACATAATTACTTAATGTAGCATAAACATAAACTAGCTTATTATGCATATCCAACAGTTATACAACAAGTTAAAAACTGAGTGATAACAAATAGCATTATACATAACTGATTTTGGAAATGCTTACTTGTTTCACTAAAATTCTTCATGTGAATCCAGAGAAGTTCTTTGGTGGTTCAATCCATATGTTTTCAAAAGGGTCTTGTTCACCCCAGTCATGCCACTGCTTACGAGGATAGTATCTATAGTCATCAAGAGAGAATGATATGCAACGCTTTCCATAAAAACGAACTTTAGAGAAGTATACACTGTTTCTCATCATTCCAGGGAGGTCAGTCCTTGAATGAGATGACAAGAAGCTAGCAAAAAGAGTTACTCCATCTAGTGTTCTCATCTCTTCCCATTCCATTACTGTCTGATCTAACTTAAAAATAATGGGGTTTTCACTAGAGCATGTATAAATTACTATGATATCTCCATCTTGCTCTGTCATAAATTTCCCCTTCCACCAGTTTTTGGCAAAAAAATTGTCTGGGCATTGAGGAGGAGGTACTGACAAAACACTCCAACTGCGTTCAGATGGGTCAAACACCCCTAGCCAACCTGTGAGACTTAGGCAATAAAAGAGTCCATTACAAAACACAAGCTTATTCCATATGCTACTGACAAAGGGCAAGCGGTTTTGGTAATTATCTGTGGTCCATTCTGTTGCCCCAGGGTAACATGTGCTAATGGCCACAATAGTGGGGCTAACATGCTTAACAGTAAACAAAACACAGTCGGGTGATGTTGGAGCACAAGAGAAGGCAACTATCTGGTATGTCATCTCAAACCTTGGCAATTTGATCACCTCTCGAGTAAACGGATTAAAGAAGAACACTCGGTGAGTTCTAGGTCGGTATAGCAACAACCAACCATCTTTTGTGTAACAAACTCTAGATCCACTCAACTCTGGCAACTCAAGGGAATAGGTCTTACGTTGCACAGGGTCATAGAATTCATACCAGTCACCAAATTTTGGAAAATACATAAGCCACGGAGATTGGTTTACTATTCGTACAGCAGTGGCAACAGAATACCATCTTTTGCAAACAACAGAAGCATGGACATTATCTTCTAGTGTTAAACGGGACAAGATCAATTCTAAGAGTTCAACAGGGAGATCAGACCAAGTCTGCAGCTCCAAATTTTCATTTTTCACCTCAGTTGCTGCTTTTTTGTTGTCAGTGATTGTATCACTTAACCTAAATAATAAGAGATACATGTAAGATGGAAGTGGAACAAAAACTTGCAATGTTCTCAAGGTACATAAAATTAGAGTTATACCATGTCAAGTACATAATATACTAAATGTAAATAATATCACCATCATAACAAACTCTTTAAAAACCGATAATATGGTTCCATATGAAAAAGTAAGACTAAACATAAAATCAAGCATAGAAAAAGAAAATAAAAAAGAGCCTGAAGACTGAAGTTCATCCAGTTGAAAATTCTACATGCATTAACTACTAATTTTTTATTTACAAAATAACATTAACCACAATTGTAGCACTGGCTTACACGTCTCAGAAACATGAGAGGAGCCAATGAGAGCACCATACTAGTTCACTATTTCACATTACATTGATTCCTACATATATCAGCATCAGCACATCTCAGATACAATAGATCTATAAAATGCAGGATGAATAAACCAGAAACTGTAATCATAACACCCATAATCCTGATATATTCAAACAGTCACAATTCAAGGTAAAACAAGCTGTCATGTGCACATAGCCTCCAAATTACCCCCCTAACACGATGTGGAACTGCAAAGCCTTCACATCCTGCCATCCTATCCTGTTGACCCCCTTGGGAAAAATGCAACATGGAATCCAACCCTCATTTTGTATTTTGTATCCATTACTATTGCATTTTTTTCAGAAGGGATATCAATTACACAGCACCTAACAATCAGTCCTCCCAGAATTTTATACTACCAGGCATCAGAATGTTTCTCTTAGAAGGCATTAATCAAACAACTGGCAATCTGTCATCTCAGAATCACAGCACACCAGCTCTCCATTAATCCATTCTTTAATCAATTTGTCAAAGCTAGAATCTGATCTGATCCATAAACCCTAGTGCAGCCAAAGCCATAAACTACACCCACTAGCCAACTTTTTTTATTCTTTGAAATTTAGGCTCAATAACAAGACAGAAACCAGATTAAAAACCTCAAATTTCTCACAAATCAACACAACACTGATCCATAATCCCTAGTGCATTCACAGCCATAAACCAAATCCACTTAAAAACTAGCCAACCATTTCTCTTCTTCTTCTTCTTAAAATTCAGACTCAATAACAAGAGGCAAACCAAATTAAAAACCCCCAATTTCTCACAAATCAAAACACCTCTGATCCATCATTTCAAAACCCCATATTTCACACATTTACCTATAGTTAAATTTCAAAAAATATAAATAAATTAGGTATGCTCATGCAAAAATTGAAAATTTAAACTAGGCAGAGGAGAAGCTTACGATTTCAGCTTCCTCCTCCTTTTCCCCGACATTATGCGAAGCCAATTGCTCAGTGGAGTTGGATTCTAGAGAGATAAAGTGGGGAACTGAAGAGAGAGAAAGGACGTCAACCAGGGGAAGAATGAAGGAGAAAAAGGAAACACAAAGCAAAGTGACGGCAGTGTAGCACGTGCGAGGCGGCTATTGTCACGTGCCACCAAAAACGTGTGAAAGCATCCACCACGACACAACCATGGTCCATGTCCCATATCCACGTGACAGTCACGTGATCTTACCTCTTAGCTCCTACTTGTCACCGGACGCGGTTCGGGAGCATCAATCATAACATGTCGGCGTGTGGAATGTGATCTGTAATTCAAGGTGGTTAGTGAATTAAAACATATTAGATGATAAAAATTTATAAAGTATATTGATGAATTAATTATTTATAATATATTGTAGTAATATATTAATTTTAAAAAATTTAAAAATATAATTAAATATATTTTAGAAATTAAATTTTATATATTGATAATATAAAATAATTTTATATTATCAGTGTAATATTATGTTGATAAATAGTATAAAATTATATTGATAGAGTAAAATTATATTAATAAAAAAATTTTATTATACTGATGGTATAAAATTATTTTATACTATAAATATATGATAAGTAATTTTAAAAAATATTTAGTCATATTTTTTAATTTTCTTAAAATTAAATATTACTACAGTGCATCATAAGTGATTAGTGCATCGATACATCTCATAATCTCACTATCAGATTACAAGATATACCATGCTCCTTATCAAGCGAAAAACAGCATAGATGGCGCCTCATACCGGTGGCCACTTTGAGATCAACTAGAAATCTCAACGAAATTTCAGAGAGCAAAGTTTGAATTTTTCGTAATAAATGTACGTTAAGGTCTGAATATACGGCAAAATTTAAAGGTCCCACCTCAGAGATGTCCATCAAATGGTGTAACGTAGCATATGATAATCACCAAAGTTTATAATGTTAAGTGCTTGATTGGTTTAAATAATTTGATACATTTTTCTGAAGCAATGTTTTGAGTTTAAATTTTATAAATAGAATAATTGATGTCAAAAGAGTGTTATTTTTATATGTCTAGTTTGGTAGTATCCTCTAAATAGATATTTTGGTTTATGAATTGTATAAATCAATTTTTTTCTATTTGGTAAATAGAAAAAGTAGAGTATTTTTGCTTTTGACTTTTGAAAGTTGGGGGTGTTCTCGAAAATCTTTATTAGGTGCTTTTTGAAACTGATTTGTGCTCTCTAAAATTTAAAAAATTAATATAATTTTATCATATTTAATGATATTAAAAATAAAAATTATTCTCTTTAATATTTATAATTATTGTAGTTATTTTAAATATTAAGAATAATTTTATCAAATACTACTTTTATAACTTCTACTTATTAAGGTAATTTTTATATTATTTTATCAAATAATACTACTATAACTTTTTTAGAGTAACTTTTAGATAATCGAGAGAGTTCAACAGTTTTTAAATTTTCACAACAATACTAAACCAAGTTATAGTAAGTCAATTTAATTTGAACCAAATTAATTGAAAATTAATAAATTGTAAATATTAATATTTTTTTCTTTTAAAAAAAGTAATGTATGCATGTTTATCATGAAAATGAAACCAATACACTCTCCAGAATGCCCTATTAAAGCCAAATTGCCAAGTGCCAAGCACGTGCCCAACATATTAAAATTGAAATATCTTCGTTGCAAGTGCGCACACCATTATTAAAATTGAAAGAAACCCTTAGTCAAACTTTATTAAATAGACCTCAACATCATCCCGTCTAGGGTTACCTTTGGATAGGATGTATCATAAATTCATAATCATTTATTTAGTATCTTTAACCCTTTTTCAATTAGATATAGCATATCATATTATTCTTTAATTATTTAATTAAGTAATTAACATAGATGAAAGTATTTTAAAAAGATCAGTGCTGGTATTTGGGTGGCTGCCAAAACTGGTGTGCCAGACACGTTCCGGTCAATCAAGTTGGCTTGATGGCACGTTGAAATCCTTCATCAAACTATTCATGCCCTCTTTTTTGTTTTTTCTTTTAAATTTTCTACTCAGCTACATTCCCTTATTTACTTTGACTTAATCCAACTTTTTTCAACAAAAAAGAGCTATTTTCAAACTTATTTTTTATTATTTTTCCAGAAATATTTTATCCCAAAAATAAATAATTATGAATTCATTTTAAGATTTTATGACTAAGTATATATATCATTTTTCTACATCATTATGTATTTGCCAAAAATCAAAAGCACCCAAGGCTACCAAAAAACGCCAAGTTCTAATTTCTTCTCCGTTCTTCCTTTTTTTTTTTCTTTTTTTGATGTGACGCCAAGTTCTAACTTCTAAGTTTCACTAATTTGAGCGAATACATATGACCAATTTAATTATTATTAATCGACATGTGCCACAAAAATTATTATTAATTTTGAAAGGTATGTAAGATTCATCGATCACAAATAATAGTGTGATTAGCCATGCGAAATCCGAGGTTACCAGTTTTGAGAGCAAGGTACTTTGTTGGGCTTTTGTTGGGTCAACTCGGTTTTTGGCTAACATTAGGATTCCAAGCCTAGTTGAGTGACATCGAGCAAAGTGGACTACAAGAACTATCGACAGGGTCCATTTCTAAGAGCAATTGCACACATTTTTTTAGGTTAAAGATGTGAATCGACAATTGGATTCATGCTACTTAATGGACACATAACGAGGATCAAGGGTCAATACGATCCATGGCCTAATCGGGCCTCAAATAGAAAACTTTCCTAGTTTCCCTCTTGTTACAAGCATGGTAAATTGAAGCCCCAAAGTGGATTAAAAAAATAATTGATGCCCCAAAAACAAAAGAAAGAGCATTTGTCCTGCGCAATGTATGTAAACAACGTCAACTGTTGATCCAATTTTCAATCAAATAAACGGCGTGACAGAGTATTGGAGCATCCTAACCAGAAAAAAAAAAAAAGAAATTGGAAAATCATGCTCCAACCATTAATTGGAGCATTGAAAACTTATAGTCTTAAACTTAGTTTATATTTGATCGAGAGCATTGAAACATTGCCAAATCTCAATAGTAACCTCATGAGATTTGTTTGAATAAATATTATTTGTTAATTATTAAAACACTTCGTTCAGCAAAAATTTAAAAGTGGGATACATTGTCTTTTTTTTTCCCCTTTAATTACTCTCAAAATATTCAACAATCTCATCTGGATATAAAGCATTAACTTGCAAGCAATTCAAAAAAGAAACAAAGAAAAGAAACAGTGCAAATAAATGTTTATTTGGGAGGGAACACCATATACAGGAAGCAAATTCGTGATTGACTTACAAGAAAAGTGAGTATTGATTGTCTTTTTGAATAATGCTAGAAACTTTAAATAAATAAATAAATAAATATATATATTATCAGAATTATATACAAAACTTATGGTAGTTGTTTAATTTATTTATTTATTTATTCAAAAATTAATATATATTATATCATTTTTACAACTAAATTTTGTCAAAAATTCTAAATTTATAGCATTTTACTATCATCTATATCAATATTTAGTTTGTTTAAATGGTTCAAGATTTGTTTTCTTTAAGCAAAATTTTATGTTTGAATTTTATATATAAAAAAATTCTGAAAAAGTTTTATCAATATAATGGTTGAGCTCACAAATTAATAATTTTTTCCTACATATTTTATTTGAATTTGAAATATTATGTAGTCGATTCTCATTTTTTTTCCCAAAAAAAAAATTCTTTACAAATAAATTTTTAATTTCATTACCTTCAATAAAAAAAATTATCAATATAATAAACCGACCATTTTGAATCGAATTAATTTGAATAAAATAAATTATAGATTTTTGTTTTTGGGTAAAAAAAAAAGTCTTCTATCATAAACGCGTCTAGAAGCAGGCTGAGGGGAAGCTTCATCATGGACACCCAGTACTACTCACGGATTAAAATATAATATACCTTTTATGGCTGCTAGGAAACACCTACTACCTACCTTTGGGTTTGTAATCTTGTAGATAGAAGATATTTTTCTGATCTCGAAAATAATGTCATGCCTCAACGTGCTTTGACTTCAAGACTTTCAGCACTAGTAGACACACAAACCCCCCCCCCCCCTTCCTTCTTTTTTTCTCTTCTCTTCCCTCCTCTCCTCTTCCTCAAGTCTCAATCTCAGTGTTTATTCAACGCAGCAATTTATCAATGCTTTTACTCTTTCCAGTTTGTTTCACGACAGCTTCTAGAAAGAAAATCATGGCTTAGCTCTAGCTATTTAGCTCGGCGTGGCAGTATATATATAACAATAAATATACGTATATTTAGATTTCAAAAATAATAGCTATACAAAAACTTATATATACAATATGTATAATCTTGATCATGTGCCAAACAAAAATCATAATGAGACTATAATATTTATTTATAACATGCATTAAAATATATGAAAAGTTTTTTTAAGTGTAAGTTTGCATAAATAACTATACTTTGTTCATAAATAAGTGTAAGTTTAAGAGTATTATTTTTTTAATTTTCAAGGAAGCAAATGATATTCATTCATTCACTTTACTTTGAATTATAAGTAACTAAATATATCTTCTCTTCTATGTTGTTGGCCCTGGTTAGTAGATTTGATTATAATGAGAATTCTTTAGGAAATCAGCTTGTTAACTTTGTTCATTAATGTACTAATTAAGTGTTGACTGCGGGGAAAAAAATTGTACACCACTTATAAATAGTGCAGGTAATTAATGACATAAACCGAATTTAGTTGTGAACAGAAACAGACATACAACATCCGAAAAGGTATACTTACAAAGTTAATTAAGTTACTAACTAAGATAAATTTTACAACTTAATTATTTGTCATATACATAAAACATTATATTATGTTTTTTGTTGTATTATGCACAATATAATATATATGCACATTCTTTATATTTAGAGCAAAGAAAATACATCTTATACGGCTCTCCTCATTATAGAGAGATTATATATAAAAAATACACATATCTACGGTCCACTTACATATTTATATGTTTCTCCTATGTTTCTCCTTACACAAAAGCTTGACGCCCATATATAGCTCCTAAATCTTAAAGCTCAGGGTAATCTCCTTTTGGTGAATTGATTAGCATGCGGGACTATTAAGAGAGATTTGACTGTGCAAAAATCCCTGGAACATGCAATAGCCTCTATAAATAAATAAGTTGCTTAAATGAAAATTAGGTAATTAAGTTACCACGTCATTCACACAATCCATAATTTGAACCATTAAACATTTTTATTGCCATATATTGGATGTACATAATATTTCTGGAGGGCACCTTAGGATCCAATGTTAGGTATTCTATATTTTTTATTTTACTATTGGCAAGATGCAGCCACACAAGAGTACCTATTTGGTAATAAGCGTGGATGTTGTCTCTTCCTCGGTTTTTGAATTTTTAACTTTTAGTTGAAACCTAAACAAACCTAATAAAAGTTAAGAACAACTACTCCAACAATAGTTTTTACTTTTCCTTTGGTAAGTAAATCCGAGGGCCGATCTTAGAAGATTGTTCCAAGGGTGTTTCCCAAGTTCGAAAGGTAGTTAACTCTAGTAAGTCATATTTTTTTTTTTTCAAAATACTCACTCAATTTTCAAAAAGGCAAAAGAAAAAAAAAAAGTCAAACGTTGTTCTCACATAATTGAGCATTTTGGATCAAATTTGGTATGATCGGCTCCTATTACTTACTCACACAGTTGTCAAACATCCTTCTTTCAATCACACAACATTCGAAATATAAAGAATCGTGTCTAATAAGGTAATAAGAGTTGTGATTTTGACCCAGACCAAATAAGATAATAACGATTGAATTTTGCTGCAAGATTAATTGAACATCGCATACTAGCTACCTAGCTGCGGAGCTCTAAGTCATGTCATCAAGAAGGATATGAGATATTGTAACAAGCCAACTTCAACAGTTAACATAATATATAAGGGGAAAATATATAGATCAAAGCATTTTAATACAACCATATCAACTAGTCAAGCAAATTCAATCCCATCCCACCCTCAAGATCTTCATCACCTGTCAGCAAATATTGTGCGTAATTTTTCTAAAACCACGCATTTTCAAAATTCTACAAAAATCTCTCTATCTTGTCCTAACTGTAGCACTTAACTTTCTAAAACATCTTATGTATAGTAAAGATTAGTGTCCCCGTTAGTCTTGACTCTTGAGACAATTGCACACAAGTGACAACAACAGTAATATTATTATGCATATTTTTAAATAAGCTATGCCATCTACTTACAATATGTACCATATACTCTACATCATTAATTTTTAAGTCCTTAGCATCATTAAAAATGCAATACACACACAACACTAGTGAACCAAATAACAAAGAGCCAAGCCAGTGGGTTGAGCTAGGGCAACAACACACACAACCCAATCGTTATTTTAGAGAAAAGGCAAACCCAATTGTTATCCTACAATACCAAGAAGAAGAGAATAGATATAAGTCTGGCTTTAAATTGCGGTAGCGTTGCGATTAGTATAATTATAGAATATTATGAAAAAATGCAATTGATGAAATTGTAACTATTGTTACGATGCAGTTGCAGAAAGTATCGTAACCACAATATTACAACCATAATTATGATTTGTGATCCACAATTTAAATCCATGAATAGAACTAAGTAAACGACCTATGCATATATTATTATACTACTGTGCATTTTTGCTTTGACAATGCTTTCGTATTCTTTTAACGAGAGCTAAAAGAAAGAAAAAACAAAGACGCTTTTTCTTCTTGTTCTTTATTTCTAAGTTTCTAACATTCTCTCTCTCACTCTAGAAGAAAAGTGACATCAATTGAGGAATATTCATTCATTCCTTCATATAAATACAACCCGGAAACCTCGTTAATTACCACGACCACTCAGCAAAAAGCTTCGAAAGCTCTTTCTCTCTCTAGTTCGCACTTTCTCTCTCTAAAAACTACCAATTTAGGGTCACCAAGTTGAGCGCTTCGATCATTTCGATGCCACAAGTGGATTTGGAATCGCTGGTTTCTGCCTGCGCCGGCGGCAGTTGCTCCGACGGGAAAGTAGCCTGCGAGACTCTCGCCGGCGCCGGCGATGAACCGGACTGGCCGCCGGAATCGATCTGGCTCTCCGGCGACGCGGAGTTCGACTGGTTTGACCGGAACGCCGTCGTTTACGAGCGCAAGGAATCGACGAAGGGAAACTCCATCTTCGCGGCGAACCCTAACCCTAGCTCCAACAACAACTCTCAGCGATTCTCCAAGAACCTGATGAAATCCAAGGCCGCGATCATCGGCTTGCCGAAATCTCAGAAGACCGCATTCGCCGAGAGCCGCCGCCACCACCACCGGCCGGAAAACGTCAGGTTGTTCCCAAAGAGGAGCGCCTCCGTTGGAAAATCTTACTCCGCCGTCGCCGTGTTCGAACCGTCGTCGCCGAAGGTCTCGTGCATCGGGAGAGTGAGATCGAACCGGAATCGCCGGTTGAGAAATCGCCAGCGGAGCACCTCCTCCTCCTCCTGCGCCGCCGCCACCGCCGTCGCCGCCGTAACAAGACAGAAATCTTCCCGGAGCGGGAGACGCAAAACCGGTTTCTTCGAAAGCGTTCGCGCTCTTTTCCGATCCGCTCGGCGAGGAAAACCGGTTCAGAAACTCGATCCGGCTTCGGAGGATTCAACGTCGAAGAAGAAGAAGAAAAAGAGTGACAGCAGAAAAGCGCGGGGGAGCAATAGGCCAAGCCAAAACGACGAGTCGTTTAACGAGTCGGTTTCGACTGACCCACCCGGTTTGGGCAGCTTGAACAGGTTCGCGTCCGGGAGGCGGTCCTAGGCGTGGGGGGTGGTAGGTGACTCCGAAATCCACGTGTCGCAATAACGTTCTGTTTGTTCGCGCCGTTCAAATTCGGTTGGCGGCTATCAAGTCGGCCCAGTGGGGCCCGAAACGGTTTTAAAAGTCGCTGGTTGATGACGTGCCACGTTGCATATCCTACTACTGTTGGAAGATAAAATGTAGTTTTTTACTTTTTTTTTTTTTCTCACCCGATTAAAAAAAGGATAAAATGTAGTTTTGATTTTGAAGCGTGATTGAATTTGCTAGTTTCTGTTTTTTTACCACCCCTTTTTGGCGTTGGTAGTATTGTAAATATTCATCATGAGAGTTTTTCTTGAAGTGTGCACTGTGCAGCTATAAATTTTCTATCAGCGAGAAAAATTAAAACAAAATAGTCTCCAGCTTGAATTTTTTACTTAAATTCTTCGGTTTTTTCATTAAAAAGTTTAAAAGTCATAGAATCTAGGGTTAACTTGATTAAGATTTTAAAAGAAATATTTTTTAAGAAATAGAAGTAAAAACACAAGTAAAAGTAGAAAATTATTTTATAACTATATAAATATTTTTTTATTAAAATTGGAATTTATTAGATTATTTAGATGTGATAAATATAAAAATATTTTATTTAATAAAATTATAATTAAAGATATAGAGAAAAAGAGCATGAGAGTAGAAAGAGAATGGTAGTTTTTAAAAATTTTAAAGATAAAATCATAATTGAGTGGAAAAAAAATTAGTTGCTAATTTTAACGGAAGATATTTTCTTTCTTCTACTGCTTCTACTTCTAAGAGAAATAGTTCCCTATTTATTTTTTTAAGAAAATAGAAAAATTAATTATTTTTTACTTCTACTTTTTTTTTAGAATTACAAATAAATAACATAAAAAATTTTATAAATACCATCTTCTGAAAAGTTAAAAAAAAAGTACTTCTATTTTAATGAAAAGTACAAATAAACACACCCTCTAAATCCTTGATTCTATTATGATCAATAATCCAATCCAATTCACTTGTGTGTTACATCTCAGAGAAATATTATACACATTTTTTTTAATAGGAGAAACTATTATATACTTAAGATGTCGGAAGATTATACGTATATTTTTTTAATCCAAAGGTTATGTATATTTTAACTTATTTTTTATTTTTTCACATAAAAATTATTAATTTTCAATTTTTTAAAATAAAATGATGTAAAAATTATAAGTATGTAATTTTATAATATATTTTTATCATTAATTAAAATAGTAAATTATAAATTGAGTGGACATAATCAAACATGATGCCCTAAAAGCATGAAGTAAATTCTCTAATTATTAATGCAATGTAAATTTCATTGCAAGGAGTTTAACTGTAACAACGTTTTCAAATATAGAATGTTATTGGTTGACGACTCGAGCACATTAAATTAAGAAAATGCACGATTCAAAGTTATGTCAAACTTCAGATCATATTGAAGGTCAACATATGCTAGTAAATTCCAGTGTATTAATTAAATATGTATGTTCATGAATGTGTTTATTGATATGTCTATTAACGAGTAGGTGTCTAGGTGAGAGGAAGGTAAGGGTTCAGAATCTACTGGCAATTACAATTAGTATATATGATATTTATTTGTTAAATCAGATTCTTAAAGAAAAGCATAAGGTTATTTTTGGAGGTGATTGGAGTTTGAAATACTTTCCTTTCTCTAAACCAGCTGCTAGAATTTTTCAAAATGATAAATATGTAATATGTTTTATGCGGAAAGAAGTAGTATCTTTTAAAGGTACTAAAGAAAGTTGTTCGTATGGTTCCTTATTATAATCGTGTCAAATATGTAATTTGAAGTGGATTTGAAATCAAGGGGTGTAATTGTTACCGTACAAGGTTTGAACCACTTCAGTTTTTCCAAAGCTATCCATATAATGTTTAGTTGACGAGCTTTTATGTATTGGGAGAAGTCTATGTGGGAGAAGTTTAGATTCTTCACGGCACCAATTATATAATTTGGGTTTGAAATCAAAGGCGTCAATGGTTCGGTGGTCCATTGGTTCTATATAAAAAATCATGCGACGTAGAAAAGTTGCACTAAGAACTAGGACCTCGACCCTTACCATACCATACCTACCGAGTCGTGGACGTTGATTAATATGTTATGTTGATGCATGGTTGATGGCCAAATGACGTATCATAAGGTGGAAGTCAACACGTGGGCTTGCGTGGCCTTCCATCTTGAGGTCCGTGGCTCGGTGCCATGCTGTCAAAGAGGATGATGATGATAAAGAAACTTTTGAATGCCAAATTTGTTTTCACCATATCACCCTGTCATGCATATGAGTCATTAATCTAATCTTATTATTCGTTTTACTTAACTATCGTTGCATTTTAAAATTTGATGAGCTTAATATTTCGACATATAATATTTATAATAGATGTCATTTCTCACACTTGAAATTTAGTGAGTTTAATTTTCCAACCCATCACACTTACAATAAATACAATCTTTTAAACTTGATATAATTCCAAGAAATTTTAACAAAATAAAGTTGCGTCATTATTGACAATTATAATTTTTGGCTAAACGTTTGATTCAATACCAACTTCTAGAAATTCTCAGATAGTTTTTGAATTGCCAAAAAAAAAAGTTTTATTCTATAATATATAATCTCTCTCAACAGATCAATTTTATGAATCACATCATGTCTTTCTTTTTTTATATATTTTTAAAACAATGACTTATGTGTCAAGTGAAGAATCATATAAAATAGAAATATTTTTCTTATTCTAAGAACATTTAAAAATATTTCTCTAACATTACATTTAATTTTAATGATTTTATTAGTAGTTAAGAATTACTATGTACATAATCAAGAGTTCCTTTTAATTTTTTGTTGGGTGTGTGAATTTACCGTTTCTTATGACCTTTCTCTGATTAACCAAGTTCAACCTTTGTTGCTGAGAGGGAGGCAGTTAAGGCAACAATAACTTAGGACCCTAAATTTGGATGTGATTAATTTGGTAGGGATGCATTTAAGTAAGTAGGGAAATTCCAACCACATGTTTCAACCAGTTCTATTTAGAATCCAAGCAGGTTGATCAATTAGGTTAGAATGACTACAAGGGTTTTGAACGATTATATGAATGTAAGAGATGTAAAAGAAAATATGATGTGTAATTCAAGCAATAATGAAAGTGATTGTAAATATGTGATATCAAAATTATTTCACAATTACGCCTTTTACCTTTGAAAAACATATATTTACACGTCCCTGCGCCCGGGGGTATAAGAGCTTTTATTATTACTGGGATCAAATTTACTTTTGTTTAGATTTTTAATTCAACTTTATATTATTTCAGTATAAGAGATCAATTTCTATTTATTGATGGTATAAAATAACTTGATACAGTTGGTTAGTGAAATTTTAAAAAAATGACAAATTATGATAAGTAATTATTCTAATTATTCACCATAATTGGATATTTTTCTCAAATTTTATTAACTAACAGTGTAAAATTATTTTATATTATTAATACATATAAATTAAACCATCATAAAATTATTAAAATAAAAAATTAACTTTGATACACTGATGGTATAAAAAAATTTTATATTACCATTCAATCATATATTTTTATTTATATTTTAAAGTAGTGAATAATTGAGGGTCTGTTTAGCTTAAGTTTCGAGAGCATTCATTTTAAATTATTAAGTTAAAAGAATTAGTTTTAAAAGAATTGATCTATATTTAGTTTAAGTATATCAAAAATAAATTTAAGAGAATTATTTTTGTGTAAATAGAATAAAATAAAATTATTTTTAATTATTAATATAAGAATAATAAGAAGATTTCATCTCAAAAGTATTTTTTCATAATAAAAAATAACTCTAATAATACTTCTCTAAAAAGTACTTTTAGTTGTAGGAAAAACAAACCCAACACATTAAACATTGTACAATTCCATTTTCATTTTTCTTAACTTATTTTTGTGGTTTTCAAAATGCAAACTGAACAGGTACTTAATCAACACACTTTTATTAATATATTAATATATAATTGGATATTTTTGTAAAAATTTTTTTTACTAATAGTATATCAATAGAATAAAGTAAAATTACTTTTAGTTATTAATATAAGAATAATAATAAAATTTCATCTCAAAATTATTTTTTTAGAATAAAAAATAATTCCAATAATATTTCTCTAAAAAATACTTTTAGTTATAGAAAAAACAAACCAAACACATTAAATATTGTATAATTTTATTTTCATTTTTCTTAACTTATTTTTGTGGTTTACAAAATACAAACCGAATAGATACTTAATCAAACACTTTTATTAATATATCAATATATGGTTGAATATTTTTATAAATTTTTTTAATAATATATTAAAATTAAATTCCTAAAATAATTAATAAATTTTACTATATTCTAATTCTAGATAATAAAAGCAATAAATAAAAATGTGAAACATATAATTCAATGCGTACTGACAACCTCTTTTTTCCACATCACTTTGTCTTCTGAATCATCTATCTATGTGATGACAACTAAGTGCAACAAAATAGACACCAAATTTTTGCCTCGTATTTTTTTAACAAAGAAAGTTGTGCCTTGCATTTGTATTTCATGTAGGGCCCATAATTTGAAAGTGATTGATTGGCAGGGAAGAAATTTGAAAGGAAGTAGCTAGAGAAATGAAAAATAAGATGTGCATGTCTTGTAACTAACCTCATCATCTTCACATCAAAAAATAAAATAAAAAACCTCATCATCTTCCTGTTCCACCCCACATGTTTCAACCAATTTCAGTAGAATCCAAGCAAATTAGCTGATCAATTAGGTTCTAGTAGTGACAACGAAGGTTATGATTGAGACGAGACATAAGTTTCAAAGAATGGCTAAGACCAGAAAATAAATAAATAAATAATTTCAAAGAATGACTAAGGGTGAAATACTTTTCATTGTTTCAATTGCTGTCACACTCTTCAGTATTATTTTTAATGTATTCTTCAATGACAGACGACTGATTGTTTTCGATGTACGTAGCTTCCTTATTCTTTCATATTTTTTTTTCTTCATTTTTCAAATCATCAGTATTCAAACTTTATTAAAACTCAATTTATTTAATTTAAGTTAGATTAATTTATTATGAATGTAAATTTTTTCTAGAAATAAATCTTTTTCAATACTAATTCTTTTTTTTAACTTATTTACAATGCTCAAATTTGAGCTCTTGTTTGAAAAAAAAATGTGAAATTACTTTGGGAAGTAGCCTTTTACTTTTGAAAATATCATATATTATGTTTATAAAGTATTTGCAATTAAAAGCGAATTTTACTAATGGTGACTACTTAACAGGACTATATATTACTACTCAACCTCAGGCCTCGGCCGCAACGGTGTTTGCCTTTTAAAGAGATGATTTTCATTGCGAACTAAAATATCCAAAGGAACCCGTATCCTAGTGCCAATGATAAAGCTGTTTGGGTCCAAATTATGGAATGGTCATTTTGAGAGGAAAAATAAAAAAGAAATTTATCCATTCACCATCCTACCAAAAATTAATTAAGTAATTTCTAAGAAAAAAAGTTCACGAAAAAACAATAAACTTTACTATTCTTATGCTGGATAATGAAAACAATTAAGGTATAATAACGTGAAACGCATAGCTGAATGCATACTGATAAGATTTAAAACAAAGTGCGTTGTCCTCAATCTTAGAGCATCATTATTACCATTCTCTTGATGCTTACATTTCTTGACTAGATAATATCCTTACGTTCCTGTGCAAGCAGGGCGAACATAATAGGACTCTATCTCCTATATGCAAAGCCAGTAGCCATCATCAAAGATTTTTTTTTTTTTATATATAACAAATAATCATCAAAGTTAATTTATGACATTTGGTTCGTGGCGCCTGTGTCTCTGGTTGGGCTGGTGGTACATCTCAATTTTGCGACCATTGAGCGGCTGAATGGGCCTTGCGTTGTGCTTGCATGTTGAGTCCAATGGTGCTTTTAGGAGCTCCAATTGTTTCTTAGAGATTGTCCTCAGCTGCATGCCCAATCAATTAGCAAATGAACTCTTACCAAGTAAATGATGTACATGTTTTGACCAAGCAAAATAAAAAAATAAAAAAATAAATGTACATGTATATCTTTCCAACAGCTAAGGGAGAAATTATTGCATATTTTTAGAGCATACTAATTATGTATTTTAAGAAAGATTTTTATTAATGATTTTAAATGAATTTATATTAATTACTACTAATTTGAAATTGAAGATAATTTGTTTTTAGAATATGCATTTATTGTATTCTAGCTGTATACAATAACTTTATAAGAAAAATTTTAGATGCTTTAAGAATAGGAAAAAAAATTGCATATTATCATTCAATTTTTAATATATCAGCTATTGTATTAAAAATATAGTGAAAGTAGGAGGCAATAATAACCCTAAAAATTTATATGATATGATGTGACTAATACTCATAGGGTTAACATATATGTTAAGAAGGTTAATAATTATTTTGATAATATTAAAAAAAAGGTAATTTTAAAAAAACTAACCTTATATTGGAAGTATAATTTATTTTATTTCTATTCACTCTATTAATAAGTATAATTATTAATGTAAGAATAAAATATGAAAAAGAAGAATAAAATCTTGATGATTTAAAATATGAAAGAAACCCTAACATGGCATATATTATAAAATCGAGAAAATACAAAACATATCTTTTTTTCTATCTGAGAGCATAATTTCTCTAACTTCTTTAAGGAGACCATATAATTAAAGTTACCTTGCCAAGGATGTTCCAGGTGACACCCTCTTTGCATGGAGGAGTGGTGAGAGAGCCATAGTATTTAAAATACCTATGGGCCCTTCTATTTAACTCATTTATACCAAAGGTGCCAAGAGCAATTTGGGCATCCTTCTCATTGCCAAGCTCAATCAACTTGTCCTCAATCTGCACCCCATGGTCAACTTGTTAGTACTATCAAGTTTCCAATTGCTCCTTCATAACACAAGAATTCAGGACATAAGTGAAATGTTACTTCAATTCTACCTTGGAGATGATTGGGTCAGGATCACCCAATTTGTAGAGCACTGCCACAACTGCTGTGTCATTATTTTCAGTCAGGTGGACTAGATGGAGCTCGGCAACATGTCTGTGTGCAGAAGATTTGTGTTTTTAATTTTATTTTAAAAAAATCATTAAAAAAAAAAAAAAAACAGAATCTAGTTGGATTGGTTTTCCAGGTTAAAGTTCTGTTTTAGGTATGTGTTGTTTTAGCTTGATTTTTTATTTCGACTAATTAGTCAAGACATAGAATTATAGAATTAAAGCTAAGAGGCTTTTGAAGACAGGATATAAACAGAAAACAAGTCATAAAAACTTTATTAAAATTATATAACTAAATGTCTTTCTAAATGATAATTGCTTGACATAATCGAATGAAATCTTCATTTAATAAATACTATTAGAGTACCATATCACTTAAAGATATGGCATAGATAGTTTTTATAAACAGCAATCCTCTCTTCATGAGCTAGTTTTTGAGGTTGAGTTGGACTCACTCGATACTAAGAAAGATGATATTTGTAAAGTTTATATTACTAGATTTCCAATTTTCTTTTTCTATTATAGAAAACATATCAATCACTTCATTTTTTTATTAGATACCACAGCCAACTTGATTAAAATTTGACATGCCTTAAGATAGAGAGAGAGAGAGAGAGAGAGAGAGAGAGAGAGAGAGCTTACATACGACCATTAGCCCGGTGCTCTGCAGGAGAATGCCAATGCAATTGTTTCAAGGAGTACTTTTTTCCATTTATATTAATATCTCCTACTTTTCCTTCAAAATGCACCTATAAATGGAAAACTTAATCATATTAATTGCTTATTAGTTGGTAATGGACATTCCTTAAAGAGAAATCATCAAATGGGTTGGCCACAAATTTTCTATAGAATTGGAAGGAGAGGTTTTACAGTTCAAGTTTTCACTGTGCTTCTGGAAAAACAAAGCAAAACAAAACAACCCAAAAAAAGAAACCCCTTTTGCCCTTCATATTGTTACAATTCAAGCCTTTGATGTCTTTTGGTTATAATTGATATCATCATCAAAATTTCAAAATGGCATATGGTTATGTAAGTATATATATCTAGGTTATTGCTTATAGAGGGTTCCATGAATGCTTATATGGGATTGAAAAAAAAAGCTAAAAAAGAAATTTGTTAGCACAAGAACAAACCCCAATGTTGAATTTGTTGTTAACCAGTGTGGCATTTGTAGGAATGTAGTGTCTGTCTAAGGACTTCAGCTGCTTGCTGAAGACAATATCAGGCTTCCCAAGGTCCACAGGACTCTGAGCTTTCCCATTTGAGCATGCTGCAAATGATGGACTCAAGCTTCCCCATTTCTCGGGACCATTTGGACCAGTATAACCAAAATTAGCCGAATCTATAGTGTAACATAAAAAATATTTCAATTACATAACAACTTAGCAAGTAACGATACCAATATATAAAACTTTTATCCTAGAATTTTGAGAATGACAAAACTAGACCTCTAAAACCCCACAGAGCTAAAGAAAAACAATACTATAGGGCATAGGCAAGAAGACAGTGTTAGGAAGTTTTTGATTATAAACTGTTTTGAATAATAATAAAATTAAAAAAAATTCCAAATACACTATGTAAGATCGTGCAGAACTTGTATAATGAAGGAAAAAAGAAAAAGTGTAGCACCTATTTCATTTGTGAGAAGCAAAACAAAAGTAGGTGAAACTCCATGAAAGTGGAAATCTTACAGTCATCTGCAGAAGTGCATAGAGCCAAAACTGCTATGGTAAGGATTGAGAAGGGAATCTGCAATGCCATTGTGGATGGTAGCTATCCGCTTTGATCTGAGAGCCTATATATATATATATATATATATTGTGTACTGTTCTCCAATTATCTCCAATTATCACTGCTATGAAGTTGTTGGGGGCATGCTAAATTTGGACCTTGATTGGTGGATACTTACGAGATGAGTGGGGAGCCCTTGCTGTCTCTTTCTATTTATGCACGCTCTGCTACCATGCGGCACATTACAGATTCTTTGTAGAGAAATTCTTAGGTGATTTTAGAGTGCTACGTGGATTGTGCAATAATATAATTTATCTTCTTTGTGACTTATGAGTACATTTTTTTTCTGCGTATCACAATTATATGTGGGGAAAAAAAAAAAAACGTATCAGTTTATGTTCTGTCATGGTAACTATAACTATGCAAAAATCAAGGAAAGAAAAGAAACGAATCTCCCCTCTAACGTTGTCTTTAACAAAGCAATTAAAGTCTGTATGAACTATGAAGCAAGGTATTGATTATTACGTGAATAAGGCTTAACATTAGTGAACAAATCGAGAGTAATAAAGTTACGGTCAACGTGTAATCCAAGAAAAAAGGGGGTAACGTCTTTAAAATTATTTTAATGGTACCTACCTTTCGGTAGCCAACCAAGTCCATGAAGAATATAGAGATATATGCATATATGGTGTGTTTCTTTTTAAAAGTAAGTCTTTATATTCTTTAATAAGTTAAGATTATATACTTTATTGATTTAAAAACAAATATATTCCCAATTTAGATACAGCAAACACATTTTCCTTTTTTTACTAGTCTTCCACGTCATTGATGACCTTCCTTAGGAGTTGGAGAAAAGTATTGATACGGACGTAAGGGGTAGGCCACTTTGGGTGATACACAGTGAGGGTAAGGGAATATTGGATTGGGGACGCTTTGAAAGCACTTTAAGAGGCTGGGAATGGAGCGACCACACTCTCTTTGATGTTCGTGTTCAAAGACGCGTAATGCCAATGAGCAATGGTACAACCGTAACGTATTTGGACGCCAGTTTGGATATCTAAGAATTAATTTCGGGAGGCCAAAATTAATTTTATTTTTTTATTTTTGTTTCATTTCTTTAATTAAAATTAATTATGATCTTAAAATTAATTTTAAATATAAATAAAAATTTCTTACTTTTCAATTTCACCATAATTGATTTTTTGTATTTTTTTAAATTATATATATCTAAAAATAATTTTGATCAATACTATCCAAACATAAATTATTTTTTATATCAAATTACTAAGTATAAATCATTTTATCTTAAAGCTAATTATAATCAAATCACTTTCAACAAAATTAAGCCTATGTTTGGATGCATGGTGGGTAACGTTGAAATTGATTTTGCAATGTCAAAATTGATTCTGAAAATTTTTTGTGTTGTTTGGTTTTGGACTCCTAGAATCAACTCTTGCCTCTAAAATTGATTTTAGGAAAAGTAAAAATTTTCTACTTTATGCCAGAGTCATGTTTAGAAGAACTAGTAAATATAAATCACTTTATCTCAAAATTAATTCTAAATAAATCAATTCTACAAAATCAATTCTATCTAGAATCAATTTTATAAAAATAAAACTAAATATGCTATAATTCTATCTAAAATCAATTCTACAAATATAAAACCAAACACACTACAAAGTCTCAAGACATGGCAGTAACACAACAAACAGTGCAATAAGCTTGAGTACAAAATGAATGCATATGAAATTTTTTTATGTGAAATGCACATGAAAAAAATGAGAACAGACACTAGCCACTTATTAAAAACATACAATCATTAAATAACAAAATCATTCTTTATAAAAATTTAATATAAAATTTTATCTAAAATATAATGTGTGATTATTTATATTCATTGAGTGGTTGTTATTTTTTTAAAATATTTTATTCTATTAAACAAAATATAAATGATCCTTTTGTTTAAATAAATTATATGTAATTATTTTTAATAATTTGAAGATATAATATGTCTTAAAATTAAATATTTTCTATTAAAATTAACTTTTTTTAAATTATATATGCATTTTAATTTTAATACATTATCAATGTAAAAAATTTTTATACAGATATCCAATTATGTATTGCTATATTAATAAAAATATTTGACTACTGTTCATTATTTAAAAAATATTATAGATATAAATATATGATTAGATGACAGTGTAAAACTTTTTTATACTAATAGTGTATCAAAAGTAATTTCATTATATATTGTACTTTATTATACTTATATATGTTTAATTATTAATAATTTTTTACTACGAAATTTTACATATATATAATATTAACTTTAAGTAATCATATTTATCAAATAAAAAAATAACAGGTTAAGTTTTATTTTTTTATAATAATTGCAAATTTTTTTTGTATGTGTTAATGTTTCATGGTAATTGCAGTGATGGTTTGGTATAACATCATGTACTTTTAAGTTTCTTGCAGTATTCCCTTATTTTCTTGCCACGGCTCGAGACTATATAATGTAACATGATCTCGAAACTGTTTTATTATTATTCAATGCCAATAGAGTTGGCTCATTTGATTAATATTTTGCTCATATATGTCATAGTTTGGATTTGAATTTTAGATTCTTTTATTATTAGTTAATTTGTAAATACCTTTAAAGTGCTTGGTGAACTAGAAGCATATATTAACCTTCGATTAAGATGATCCTTTCCTTAACCCTAAACTTTAATGTTAAAAAAAAAAGGTACAAAATGATTCTTGTTTCTTGTACAATCAAATTTTTTCAAAACCCAATTACATTTTAGTTTTGGTTACTTCGTGGGATGCAAAATCAGTGCCTACCTAAGGTTGCTCGGGGGTATAAAAAATAAAATAAGATTTATGGAATACTATGTAATAGCTGTATATTTCCGTAACAGAATTTCATTTTAATTTTTTAAAAAACTTTATAATATTCTTTTTCGGCACAAACCTTTATAATATTTTAATGAGTGAAACGGCATAGTACAGCTACCATTACATCAATGCCATCGTAAATATTTGAATTTTGCTTTGATAAATTCGAAGTGGAACAGCTATTTCGCCGGTTCAATGTGTATGGATGTATATTGTCCATGCTAAGTATGGAATTTGTTTTACATGCATTTGCACGTTGCATTGTCCCCTTGAAAAGCCATGACTGAAGAGCCAAGTTAGTTGAATATTGTTTCTTCAAAACAAAAGTATGAAAAGCCAAAACCCAAGGAAAATACAAAATTTCATTAATGAACTAAACTACAAGATGCAAGTATACGCCAGTCAAAATTAATCAACACCTCGTCTTGTGTTGGTAGTTTAATTGATAAGAATTAGGGAGATGTAATTAGTTTATAAACTATAAGGATATTCTTCATCCCAATTTTTTTTTTCATTTTTCTAATTCCCATATCCTCTCCAATCCACATGCCTTGTTAGGGGATTTCTTAGAGGCCTAATTACTATGAGACTCCTCCATTAGACCCAGACGTTTAGATCTAAGCTTTACCATAATAATAATAATAAGATCAACACTTTCATTTTTTTCATCTTCCACCTTGTTCGTTACCTTCCTAATGGTTGATAAATTCCAAAAGTATTGTAAACAATAATGCCACCATATCCATTAATTAATGATTCTCTAAAAGTTCCGTTGTACAAATATGCAAAGAAATTCATTCACTAATGCTTCTCTTGTAGTTTTGAGAAAGATATCAATCTCATCCCCAACTGCCAGGGAATCAGCATTAAAAATTTGATTTTATAACCGCTGGTTACCTAGTTAAGAGGTTCTCAATTGGTGAAAATTTTAGTTCGTTTTTCATTCTGCCCATGGTGAAAAATTGAGTAGTTTTGAGGTAGTAATTAATTAGTAAATAACGGCCTTTGACAACAATGAAAGACTAACCATTCCTTAGACAGCACCAAGCCTCAATGGCCTTTACTTATCACAAGAGCCAAGAGGTCTTACATGGATTTAAGTTGTTTTCATCAGGAATTGAAACTAGAGAGTAAAAAGCATCAAAATACTTTTTATAAAAAAAAAAAATTAATATCAGAAAAAAGTTAAAGACAAAGTTAGAGATTCCACTACTCATCCAGAAGAGCCCCACAGTTCCATATTCCCAAAGAAAACGGACTACTTGGTCTACCACTGCCACAGATGGTTTGCTTCCCATCATATAGACCATCCTACCTATTGAATCCAATTCAGTTCACATGTGCCATTCATAATTCGATGAATCCAAAATTACAACTAATATAATGCTTCTTGTTTCTTCCTTTTGTAGCACCCAAGGCTTAGAGAACAGGAGAGCTTGGCTCGATTAATCTATGTATACGTCCCCCACTTACAATAAAAGGGATATAAATTCTCCACTAGAAAAAGCTGCGGTTTGATCAACTTAATGAGTTGTATGTTTTCAAGCACCAAAGTCCAAAGAGATTAGGGTTGTGATGAATGCTGACAACCAGGAGTCCAGGATAAAAATCTTTTGCCTGGACTCCATCTCTTAAATATGTTTATCCATCTAATCAAATTTTGCTATGTACAGAAATTATGGCGATTTCGAAAAAGTTAGTTTAAAAAAAATGATATTATCACTTTATCTGTCAAATTTTTATTCAAAGGGAACAGAAGATTTTAATCTATGATGAACGTGACGTTTAGAACAAATGAACATTCTCAATATGCATTTATATTTTAACAAATAGTAACAATATTTTGTAAGGTACATATTGAATATATATTTTTCTAAAACAATTAGAATAAATAATGAATATTATTTTAATTCTTTACTGAGTATTTAAAAGACACACGTTACTTTTTTTTTTTTGATAAAAAAGGAAACTTAGGGCAGTCCTACAATTTGGTTTCTTTTGTTTATTATGTTTAAATGTTTTTGGCCATAGGCACGAGTGAAGAAGACGAGCGAAATGAACCTCCCCCAGTTGAACGTTTATAGACTGTGGTTCTGTTAAAATAGGCCTTTGTATCAGATATTGGAATCTTCAACCCACCTACTAGCATGTGCCTTGTTCAAGTCCTCAAGATCTAGTATTTGATTTTATTTTTATAGAATTAGTTATATATAAAATTAATTTTGATAAAATTAATTTGATTAACAATAATTTTGATATAAAATAATTTATGTTTAACAATTTCTTTAAAAATAATTCTGACAGAAAGTAAATAATTTTCACTTTTATCAAAATTAATTCTAAAAATAAAAATTAATTTTAATCTTTAAAAATCAAATATCATAAAAAATTAATAAAATCAATTTTAAGGGCTAAAATCAATTCTAACCTCTCCAAACACAAATCCAAACATGCTAAAAACCGTGTTAACCCAATCCACATGTGGGCTAGAGTTACTTCTAGACATCACATTTAGCAACTTGAGATTTGAATTTTTAAGTAAACTCATCTATTAGTCAATATTACAAAATTAAATCAATACTTAATTAGTGTAAATAATTTGATACTTGTTTTCCTTAAATCAAATCTCTAAAAAATTTGATACTTATTTTCCTTAAATAAAATCATAAATTCAAATTTTATAAATTAAAAAAATTGAAGAAAAAATTATAATTATAGTAAACCAATTAACTTGAGCTAGGTAAATTGGTGATTCAGGCAAAAATAATATTTGAAATTAAACCAAATTGTTTGATTACATTAATTAGATCACAAGTTGACTAACTGAACAATATTCGAGTTAGTCAAGTAGCATTGTTTCACTAGGTATGGTCAATTACATGTATTAGATGACACTAATATCCTACCGTAAACCAAAGCCATGGCGAAGTCATAAAAATTTTTAGATTTAGATTACGCAATAACGAAGAACAAAGTAGATAACGCAACCCACTGTTTTTAGCACCTCAAACAACTGTCGAACGTTTGAGGCACTTGATTCCACTATTTGATATTTTGATATAGTAACAGATTTATCTACCTCAGTGTTAAAGCCATTTTCACTTACATCTACAAAAGGAAATGAAGGCAAAGACATGCACACCGTAAAATTGAATTAAAAATCCTGGTAAGCTTCTTACAAGTTAGAACAACACTCACTGAAGAGCGTAAGTTGCTTTTAGATACTCTATAATCTCTGCACTCTCAAACATTTCTATCCCGGTGTTTGGATCTTCCAAAAAGGGTGCCTGTGAAGCATAACCATCAACATTGACATTATTCCACTAACCAAATAACCAAATACCATGTCATGAAGCTTGCAATGAATGTGTGTACTCGACAAACTCACTATATTGGAACAAGTACCTGGAAATGTCCAGTTTTGTCATACAGAATCTGTCGTTTGGGGCTACCACGAGCACAACTAAAATGAAATATTAAAGTAAGTGACATGGACAAACAAGAGTACATATAATATAGAGATTAATTTCCATGCACTAATAGTGTAAATTTTACACTGGCATTCAATAAGAATACAAAAAACTCTGAATATCATCTTGGGTAGTTGCATAAACTTTAAAATGTTAAGTAACGAATAAAATATAAATCATACATATCCCCCAAATGTACATAATTGTCCATGAAAAATAAATGTATGCATTATAACTCACCAATGAATTTTTATTTTTATTTTTTTGGATAGCAACTCACCAATGAATATTAAACCAAATGAGTTGATACAATGAAATAATATATATAAGAAACACTAATTTGGGATATATAAAGGAAAAACATTAAAAAATAATCAATCTTTCAACTTTATGCTGCATCATCTTGCATTATAGCATGACACATTATTTGATAGTCATAAATAACCACGAACCACTTGTCAGTGTTTTGCAACATTTTATATCATTTTCTTGGTGGCAATGCAAGAAAGAAATATTTATCTCCATTATTAACGCAGAGGAATGTGGATATGTAATATAACAACAGTTTTGATTTATAAACTATGACTGTTTGATCCATCAGCTATAGATATCAAAGTTGTAGCTAATTCTTCATATAAGAGCCAACTAATAGGATCACAAAAGATGCTCCATAGGAATATAATAAATTCAGTTGTGTAATGTAGCATGACCAAAGACACTAAATAATTTGTTGTAACCCCAAAATATGTTCACTAATGGATATTAAATCTAAAAGTTGGCTGCCCAGAAAATCAGGACTTTACTTGATAAGCAAGTGTGGCAGCTCCAACTCTACAAGTACTTCACGTACAAGTTTGCAGAAAGGAGACCCCTGAAAGAAACAATACTTCAAATTTAAAATTCTGTAGCAGCAGATAATGGATACATTATCATGCATACTACAACAACAAACTAAGTCTAAGCCTTGTCCCACTAGTCGCGGTTGCTACATGGATTAGGCGATGCGATAGTGTATACATTCTCATGCATATCAATGTAAAATTTAGTGATAAAAGTACTCAAACATTAGGAAGCATGGTTTGTAGGTTGTCAACCAACCTCATATGCCCATATTTTAAGTGGCTTTGGTGGTGACTTTGCTGGAGTATAAGTTGATCCCTGAAAAGTGAAAACAAAAAATGAGTAGTTATAGAATTCTTTGATGATAAAGGGAAATCTCCACAGCTAAAAATGAAATTCATGTATAACATTCTACCAGCCATCTTGGCATATGCTAGAAATTTCTTCCATTAATTTGGGAGAAAGGGTTGCTTTCAATAAAAATAAGTTAAAACACCCCACTTAGAAAAAGTAGAAAAGTTAAACATAATTTTACCCTTCCAGCTCGAGCAAGCATACCAAGACCAGCAGTCAATGTCTGCAGAAAAAAATAGCCTTTAGATACTACGAAGAATGATATAATTCAACTTTCTGGTGAAAAACCACTGGTAGTAGAGCCAGGTTCTAACCGTTAAAAATCCAAGTGACAAAGTTAAAGGAACACTTCCATCACCTACAGAACAGATAGTGAATGGTCAACACTCAACAATAAGATATTTTTGGGTATAGCATGCATAATTAGCATTAATCAAAACCTTACGGGAAAAATTAATGCCCTTAAAAAATTGCAATGGAACTATGTTATAGTGCTTAAACTGCTAAACATATATATGCTGCAATGTAGCAAGATAGTTTCCAAGGAATGGAAAACGAGGAAGTGTCTAAACTAGAAAATATTTTTCTGAGATATGGAAAATAAGAAATTGCCTAAACTTGCCATTCTTTTATGCTTATGATGTAGGTGATCAAATACAAATTTATGAACTGTATGGTGGCAATCTTTTCTCTCATATTATCATCATAAATATGCCCTTATAGTTATAATGATTGAAATGCAATGGGAAAAAGAAAATGTAACAGAAGTACACAACACAGAAAAGGATAAATATGAAGATACAAACCATATTTGTCAACCAAATACCGGATTATGTCATCTGATTCATACATTGAAACACCTGTGTTTGGGTCAACCTGAAAGCAAGAAACATAAGAAAAATATTATTTTGAACTCAAGTCCAGAGACACTGGGTAATCTTCACAAGGCATCATAAGGCAAATGACAATAGACACATTACAAACATAACCGGTGAAAATTAGGGCAAAGCTTTCAGCAAATTAACAATATATATATATATATATATATATATATATATACTTGCAACTCATTTTAGCTTACATTTTTCTTTATAATTTTATAATTCAAACCTTCTGACCCAATTGCAAGAGAATGGTGATGTAAGATGCCTGAAGTATTCATGAAAAGCTGCAGTATAGTTTTTGCATTCATTTCACTAAATTAGTTTAGTTTAGTGGATTTTCTACCCCTCCTCTTCAAAATGTCTCAGATATCATAATAAGAAACTAATGATTTTGTTTTGTTGTTTGTTTGCTTTAAGTTTTAAGGATTCAATCTTACCATGTAGGGGAACTGCTGTTTACCACCCATCTGAGCAACCTTGGGACGAAAATTTGGGCCGTTTCTTGGACAAGGATAGAAAAGAACATCTAGGTCCAAAATAGCAACAATTTCTCTAACCTGTGTATAGCCAAAATATTAGTCCACAACAAAAAGAAGGTTTGCTAATATAATAACAGAAGAATGCTACTATTAGACAATGAAGCAGTCAGACTTTTAAGGTTTCAACTTTATTATTATGCCTGATATTCGTTCCAACAAATAAAAGGAAAGTAGAGCAATTATTTATCCCTCTCCGATGACATATCATGCTGATCATCAAATTCAAATTCCTAAACTTAAAAGCTGAGCATTCTGACTGTGTAAGACTTCACACTACAGCAAGAGCTTATCACTCTCATGGAGAAAATCTATTTTGGCAACTTACACTTTGCATAAAAATATGAGAGTATATTCACTTAACTATGTGCATCAAAGCCCCCCCCTTCTCTATCTCTCTTCTTTTTCTTCTTTTTTCCCCCTCTCCAGTCCCTTAACAGTAACCCACCCCATAAAAAATTTGTTTTCCCTCAAAGTATAAACAAATTCTTCGAAAAAAGAAAAGAGCAAGAAGAAGAATTCTCATGAAAAAAAATTTGATGTGAACCCTTCAAAACTAAAATCTGTACCTTTCGACAAAATGGACAGCTGCACACAATCCATGACAGCAGATAATTAGAGCAAAAAACAATACAGGGAATTAGTTTATTCATTAGAGTAACAAGTAGAAAGCCAAAAATGTGCAATAAGCAAAACAGAAAGGTAGCTATCTATCTTTGCTTCAGGAAAATAAGGAAGAAGGGACTAATAGCATGTTTGGTTTTGCTTTTGGAGAGCCAAATCATGGTTTGGGCAAAAGCTTGTCTCTAGTAGCTTTTGTCCAAACCATGGTTTTGGGGTTCCAAAAGCAAAATCAAGCATGCTATATGATATATTTAGTCCAATGCATGAATGCAAACTGACTAAATCTGACATTTTTAAAATACCGACAGAGAAATACAAAGTACCTCTCAAATTCATATATCTCAACAGGCTTCTCTGGGCGAGGGCCTAATTTTCCTGTTTCTTTTACCTTGTAGCCTGAAAGCAAACTACTAAGGTTATCAAGAAAATAAGGAAAAAGATTTGGGAAAAAAAAAAAAAAACAAAGGGTTAAACGTAAATATGTTTCTATATGAGATGAATATGTTGCCATATGATAAGTATTTTCAGAAATTATTCCCAACTGCATACCATGCGACTTTTAATGTTTCCACTTCGCAATTCACAGTTGCAAATCAGCTAGATAATTAATGAGTATTTGAAAATTGACCTAATTAAGCTAGTATGCAGCAATGAGCATCAAACATAAAAGAATGAAGATGCTACCAGAAACTTCCATAGCATATTGGTTTGGTGGAATTTCATCCTTAGAAACAAATGAAAAAGAATACCTGCAATGGCACAACAGAAACACGAAAAAATTCAATATTTCTGCCAAAATTTTTCATATGTTCACACATAACACAGTCCATTTAGAACAGCCTCAATAAAACTGAGTCAACAAAATGTATACAGAAATCATGTTAGGTTGGCTTTTACAATTTTATATATAGAGTATAAACTACATTGAGTCATAATCATATGAATCATTCATGCATTCACCAAAATCCTTTTGCAATCAACAGAGAGGAAAATTCCAATGCAAAAACAGATTTCTTAATTATGATATTCTACTTTCGTCGAGCAAAAATAAATTTTACAAATTGGTAGCTCCATACAAACAGAATAAGTTCAAGACTTTGGCCAGTTTCAAGATATACATTAACCTGTAATGCAGAACTTTTAGAAAGTGAAGCTACTTTCAAATGATTAGTGCATCTTGAGGCCTGGCTCCTATGTTAAGTTGAATACTTAAATCATGTAATGTATATGCTAACACCAATTTGATGAGTTAACGTTATAAATATAACATCTAGTAAAATCATCTTTCATTGTAAGCCAGTTACGACTAGTCTTTCCAAAATGGCCTTAAAAGTGTTGCAGCCTTGCAGGTCCAAGTTGCATAAGAAGCAGTAGCATTATCCTCCTAGCAGAAGAGTCATAAGGCCAACAAGGCAAGACCCCTCTAGCAAAAAGTATTCCAAAATCAAATATTGTCAATAAAAACATTTTATCTGACATTTTCTCTTCCAATTGAACCTGTGTTAGAAACATCACGCGCACAAATAAAGCATTAAAGCCACTGAGATTATTTTACCGCCACACTATGTAGATAGATAATTCAATTTAAAACTATCAGAAATCTCTTCTTAAGCTAACAAGGACTAAATGTTAAAAATACATTGAATCGGTGAAAAATGAAAAAATGCCTGTGTGAAGTGCCTATTTGCTACCCTTTGGATGGTAGATGTGGCCTAGGTAGACAACTAGCCAGCTGTAAATATAAAAGTCTAAAACTAACCAATGATATGCACAAACTAGATATAGACTTCGGAACTCAATCTCACGTATGCATTTGATATAGCATTTGATATAAGGAAAATCTTATTCTTACATAGGTTTAAAATATCTTTTTAGACATTTGGGAATCGATATGTAAATAACTGAAGATTTTTGTTACGCTTTTGCCTTTCTCGTGAATGTGGTATAATAATTGATTAATAGATAATATACGAGAAACTTTTTTTGCCAAATTCACCACTCACGTAACTGAAATAATCACTTATCCGTACATGATTACACAAAGGTCGAAAAGGATGTCCACCATCCGAATGTGCAAATAGCAGTACTCTTGCTTATAATATTTTCTTTTCTCCTAAAAAATTAACCTTCAATTTACCGTGCCACAAGCATCACAATTTAGGTATATTTGTGGTAAAACTTAGAACAGAAAAAATAAAATCAGAAAATAAAGAGAAACCAATGAACAGATAGGGAATTTGCATACCCAGAAACGAAAACTCCAGTGGCAAAGCGTAGGAGCAAGGGAAGAATGGCTCCAAACACCTCACCAGTCTTGTCAGGTCTGACACCAAAGCGTTTGGGCTCAGGAGGCTTGAAATTTGGCGGAGGAGCAAATGTTACTGATGATGAAGGTGATGAAGAACCATCAGTGCTAACAGAAGTAGAAGAAGAAGAAGATGTTTCTGACATGGCTCTAATGCAAAGACTTCTTCTTCTGCTTCTTGGTACCTTCCTAGGCAATGAAAGAGGCCCACAAACGGAGAATTGGGAGAGACTCAAAGCTCCAGCTACCGCCATGGCTCTTTGGTTTGGTTGGGAAAGGGACAGACACAAGACAAGTTCCTCAAAGATAGCAGCAGTGTTAATAATGTGTTATGCGACCTTGTTTTGTGTTTGTAAATGGGGTGCTATTCATTGATTGATCGGTCACTTTACTTCTGATGGCAATATGTTTGGCCAATCACCAATGTAATAGATACACAGGTACTAGATTGTCTGAGTTGGCAGACCCACAAGCAGCTTAACCAAAAAATATCTATTTTGGAGGGATCTATGCACATTGAACAAAGTACGTACTGTCATTTTCAACCCATTGCTTAGCCTCAAGTGACCAACGTACTTCTTCTTTTTGCTTTGGTGAAATAGTTAATGAAAAATTAACTTTCATTCATTAATAAATATTTAATTTTGATATATTATTAATATTATTTTATTTTTTTAACATAATTATCTAATCATATTTAAATGATTAATAGTGTAAAATATTCTATCCTAATAATGTATTAAAATTAATCTTCAAATAATAAAATTAACATGATATTATGGTGTCATTTATTTAAAAAAAAATAATTTTTTCCTTCTTTTTTTTTTTTCTTCAAATTATGAGTTTTTTTTTTCATTTTGATCAACACGCACCTGGTGGGGGGAGGGGGCAAGTGGTCTCTGACCGCAGCGCCGGTCGAACTCGCGCGCGCCCCCAAGGCGTTGCTCCTTTTGCGGGGCAACAGATTGCCACATGTGGTGCGTCTCGGCCACAGGTTATTTTCTGTTGAAAATAAAAATTTTACCCTTTTATTTTTGGTAGTTTAAGAAAAATTTACTTTACATGTATAGTCCAAGCAGAGATGGGCCACAGTGCAAAACAGGCCTTCTAATGGTTCAAACTCTTGGGCTGGCTAGCTCAGCAGATCAGCTTCATGAGGACCACAAACAAGGCCGACTAAGAACCCCACTAGAGAAAAAATTGAGGCCAACTCGATGAAGCTGGTTTTCTCATTCGCTCCTCATGTTGGCTAGGATGTGATATTTTTTGAGGTGAAGGACCAAAAAAAAAAAATGATAATAAGGAGGTGGATAGATTATTCCACAATCAAAGTAGGATACATCAAAATTAGTAAATCTAAACTAATAAAGGATCGTCAACGAGAATTCGAGAATCTTAATTAAAGCAGAACACATTTAGTCTCGTATTAATTTTTGTATTATTTTGACATAAGTTTAGGAAAATAACCCTGACTAAGTACATATGAGATGCCCAAAAATGTTAGGATTCTTTTTACAAAAGTATGTTTGGTAGAGAGATAAAAATAGAGATAAATTTTCTATGGATTGAATTTATGCATAGAAGATTTACCCTCATTTTTACTTCTTTACCAAACACGTCCTCACAAATATTTTATACTCAATGCTTCAAGATAAATGGCATACCAAAAGTACAGATACAGGATGCTGAACTTATAATTAGTTGGTATTTGATACCCATCATAATTTTTCTACCTGTATGCATGACACTCTAATAGCATGGATGTCCATAGTCAGAATGTCAACATAAACTACTAAAAAATAAAATAAAATAAAATCATGACAAAACTGGTTATATTCATTGTTTTTTCAGGCCACCGAGAATATTGGATTTTACATAATTTCAAAAACTACTCGTGTCTGTATTTCACATATATATATATATATATATATATAAGATGAGTGGTTTATTATAAGAATGAAATGAGCAAATTTGGGTTATATAACTTTACGTAGATGGTTAAGATTTAAAATTGTTTAAAGTTCACATGATTACTTAAAAAAGTCATGTGACTTTATATTTTAATTTTGATCATTCATATAAGATCCAATAATCAAGATTTGCCCCTCTCTAGGGATGTAAAGGGGTGGGGTGGGGACCGGGAGGTGGAGGCGGGGGAGAGCCCTCCGTCCCCCACCCCGTGGATAAATACCCATTCCTGTCCCCCGTCCCATATCCATATAGGTACCCGCTTTTAAATTTTCCGCGAGTTTACAGGTACCTATGGATATTTATCGATACCTGATTCAAAAAATTAAAATTAAATATAAAAATTTTACAATCATAAAATATTTAAAATAAGTACAAATACTAATCTAATTCTACAATTCGAACTCTAACAACTTAATATACTTAAAATAAAAATAAACACATAAAATAAACACAAAATAAGCATAATAATCTAATTTTTTAATCTAAATTCCAACAAATTAAAATAAAAATAAACACATAATAGTAATCCAACTATTAATTTTATATATAATCAATACAAATAAATCCAATTTTCTAAATTAAACATTACTCTAAATAATTTAAATAATAATAATATTAGTCTAACTAAGTTAATAATTTAAGAGTAAAATAGTAATTTTATATAGGTACCCACATGTATAGGGATAGTGATCCCCATCCCCGCCTCGTTTAATAAGCGGGGATTTAAAATCCCCGTCCCCATTACCCGCAGGGTAAAATCTTCCCCCCATATCCGCCTCGTTGCGGGTATCCATGGGATGGATTTTTTTGATATCCCTACTCCTCTCACATGATACACTATATATATATATATATATATATATATATATATATATATATATATATATATATATATATATATATATATCAGTTGATGATCTATATACATTTAACCTGTCTAGTCAAATTCAAATCCTATTGAACAAAGTAGAATTATGATCTGGAGCTACTTTTTTAGTTCAATCTTGTGAATAAATCTTTAACCGGCAATTACATCCTGATCTTTGAAGCTGTCTGACTAACTGAACAGGTTAGAAATAAATGTAGTCTCATTCTGGAATTCAACAAAGTGCTTCCAAGTTCCAACCGACCATGAATTAACGAAATTTGAGATCAAAATTCAAAACGCAATTATGGTCTATGACTATTGATCGAGACCATGGGATTGTTTAAAAGTGTTTTTGTTTTTTTGTTTTTTAAAATTGTTTTAAAAATCAGTTTAAATTCAGTTTTAGAAAACAAAAGAACAGAAAAATCTGCTTGGATAATTATTTTTAAAAAAAAAGTTTTAAAAATAATAAAACAAAAAACTTGTTTGACAAATATTTTTTAAAAGTAGCAAACAAGTATAATATAGATGTATTATTATAAGAGTATCTCCAAGACTAATTCTATTTTAAATTTCAATTTTGACTCTAGTTTTTGTCATACTACTATTTGATACCTGTGCTATACATTGGGTAAAAAATTGATTGTTAAATAAAATAATAATTATTAAAATTAACTTAATGAAGTGATTAAAGTTTAATAATTTGAACTCGTGCAATGCATAACAAATAAATAAGAATGTTAAATACATAATAAGAACTATAATTATGAAATAATAGCACAAATAAATCAGAAATTTATCCCTTAATATATTACTCCATTCAAATGAATATAGTAAAACTAGTGTTAAGAATCCGTGCGATGCGCCGAAGTAATAGAGTATTAAATCTAATACTTTTAAAAATTCATTTCATTAAGATGTTAAAATATAACAATGAATTTTTAAAGTGAAATTGATAATAAATAATAAACACTAAAAGTGATAAAAAAATGGTAAATGATAAAAGTTATAAATAATAACGTATAACATACATACAAACTGAAACTAATTATAAAGTATATTACAAATATTCATAAACATCGAATATGATCATGAATATTAAAAAGAACACCAATGAAATTGAGCAATTACTAAGACATTAAGTAAAATTAATTGCCCAATCCAATTACAAAATATAAACCCTAAAAAAATTACGTTCAAATTATGCTGATAAAGAAATAAGGTTACAATAAATAAATAATTTTTGTAGTGAAATTATTTTCCATATTTTTTTTTTATTTTTTATTAAGTATAAGTCCAAAATTTATTTGCTATCGTTAGATTAATACCCTTCTTATGGATTAATTGTGAATTAAGAGTAAACATTGGTTTGGGTGAAATATTCTAATGCTAATCATTGAATTTTGGTTTCAATGGATGGCTGCATGTTGAAGCTGTCACAAGAGGTTTGGTTTCGTAGCTTTCTCTTTCGGTGATAAAATTGGATGGCAAAGGGACAAAAATGCATCCAGAAAATGCAATCTTGAGTATGAAGAGTTAGGGGGATTTGTGGTTGTTGGGCTTCACGAATTTGGAGGCGAGGGCAAATTTGAAGAGGCAGCAGGTGAACTGCAACAGGAGAAGGAGTGAAATCGTGGTGTGTGAGATCGGAGAGGATGGTGGCATTTTCAGGTTCAACGAGAATCAAAGACAGTGTAACATAAAAGATACAACTTAATTACATACATGCCACCAAGCTTTTCATTGTTTTTAAAAACAAAATCTTAAAAACAATTCTAAGCTGTTTCCTGTTTTCTGTTTTTAAAATTCATAGCTTGTTTTATAGTTTTCAAAACTAATATTAAAAAAACAACTTACCAAAATTGTTTTTTTGTTTTTTGGTTTTTAAAAGCTGAAAACTATTTTTAAAAATCGTTGTCAAACAGCCCCTATGTATTTGCATTAGATTTTGTTTACTACAGGTAATTAAACCTGCTTTGGCGTTTTTGCCGAAAGCTAAAACAAACAAAGCTGATGTTAGAAATGTTACAATGTTAAGATATGTTCAAGTGTGTAAAGCGTAGAAGCCTATTATGTGATGAAATTTTTAGATGTTAAGTGTAAGAAGAATGTGTTGTTTTATATTATCTATGCAACTTAACAATTTAGTTATAATATTAAAATATATAATGACAATAGAACAAAGTGATTATTCATAGAAGTAAAGTATTGAGTATAGAATGATCCTTTTTTTCGTATGATATAGCACCTACAAGTTTTTGGCATATAATTTATCGTCTTCTCATATGAGTGTCAAATGATAAATAGTGCTTACTGAGTCCTAAATTTCATAAGATGAAGAAAAATTAACCAATCAAAATGACTGATGCTGCTCGGCCATGGATGCCGTCCAACCATTGAGATGCAAATGTCACAATCAAGTGTGCCTTGTCAACCGACCATGGTCCCCGATTCATCTCCAACCATGTCTAAAACCTATTTACCTTTCTTGAATATTGGATTGGTTTAAGTGTTTTAATATTTTTTTTTTATAAATAAAAATTTTGAGTACAACTGTATAAGTTTTTTGAATAGAAAAATAATAATAATAATAATGGTGGAGACACTTTATTTTTTATAAATTAATTCAACTTTAATCAAATTAATTGAAATTCTGTAAATTTTGATCAGTATTAATAATTTAGAAACAAAAAAGGGGAGGAAATGTTGGAGAAAATTCTGGGTCAATTGTGTGCGTGTGTATGAATGGAAAAATAGTGCGGATTTTATGACTCTGAGAGTGAGGAAGGAATAGTTTCTGGATTGATCGTGGAGTTCATTACATCCATTTGAGTTCTTAATGTCTAATGTGGATAACCAGAAAAACAGAATCTTTCTTCTTTGAGAAGGATGGTTACATTACATAACAGCAGCAAGATGCCAAATTTGGTGGAGAAACTGAATGATGTACTGCTGCACAACCTAACTTCTACTTGGCTTACATCCTTTCATTTTTCTTTATTAAGAAAGAAATTAAACAGATGCTATAACTATATATATTAACGGCAAGAAATTCTAATATCAACACGTGGTCACTTAAGAATTTTTTCACATAAGTTTTTTTTTTTTTTGGGGTGTCCACATTAGTAGCTATATATATTTAGAGTTTAAGGTTAAGAGATGGGAGAAGGGATAGGTATGTGAGAATTAAACTCTTGATTCAATGCTAATAATTCCCTAATACAAGAATCAAGGAAGTGACACTTGAGTTAGAACTAATCGTTAAATTAGTGATGATGTATTCGTACATCAATAACATTTGTTCATTTTAATATCTCAAAATAATAATAATACTCCCTTTATTTCATATTGATTGTCATTTTTGAAAAAATAGTTTTGTTTCACATTATCTTCCCATTTTAAATATTTTAACATAACATTAATTGTTTTATTTTTATTTTATTCCTCTTTGCATAAATTATGTTTGGATTGGGTTATGTTAATTTAAAGAGATAATTAATACTGATCTAATAAGATATAGAATAATTAATCTTTTACTTGGTTTTATCTTAAAAAATTAAGATTATTAATTTTCTTAATTTTAGCACACAATCTTAAAAGAAGTATCAAAATGAAATAGAAAGAGTAATAATTAGTTATGAGATTTTTCAACTTACTCCAACTTCCAACCTCCACTAGCGACCAATAAAACCGCAGAAGTTTCATAATTATTTCTATCATGCATGCGAGTTGACAACACCCAACACTATGGCCTACATCAATTTTGTCATGGTGCTGTTCTATATACTATGAAAAGTTTTTTAATAAGTGCCCTAAGGAATCAAGAAAATGAATATTTTAATTGAAAAAGTAAGATGTTAAGTTTGTAATATCTTAAATACATTAAAATTTCCAAAATCTTTTTAATCTTAATTTCTTAAAAGGCACTGATTAGGGAAAAAAAAAAAAAAGAAAAAATCTACTCCTCATAATTATGATCTCACTTAAGTGCAATTTTTAGAAGTTTGGGTCTCAAGCTCCAATAGTCAAAGCTTCAATTCGGGTTCCTTGAACTGACCATGTCTGCTCCAAATTAATATTGCTACTTTGCCATCAAAAATAAGTTTCAAATTAACATATAAGCTAGGCAAAGATTAATCTCATATGCAATGCCAAAGTATTAGTTGGTGATGATTTTGAAGATGGATTTGGGATGGGAAGTGATAAGGACCCTAATGCATCACACCCAAGTGATCTTAAAAAAGAAAGTTTATCAATGTGCTAAATTTGTTACTATCAAAACAAAGAGTGCAGTTTAAGAATCTGGACTGGCCGCAACATAATTTTCTTTTATTCAAACTTCGAAAGCTTTGAATTGTGATATCCTTCTGAAAACTAAGTACGTGTGATGAAGTGAAAACTACAAATAGCTATCTCTTGTGCATGAATTTACACGTTTAAAAGTTGTGACAAAAGCACGGTGCTCTTCCCGTTTTGTTGTCTTTTTTCTTTTGTATACATATGTGCATTTTTCTTTGGCAATTATGAGTCAGAAATGATTCATGTTACATTGGTACAAAGAGGGAGAAGAGGGAGGAGGACAAGAGGAAACGCGCTTTCAATTAGAGGCCGAGCTTAATTCAACATGCTTTTATTTTGGTGAGTCAGTCAAGCATATGTTGATGTAACACCAGCATCATAGGAAACAAGGGAAAAGAATAGTCTATGTGGCATTGGATGTGGAAAGCCACAAGGATCTCACAAGAAAATTTTCTTACTCCATTATATTCATTACTTAACAAATTAATATGGATTTGATTTGACTTAAATGTCATATAAAAAAGTTTTACATAAATATTTAATCATGTATTATCATATCAACAAAAATATTTAACCTAATCACCCACTATTTTAAAAGTTTTATAGATAGAAACTTCTGATTGGATGATAATTTAAACTCCTTTACACTAATAATGTATCAAAATTAATCTCAATTAGTATTGTGGTGGTTAAAAAATATGATAGTAGGTGATTAATAAAATAAAGATCGCCTAAAATGCTAATTTATTAAGCAATGAATAGAATAAATAAGAGAAATTTCTTATTCTTAAAACATAAAAATTGTCAATAGAGTTAACTTATTTGGCCAGCTTTATGCATATGTCTCACAATGATTTAGATTCAATTTTCAAGTTTTTCTATTGATAGATGATCTATATATATCTCTTAAGTGTTTAATAATCTTAGAGGCATGCCCTATTACTAGATTGAGGTAAACTTTCCCCTCATCTAAATTTTTACGAGCCAAAAGAAAACATATATAAATTCAACGGAATCAGTCAACCACTTGGGCTTTTGATGGGCCTACTCCATCCAACACGGTCTCACGCACGATCTTTCCCTGTTATAGTGGGGCCTGGACTATCCGGTGATACTCCACTAGCTCCACAACCACCGAGGCCATGATGACTCACCTCTGACCAAAAAGATTAAAAACAAAAAAAAGACATGATGACTCACCGAGTCATTAAATTAACTCCATGAGTTGACTCATTCTAAAACTCAGCCATTGTTCCGCTCTAGTCATCAGCATCCAAGGAGTTTCAAAAGTGCATGACCCGCTGATTCCCTGCCAAATGACAAAGTTATGGAGGGGAACCATCCAGAGAGTAATTATTGGTCAGAAATTCTCTACTCTAGATACTCTATTTAATACTAAATATATGTAAATTTATGTAACCCGTGCATGATAAAACGTGCCAATCTCTAATATTGTATTCATACATATCCATGGAAGGTTGGTTAAGATGTAAATAATTTTGATTTCTGTAAAGAGCACACGACTTCAAATTTTAAGAAAATAACTTTTGTGAGAACATTTTTTTTTTTATTGATTTTTTTGTGAGAAGACTATATAGCCTTTATACTGTAGAAATTAAACAAAGATATTAGTTTAATATACAGTTCAAATTTACTGAACTTATAAAAATGTGTCATGATTAAAAAAAAAAAAGCTTGAATAAAATACATAATAAATGACCTAGTACATATTGTTTACCTAAGAATTTTCCCCATCCGAAATCCAGAAAGACAAATAGGTATATTGCGTAATATTGGAACATTATGAGGGCATTTTCCACAACCACCGGCTTTAAATACATACCCCATAGGTGCCTCCTCCTATTTCAATCATATAATTCTCAAAAGAAGTTGTTCTAACTCTTAAGCTCCATATACACTTAAACTTAGCAATCACCAAAGAAAAGTCATGGGAAATTGCCTAGTTCTTCAAGAAAAAATGATAAGGGTCATGAAAAGTGATGGGAAAATTGTTGAGTACAAAACACCCATCAAAGTGCACCAAGTTCTAACACAATTTCCAGGCCATGCAATATCTGATTCACTTCAAGTCCTCCAGCACCTTCACCCTAACACCAAACTTCTCAAAGGTCAGTTATACTACCTTGTTCCTATGACACCACCACCTTCTTCACCAAAAGCTAGCAAGAAGAAGGTGAGGTTTGCTGAACCTGAAGTGGAAGGTGCAAAGGAAAGTAGGGTGGTTAGGATCAAGATGGTTATCAGTAAGCAACAGCTGCATGATATGATGCTGAAAAAGGGAGGGATTTCGGTTGACGAATTGTTATCTGTAGCTCATAGTGAAAAGGGAATGGTTGATGGATATGTGAGTGAAGACAGTGACAATGGTTCTCAAGGGGGGAAACCAGGCTTAGAGAGCATACCCGAAGTAAACTAGTAACATGCATGGAAAATTCTTGCATGGATACAATTCTAAGACACACTTTAAGTAAAATTGGGTTCTATCTGTTTTGTACAAGGTATACTCATTTACTTATCTATCATATGTTTGTCTAAATATAAATTGGAAATTTGTATCTATGCAAGAATTTTTCAATATATATTGTAGGTCTTCAATAAGGTTTCTTTCTTTTTGCTTAGTTTCCTTTGTTCTAGTTAACATGATAGATACAATGTATACATATATATAAAGGAAAACATAAATTAGCCATCTTATTGTGTATCAACTTCATCAATCATAATCTTACTGGCAACACATCATTACAAAGAATAGCATCGCAGCTATTTGTTTCGAAAATCATATAATGTTCTTCACTTACTGAAAAAAAATAAAATTATATAACGATGTACAAAAATAATGATCGATGAATTAACAGATAGACTAAGATCTATATCAGTTAGTGATGCATCTTCGTCTATTGGTTTGTTTTCATTGAAATAATCCCTGTGGAGAGCCCCAGGGGAGTAGCTAAATTGCATGCATAAACAATTAAAAGATACGTGCAAGAACTGGAGAGTTGGCTGCCTCATTTTGCGGACTATGTTGCGTGGAACCCTTCCAGCAGACACCTCACTTCGGATCCAACCTGTCCTCTGTGTCGTTTTAGTCCTAAGACTGTGATGCATACTCTTCGTGATTGCAGCCGGACTAAGGAATGGTTCCCTCCTCGATGCGACATTCTTTATTTAGCATGGATTGTTTGTAAGTTGAGGTTTTATAGAGGAAAGTAGAAAGGAGAAGATTTTGAAAAATAAAATGGAAATAACCTAAAAGCATTTTTGGAGGGGTGGGTAGGTATGGTTAAGATGAGTGGAGAACTCTCTTTGTTTGTCACTTTCAGTTATATGGAATGATTCCCTGCTCAATGCGACATTCTTTCTTTAGCATCGATGCTGGGAGCTGGCTCCTTAGGGTGTGTGTATGAGTTAAAATTTTGGAAGAAAATGAACCAAAAAAAAAAAAAATTTAAAGAGTAAAATGGACTCCATTTTTCATGCGGAGCTGTGGGGTATTTTGCATGGCCTTGAGATGGTTTGGAGGCATGGTATTCAGCAGATTATAATTGAATCTGATTATCTTAGAGCTATCAATATGCTTCAAGAGGGCTGCCCCAGAGATCACCCTTGCGCGGCACTTGTTAGGGACATTGTCAGATCTTTGCAGAGACATAGACACATAGTCAGGTGCGATTTACTCATGTTCTTAGGGAAGCAAATGCTGTTGCTGACATAATCGCGAAGAAAGGAAACATGGTTCCCTTAGGTGTTCATAGCTTTGAAGTTGTTCCTTCTTGTACTTCTGTTGCTCTTTTTGCAGATTATGTGCTCATACCTCATGAGTACTAATACATGAACTCACCTTTTTGGATTCACTGCCCCACACACACTCACGAAAGGTTGTAAGTCCTATCTCCAGATAATGTGTCACACATTTTTGTCAAATAATACCATCTTTCTAAATGAGTTGAGCAGTGAGTTGGACAACAAAATATGTACCAATATCATTTTTGCATGCCTCAATTATAGATGATTGTTATTTCTTTTGAGCTTGACCCCATTTTTCCACTAAAAAAAAAATTGTAAGATGCGTTCCACGAAAAACACCACGGTGACCATTAATTAAAAGACTAGTGTTATGATTTAACTTAGAGTACAATTTAAAATACTAGCTTTGAATAAAAGAAACTTATGATTTTGATTTTAGAGTTTCTTATTTGTTTAATGGAGGACTTATAACACCTTAATTTATCTTATAGGTAACCCATTTTATAGCTCAACTCTCAATAAAGACACTGATTATTATGATTTAAGCTCAGAGCCAAACATAAAATATTAACCTATGAGGTGAGAGAGTTTCATGATTTATTATAAATACCAAATTATATTTCATTATTTACTCAAATATGAGACTCATAACAACTAACAACCAAAAGAAAGAGGGGGGAAAAAGATGGAAAGGTTAAGTACGCGTTGATAAATATTTTCAGCGTGAAAACCATGGCCAAGGAAAAATTAATCGAGAAAAATATGATTATAATGGTGTTACTATTGTTCTCACCTCACTAATGGTAGTAGTGCAATTTCCAATTATTAGCAGCACTAGATAAATAACTTGATGAGGCAAGTCAACTTTAGTAAGCGTGTATATTCCACGGAAGAGTCTCGCATCTCTATCATATGCATTGAGAGACTAGTGTACTGCATTCTCTCCTTCACTGTTAGCATAGGCCTCGCGTAAGCAACAAAAAAATATACTAGAATTACTTTTGTGTTCTTACCATCGAGTAGAATAATCACTTTTTTTTTTTTTTATTTCGAGTTTTGCTATATCATACTTAATAAAGAAAGTGCTAAATGAAAAAATAAATATATTTAATATCTTGTAAATATATAAAAAAAATATTCAATTCTTTTCTTATTTAAAAATTAGGAAGATTATTAGAAGTACTTTTTAGGAAGTTTAAGCATTTCTGTTTTCATAATTGCTTTAATTTTCAGATAATGGGCAAATTAGCCTTACACGATCACTCAAGTGTTACAAAATCTCTTCATAATAATAGAGACTAATTTTACTTCATAATGCTAAAACAAAACATAAAGCACTTATTCAACCATGAGCAAGTAACATATAAAAAGTTCTCTAGCATAAAATCCTACTCCGAATCTGAAATTCCACACAATTTGTTAAGAAATTACTAACCTGCTGCTAAACCCCCTCAAAGAACACATACCCGTTCAATGATAAAATAAAATTCTACATGCATTATCTTAAATGTACATCATAAAGATGCAAATCAGTATAGTAGCAGATACTTTATTTTTTTAATAAAATAGTGGCAGATAATATTCACACATCCGAATCTCAGGAGAAGTAATGATTGAGGCAACTGCTAGAATCATAAAAAGATTGATAGAAACATCACCAAGTACAGGGTTACACACTTAGAGAAACAATTTAACAGTCCTAGCTCACCTGCCCCTACACTCAACAAGTCTCAAATCATATAATTAAACTATGGAGGCCAGTTGCTGGGTATGCCATGCAACAACATCTTTATAAGCCATGTTACCCCCAAAAATATCCAAAGCACTGCCCACAGTAACATCCACACGCTCCATCCCTGCCGTTTTTATCCTCTCTAAGTCAGCCATTACAGTCACACCACCAGCATAAGTAACAGGAATCTGACATAATCAAAATGAATCCATAATAAGGACACTTCACATGATTTTCAAAGAGAAACATGATGGAAATCTGATTTAAGATATAAGTTTTTAACCATCGGTCAGTATTCCAGATCCATAGCCTTTCAAATAGTGAATCATTATATATACTATAATCTATCATATAAAACATATCAAAAAAAATTTCATGAGATCCCCCCCCCCCCCCAAAAAAAAAAACCCAAAAACCCAAAACAAAAAATCCTTCACTTATTATGATATTCAGCCAATCTGAAAACTTTGATGCAACATAAAATTTCAATAGGCAAAGATAAAATCAAGGTAGCTTAAGACAGTTACTAACCGGTGAATGCTGGCCAAGCAAAGCCACAAGCTCTTCATCAATGCCCAACCTGCAATGAGTAATCATACAAGATCAGATGTCTTTCAATGCATGACATGGAGTTCTGTTTATCTCATTTGTCATATAAATTATGTTGATTTGTACAAACGTGTTGCTAGGTCATACATTATTCTATCAGACACGGAATTCTCACTCCCCTACCTAATTCTAGTTACAGAATCTTTGTCCTTAGCTATTGTTATCTTAAAACATTGACAACTGTGACTTACTTTTTCCCTTCAACATCAACACCGTGAACCAGAAACTCATCAGCAAAGTTGGCAAGAAATTGCATTACTTCAGCATCAAGAGACACATCACTGAACTTCTGCCATCTGTCAGTGACAATTGCATATTTACCTTCCTGAACATTGGAAACCATAAATGCAAAATTAAAAAGAAAATTCCAACTAAATGATCAAACCCATACACGTGTAAGGAGTTAGGACCTTTAGATAACATCATAAAATTGTTTTGACTCTTAACATAAGTATCAAATTATCAATATATGAAACTATTTCTGAATTACCTCCCTCCCTCAGATAACATGGGATTGCTCTTGAGCATTTGAATGCTTGTAGCCAACTATTTAAAATACTTAATCTTTCTTCCTGTATAACCTCTTCTAGAACAATCTACCGTCAAATAAAGGGGAAAACCATTCCTACCTTTTTTCTGCAACTGAGATCCAACACAAGCCTCTCTTTTCCAACAATTTGAACAAGATCTTTTAGCCTTCCAAGATCCATTTGTCCATTGTGGAATACATACTGTAAAGAGAGAGATCAACAAATATAATATGTCTAAATTAAATTATTTCCATTAAGAAATGCCACATCAGTGGTATTCTTCAGTAACGTAATTGGTGGGGTGAGTTAATACAAATCAAAATTGGAGATCCCCATGCAAATTAATGTGTTTTTCTTGACACTTCACAAACATATGGGTCTTTTCTGTGTTTTCATTTTCGAAGTCTAGATAAAAAAGTATACATCGAAATGAAAGGAAAACTGTACTTCATGAATGCAGACCGAGCCCTATATTAATGGAAAAAGTACTTTCAAAGCAGATTCAAGTATGAAGCCAGAAGCCCTATCTATACCCATTTAGTGAGACATGCTTTCACAATGGATGAATGTTTATGGCAGATAAAAAGTTGAACAACCCAAAGAAGGGGAAAAGAGATATAACTTACAGATGTCACAATGACATGGCTTGCTCCTTCCTCAATGTAACTCAAACAATTGTCAGAATTTATTCCCCCTCCGACTTGCAAACCGCCTAAATTTTACCAGTCCTCCACAGTAAGTTCAGCAGAGGAAAAATCTGTAAGTTTTAAACATATCATCAACCATAAAGGACAAAGGGGATGCAAACATAACTTGAATGCAGCCAGCCATACACTAAGTAATCTTGTTAAGAAAGATATTCCCCCATGATATGTTGAGAAATATAAGCATGGAAATGATGGAATCAAGGCAAAGCATAGACATTTCCAAGGTTAACTGCCATACAAGGTCTCACATCAAGAGAAGGTCCAACCAGCAAAAAGGTCATGCAATAGACAATTCTCACCAACAATTATGAAATATGCACTTGGACACTGGCCATATAATTTATTGTCCTCAATTAACCCATGTTCAGTAGTTCTTTTCATTCTTTCTTTTAAATTTGAATTTGGTTCACAGTCAGTATAAACTTTTTCATGCTGAATGGAAACAAGAAGGGCCCCAACATTTTAGTAACTAATTTTTTTTATTATTTTTCAGATTGCTAGTTGCAGTTTTTAAAAAAGGCACAAATGCCATGAATCAGTGGCAGAACCAGAGAACCATAACAAATTAAGAAAGCATAATAATACCGGGATAAGCATGCAATGCTTCGAGTGCAGCAGCTCTGCTCAAAGGATCTGCACCAAGCATGATCACATGGCCACCAATAAGCCCATCCTGTTTGTAAAGAGTAGCATACTCAGCTGCTGATTTATCAGATTCAAAATTGGTCACCGGATTCGTCCCATCCCCCTTCAAATCCTGAAGGGTTGACCCAACGATTTGCTTCACTTTCCCCTGCCATAAACGTAAAAATTGCATGAACCCCAGCATTATATAGCATCCCCCAGAAAGCACAATCGCATTAAAAAAAAATATTTGAAAAAATGCTCCTTTATCATTTCAGATGCTACTAAACACTATTGTGGTCACAAATTGTCAAGCACTATAACCAAAAATCACAGCAACCTTAGTTGAAATTTCAATATAGTGATAAAACAAGAGACTATTTTTAACAAAAGGAAAAGGAAACACGTTGAGAAAGCAAAAGGGGTGGCGTAAATCATATAAACCCCAGCATTATATAGCATTCCCCAGAAATCACAATCACATAAAAACAGCTCCTTTATCATTTCACACGCTACTAAACACTATTATGGTCACAAATTGTCAAGCAATATAACCAAAAACCACAACAACCTTCACTGAAATTTCAATCTAGTGATAAAAAAGATACCATTTTTAACAAAAGGAGAAGGAAAGAAAGCTAAGAAAGTATAAGGGGGGTGGCGTGCCTTGTGTATATCGATGCAGGGGCGGAATCGAACAGCACATTGAATAGAAGGCGCAAATTTTCCTGTTCAGTAGTAAAAACAAGAAAAAATGAATCGAAGGGTGAGAGAAAATTGAACATATTAGTAGAGAAATTGCAGAGAGAGAGGTTACTGAAAAGTGAGGGAGAGTTGTTGAGAGTGAGAAAATGAAGCTGATTGTTAGGGTTGAAGAAGATTGGTGAGTCTTTCTTCAGGAAAGCACGATGATGGAAGGAACAAGTGTTGTTGGGGGTTTGAGTTGCGGGGAGATTGCGCATTCTTGAAGGTTTAAAGGCTATCTATGATGAAGTGAAGTGAGGTTCGGTGCTCGGTGGTTGGTGCTGACTGCTGCGGCGGCCAAGGGAGAACACACATTTTCTGACTAAAACTACTAGGGCTAGTTGTTATTTTTATTATTATTTAACATTATTGTTTGTTAAAAGGTTGTTTTTTTCATTTTTTATGGTTGGTTAAAAGATTCATTACATTTTAGTATTTATATATCTCAATTTAATAGAAATTATTGGTGTAAATATAAATATGTAATAGAATATAAAAAAATTTATAAATTAGTAGTTATGATTTTTCACTTGCTAATCATAATATATTACAAAATTTTGTTTTATTAGTAAGAATATGATATTCAATTTCAAAGTTATCATAATATTATCTCACATATGACTGTATGTTATCATTTGGCAACGGTCAAAAAAAAATTTGCAAAATAATTTGATACAAAACATATCTTAATCAATGGAATACAATAGAAGGGTATGAAGTAGTTGATATACATACCATTGTTCTATTTTTTTTTTGGTATATCAACAATAATGAAGTTTGAATTTAAAACTTTATGTAAACTACCCAAATTTCTTATTATTAAATCACTCTTAGTAGCTTACCTTTGCTCTATTCTAATATGATATGTAGTGATGGTTTGCTTCAATTGAAGTTTAACTACTTGTTATTAAAAGAAGATGTATTAAATACCATACGGTCAAAACAAGATAACTAAATGCTGGGCGTTCTTCTCCTCTTTTATATCTTTTATCTTTGCTTTATTTTGTTCAAGTTTATTTTTGTATTTTCCTATTTAATTATTTGAAGTTGCAATTTTTTATTATTGAATCAATTCATCCTCCTCTTAGTTCTTATCAGTGTTTACTTTTCAAAAAAAAAAAAAAAAGGTTGTTGCACCATCCTCCCTCCATAGGAAGCTCCCTTTCAAATGACAAGAATCATATCTATTAGGCCTTAGGATTTTTCTGTTTTATGTAACAGAAAAAAAAGGACTATCAAAAAAGATCCAGATTCATAAACAATCCATATAATCAATAATATATGATCTGTATTTGTGTATGCCAAGCACTACCATTTGGAGTTGGACTGCTGCAAACACATGCCATCAAGTACTAATTATGTAGTGGCATCCCACTAATGACCTATTAATTTTTGGCAGCATTGATGCCACCATGAAGGTAATGCATGCAAATCTCTTTAATGAATGTAATTAATTGGACAATATGATTAATGACATTAAAACAATTATTATTTAATTGATTACAGGTGTGGGTAAATTGTAATAACAGGTTAAGTTTGACTGAACTTATTTTTTGTTTATAATACAGGTCGATGCTCATCCATACAAGTTGTTGCTGTTGCCAACGAGGCCTACAACTTGGGTGTGCCTTTGGTGAAGTGGAGCTTAGGGTAAGATTCCTATACAATACCATAATTGAATCATACTAACTAACAAGTGAATTTATCTTTCCAAACATTAAATGGGTGGAGTAGTGAATTTCATCAATATGCTTGAAAATGATATTTTAAATTACACTGTAATAACTCAAGTACTAGATCAATATGCTTCTATTACTAGTGAAATTTTGATTATAGAGGATTTGCCTACGAAAGACGAAATAATAAACTTTGGTCGGACAATTATGTCAAAGCTTTGAGAATTAGGTCGATTTCTCCTATCATAAGCAACTTATAATAATTTATTTCACAGTAGTTGTTTTTGCTTTTTTTGATGACTATCTCGGTTAGTGGCAATAACATTAACCAAAATTTTCTCTTTCCTGCTGTTTACTCGATAGAAGAAGCAGCTACTTAGGAATGTCAAGATGTATGTGGGAGTTAGTACGAAAGTTAGTGCAAGACAAATTTGGTACCACCTTTCTCTTGATATGAGAAACTTGTTATTAGCTGACATGATGGAAATCATGTCTATAGACTATGAGCCCTAGGTATTTTGGTTTTGTGTACTAAAAATACTGTCAAAATTAGGTGATTATGGTTTAGAAGCCCTAGGTATTTTAAAGGTTTTGTGCTTTTTTTTTATTTTTCAATCTAAATTTGGCCTCACTTTATTTCTGTCAACTTTAAATCCAATTCATTGTGGTTAACGTTTATATGACAAAGGAACACTTGCTTATGATCCACAGTCTAGAAAATGCAAGAAGTGGAGGAACATGCAGGTAGATTGGCATCGAGCAAATGACATGAACTGCACGTCCATGGAGATATCTCATATAGTGGCAGGAATTTATGATGCCTTTTGGTGTGGAAAACATAAGTGGTGTTGTGGCTTACATGTTCACTGTGACTCCAAGGAAGGATGGCTCACGACAATAAGAAGGATGTGATAATTATCATGCAAGTTATGTTTGTGTAGAACTAGAATGTTTCTTGTTTCGTTTTTGTATCACTGTTCAATCTGTGCTGTGTTCTTTTGTCTGCTTCTGTTCCCGTTCCGAGAGTATTGAGCCATAAAATTATTAAAAAAAAATGGTTAACAAAGTTTATGCAAAAAAAGATTATTTAACTCAAATAATATCATCAGTCAAACAAAATTATAATAATTATTAATTACTGATTTGAACCTTTTTTCCTTCGCCTTTAACTAATTATGTTTTCTACTACTTAAATCTTAATTTTTCTTTATGAGTGTGTAATTCACTTATCATCATACTTAATCAATGTTAGTATTTATTTAATGAACATTGTCTATTGCAAAATCGGATGTATATCATACAGTTAAAATTGTGAATGTCTAACATAATCTTACTTTCAGTACTTAAAAGTTTTAATATTTGACAAACAACTCGTTTCGTCCTTTTACTAAAATCGAAAGGAAGAAAAATCTGTCCAGTTGAACTGGGGTTTGAGTGAACCTTGCTTGAAAATATATACTTAGGTTAATCTTTGATTTTATTATTGTAAAACATTGATCTGTCATTAAGTAGAGATTCTAATTCGTTGCAATTTGGATGAAATTGACTATTCACCGAGTAGCAAAAGTTAGAATTAATTACTTGCCAAAATCTAAATAATATGGAATTATTTCCAGAAACTTCAATTTAGAGATTCAACATTTTGTTGGAAAAAAAGAATAGTACGCAGGTCACGAAGGAAACTGCAATCTAGCTTTTAATTTGTAAGTTTTTTATTAATTTAATTTGCAAAAATAAACGTAGGAAAACTTTATTTTTAATACATGGATTTGAAAGCCCGTGAAACCGCTTTCTGGCCAATGTTTGCAGAATTGCAGTTGCGGCAGTGATCACACTGCTATTGTAGTATGACATCAATTTATGTATATTGATCACAACCTAATCATATCAGAGTCACAGATTGCAGCAAATTATAACGGGTTCAATTTAAAAACAACTGTAACTGCAACCATAATTACATCCTCAGCTATAATTGCAATTTAAATCTCTTTGTATACGTATTAATCTCGCATTTTTTTGTTTATCGAGTGTATTCTCTCACTTTATTACTAGATAAGAAAGTTAATCTCTTTCGGATGTAGTTAGGCAAATCCTCTCAATTAATATCCTCCAAGAATCAAATTGAAATTTTCTTTAAAATCGAAGTATGCTTCTACTATTATACCAACACACTTGCTGCTAATCTCACATTGGTGAATTTAATTAAGAAAACAAATATATAAAGAAAATGACATAAGAGATAATCCAATTGGTGAATTTAGATATAGTGTGCTTTGTTCACTCGTTTAAAGTTCCAGATGTTGGTCGCAACTCACAATTTTATTTTCATAATGTACACCGAACTCAAATTCTTATGGAGAACATGTATACAAAACAAAAAGGATTACATAAAGATCAGCATTAATATCTCTCCGAACAAAAACGGTCTGGTTCATAAACAATCCATAATCATTATATGATCTGTCAGAACATAACATAATCACACTAACACACACACACACACACACACACACACACACACATATATATATATATATATAATGAAAATTCAACACCTGTTCTCTATTCTTAATCCACCACTCCTTGCTCTTCTACACTCTTGAACCAAGGCTGCTCTTGCCATCTTGATTCTGCTTGGAACTAAAGGAGCATCAAATGCAGTGCAATCTATCCAATCCTTCAACAGATCCTCCTGACCCCATATATCAGGAATCCATACCCTTCCTGCCACTGAAACTCTATGCCTCTTCAGCCTCTCTCTTCCATTATCCTCTGCCATGGCCTCAGGTTCAACGTTTCCTTGTGTGACAGGTGGCAAAACCAGCTCCTTCAATGCAATCTTCATGTTGTTACAAACATGGGTCTTTGAGGTTGATCCTAGTGTATCAACTTTGTCATTATGATCTTCTTGTTGTTCTTGATCCATGATGTTGTTGTCTTTGGGTTGGTGGGTTTCCTTCAATTCTAATGGTTGAGGGGGAATCTGGTCATCAGGTTCAGAAGGAGATTGGTGAGCCATTGAAAGGGATTCCTCTTTCATGCAGAAAGATAAGGAGTGTAGGCTTATTATATTGTTGTTGTTGCTGTTTTGCTGTTTCTGTGTGCTGTGTTTCCTTCCCTGTTGCAATCTTTTCTGTGTAAAGCAGATTTGGATTGGAGAGTGGTGATGTGTGGGGGGAATAGAGCAATGCCAATGGGTGGGAAATTAAGTTACACGTCACCCACGAAGAGTTTCTTTTGTATGGTAAGTGAAAAAGGTACGTGTCTCTGTAGGTGTGGATTTTAGATTTTCTTTTTTTTTTTTTTTTTATCTAAACCATCTATACCTCGGCCAGAGTTCATTGAACTCCGATTAATTTGGCTCAAATTAGATCATCCCATTTTGGGGTAGAAATCTTTTAATATTAATTTTTTTATTGGTAATATTTATATTCATAACTTTTGTTTAAAGGAAATAAATACTAATTCACTTATACTAACCAAATGTTGGTGGGATTTAAGTAATAATGTGTGTGTTTTTGTGTGCGTGTTTTTTTTTCCCTTTTATAGCCAAAATTCAAAGTATACTAAATTTTAATTAATTTTTATTTGAGTTGAATCAATTCATTATAAAATAAATTCTCTTAATATTTATTTTTTTGTGAGTAAAATCTCGTATTAGTATTTGAAAGAGTTGTAGAATATCACTTTGATTCTCGAAAGAGTTGTGGCATTAATTTAGTCTTCGAAAGAGTTATAGCATCAATTTGATTCTCGAAAGATTAAAATTGATTTAAAATTAGTCCAAAAGATTAAAAAAATTTGGACTGATTTAAAATAAATTTTAATTTTTTGATAACTAAATTGATATCATAAGTCTTTTGAAGATCAAATTGATGTCCCATAGTTTTTTCAAAAACTAAATTTATGTCCCACAACTTTTTTAATGACCAATTTGGAGTTTTATTCTTTTGCTATATATATATAAAACTTAATATAAAACCTTACCTAAAAAATTAATTTTCAAACTACTTAAATCAATCTAGTATTACAAGTAATAATGTGTGGCTTAGTTAGTAGTTACAAGTTTCAACTTGCAAGCAGGGAAAACGCCATATTGGACTGGAAAAATGGGAAGACTTCGAAGAGAGTGGAAGGGAGTGATGAGGGATTCCCTGGATGGATTTTTGATGGATTGTGAGGTTGATGTTGATCAGCTATAATGTGTATGATATGTATGATGATATGATTCTAGGCTTTCAAGTCAGTCAATTAGGATGGCGGATCTTTGGTGGGGTACTATATTCAACTAAATTTGGAAATATAACAATTATATTCCACTAAATTTAATGCGAGGGAGACTTTTTTCTTCTCTTTTTCCCTTTTGGAGATGCCCGATTTTATGTGCAAATTTTATGGCTCAATAAAGTAATAAACTACCTGAAACCTTAAAAAAAAAAAAAAAGAGTAATAAACTACCTTCTTTATTGTACTTAACTTTTGCTTATTGGTAAGTTATTGTGCTTAAGAAATTCTCATTTTTTTTCACCCTTCGTAATAATAATTTCGTATGTTCATCTTGTTGGTCGTTACTCGTTCTCGAGGACGGTTAAATGTCTATTCTGACGTTAATGACTACGCGATGTATTTTTTAATTGATATATTAGAAGTTGCTATTATTGCTGTTTCTAATGATAAAAAAAAGAAAAGAAAAACTGATGTCTTTTAGTAATCATCGGTTGTCGACGGTAAATAAATAAACAAACATATATATATATATTGGAAAGAAGACTGTTGGCTTAGTTCCTAATAACTGTCCATTACTTCGTATAAACAAGTTACAAATTGAATGTCATAAAAACTCAACAAAAATTAAGAGTGCAAAACGCAACGTTCCCTTTTTTTTTAAAAAAAAAAAACCTATTTTAACAATGTAATCAAAAACTCCTTTTAAGAATTAAAAAGGTAGATAAATTGAAAAAATTCAATAGTATTATTACTTATTTATAATATTTAACAAGTGATGGACAGAGAGGGTTTGATTATAAGTTACATCAAAGTTAGTGAAGAGTTATGTTAATTTAACTATAGATTTTGAGTTCAAGCCTTAGATATGCAATTGCATCAAATTCGAAAGGAAGAATTTTGCAATCCAAGTGATTCTATTCAACTTAAATAAAATTACCTTTGATAGGATGATATGTGTGGCTTCGATCAAAAAAAAAAAAAATAAAAGATGTATGTAGTTGTATTGTGGAGAATGACAAGGTGATGGAGATGGTTTGTCACTAGGCAATGAAGCTATGAAGATGTGAAGTGACCATAAGCTCCACGTGGGCATGTTTTCTCAAAGGCCCTACTTACCTAAATAAGATTACACGACACTTCTCAATGAGTGACTGAGAAACACTAAGCAAACTTTGTGGTAGGCTCATACCAAACTTTAGGTAAGTGTTAAGCTAAATATAGTCAATGTGCCAAAGATTTGACTTGACATCATGTTGGAACTTCACAGCTTCTTGGTAACACCAATGGCCACAACTAATAGTACCATACTATTCTTACGACAAGTTATTCATTTGCCATTACCTATGCTTTGTAATTTTATTCCGTAATTTTATTCCCGAGTAAGCAGTTGACAACATCAAACTATTCTTATAAGCAAAATTTATGATGTCATGGATACTTGAGCAATGACTCTTAGATACGACAAATTATTAGGTACTTGTGTAGTATGACATAAGATTGTGTTTTGATTATTTATAGAATAATATTTCATCTTCAAGTGATGTTAATAATAGGTTCTTTCATTACATGAAGTTGAAATGTCACTTTACAAGAAGTAAGAACACAGTCCTACTTAGCGCTCCATGAGTACCTAATTTTGTGTTTAGTATTAGTTATGTGTTTCAAATGATATCGATATTATCATTTGCCAAAAAAATTTAGTTGTGACAGAATATAGTTATCTTGATACACAATAATTAAGTTTCTATACCAAGTCAAATATTTATCAAACAAGCCAAAGAACTATATAACAAGCTCTGACCATTGCTGAAATATTCTATGTACAAGAATACAAGCTAATAAACTTATCCAAATATGCCAAGAAAAGCATCATTGCTGCAAGCAATACCTGAAGTTAGGCGCATAAGCCTGGAAAGTAATTAGCTTTCATGAAGAAACCGTATGCAAACTCTGAGTAAATAATGCTAATAAAGGGTGTTTAAGGACCTAAGACCTAGACCAGTGTTATTTTATATCACTAAAGTGAAAATTGATGCATTGGTGAAGAAATGCAAGGGATCAAAGAAGTTGGCAAAAGAGCATTAAGCACTTGGATAGCGCGACCGTCCTTTCTTCTTTAGGAATTCAGGGATCTCAACCAAACTACCATCAGTGAACAAGGAGGATCGCCGATTGATACTGATGGTTGTATCTCCCTGTGCAAGTTGACTGGCCTGTGTTTAGAACAAAAGCCATAATTATGGGCATGTAATGCATGATAGGTACAGAGGGATAGAGGGGGAGAGTTAAGCCATACCTGTAGGGGCCTCCCTTCACTTTCCTCTTGACGCTTGAACCCAGTTGCAATTAGTGTTATGCTTACCTATATGAAACCAGATGACATAATTCACCATGCTGATCATATTTTATGTTCAAATAATTGAACTAATTTTGGAAAAATGGCAGTTTGAATAGCATTTAAACCCCGAATTCCAGCAACACAAAAAAAAAAAAAAAAAAATTGCTGGACAAGTTTGCAGTACAAGAGGAAAGATTATTACTGTTATCTTGTTACAAGAAATGAGCAATTGAGTTGCAGAAACGGAATTACAAAGGACCAGATCTCGAATCCAACAAGCTCATACTGACATGTAGATATGGTAAAACTAGAGCCTTACAAAGTTACATACAGTTCAGACAAACAGTTACCTTGTGTAAAAGTCCCTTCTCTTCCTTACTATGCATATTATGTGCCTAAAAATAAGATTGATTTTTCCAAAATTATGAATCTTTTATACCACTTGCATCTTAGGAGAGTACCACATATCTTGAACTTTATTATACTGTAATCTCTTGACAAACAAAGAAAAGCACCTTTAGTAATTAATGCATTTAACAACATGATAGTTGTGGTTATTTAAACTTGATCCATTTATGTATCAGCCAGTTATTTTTGTTCTTTTCTCCGAATAACACTCAGCTTTTGTGAATTGTGATCCATAATGTGATAGTACAACATTCTCTTATTTCTTTTGAGGACTTAATACTTGTTGTCATTTGTGCTGGGCGAATTTTTAAAGCTAACAGAACTCATTCATTCAACAAAATTAACGCAACAACATGGAGGATTATGTTCAACATTTTAGAACTTCAAATTGGTTGCTGACTTGTCTTTATACACTTATAAAGGCAACCTATGGTAAAACCATTTTTAAATTATTTTCTAATTGCTTATGGTTTGCCAAAGAATGAGAGGATTATGCTCAATATTCTATGTCCGAGAACGAATGTTGTACATTTGCTTCTTATAGAAATACACTGCACAAGGGTAATGTTGCATAATTCATTTCTGGATGAATAACTGCAAATCATGCACAATTTCATATAATTAATGTAAAAGGTTTACATAGTTTAACTTACTTGACCACTGAGTGATGGATCTATTACTGCTCCAAATATTAAATTAGCAGTAGGGTCCACAAGGTCATAAATAACCTCTGCTGCAGCATTTACCTGTACATGGTTATGTCAAAACTCAAAAGCCTTAGCATACAAAGGAGAATCATACATAGCAAGCCGGCAAAAGCATGATGAAATTTATAAATAGCAGATCATGAATGCCAAGTATTTCTCAAACAAGCAATAGCTCAATTAAAAATCCTAGTTTGCAAAAAACCCAAAGGAAATGCAAGACAACAGAACTACAGTAATTGGATAGAGGAGGATTGTCTCTTAATAAAATTTATATGCACCAGATTTTGCTCCCATGACAAAATATTATATCCATGTAAAAACCAATACAAATCACAATCTAAATTATGCAGGGCATTGTTCCAATGGGATTTGACACTCTGCAGGGGAAAGTATATTAACTTGATTATCATGTAGCTCCTAGCAACTTTCCACATTCATTAGATGATCCAAATTGCAAATGAGAATGGGAAAAAAGAAGCAGAAAGTAATAAGATAAAAAAAACAGAGAAAGAAAACAAACATCATGGGCACAGTGGAAACAAATATTTAGCAAAAATAAAACTGTAAGAGCCAGAATTATAGGTAGCCACCTCAAACAAGGTAAGATCACTTCCACCAGTTATGCTCCATACGATTCCAGTAGCCCTCTCGATGCCAATATCTAGTAAAGGTGATTGAATAGCATTTAATGCAGCATCCCTTGCCCTCGATTTCCCTTAAACACAAAAAGAAAGCCACAAGATAAATTTCAACAAATATATAGTTCAAAAATTAGAATGCATTCACAATCATGAACCAAAAGTAGCAATAAGAGCCTTATTCAAAGGACAGTGCATTTACAATTTTTTTTTTTTGGAAGAAAAGTGGTGTAGAAGAGGTAAAAATAGTATTTCTGAGAACCATTAAAGCACATTCACCATCAATCTGTGTGCTTCTCAGAATTTTAAAGTGTGACATGAATCATAATGAGGATTTTTTTGGGTGATGGCAGCCCTTAAATTTCTTCGTTTGATATATAAAAAATAATTACAAGGCAATGCCAGCTATGCCTCCAAAACCACTTCGGTTATATAATCCTTCCCCTTTTGGATATGTGCATTTTATAGTAAGCTGATATTATACAACAGTCCTACATATATGGTTTGATTATCACACTATGGTCTACACACATCATGCAATGTATAGTAAGCTAATAGTAAGCAAAACAGAAGATTAAGAGCTCCTTTTGATTCCAATCATTGCATAATTATTTGAGTCATATTCTGATCAATACTTAGGGACTGCATTTGCAGTTTCCATACATACCAGTTGCAGTTCCTATCCCCATTAGGGAAGAACCTGCATTGGCCATTATTGCTCGAACATCAGCAAAATCTACATTTACCAACCCTGGTATCTGCAATCAATTATTAAAATCAATGAGCATTAATGATTTTACAGAAATACACTATAAGTTTAAACAATGGGGAATATATAATCAGGACATATTACTAGTAGGATGGCCAGCCTATGTCTAACCACATGCATTGGAAATTGAAACAAAATATAAGACTTCATGCCCCCCCCCCCACAACAAAAAAAAAAAATAGAACTAATAGTAACACTAGATTATCTGGGTTCTGACGATTCTGGACCTAACATACCAAACAACTTTATGGCCCATATGTATTGGACAAGGCCTATGAGCTATTGCAAAACAGATAACTGCACAACATACTTAAGGCACTACCAAAAAAAAGGGGGAAACGTCGGAGCAACCAAAGGGTATGTGTTAATGTTCAACACCATCATTAAGGATTTCATACCATAATAATATCAGATATGCCACGAACACCCTGTCGAAGAATATCATCAGCCAGATTGAATGCTTCAGTTACAGGGGTAGATTCAGAAACTGCTGTTAGTAGCTTGTCATTTGGAATAACTATGAGTGTGTCAACATTATCTCTTAAAGCTGTAACTCCTTCTTGTGCTTGAATAGCTCTCTTTCGTCCTTCAAACGAGAAAGGGGTGGTGACAATACCAACAGTCAGTATACCCATTGACTTTGCAATACCAGCAATAACTGGAGCTCCACCTGTGCCAGTTCCCCCACCCATTCCAGCCTGCAAAAATTAATTTTAATTTTCAAGTTTAGCAAATTGCACCAATAAAGAAAAATTTAGAAGAACTGCAAGCAAACCTGTTCCTAATTTTGAAAAATATACATTATTTGAAGATTTCAAATATCAAGACAAGAACTGTTGGTTCCTTATCCGAATGGGAATTAATTATCAAAAACCAAAATAGCACGTACTTTAATTTTATATATTTTCTAATAATTTTCCTCCCATAATTTTAAAAGAAACATCATAAGAACCAAATTTGCACTTTATGTCAATATCATAGTGTAATAAGCTAAATTAACTTCATGATCATAACAAATTCTTATCAATAGTGTATTTTTGCGTTTGACTGTCTTGAAATTATCCTATTTTGAGCAATTATCTTATAAACATATTGCTATATATAGAAATCATTCATGAGCCTTTACTTAATAGCTTGAGATTTTAAAAGAGTTTAGTCCTTGACATGCTAACAGACCTGCTATGATTAAGTCATCAAGAGCTCAATCCTTGGTGTCTCTCTTCAACTTCAAGGGCTCTTTCATAAGAAGACGTGCTAGATTTAACAAACCATTCATGAGCCTTCACTAATAGGTTAAGCTTTTACAAGAGTTGGTTCTTGACACATTTTGATATTCTAATAAAACATGTAAATTAAGTCTACTGATGTCATCTTTAAACCAATACTAAAAAGAAAATTCATAATGCAAAACTGTAATTCAATTCACAGAACCTATAATTGGAGAAAAAGTAGTTGAACCTACAGTAACAAAGACCATGTCAGCTCCATAAAGTGCTTCTTCTATTGATTCTTTGCTTTCTTTTGCAGCATTCATGCCCATCTCAGGTTTACCACCAGCGCCAAGACCTCGTGTAAGCTCCTGACCAATTTGCAAACGGTTCTCAGGAAAGACGGGTGACATTCTCATGGCTTGAACATCAGTATTAACAATCCAAAACTCTACACCACCCATCGAACTCTCTATCATGCGATTGACTGCGTTTGATCCACCACCTCCAACGCCAATAACCTTGATCTTTGCTTCGCTGTAATTACTCGGATTAGACGTAGCTCCTAAACTCTCAGAGATATCTCTACCTGAACTATCCCTTCTAGGGTTGTTCCCCGTGCTACTCCCTTCTCCTCTAAGCATTGAAACCTCAGGATGTAGATTCAGAAAGGGGTCTTGACTATGGTATGGACTAACACTGTGGGAATTGGCTGAACACTTAACTTGAACTAGACCCGAGTTTCGAATGCCACCCGAAAATCCATATCTGTTGTCATACATTGTCATGAAACAAACCCTCCCAGGGTAATTCTCTGTCAAGGTTCTTCCCCCGGCAACAGTCAACACCCTTGCTGAATTCCCAGTCTTAGAAAGTGCAAAACTCGTTGACATACAAGTAGCCATCATTTTATGGTGTCCAAGCTTCGAAATTGTCACAAGGAGATCAATATATGGAGGAAACTTAAAGGCCCAAAAGTTTCAAACTTTCAATTAGCCAGAATTGTTTCTTCCAATACCTGTTCATTTAAAAAAAAAATATGCCCCCAAAATGTTACACTATCATATTACTCAAAATATTAGTAACAAAGGGGAATGCACAAAATAGGAAATTAGTGAATTACCACATAATAAAGCTAAGAACCAGGAATGTTTAAGACCCACAGTGTGCAAGCATATTAATTAATGAAATGAGAAAAGCATACAATTATAGTGGAGGAAAAAATGGTAAACAACACAGCAAAGACCAAAAGAAAACATAAAATGGTGAGAGCAAAGAAGAAGAAGAAAACACAGTTAGAGAGAGAGAGAGAGAGAGAGAGAGACCTGAGAAAATTGAAGAGTGAAAGAGGGAATCTGCTAGATGCATTGGAGTGGTGAACACTAATGGTGGAAGGAAACAAAAAAGGGGTTATCAGTGCCAGCAGCAGGCCACCAACTTTGCCTTTGTTCTTCGCTGTAACAGTCCCCTTTAACTGAAAATATCATCCGCAACATTATGCTGCTTTTCATTTTATTTTTTTATTTTTAAGAAAAAAAATTAATCATTTCTATTCACACTTAAAATTATGAAATTGTGAAATGTGAACTATCAATAGAATAAAGAAGGTAAAGACTGGTTTATCTCCACTGAAAAAAAAAAAAGAAAGAAGAAAACATTGGTTTATCCGAAAAAAAGACAAAAAGATTGGATCAGAAGTTACTACGCCACTGTTAGAAATTTTAAGTCAAAAAGAAAATGATGAAATTTATGCATGCAAAATGACATTGGTAAAACTTAAGATTGAGAAGTTAAAGTAAGTAGCTTGTAAGTTTTTTTTTTTTTTTTCAATTATAATTTTTTTTGGGTACAATAAATTATAAAGTTTAATTATAAACTTTTGAATGTAAACTTAATGTTTTACTATTTGAAATGTGGGAGGTTAAAACTTTCATATGACATTTTTCCAAAAAGCTCACTAATCAAGATACATTAGTAAGTAGTAAAAAAGTTTCTTAAATGTTTTATGAGCAAAAAATATTTCTTACTTTAATTTTTTTTATTAATTGTCACATAAATTAACTATGGAAAAAAACAAAAATAGCGAGTGATTAAGACATAAAAAATGATATGACTATTAATAAATGATTCAAAGTAAAAAAAAAAAAAAAATTGTTTTGGTTTAACATTTCTCTCTAACATCTTATAATAATTTTTCATGGGAAAAAAAATCCAATAGTTTTGCTCCCGTTATTATTTTCTTAATTAAAGTCTACTATTATTCATTCTTTTATCATGTTATCACGATAAAGACTTCCTAGTTCACAAGTGATACTAGAAATGTTATTTCAACCAATAACTAAAATTGGAAGCAGTAAAATATTGAGTAGGATTTTCATTAAAAAGAAAAGAAAGAGAATTGATCCATATAATAAGGGGAGAAGTATTGTCTCTTTTTATGTTTTTATAACAAAAATGCATCTTTTTGTTCGTTCTTTTATTTATAATAAATTAGAAAGATACTAATAAAATCCAGTATATTGAAAATTAAGCGTGGGTTGTTTACCGACCGTATATTATTATGTTCACATTTGAGAAATCAAGGTAGAATAAAAGATTAAGGAAACCTCCTGAATCTTTTTCTACGCCCTCGGGGGAGCAAGACAAACAAAATAAAATTCCTTCACAACTTAACAAAAAAGAATATCATGATGTAGCTAAACGCTTGCTTTTAAGATCTGCAACACTAGCTCCTTCTCTAGTCTCTTGTTATAACAGTTTTGAGTCAAAGGAGATTTTCATACTCTGCAAAATATTTAAAGGTGAATGCTATGGTACCATAGTAAAAGTGTGTATTTTGTGCATTTTTTGTGATAAACGATGAGGATCGTGCCATAGATTGTGAGGTGTATCAATACACCAATCACCTATAATGTATTATAATAATATCTAATTTTAAGAAAATTTAAAAATATAATTAAATATATTTTAAAAATTAATTATCATACACTGACAGTATAAAATAGTTTTATACTGTTAGTATAATCAAAAAATTTTATCAGTGTAATTTTAATTATCATAATTGACAGTGTAAAATTATACTGACAATATAAAATAATTTTATATTGTCAGTGTAATCAAAAAATTTTATCAGTATAATTTTAATTATCATACACTGACAGTGTAAAATTATACTGGCAGTACTATAAAATTACACTGATAAAATTTTTTTACACTGTCAGTGTATGATAATTAAAATTACACTGATAAAATTTTTTGATTACACTGATAGTATAAAATTATTTTATACTGCCAGTATAATTTTACACTGTCAATGTATGATAATTAAAATTACAATGATAACATTTTTTTATTATATACTGATAAAATTTTTTGATTACACTGACAGTATAAAATTATTTTATACTGCTAGTATAATTTTACACTGTCAATATATGATAATTAAAATTACACTGATAAAATTTTTTGATTATACTGATAGTATAAAATTATTTTATACTGTCAATATAATTTTATACTGTCAGTGTATGATAATTAATTTTTAAAATATATTTAATTATATTTTTAAATTTTCTTAAAATTAGATATTATTATAGTGCATCATAGGTGATTGGTGCATTGATGCACCTTACAATCTATGACACGATCTTCACCGTTCATCACAAAAATGCACAAAATGCACACTTTTGCTATGGTATCATAACATTCACCAATATTTAAAAGAATTGTATATAATATATGTCACTGCAATCATGTTTCATATATTAAGCACAGTACTTTCATCGGTAATATGTAAAATGCTTAACCATAAAAATAAATATTCAATATTTATCTGATTTTTAATTATTGATCAAATTAAAAAAATAAATTTAATAATTAATATTATATAAAAATTAATTATAATACTTTACATAATATTTAAAATATGAGTAATTCTTTAATATTAATTATTAAATTTATTTTTTAATTTAATTAATAATTAAAAATCAAATAAACATTAAATATTAATAATTTATAGGCAAACATTTTAAATATCACCACTCTCATCATTGTCCATCAAAATTTTAAGGCGCGATTGCATTGCAGTGAGACAACACTTCTTATGATGTGATAGCAAAAACATGATTAGAAAAGAACAAGTCCAAAAGCTGGATATCAGAACCAATAAACAAAGAGCACAATTATATGGGTGCATGGCATAACATCAACCTTTTCTTATTTTTCGGATAAAATAAGATCATCCCTTGCTGTTCTTCCAGATTTGCACAATCGTTTATTAACCTTAAGTACTCCTTGCTTTTAGCAGTGGTTAATATTGCACTGTACTCAACCAAAATAAATGTTCCATTTATTTTCTGGGAAGTGTGTCTTCAATGTTTCAAACTGAGAGATGAATCAATCCCTGCCACTTCTGCAGGTCCTGGTAGATAAATTGGATCATAGCTCTTGAGGCAAAGAAGCCTATGGTGAGAATTCAAGTGTTTTCCTTTAACAAAACCCATAAATACATAATTATGAAATATCAGATTAAGTTCAATCCAACAAATACCAAGTCCCAAATTCGGAAAGCAATGGCCAACTAAAATAATCAAGACTAATTAACCAAGCAAATTATTTTATTCTGAAAACCAAAATTATTATGGCTTTATTATCAAAGGCAAAGCAAATGTACTGATTCACATGCTTTAGTGAAGTGAAGTGAGGTAAAGACATCACAGAAACAAACCTGAGATGATTTTTTCTTGCCTAGGAGGCCCCAATGAACAAAACAATCACTTATTGTGGTTAGAGAAATGTTTTTTGAACATATTATGTATAGATATAGTATAGGACATAGTATATTTATATGAGTATGGATTAATATCGAGGTACATATATATCAAGTTAAGGTAAAAGATTGTATATTTATAGAAAAATATTTGGGGGACGCATCTTTTGCGATGCAATACGGAACGTATACGAAAGAAATGAGCAAAACAACAAAAATAATTGGATAATAGGTCTCACATATTCATTATTATTTTTATTCAGTTTTTTTAATCCAAAAACTTATCAATGCTTTTTTAACAAAACTTACTAGCGTGAACAGTGCACACACTGGTAAGTTTTTTTTTTTTTTAACAAAACTTACCAGCATGAATAATGCATATGCTAGAAAATTTTGTGTATATTACATAAAACTTACCAACATGTGCACTGTTCACGCTAGTAAATTTCTGAGAAAAAATTGAACAAAAATAGCAATAATTATATGGAACTTATCATACAAGCATTTTTATCGTTTTTGTCGTTTTTCTCACTTTTCAGTATGCGTCGTGTATGCATCCACTATTTGTGTATTCCCCTATCAATTCTCATATTTATATGAGAATGTGTTATACTTAGATATCCCATTATTATATTAAAAAAACATAGCTCTAGCAGTTAACCATCAATGTATTGACATTTGACAACAAGTTCCTTTTACTATTAAAAGAGGAATATATATATATATATATATATATTGCCATTGCCATTGCCAATATCCAAATCAACTAAACAAGCAGAAAAAGCACGACAGAGAGAATGCACCTCTCTGTTACTTTTAATCATTTCTCAACATATACATGAAGATATTTGAATCTCACCGGTTAAGGCATAATTAATGTCTAATGATTCCGAATACTCATCCTCTAATGGTGAGGGACTGAGGACAAAACACAACCAGTATGCACGCTGTGATCATTCTCATGATCATGGGTCTTGGCTTTTGAGGCTTCTTATTTCAATATATTTCTTTTTGGCATGCCATGCCGCACTTAAAAAGAGAGGAATTGTTTTACGACTGGATTAGTTTCATACGAATGAATGTGAAAATGTTTTTGCACATAAATGAAGCTAAAGCAGAGTCAATGTTTCTTACAAAGACAAATACTAATACCGAGAGCAATTTCTTTGAAGTTATGGTCCTTATAATATACACAACAATTAAGACTTGTCCAACTAGGCAAGGTCAACTACATAAATTAGATAACACTATCTTAAATATGAAAAATGAAAAAAAAAAAATGCGGCATAACAATTCTTCAAAATTCAAGTGCATTCTAAAATTCATTAATAGCCTCCAAACTGAATCCGTCGATTTTACTCTCTTTGCTAATAAGAGAAATATATTCGTTGAATATATGGATAAGCAATATGTGCCAGTTTTAGTTCCTAGCACACTACATACACTACCCCAAAAGGCAAAAAGCACCAGCTAAAACACAAATCTAAACGCAATTAGATAATATGTGCCAGTTTCAGTTAATAACACACTACATGCACTACTCCAAAAGGCTAAAAGCGTAAGCTAAAACACCAATCTAAACACAGTTAAATAATATGTACCAGTTTCAGCTCCTAACACACTACATACACTCTTCCAAAAGTTTAAAAGCATCAGTTAAAACACTAATCTAAAAACAATTAGATTGCCGGACAAGATCATTGCAAGCAGGACCCTGATTTATAGCAATTACTCCAAATGGTGTTGGCAACCATATCTGACTACTTCTAAATATGCTTCAGTCTAACATGATTTGTTCAACCATCACCTGCAAAAATCAATAAAAGTATCGAGATGGTAAGAGTTGGTGTCAATTAAGCATCAGATAATGAGTTGAACCAAAGATATAAAATCTAGCTCAACTTCCTACTTTTAGTTTGTTTCCAAGCACATCCAAACAGGCCCCTAGTTTGTTGGCTCAGAAGCTAGATAAGCTAGCTTAATTAAAGATTTAAAGTGAAGTTGTCATGGACACAGCAGCACAGCCCAATTCGTTTAGTAATCAAGATTTTGGTCCTTGATATTGCAAGTTTAAGTCTATAAATCGGTAACAAGATGTTAGAATTCAAGCGAGCAGCAACTTTTGGGTGGTTCTTTAACAAGAGTTAGGACCTAGGAAGGAAGTACTCTTGGGACAAAGTGACGTTACATCCCCACTGCGTAAAAAGGGAAGAAAAGTGAGCTCATGGCTTGAGTAGAGTTAAAAGCTAGAAACAAGCAAGCTGAAAAATAAAGTTTTGCTAAGACAACAACAAGCTTATAAGCTCATTCTGCAATGCAGTGGCCATGTCTTTACTATCACATTCTAAGCTTTCAAAGTAAGTTTTCACAAAACATTCCAAACTCTATTCTCTACTTATGTTTGGCTACTTATGTTTGGCTACAGGTAGGAAATGACCATACCTTTTCTCTTCATCTGGTCATGGCTCGAACAGAATTAAAAGCTAGAAACTAACAAGACAAGAATAAAATCTAGATCTGTTTGAGGAGTAAGATAACTAATAAGTACAAAACCAGCTTATAAGCACATTCTGCAATGCAATGGACTTGCCTTTACTATCACATTCTAAATTTTCAAAATGAGTTTCCATAAAACATCCAAACTCCATACTCTAATTGTCATGCCTTTTCTCTTCATCTGAAACAGCTCAAGTACTAACACTTCACAAAAAAGAACTTTATCTTTCCATCAATTGACTCAGCATGCATTGGCATATTGAGTCATAGCAATTAAAATTATATATTGTGCAAACAAAATTATAATCTAAAATGATCCATCATGAAGTACATTTGCACAACCGCAACACAAAGAAACCAAATTACCCGTTCCACTCCCTAACGAGAAAATTTGCTGCAATGTTTAAGGAAAAAGAGACTAATTCACAGTCAACCAAATCACTTGACATGTGGAGGATACAATAACAATAATAAAGTTGCTTCAGGTCATACGTATGCGAAAAAACTCCTTTATGATTTTGTTAAAGGCTGAGGATACTTTCAAGTTTTACCAACCTAAGGCCAGCCTGCCAATAAGGAAAAGGGAAAAAAAAAATTAAGGGAAGTAGAGCAAGATAAAAGATGACATAATTACCTTTTAAGCAAGCAAGGATGTTTCAGTGTAGCAATTTCTTCCTTTTTCCTGTGTCCTCCTTCTTGGTGTGTGTGTTTGTTGGGGGGGGGGGGGGGGGCAAATAAAGGCATCCTTCCAAAATTCACGTATGTAGTGCTTCATGGTGAACACATGCCTGCCAAGGACACGAACGGATAAGAAGCTCTGCTCCGCTGGGTGAGGAGCCTCAGTGTTAGTGTCAATGTTGAACGCATGCTCATCCTTCATGGCCAGTTTAAAGATCGAAACCCAAAGGAGTGGGATTTGGCGTTGCTTTGTAGAGCCACAGAGCAGAGCACACACCGTGTTGTCGCCAAGGTCAACAAGGAATGGTGTTACTTCAGAATAACAGATGGGTTGGATTCCCTCAAAACACTCCTCAAGCGGTTGATGGAGACAGACACCATCTTCGCTCACAAGCAAAGCATGTATCCTCATTTTTGATTGCAAGGGCTCTACGTCGCCACATTCATCTACAACCTCAAGGCGGAACCAAGAAAGCATGACGCTGCAGCTATGATGCATAAATATTTCGTCAGTATGTTCTGCATTCATTTAATTTCAAAATAATTCAAAATGAAAAATCTAAGTTTAGATGAAAATTCTAATAATTTTCATTCATACCTGTTGTTGTTGAGACCTGGAACGGACACCATAGTACTTCGAAAACAAAGGTGTGGTTTCCCATCAATCCAAAGGCAGAAAGATTCCATACACTTGTCAAAGTCCTCCTGCCTCCAGGTCCCAGTTCGGGGGCTGAAGGAACAGAGCATAATACTCTCTCCTCTCTTTAAGGCTAGGAAGATCTTTTTGTCAGGGAGGACAAAATACTCGCAGTAACCAGAGGAAGGGAACGTGGGTAAGGAAGGAGGAGGGGGTAACCGTTCCCACTGTTTGAGCCCCCTGGAACGTAGAACCCAAATACCCCTTTCTCCACCCGTTACCATTCTGTTGTATACGAGGAAGTAAGCATCACCCGAAATGTTTGCAACTAAGGATTCAAGGGAGTCAAAGGGTACAGGTGCCTTGGGGACTGATTCAGTCACAGTTAATAGTGGCTGTGGCTTCTTCCTCTTCTTCTTCTTCTTCTCCTTCTCCTTCTCCTTCTCCTCATTGTCGATGATATCGAGTTCGTAGATTTCGTAGGAAGGGACCCACAACTTTTGAAGCTTTGTCGGTGCGTGAGAGGGGCTCCACATCACCACGCCTCCCGCCAGATGAATCTTTGACTCGAAAACGAAAGGGTGCATGTGCATGTGGGGAAGATCAGTGGAGAAATCAAAGGGAGGTGAAGACAAAGATCCCCAATCCACAACAAACTCCTCCTCAGGCTTCCCTTGTATCAATTTGCCGACGTCCATCCCAACAATCTTTCCCTCCGACATCATGCAAAGCCAGCCTTGCGCCATCTTCCGCCACCACAAAAAAGTTTGCTCTCCTCTTCGCGTAACATACAAAGCATACAGCGGGTGGTTTACGGTTGAAGGAAATCGAACCCTATATCCCGACGACAGAGATACGCTACTCACATTAATTATTTTTATTTTTATGGTAATTTTCATTTTTCCAGTACAGTAGTGGCGAATTGGCACAGTGTGCGTCCATCGTGCCGCTTTTTTTTTTTTTTTTTTGTTGGTTGGCACCATAATTAATTGAAAGTTAATAATGGATTGACAAGTGACCTAAAAATGGGCTTAATTGGAGGTTGGAATAGACTAAGAAAAATAATTGAATTTAAGGTAAATGTTCATTAGTTAGGAGGTAATTATGGACTTAAAAGTACTATATCAATTGAATAGAATGTTAGGTTAAGAAAAATGATTGAGTCTGTGTATTGAAGAGAAGAAGGTAGTCGGAGACTGAAGCCATAAGTGAGTGACAGTTACTGCTACTTGAGAACATGGAAGTATGGAATTAAGTCAAGGTCCACTATATATATACTCCTAAGAAGTAGCGAGAATTAAGGATTGAAAGATATAAAAGCTCATGTACATGCAATAGAAAAAGACATCATACACAATGCCATTTTAACTATTAGCTTTTTCTCTCGTTTTTATTTTTCTTTTTAGCTTTATGTTATTTATTTATTTTCATTATTAATCTTCAAAGCCTTATATGAATGCATTGGTTGATTAAAACAAGTTTAATTCCCATTTTAATTTTTATTGACCGATTTTACTTAAAGACTTATTCTGGTGAGTCATTTAAGGAGTCTATTTGCCACGGGATAAAATACTCTCTTTAGCCTAAATCATCTAAATTTTGGCAATCTTTAGGAGTTTGCTTTCCAGATTAATTTTCTTAAAGAAAATTTAGCCAATTGCATTTGCATTCAACATAAGATTTGGCATGCCCAATCGAACTATCAGCAGGTCAATTTACCATTTTGGTAGTCAATGATGATGCCTGTGACAACATAAGCAGTTACAATTGCAGTTCCCTCTAATCAGCCTGTAGTCACAGTAGTCTTGTCTCAACCAAACCCAATTCCAGGGATAGAGGCCGAATAAGGCTAGCCGATGGTCGTGATAACATCTTTTATACATCAATAGATTAATATGAGTTTGGATGATATGATATATCAATTGTCAACGTAATTAGCCAAAATTGTTAAGCTAATGGTCGAAAATGAGGTGCAAAACATGTATGCTCAAAAGTTGAGAAGTATTTATTTGGCAGATAAAAGTATAATGTTGTGCCATGTTAGTTGGGGGATAATTGAAGATTCACCTGATATCATTTTGGTTGTGCCGTTTAGTGCTAGGGAGCAATCAAGTGTTGATCCTTAGAAAACTACTCATTCAAGTTTTCAGCTAAATCGGTATGTTCCAGTGCAAGCCAGCGCCCGAGATGCTACTCGGTCAATGGCTAGCGAAAATATTTGGCAGAGAACCACAGAGGATTATGGTAGGGGCAACCATGGACGATTGTTCCATCTCTACCAGCTGATCAACTTGCATTCTCAGTCGTGCCTATTTAGGCGGATTCAACTCTCCTACCTTGGAGAAATGAAAATAAATCATAGAAAGATTTTATTATAGAGCAGTCATGGGGATCATCTCCACCTCAAGCAATAAGTCAATCAATGTACATCATTCCATCTAGACAGCCAATTGCTCAATAGAAAACTGTGCAGCCGATTACTCAACAGCCGAGAGCTCAGTTCGTTAATCAATCAAACTATTAACAAAAGAATTCTCAATCTACTGCTCAACCGCCAAGCTTTTGGCCTCTATTAGGGGTGGCAATGGGGCAGGTCGGGGCGGGTTTTAACTTAACCTGAATCCGCCCTTCACCTTATTAAGCAAATCTCAACTTGCTTCTATCCTACCTGCGAGTTTTGACTTTTAAAACCCGAACCCTGCCCGCAGACAACTCATCCCAGCCCGTACTCTACCCGCCTCTACCTGCTACTCCTTTTTTAATATTAAAAAATTATTTTAAATTTTTTGAGATGAAAATTATTTTAAAATTTAATTTGTGTTTGGGATATATTTGATATGGGAGTTAAAAATAAAGTGAAAATTTTCATATATTAGTTTCATATAAAAAAATTACACATTAAAAATTTTTTATATCTATCTTTATTTTCCCCCAAACACAGTTTTGGAATGATAAAGATATTTAAAAAAATAATCTTAGGGGTGTGGGTAGTGTAACATCCTCCCAAGTATGGTACTATACTTTAGTCATAGTACCATACTTAGGAGTTGTTACTATGATCTGAGCGAACCTTATCTGACAACAACTTCAGCCATCTTTGCAACTTCTCGAACTATCTGGAGATAATACGAAAATAAGTGTGAGAATTTTAAATTCTCAGTAGAATTTTCTAATTATCATACATAATGTTATAGTTATCATTTTCAGTTGATTCGGTTTATTATGAAAAAGGTGAACATATTATACAAACTGTTTGATTTTATAGTTCAAAAATATATTATTTAAAGCAAAGTTTATTTTATTCATACACTTGTCATTTGGGTGAATCAATACAAAATCAATTCATGAGTTATGCTATGAATAATAATTGAAATATATTAAAATATAATAGTACCAATATACCGAAACCATAAAATCTATATATGCCTTTACTTGTACTTGAATTTATGCAGATACACATAATTTTTTTTTCTTCCTTTATCTTCCTTTACTTATTATACATATTCCAGAATATAATCGCCATGTCATACTTTATCGGGGTGCGACCACTATGTCACACTCCTTAAGAATATGTTCATCCTGTCATATCCCAGAGTATAATCGTCATATCTTACTCCATCGAGATGTGATTGCCGTATCACATTCCTTAGGGTATAGGATCATTATGCCACATTCTAGAGTATGATTACCATATCATACCCCATCAGAGCGTGATCACCATGTCACATTCCCTAGGATGTGCTCATCATGCCATATTTCAAAGTACAATTGCCATGTCATACCCTGTCGGGGCGTGATCGCCATGTCATACTCCTTAGGAATATAGTACCTTGATCATATCCTTTAACTACTTTTATAGGGAGGGACCTAATTAACTGCCTTCAAATGAAAGGACCCAATCTTATCTTACTTAACTGCCTCCACAATGAGGGATTTCATAACTGCCTTTAAATGAAGGGATCCACATCTAATATATTCATATCCTTTCATTATCATACATAATTCTGTATAGACATATTAAATGCACTCATACATATACTTCATCATTTACTTTCATATATCCTTGCATATAGAATTTCATGTTCATATCATAAATATTTATAACAAAAACTATCATAATTTCATAAAATTCTGCCGAAAATTTGGCAGCATAATGGATCAAGTCCACTTCTCCATGAATAGTGCTAGTACTCAGGAAAACAGTTTTTCAGACAAATCGTAACACTTCATTCGCAATTCAAACAACAAATTCATGGGCACAATTGTTGCATTTAAAATATGCTTGCTATCTAAACACTTTCATTTAACCCAGTTTTTGTAAATCAAGGCATAATTTCTATTTAACTCATTTAAATCTAAATTTTGGATATGTTGGAGTGTTATATGTCTATCTTCTAACCATTTTAGTCCCATTTAATTTTGATAAATGTAGTTTAAGTTATTTAAGTTTTATCTCGACCTGCCCTATAACTGGCCAGAATTACACACTTAAAAGTAAAAATTCACTAAAAATCGAAAATCAGTTCAAATCATACGAAATTGGTATCATATTGAAGCTAACAGGGCAAGCTTTCATTTCCACTCATGTTCGGATTCACTAACCATTCCCTTTCTCTTTTTGCATTTATGATTGCTTCTATCTATAGAAAGATTCTCCTTTCCAAGTTTGATTTCATTTGCTTTAGTAGAATTTGAATTATAAGCCCCGAGCTTTGATCTTTCTGAACTGCCCTATTTTTGTCTGGTTTGGACATAGGGCAAATTCCTCGAATCACTGGGAGTAAACAGGATCGTATTTAACTTTGAAATTTTTATAGCATATTTTTTTATATGTAAACTTTCTAACAAAGTTAGTTTCATTCAATTCTAAGTTGCATAGGGCAAGTTTTGCCCTGAAAAACCTAGTCTACCTAGAATCAAAATAAAAAACCTAGGTTGAATTTCCAAAATTCATATCTTTCTCAATACTAATCCAATGATCTTATATTATATATGTATGGAAAGCTCTGACTGTCTAGCTTCACATAAAAATAGTTTCATCAAATTTAAATTGCTGTAGGTAGAGCGGTACACTCTGCCATATGGACTACCGAAGGGTTTTAATCTTCCAACCCCTCACTTCTTTTTATTCTCATCCTTTTCTATTTCTTAATTGATTTTAAACACAAAAATAACCAAAAAATTTGCCAATAATCATCATATATATCCAGACACCATATCAATAAATGAAAAAATAAAAGCTTCAATCAGCTATCCATACCCAAGAAGACAAAAACAAAGTTAAATCTATACCTTATTTTGATGCAAAATTAGCTAATCTTGAGTTCTACTAAAAGACATGGGTACAAGACACTTGTGGGAGGCTGAAAATGGAAAAAGGAGTTAAAGAAGATAAAGACAAGAAGGAGAGAAGCCTGCTCGAAGAGGAAGGACGAAATTCTGCTCGTGGAGAAGGAGAAAAATCTGATCAAGCTTTAATGAAGTGGATAGCTTGTTAAGTGTTGATTGGCTCTTGAATAGGTGGTAGCAAATTAATCAAGTCTCTTCACCCATTTGTTGAAGCATTGCCACAATCCAAGGGCTAGGTGGCTGAATCTTCAGCCTCATGATTCAAGTCTTCATATGTGGAATTCAGTTGTTTCGGTTCCGACAATTTAAAATACCGAAATTCTACCAATTTCCTTCAAATCGGTAAAATGTTTTTGAATAATCTCGTGAGGTCTTATATGCTTTTATTTTAATTCTTCTTAATCCTGATCTCTCTAATTAACTTCTAATCAACTCCTAGTTAAACTCTAATTAACTTTTAATTAATTTTACAAACTCAATAAAATCGAATAAATTGATTAACAGTGTAAATTAAACGTTTTGCAAATTGAGAGCCTTTTTGTTTTTTTTTTTAATGACTAATGACATTTTCATAATTATGGACAAGTTTAGGGGCATCCCATGTCATTTCACATATAGATATCTCTGTGGCTCAATCAGCCGAGGTTTGGGTTTCTACGTTTTTGCTACACGATTCTGCTTTGTTTAAAACCTTATTCTACTAATCCTGTTGATATAGGGACCTAAATGTCACTTTTTAAAAACTTCGTGGGCAAGGTTGTGAATAACAAAAGTTTGCCCAATAACATTTTTTTCATTTCTTATTACGTTATATGGGGATGTTACAAGTAGGGTAGGGACGGGTTTGCTTTGAACCCAAACCCGACCCTACCTGCATCCAAACCCGCCCCGTTGCGGGTTGGGTTTTAAACCCGACCCTTAAAACCCACCCGACTGGGTTGGGGCGGGGCGGGTACCCTTAGGTAGGGTAGTAATTGTCACCCTTACTAGTATCTCAACTGATGGTACAATAGCCGAGCTATTACTAGAATAGTTCGTAATTTGTTGACCAGCAGCCGAGTTTGCAACTATTGATGTATCAGTCAATGGCTCAGCAATTGAGCTGTCAACAAATGGCTTCTAATTTGCTCCATAACTATTGAATGCTCAATTGTTAGGTAATCAACCACTGTTGTTTTAGTCGATTCTTGCACCAAAATAACAGGTTGGTCAATTAGCCGCACCAGTGTAATTAGCAAACCAATAAGTGAGTATAGATCCAAATATGATAGTTGAGACGATCAAAAGGCATTTCAGCGTGCAACCGAGGCTGCTTAACAGGCTCCTATACCAAAAGCCATATCCAGAATAGGTAGAGAAAACAATGTCTTTGTCAAGAGAATTTGAAATTCTAAATTTTACTATTTTTTCATGTGAAGATGAGAAGTCTACTATGGAGCACTTAGCCGATTCACTACTCAATGTAGAAAGGCAAACCAAAATGAGTATTTTAAGCTCCAACTATTTTCTTTGTCTTTAACTGCAATGACTTTTATCTGCTATATGTCTTTGCCTTCCAATTATGTCCAACATTGGGCAGACATGGATCGATTGTTCTATAATCGCTTTTATCGGCCTGATTCGGAGATTACGATGGCCAATCTCTTAAGCATTAAGCAATAGGATGGCGAGACTATAGCCAATTTTATGGAAAAATTCCTTAAGCTGAGGAGTAGATGCAATGTCAAATTGCTAGAAGTTGACTATGTCATCATCACCATAGGAAATATGCATCCTTAGCCAAGGAAAAGGCTGATTGTTTTGGAATATGCAGATCTTAATCAGTTAGTAACTAAGGCCTTGAGAATTGAGCAATTTATCATGGACAAAGAGTAGAAGAGGGCCAATGAAATAGGAGGCCTGGGACCACAATTGATCTCAATTGTTGATTATAACTCGGCTAAAGAAGAGATGGCTGAAGCCTCAATGTCAGCAGAGATGCTAATAGCTGCAATTTTCTGGAAGAAGCCATATATTTGCCCAGCTTATATGTCAGTCAAGTAAGATTTTGAAAGAAACTTTGCAATGGCTAGCCCTTTTTATAGGTGAGGCAGAATAAAAGAATGATGCAATTAGGGGGCAAGTTGAGAAGGAGGAGTAGAGACCAGATCAAATCAAGTTTAATTATCCTAAACCAAAAGCTTAATTAGTTGGTGGAGGGATACATCTTCCGGAGCTGCAAAAAGGAAAGAAAAATAGAAGATTTGGGAATCCTTGGAAAATGCATCATTTCAACTTCATTGCCTATTACTCAGCTAAAAGATGTAGGGGCATTATATCGGCACCAAAAAATTGCGGCTTGCTAAGGATGGATATCAGCCAATGGATAAGGCAACATTCGGTCAGATTTAACTGATAGCATAATGTAGTTGGCAAAGGTATAGGCAATGCTCAACGATCAACACAAAAGGTTTTGCTCGACTTAGACTAACTAAAAGAGGCTGAAATGGTCGATCAAACTTCAATTGCTTGCTTCTGTCCCTGCCACTCATTGTAGTCCTATTCCCTCTCCTCCTCCTTAATCCCCGTTGCAGGGGGTTTATTCTTCTTATCCCCGCTCTCCACTCCTTGTAGGTCCTTGTGGGGATTCCTGTTCTTACTCCATTATCTACCATTCTTATGAAGGGATAAAGACACTAAAAATCAATTTTCACAAATAAATAGAGACAATAAAAACTACTCTTCACAAATGGACAAAGAATACAAAAGTCAATCTTTACAACTATAAACAGACACCAGAGGTAGGGACAAAATCAAATTTAGACAACTTCAAAGATGTGCATTTTGGAAGCAACAGTTGGAACTCAAGTTTTTTGTCAATTTGATGACTTTTAGTATTGAACCAGCTTGCAAGGCTGGCGATAATGAGTGGCAATCTTAATGGTAGTGACAGTGAGATTCAGAGCTTAGTGGCAAGAAAGAGATCAATGATGACAGGTGAAGTTGATGGCCAAAGACAAGCACATGGCGCAGTGATGGTGAGAAACTAGGCGATGTGGGGAAAGGCATTGCTGGGAATTAAAGAGATGATGAGTTGAAGAAGAAGGTTAGGGGAAAGGGGCACCACTTTGAAAAATGGAGATTAGGGATATTAGATATGGTGGTGGAATAAATAGGTAAAAAATGAAGCAATTTTTTTTCAATTGTTTATAATTAATAATATTGTAACATGAAAATGACTAAAATGCACGTATGTATATGTATATATATATATATATATATACATAAAAGGATATTTAAATAATTTTATATATAAGGGCACCTGCAAAGTAATGAGTATGATCCCCATCTCCATCACTAATAGGGATAGAAAAAGGCAAGGTCACCAGTTAAGGGCCTACAACCTGACCTATTATGGGCTTGGCCTGGCTTAGCTTTTTTAATAATCAAGTTAGGCTCAAGCATTTTTAAAAGCCTCTTTATCTAAAGAGGTCAAACCTAGGCTCTTTTAAAGGCCTGTTAGGCCTGTTACGCCAGATTGTTTATACGTATAATGAGTAATATTATAAAGTGGATGGCTTTGAGTTTCGAACCCATGACTAAGCCATACAAAGCAACTATTTTACCATTAAGCTATGACAACTCTTTTTTTTTTTGTTATATGCATAATTTATGTTTTTAACTCTTCTATTCTCTTATTTTAAAATTCAATATAAAACCTAACCTTATTTTATCACTATTATATTCCACCATCAAACCTCATCATCTTTATCACTTTCTTGTGCATCCTTTCATCTTTTTCATCCCCTTCCCTCCCCCCCTCTCTCTCGTCGCCCCCTTTCTATCAAGCCCGCCACCGCGACTAGCTTGCCCCTCACCGTGACTAGCTTGCCACCACCGTGACCAGCTCGCCACCACTGCAACCAGCTCGCCATCGAGCCACTTTCTTGCTGCCACTAACGGGACAATCCCTCCTCCACAACCTTATGCTCTATTGTAGCATCTCTCCGCCTGTGATAGTAGCTCTTCCGCGCCCTTACTGCCACCAACACAATACCCCCTTCAACCCTCATAAACCACACCTCATGGGTTTCTTGTTTGAAGCTTGTTTTGCAAATTTGCAAGTCCATCTGTTGGAATTTTTTTTTTCTTTTGTTGATTGAACTGTTCATATTTTGAATCATAATTTTTTTTTTGGTTTTGTGTGTGTTTCCTTTTGCATTTGTTTTTACAGAATTGTTATTATTTATTACTTTAATATGTATATATTGGATGTGTTGTTTATCCAATTCTAGATGATATTTATGTTAATTAGTAAGCTAATTTATTTTTAATTTTTTTTTGTTTTTTGATTTCTCTATTTTTGATATCATTATTATGCATTTTTGTGATAATTTGGACTGTAAAGTGCTATGATCATGTTTAATTTAGTCAAAGAAGATAATGAAATTTTGGAAAGCTTTTGTTTTATTTGCAAGCCTGTGAGTCCTGTTGATTGTTATGGCTGGCTAATGATTTGGCATATTTGAATGAAGGTAAAATACAAGCTCTAAAATAGGTTTTAGGTTAAGCCAAGCTATTAAATAAACCAGTCTTAGGTTTGAACAAGGGCTTATAATAAGTCAGGCTCAAGCTTAAAAATTGCAATATAAGCTTGCCTTGTTAAAGACAAAGCCTGGCCTAGCCTAGCCTGACCTATTTTCATCCCTAATCATTGAACTTGTCTTAGGGGAATTTTATCCTCATCCCCTTCCATGTGTAGAAAAATTCCAGATCTTAGGACCTTGAATAGGTAGTCTAGTGGAGATCCTTGAATAGTTGCGAAAATTGATATCTCCCACTACTAAAACACCAAATCCCTAATATACTACAATTGTTCTTACCTCTTTTCTCCCTTCTTGCATGTCGCATTATCACATCCCACACGGTTGTCCGACCACACTACCTCACTCCTTCTCACAGCCACAATCCGCTGCATCATGCCACACAGAGCCAAGCAACCTCTCAACCCATGTTGCACTCCCTCGCGTCGCCTTCCATCATGGCATCATAGTGAGTTCACCAATGGCATTCTTTTTCACCGTCCTCTTGCGCATCACATTGCATCTTAAAGGCCTCCACATGATTGCCTCCTTCTCTACTGTTGGGTTCACCTTGCATTGCTACAACCTTTGCTAGGAGCTTTCTGCTTAGCACACCCTCCCCTTCCTTCATTCTCTTTAACATTCTTCATTCTCATTCTCATTTAATCCCGTGCATAGTTCTTCATCTTGCTTCTTTTCCTTTTTAAAAATTTTATTTTAAATTTTATCTAGATTTTATATTTTTGAATGTTGATCTATTTTGATTTCTATTGTAGATTCAATAGATTTGTTGATTAGGAAATTTGTGGGTTTATTTTTATGTGTTTATGACCTAAATTTGAAATCTGTGTCGCCATGTGCTCATTGGTTAAGCTATTCTGGTTGAAGTGTATAAGACAAAAAAAAAAAAGTAATAAATGAGTTAACCCATTTAGGATTGCAAGCCGATTTTACATGGGTTGAGCCACTAAATTTTGAGCCCATTAATACTTGCTATGGGGTTGATTGGCCTGTGTAGCTTGTGGATCTAAATAGGTCAGGTTTAAACGAGTTGAACTAACCTATTTTATACCTTGCTATTACATGTCAAAAGCCTAATTTTCAGCTTAACTTAAAACCTATTTATAAAGACCATTTTATTAATTATTTTTTGCTTTGTAAAATGATACATTGTAATTGAGTTATAAACACATTAGATAGGCGTACTTTAAAATAACTATCTACCTTGATTTAGTGATAAATGATGTTTATAAATTCACAAGACCTAGGTTAGAATGTTGGGTAAAGTAATTTAAACTTTTAGATTAGCTTGACAAATTTAATAGGCTTCACAAAGAATTTAGGCATGCTTCCTTTACTTTTTAAAAGATATGAGTTTAGCTTAATTGTTAAAAGAGAAATAATAAATCCTCTTAATTAATATGTCTAAAAATTCTTTTAATGGAAAATCTCTCTCACATATATTAGATAGTCTTTGGATATTTTGTAAATTACAATCCATGCAATTATGAGTGGAATTTTAAATTAGAAAGATTTTTTGATTGATTATTAGGAGGATATATCATTACTCTTGTTAGAAAGATCAAGTAAAAGATAAGCCAAATTGCAAATTCCTAATAGACTGTTTGACATTTTTTTAATCCTTATTCCCTCAATTCTATACAATTCAGTGGCAAAAATTTTGATGTGGGCTCTAATTTCCTTTTTCCCCTTTGTCAACTAAGTGGAAAGAAGGTGACCAAAAAAAAAAAATTGGGGAAGGGGGGAGAAAGATGCTAATTCCCCAAATTTTTCTTTTTTCCGTCCTGTTATTTTCCTTCCAAGTTCTGCTCATCCAAAGAGGCAAAGGCACATGAGCTTATACACACCAGCCCCTTTGGCCCAGCAAAAGCGAAAAAATGAAATGATAAGAGCGGAATAGCTTCTAGTTAAAGAAGCACACTTTCAACTGAGTGATTCTTCCATTCTCTATGGAAAAAGAAATTTTTACTCCACTAATCATTTTATCCACTTATTTAATTTTTTTAATTATTTTTCTCTCAAACTTTTACTCATTTTGTGGTTAAAAATATATGTAGAGATTCTTCATAAGTATATAGAATTTTCACCTTTAGCTTTTTTTTTTCAATCTTGTAATTTGGTTTGAATTTGAGACAGCTTTATTCTGACATGATATCAAGCACGGACAAACTATAGGCGAATTCTCTGGTGGACTTGCAAAATGGTGAATTTGTGAATTTTTGTGTATTTACCGGCGCCTTGAGCAAAGTTATCAGCATTTTTGATAAATTTACCAATGTTTTGGATAAAATTATCCACATTTTGGACAAATTTAATCAGTCGAGATGTGTTATTTGTACATAGCTAATCTCGTATTTAGGGCTGACATACCACCCATCCACCATTGCATGGATATGAGACCTAGTTTAAATGGAGGCCACACATCCATCCAATGGTGAATAAGTGGTATGTTAGTCTGGAGTATGAGGTGGATTATGTCAAAATATCATTTCTCTTTATCAGCTTATTATATAAATTTACCAGTATTTTGAACAAAATTATCAGCATTTTGGGCAAATTTACCAACATTGGTAACTATATAATATGCCGGTAAATTTGTTCAAAATTACAGTAATTTTGCTCAAAATATTGGTTAATTTGCCCAAAATGCTAGTAAATACACAAAAATCCGCAAAATTCACCATTTTACATATCCACCATACCATGCACCCAAACCGTATGGGTCATGGACTACTCATAGGCATGTATAGCAGCATTAAGCATTCACGGTGGAGCTCCTTTAATTATGCCCAGGTGTTCAAGATGAAGAATCTTCCAACCAAGAAATTAAAAAAAAAAAAAATCTCCCACAAAGAAAAAGAGAGGGAAGAGGAAACACCCACCGCCAATCGCAACCCCAGAAATAGCAAAATGCACTTTGTGTGCATGTAATTTAAGAAATGTTCTCCACGCAAGATATTCAATAAAAATGTGCGCATCCATAACGTTATTTTACACTTATGCGGCATAAAAATCATCTTCCTAAAAAAATCTTTTGCCTAATATGCTGGTAGACATTGGCGGAGTTTGAACTATAACGTTACGTGTTTAATAAAAAATAATAACTTACAGCTTATTTAATCTAAAAATGAGTAAAACTTTAAATTGGCATTCAAAAGAGTTTCATGATATTAACCACTTTGCTCGTCAAATGGTTTTTTACATTGATTTGATTCTCGAAAAATTAATTTTTATTTTATGCTAATTCAAACCTTAGCTTTTGTGAAGACTACTAATTTATATATGATATTTCATGTTATATGAAGATATGACACAATAATTGTTGAAATAAATCCTAAACTAGTTATCGTTAAAATAAATAAAAATTAATATATTAAAGTCCAAGTTATTATCATATAATTCTTTTGAAATCCAATATGGAGTTTATCTCAATAGATGGCATAACATATTATTACATAATGTGACGAATTGGGTATCAGTTAATGTTTTCTTTGTGGATGGTATAATGTTTGGATTAACCTAAAATGAAAATTAATTTTTTAAGAATGAAATTGATATCACATATATTTTAAGGCCAAATTAATATCTCATAATTGTTTCAAGTACCCATTTGATGTTTCACTCAATTAAAAATCTTTCTTAAAATAATCATTAAATATATTTTGAAAATACGCATAAACCATGATAACTGTGTGCTATTGTCAAAATTTGGATTAGATTAAACGGTCCAATGTGTTTGACTGTTAGTCAGGTAAGTAATCAGTCATATTTCAATTTTATAATTAATTCATTAATCAAATCCTTTTGAATCAGTTAAAATTATCATCATTATTTGCACGACAAAGTAATTACATCTAAGTAATATTTTAAAAATATTACTAAATTATAAAAAAGCTTTATTTAAATTAGTAATATTTCCATTAGTATTGTATTTGTATTAATATATTTTACTAAAAAGTTTCTTCAACATATTTTAATATACTTAACAATATTGTTAAATGTTATAATTCAACTAAATAATACTAAGAACTAAAAATGAATCTTAGTGTTAAAATAACTAATTGACTCAATTGATTGAACCATTAACAATTAAATATCTTTATATGTACATATATTTTATATTGTTGTATAAAATGTTTATAGAATGTCATCTGAATCAACCAATAATCGAAACAGTTAAAGAACAAGACGAAATGTTTATAAAATGTTTATAGGATGTTTTATATTTTAGTATGCTAAAGAACATGATAACTGTGAACGTTTTCAATACGCTAAGCATTCATAGCATCTGTGCCTTTTATGCTCTATGGCAAAATATAATATTCATATCACACATCTTGTTTTATTATCACACTTTCGTATTAAAAAAAAAAATGAAGAGTTGAGATTAATATGAAAAATGCTTCCGTCGCATGCAGAGAACATGAGCCGACATATAAACAGTAGTGACCTGACAACTTGCAATTGCGAAGATAGGACCCGCATACAGTGTTGCATATGATGCTCCTTTCTGCCCCGGTGGTGGGAAGAAAGCCGGCCAATTAAGAACCGACACAAATGGACCTGTACGTTGTGTGCGTGGGAAGGGAAGAAACATATTCTTTTCTCCCTCCGTACAGTCTTTCATGCAGTACTGATTCTTTTGCGTGGCAAAGGATCGTACGGTAAAGTAAAGATCATTGGCGGAGTCGAACGAGTCGATGTCTCCCCTTTCTGCCTCCTGCAGATCACGACAGACCCGGAGTGGCCCCACTGATCCTTATCCGCGAGAGCACTTATAGAATAACTTGAAACCAGTTCTTCTGTTCTATTAGTCCAATCAAATTTGGTTAAATTAATTAATTATCCATGTAACTTCGGACTTCTAAGTGCCGATGCACTAGACTTAAATAAGAATACACTAATAGAAATTTTTACTACCTGTATTATATTCGAAAGCGTACGATAACCTTCCCAAATGAGTAATTAATGTTTAACTATAAATTCACTAACTTAAAAGTATTAATACTCCTAAAGTGGAAATAATCCTAATCCATATATATTGCATAGATTTATTAATATTTTTTATAATTATTTTTTAATAAAAATATTTTTAAAATATATGTATATACTAATTTTTCTACATAATTTTTTATTATAACATTTTTTTTCATCTTTCTCAGCCATAATAACTCTTAATTCTTTTGATAAAATTACTTTAGTCGATATAACGTGTAATTGTACGTGTAATTGTATATGATAAAATACAACTTTTGAAAACTATTACCTTATATAGTTCAATGATTGATCTCTATTTTTATTTGTTGTCATCCATAACACACCTTTTATCCAAAAATTATTTCATTCTCACACCACTACAATTTATTGGAATATAGACCGATTTAGCGATTGAAATTTTTCAGTCGCTGAATTTGGAAATTAGTGACCGATTCAAGAGGCTAGGGAGCTGAATTTTTTTGAAAAAAATCTGTTGTTAAATCAGTCTCTATTAATTTTAGCGATCGATCTTAATCATTCAATTTGGGGTAAAATTTGGTCACTAAAATTGAAATTAGTAACCAATTTTGTAAGAGCGTGTGAATTGGGTTATTATATAAATTGGTTACTAAAACACGAGTACTATTTTGTTTGGATATGTACACTATTTTGTTTCACTCTATCACTAAATAAATATTGTCTTAGTATTTTAATCTATGATAGAATCTCTTCAATTACTTTAGTAAATTGTCTTAATGCCAAGATTAGTATGTATATACAATTTTACTTCATAAAATGGTTATTGATAGAGAAGAATATATATTGAAATAAAATTTGCATAAAAATAATTGTAAATAATATTAAAAATAAAAATCGAATAATAAAATTATGTTAATATCCTTAATCATATAATTAAACATAAATATAATTGAATATAATAATCCAATAAATATTTTTATCATTTGTATTATATTCATTAAAATAAATATGATTTATTCATAACAAAAAATATTATTCAGTGTAATATTTATTATGTTTACAAATTTTATTTTAATATAGGCCATCAAATAATTTATTTTAATTTTTTCGTACAAAAAAAATGTTATAATTAAATGTCATTATTATTTATGAACTTGAATAACCAAACACTTATTAAGTTTTTACCCATTATATATGCCAGTAATAGTTATTCTTGACTCAATAAACTTATTACAATGTAACGTAAATTTTTAATTGCATATTGCAATGAATGCAATATATATATATATATATATACACCTTGAATAACCAAAAATCGGTAAACCAGCCAACCCAGACTGGTTTTATCGGCTGGCTATTTTTTTAAAAAAAAGAAGTACAAAATTATTTTTGAATTGGTGAAGTTAATTACTTCATTATGATGAAAAATGGCTAAAAATATATTTTGATTGGCCAAACAAAGAATTACTATTACATCTCTTACTCTTTAAAAAAAAAGTTTAGAGGTGATAAATATAAGAAAAAATGATATATGGATACTATTTATAGAGGTTTTAAGAGTAAAATCTTTTACTCTAAGCAATATAGGATTTCTTAAATATTTTATAGTAACTTTAAGAATAAAAAATTTAAAATCTAAGCAATATGAGACTTAATACTTTACTTGTATTAGTTATGTTAATATGATTTAATATAGTGATTTTGATTTCTAAAACTATTTTTATCATATTAAAATTTTTAATCATTTTTATTTATCGTATAACATGTTGTTAATATATTACATCTCGATTGAACCTCCGGTTAAACCGGTTTAACGGTTAAACCGGTTGAATCATTAAATCTCTGAACCAGTATCTTGTTGATTCAATGTCTTGTCTGATTTTCAAAACCTTAGTTGTAATAAGTTTTATTGATCACAGAATGTTAAAGTAAATATTAGACTTTAAGTATTTTTTTTTCACTTATTATTCTATGTATTATTGTTATGAATTTTTTTACCACATTTCAAGAGAGTTTTTTTTTTTAAAAAAAAAGAAAAAGAAAAAGAAAAAGAAAGAGAAACCAATCTTAAACATATGAGTTTGGTACAATGGTAAGCGAATTTCACTCCTAAGAAGAGGACATGAGTTTAGTCTTTGTAAAAAATAATTGTTTAGGGGACTTTTTAATTGTAATAATGTTCGAGGCTAGATATACCTTTAAGACGAAAAATAGAAACCAATCATAATTATTTGTTATTTCATTTATTTTAAATCCATATATTTTATTATTAAATTAATTGTAAATGTATTGCATTAAATTTATTACTAAATTACTAGACTCTAAATGTGTGTATCAACATGGGGTTGGTCGAAACAATAGGTATCTCGACCCCTTAATAAGAGGTTGCAGGTTTGAATTTGGGAATGGAAAAATATTTTGCCATGAGATCTCTATTTTCTTTAAGAACCTTTGTTAGATTGGGTCAAATTAGTTAGATACTAGATAATAGGGCCTGGACCTAAGAAAAAACTCTAAACATGTGCTCATTGGAGTTTACCGTTAAAAAGTAAAAAGATGGTGGCAATGCATTTAGTGGAACAAAATAGTCCTATTAAATTACTAAATAACAGAAAAAAAAAAAAAAAAACCTTCTATAATGTTAGGTTTATTTAGAGGAAAATTCAATGTTTCAATTTTGAGTACTATTATTTGTATACAATATTTGTAGAATATTATGATGACATACTTTCATCCACCATTAAATAGAGTGTGGATTCAAATCAAGTGGGATCTACACCTCATCAAATAGTGAATGAAAGTATGTTGATACGATATCCTACAAATATTACGTGCAAATATCATTTTTCTTCATTTTTTTTAGAGGAACATTGTAAATTTATCCTCGTATTCCGAGTAGAGAGTCCGTCATAGAAACTGACAAATTCTTTTTTGTTTCTCCTTTTTGGGGCTGGAGTGGTATATACATATATTAGGCAAAGGGTTGGTGAGCTATAAAGAGTCCTCTCAAATCACCTTTTCCCCCAGCAGAGGGAGCCGCAGGTTTGTGTTCGTTCTGTTCAAGCAAAAGCACGGGCATTGTGTTGCTTCACCTTCTTCAAGGGATCACTTCAACACCATGAAGTTCTGAGCTGAGAGCGACCTTGGCCTTGGCCTCTCTCTAGCTGCTGTCTACTTCAATGCACAGAGAGAAACGGCTGCAAGAAGCCGCTGCCTTTAAAGCTCCAGCTAGCTAGTGCAAGCAGGTGGTGAATAAAGCCTCGATAATTTCCTTTTTATGGGGGGACTGTATGGGAGTATTTTCATGAGTGCTAGAATTCCTCAAGTAGCTCGAAATATAACTTGAAGAATGATTATTACTTTCTTGGACTGCTATAGTGCTATATTGTTGCTGAACAAAAAAATATGTATATTTAAAGTTAATTTAGTATTTGGACAATTAACGATATGTGACTTTTGATATGGCTAATATGAGTTTTGTGAAGAATATATAATTGCATTCATGAGTTGTGTTCGAACTCTTCTTTTTTTTTTTTTTTAATTTTTTTTTTATAGCTTACATCAAGCAAGAATAGAGGCAACCTGCTACCCGCTGCACCCCCACCCCAAGTCTATCGAAACTGGTCCCACCGAACGAGCCTGGTCAATGGAGAATTTGCAATTAACGGAGATTCAGGAGCTCATCCCATTTCATCAAGGAAGTGACCCATTCCACCTCAGACGGGGTGGTTCCTTGCATCACAATTTGCGGCTGAGGGAGATTCGTGATGTCAACCGATTTCAACCTGGTGGTTCAGTGGATCGGCGCTGCCAGCCGGGTTATTCTGTGCATCGGAATTTGCAACTAACTGAGACGGTGCATGGCATGGTGCCCACGCAGTGACCGACCTTACTTGGCTCTTTGCAGCCATCAATCCGTCTACCGCTGGGTGCAGCCCCCAGATCATGATTTTATACTGGAGGTATAAACACATGTGTGCACATAATCATGCAATTAATGAATCGATATTAATAGAAAATTCTTAGTGTTTGTGGCAATTTACTGGTTTATTTCTACATACAAATGCAGGGGTCTATGATGGAACTTACTAAGATTCAATCTTGTGCCTGGTCACCTTCTGGTGAGATGTTGGCTACCGCAAATGCTGAAGGCGGTGGAAGGACACATCCAGCAAGTGAAAATAGTACGATGGCATCCCAATAGGAATTTATTATTTTCTGGTGGCATGGATGCCGCTATCAAGGTAATGCGAGCAAATTTTTTTGGGCCCATGTAATTAATTAGAAAATGTGTTATAGGCTGTTATTTTTTACCTACAGGTATGGGCAGATGTTAACGACGGATGGCAGTGTCTTCAAACTATAATCGTAGAAAATACCATCCGCTACATCTCTTTTAATGTGCATGGGAACCGTATGGTTGCGTGTTGTTGGTATGTTTGATATTTATGTCGTTCAGATCTGGGAATGATTTTTTCACCTAAATTTGTTAAGCTTCTTCGGCACTGTGACCCCCCATTTCTTTTTTTTCTTTTTCTTTTTTTTTTTTTCTGACAAAGACCCCCATTTCTTGTGCGCAGTTATGAAGCTAACATGAGAGTATGGCAAGCGAGAATCTTAGGACACGAACTTGGACCTTGGTAAGTAAAATGATTTTTTTTGTTTTTGTTTTTTTTTTTTTTTTAAGTTATAAGCTGGTTTGTGTTTGAACAATAATACTCTCTTAAATATAATTTTAGAAGAATATCAGATAGGTCTACTTGACATTCCCTTGAAATGTTCTGTTGGAATCTCCCATTTTATTCGAAGGTGATTGAGCCTTATTCTATCACCTTCTATTAAAATTTTAAGTTAGATGGGAAGGGAAAATTATGAAAGCGGTTGGGTATAATAGATATACCAAATGCAAAGCACATTAGAAATAGCAATAATTGATGCAAGAGTAAATCTGTATAGCCGAGTAAATCAATACACGATCAATGGAGTTCAAAACCTCAATAACAGGTCACGAGAGTCAATATAATCATCGAGTAATGAAGAAATAAATACAAAACCGAATACGCTCAACAAGAGAATTAGGATCTTCGAATAATACATGAGAACAGCAACTGCTCAATCGGCCACAATACTCACACCTGCAGAATTTGGGGCTTGTCAATGTACTGAGATAAGCATAGGGACAGAGGGGGAATAAAGAAGAGCCAGAGAGAAAGAACAGTTCATAGCACGTTACACCGTGCTCTTTTCTTTTTTTTTTTTTTGGTCGTTGGGGGGAGGGGGGATTTTAGGGACTGGGGCTCTGCCCCATGGCTCGAAGCCGCGTCCCTCTGGATGTAGTTCTTGGAGGCTGGCAAATATGCCACTTCGTCCACAGCCTCAACCACCCGTGCTCTTTTCTTGAGTCTCTTGCTCCCTTTTAGTCCTCTATTTACATTTGGGCCTTGTAAACCAGTTGGGACCATTATTATAAAATGGACCTCGTCCTTGTCCTCAAGGTCTAAAATGAGATAGTGTTGCCCACAAGATTGACGATATAATAGAAAAAAAGTGAGGATCCATTTACTTCAGGTATAACTCTAATAAGTTACTCCCAATTTTTATTGTTTATTTTCTTATAATCCAATAGCTCTAAGTTATTTACTTATCCCCTAATGTGACCTCGTCTTACTCCCTCACATGTGCAACATCTGTCTCTCTCTTGTGAAATTTCTTCAGCCACGTTGCCAACAACATTCACTCTTTCATCTGCCCCTAATAACCATTATCACTCTCCAATAACTCAATACTAAAACGATGGTATGGAGGGCCTTAGAACCCCACTCGCCCTTCTCAATCGCATTACAACCCTCCACCTAATCGTCACAACGGCATTTATGCTTCCTACAGAGCCCCTCATCTGCTCTTTGATAGGTCAACTTAGCACAATTTCAACTGATTGGGTCCCAACCGATGAGAAATACTTACATGATTCGGGAGCACCACGTGGCTGTACTCTCAGACCAATCATGTAAGTGTATTTTACATAAGACTTATTACTAATACACAATTCTATAAAAATATACTTATATGATTGGTTGAAAGTATAATTATATGGTGATTCCGGACCATATAAAAATTTCCCCCCAATCTAAACGGTGGGGGTGGTTCTATTACTGATTGCTCCGATGGTGGCGACTATGGTTGATGGTAGCGGCCATTTGAGTTAGCGTCATGCAATTCTCGTGATGGCACCATTGCATAGCTGATTGCGCTTGGCAAGGAGGAGGTGTAAAAATTGCGTCAATTAATTCTTGAATATAGTGGCTGCTATTGTATATAGTGGTGAATATAGTGGGTTAATGTTTTAGTACAGTGGTTGCTGTTGAATATGTTGACTCAAAAAACTTACGCATTAAGTCAAAAAATGATAAAGGTGGATATACATAAGGGCTAATGTTGGCAAGGCATTGGAGAAATCATAGGCAAGGAAGTTGTTTGGAGATGGTGCCGAGGTGAGAAATGAGAGTAAGAAGGAGGAGGTCATGTGAAGGGATAAGTAAATGACTTAGAACCATCAGATTATAAGAAAATGAATGGTGAGGATCGGGAGTAACTCATTAGAGTTACACTGGAGTAAACGGATCCCCACTTATGAAAAAAAGATTGCCAAGCCAATTATTTGGAACACACGAACTCCCCATTGAAAAATGTGAATCGAGAAATCCATTACATCATACAAGTAAGCCAGTACCTTTGTGGTTCTAGGGAGAATTTTAATCCAAGCATTTCAAGTAAGAAACCCATATTGCCCCATGGCTCCATGAAGCCATTGCTCTAATTTGTCATTAGGGTTTATTGCATTTTACTTCCTGCATTATAAGTTACGTACACTTTAGCTCGTAAATTTTAAAAATGTGCAAATCGATACCTAACATTTTTCTAAATGTGCATTTTGTCAAAACTAAGTATACTATATCTCCCTAAACTTTCCTGAATATACAATCCAATACCCTATACTTTCTTAAAATAATGGAAAAATTGATAGTTTGGGTAAAGAGCACATTTAGGAAAATGTAAGGTGTTGATTTGCCCATTTTTAAAATGTAAGAGTTAGACTATACATGGCCTATAATGCAAGAAGGTAAAATGCAATTAACCCTTGTCATTATTAACATACTCATATACCAACAATCTGTGAGTACCTTCAATATAATATCCCAAAAGCCTGACTAAATTCTTGTGAATGGACTTATCAGTAACAATGTCTTCATTGATGTTAACTCCACCCATCACTGCCAATGCTTTAAAGATACAATAACAATGTCCTCTAACCAAACAATAATGACAAGTGCAGTCAATACTTTAAATTCCATACGTTTCTCAAATCCAGGAAATTTTAACGGAGTCCTTTCTTTCATATCAAAATAACCCGCCTCCATATCAGATATTGTTGGCTGTAAAACACAATCCCAATTCACTAAACAAATGCCCTTACAGATAAGGCCTTGGTTGGAAAAACCTCATAAATGCATCTGTCATAGTGTTGGATCTTTTGTCTTCCATTGTGTAGCATTCACGACAGCAATCCATAGAGTTCTAATCAACATAATTGCTGCAATATTGTGCCCCCATACTTGTGTTCCCAGCTCCAAACCTCAGATAAATTGCTCATGGCCTATATCACGCCTGGTTAATTGTTTTTTGTGCATTTTCTCCACAACTACCTGCGTTGCGATCCCAACATGGTCAAAGCTTGCTATGACATCACTGTAAAAGGTAGCTACTTGGCCATCAACCCAGTTCTATGTATCATTTTCCATCCGAGAAGCTTACAAGAAACTAACTGCAATTTTGAACCTGAATCTTGCACTTGATTTTCATCTTCAGTTTTCTTTTCCAAGAAGGAAAACTTAAAAAAATTCTTAGTCTAAGGCATCATTGGCATCGGAATAGTGATGGTGATTTTAACACTTGCTTCGTTATGTTGAGCTTGAACTAGGGATTCCATCATTAGGAGCATCTTTCCATTTACTCTTCCTGGTCGGTCTACATGAATGCTTCGGATGAAATCTTTTTTTTTGCTCCATTGTTTCTAGCTCTGGCTCTTCTATCCCACGGATAAGCTGAAATGAGTATCAACTGTCGATTCCTGATGAACATGATGACACTCGCGGCTTCAAAAACTGTTTCCACTTCAAAATCCAGATTGGAACTTGCCATGGTTGAAGCCTGCTGAATTTGGAATGGAGAACGTCTTCCTCTGCTGCTCACATGACTCCATGGATTTTGCAAGGGAGGTTCATACCACATCTTAATCTGCTCTTTTCTTGAGTCTCTGCCTCCCTTTTGATCCGTCCTTTACACCTGGGCCATTTGGTGTAAACCAATTGGTTTCATTACAGGAGGTAGATGTAAGGGATAACTAAAGCGTGGTTTGTGTGGGAGGACTCCACCTCCTTGGATAGAATCTGGCACAATAAAGTTTCTTGTTTCTTTTTGGCAACTTCAGGGAATTATTTTGTAATATTGGAGGGCATCTGCCGGTCATTGGATCACTTCATTGGTCAAGGTAGTTGCAACATATTAGCTTAAACAAATAACTTTTTCTTCTTATGTACTAATTTTTTACTTATATTAATCTCATCATACTATATGTTTACGTTGACAGAGGAGGTGTTATAGCAGCCAGTGGAGCAGCTAATGGATCTATAGCACTTTATGCAGATAATAATGAAAATCAGGTATAAAAATTATTAAAATTTTCTTAGTTATTGCAATAATCACCAATAGCACCAAGTTCTTTGTGCTATCCATTATAGGTTCGCAGGTTTAACATAATTTTCATCGTGCTTTGGGTCGTACCTTTATAATTCTATTGGCTATTTGCACTGATGGATAAGCCTGAAATTTATTTATTTATTTATTTTTTAAAACTTGCTATCGCAATAGTGGCAGAGGAATTTGCTTAAACGAAAAAGGTTCAAGCATTACTATATTCACAATTCAACGTTATTGAACATAAATCCATGAAAAAAAAAAATATCAAACTTTTATGAGATTGCGTAATAGGGTAATAATAAGCAGAATGAACAATTTTTTTTTCCAAATATGAGTTTGTATCTTTGTATTTTGTACATACGTCTCCCTCTGTCAAGAAAATAGGTTAAATTTGACTGAACTTGGTTTATAATATAGGTTGGTGCACATCCATACATGCTGTTGCTGCTGAAGGAAGTCCATGACTTGGGTGTGGCTTCGGTACGGTGGAGACCAGATGTAAGATTCTTGTGTACTTTTCTTGTTTTATGACTATCTCTGCTAGTGGCAACAATATCAATCAATTTTTATCTTCCCTGCTCTTTACTCGACAGGGGAATCTGTTACTAGCCTCTGGTGGTAATATTGGGAATGTCAAGGTGTGGGAGCTGGCAATGGCATGATGACAATCACACTGTTGAGTCAAATTTGACACAAATGCTGGTATGCTGGAGTTGTGGTGCACCCCCTTCCTGATATGAGAAGCTTCTGACATGATGGAAATCATGTCTATAAGACCTAACTATTTTGGTTTTATGTACCAAAAATACTGTTAAAAACGATACGGTAGCCATATCTTTGACTGAGATATTTTTCCATTCTTCGCTGTTAGACTAATTTCTTAGATACTTTTAAAGACTCCTTCAATGATTATGTTTTCTACTATTTGAATCCTGATTTTCTTTATGAAAGTGCGATTATCTTCTCATTATACTCAATCATTGTCAGTATTTATTCTACCAACATTGTATATTGCAAAATTTGATGTATATTATACAGTTAAAATGTGAATGTCTAACATAATCCTAATTTCAGTAATTAGAAGTTTTAATATTTGACAGACAACTCATTTAGTCCGTTCACTAAAATTGAAAGAAAGTAAAATCTGTCCACTTGAACCAGGGCTTGCGTGAACCGTGTTTAAAAATATATACTTAGGTTGTCTTGATACACAATACTTATTTTTCTATAACAAGTCAAATATTTGTCAAACAAGCCAAAGAACTATATAACAAGCTCTGATCATTGCTGAAATATTCTATGTACAAGAGTACGGGCTAATAAACTTATTCAAACATGCCAAGAAAAGCATCATTGCTGCATGCAATTCCTGAAGTTAGGCGCATAAGCTTGGAAAGTAAATAGCTTTCATGAAGAAACCGTATGCAAACTGAGTAAATAATGCTAATAACTAGACCAGTGTTACTTATATCCCTAAAGTAAAAATTGATGCAAGGTGAAGAAATGCAAGGGATGAAAGAAGTTGGGTAAAGTGTGTTAAGCCCTCGGATAGTGTGATCGTCCTTTCTTCTTTAGGAATTCAGGGATCTCCACCAAACTACCATCAGTTAACGAGGAAGATTGCCGATTGATACCGATGGTTGTATCTCCCTGTGCGAGTTGACTGGCCTGTGTTAAGAACAAAAGCCAGAATTATGAGTATGCATCACAGGTACAGAGGGATAGAGGGGGAGAGTTGAGCCAGGCCTATAGGGGCCTCACTTCACTTTCCTCTTGATGCTTGAATCCAGTTGCAATTAGTGTTATGCTTACCTGTGTGAAACCAAATGACATAATTCACCATGCTAATCATATTATATGTTCAAATAATTGAACTAATTTTGGAAAAATGGCAGCCTGAAGAGCATTTAAATCTGAATTCCAGCAGCACGCACTAAAAATAAATAAAAAAGAAGTGTATATAATACCATGTCACTGCAATCGTGTTTCATAAGAGATTGAGCATAATACTTTCATTATTGTCCATCAAAATTTTAAGGTGCGATTGCATTGCAGTTTGACTATACTTCTTGCGATGTGACAGCAAAAACGTGATTAGAAAAGAACAAGCCCAAAAGCTGGACATGAGAATCGATAAACAAAGAGCACAATTGTGGGTGCATGGCATAACATCAACCCTTTTTTTTTTGGGGATAAAATAAGATCAACCCTTATCGTTCTTGTATGTTTCCACAATCGTTTATTAACCTTAAGAACTCCTTGCTAAAAACAGTGGCTAATATTGCAGTGCACTAAACGAAAATAAATGTTCCGTTTATTTTATGGAAGTGTGCCCTCAATGTTTCAAACAGAGAGGTGAATCAATCACCGGTATTTCTGCTGGTCCTGGTAGATAAATTGGATTGGATCATAGCTCGTGAAGAAGCCTATGGTGAGAATTCAAGTGTTTTCCCTTAACAAAACCCATAAATGCATAATTATGAAATATCTGATTAAGTTCAATCCAACAAACACCAAGTCCCAAATCCGGAAAGCAATGGCTAAATAAAATAATCAAGACTAATTAACCAAGCAAATTATTTTATTCTGAAAACCACCATTATTATGGCTTTATTATCAAAGGCAAAGCAAATGTACTGACTCATGCGCTTTAGTGAAGTGAAGTGAGGTAAAGACATCACAAACAAACCTGAGATAATTTTTTCTTGCCTAGGAGGCTCCAATGAGCAAAACAATCACTTATTGTGGTTAACCATCAATGTATTAACATTTGACAGCATGTTCCTATATATATATATATATATATATATATATATATATATCCACATGCAATGGAAATTGAAGCAAAACATATGACTTCATGCCAAAAAAAAAAAAAGAAAGAAAAAGAAACAAGAACTAATAGTAACACTAGATTATCTAGGTTCTCACGATTCTGGACCAACATACCAAACAACTATATGGCCCATGTACTGGACGGGGACAAATACAACGGGCTATTGCAAAACAGTTAACTGCACAACATACTTAAGGAAATAAGGCTCCCACCACCATTTTGCTTTTACTTCTTTACAATCAACTTTTGATGGGCGCCAAAAAAATAAAAATAAAAATAAAAAAGAAAACGTGGGAGCAATAAAAAGGTATATGTTAACTAATGTTCAACCATCATTAAGGATTTCATGCCATAATAATCAGATATGCCACGAACACCCTGTCGAAGAGTATCATAAGCCAGATTGAATGCTACAGTAACAGGGGTAGTAATATAAACCTTCAACTAATGTAAATGGTAAACAAATGGAACCACAGTTCTGAGTGGAAATAATCCTTCACTGATGTATATTGAATAGCCGTAAAGAAAACAACAATCTGACATATGAGTTGAGTCAAACAAATGAACAAACAATTGGAAGGGATATGGTGTATTCAGCGGTAGCAGTATAAGAAATGATAAACCACACAGTGTGGTAATACAGTCACAAATCTATAGTACGTGATGGAGAAGACAATCTCAACCCGTGCAGAGAATTCACCTGAGAAGGAAGTTATGAGAGGAAATTAGCTCAAGAAGTCACAGAAGAAAAGGAGAAACAAAGGGGAAAACCAGATGGGAGAGGGAACTCACATAACACGCCTAAAGCGCCCTTGCAGATGCTAATGGATATAATCCCTTAGTCACTTTGGTTCTGTGCGCTTGCTCTCCCTTTTCTCATTTCCCGCTCCAAGTTTGTTAGCTACCGTGTTCTCTGGATCGTGAGCCACGTGTCCCTCTCGCAAATATTTTTTTCGGCCTTCGCCTGTATCAGGTAGCTTCAGAAACTGCTGTTAGTAGCTTGTCATTACATTTGGAATAACTATTAGAGTGTCAACATTATCTCTTAAAGCTGCAACTCCTTCTTGCACTTGAATAGCTCTCTTTCGTCCTTCAAACGAGAAAGGGGCGGTGAAAATACCAACAGTCAGTATACCCATTGACTTTGCAATACCATCAATAACTGGAGCACCACCTGCACCCCCAACCAAAAACAAAAAAACAACAACTCCAGCCTGCAAAAACGAATTTTAATTTTTGAGTTTAGCAAATTATACCAATAAAGAACAACAAGCAAGACTGCTACTAATTTTGAAAAATATACATATTTGAAGATTTCAAATATCAAGACAAGAACTGTTGGTTCCTTATCCAAATGTGAATTAATTATCTATACCCAACATAGAAAGTACTTTAATTTTATATTATTTCTAATAATTTTTCTCGCATAAATTTAAAAGAAACATCGTAAGAACCAAATTTGCAATTTACATCAATATCATAGTGTAATAAGTAAATATCATAGTGTAATAAGCTAAATTAAATTCATTATCATAACAAATTCTTATCAATAGTGCATTTTTGCATTTGACTGCCTTGAAATTATCCTCTTCTGAGCAATTATCTTATAAACATATTGCTAGATATAAAAATCATTCGTGAACATTTACTTAATAGCTTGAGATTTTAAGAGAGTTATCCCTTGACATGCTAACAGACCTGCGATGATGAAGTCATCAAGAGTTCAGTCCTTGATGTCTCTCTTCAAGTTCAAGGGCTCCTTCATGAGAAGACATGTTATAGATTTAAAAAATCATTCATGAGCCTCACTAATAAGTTAAGCTTTTAGAAGAGTTCGTCCTTGACACATTTTGATAATCTAATAGAGTATGTAAATTAAGGTTACTGGTGTCATATTTAAACTAATACTAAAAAGAAAATTCATAATGCAAAACTGTAATTCGATTCACAGAAGCTACAATTGGAGAAAAAGTAGTTGAACCTACTGTAGCAAAGACCATGTCAGCTCCATATAGTGCTTCTTCTATTGATTCTTTGCTTTCTTTTGCAGCATTCATGCCCATCTCAGGGTTACCACCAGCATTCAGCATTCAAGACCTCGTGTAAGCTCCTGAACAATTTGCAAATGGTTCTCGGGAAAGACGGGCGACATTCTCATGGCTTGAACATCAGTATTAACAATCCAAAACTCTACACCACCCATCGGACTCTCTATCATGCGATTGACTGCGTTTGATCCACCACCTCCAACGCCAATAACCTTGATCTTTGCTTCACTGTAATTACTTGGATTAGACGTAGCTCCTAAACTCTCAGAGATATCTCTACCTGAACTATCCCTTCTCGGGTTGTTCCCCGTGCTGCTCCCTTCTCCTCTAAGCATTGAAACCTCAGGATGTAGATTCAGAAAGGGGTCTTGACTATGGTATGGACTAACGCTGTGGGAATTGGCTGAACACTTAACTTGAACTAGACCCGAGTTTCGAATGCCACCCGAAAATCCGTATCTGTTGTCATACATTGTCATGAAACAAACCCTCCCAGGGTAATTCTGTGTCAAAGTTCTTCCCCTAGCAATAGTCAGCACCCTTGCTGAATTCCTAGTCCTAGAAAGTGCAAAACTTGTTGACATACAAGTAGCCGTCATTTTATGGTGTCCAAGCTTCAAAATTGTCACAAGTAGGTCAATATATGGAGGAAATTTAAAGGCCCAAAAGATTCAAACTTTCAATTAGCCCAGAATTATTTCTTCCAATACCTGTTCATTGAAAAAAAAAAATGTGCCCCCAAAATGTTGCACTATCATATTACTCAAAATATTAGCAATGAGGGGGAATGCACAAAATGGGAAATTAGTGAATTACCACATAATAAAGCTAAGAACTAGAAGTGTTTAAGACCCACAGTGTGCAAGCATATTAATTAATGAAATGAGAAAAGCATACAATTATAGTGGAGGAGAAAATGGTAAACAACATAGCAAAGAACAAAAGAAAACATAAGATGGTCAGAGCAAAGATGAAGAAGAAGAAAACAGAGAGAGAGAGAGAGAGAGAGAGAGACCTGAGAAAATTGAAGAGTGAAAGAGGGAATCTGCTAGATGCATTGGAGTGGTGAACACAAATGGTGGAAGGAAACAAGAAAGGGGTTATCAGTGTTAGCAGCAAGCCACCAACTTTGCCTTTGTTCTTCGCTGTCACATTCCCCTTTAACTGAAAATATCATCCGCAACATTATGCTGCTTTTTATTTTATTTTTTTATTTTTAAGAAAAAAATTAATCATTTCTATTCACACTTAAAATTATGAAATATGTGAAATGTGAACTATCAATAGTATAAAGAAGGAAAAGACTGGTTTATCTCCACTTAAAAAAAAAAAAAGAAGAAAACATTGGTTTATCAGAAAAAAAACAAAAAAACAAAAAGATTGGATCAAAAGTTACTACGACACTGTTAGAAATTTTAAGTCAAAAAGAGGAAGATGATAAAATTTATGCATGCAAAATGACATTGGTAAAACTTAAGATTGAGAGAGGTTAAAGTAAGTAGCTTGTCAGTTTTTTCTTTCAATTATAATTTTTTTGGGTACAATAAATTATAAAGTTTAATTATATACTTTTGAATGCAAACTTAATGTTTTACTATTTGAAATGTGGGAGGTTAAAACTTTCTTATGACATTTTTTCAAAAAGCTCACTGCTCAAGATACATTAGTAAGTAGTAAAAAAGTTTCTTAAATATTTTGTGAGCAAAAAGTTTTTCTTACTTTAATTTTTTTTATTAATTGTCACATAAATTAACTACGGAGAAAAACAAAAATAGCGGGTGATGAAGAATATAAAGATAAGATACAAAAATGATATGACTATTAATAAATGATTCAAAGTTAAAAAAAAAAAAAATTGTTTTGGTTGAACATTTCTCTCTAACATCTTATAATAATTTTTCATGGGAAAAAAAATCCAATAGTTGGCTCCCGTTATTATTTTCGAAATTAAAGTTTACTATTAGTCATTCTTTTATCATCTTATCACGTTGAAGACTTCCAAGTTCACAAGTGATACTAGAAATGTTATTCCAACCAATAACTAAAATTGGAAGTAGTAAAATATTGAGTAGGATTTTCATTAAAAAGAAAAGAAAGAGAATTGATCCATAAAATAAGAGGAGAAGTATTGTCTCTTTTTATGTTTTTATAACAAAAATGCATCCTTTTGTTCGTTCTTTTATTTATAATAAATTAGAAAGATACTAATAAAATCCAATATATTGAAAATTAAGTGTGGGTTGTTTACCGACCGTATATTATTATTTTCACATTGGAGAAATCAAGGTAGAATAAAAGATTAAGGAAATCTCATGAATCTTTTTTTACGCCTTCGGGGGAAGAAGACAAACAAAATAAAATTCCTTTCCAACTTAACAAAAAAGAATATCATGATTTAGCTAAACAATTGCTTTTAAGATCTGCAACGGTGGCTCCTTCTCTAGTCTCTTGTTATAACAGTTTAATGGAGTTTTTCATATTCTGCAAAATATTTAAAAGAAGTGTATATAATATATGTCACTGCAATCATGTTTCATAAGAGATTGCGCATAATATTTTCATAGGTGATATTTAAAATGCTCACCCACAAAAGTGAATATTCGATATTTACCTGATTTATAATCATTAATCAAGTTAAAAAATTAAATTTAATGATTGATATTATACAAAAATTAATTATAATACTTTACATGATATTTAAAATATAAATAATTATTTAATACCAATCAATAGATTTATTTTTTAACTTATTTAATAGTTAAAAATCAAATAAATATTAAATATTCATAATTTATGCGGTCAACATTTTATACATCACCAATTTCATCATTGTCCGTCAAAATTTTAAGGTGCGATTGCATTGCAGTGAGACGACACTTCTTATGATGTGATAGCAAAAACATGATTAGAAGAGAACAAGCCCAAAAGCTGGGTATAAGAGCCAATAAACAAAGAGCACAATTGTACGGGTGCATGGCACAATATCAACCTTTCTTTTTTTTCGGATAAAATAAGATCAACCCTTACTGTTCTTCTATGTTTGCACAATCGTTTATTAACCTTAAGAACTCCTTGCTAAAAACAGTGGTTAATATTGCAGTGTACTCAACCAAAATAAATGTTCCGTTTATTTTTTGGAAGTGTGTCCTCAATGTTTCAAACAGAGAGGTGAATCAATCACTGGTACTTCTGCTGGTCCTGGTACATAAGTTGGATCATAGCCCGCGAGGCAAAGAAGCCTATGGTGAAAATTCAAGTGTTTTCCTTTAACAAAACCCATAAATGCATAATTATAAAATATCTGATTAAGTTCAATCCAACAAACAGCAAGTGCCAAATCCGGAAAGCAATGGCTAAATAAAATAATCAAGACTAATTAACCAAGCAAATTATTTTATTCTGAAAACCACCATTATTATGGCCTTTTTATCAAAGGGAAAGCAAATGTACTGATTCACATGCTTTAGTGAAGCGAAGTGAGGTAAAGACGTCACAGAAACAAACCTGAGATAATTGTGGTAAACCATCAATCTATATATATATATATATATATAGCAAGTGAACTACTTGTGGAAAAAGAAACTGACATGTTCTGTTTAATATATAATTTATTCATTGAAAAGGTTGCCATTGCCAATATCCAAATCAACTAAACAAGCAGAAAAAGCACGACATAGAGAATGCACCTCTCTATAACTTCTGATCATTTCTGAAAAAACACATGAAGATATTTGAAGCTAACCAGTTAAAGCATAATTAATGTCTAATGATTCCAAATATTCATCCTCTAATGGCGAGGGGCTGAGGGCAAAACAGTACCAGTATGCACGCTGGAAGGTTATGATCATTCTCATGATCATGGGTCTTGGTTCTTGAGGCTTCTTATTTCAACATATTTCTTTTTGGCATGCCATGCTGCACTTAAAAGAGATGAATTGTTTTACAATGACTGGATTTGTTTCATACGAATGAATGTGAAATTGTTTTTGCAGATAAATGAAGCTAAAGCAGAGTTAATGTTTCTTACAAAGATAAATATTAATACCGAGAGCAATTTCTTTGAAGTTATGGTCCTTATAATATACACAACAACTAAGACTTGTCCAACTAGACAAGGTCAACTACATAAATTAAACGACACTATCTTAACTATGAAAAATGGAAAAAAGTGTGGCATAACAATTCTTCAAAATTCAAGCGACTTCAAAAATTCATTAACAGCCTCCGAACTGAATCCTTCAATTTTACTCTTTTTTGCTAATAAGAGAAATATATCAATTGATTATATGGATAAGCAATATGTGCCAGTTTTAGTTCCAAACACACTACATAGACTACTCCAAAAGGCTAAAAGCACCAGCTAAAACACAAATCTAAACACAATTAGATAATATGTGCCAGTTTCAGTTCCTAACACACTAAATGCACTACTCCAAAAGGCTAAAAGCATCAGTTAAAACACTAATCTAAACACAATTAGGTTTCCTGGACAAGATCATTGCAAGCAGGATCCTGATTTATAGCAATGTCTCCAAATGGTGTCAGCAGGGCAACCATATCTGACTACTTCTAAATTTGCTTCAGTCTAACATGACTTGTTCAACCATCACCTGCAAAAATCAATAAAAGTATTGAGATGGCGTGAGTTAGTGTCAATTGAGCATAAGATAATGGGTTGAACAAAGATATAAAATCTAGCTCAACTTCCTACTTTTAGTTTGTTTCCAAGCATATCCAAACAGGCCCCTAGTTTTGTTGACTCAGAAGCTATATAAGCTAGCTTAATTAAAGATTTAAAGTGAAGTTGTCATAGACATAGCAGCACAGCCCAATTAGTTTAGTAATCAAGATTTCGGTCCTTGATATTGCAAGTTTAAAAATATTAATCGGTAACAAGCTGTTAGAATTCAAGTGAGCAGCAACTTTTGAGTGTTCTTTAACGAGAGTTAGGACCTAGGAAGGAAGTACAAAGTGATGTTACATCCCCACTACATAAAAAGGGAATAAAAGGGAGCTCGTGGCTTGAGCAGAGTTAAAAGCTAGAAACAAGCAAGCTGAAAAATAAAAACTTGCTAACTGTTAAGGACAACAACAAGCTTATAAGCTCATTCTGCAATGCAGTTGCCATGTCTTTACTATCACATTCTAAACTTTAAAAGTAAGTTTTCACAAAACATTCCAAACTCAGTTATCTACTTATGTTTGGCTACAGGTAGGAAATGACCATACCTTTTCTCTTCATCTGGTCATGGCTTGAGTACAATTAAAAGCTAGAAACTAACAAAAAAATAAAATCTAGATCTGTTGAGTAGTAAGATAACTAATAAGTACAAAACCAGCTTATAAGCACATTCTGCAATGCAATTGACAATTGATATGCCTTTACTATCAGTCTATCACATTCTAAATTTTCAAAATGAGTTTCCATAAAACATCCAAACTCCATCCTCTAATCATCATGCCTTTTCTCTTCATCTGAAACAGCTCAAGTGCTAACACTTTACAAAAAAGAACTTTATCTTTCCATCAATTGAAATATACTCAGCATGCATTGGCATATTGACTCATAGCAATTAGAATTATATATTGTGCAAACAAAATTATAATCTAAAATGATCCATCATGAAGTAACATTTGCACAACCGCAACATAAAGAAACCAAACTACCCGTTCCACTCCCTAATGAGAAAATTTGCTGCAATGTTTATGCAAAAAGAGACATATTCACAGTCAATCAAATCACTTGACATGTGAAGTATACGATAACAATAATAAAGTTGCTTCAGGTCATACATATGCTCAACATTTCCTTTATGATTTCATTGAAGGCTGAGGATAATTTCAAGTTTTACCAAGCTAAGGCCAGCCTGCCAATAAGGAAAAGGAAAAAAAAAAAAGGGAACTAGGGCAAGATAAAAGATGACATAATTACCTTTTAAGCAAGCATGTTTCAGTGTAGCAATTTCTTCCTTTTTCCTGTGTCCTCCTTCTTGGTGGAGGAGGGGGGGCAAATAAAGGCATCCTTCCAAAATTCACGTATGTAGTGCTTCATGGTGAACACATGCCTGCCGAGGACACGAACGGATAAGAAGCTTTGCTCCACTGGGGAAGGAGCCTCAGTGTTAGTGTCAATGTTGAACGCATGCTCATCCTTCATGGCCAGTGTAAAGATCGAAACCCAAAGGAGTGGGATTTGGCGTTGCTTTGTACAGCTGCAAAGCAGAGCACACACCCTGCTGTTGCCAAGGTCAACAAGGAATGGTGTTACTTCAGAATAACAGATGGGTTGAATTCCCTCAAAACACTCCTCAAGCGGTTGATGGAGACAGACGCCATCTTCTTCGTTCACCAGCAAAGCATGTATCCTCATTTTTGATTGAATGGGCTCTGGCTTGCCACATTCATCTACAACTTCAAGGCGGGACCATGAAAGCATGACGCTGCAGCTATGATGCACAAATATTTTGTCAGCATAATAGTGCTCTGCATTCATTTAATTTGAAAAAAAAAAATTCAAAATGAAAAATCTAAGTTTAGATGAAAATTCAATATGAAATTCAAGACAGACGCCATCTATTTTATCACTCCATGGCAATTGCATGACTTTTCTCCAGTAATTTGCATTCATACCTGTTGTTGTTGAGACCTGGAACGGACACCGTAATACTTGGAAAACAAAGCTGAGGTTTGCCATCAATCCTAAGGCCGAAGGAGCCCATAAACTTGTCAACGTCCTCCTGCCTCCAGGTCCTAGTTCGGGGGCTGAAGGAACAGAGCATAATACTCTCTCCTCTCTCTAAGGCTATGAAGATCTTTTTGTCAGGGAGGACAAAATACTCGCAGTAACCAGAGGAAGGGAACTTGAGTAAGGGAGGAGGAGGGGGTAACCGTTCCCACTGTTTGAGCCCGGAACGTAGAACCCAAATACCCATTTCTCCACCCGATACCATTCTGTTGTATACGAGGAAGTAAACATCACCCGAAATGTTTGCAACTAAGGTTTCACGGGAGTCAAAGGGTACAGGCGCCTTGGGGACTGACTCAGTCACGGTTAACAGTGGCTGTGGCTCCTTCCTCTTCTTCTCCTTCTCCTCATCCTCATTGTCGATGATATCGAGTTCGTAGATTTCGTAGGAAGGGTCCCACGACTTTTGAAGCTTTGTCGGCGGGTGAGAGGGCCTTCTCATCACCACGCCTCTCGCCAGATGAATCTTGGAATCGAAAACGAAGGGATGCATGTGCATATGGGGAAGATCAGTAGAGAAATCAAAGGGAGGTGAAGGTAAAGATCGCCAATCCACAACAAACTCCTCCTCAGGCTTCCCTTGTATCAATTTCCCGACGTCCATGCCAACAATCTTTTCCTCCGATACCATGCAAAGCCAGCCTTCCGCCATCTTCCGCCAACACAAAAGTTTTCTCTTCGCTAGACACTCGTACAAAGCATACAGCAGGCGGTTTACGTTGGAAGGAAGCCGAACCCCATATATATCTCGACGGCAGAGTGACGCTACTCACATGTTTTTTTTTTTTTTTACAGTCTATTAAACAATCTTGGAATTCAATTTACTACAAAAATTAAATTTAATCCTTTAATTTGATATCAATTAATAATATAAAATTAAAATTTTCGAGGGATTCAATTCTTTTAAAAGTGTCAAAAATAAATCAATTAAAATTGATTCGATTTATAATTCCTAATTTAATAGAATTGATATTAAAAATAAAATATCTAAAATATTTTCAATTCAATTAATATTTTTCTCCTTCTTTCTTTTATCAATCTTGACACTTTCTCTCCTATTAACCAATTAATATTTTTTTTTTGCTGGGTGATGTTATTTTTTTGGTTTCCAGAATTTCATTTTCTTTTTGTGCTACTTTTTTTGCTTTATCTTCTCCCTCGTTTTCAAGTGGGCTTTGATTTGTTGAGATATAAGATTCGTACTTGAAGAAATTTTAAGAAATTAAATCTTTGATTTGATTTATTTTGTGAAGTGCTTTGATTTTATTAATCAAGGGTATATTTGGTTTGATTTTAATTGTATCATATTATTTAATGAATAATTAAATTTATCATTAAAATATTATATTTTATTAATAGATGATTAAATAGTCAAGATAAAGAATTTATTTCATTTTTATATACCTTTCAAATAATGTAAATGAATTCAATTCTATAATTTATTGATTTATTTCAAATATTAGAATTTAATTATTAATAGAATTGAATTGAATTTCATTTTATTTTATCATTTCAAACAAGCTGTAGGTAATTTTCTTTATTGGGGTACATTAGTGGCAGACTGGCACAGTGTGCATGTGTGTGCTTTTTTTTTTGTTTAGATTAATTTTGATATTTTGCCATATAAAAATATTTTATTCTATTATTTAATTATATATTTTTGCTTATAATATTTTTAAGATAATAAATTATTGAGTTAAATATTTTTATTGTTATATCAATATATGATTAGATTTTTGTGTAAAACTTTTTAATATTAATAGTATATTAAAAATAAATCTTTTTTTGTCAATAATTAGAAATGAAGTTTAAACAATCATGCACACTACTCAAGTCTCTTATTACTAATCCACTTTGAGTGACTTGCATTGATAATAATATAATTTAGTGATGGATAGACAAAATATAATTTAATGTAATAATTTATTGTTAGGATTTATTATAAAATATAAGTTTAACAAATAGTTATAAAATTTATATAAGATTAATTTTGATATACCGTTAATGTAAAAGAATTTTACACTATCATCCAGATAGATTTTTCTATTTGTAAGATTTTTAATATAATGAATGATTAAATCAAATATTTTTATTAATATGATTATACATAATTAAATATCTATGTATAATTTTTTATACTAATAGTACATAAAAATTAAATCCAATTTATATTAAGATATGGTTATATAAAATAATTTAAAGATTAACTATAAAAATGAAAAAAAAAACTTAGAATAAAATAATTATAAAAATGAATGTATAATTTTAAGAGTATTATTAAATGAAATAAGTGATTTTAAATAAACTAATTATGATAAGTTTGTTTCAACTTTTTAAAAAAATGATTTTGAAGTTTAAATTTTAATTGCATTTGTTTCAATTTTTGAAAAAAAAATTTGAAGTTTAAATTCTATGTATAAATGAAAAATTTGAAAACTAATTTTTTTTTATAAGCTACTCTTTTCAGTTACTACAAAACAGTTGAAAACAGATTTTTTTTTAAAATTTGACTATTTTTTAAAAAATTATCCAAATATACAAAAGTTGATTTTTTCAATGAAAAAAGTAATTTTTTGCCCAAAAAATAATTTTTTGCCAAAAAAATCTCAAACAAACACGCCATTTATATATAGCTAAAAAAAGATGAAAATTGATTTTTTTTTTAGAAGTTACTTTTTTTAACTTCTACAAAAAAGCTAAAACAGATTTTTTTAATAATATAATTATTTTTTTAAAATTATCAAGGCATACGAAAACTGATTTTTTCGATAAAAAAGTGAATTTTTGCTAAAAAAATTCCAAACAAATACACCCATAAATTCATTTCATATAACAACTTATCATTTAAAGTGTAATTTATAAGGATAAACATATCAAAAAAAAATTTCATTTCATTTCTCCAACCTCCTAATAAAGTAATATTTTAAAAGAAAATTCTATAAAACTATTCCATATAATAACTTATTATGAAAAGTGTCATGCATTACTTCCAATTTTTAACTAAGGATTAAATTAAACAGCTCAAAAAAAAATTAATTGCATTTTCATCTCCTCCTCTTTCTTCAATTTTCTAATACAGTAATTAAAAAAAAATTGATAGAATCATTCCATATATCAACTTATTATTAAGAATATAATTCATTTTATGAGAACGACTTTTTTCAATTTTTAAATGAGGATTAAATAATTAAAAAAATACTATGATTCTCTTCTCCTTTCTTGCTTCTTAGTAACCATTTCTTACCGCTAAACTCAACGGAATATATATGGCATTAAAAAAAAGGTTAATTTAGCATATGTTCTTTCAATGCCTAAATGGAAATTTTACATTGTTTTCCTACTCCCTTTTAGTATCCTAACAAGCAATGCGGTGCACAGGTGAATATATGTTCATAAAGATAAATTAATTGATTGATAAAATATATTGAATAAATTAAATTAATTAAAAATATACATAGTTGTTAAAAATAATTTGTTATAATTTGCTTAACGATATAGCATATGAAATTAAATATTATCACTATTTGATTAAGTAAAAAAAGATACATATTTTTTGACAAGTGATCATGAGAAAAAAATTTGAGAAGGTTTCAATAATAGCATTATCATTGTAGAAGTCATAAGGTAGGAAAGATGTCATAGAAATTGTCACTAGTAAAGTAATGATAGAGACAATACATGAAGTTAATGTGAAGATTAAAGTACGGATACAATGCACAGAAATATTAAAGGATTTTAGTGTGAAGTATGATGATATTAAAAAAGGATGTTAGATGACCAGAAAGATAATTGTGATATCATGAGATGACCCGTTATATATTTTGTTGCTCAAAGTTAAGATAAAAATTATTTTTATAATATAAAAATATATATAAACATTATTTATTAATTTTAGTTTAATATAAATTGATAGTAATTATGTGGTAGGAGAAGATTATAATGATATATATTTGTGTAATATAATTTGAGCTATCAATATGCTTTTATACAGGATATTGAATTCATGACAATTTTTATCAAGCAAAAAGTCAATAATATTCTTATTAAAGTTAAAAATACATAATCTAATACATATAACTATAAGATGTGGATATAAAATTAGAGTATTATAAGATCAAAAACATTATTGACTAATTAGAGTATTATCTAAATGTTAATTTTTAAAGGGACTAAATTAAATTTAAAATTAGTTTTATTTAATTTCTTTTTAACCTCTTTCATCATGATCCATGAATCTATCTTTATCATCATGGTGCATTTAATACATATATGTCATATTCTTACAAAGGTCACTATAAAGTCATAGTATTGTCCATAAGTCAAGAGTCATCATATTGTTCATAAGTTAAGGTATAAAATTTCAAGCAAACGTATAAATAATTTAATTTTTTAAATTCATATATAATAAATTTCACTTATTTTAATTGTTAGATACAAGATTTTACTCTTAATATTGGTTCTCTAAAGAAGTTAACATAAAAATTGACAACTTAAAATAATATAGTATTATATAAATAATATCTTAATAATAATAATAATAACAATAATAATAATCAATAGTATAAGTATAAAGGAACATCAAATAAATTCATTTGAAAAGATAAATAAAATAAGCTGCAATAATAATGAACATTAACATAAATTAACATTAGTCCAACTAACTTGAAATGATAAATAAAATATATTATAATAATAAATAATATGGAGCAATAAAATAACTTGGGATGATAAATAAAATAAGTTGCAATAAGAGTAACACTAAGTAACTTTAATGTAAGGAAAGCAGTAAATAAAATAACTTGAAACAATAAAATATAGATGTGTTTGTTTGGGAATTTTGGTGGCAAAAAATCAACTTTTTATCGAAAAAATCAGTTTTCATATATTTGGATAATTTAAAAAAAATCATATTATCAAAAAAAATATATCTTCATTTTTTTTTTGTAGAAACTAAAAAAAAATAGCTTATAAAAAATTTAATTTTCAACTTTTTTAGTTATATATAAAATTTAAACTCCAAAATCACTTTTTTTAAAATTTAAAACAAATGCACCTATATTGCAATGAATAAATAATAACAAGTAATAATATAACAAAATAATTTAGAATATAAAATAAATTATGATAATAAATAATAATAAACAACAATATAAAGTAATATTAAACAACATAAATTGTAATGAGTAAATGTAGTTATGATTTTATTATGTAAATAATTTTATTATCTATCTTAAAATAGTGTATGCGACTAAGATCCCCCTTCTAATGTTACTCCATATCCTCTCTCTTTTTTGTACTTTTTCAACTCACTTTTCTTCTTTTCTTTCCTTTTTTTTTTGTTCAACTCTTTCTGACTACTCCCTCTTTCTTTCTTGGTGGATGATTCGTTAGTACACCCTATGTTTGGGACTAATGTTAGTCCCCTGTTAAAATAACGAAATAATCCCTCCGCACGTTTGCAAAGAGGGAGCTATGTAAATTTTTTTGCAAATATATCCCTTTTCCCTTTTCCCCTTTCCCCTTTTTCTACCAGTGGATATCGTGAGCCAGTGTTTTGGTTTTGTGCCAGCAATTCGAGGGAGCATTAAGGCTTTATTATAGTCTTGGTGGTGGGTGCGGTGGCCCTACAGTAGGCATATCGACTTGCATATTACATTATTGTTTGTGAAGAGTGGGACTTTTGATTTGGGTGGTAAGGGTTCAGTGGTTTTGGGTGAGGCTTTGAATTCTACGAAGATGGTGGTTGTAGGCTGGGTAGGCTGCTACTGAGGTGAACAGTGTGGCAGTGGCGTTGCAGACAAGGCAAGGCACTCCGTGGAAACCATAGTGGCCCCATTGGGTTATTCCCTTCTGCAAGGTTTCTTCCATGGACCAAATTAGAATTAGTACTCCAAATTATTCTTCATCAATTGACAATACCATTCATTAAGAATGGATTTTTTTCTTTTTCTTTTTTTTTTTCCCTTTTGGTGAAGGTAATTACTTGCTTTAATGGATATTTTATTTGTGATGTAATTAGTTGGTGATTACCGGGTATAATGTGTTTTAAGAATTTACATGATGTTCTTTCTTGTTGGTTCTGCTATTCATGTTTTGTAACTGAGGTTGTTCTTTTACTATTTGGGGTGAATGGATATCCATGCAATGATGCAAAACAACATATAAAATATGCCAGAGTCTTTGCCAATAGTTGTAGTTAGTTTTGTTCCCCCATTAATATTGATTGTAGAAGATTATGATAAAGATTTCTTGCATTTAGTATGATTAACTTATTTGCCCTTTGTTCATATCATCTATAGCTCATTAGCTCTAACAAGTGTTGTTCAAATATTCGAAAGTCGAAATTTTGCTGCTGCCTCCAGAACTTCATGTGCTACTTGTCCAGTTGATGCATTATATTCAAGGAGACAACCATAGCTGACATTTCTACACCTATAGCTATCCCAGTTTTACTGCACCGCCATATAGCTACAACTCACTTGTGTTACAGCTATATTGACATTTCAATTTTGACCAAGATTGAAGCTTCAACTTGTTGCACCACCAAGCATTGTTTCCTTTGGTGCTAACTATTATTACTTTGTAATATTTTATTCTTCATGTTTGCATATAAGAGGCCATTCAATGAATGTTGTAATGAATCATGAATTGTGAGTTAGTAAATGAAGTATCTTGAGTTCTCCATATTCTTCCTCTGTGTGTGTGTGTGTGCACGCGCACTATGTTTAAGTGAGTGAGAGAAAATTTTGAGAGTTATGTTTATGAGTTTGTGATATCACTATCTAGGTTTGTGTTTTGAAAAAATGTCATTTTAGCTAGCCTCCATTTGGTTATTTATATCACCTTGTTCGATATATATTTGAGTGCATGGGTGAACAATTAGTATTATCAAAATAATCATTTTGAAGATTTGTTTTTTCAAATAATTTAAAGCACAAGAGAATAGATAGTTTAGACGGAGAGAACAAAAATGAAAAGGGAAATTTTGAAAGGCGAATAAGCATGCATGCATGAGAGTATTAATGTGGAGAAATTATTTTAAATTAATTAATCATTTGTACTCTATGAATTGAAAAGTGTATGGTAAAACTTATTTTAACATTCTCTTCCTCTGGTCTTGTCTCAGCCATAGTATTCCCATTGCCATTGTCACAACTAGCACTAACTCTGTCCTATTATTCCACCTAAACATTAGGACTTTGAATTATTTTCTTAAGATTCGGTGCTCTTTCTCTTCCACTTTGACTTGAGAAATTGGTACTCGAGCTTCTTGTCAAGCATATAGGAGGTGATGTACTTACTTTCGACAACCTACCCCTCTTGGGTTTCTTGTCAAGCATCTTTTCCAAGCTCCCACAAGGTGACTAGCTCACAGGGGCGGTTCTCTTGATACCATAGTTTGGTTATAGTGTACTTGTTAGCTATCTAAGGATGCCATGGACATGCAAAAATGGTTTCAACACCTAATAAAAATTATTTTAGGAAACAAATGGTTTTCTTATGTACACTCAAAGATGTAACTTAATTTTCCATCAAAAATTGCATCAATTTATGCCGTTGATTTGGAGGAAAATAAGAAGGAAGTTCAGACTTAAGTAAAAATATGCCCATCACTTTTTATTAAAAAAGAAAACGAGGAAAGTAAATCTCCTAGATCATAAATAGTTAATGTTATAACAAAATACTCTCAACTATTTAGGATGCTTAATCTAAGACATTAAAATTGATCAAAGATATACACCTCCAAAACATTAAACACGAGGGAAAAGAATAAATGAGCATATGACAAAAGTAAAAAGGATTCAGGCATAATGCAGCCCAGAGCTCAATGATCACAAAATTTTGTGCATTATGCACTTTTTTCCCCATTTTTTCCCCCATTTTTTTCAATAAATTATGAAACTAGCAATTGTCCTATCATTGTGACATTATTTTTTACTGCAATTAATGAATTATTTCAGCCAAATCCATTGTTACAAAATTCTTCAATATATCATTCACTACATCCATCTCTATCAAGTACTAGCAAAATTGACTCTAATTTAAATGCAGCAAAAGAAGATAACAGCAAATCCATTTTTGAAATCTCTGCCAACCACATGAACATTTAATTTTGACAATAAATTTGCCTACTCTTATCATTAGCTACCCTCCTACAATTGTGCTCGCCTATTTCCTACACTACTAAGATGTAAAAATACAAAGCAGGAAACCCTCTTAACTCGACGAACAACTTACTTCACTGTTCGTATGCCCATAATATCTTATCTAAAAGCATAAGTTTTCTCCATATACCTTTGCTCTTCAGTCACCACCACGTCGTTTTCGGATTAAGGTTCTGAAAATGCTGCCACTGCTCAAATTTGTGCTCGTCCTGAATACCACTGCTTCTCCTCTACTTATTCAGTTTGTTATGTCTCGCCGTCATCGAAAAATCATCATTCTTCTACTCGGCCATAGCTATACTCCTCTTCTCTTTCAAGCATTCGTTACCTCTGCGACCCAACTAGTCAAAGATCGTCGGTGGTGTATCTCTTCCACATACGGTCGCGCAACAAATAGGGATTGATCTGCAAATATTAACAATTGTAATATTAAAAATATTATTTTCATTCCTAAGAAACACAGGTGCAATAACAGCCCTACGATTTTTAAAAAAGTGCATCTAATGGTCATGTTTATTTCATGCGAGGGATGGAGTAACGTTAGTCCATAACTTGAGCGGACTAACGAATCACTCGCCTTCTTTCTTTATTTTTCTTTCCTGACTACAAAGATCCCTCTCTTTGTCTCTCTCAATTTTCACATTCTCACTACTCTATCTTTGCTTATGGTGAGAAATGAATTTTCTAATGTCTATCCTATTTATAAACTTTCAAATGTGATATTTTAGGTCGTTGATTATGTTTTTCTTATATTATTTTTGTTACTAGTCTTATTGTGATTATGGTTACAACTACTATTTTTTAACTTAACCCATGTTATTTAACTTCTACAAGGACTTGACTTCAAAGTCCCTCATGTTCCCTTTTTTTTGTTTTTTTGGTAACCTTTAAAAGTTTAGTTAGACTTTATAGTACTATTATTTCATATCTTCTAATTAAAAACATTTAGTATTTTTCCTTATCTTAATATAAATATTATTATCAGTATTATTTTGTCTTATATAGAGTAATATATTTTGGAGTTATTATTGCTAATTCGTAGCCTTATTTTAGAAAGTTAATATTTATGATTTAACTATTTGGTTAATCAATTGTTGTCACAAATCAAATAAATTAAATTACTCTATATTAAATACTTTATAACAAAAAGGGATGTTACATCTGTACCTTATAAAATTGATACGCCTTTCTATATCATATACCAAGTGATATTTATTCATATCATTATATTGCTACTTCTGGTATTTACCTTTAACCATCTTCCAGTTTTGCAAGCTATATTTCCCTTTCTTTTTGCAAATCATCTAAAATGAGAGATGTATTTTAAAAGTTAAATTCAAAAATTGAAGATGAATTTATTTAAGTTTTTCAATGAAAAAAATACCATTACAAACAAAATTATTATCACATGTAAAGATAAAGATAAATACAAAAGAATGTTGCATTTTGAACAACATAATATATCTTCTCAAACTAAATTATTATTTTTTAACATTTAGATGGAAGAAAGCAAATTAAAAAGTAGAAATCAAAATTCTCATAAAATAGCCCATAATGACATAAATGGAAAGAATATGTCAAGTTTATATTTTTAAGTTAACTAAAAATTAAACATAAAAATAGTTGGCATTTTATGATGCTTTGTTAGCATTTTCTAATGCTTCAGTGGCATTTTCTGGTGCCGACTAGTTACTAGAAATTAAATTAATTATATTGAAGTCCTTAATTGAAACTTTAAAAAGTTAAGACCCTTAAATTATTTTTCATCCAAAGTTAAGGTCTTTTCACAATAGTTTTCTCCAATCGAATCGCATGAGATTTAATAAATAAAATTATTTCTTATTTTTAAAATATTCAAACACAAGATTTGATTTACAAATAAAATCAATTTATATTTTTTTCCCATTCCAAATACCTCTAGTATTAATTTGAAAATTTATTTTGATAATTTTTTGATACGATTAAATTCAAATTAACAATAGAAGTGTGGGTTGTTTATCCACTCTATATTATTATTTTCACATTAGAGAAATCTAGGTAGAATAAAAGATGAGGGAAATCTCTATACTTTTTTCCCTCAGAAAGGAAGACAAACAAAATAAATTTTTTCACAAGTTAGCGAAAAAAAGGAAAAAGAAAGAAATCATGATTTATTTTAAGATCTGCAACACTTTCCTTCTCCAGTCTCTTGTTATAGCAGTTTGAGTAAAAGGAGTTTTAGATATTCTGCAAAATATTTTAAAGAAGTGTGTATAATTTTACGTCACTGCAATCATGTTTGAGAAGAGATTAAGCATAATACATTCACTATTGTCCATCAAAATTTTAAGTTGTGATTGCAGTGATGTTGCGGTTGTGAACTGCAGTTAGACAATGCTTCCTGCGATGTGACAGCAAAAACAAAGCACAGTTGTATGGGGTGCATGGCATACCATCAAACCTTTTCTTTTTCCTTTTTCTTTTTTTTTTGGATAAAATAACATCAATCCTTAAAAACTCCTTGCTAAAAACAGTGGTTAAAATTGCAGTGTACTCAACCAAAATAAATGTTCTGCTTTTTATTTGAAAGTGTGTCTCCAATGTTTCAAACAGAAAGAGGAATCAATCACTGGTACTTCTTCTGGTCTTGGTAGATAAATTGGATCATAGCTTGTGAGGCAAAGAACCCTTAAAAACTCCTTGCTAAAAACAGAAGTACGAGTGATTGATTCATCTTTCCTTTTTTACTTTTTAAATAATTATAACATCTACATATTTCTAATTAATACTCTAAATAGGGAAAGTAATATATAAAAAGTCAATCTCAGTATATTTATGTAGGGTCTCAACAATATTTAACATGCCTCTTCAATTCATGCAACTGCCACCCACAATGTACAAATTCACTTTACCACATACTAAAATTAAACATTTGACGAGATGAAATGACACTAGTATAAAATTCTTACACAAATCTATTACCACTGATCTCATTTTAATATAACAGTTTAAATAATACAATTTAATGAAAAGAATAAAAGAATAGTGAAAACATATTTCAAATAAAGACAGAAAATAATTATGTTTAATAATTAATAAGAAAGATAATTTAAGTGTATTATGTTAAAAATTTAAAAGCAATAAAAATAACAGAATTTTTAATTAAATAAAAATAGAAATTTAAATAAAAATATTTATGTTTTTGAATAAAAAATTATAAAAATATAAAATTTTTTAATAGTTAGAAATAATTGACAAATGGACTTTCTAATCTTTTATTTGGACATTTTTTTTATAAGCTAGTCTCTTATATTTTAAATCATCTTTAATTTGACATTTAATACATAATTAACGAAAAGGGCAAGCACGACATAAAGGGGTGTTGATGTGGCACACAAATAGACCGAACATGAATTGTCCTAAGATAACATTTTTCGTTAGTTATGTAATAAAAATGTAATTAGTGATAGATCTAATTAAAAAAATAAATAAGGATAAGAGATAAAAAAAAACCTATTTTACCATTAAAATATCTAATTGTTAGTACATAAATTTTATAAATTTTAAAAGTTAAAATAGTATTAAAACAATAGTAAATTAGGGTCAGACATATTAGTTTTTAACTGCATGTAATCTCTAAAAATTAAAAGTATGAGTTAAAACCTCTGCCCTCGACAGCTCTTCCCACCTTTTTTGGGCTTCTCTTCTTGGGTTGACAAGACAACCCACAATTTTTTCAATTCTCATTTTTAAGTTTTTTTTTTAAAAAAAAGTTTGATCAATTTTTTTTTAGAGAAATTATAAAAATTGGGTTAAATATTTATCCCCCTCTTTAAACCTAAAATATAATTTTTTTAATGACATGAACAAAATTAGATGTTCAAAATTTCTATTTGCTTATTGCAGCATAAAAAGTAATTATGACCTTTTGCTCACATTCAGATACATTTCTTCAACCTAGTTTACTTTTTTTTTTTCACTTTCTTTTATTTTTACTTATTTTCACAATAAAATTATTTTGTAAAAAGAGTTTTGGTTTTTAAAATTAATTTTTTGAAAAAACTTTATTCTACTTACTTTTGTAATAAAAATAATTATTTATTCACTATTTTTATAATCAAAAATAAAAAACCTTAATTTTTTAATTGGAATGTATTTTCTAAAAAAATAAAAATACCTTGCATAATTAAAAAATTAGCCCACAAATATTTTCTAAAAGAATGGCATGATTATGAATTTCCTATTGCAGCAGGACCTCGGAATAGGTATTTTCTATCAAGTCAAAATTAATTTTCTTTTTAATTTATTTATCTTATTTGTAAATAATTATATTATCATAAAAATAAAAATAAAATTCAAAACTAAGTTTTAATAATTTATTTATTTTATGTATGAATAACTATTTTCAAGCCAAATTTATTTTTTTAACTTATTTGTTTATTTATAATAATTTTTATATCTGAATTTATCCTAATTTTTTGATAAATAATTGCTAGACTTTACTATTTTTAATGGGGAAAATATAAATTGTCATATATTTTATTTAATTTACATAATTAACTTTAAGTAGCCAGTTCAAGAAAGATGTATTAAAAATGCATCATATTTCACTTCCCATTTTCCTATACTAACAAAGACTTGTAAACCTCAAAGACTAATTTTACAAAATTAATTTTTTAATGATTTTCCTTAAAAAAAATATTGATAGTGAAATTTCAATAAATTCTAATTCTCTCTTATCGTGACACCTCCTATATGTTGCAGCAAAAGCCTGATAATGATCTTATTAGAAACTAAACAAGGACATGGTTAACCAAAGCAAACCCTAAACACTAAACTCTACATACACACATAATAAAGTAATTACAACAATGCTATTAACAGTACAGACTGTGGCTTATTGATACATTTGACTTACTAGTTATTATTTGAAAGAGTAATATATTCAGCTAAAAAAAGAAAAGAAAGAGTAATATAATTTTACATCAAATAAAGATAAAGAGTCATGATCTAATCCTTGATTGATCTCAAACTCAAGCAATTTGGCTCTCAGAATTAAGTTTAAAGCTCTTTATTTCCTTCTCTTTCTATGTTAGATGGTTTTGGCCTCGTATGAGTTTCTCTTATTCTGCCTTGTGTCATAAAATCTTCTTCATTTACTCACACAATTAAGAAGAGAAATAATATTTGACATAATATTTTTTAATGTCCATCAAGATTTAAGTACAAATGAGTAGAAATTTTATGTTTATAATCAAGAAATTGAGTGACCGCGATGATAAGTAAAAATAAGAACATATAGATGAACTCTCTACTTATTTAGATACGTACTTATTTATTCATGAATTCCCAATGGATGATAACATTATCATTTAATATGTTTATGATCAAGAAATTGAGTGACCGCAATGATAAGTAAAAATAAGAACATATAGATGAACTCTCTATTTATTTAGATATGTACTTATTTATTCATGAATCCCCAATGGATGATAACATTATCATTTAACACCACAGTCACTCAATTACTAATCATGTATCCTACTCATTTACACTTAAATCCCTATATCAATACATGCCTGAAAACTTATAGTCAAATAACATAATTCAATTAATTAAGAAGATGCACCACATCCAACTTCCCCTGCATACTAAAATGTGATCCTCACAGGTTGACTTGCATGCAATTTGTTCATAAAGGGCAACTATGGTTCCTTCTCAATGATCTTAGTTTCTTTATAGCCTTCTGAGCTTTGGTTTGAACTCTCACGTTCACCTCCTCGAAACACTGCATCAGGTGATTAGAATATGCTTTTAAACTATTCGTTTTAAAGAAAGGGCGTGATCAAAAGACAATGAGAAGATGAAAGATAATAATTTTTCAATTCCCTTCTATTCACGACTACAAAATTACAGATGACGAATTTTAACACAAGCTTTGCTGTGTTAAGATAAAAATATAAGAAAGTGGGATTTTATTTTTATAATATATCTTCATGGGAAATAAAATATATAAGCCCTTTAACTTGCAATTGCATATCCTTTATATGTTAATTCGCATGCATGTCTATGCATCTATAGCCGGTTTGAAATGTTAAGTAGTTCCCATTTTAGTTACTCTTATGCATGATGATGGAATTTGAAAAGGAGAATCCTACATCAAATGCTTTTCCACCATCCACTATCTGAACATCGAACAAAGTATTGTAATTAGATTATCGTTAGTTACCTGTTGCTTTCTTCTCCTCTCAAGCTCAGCCTGAAGAATAAAAACACGATCCTTGTCATAAAATTGAATTACTAATAACAAATTAGCAAAACAAAGCAGACCTTTAAATATTCTTCAAAGTTCAGATTATTTGGCATATTACCAGCGTTTGTTTGAGCCGAGCATTCTCTTCTTTTAGTTGGTTCAGTTCTGCTTCTAATTCAACAGTGTATGCCTGCCAACGCACCCCAAAAAAAAAAAAATCATACATAGTAGCTCATGAACAATATAATATCATGAATGTTATTATTATTATCACATTTTTAGACGCTACTATAAGAACACCATAACTTACAATATAATTACTAGCTGGTTTACAACATTGTGGAAGCCAATTTTACTCTCAATTCGCCTCTTACTCTTATCTTTTTCTTAGATATCTTTTTATTATATCTCATCCAATTTCATATAATAGCACTTACATAATTTAAATACAAACCTAACTTCTCATATTTAAATACATTCACAATAAAATGAATATTTGCTAAGATATTGAAACAAATAAATATATTTTGAACAAAGTTTAGTAAAATCTAATTTTGTTCTAAATATATCAAAATATCAAGAATTAGATTTATATTCATATATACAGAAATATTTTCCAGTAAAATCAAGGAGGTACCTGTTTTCGGGCTCTGGATCTAGCTGCTGATTCTCTGTTCTTGATCATCCTCCTCTGCCTTCTCTCCACCACCTTCTCCACAGGACCATCCAACACCCTCTTCCTCCCCCCCAATACCCCCATCTCCATCCCAAACTGACCCCTAGAGTTCTCACTTGTCCCTATCCCATCGGGCGAAACAGGAATCACCGGCGCCGCCATTACCATAGATGGCGCCGCTACATAACCGCCACCTCCACTCACCATCCTCCCTCCAAAGGGCGGCGGATATCTACTATTCCTTTTTCCATTACCAGTGTAGCCAGAAAACTCTCCAATTGCACCGCCGCCGTCGCTGCCACCCTGGGCCACCGCCAGATGAGACGGCGCCACCAAATCTGTACCACCGCTGCCCCCGCCACCACCAATTCCAATCACTGGCCTACCAACAAAGGAAGGCCCCATTGTAGAATTGTTATTTGAGTACATGCCATACTGGTGGTGGTGGTGGTGGTGGTGGTGGTGGTGGTGGTGGTGGTGGTGGTGATGAGATGGTTGGACATGCATTACACTACATGGTTGCCTCACTACCCCTGCCTTGACCAAGAAATCCTCCAAAGTCATCTCTCCAAAAGTGGGTTGCCGAGGGGCAGAATCGGTATTCTGCACGCCACCATCATTATTATTACTTACACCAATATTGTTGTTCTTGTTGCTGTTATTGTTCTGATGATGTTGATGTTGTTGTTGAGATTGTTGTCCTTTGTGTATCTCAGACCAAACCTCATCCACTGTCTTCCTACACAGTGTTGCAGGAATTGTTAGAGATCCCTGCCTAGGAAGGCTCGGTTGTTTCCTTAAAGACAAGTTGTTGTTGTTGTCGTTGTTGGAGTTCATGGCTTGGCTTTCTTCTGCACTCCAAATGCTGCTGAGGACCTCGTCCATGTTCATGGACCCAAAGTTCTTGCCACTCTCGCATAGTGTGTGCTGGAACTCATCAAGGGTAAGGGAGTGTATTGATGATTGTCTTCCAAGTGAAGAGAATGGATTCTGGTTCTTATTGTCGTTGTTGTTGTGGTGGTGGTGGCGGCGTTGGTTGGACTGTGGCGTTGATTCAACCTCGCCTTGACTAGAGTTTATTTCAGACTCAGGAACCACCATTACTTTCTTCTCTCCTTTCCCTTCTTCTTTTTTCCCCCCTCCCTCTCTCCTTTGTGCTGAAGAATGCAATAGGTGTTGAAGATTGTGGTCAAAGGGAACTCTCGAGTGGCGTTGTTTTTATGTTGCACGGATACGGAAACTGCTAGCTGATGAAAAAGACTCGGTGTTAGTCAAAGCTCAAAAGGGCAAAAAGCAGAAAAGATAAGTGGATAAATGAAACCTTTAAGAGATGGTGATCCTCATGATGCAAGCATATTAAATTACTTGCCGTTTCGAATTCTTCTTTTCCCACAAAGTCAATGTCTAGCTAGCACTATTTTTTAGTTTTATTCCTATGGTTACATATAAAGAGAAATTCACTATTTTTATTTGCTTTTTATTCTTTTTTCCCTGATATAAAGCTTCTCTCTCTCTCTCTCTCTCTCTCTCTCTCTCTCTATATATATATATATATATATATATATATATACACAAATATGTTGAATTGTAAGAACGACATATCAATATCATCAAAAGTAAAAAATGAACGACATATTAATCGAAAAATTCCCAACGACACTTATTTTTATTCTTATTTTGTTCCCTGTCTTGTTCATAATAGAAAGTAGGAACCCAAGAACCTTTACTGTAATAATGGACTGTTTCAAGACCCAACAGAACCACCGTACTTCTGTCATGCACAACTAGAGATATGCTCCAACTCTCAGCACCCTAAAACACTATATACCACAGTAGTCACAATTCTTGAACATGTATTTATTATTGACAAATTGCATCTTAAATAAACTTATGGGGATAACATAATATTTTAAAACTACTGTCAATTTTTACATTATGTAAATTAATATTAATATTAATCAAAAGTGCATTGCATACTGATGAGAAATATCTAACGTTAGTCATAGTCAATCATTTATTTATTTATTTATTCTGTAAAACTCTTGGAAATAATAGAAATAGGACTTTTATGAAATTGATTTGCCCGTCCTTCTGAATCAGTTCCTTTTTTTTCCCCTTTGTTTGGGTGCAACAGAATGTTTTTTAATATTTTGCGTATTATTTTATATTATCCAAAATTAGATCGAGATATTTATATATGTTGATCCTGATTCTTGACTCCACTAAGCATGAATTATTTCTCTGCATTGAATTCCACTAACAAAATCCAGAGTGTTATCAGCATCAGCTAGCACGGAAAGTTGAAGATTGCACCACTACCATCTGTCTATAAATATCGAAGCAACTATTGGCTACACAAGACTAGCACGTATGGACCTCCATAAACCATTAATTTTGTGCCAAATAAAGAGATTTTAGACGTTTATCTTGATCATGAATACATGGTTTTAGGTTTTCTAAGCTTTACTTGATTGTCATAGGGAAAATATCACTTTGTTCACGTACTTTACCCAAAAATAAAAGTAACTATAAAGCAAATAAAAGAGAAATAAAAATGTCTTATCCCTTAAACATCAAGTATACTCTTCCTATTAAGGAATCTTTGATGGGTAGGAGATAGTTGTCGGATATCAAAGGATGAGAATCCTTTTTTTTTTTTCAATTGCAAAGCATTCAGTCTCAAAATTCATATAAATATTACAAACATTTTTTTTTGAAAAAATTGATAATTGAGAATTATATGAGAAAACATGAACTATAAGGTATAACAAGGCAGCTACACTAATCACAACATGAACAACAAAACAAAGCAGCTACCACGAAATCCTTATGCTGGCATGAACATTCAAAGTAAAAAGAAATCCCAAATCAAGCTAAAACAATAAGGCTACCAGCTTTGGCAAGCTGATACTTATAATTGAGGACCAAACGAAGTGATATATACAAAGTAAAGGTAACAACCAAGCAACCAAAGAGATCCAAGGGACCAAAGTGGAAAAGCACACAGGATTTGGCAACTATAATTAACATATATAATAACAAAGTACAGAGAAAAAAGATACCTGAAAACAGTGTGTTCAGCTCAAATGCAAGTTATTGATCCAGTCGAATACGTTCCCTCTTGCATACCATAGACCAATTAATTTAGAGCTTACATTTATGAGGCTAGCCATCAGGATGAGGAAGGGCAAGACTCGAGAGTAAAGAAAGCTTTGTTTTGAGTGCTAGTAGCTTTGTTCAAACTTGAAAGAGAAACTCAACGGGGCGCTAAGTCACTATAACGAAAGCCCATAAAATTATGAAAAATATTATTCATACATAATATATTTAAAATCCCACGCTACCTTCATTAATAAACAAGAATATGTTAATACAGTATTTCAAATATATTATGAGAAATGTTTTTTGTACATCCACTTTCTCTTACATAGTTGACACCCTCTTCCTATCTCTCTCTTCTCCCCTTTTATTTTTTCACTTTTTCACTTTCTTTTATAATATTTTTTTACTCACCTTGTGAGTGGGTGTTGATAGATGTCCCACTTTCAAGTGGTACAAATAACACTACTCATATATTATATATATACAAATAACATACTGCAAAAACTACAGTGACCACCTTGTCTCCATATCGCATCCATTTAGGTTTGGCATGGACCCCACAAAGACATTGGCGTTATTAAAAGAATGAAAAAAGTTGTCGAATGCTGCCTGCAACGTGTTATATTAAGTCAGATTCGGATTGTCCCATGTAGAAAATCATAGACCAACTTCCTTAGCCTGATTGAACCGGTCGCCACGTTTTAGGACATGTGTCAACTATGCGACCTCGTTTTGGTGCTGTCACTGCTTTGAGTTCGACACGTACACCCCAATTTTGATTTTCTCTCCAAAAAAGAAAAACAGTGCTAAACATTGCGACTTGAATTGTGAGGTTTCCGATGCCACGACAAACCAAGAAAAGAATCTATTGCCTATAGTGAACGACAATATACCTTAGTTGTTGTGATTCATGAATCTTTTTGTTCCTGCCAGGCCAATTTTCTTGGCCATGGATTTTTCCAGATTTTTCTTTATCTTATATTCTATCACATCATAAAAATAAGGAATCAGTTTCTTCTTTAATATTAGAATTACAGAAACTTGAATAATAAGGAATTGGAGAAAAGGAAATTTAGTAAAAATCCAACATCTTATTTAAGCCTCTGACACTCGAACCCATGTCAACTAAATTTCAAATTTGTTATTGACTAGTTTCTACATATTATGAGTTCCTTCGTATGAAAATCGAACCAATGTTACACCAAAATTAAATAATATAAACGCTACAAACATAAAAGGGTGCAACTGTTCTTAGGTGGAGTTGTATAGAAAGATTTTGATTCGTGAGTAACGAGGTAAGAATCTAGTGCTACTGAGACGAAAAATACTAAACAAATAGAATTTTTATTAGAAGTTTATTGTCAGATTAATGTGGTATTATTATTTATCTTTAAATAAATAAATAAATAAAACCTACTATCATAATTTCTATCAAAAATTTTGATTATATTTTTCTGATAATATAACATTGCTCTACCGAGATTACCTTGTCTCTTTTTCTGGGTAGAAAAATGCACATGCATAGCCTGCACACGGAAGCATGCAAACGTGTTTCCAGAAAGTATTCCCAAACAGTGGTTCTGGCCTTGCTGAAATGGGCGTCATAACCCAGGTGTATTTTGGGCTCATCTACATAGGAAGAATATGTGTTCAAAGTGGGATCATTTTTCACAAAATGGCCCACATACATGTATTTGACTTAGCCCAACAAGTACTTTTGACTTGTTGTAGCAGCCTTCTCCTTTTCCAAAAAATGAAAAAGAAAAGTAAAAAAATGAGCTTACACACGCAAATGTTTTGTTTATCTGCGAGGATGAGGCTAGTTACAGCCAAATCAAATTATGTCATTCCTATAAGAAGCGTTTTTAAAAATTAATAGTATTATTCCAGATCAAAAAAAAAAAAATTCTAATGGTATTATTATTTGTACATACATTTTTTATATAGGTATTTCACAGCATAATAATCATCATCATTTGTATATTCCTCTCTCTCCCCTAATTTCTCCTACCCACTAATCTTTATGACTGCGGGCACCAAAGTATATTGAGGTATAGCATTTTCAATTATTAATTAATGTGTCATTACTCATTACCTATTGAAATTCCTAGAATAATCAACATCTTTTTTTTTTTTTCTGGGTCTTGAGAATAATAATCAATGCCCAGTATTACACAACTGACCTTGCAGTTTTTTTTGGGCTTTAAACGCTCCCAAGAGTACAAATTAGATAATCTTTTCTCTTTAAAATCAATTTGGTATTTTTTCAATTTTTTTTTAAAAGACTCGATTTAAGTTGAGTTTTTCATATAAGTTCTCACATAAAATTCATTCCGATCTTCAAAATTGTTTCTATCCATTTTAAGTTCTCATATGCACAATTTACCAGCCCAGTACTCAGTAACGGTATTTTTGCATGATTCTTATCTAGTCTGCGCTTTAAGTCTTAACCCTTATTTGAATTCAGATTTAAAAATAAAAATACTTCTCCTGTGGAGTGTGAATCCCACTATTCCAACAGGACCGCTTATGCCACTGCTATTGCTGACAAAGAATGACGTCACCAATGCGTGGATTAAAATTCATCATTCTGATTTTGCCAACTCAAACGCATGCCACCCTTCACAAACAAGCAAAGCAATGAGAACAACATCATACAATTGATGACTACATGGCATGAGAGCATATCAAATGAAATCAATTGTCGAACACATCCTTGTGCTAGTCGTGCACGCAGGGCGTATTTCCTGAAAAAACAAAGACTGATTCTTAATTTAATCATTTTAGTTAATAGTTTTTTGTCAGCACCGCTTTCTATAAGGCGTGGAATAGCTCATCATTTAGTTCATGTTAATTAATTTAAATTAAGTGTTGTATATTATTCTTTGATCTAAATCACTTGATATTTATTAGATTTTAACTAATTTGATTCAAATTGGATCAGCTCACTATAAGAGTAAAGTTCTCTTGCAACTATTTTTTCATCTAAAAACTCAAATCTAAGACCTAATTTAAGAAAAATAAATGCCAAATTACTTAAACCAATCAATTATTGATTCAGAGTTACGGGTTGTATATTATAACATGGCAAAGGATGCACTTGTAATCAAAGTTGACTATTACTAGGACCAGAAGTTGATAGAATTATGGTTTAGAAGCATTAATTGCAGAATATGTGGCTAAGATCCTGTAATAAAGGTAATGCATGTTATACCATGTAATCATTCCAAGAGCGTAGTGTAGTCCATTTTATACACTAAAAAAGAGCTTCTGAAATTATATCAGGGCATGTGTTACATTTCTATATAAGCCAGCCCAACTCACTCTCATTGATCAACACACAGATAAGACACTAAAGGAGGCAGAGACAAGAGAAAAAGATGTTTTCACAAAAGACCATTTTGCTTTTGTTTGCTGTTTTCTCCCTTCATGTTGCCACCATCACATTGGCCGCTGATCCTGATCCAGTTCAAGACTTCTGCATACCACACCCAAAACTTGGTTCCATCAAAACATCTCATGGCATTCTCGCAATTCTTCCATGCAAGAATTCATCTGAGGCTACCACTGATGACTTTGTCTTCTCAGGCATGAAAGCTGCTGGGAACTTCTCTGATAGTGGCATAGCTGTGATATCTGCAAGTCCTACAAATTTTCCTGGCCTCAACACGCTAGGCATGTCCTTTGCAAGAGCAGATATTGAAGTAGGGGGCATCAACCCACCACATTTTCACCCAAGAGCCACAGAACTAGTTCATGTTGTGGAGGGAAAAGTGTACTTAGGCTTTGTGGATTCCAGCAATAGGGTGTTTGCTAGAATACTGGAACAAGGTGAGGTCATGGTGTTTCCAAGAGGTCTAGTGCATTTCATGATGAATGTTGGTGACAAGCCTGCAACACTATTTGGAAGCTTCAATAGCCAAAACCCTGGCATGCAAAAGATACCATCTGCTGTTTTTGGCTCAGGAATTGATGAGGAGCTCTTACAGAAGGCTTTTGGATTGACTTCTAAGCAGATTGGAACTATGAGAAGAAAATTTGATCCCAAAAAAGTAAGGTAGATCACTGAAGTTAGTCATGCTCTATTACCTTTTGAGAGTTATGAGTCATATCTTGGGGTCTAAGTTTTCTTGCCTTTTTTTTTTACTTTGTTTTGAAGAGTTTGAATCTCTCTATCTTTTTTTTTTTTTTTTCCAATTTCTTGTGTTATTGTAATGGTACACTACAGTACTACACCTGGAGTGCAGCTTGGTCACATTACCTTGTTCTCAAACTGTGAAGCAGCAAAAGACCCCATTCCCTTATATATATAAAAATATAGTTTAGGTGATGATGCTTTGAAGGTTGTGTTCAATGTTAAGCAAATGATGATGATTGATGACAAAGTATAGACAAAGGCGCGGCAACCTAATGTGCGGCAAACTTTTTTTATTTCCTCACTGCTTTCAAAACTTAAAAGTCATCATAAGTGTTTTGCCTAGTAAAGGACATCATAAGCAGCACTGCAAAACAATCAAGGCATGATTAAAATTCAAAATAAAATTCTATAAATTTATGAGATACAAATATTTTTTTGTTTCCTTTGTTGGTAGGTGGAGGATATGGTTTTGATTACTCGAGAAGTCAAACACTTAAACTATGTCAAACCAACCAGCAATGGCCACCTATCAAACACGTGAAGAGAAAATATGCATATTCAACCCTCCCAAAAAGATCACATCATTCTGCTGCACACTAAAAATATCTGCATTCATGTCCTTCAGATATACAAATGAACAATGTTATTTTGACATAAAAAGTAGATATAAAAAATATACATCGTAGAGATAAGCACAATTTTAGTCCCCCTGCTACCTTCAGATGCTTTATGTCTCTCAGTGTATGATGTTTACTTATAATGTTCACTTTTAACATCTAAATAACATTACTCGGTGCAAATATACTGCAATAAATGATACAATGTATAGCCTTGCACATGACTAAGAAAAGGGTACGAGGGACTGAACCCCCATATACGGACAATAATTTTGTATAACCATAGTAGCTGCGAACATCAGCTCAATGCAGATCATGATATTCTGAAACTGATCTCTTAACGTGCGCGAGCAAATTTGTCATTGTTAGTGCCTCCTTCACGTGATTTTATTTTCTTCCTTTCCCCACCCTATTTATTTACAATTTACCCCATCAATTGTAGCCTTTTGCTATGAGGATATGGAACCCGGAGGGGCATTTTGATACTAAGTACTCTCAAGGCATACGTAATTGACAAGAATTGTACTCTTCTTCTTCTTGTTTCAAAGCTTTATGATATTTTTACCCTCAAATATTATTGCAATTAGATCTTTTTAACAATAATTTTATTTAGTGTTTGAACCCACATTCTCTTTTTGAGAGTGCAACTTACTTATCATTGCACTCAAATATTGTTAATTGACAAAAATTTTATTATTTTCAGTTGTCAGCATCCAAATTTTAAGATGAGAGAAATCTAGTGCTCTGCTTAAAAATTAGAGCAATGCATTACAGTAACAAAAAATTATCAAAACTTTTTATAGAAAACAAAAATAATTATTGAATGAAATAAAATGATACAACATACTTATCCACCCAAGAGTTAACAAAAATACCAAACTATTCTAACAAAATTTCAACTCTATAGCATTTGTCTAAAAATTATATCCAAAGTCTGAGCATGAAAGATAACTAGAAGTCAACAACTGGCCTTGCATGGTTTCACTCCGGCTAGAAAGAAGTCTTGCTATCTTTACATTATTTTTCATAAATTAAACGCAAATTGCAAATAGAGCACCATGTACCCTTGTTAAAACTTTTATGACAAACTCATACAGCCATAAGGGCAATTAAAAATTGGAATAGATACCGGTAGGGGCCCCAAAAAAAAAAAAGATTCCAGTGTTTGTTTACACAATATATAAAGGAATAACAATGGCATTTTTAGAGTTTAAATCAATCATATTAAGAAGACTAATAGATTAATAGCTCCTTTAGTCAATCAAATTTTATTCAGATGACCAAAGCTACAGAATAAAACCAAATTCTACATAGATAAAGAGCCCATTTGTTTGTACTTCTCCAAGTTTAAAAAAAAAAAAAATACTCTTTTTCAAAATTTTTTGAAAAAAAATACTCTATTATTATTTGTTTGTGCTTCAATATAATTAATTTTTCTATTTTTTTGAAAAATAAATAAGAAATTACTTCTTTCATAAGCAAATGTAGTAGAAGAGAAAGAAAAATACTCTTTAAATTTCGAGCCCACTATTTTTTTACATTTTTACGATTCTATCATTAACTTTTCTTTGAAAATATCATTATCTATATACTAAGATTGTAATTTTATAAAAAAAAAAAAATACTTTTATTTTATCACATCCAAATATTTTAATAACTTCTAATTTTCATAAAAAATACTTCTACAATTACATCCAAACATAAAATAATTTTTTACTTCTACTTTTATTTCTGCTTTTGATTCTACTTTTAAAAAAACACTTCTTCCAAAGTCTTAAACAAACGGGTCCAAAAAATCCTCCACCAAATCAATCGATCCATGTATGTAGCAGTCATCAACTATCAGCTGTTTAATGAAGTGCATACAGGTAGATAATACCTGGTTATCAATCATGGCCAATGACCAACACATTCATCTTGTTAAAATGAAATTTACCACACTCATATTTCAAATCACAAGTCGGCTTTTGAATAATTGAGTGAGGCTGTAGAGAAACATTCCACCTTCTGTCTAAAAAACTTTTCAAACAAAAAAGCAGATTTTGTCTTAAAGAGTAATCGCATTCTCCCTACAGAGCTAGGTGTACCAAATGATGTTCAACATTGATCAGATGTTCAACATTGATCATACATTTCAGTCTGATCACAGTTTGAATTCTCCAAAACAGATATACCAAACCCCAAAGCTGACATAAAATAACCAGTGACCAACCATAGAATCCTACTTTGCACCTAAAAGTGACTTAATGATAGTATCAGTCATACCATCAACATGAGGGAACAAGTGACCAGAACCTTTAAGTTCATGATAGTGAATCCATGGAAGGTTTTGCACGATGTATCGTTGCAGTGTAACAGGTACCAACAAATCTTCATCTCCTTGCCAAAGATGGACAGAACCTTCATTAGTTGGAAATGGGTTTTCAAGATCCAAAGGAGTATATTCCCATTTACCGAATCCAATAATTAAGTCACGGTGGACGGCTTCATATTCTCCTTGCTGTTTTACCTGAGCCTGTAGAAGCAGCGTAAAAAGATTATAATATTCTATCGAGTATTGAGGTAAGAAAATGATGTCTTAGGGGCTTAGAAGTGCTAAATGAGCCCCATGTCAGTATTCTAACTGAAACAAGACGTGTTATTGCATATCATGAGAGAAAATATTTAGTTGAAGAAGATTGAAGACAAGTCACAAAACAACTACATAATTTTACAAGCTCAACTCAATTAAAATGAGGCTAATTAGGAATTAGATGGTTCAATTAATCAACCACTTCTCAAATGAACCCAATGTCACAAAATTATTTCTTCATTAGTGGATGAAATTCAAAAGATTTCCTTGCTAGAAGGGTTCTTCCATAAGTGTTAAGTTTCTTTTGCATTTGTCAGATAACTCTAAAACCAATTAACAAAAGGACATGCTAAGTGCTAACCAAGCATTATCAAACAAAACAGTGTGTACAAGTACTAAATTGTCTCACTTCAACAAGAATATACAACTACTACAACAAAAGCCCTTTCACTAGATGCAATAAGCTACACGAATAAAATAATATCATTGTCTTGTGCTTCAACAAAAATATAAATAAGCTTAGAATTTCCACATCCCTAATTTAACAGAGCCTTTAAAATTCAATTCATTACTTAGACATCGATCACAAATACCAAAACAACTCTTAACACAAAACAATCATTAAATCAATAACCGTCAGCCAGTTAATGATGGGATGGAGAGAGAAAATGTATAAATACAAGATGATAGCACCATGACAATTGATTTACTTGCTATGTCAAGCTAACCAAGTCACGGCAACAGTGCTCTGATAATTTTCTGAATAAGCTGCTTAGATAATTCGAATAAAGATAAAAGAATAAAAGGAATGAAAAACTGACAGGAGCAATGCACCAAAGACCTTGAGCATAAACAAACATTTTGCATCCTTGACATAAGTTTGCTTCAAAAAATATTTGTCATGCAACACATTTATTCTGCATTTCTGCTTTTAAATTGGCAGATTTTGTAAATACTAAATAGATTTCAACCATAAAGTGACACTCCATAATCCATAGACCGTGCTGCTCATGGATGAAAGCTATGTGTTTTTCCATCATATATCAATGTTATTGATAAGCGAATGTCTTCAATTACAGTCAATAATTATACAAGTTTAAAAGCCCTATCTTCTATAACTATAAGTCAATCACTAGGGCACAAACTAAATGTTTGTAGACCTTTAGCAACAAATTTTCAGGCATTGTTTCCCATAATTATCCACAATCCATGTATGAACAAAATTATCCAAACCAAATACTTATGAAACATGTATTGTCAAGAAACCTAATATTTGCCTACAAATTTTGCATCTATTCCTAAAATCAATACCAGTAAAATGCATTAATGGTCAGAGACTCACAATTTAATACTTCAGCCTATGCTGTATATTTCCATATTTGTAATTGAAGACAAACTATTGTATCTATCGATTTCGAAAATTATGATAGAAATTCCTTTTGATCAGTCTAACATAAAAAACAACAGGAAAAATTATGAGCACAAAGATTTCAGAAACATAAGAATAATAAGCAGAGAGAATGATTCACACCCGCCTTCAAAAAATGCAGACATCCACATGCAGCATTAAACAGTTACGGGAAAAAAAATTATGATCAAATTCCTATAGAATGTATTCCACAAACTGAATTTGACCATTTGTGTGAATTCTGGTCTTCAGCAAAACAATCACCAGAACAATTCAAAATCGAATTTTATGAATTTAACCAATACAAATTATCAGCTAGTGCCCCCCTGATAATGACTTTCACTGAATTGTATTCAGAAAAAAATTCACAATTTTGTAACTAACTAAGGGCTTGATACTTACCACATAACTCTCTCTATTAGACCTCTTAGGCAAAAGCTCTTTATCTTCACGTGAAAGGACATCTGTACTATGAGCAATTAAACTTAATCCTGGGAACCATTTTTGAGTGTTCCACCAATAAGTTAGCCATGGTGTGTAGTGCGCAACACGAAGTGCCCATTGGTCTTGTGGTATTTGTTCGTAATAGGCTTCACTAGTTAAGTTTGCAGGAAGACCACGCCACCAGTAGTTGACAACTGGAGCTAAGAGAACTGCACTTGCCAGCCTGTCATCATCGAAATAAATTTTTTTAGCGAGAGATAGAAAGAGGGCTGATGACTCTATCTCATACCACTAAGACATATGAGCAAGCACGCAGATTTAGACATACCAAAAGACCAAATAATAGTGGGGAAAAAAAATAGTGATCTATTTTTATTATTGTCTCAACAGAACTACAGATAGGTTGTGTAATCATACCTGTGAGGTATGTACTTAAGGCAGTTCCAAACAACCTGTCCTCCCATGGAGAAACCAACTACATAGAATTTGGAACCTAATCCCAGCTGATCAGCAAGCTCTTCTATATCTAAGGCAATGCTCTTTAATGTACGATTTGGATCAGGATCGCTTTCACCATAACCAGGTCTGTCAAAAGATACAATGTAGATACCCAAGTCCTCGACAACATACTGGAAAAAAAACCACCATAAATAGAAATAGTACAAACTACAAAGATCCAGAGAATGCTGCCAAAGCCAACAAAAAAGAAAAGAAAAGCAATAAACAATAATTACAGGTGATAGGTTTTCGGCAACCACAGCGTCGTGCCTGCAACTATCAAAACCATGGATATAAATGATCTTATACTTGGCTACATCTTTTGGAACACCATGCTCTTTGTATGCCAAATGCCTTCCATCTCTTAGTTTGATTCTTGCTGCTGTTACAGGTGGTCCATCTGCAGTGCCACATATCTTGGGAGGAGGAGGTCGAATAACTTGATAAGCCCAAGCTAGAAACCCAATAAACAACACTACCAGTGTTGTTCTAAGCATTCCTGAAAGACTTGAATGCCAAGTTAAAAAACAGCAAAATAACATTTAAAATAGAAATAACATTTTGCAGTCCATAAGTCAAGCATGAGAATATCAATAAAAATAAATAACCAGCCTACCCTCTGACAAATGTTGGAATAGCTATAAATCCCTTACTAAAAGCCAATGGAGGTTAGTCCAGTGGCTAAGGATCAAAGCACTTTGCTTAAAAAGCTGCCAACGTCAACTCTAACCAATATGCGATTTGTAAGTACCATTGTAAGCCTCCCTAAGACTACTGATATACTTAGCATTGGAATGAGGTAGCCTCCCCCCCTCCCTAAAATATTTGTTTAATGAGACGTAAGTAAATAAATCTCTCACCTAAAGAAATTAAGAAACAAAATAAAAGGTGACAAACTCCCCTGGACACTTAATAAATGCCATATAGATAGTACACTCATAAAAGGAGTAAATGTTCAAATTGGTTCACAAAAGATATACAAGACATCAAATTAGTCCTTTAAAGATTTTTTACATCAATTTGTTCTTTTATAGTTTAAAATAATCATCAATTTAAGGACTAATTTGAATTCCAAATATACATTGAAAGACTAAATGTCTATTTTAAACACTGAAGGACCAAATTGATCTCTAAAACTTCGATAAGACTAATTTGTTGTTGCATATATTTCTGAAGGACTGAAAAATGGCATGTAGGCAAGGGAAAAGGAACGTCTCAATTCCTAAACAACAGATTATGCCCAAGCGAATGAATGGCAAGGAAACGTGCCAGATGCAGGGCATTCCCAGCCTTAAACTGAATTAAAACATACAAGACAGTTAATTATATGCATCCAAAAAATTAATCTGTATCTGTCTAAATCTGTACACTACTACACAGAAAAAAAAAAAAAGCCTACAGTAATAATGATATAAAGAGAACTCTTCATACTATTAAAGAAAAATCTGTTAGTTTTCTACCTACAATTTTTATCCTTACCTTTTTTTTTTTTTTCTGTCTAAACCACCTATATTTTACTAGACTCTAAATAATCCGATTCAAGTCGGCCGATCTACGAGAGAGTAAAGTTCTACTATTGCTAATTTTCTCTATTTACAAGAGTCAAACCTGGCCTTGATTAACATAAAACAGTGCCAAACCACTTGAACAAATGATTTGTTCTTACTTCATTTGTGCTCATTAAATAAATTAAACCAAAGGTGTGAGATCATAACCTTAATCCTAAATCGTATATTAGCAGCCCGACCCAGAAGGGAAAAAAAAAAAAATACAACTTGACATGCGATAAAAACAATGCCAAAAAATCGAAACTTTGACTAGGAAAGATGAAAATTTGCAACAAGAAAACTAAAGAATAAGACAGGGTGCAAAAATAAAATAAAATAAAAGGAGTGAAGACCCACCTGAAGGGAGCTGAACAGAACTGGTTTTCTTTGCCTTCCTGGTATGAGAGCGTGCTGATGCAGCAGAAATCCTTCTGTTGGGCGCTGTGGCCATTGTGAGAGCGAGACACCCACCAACAGAAAGTGGCCTAAAGTAAAAGATTTTATGCAGAGTCAGGGATCTGGGAACTGGGCAGAAGATAGACACTTACGTAGACCTCAGATTTATGTGCGTGTATGTGTCCGTGGAACATGGAAAAATCCTATGCTGCATAACCAACCCCGCAAGCAAACCTTAAATTATGTTTTTTGGGTTAGATTGTGAAAGTAAAATTATCTTAATAATTAATTATAAATATAATTAATTTTTAGAGTTAATATATATATATATATATATATATATATATATATATTTAATTATATATTATTATATTAATAAAAATATTTAATTCAATTACCTATTATTTTAAAAAATTAACAAATATAAATATCTGATTGAATAATAGTATAAAACTCTTTTATACGATTAGTATATAGTAATTAAACATTTACTTTTTAACAATTAATTATAAAGTTATATTATGTTTAAATATATTAATTGAAAAATAAATTTAAGGTATTGTGTTTTTAAAAAAAATTGTATAAAAAATTATTTCTATATAATAAATTATTAAAAATCATATAAAATTATTTATTTATATTATATAATATTTAATACTTAAGATTAATTTATTAAAATATCATAACTGTGAATTAATCAGCGTGTTTTTATAATAAAAAGATGATGCCTTTTTATAAAAGCTTTTTTTTTTAGTGTAAACAAAAAAATTTGAAAATTATAATTAATTTTTTTATATTTTTCAAATATATAAAACTGTATTGAAAACAGTTTTTATAAGAAAAAAAGTTGTTTTAGAAAAGAATTATTCATTTTTAAACGTGCACCGGATTTTTGAATAGAAAAATAAGTATGGGAATGAAAAAAGAAGGAAAAAAATGAAATGAAAGAATAAAAAAATTAAATTTAACTCTTTAATGAGAAAAGAAAAGAAGTGTTTTTTAAAAAATTAGAGCCTAATAAATTTTAGATATTAGTAATTTAAAAAAAATATTTTTATTATTTTAAAAATTTTAAAAAAGAAAATTATTTCTTTTTTATTTATAATGCATTGATATTTTATGCTCTCTATCTGTCAATGACGAAATAATCATAAGAGTAAGCATTTATTTTTTATTTCTTAAAAATAAAGCTAGCGTCATTTTGGTAGGCAAAAATTGTCAACACCAATTTAATGCTATAAGTAGAAAAGTAAAACATTAAATTTAGTCATTTTCTAAAATAGTCCTACATTTAAACCACCGGACACGTCGAGCTAAAGGACTTATTATTTTAATCTAAAGTATCTTTGGTTTCGTTCTGAATTCTTTAAACTACTGTTTGAATTGAAAAAAATAATTTCTTAAATTTTTTATCTAAATTATAATTTTAAATTCTAAATACCCTTGTGTTCGATCTAAAATTAAAAATTATAACTATTAAATAGTACATAATTTTTTAAGATTCATTATAAGGATTACTATTATTTCATTTTACTTTACCTTTTAATTAGACCTCTTGTCCTCGTTAAAATAAAATAAAATTAGACCTCTCGTCATCTCCTGCCAGATTTGTAGAAGTTCCAACCTTTGAACTCTCCCTCGTCCCCGAAGTCTTCTGAAACCGCATCCCTAATGAAATCAAAAGCCTCCCAATTGACTCAAATCAAAACCATACAATCGCAAGAGCACACTATAATTGGTTGAAACTGAAACTCATGTCCTCTATTTTGCATGAAGCCGCCAAAATCATAGCAATCAGAATTTCAGAAAATATTAATTGGGGGGTTTGTGACTCTTCTGATCTCCTTGTTCTAACCTTTTTTATTCAACTTAAGATATTTCTTAATTTTTTCACTTTTTAAAAGCTCAAGGCTAAGAACTTATAACTGCGTTTATCTTACCATATACATGGAAAAAATTCTCCTCACCTTCAATCCTCTCCTTGGCATGTGTCTCACATTTATGGCAGGTATTAGAAACTAAATGTAGAATAGTAGAAAATAGAATCGGTTTTGAGGTATGAATTATCATTTTCTTTAAAGAGATATTACATGCACATTGTTAGGGGAAAGATAGACAAGTGCTTATTAAGATACAACAAAGTTTCTCAAACTTTCTTAATAATTGTTATGGTGTTTTTTTCTTATTAAAGAGAGAGAATACAATACTTATTTATAGAGATATTTTAGATACCTTTTGAGTTACAAAGCGGGTATTAGCAAATCTCTTTAAAAATGAAACTATCACCTATAAAGTTGCATCTTTCACCTTTTGAAATTGACCAACCAGTGCTCTCTCTCTAACTTGCCAACATTATATTGCAAACTACCTAATAATCCCCCACTAGTTTGTAATACCACCCATAATATCATCCACAATAGAAAGTATCTCATGGATTTGAACTTTTTGTTAATGTGAACATTTTAAAATTTAATGAAGTTATTGGTATACAAACATTGAATCATAACTCCTTATGTCAAATCGAAAATGTTACACACATGATATCATGCAATTATTAAGAGGCTTTAACAACAAGCTTTTAGCACTTTTATGGCTATGGACTAATTTTGCTTTCATGAATATTTATAAGAATAAACCCTTTTCCTCGTTTGAGGTGGCACCACCTCAATATTCATATAGGTGAAATTTGTCTTTATGTCCCTGATATTTTAGACATTTAACAATTTCATTAAGACATGTAGTCATCATTTTCTCGTAACAGTACACCACGAATATCATAAAATAAGACCTTTCAAAAAAATTCAATGTTAAGTCCAAGACACAATAACTTGTTCTTACCCATTGAACTTTTATTGTTAGGATTTCTAACTCAAAGTTGGGTTTCCATTACTAATGCATTTTAATGTTAGGGTTTAAACCCTATTCCTTTAGAAGTCGATTATAATGCATCTCTTGATCAAATATGGCAAAATAGGCTCAACCAGCCGGATTGACCCGCAAAAAATAAGGGTTGGATTGACATATTTGGCTCGCCAAAAGTTTTCAACTCGCCTAACCTGCGAGCTGGGGCAGGTTGGCTTGCTGGATCAAACTTGTCACTTTTTTTTTTTAAGTTCAAGAGTATTTTTAAAAAATAATTTTATATTTTTATTATAAATTATGTTGTTATTATACTTTTATTAATTTGTGAACTTTATACTATAGACTTTATATTATAAATTTATAGTTAATTATTATTTATAAATTTATTTATATATCCTAATTAGTTTATTATATTTATATTTGAGTTAAATTTAGATACAAATTATGTAGTTTAATTTTTTTCTATTTTATTTAAGTAGATTTTTCATTCAATATATTTTTCTAAGTTTTAAAATAATTTAACTCATAAAAAATATTTAAATAAATTTATTTATATTTTTTATTTTTTTCGCGGCTAACCCATCAACCCGCCCTTAAACGGGATGGGTTAGAATTTTGAGCCCGCCTTTCTAATTCGGCCCGCCTTGATTCGCTCGCTTTTGGCGGGTTGGCAGACAGATCAATTCTTTGCCATCTCTACTCTTGATAATGCTTTGGTAAGTGGATCAACCAAATTTTTATTTGATCTCAAATAAATTATAGTCAAGACTTTGCTCTTAATTAATTCTCTCACATAGGCATGTCGCAAATTTATGTATCTAGACTTTCCATTATACATTTTATTATGGGTTAAACACATTGTTGCCTCATTATCACAATATATAGAAATGGTTGGCATTGGTTATGGCCACAACTTTATATCTAATAATGTATTTTTCAACCATTCCGCTTCTTTTACTACAGCTGCTAATGTAATAAATTTAGATTTCATAGTGAAATGTAAAATACAAGTTTGCTTTTTGGATGCCCAACTAATAGCACCACCTCCCAAAGTAAAAATCTATCCTATTGTGGATTTATTATCACCAACACTAGTTATCTAACTAACCTCTGAATGACCTTCTAACACAATAGGAAAATCATTATAACAAAGAGTCATGTTTTTTGTCCTTTTCAAGTAGCCAAACACTCTAATAAAGGCTATTCAATGATCAATGCTTGGTTTACTCATAAAAGTAGAAGTTTACAAACTTTAAATGTAATATCTAGTCTTGTACAATGCATTGCATACACCATACTACCTATTACACTTGCATATTGTAATTTTGCAACTATTCTTCTAGAATTTTCTGTTAATTTGACACTAGAATCATAAGGAGTATTACACTCCTTAATTCTTAAATAATTGTACCTAGTAAGCATTTTCTCCATATAATGAGATTGGTTCAAAATAACCTATTTATTTTCTTTTTTAATCTTAATTCCCAAGATAGTATCTACCTTATTCATATCTTTCATTTTAAAAATTGAATATACTTCTTGGTCTCACATATTCCAAGCATATTTGTTTCAAATAGTAACAAATCATCAACATAAAATCATATGATAATGCCATATTCTTTGGTGAACTTAGCATAAATACACTCGTCTACATCATTGTGTATGAATCCTTTTGATGGTATAACACTATCAAATTTTTCATGCCATTGTTTTGGCGCTTGCTTTAGACTATAAAAAGATTTTATCAATTTGCAAACTTTATTTTTATTTCCAGGAAGAACAAATCCATGTGGTTGTTACATATAAATCTGTTGACTCAAATCTCTATTTAAAAAAAGCTATTTTAACATCCATTTGATGTATTATTAAATCATATATTGATGCTAAAGCTAATAGCACCCTTGTGAATGTTATTTTAGCCACTGGAGTATAGGTGTCAAATAATCAATACCTTCTTCTTGTGTAAAATCTTTTGCCAAAAGCCTAGCTTTGAAGGTTTGTATAAAACCATCTATGTTATACTTCCATTTAAATACCCATTTGCATCCTATGGGTCTTGATACAGGAGGTAGTTCAACTAATACCTATATATTATTGGACATAATAGAATCCATTTCATCATTGATACCTTCTTTCCAAAACGCTACATCTCTAGAAGTCATAGCTTCTTGAAATGTTTTTGGATCATCCTCAACAATCATTAAAATGGGTATTTTACTATAAATTTTGGCTCTACTTCCTTTAAAAGGAAACACAATAGATTGTGAAGAAATAAAATCAAAACCAAGATGTTTTTCTTTTCTTATTCTTTGACTCTTTCTTGGTTCAAATTGAACATCATTAATTTTCCTTTTTGAAATTTCAGCACTAGATTGCATATTTTCATTTTGTTCACATACAGACTCATTGCTAAAAAGAATCATGTAAAAATTTATTTTCAATGAACTCAACATTTATAGATTCTACAATGACATTTGATTTTATATCAAGAAGTCTATATGCCTTTGAATATTGTGCATAATCCACAAAAATACTTTTAACTCCTCTTTGTCCTAATTTTGTTTTTAGATTGTCAGTAGCTCTATAAAATGCAATGCACCCCCACAATTTAAAATAATTCCAATTGGGTTTTCTACCATTCCAAAGTTCATATGGTGAAATTTTAACATCTTTTGAGGGCACTCTATTGAATATGTGACATGCAATTAACAACGCTTCACCCCACAAATTATGTGGTAATTTTGCATTAGTTAGCATAGCATTAATCATCTCTATAAGAGTCCTATTTTTCCTTTCGGCTAAGTCATTTTGTTGTGGTGTGTATGGTGCACTTCTTTGATGTATTAAACCTTGGTCCTCATAATAGCTATCAAACTCATTAAGAAAATGTTCTCCTCCTCTATTAATACAGAGTATTTTTCTATCTTTTTTATTTTCTACAACATATTTATATTCCTTAAATTTCTATCTTTGATGTATTAAACCTTGATCCTCACAATAGCTATCAAACTCATTAGGAAAATATTCTCCTCCTCTATCACTATGGAGTATTTTTCTATCTTTTTTATTTTCTACTACATATTTATATTCCTTAAATTTCTAGAATGCTTCATCTTTTATTCTAATTAAATAAACAAATGTAAATCTGGAATACTCATCTATAAAAGTGATGAAATATCTTTTTCCTCCCCATGTTAATTTTCCATTTAACTCACATATGTCAGTATATATAAGTTCTAACAATTGGGTATTTCTTTTAACACTAGGAAAAGATTTCTTGGTCATTTTTTATTGTATGGAAATCTCACATTTTTTGACTTGTTTATCTTTGCAAACAATATATCCATTTTTTGACACAAAATTTAAAGAACCAAAATTTAAATGACCTGATCTAGAATGCCATAAAAAAAGAATCACACTCAACAATATAAATAGAATTCTTATTTATTTCATTAATGCTTAATTTAAACATGCCATCACATGAATATCCTTTTCCTACAAAAATAGAACTCTTAGAAAGTATTATATTATCAAACTCTCACAATCTTGAAGCCCTTCTTTGAAAGTAAATTAGCAGAGACCAAATTCTTGCGAATTTCTAGAACATGAAACACGTTCAACAGTTTAAGCTTTTGTCCCAAAGTGAAATTTAATTCAACAGTTCCTTTTCCTTGCACTTTGGTAGTAGCATGATTATCCATCAACACTTTTTCAGGTTGTGTCAATTGCACATAATTCTTGAATTTGTTTTTGACATTGCATATGTGAATTGTTGCACCAGAATCTAACCACCAATCTTGGTCTTTGATTGAAATATCAGCCAAATTTAATTCAGTAATCATAGCAACCAATTCTTGGACCACTTCCTCCACTAAATTTGTCTTTTTTAGAATTGAAATTCTTTCATACCTTTCTATGCTTGCAATTTAGAATAAAATGGCCTTTCTAGCCACAATGAAAGCATTGTACATTTTTTTTTTAAAGAAACACCCTTTTAAGATGGTTTTAGATTAATCTTTTCTCCATCAGAATTTTTTTTTTTATTAACAAAATTAGCAGTAGAACATGAAGGCATAAACTATGCATTACATGCAAGAGTTTCACATTCAATTTGAAGATGAGTCTGAAATTGTTCTAAAGTTAATTTTTCATAAGAGTGCTGATAACTACTCGGCAAGTGTACCGAATCGCTTAAGTAATAACCACGACAAGTGGGTATCATCCCACGAGGATTGACATATCAAGCAACACTTTATAGTTAAATTTCTATTTAGATTGTATCAACTTGTTTGGATTGAATAAAGCTCTAAACTCACAATTTAAAACAAAGCAAAGATTGAAAACTAAATAAATAACAACTTTTAACAAGCAAAGGGTGATATCAAAGTTTCAAGACACTAGAGATTGGGATGGTCTGAATTTTGTTAAATTTTTATGAACTCTTAGATCACTTAAATTGGAAATTATTAGACTAATGAAGAGATTTTAAGTAATTGATACTAATTTCTTAGTTAATCAACTCTCCTCTTCCTATTAAACATGATAATTCCTTAACTTTGCTCAACAAGAAAAAGGGATTAGGCATGAAAATCAATCTATAATTCATGTAAAATTCAAGATAAATTCCTAAATCTTGAATATTATGAGGTTCATCTCTTAAGCTAGCTCATACATAATTTTCCCAAATTATGCAAGAATCCTAAATTAATCCATGAATAATAATTTATAAAATTACATAAGAAAACAAGAGATAAACCATTAGTTCAACAATTCTAACATCAAGAATTCAAGAATTCAAACCAATTACAACCATTTCAAACCAATCCCCTAACCCCTAGCTATGGAGCTTAGCCATTCATCCTAATGAAGAACATAGATAGGAAAGGTGAAGAAAAACTCATGAAGAACTTAAGAATTAGAAAGATGAATCTTCAATCTCTTTTTTTCCTCTTGTTCCCAAGGTGTTCCAACTGCTCCAGAGCCTCCTCCCTATTCTGACATCCCTTTAGTATCTATCTTCTCTGGTTTCTTCCTTGTTTTTAATTAAAGACAGTGAGCAAAAGCTAGGTTGGGTATCGTTGGAGCTCGAGCGCCAGCTTTTCAGCGCTCGAGCATAAAGTTGCCTGAAAGTTTTTTTTTCTTTGTTGTATTGCACCGCTTGAGCATTGGGATTATGGCACCAGAGCATCATAAATTTAACAAACACTTTGACTATATTAGCTCCAAGAAACTGATATTTTGCAATGCAACCAAAACTCATGCTTAAACCATAATAATTCCTCACATAAGCTAAAAAACAAATAAAAATCTAAACTTCTAGAAATTTTGAACAAAGACACCTATTAAATACTCAAAACAAAGGGATTTGTTGACTTAGAAGCTCTTAAAAACTCCACCACTTGATGGAACATCAAGTGCAAAACTTTCTTTATAAAATTACTCCATAATGGAGGCAGTTTAAAGAGAATTGCTCCTAGTTGCAAAGCATCAGAAGCTTTAACTTCAAGATCTCTCAGTCTTGATACTAATACAAGCAGTTCATGTATATGATCCATAATTGGCTTAGTATAAAAAATCTTAAATTCAAAATACTATAAAGCTAGGAATTTGTCAATACCTTGTTCTTCATTCTTATATGCAGTCTCCCATGATGTCCAAATTTCTTTTGGTGTCTTGGGATTAGAGTAGAGATCATATAAACGACCATTCAAGGTGTTCAAGATATGCCCATGACAAATTAATTCATCTTCTTCACGTTTCATCCTTTTCTTCTTGAGTTCCTTAGAATCATTTGGAGTGGGTTTGGGCAAAGATGACAATTCTGGATCTAAAACATAGTAGACCTTTAATGTAGTAAGTAGGAATACCATCTTGTCCTTCCATCGAGTAAAATTCATCCCATTAAATCGATCAAGTTTGATGTCTTGCTTGATAGGATAGGTAGAAGTTGAATTTCGCTCCATTGGAATATCTTTTCAAAATTGTTAGAAACTAAATGTGGAAGAGTAGAAAATAGAATAGGCTTTGAAGCATGAATTATCACTTTCTTTAAGAGATACTGCCTACACACTGTTAGGCGAAAGATAGACAAGTCTCTTATCAGGATACTACAAAACCTTTCAAACTCTCTTAATAATTGTTACAGTGTTTTTTCTTATTAAAAAGAGAGAATACAACACTTATTTATAGAGATATTTTAGGTACCTTTTGAGTTACAAAGCGATTACTATCATATCTCTTCAAAAATGAAACTGCCACCCAAAGAGTTGCATCTTTCACCTTTTGAAATTAACCAACCAGTGCTCTCTTTTCAACTTGCCAATATTATAATACAAACTATCTAATAATAGATATCTCCCCCACCCCATATAAATATCATAGCATAGGAATAGGTTAAGCATGTTGATATGAACATATATAGATTAAACCTCATTACTCTACCTCTTGCATAAGCCACATCCCTTCCTCTTGGGGAGCTCTATTCCCCTCTCTTTTAGCTCTCCACCACCATATTTCACCACCTTCAGGTTACGACCAGAATATATCTAATATAATATTATAAAAATAAAATGGGATATCAAATTTTCACATCACACTTACATCATGATGAGCATATAAGTAATTAGTAATTTACGTATATTATGTAATGATTAACATATATATAATAATCATAACAATAAACATGTATTATATATATAGTAATTGGTGAAAATAGTGTCAACAAATAATATATGAGTAACAACATAAATTATTACTAATACATATATACTTAACCAAAATGCGTATTGCACCATAATTTTAAAATCAATTTGTATATAAATCCACTACAAAAACTTGTCAGCTATATTAGTCGCTAATTTTCAACTAACTGCTTTTAAAGGGGGGCAAAAAAAAACTACAATTTCTTGCAACTACCCGAATATGTATACCAGGTAACACCACGTCATATATCTTTGATTTATATAATGTATTTATCTTGATGGGAGATATCAACTAGATCACGAAAAATTATGCTAAAAGCTAGCAACCATCTTTGATGATCCTACAGATCTATAGACTCGGTTTGCTTAATTTTTGGGTACAATAAGCTATAATTCGCGAGTTAATGGACCAACTCATAATCCTATCTTTTTTTGGGGGGAGGGGGTTGTAATTTAATGAATAACCTTAATTTTATTTAGCATCAATGTGTTGTTACACTCTCCCTCTCATTTTCATCTTCAAGCTTCGTCCTCCATAACTCATCTTCCATCTTTCATCTCTTGAGTAACATCTCTTTGTCTTGACTCACATCCCTCTTGAGTGGTTCCTTCTCAACCTTTGGCCTTCCTTCATCCATGCAATCACAATGGACCTAAGACTAGAACCAATGCAGATTCTCCTTCTCGGCTTTGTGGTTTTTATGATGATGATGATGATGATGATAGAATGAAGGGGGAGGGTGGTTGACGGTGCAAGATGATGGAATTGTGTGAATTGGCCATTGGCTATGAATGGATAATGGGTGGTGAGTAGGAAAGGAAATCATGCGAGGTGATGATGGTGGTGCGATGCACGCTAGCCCAAAACCCCATGTGCTTATACAAGATGAACAAAGGCTATTGTTTTTAATCCATTTAAATTGCAGGTCAACACAATTTCTTAATCCATTGTGAATTAGATTGATGCAGATCCGGTTAGCCTGCATATCCAACTCTATAAGTAATAGTGAATTAAACATTTCAAAAGATTAATAGAAGTCTACACATAAATATTAGTTCTATGTGTCCACCGAATAACAAGGAAAATTAACTAACAAATTGAATAAATCATATATCTGAAATATAAAAATATATGCACTAATTAACTGGAATTTGGACTAGTTAGTAAAATTAATTAGCTAGCACTTCAATATATCAAGGAGAAATTCTTATACGGCTTTGAAAAATATACATGTGAGTATTTTAACTTCTATTCACAAGATTCAAACTCGAGATTTTACTTAACAAGAAAGAAGCATCAAATCACTGGAACTAATCTAACATTGACATAATTTATATCATTCATAACTTAATATATAAGCTATTATATTTAAAATATAATTAAAATGTGAAATAATAATTATTCATAAAGTTTAAGGAGGATATGATGGAAGCATTATCTACTAGTACAAACATGCTTAAGTCTTATTTTGCTAATGTAGTGGAGTGGTAAGTCTATGAAGTTTGCCATATTAGGAAGGTCTGGTTAGAATGCTTTGGTGTCCTATAACACGGCCAGTCACGGTCCAATTTGGAGAAATTAGGTGAAATTTTGGGGAAGGTTATTTGCTTAGACTCTCAAACTTCAGCAGGTGATTCCTAGGTCCACAAAAATCTTGATTAATACCACTAACTTCTCGCATATTGATGATTGGGTTTGTTTTTCTATGGGTGGTCATGTTTATGACATTCATGTTAGGGAGGTAGTTGGGATGTTGGTAGGCTATGGAATGTTAAGCGATTTTGTGATAGATTGTAATGATAGTTCTTTTAATTTGGAATAGCTTTTGTCTAGGTCGCTTGTTGATAAAGGATTTACTTCCAAACAATCTTATGGCAATGTGTTAAGGAAAGGTATGTTAAACTTGGTAAAGGGAAGTAACAATAAACCTAAAAAGTCTCCTCATGCCATCATAAGAGATACATCTATTTCTTATTTTGGCCAAAAGTCTTCAGCTTCAAAGAAGTTAAAGGTCTGTGGGGTGCCAGATATGGTAGGGCCTAAAACAAAAATTGCCCCTTTCAATGATTATAGATGGATAAAAGATCTCATTGCTTTGCATAAAGGGACCCAGAAGAACCTTTGTGTTGAGAATAATCTGAGGCTGTCTAGTGAGGCACAAGTAAGTTGCAGTGTTCCTTTTGGTGCTTTAGAGGAAGAGGGAAACAAAGTTCAACATACTGCTCTTGAGGAAAATAGTGGGCCCCTAGGTTTCACCCATGAAGATGCTAAAGGTGGAGGCAGCATCATCCCAAAGGAAGATGATAACTTTGTGGATGACATGAATGAAGCAAGAAAATCTTGGTCTTTAGCAAAGCATATGGGCTATAGCTTGGAAGATGAATATGGTGTTTTAAAAGCCATTTCCAAGATCAAAAGGAAAGTGGGGAAAGGAGCCAAAGTTCAGAAAGCAAAGAAAGCACAAGAGAAAGCTTGCCAAGGAGGTTTGAGCCTTTTGTTGGGTGGTTCTTTGTTTTGTGGTTGAGTGTTGTCTTTTTGTAGGTGTGATGGCTAGTGGAGTTTTTCTTCTGTTGTTGGTTTGGCAGTTTTCTTTTGAGAGCTCTAGTTTTGTGTTGATTAGTGGTTTTATTTCATTTTAGTTGTTGTCGCTTTTGTTGTTAGGGTCTATTGCTTGGTTGGTGTTTGCTTTTTCTCTAGAAATGTTGTCTTCTCCCTTGGTGGTTTAATGTCTTGGTGGCTTTGGTGTTTGGTTAGTTTTCTTGTTCCTGTCTTCTGTGTGAATTTGTTCTTTTGTTGGTTAAATTTGGCTTTGTGGTGGTTTGTTCTTTTGTGGGGCTTTGGGGGAGTGGTGTGCACTATGCAATCTGTTTAGCTGGGTTCTTACTTGTGGCTACTGTTTCTTGTTGTTGTGGTTTAGTGTGTCCTTATTGTGCTTTGGTGTTAGGGGGTTGCTATTTTTCGCTCTAGCTTGGGTTTTATAGTCTTTGGTTGGGTGCTTTTGTTGGAGCTAGTTATTGATTTGGGTGTGGTTTTTGTGGCTCAGCCTGGTGGTGTAATGCTCCTGTTGTCTTTGTCTCTGAGGGTTGTTGGTTCTTCTATTATGGCTGTTGATCCCTTGGCTTGGTGGTTGGCTGGCATTTTCTTTGGTGTGCCACCGTGTGTTCTTTAGTGGTTTTATTTTGGCTATTATCCGCTCCTTTTGTAGTGTTGTTTTTGTTTTTTTGTTAGGTTCCGACCTTTGTTGCTCCCCATCTTTTTGAGGGTTGAGTGCTCTTGTAATTATCAAAAAAAAAAAATTCATAAAATTGATGTGATGAATAATTAATGATATAGAATAATATTTTGTTTTCTTATTTGGAACATCTAAAAACTTCTCTATCCAGACTGCTTACTAATTGATTGAATGAAGATTGCTTTGGCCATATATATAAACAAGTCTGTCAAATATAGAATTTGCAAATTAATGACCACCAATTCTTCAGCAACTTTCTGGATAACAACCCACCATATATTCAAGCAACACAAATTCTAAAGATATTAAGAATGAATGCTACGATAACCAAAAAAATAAAATAAAAATAAGCCAGCTAAAATAGATACCGGAAATAGAGATTAGAATCTTCTTATGTTTATTTTAAATATGACCTTATATTAAGAGAAAAATAAAATAAATATTTAAATTGAATCTTACAAATTTCAAGAGGGCTTTACTTATTTCAATTGTTTATATTTATACAAACGAGGAGTTGATCGAAGTGACTAAGTATTTCGACTTCTTAATCAAGTGTCTCGAGTCTTGATAAACTGGTGGGTTTCATTCAAAAAAATTAAAAAATTATTTATATTTATCTCTCTTAATATTATAAACTCATATTCAAAATAAAAATGAGAGGAACCCTAAAAATAGGGTTTTGGCATCATGCCTGCAAGAACCAAAACTGCCGGTTTAAGTGTAGGCCCAGGACTGGTATTTATCTTTATCTAACCAAAGCCATGGATTCAGATTGTTCTACAACCGGGTGCATCTTTTGGAATATCAGAGCCAAAAGCCTTCAGACTCAGTTGGATTCTCTATGTGTAGTTTCACAGATATTCCATCAAGAGATTACATATATCTTCTTGGGTGGGGGAGAGGTTGATTGGCTATAGCCAAATATATAAGCACTGCTAAAATATCCACACAAACAAGATTGCTGAACTTTTGTCTTATCATTCCAGGGAGTTTGTGGTGAGGGTGATCAAGCATCCCATTGAAATGTTGGCTTTTTTTTATCCAATAAAGACAACAAAAAAGGAACAAAGAACCCACATGATTATGCCAAGGGGAACAATATGTTAGGTGTCACTAGATTCTTTGCTCACCGCTGGCCGCCCCCTACCCTGGGGATTTTGGCCATGCTCCTAATCGAAACATCAAATCATTTCAATTTAAGTACGGAAAACTCCTTTTTGTGTGTGTGTAAAAGAAATTTGAAGAAATTTTCATTTTATAAACACCGTTGTATTAGCTTGCTTGATTGTACTGATATAAAGTGAATCAGATTCTTTATTGCATCCGTATATAGTTACATTCAACATTTGGCAATAATAAAGGCTTGAAAGAAAGTCTTGGATATATACACCTTAAAAATTCCATACAACTTCTCATTTTCTGATCGATTTGATCTCCAACACTTCGATACCCAAAATGGTGGCCAATTTAACACATACAGCTAAACACTGGGAAGTAGAACAAGAGAAGTGTTTGGACTAAAATATATTGTTTCATGTATACGTTACTCTTTTGTATATGTTAATAATTTACTTACATCTCTTATGAAGAATAATATATAGATAATTATTATTTAAAAATATGTGATTATGAATGTGTTTGTTTAAATTTAGGGGGAAAAAAAGACCTTTTATGTTCTAATTTTTATTTTTTGAAAAAAAAAAACCTATTCTTTCTAATTCACAAAATAGCATTAAAATAATTTTTTTAAAATATTTTTTAGTAAATTAATTAATTAGATTATTTTTTTATACATATATTTTAATAGAAAAAAAGGACTTTGAGAAAAAAAAAAAAACTCAAATAAATGAGCTCTATATCTTTTCTTTTTCCCTGAAGGAAGTCAAAAGTATAAACTAAAGCGACACTTTAGAATCGAGTTTCATCAAATCTATGTTAAGCTAACAAAATTGAGTACAAATGATATCAAGCGTATGATTGCATGCATAACATAACAGATCCAGAACTGATGAGGATAGTAAATACAACATGAACTCGTGTTGGTCACTGCAGCTTAATTAATTAGTGCATATTTACTGATTACGAAGGTCAAAGTAAACGTTTGTCTAATACTTAGACGAGTAAAAAGTAGGAAATTTTCTCAATGTCTCAATGTCATTGCTCTATTAAAGTTTACATCATTATATATAACTCACGTCTCCTTATGCAAAATGCCTTATTTAAAAAGTTAACACTAATAAAACCATAGGCCTTTCTCTCAAAATTATAATGAACATAAAATCTTATTAAAATCAAACGGTAAGCAACTAACGGAAATCGTAAGAGACAGATCCAACGGGCCCAAAAGAGAAAAAATGAGAAGCAAATATTTGGCCCTTCCTTTAAACTGGATGGGACATAAAATGGAGCTAATTAGCATTACTTAATAAAAATATTTTTTTTAAGTGCGCTTAAAATGAGAGGATAAAATAATATGCAAACTTAAACTCAACTGCTGATAATATTTATAGTATTAGGAATTCAAACCCCGAAAAAAAAAATTAGGGGAAGGGATAATCCGTACCTCCAATTAATTAATAAGACATATTTTAAAAAGTCTGCGAGAAACTTTAAGAACAAAAGAAAGGAAAAACAATGTAAAAAAAGTACTAACAAAAAGTTAGTTCATGCACCAAATGACTAAAGGTTTCCCTATTGAATTAGCGTCAATCAATCACTTTTGCTCAAGCAAAAACACAAGCATGGGTAGCTTAGCATTTTCCTTAAAAAAAAAATCTAAACTTTAAAAGAAAGAAAATGCTTTCTATTGTTCAAATTTAGAAAAGTAAATGCATGACTTATCAAACTAGGAAATAAATGCTTCTAGCACCAACAAATTTTAGAATCACGTAATGTGGCACATTAAGTTAAGTTTTATTTTAATTAATCATGTTGACTTGATGAAATGGTTCCTGCATTTCATTTATACAATAACTAGCCAGGGATATGTTCTCTTAAATCCTGATAAACAAATAGCATAAGAACCAATGACTGATTAAATAAATATACAGGAAACTATATGCCACCAAAAATTAACAAATATTTTTGTTTCCTTGAGCAAGAATTTGCGATCCTTAAGCACTGAAGGCGCATGAGCTTACACGTCAACCCCTTTTACCCCAACAAAAAGCATAAAAACTGAACGGGAAGAGCAGAGTGGCTTCCAGTTAAAGAAGCTCCACCTTCAACCTCTTTTTCCAATCTTGGAACTTGGTTTGAATTTGAGACAGTTTTATTCTGAAATGACATTGGGCACTGACAGACTATATAGGTCATAGACTACTCATAGGCAAGTATAGCATTGAGCATTTATGGACTATGGTGGAGTTCCTTTAATTATGCCCGGCTCTTCAAGAATCTTTCGACCAGAAGGGGATGTTGCATGAGAAGGAAGAATCGGTGAATCACATTCACCCCCCCTGAAGGAGCAAAATGCATTTTGTGTGCATGTAATTTAAGAAATGTTCTCTACGCAAGGTATTCAATAAAAATGTCCGCACGTCCATACTCCTTTTTCACTTACCCCATAAAAAGTTGGGTGATATTACTCACGCATTACTTTTCTTGATACTACACTTATATTATTATTTTTTCAATAATAAAATAAAAAGCACATTCTATATAATACATAGTTTTTACTTTTTTTAATATGTAAATATATATATATATGGACAAAAAAAAAAGTAAAATTATGTGGTATAAAAATCATCTTCCAAAATGTCGAGGAATGTTATTTATTTGGACACATTCTTTATAGATATACAATAGGACATCCTTACTTTCATATGTCAAAAATATTTCAAAAATATTTTCTCCATTTTCTACTTTCTACTCACACAATGTTTTTAGGTATGTTTACCATCAATATACAAACAACATTTATTCTAAAAAGTCTGTAATCTTATGTGCCGGTGTATATTGGGAGAGTTTGGACTAATGGACTATCACGTTATTACATGTTCAAAAAATTATTAGTTCTAAATTACTAACTTATAGCTAGCTTATTTAACACTAGAAATCTTTCACAAAATAATTATTAAATATATTTTGAAAATAAACATAATTTATGGTAATGAATAATTTTCAAAGTTTAGAATATGTTTGACTGATAATCAGATAATTAATCAGTCATCATAATTCAGTTTTATAATTAAATTCTTAGTCAAATCCTTTTAAAACTAGTTAAAAGTATAATCAATAGTCAAAATAACTATGTCATCTGAATCAACTAATTAATGTAAACAGTTACACTTAAATTTTAAATCTTGCTAGTTTACTGATTAAGCCTATATTAACAACGTTACATGTATGCTATAAAGAACATGATAAATTTGAGTGTTTTCAAGAAGCCAAGCATTCTTAGAATTTTTGCCTTTTATGCTTTATGACGAAATATAGTATTTACATATCCTTTGTTTTATTATCACACTTTGAATAAAAAGAAGAGTCAAGTAATATTAAAAAAAAAAATCATAATACGTGAATTCATTTTGTATAAACATTATATTAACTCATATCTTATTTATTTATTGTTGAATAGAATATAAGTAAATTCGGTGTCCATGCAAACTACCTTCACCACACATTTCCCCATAAAAATGGCTTCCGTCGGATGGAAAGAATATGAGCTGACATGTAAAGAGTAATGACTTGACAACTTGCAAAAATGGGGTCTGCATACCGTGTTACATATTATGATGCTTTTTCTGACCCGAGATGGGAAGAGAAACTAACCAATTGAGAACCGATACAGAGGACCCCTGCGTTGTGTACGTGAGAAGAGGGATAGAGATGAAAAGGGCAAGGACTTTGTATCATAACAACGCCTTACACCATCTTATATTTATATTTTTAATATTTGATATTTGATTATTATTATTAAGTCTCACATTAATGCTTAAATATACTATTAAGATAATTTTTATAAATACTTAGATATTCCATTTTTTTTTTTTGAGTTAATTTTTGAGTGAACTTAAACCTATAATTTTAAGATAGTCTTAAAATTTATTATGTAATTGATATTAGGTCACTCACATATTCAATCTTATAAATTTTAACACTTTATGTGTCCCATACTAAGCATACAAAGAGTATGTTAAGTCTCATATTATTTAAGCATATGAATAAAATAACTTTTATAAATATTTGGATATTCCTCTATTTTTAAGCTAATTTTTGTGATGGGTCAAATGCACAATTTTAAAAATTATAATTAATCTTATTTTGCTTTGATGTATGTCTATAATTTTTTATCTTTATATTAACTAAGTGCTCGTTCGGTGTGGCACAAAATCTTGGTATGTGATAAAATCAAGTTTTATAGGCATATGATTTTGTTTGGCAGATCTTTTGCTATTTTCAAATACTAGCTTTTGCTTCTGCATTGGAGAAAAGCAAGAAACATTTTTCTAAACTCACTTTTTTAATATTATTTTAAATATAAATTAATTCTTTTAAAATTAAATTTTTTAGCTTCAACTATTTTAATAGTAATTCTATCAAAATCTAGTTCAAACAAACGCTAAATATCTTTACATATAATACTGTGGAGAAAAATTATAATTTTGCCTCTGAAAATTTTGGAGTGTAACAAATTTATTAATTCCTAAAATAAAGAACACATACAATTTGGTCCCCAGATTTAACTACGTTGTAACAAATAAATACATAAAATTTGGTCTTTGAATTTAACAGAAGTGGTCCCCCTAAAAAGGAAACTCATTCTAATATGATTAAATTCAGGGACGAAATTCTATTTCAAGAAGGAATTTGTTACAACTCACCTTATTTACTGCTATACTCAACCCTTATCTGTTATATTATAATGTTATATTGTCTAAACATGTACACATAAGGGATATAAGAAGCTTCATGATTTATAATAAACATATCCATCAATTGGGATTGAATTTAGCAAAAGGGCTAGTGACTCGTATGTGACGAGCTTAAAAAGGTATTCATATTTAATACTTCAAATAAGATTAGCTCCCATCAAGGATATATGTAGAAAAAAAAAGTAATAAACATTCAACACAAGAAGTAATACCATGCACAACTCCACATCTATACATTTCACACTATTTTTTATTACCTAAAGGTGAAAATTATTTAACTAATAATTTACTCAATTAACTGACTAATGATAAGTTTTTAACTAATATGCACGATGACTTAACTTTTTAAGCTTTGGTTGGTCATATTTATTGACAGAATTAGAATTTTTTTTGCCTTTTTTTAAAAAAAGAAAGTATTTTTTAATGAAAAGATATGTGTAAATATATATTAATTTAAAATAATACAATAATTTTAAAAAAACTACAATTAAAAATATAAACTATTTTAATATTTTTATAAATTAATAAATTAATTCTAAAAATATTTTTTAAAAATTTACATTACAAGTGCGCTATTTTTAAATTTAAATAAACATATTTTGCTACTCATTTTTAAAAAATTCTAATATACTCAAAGAGAAAGAGTAATTCTTCCTCCATAATAAATTATGACCACACAAAAATAAAGATAGATCCCACTTCTTATACTTCTTTTAGAGAGTGTGCAGTGAAAACCAATAGTAGAGAAAGAAAATTTTTCCTCCACGGTGTGCAGCAGAATTACTCCTCATTTTTTCCTTTTTCTTTCATTCCCATGATTACACGTGTACTGTATAGAGGAAAAAAAAAATATTTCTGCAAAAGCCACTTGTTGAAATGATGGGAGCACCTTGGTCTCATACTTCTCTCTTCGAATGCTTCTTTTTTACTATTTATTTATTTATTTTTCCATAGAACACGCATTAATTTTAAAGATAAGAAAGAAATACTATCTTAATAGTTACCTTTAAGAGACTATAAATATGGATGGAGTTCGCACACTTCCATCCCCACCACAATTTCTCAATACTGAGTTGTTTCTTCCTTGTTCCTAGTTCCCTTCTTCCTTTGTTCATCTTATAATGGCAAACATGTCCTCTTCAGATCCTCTAGTTCTTGGAAGAGTCATAGGAGATGTACTCCATTCTTTCACCCCAAGTGTGAAAATGACTGTGACCTACAACAACAAGCAAGTCTTCAATGGGCATGAGCTCTTCCCTTCCGCAGTTACCACCAGCCCCAAGGTTGTGATTGATGGTGGTGACATGAGGACTTTCTATACACTGGTACATAAATATTTTTAAGAAACCCCCCCTTAATCTAATTAATTTCCTTTTTTCTTAATAAGCGGGAAAAACTCTTGACCGTCTGTTTCTTTTGTTTGGTTTTTTTTTTCCCCTCATAGTTATAGTAACACTGTATATATGCCTGTAATTAATTGGACAGTTCTTATAAAACTTGGAATCATTTGAGCAAAATGTCTCCCATTTTCTTGCAGATCATGACAGACCCGGATGTTCCTGGCCCAAGTGAACCTTATCTGAAAGAGCACTTGCACTGGTATACTTAATAGATGATAACTTGAAACCAGCTATTTTGTTTCATTTGTCCAATAAAATTAGGTTAAATTGCTCTCCTGAAGTATCAAAAAAATCTGTTTATTTCATATATATCCATGAAATGAAGGTTTTTTTTTTTTTTTCATTTTATAAAGGACATACATATAGAAGTTGCAAGGTATGAATTCCTTTCATTTTTTACGCTGACCTTAAAATCAGACTAATTATGAGAGAAGGAAAAGAGACAGTAAACTTAGGACTAATGTTATTTATACATTAAAAGAAATATTATGAGTAGATACCATAAAAAAAAAAAAAAATCATTTAGGGCTGCTGCTATGGGGTTATAGTGAGGTCCTTTACTTTTATGTTATATATGTGCTCAATTGTTGTGCTTCACTTCTGTTTTGTTGAGTGTTGAGTCTTATTTTGATATTTATCCAAATTTAGGTTGTGTTTAATTTATTATAGTTGATAAATTATAGTTTGGTGCAATGAAAAAGTAATATTCTTTTTTATGCTCGAACCATGGTTTAAAATTGAAAATTCTGTTAAAATATAATTTAATATAATTTTATCAAATATATTAAAATGAGTTAAAATTAAATTATATCCTTCAAACTATAGTTTAGACTCTTTCAATACCAAAATAAATACGCTCTTAATAGTGATAGATGAGACCAAAAACTGTGTTTCTCTATGCTATCTACTCTGGGCATGTGTTCACTAGGTTACTCTAAACCCAGAGCAGTAACAGGTAGAGGTCTCTAACTGTAAAGTTTAATTATTGGTTGACATCGTGTCCTTTTGCAGGGTAGTGACAGACATTCCAGGCACCACAGATGCCACATTTGGTAGGTTTCATTCGTTGAATTGGTCTACTAAAAATAAAGCCTATGGATTATAGAATTTAGGGACTCAGTGATTGAAAGTAGAAACTGACCAATGCTTTTTTTCTTTCTTTCTTTTTTCTTTTTTCTTTTTTCTCCTTGCCCTTTTTGGGTTGGGGTGGATAACGTTCATGTATTAGGCAAAGAATTGGCGAGCTATGAAATCCCTAAGCCTAATATAGGAATCCACAGGTTTGTGTTTGCTCTTTTCAAGCAAAAGCGTAGGCAGTGTGTTACTCAACCGTCTTCAAGGGATCACTTCAACACCATGAAGTTCTCAGCTGAGAATGACCTTGGCCTTCCTGTTGCCGCTGTCTACTTCAATGCACAGAGAGAAACAGCAGCAAGAAGACGCTAGCTCTATATATATATAGCTGCACCTAGCGCAAGCAAAAGTAATGAATAAAAGCTTGAACTGAAATAATTTCCTTTTGGTGTGGGGGACTATATATGAGGACTAGTTTCATCAGTGCTAGACCTCCTCACGTGGCTTGAAATAGCTTGCAGAATGATGATAACTTTCTTTGACATGCGCTGCTATGTTTTGTTGAACCAACAAAAAAAAAAAAATAATATTAAGTTAATGTAGAATTTGGATAATTATTAAGGGTGTGTGACTTTTGACATATGGCTAATATGAGTTTTGTGAAGAATAATTATATTTGAGTTATGTCTTGTTGGAAAGAGTTATGTTTTGAGAGATATGGAAATTATATATAAAAAAAAAAAAATTGCTCTTGCTATGAAGCCATGCAATGTGTATTGCATTCTCTATCTCATATATATGAAGGTGAGAAAAATTAAAAGCAAAATATAGTTTTTATCCTCTTGGATTGATTAGGTTTCCGCTCTATAATGTTTTGCTTTCCATCATAATTTATAGTACTGAGTTTTCGTGTGTATGTGTGTGTGCATTATAGGGTACGTACATAGTAATAAGAGGAATGGTCACAACCAAAAAAAAAAAAAAAAAAAAAAAAAAAGAGGAATGGCACACCATTTTTATAAAATTTAGGGTTTGGATTCATTTGTTTCCTTTAGTTGTTTTATGTGAATGCTACCCAGATGCTCAGTTGTTTCCTCTTCACGCGTGTTTCCTTTAGTTGTTTTATCCTCTTGTATTGATTAGGTTTCCGCTCTATAATGTTTTGCTTTCCATCATAATTTATAGTACTGTGTTTTCGTGTGTACATTATAGGGTACGTCTATAGAAATAAGATGAATGGTCACCACCAAAAAAAAAAAAAAAAGGAGAGGAATGGCACACCATTTTTATAAAATTTAGGGTATGCTTCATTTGTTTCCTTTAGTTGTTTTATGTGAATACTACCCAGTGCTCGGTTGTTTCCTCTTCACGCCTCTCAACTATATAAATTGTTCAAAGATAAATTAACTATACCTAAGGGTACTTAAGGATTTATTAATTTTGATGTATTCAATGTTTTATCAAATATATATTAACATACTTAAGTAAATTTGATTATGATGAGGAACTGTTTGAAAAGTCAAACATCTATGGTAATGTGTTAAAATATGATTTAACCATAATATAAAAAAAAATCTAGAAATAAAAAATGAACTCGGTAAAAGCTGACATTTAGTTTACTTTACCTCATCAGGAATGAAATAGCGTGCCTATATTTGAGAGTCGTAATGAGTGATTACTATTAAGAACGGTATCTAATAATATACTTAGTGTGCATGCAACCGTTAATTTATCACTGTCATAATTCGGAGTTAATTTCAATATTGAGGCTAACCCAAAATCTAATGCATAATCGAAAACTCTAGCTCAACAATTGGTTAAGGTTATGAGTCCTAATACTTTACTGATAAATCTTAAAGTTCAATTTGATGCTACCTTCTATAGAAAATTCAGCTACATTATACGCACGGGGGAAGAACCATATGAAAATTGGAAAGTATCACTATCCTAACTTTAATTAAGAATTATTGAGTCACCTGCATTTTGCCACTTATTGTGTGCAAAAATTGCAATACGTATGCCTTTTAGCTAATGTATTTTGTCACTTATGGACATTAGTCCATACCCAACCTCCCAAATCTGGGGATAGCAGTATGTTAATCGTTTTAAAGCCTGATAGTATTTATAAATTAAAAAGATACATCAAATTTAAAATTAATGAGAATAAAAAACATTTTACGCTCTAAATTAACAAGCAACTGTTACTGTGCTTCTTATCCATGAGCCTATATATCAATAATCAATGCCTAAGTATATTTCGTATCAAAAAATTACACAAAAAATGTTACAACTTGAAAAATATATTATATATCCTGATAAGATAAAATTTGAACATTTTCATTATTTGTAATACCATGCAAATAAAAATACTTATATGGGAAACCAAAAATATAACTTGAAAGAGACAACAAAAATAAAACAAAAGGCATAAGATCAGCTATTAAAATAAACAATAGATGTAGACAATAATTACACGAATGATCTAATATATCTATGCCATTTATTAGATAAAAAAAATAAAATAAAAGGCGTAAGATCAGCTATTAAAATAAACAATAGATAGAGACAATAATTACACTAATCATCTAATACATCTATGCCATTTATTATATCAAAAAAACACTAATAAATACCCAAAAAAATAAGGAAACAGCTAAAAAAGAAAGATGAGAATACCTTCTCAATAACACTCAATAAAAAATTATCAAACTAAGGGAAAAAATTAAAAGAAAGAAAGAAAGGCGGGCGGTATTTCTGAGTCACCGCATGATATTTACTTATAATTAGGTTAGATGAGGAAAATCAGAAAATTGAAGTTATCAATTTTTGCAGCTAACATTTGGAGAAATTTTTAGATGTTTTTAGTGTAAGAAAAATGTATTAACTAAAAATAAATAAAATAAACATTTTACTCAATTCTATTTATCATTTGATACCTCATTTATTTTATTAAAAATTTTTACACTTGATTTTTATAACAATTATTCTATCTATACATGAACTAGATTATATTTACAAGATTGTTTGCGAGTATCAAACCAACTAAAAACCAAGCTCTTATTTATTTATTTTTTTTAAAAAAAAAGGTTGATCCCTTTGAAAGTGATCACATCAAATCAAACTAAATGCACTGAATTCCGTTCAGCTGGTTGTCTGCTAATGATTCAGTTTGACACGAGAAACCCAAGGTGCCCTCCAAATACGGCCTATAGTCATATATAGGTAGAGTAGGAATTTTGAAAGCGAGGTGAAGAATCGAGAGGATGGGTGGATGGGTTTCATAATGGTAATAGCTATAAAATAAGTGTTTAAATTTAGCGAATTTTTTCACAATATTTTAGATATTTGGAGATTAATGTAATAATTAAAATTTTAATTATATTTTAAGTAAATATAATGAATATAATTATGTAATGAATATAATTAGATAATTAATAAATAGAATAAATCTTTAAATTAGTCATTAATAATATTCTTAATGGATATATTAGTTCTTAACAAAATATAATTGATTTTTTTGTCTCTGACAATTGCAAAACTTGGACATTATGGCCTCTGATTTGTTTGCAACTAATAAAAAGTTTGATATGGAGTAAAATGATACTTATGTGTATCATGTTTTTGGATTGTGGGTATTATAGGCTGGATTCAAGTTGGCTTTAGATGCGTTTAACTCAACTCGATGTGGTCATGGGTATTGGATTTTATAATACTTTGGGAGTAGAATGTGACAAAATCTTTTGATTGTGTGATGAGGAAAGACCCTTATCATTGAAAAAGAAGTTGTTTGTGATTAGCTGGCTTACTCAATAAATGGCAAGCCAAGAGGAGTAGAGACTTTACATATTATGCTTATGACATAGGGACTGTGTCATCAATTGGGCATCTTATAGAGAGAATCTTTTGACCTCATCTCAAGATTCAAGTGATTGCGCTTTTTGAAAGATTTTTCTCTTATGGACAGTGTTGCATCTCAAAGCCTGTTAATCCACACCTTTTAAAATAGTTTAAAGGAAGACTTTATCATTTTCTTAGGATTTCACTTGGCTGACTATCATCTTTATGCTCAACTCTTAGAAAAATACTTAAATCTACCTATATTAATTATAGCTTTAAATTATAAATTCGTTTTAGGGTATCATCACTCTCTATCTTTATTTTTCTAAACAAGCAAATTATAACAATGATATAAGTTTTGGGTGCGCAAATATTAATATACAAAAGTTATTTTACAGGGATCAAGAATTAATTTCACTTTTATTGAGGAGCCAAAGATAGAATTACATGAGTATTTAAAAAAAAATTTAATGTAAATCTTAAACAAAACTTTGACAATTAATGTTTGTTTGGTTTAACTTTTGGGCAACCCAAACTTAATTCTTGTAGAATGAAAATGAAATTGTACCATAATGGAATGTGTTTGGTTTAATTTTTTGTTTGTCAAACATCATTTTCCGGTGGAGAAAATTAATTTTAGCAGAAGTGAATGCTAGGTTGCTTTTCATTTTGGGTTTGCAATTTGAAATACACTTTTACTATTGTACCTTTTATTTTCTTTACTCATCACTCTTCAACCACTTTCTTCAACCATTTTTTGGTAATTATGTCACCAAAAGTAATTTTACTTTCTCATATTCAAACAAAAATAATTCTAAAATTTCTAATCCAAACACAAATCATTTCTTTCAACTTCATTATTTTAGAAATGATTCCCTTGAAAATTAAACCAAAGGAGCCCTTAATGGACCTTAGCCCCATTGGCTCCCTTCTTTGACACATGTATGTCTAAGGCTTAGTTTGGTATTGTTGCGACTTTTTGAGAGTTGCTGAGCTCTCTCAAAGTTACTCTCAAAAAGTCATATAGTATTTTTTGGTAAAATAATATATAAAAGTTACTCTTAATAAATAAAAGTCATAAAAGTAATATTTAGTAAAATTTACTCTTAAAATCTGAAATGATTATAATGGACATAAATGCTAAAAAAAATAATTTATACTTTTAATATCATTAAAGAGAGTAAATTTATATTAATTTTTAAAATTTTAAAGAGCACAAACTAATTCTAAAAAGCACTGCATGAGGGCTCTCGAGAACATTCTTTGAATTTAAAAGTTAGAAGCAAAAACACCTTAGCTTTTCGGTTTATCAAATAAAAAAATTTAATTTATATTTTTCATAAGCTAAAATATCCTTTTAATAAACACTATCAAATTAAACCTAAATAAAGAGAAATATATGAGAGTTTATGATTCAATAATAAAATATTCTCACGACCAAAAAAGAAAACGATATTCTCTCATTTTCTTTCCTTCTTTTATATTATAAAGGATTTTTATAAGTTTCATCGGTTTAAAAGGTTGATATATAAAGATTAATTTTCATACATTTGTAAAGTACAACAGTAACATTTTTTTTTTAAATTTAAACTCACTTTCCTAATTGAGTACCACTGTATGGCTCGAAACAAACATGCTCAAAAGAAAAAAAAAAGATAAAATATCTATTTTGGTTATTGACGATAATTTTAGGGGATAACTTAGTCTCTCGAAATTTAAAAAGTTATAAGTAATCCCTTATCATTAAAAATTACGGACATATTCCATACAGATTCATACCATAAAAAAATTCTTAAAATTTTTGTATAAATGGACTAATCTATCCTCTTGAATGGTGAGAGACTATCAATGAATTTTTAAATTTTGAGAGATTAATTTATCCCCTGAAATTTTTAGTAAAGGCCAAAATGAATATTTTGTGAAAAAAAATTTGAGAAACTGAAATGTTTTAATGTGAGTGGACATACACTCCGTTGTTGGCGGAAATAAGGAGGGGAGGAAGAGTAAAAAAAAAAATCCATTGGCACATCATTCTATACCATTCATACCAAATTTTTTTGGTACTTAAAATCATTTCTTTTCTTAATTTAACTAGCATAATTTTCAATTGAAGCGATCTAGTATCCCTAATTCTTCTGATAAATATACCTCAAATCATAATAGGCAACCATTAAAGGGATTCATTCAATTAGAACAAAAACTTGACCCCAGTTTCCTAGTACCAATTGATTTCCTTACATTAGAACTGAAAGTAGCATTAAGAGATACAAATATGCGCTGAAAAAAAAAAAGAATGAAGGAGGGGAACGTCTAAAGATCTATCCAAAAAAAAAAAAGAAAAAAAGGGAAACGTCTAAAGGCAAATTACATGCCTCACTTGTTCTTTCAAGTAAGAGTCTAATTTATATAACATTGTATAAAGTGTACCAAATAGGAGGAGCACAAAACAGAAGGACTAAACTTAAACAAGTTTTTTCTGTTTTGAGTGGGGATTTAGAGTGGCTGACCAAATCATGTTAGAGTTTAGGTAACAACACACTTGATAAATGTAAACCAAATTAAAACAAACCAAAAAAGGGGTAATGGTGTGTTTAATTGCTAAGTTGCAAGACATCATCACAATTAATATGACCTTAATGCCTTTGACTTCATCAACCACACAGCAACTTATAACATATGTATTTTACAAGTCACTAATGCTGAAACTGGAAATGAAATTGTGCTTTTGTTTTCTCATCTAGTACTCCAGTAGCCCCCAAGAATGGTAGCCTAAGATATTCCCCTAATGACACAGGCTCAGTGATGAGAACAACATTGGCATTTTTTCCTGCAAAAGACACTGCATTACAAGCTGGAACAGCACTTGAGATATCTGATATGGGCATCAAGCAATTGGCAAGAAGTGCATTCCCTGTGGAAGTGTAGTAACTTTCCCAATAATGGGGTGGTGGGATGCAGTTCACTGCATCGAGATTAATCTCAAATAGATCTTCATCCTCTTCCATCACCAAATGATCTTGGCAAACCTCTCTTTTCTGATCTTCACAACCTTTAACTGAAGAAGTCATGGTACATTTGTCTTGTGCTATATGCTATCACAGCAAGAGATGCACTATATTATATATATATATATATATATATATATATATATATATATGGATGTTTTGGTGGATGGTGGCAAGTAGAACGCTCCCCAACAAATCTGCAACGGTCAAACAGGATGAAAAGGGGTGATTGATATTTTCAAACCAGCGACTCCTCTTATAGCTGCTCCACCATAATTCAACGCTCGTGCTGCTGACATTTGCTTTTTTTTTGTCCCTAATGTCAAATCGATGTATTTGTAAGTAAACATTTAAATGAATTTTGTACTTGTGGTGTGATTGAGAAATACACGGCAATTCCAGCAATTGTTTCATTTGTTTGAACCATTATTATCAAATATCATTCGGTTGGAAATATTGGACTGCAAGCAAAAGCAAAGATTTTTCTAATATATATATATATAGAGAGAGAGAGAAAGAGAAAGTAAACCCTTGTTTTAATTTCTAAACTTGTAAGTCTCGATCGTAATGATAATCCCTATCTTTACGAAATTCACCTTTAAGTCTCTAACATTATATTCTAAGTTAAATTAGATCCTGGAATTATATTCTTATTATTCAAATTATTCCTTATTAAGATTTAGACATCTATAGGCTCGAATCTTATATTATAGTTAGAGATTATTATAATCAACATTTGCAATTTTAGAGACTAAAATAAGGATTTATTTTATATATGTGTGTGAGCAATATTACAAAAAAAAAAATGTTATTTTGACAAAAAGAAAACAGATATTAAATGAAATGAAGTAATATCACTTAATTATCTATCTAAAAATTAATAAATATGTCACAGCATATTGTCAAATAACTTTTATCAAAATATTTATTCCACATCATTCTTTGTGCATATTCCGCCATGTAAACATCATCTTATGATATTAATCTTTGCTTTGATTCTATACCTATTTTAAATAACATAGGTGGAGGAAGATCCGTAGAGAATAAAATACACTAGAGGCGATAGCATATATCGAGAAAGGCTCATGCCCGAAAGAGAAGCAGTTGATTCACTTCCACCAAAATCATAACATGAAGTCAAACTTAGAGCTACCTACCTCAACATACTAAAATGTTGCCATCATCTAAGTTAGATAATAAAGTAACAATAGCAAGAGTCACGAACTTTCCTTCAGAAAGAGTATATGACCGAGACATCCTAGGATTAAAGAATGAAACAATCATTTCAATTTTGCATTTGGCCGTAACAACAACCAACAAACTTGTGAACAAACTCGCCTTCAAGCTTGTCATAGCCTAAAAGTTAATTCGTGTATATGGCTTATGGTTAGAAGAGTGAGAATCATATAACTTAAGTGGATTAAAAATTAAAAACAAAAAGAAAAACGACATATGTACTAAATATTTTTCATTTTAACAACAAGCAAGGTTTATAAACAATTAAAAAGCACAGGGATTTTGCAACTAATAATAATAATAATAATAATAATAATAAAGAAAGAAAGAAACATGCTAACGATGATCACACGTGGTTCGTACATTGGTGATGCTACCTTTATTTTAACACAAATATTATTCATTTTATTATAGATAGATTATAGATACTCACATAACTTTTTTTCAATATGCTTATTTAATGCGTGCCCAAAAAAAAAAAAAGATGATTGTTTCATGTGCATACTTTCAACATCTCTTTTTTTTTTTTTTTTTTTTTTTTGTCTTTGGTCAACACTTTCAACATCTCTCAGGTGTTTAGAAATTATGCTTGCCAATGGTTGGCACACTTTACACATCGCTTCGAGGGGAATTTTCTTGGGCATGGGGAGCCCTCTTCCTTCAGCCATATCAATTTCTTCCTCTACTGTTCTGTTCTATTCAAGACACTGGATCAATAAGCCCAAAGTTGAGCCCACTATAAGTTGGGCCAATTTTGTTCCGGGACAAGCCCTTCTTCCCAACCCAAATGCAAGTAACGTATCCTCTTAACAAACCTGTCGGGCCTATGTTGGGTCACTCCAGAAATTGGTATCTCTATGAATGGCCCAAGCATTAACCAACAAAATAGCGTAACTTGGGACACTGTATTCTCCAATGATGCAATGTTCTGAAGATAAACGAGGTATTCGGACCAAAAAAAAAGCGTGGTATCAATAATGGAGCAGCAGGGTGCAATCGAAGTGTCTCATTGACAATGCATTGAAGGTAAGGGAGTTTTGAAATGTCAGGCTCTTCCACTAAGTGATCTTGTCCTAAGTTAGTATCCAATTCTATTCTTTCTTTCTTCAGTATTTCTGGATGATTTAATAAATTGGACATTGCCCATTCTAAGGTTATTGCTGGTGTTTCTGTCCGTGCAAGCAGCATAGTCTGTAGAATCCGACAAAGGTAATATTCAAAGCAATAAGAAATATCATGTTTTTAATTTCTATGAACCTATTTACTATATTTTAATGTATTCTTTCTAAATTTGTGTTAACATAAACTCAATGGGAAACATACATCGCGGGCCAGAAAATCGAAGTGCGTCACGCATGGACAAAATGAAACGAAAAAATCTGTTTATATATGTTTATTTGTCAATGCATTGCATGATTTCAGCCCATCCTAGCTAGTTACTTCTAGCGTTTTACATTCTTCCTCCAATTGAGGTGTCTAAGCTTGCCATCTTTTTTGGGTGACGTTACAATTTTGAGTTCATCTAATAATATATAAGGAATAATCCTTTTATTTGAATATTAAGTAGCAAAATTAAAAAGGGACACTTATTACAAAAAGAGATAAACTACGAGAAAAACTAGATCCAATAGTTATGTACACCTAACACTGGTTATGTGTGAAATTATGGTGTCCCTATAGTAATATCAGAAAGCTGTACTACAAAATACAATTGTATATAAGGAAAATGTTATTTACATACTACTGTCTCTTCATGTTAATGTAAAAGATGTGAAAGCTAAAAGATGGGCAAGATCGACCACAATATAATGGCAATATAAATAAATATAGTAAAAAGTATATAGCAACAAATATTACCAGAATAAGTCCTTTGATGATTTGATCCGTATAGTATTCAGGCAGTGACTGTTGTTGACTTAGGAGATTGTGTATCATGGTATCGGCATGCTGCTTCCCATTACGATGCTCATCAATGAGTCCTTGTAAGAATTCATCAGTTCTCTTACCAATCCTCTTAATCCTCTCCTCCAAGGCATCAAAATCAAAACACCTTAGTACAGGTAAGAAATTTCCAAGGTTGTTCGTCCCTCCTAACAAAACCAACTCTTTGAGGATCTCTCTAAATTCCCTTGCTTCTTCCACGTCACTCACATTGTCACTATCATCATCATAGTACCTGGATACGGAGTTGCAAATATATACGATAAATAAAATATAAGAAGAAGATTGAGCTAAAGCTCAGCGGAGAAAAAGGGACTAGGTTTAAATAGAAAAGAGTATTATTATTCAAAAGATTACTATTCACTTCCTAGTAACAACAGCCTTTTAGGCTTATTTATACCTAACAAAATAACTGACTAATAGACAATGAGATTGTATCATAACTCTTCCCCGACACCATCCTCATCACAATGTTAAATGCCATTTTCAAAAACTTTGATTTGAACTCCACTTTGGCAGGTCCTTATTGTTATGAGCTAGCTTTTGCATTAGCCCCATGATCTCATCCATTCTAATTTCCAAGAAATTGTTTAATTGGTGTGACGATAAGACCTCAAGCATTATGATGCGGCAAAGATTGCACCAATGATCACCATACGGGGATTGTGCTAAGATGGTTTAGTTGTAGCCAATGTGGTTGCCATAGTTTTAAATTGCGATTGATACAATTGTGATTATGTTACGATATGAAAAATTATAGAAAAATGTATTTAAAAGACCGTAATTACCACTGCGATGCAGTTGCAAGTTGCAATTTGAAACTATAGTGCTTGCCAAAGAGAAGGCGAGGTCAGCTTGCAAAGATAGTGTCATTTTTGGTGAAGCATTCTTGCACTTGGGATGGTGATGAAACAACAACCACAAGGCGTGACCCAAACCATAGGGACATGATTTGGCCATATTTTTGTGATAGGGTATGAAGGTGAGGTGGAGGGGGTGTTGGATTTGATGGAGGTTTCCCAATATAGGAAGATCTGGTGGACCTAGAGGAAGGTTTATGAGTCTTCTTGATTGGAACAAGAGCATCAATGTGGCAAGAAGAACAAGAGAGAGTAGGGACAAATAGAACGGGGTCATGATTGAATATTGTTGCTGATCATCGCTGGCCATGGATTGTGCTTTTGTAGTAGCTAGCAAGCTAGAAAATTAGGATGCCTGGTTGCTTCTACTCACCACTTGCACTTGAGTTCATAAATGGGAAAAGAATGTTCATGTATAATTCTTTTGTACTTTTTGCTTTTTATATTTTAGCTAATGATTATGTAATTCATTTAAACAAAAAATGATTATTTAATTTCATATTAAGACATAAGAGTAACATTTTTTTCCTCTCTAAATTATTGCTATATGAAATTTATTAAATTCTAACTAATCTGACTCGAGTGAGTTGATCCATTATAGGGGATAAAACTCTAATGTAAGTTTTTTTTTAAATTCATAAAATTCAAATCCAAAATTTTAATTAAAAAAAATAAATGTCAAATCACTTGAAATAATCTAACATTAATAAAAGATAGCATTTAGGTAAAGCTATATTTATTTATAGTGATGACATCTTAATATTTGAACTTACGATATTATGAGTAAAATTTATTTTTTTTCTTAAGATGCATCAGTTCTGAAATTTTATAGTTTTTGTTGCAATATGAGATACACAATTTTTTATTTCGTTACTTAAAAAATAAGTAATATACATGAAAATAATGTGCGAATGAGCGAGTATAAATTCTTTTTGTTTCAAAGTAGTGAATATAGTAGTTATAAAGGCGTGAGCATGTGCTGCTACATGCAAAAAGTGGTTTGGGTTTGCGTTTAAGCCTACATAATTCTTCCTATTGAACACTGGTCACGAAAATCGAAATATCCAAGTATCCGCGCATAACTGCCAGTCCAAACTGTCAAAGACTTTGGGATGGAGCATACTTCCTCTATTAGAAAGGTAATATAGATTTGCTTATACATAACGATTTTTCTTAATTTTTTGGAGTATGAAAAGTTTTTGAATAAGCAAGACTTATTGTTTATGCTCAAATTAACATGTGTAAAGGCACACCTTTTATACATACATGTCTATCATGAATATTGTTCACTAAAAATATTTCTCAAGAAATGCATTCCAGTTGCAGCCACACTTGTGCTACTTTATTCTTGTATTTTTCCTCGGGACTCGGCGCCTTTTATTTCCGTATGGATGTTGCATCACGCGATCTATAATTTATTTAAGCATATAAAAGAAAGTTAGGGTGCGTTTGGTTTGTGAAATTATTTTCTGTTTTCATTGTCTGTTTTTATTTTCTAAAAATGATTTTCATTTTTAGATTTTCTGAATTTAGGAAATGTATTTGGTTTGTCTATTTTCAAAAAGGAGAAACAATAAAAATATGTTTGATTTGTCTATTTTTAAAATATATTTTCAAAATCAAATTTGAGATAATAAAAATATATTTATTATTAAATAATGAAAATGTTAGGTGGCGTTTGGTTAGTAAAAATATTTTCTGTTTTTATTTTTTATTTTTATTTTTTGAAAAAGATTTTTATTTTTAGATTTTCTGAATTTAAGAAATGCATTTGGTTTATAAAAGTAGATTTTGTTTTCAAAACGTAAAAATAATAAAAATATATTTGGTTTGTTTATTTTTAAAATTAATTTTTAAAATCAAATTTGAGATAATAAAATTATATTTATTATTAAATAATGAAAATATATATTTGATTTGTACATTTTGTTCATTTATTAAAAATATTTATTAGAATAATAAATAACTCTATAAAATATTAAAAATAAAATGAATTACTTATTTTTAAGTTATTTTATTATCATTATCAATTATTATGTTTTGATTTGTACACAGATAAATATTTAATACTATGGTTGTCCATTTTCAAAATGTAGTTCTCAAAATCAAATTTAAAATAATAAAATTATATTTATTATTAGATAACAAAAATTTTATATATATATATTTGATTTGCATATTTAATTCATCTACTAAAAATATTTATTAATATATCAAATAATTCTATAAAATAAAGTATTATTAAGAAGGCTGAATATGAGTTACAAATAATTTTAGAATTTAATTTAAATGTATTGACAGTGTAAAACTATTTTACACTGTCAGTATATACCAATTAAATTCATAATTTTAATATTATATAATTTTAATTTAATTACTTTTTCATTAAATCCTAAATCTAAAATGACAATATGGAAAAAAATTTCATATGATTATGAATAGCAAAAAAGAATGATCCAATAACAAGTTTTTAATAACTTGTGTTAGTAATAACAGTTTATTCATTTAAATTATAATACACAAGTACACAACAATTGAATTTGTAGCTCAGTGGTCATATCTCTCACGAAGTGTGCGCGGTTGCAAGCTTGAATCCCACTGTGCCCATACTTGATTTTTTCCTAAGCCTTTAACCAAGTAGAGTGAAATACTGGAAAAGGGTTAAAAAATAGGAAGAGTTTCCTCCATTGGGATCGAACACAGCACACCATGGAAGAAAACAAGACATTTCTTCCAAATTACCGTTGTGCCACCGTGTTTTGGACAGGAAATATTTCCAACAAGTAATACAACAAGTAATACAAAAGACTGAAAACGTGAAAATGATGTTTTCAAATTTTCAAAGATTTCTAAAAATATTTTCATAAAATATTTCTAACAAAACTTAACCAAACATATTTTTATGGATATTTCTATTTTCAATGAAAATGAAAATAAGAAATAAGCAAACCAAACACGCCCTTATATTTTTCGCATTTCTAATGTGACATCTGGAGATGTTTTAGATAAAAAGTTAGTTGAATTCAAATATGAGTTATACAAAAAAATTTATTATTAGGTAAAATAGTTATAAGAATAATAAAAAAAATAGAAAACAAATAAACAGATAATAAAAAAATAAAAATAAGTCTACAACTAAGATAAGATAAAATAACTGAATCAAATATCTTAACAAACTAAATATATAAGTTCTAATTAAAATAGAGTGTTATTCTTGCTTTATCACCTCCTTCAAATTGAACGTCGTCATACAAAGGCCATGTTTGGATTATGATTGCAGCGAAAACAAGTGGTGAACCCAGATTATGGTGACAGTGAATAAGTTGATCTTAATTGAAAGATATCTTGCCAACAACCACAGGATCATCACATTTGATCTTGAAATATCATATGTAAACATGAAACACATAATAAAGTATCAACCAAATTTGTTGAAAAAATCTTATGTCCATAGCCAGATAGTGGGGTGTCCTCAATAAGATGACTTATGAGTTATGTTTGAACAAGATAAAAAAAAATATGATAGTAACAAAAGCAAAAATGAGACGATCAAATTTTTTGCTTGATTACATGCACGTTTAAGGGGAGGAATCATTAGGAGGGGCGCTGGAGTTTCTTTCATAAAGCCACCAAAACCAAGGGACCTTGAAGTTTTTCCATTGAAAGAGACACCAAGTGTTTTGGTGTTACAAGCCCCACATTGGATAGCCATACCAACAAAGTATGGTACTTAAGTCTAAGGGCTTTCCCATCAACAGGCTAGTCTTTTGGGTTAGGCTCTCTCTTGGATTTGAATCCATAACATGGGTGTTGAAAGGCTGACACGTGCAGAGGGTGACCTAGGAAAGGAGTGACTTAAGAAAGGGCTATCTGGAAAAGCCAAAATGAAGCTGCTTAAAGTGGACTGCCATGGTCACGAAGGGGGTGACCTAAGAAAGGAGCAACTCGAGAAAAGACTATTTGGAAATGACAGAGTGAAGCCACTCGGAGTGCACATCTTAGAGTAGGTCGCTGTGGTCGCCGACTTTTAAATGGGGGTGACAATGTTATAAATCCTCCATTGGGGAGCCATGGCAACAAAATATGGTACTTAAATTTAGGAACTCCCCCATCCAATAAGGCAGTCTTTTGGTTTGGACTCCCCCTTAGGTTTGAGTCCATAACATGGTATTTGGTTTGGAGTTAGTTAAAAAAAGACTCTGTACCATGAAGATATTTTGAATCAAAAGTTGGTTAAACTCAAATATGAGTCATGCTATAAAATTTATTATATAGTTAAAGCGGATATAAAGATAATAAGAAAATAGGAGATAAATCATTAGATAATAAAGTAATAAAGATAAACCTACAATTAAGAATAAAATGGAATAACTGAATCAAAATTCCTAACAAACTAAATATATAAATTCCAACTAGAATAAGGTGTTATTCTTATTTTATCAACATCTACATATGCTATTTCATGAATTTCAACTTTGAATACGTGTGCAAATGATTCAAACATGTAATATAATCCGCCATGTACGTATATGAGACAATTCTTTCATAACAATCAATTGATAATGATGATTTGAAAAATAACTATAGATTAAATCGGCAAGACATCTAAATCATAGTTTAATCGATTCATTAATAATTAATTTATAATAGAATTATAACTAAATTAAAAATTCAAACAAAATACGATTAATTCAGTCGATATTCAGATTGATTTTGAAAACACAATTTTTTTTTTTCATATTCTAATTGATATAATAAATTTATTTTGAATGAAATAGCTTCTTTTTTTTTTGAACAAAAAAAAAAGATAAACTTGTTTGATAAAGAGTAATTCTATATGAGTTTGTTGGATATAAATGTAATCGGCTAAATTCCTCTAAAAAACTTATCCGAAAATAAACTCCCAAAATTTACTTATGTTTAGGTAATTCAAGTTAAAAATGGTACTTTGTCCCTTAACAAATAAATTTATCAACTGATTCACGAGAGTAAGTTTTTGAGCAAGATCGATAAATGAAAATTAGAATAGGAAATGGACTTATATTAATTAACTTAAGAGTTCATACAAGCTTGAATATTGACAGTGAACATAAGTAACATAACACTAAAAGTAAAATGAACAAAGAGAAATAAAAGCTAATAATCAAAGTGATATGGTGTATATATTGTTCATGACTATTCAATTCCACCTGCATAAACTTTGCTATCCATCCTCAATTTCCGCCACATCCTAATTGCACCTTTTTAGTGGCCCTTGATAGAGCTATCATGTACCTACATTTATGGTTAGTGTTAATCATCCCTAAAATATGGTATCAGTCTCCAACCAACTTATTTCCTTCAACAATTGGGCTTAAGCACATCTCTTGGTCCAACATTTCCTTCGGTTGGTGCGCTCCTTCTAAGCCCAAAATTGCTTTTTAGCCAATGAACATTTCCTTGGGCCCAACTACTCTCCTTGGCCCATTTCAACTTTCAACCAAACTCAACTTAGATCAGTTGTTAACCTATAATTAATTACCTTGAGCTCATTAATTAACCTTCACCTAAAATATAATTTAATTATGATGCACTGATAATGTAAGCTATTTTTTATATAATTAATCAATTATATATTTTTATTTGTATAATTATTTAAGTAGTGGATAAGAGATTTAACTATAATTATTGATATGATAATATATAATTAGATGAAAATATAAAAAATATTTTTTTACACTGATCATATATACAAATTAAATTTATTCTATATAGTACAAAAAATTTTAATACCAAAAAAAACAAAATAAAGAAATTAAATTCAATAATAGCATATGATAATAAAAAGGGAGTGATGATTAAAAATTTTAAAGTTTTTAATTTCCTTATTAAATATGGAAACATTCAAAGTTTCATTTATTATCATATTATTAAAAATATTTAGTTCTTATAATAATTATGTAAAAATTATATATAAAATATTATATAATTCATTAAAAACTTAATTTTAATGGACTAATAATATCATTCAACCAAAATCTTTTATTTATATGATATTTTAAGTTGTAGATGTTAGAGTTAAATCATTCTTGCTAATATAATAATGCATCAAAATTAAATCCATTAATTAACAATAGAGAATAATAAATCAAAATTAAAATTAGAACATGATTTTGCAACTTGCAAGTTCTACTTCACTTGTTCATGAGGCTGGATGGAGACCAGAGTCCCAAGGTGCCAATCGTACTGAAGGAGTCAACCTTAAATAAACACCGCAAGAAATTCTCAGATTCCTTCAGCAGACAAAGACACTTACACAGACAACAAAATATTATATTCCATTTATGCCCTTCGTTCCCTCTCCCACTCCCTCTCACTCTCACTGTCTAGGGTTACTCCTCCAATTGCAACAACGACCGATGGAACGAGACGGCGTCGTTTCGAAGCCCGTGGCGGTCGTCGCTAGCGTATCGATGGCGTTGCTCTACGTGGCAATACTATACGCTCCGACCATGGTCCTTCGCCTCCCTCCAGCTTCCTCCTTCGAATCGTTCATGATCCGACGCTTCCTATGCGCCGTCGTTTCGTCAATTCTCTCTCTGTTCCTCTCCACCCTCATCCTCCCCGTATGTACGCTCCCCCTTCAATTTTCATTTTTTTATAATTAAATTAAAATTGGTGATGTATTTTTAGCTGCCAAGAACATTTTAGTAAAAAATTAGCTTATTCTTGTTTAAATTCAAATGTAGTTTATGAGTTTTTTTTTTTAATTTTTTAAGGACCTAGTTTTGAAAAATTATTATTTTTTGAGTAAAATACTATTTCAGTCCTGAAAATGTAGAGGGGTAGCTGCATTAGTTCTCCAAGGATAATTGTTGCTACATTAGTTCTCGTTACGTAAAATGTCACTATATTGTTTATCTTTGGAACTAAAGTGGTGACATAAAAGTATAATTTTGTAATTGTTTTTGGGTCTTCGAGGGATTTATGTGGCCATAATGATCTCATGGAGGACCAATTTGATGTCATTTATATCTTACAAAGATTAAAGGTCTGTTTGGTTTTTGTTTCCATTTTCTATTTTCATTCATTGTGTTTACTGTTTTTTAGGATTTTGTGAGAGAAATAGTAAAAATAGGGAACAGAAACAGAAACCAAATAGACCCTAAGATTGGGTTTAAGTCCTTTGTTTAGTATAATTTAAGTAAATGAAGTGCTAGATGTAATATAAGTAATCATAATTTCTGAGTTTTTTTCGGCTATGATGTTCATTGCTTGATTTGGTTTTGTGCTATCTATGCTGTTATCACGGAGTTGTTTTACTATGTGGGCAGGTGCAAAGTAAGGAACTTGCACACGTTTTTGATGTTCATGGCATCAGAGTGGATCATATTGTGAGTATCACATGAATCACATTTTAACAGGTTCAATTCAATGCATTTTTTAACTTGGTTTCTGTTAAAAGTTTTGGTCAAGTAGAAGGGATAAAATAAAAGTGTGTTTTTCTTGCTATGGTGATATATATCAAAGTTATACTCTTTGTTATGATATGCAGATTGGAAAACTGGGTCATCCTCATTCCTAAAATTTCCTTGCTGAAATACGGTTTTCTGTATGAAACAGTGGCAAGCAGTGGTCTTTCCTCTTTCCCTGACCTCCCTAATCTATGCTGGCTCTTTGTTCCTCAAGTTTCTTTTATTGCTCGGTTCTTGGAGGCAACACACAAATTCTGGTGGTGGCCTTTCGTTTGATTCCTGTAAATATGTCACACAGAAGTTTATTGGATGGTTATCTGCAATGTCAACAAACGTTTTGGCGTGGCGAAACTATGTTGTGGTTGGTACCATTTTCATCATCATGCAACATCTTGAAACTTTTTGCCATTAGCATTGCACTGAGCTTATACGTTATTTTTCACTTATGTTGATAATGAGAGTTGAAAGTACAGAAGCAAATGATACTTCATGACTTGTGAATACAGCTTAAGTGATGTGTTTCTTGTGGGTTCATTTTCACATCTTACATGCAATTTGGGAATTTTTATATATGATTCATTGAACAGGCACCCCTTACTGAGGAGTTGGTGTTTAGGGCATGCATGATACCTTTACTTCTCTGTGGAGGATTTACACCATATAGTGCCATACTGCTTTGCCCTATTTTCTTCAGCTTGGGTAAGTTCTTAAATGTCAATTCTAGAAAATGTATATGGTTTCTAGCTATGTTATACCATAGAATTTTGTGCTTATATATAAATGATATTCTTTTGGCATTTGATAATTAAAAATGTTTAAGAGAAATCATCAAGCATCCACTACTGTATTGTTAGGGATTTAAGCAATGACATTCCACCAAGTTTTGTTGGAGCTCAAGTTCATCATGCTTTTTAAAGTGCTATTTTGGTGGTCAATATTTACTCACATGTCTTATTTAATTAAAATATAAAATATAAATATAAAAATAGGTTGCTACATTTATATTTCAGACATGTGGGACACATGAATAAATATTAACCACTAATTGTCAAGCGCGCACACACAGCCACACGTGCGCGCATGTGCGCAAATAAAATTTCTTAAAACATTCAATAAACTTCCATCTGGATATAAAGTGAAGAAAATAATTAGCAAAAACCATTGTCCTTTTTAACTCTAATGCTTAATGAGAAGTTTTACTGCATGATTGGTCATGCGCATACATACACACCCACACACGTGTGTGCACGCACACAGCCATGCGCCCACCCATGTACACACATACACACACTCATGTGCCTGCTTACGCATGCACAATTCCTTAAAACATTCAATAAGCACAATCGCGCACACATAAATAAAATTCCTTAAAACATTCAATAAACGTCCATCTGACCATAAAGTGAAGAAAATAATTAGCAAAAACTGTTGTTCTTTTCAACTGTAATGCTTAATGAGAAGTTTTACTGCATGATTGGTTTGCAGCACATTTAAATCATTTCATGGAGATTTACACCAAGCAAAACTACAGAATAAAGAAGGCTGTCATGGTTATAGGTATGGTCAATGTTTACTTTATAAGTGCCTCAATTTTGTTTATCAAAAGCCCCCTTCTTCCTGGGGGGGCAATTTGCTGTCTCTTGTCTTGAGATTTTGGCTCATTTCAAGAATCTACATAGTTTCTTGAGATAACAACCTTACACTGAAAAAAACCTATTAAAGAATGAATTCACTGAAAAATAAATTATGTCTGCAGGTCTCCAGCTTGGTTACACGGTTATCTTTGGGTCATATGCATCTTTTCTGTTCATTCGAACTGGTATGTGATGTTTGTCCAATTGTTATGTTATAGTAGGAAAGAGAGACAAGTATATGAAATTATGACTTGGTGTCATTCTCTTGACTGCTCATTGAGCCCTGTTTTTCTTTGATCAACATGGCTGGATTTAGTGTTTGAATAAGTTCTGACAGCTGTTTTCTGGGATCAGTTCAGTTCTCATGGCAAGTCAACACAGTTCTTTTGTGTTTGGGTGGTCTTCTTTTCCTTTTCCTGACTCTTATTTTTGTTTTCTGCTTGTGCTTTGCAGGACATCTTATTGCTCCCCTAGTTACTCATATATATTGTAATTTTATGGGACTGCCTGTACTGTTTTCACCGAGAAGTGGTATGGTTACTAATTTTCTGATGGATTAAATTGAAAATACTGCTTGATTGTCCACTTTAAGGTTGTAATATATAAAACTGCTTCCAATTTGAAGTTTTATCTTATTCTTTTAACAGGGCTACATTCTTTTTTTGCCATGAAAATTGGTCCTTGCGAGCCTTTGAATTTGGTTTCTTCTGTCTGTGTGCGGCATCACATGGTTATTTTTATTAGTTTGTTCTTTGAGTGAAAGTATGTGTGTGTGTGTGTCTATATATATATATATATATTGTTTTGGCGTTGGAACTATGGATGTGGGATTTGTGGCTTTACAATTCATTTCCATATTAATGTCATTTTGGACTTGCTCGTTTCTGCTCCAAGATTACCTGTTTCTCTTTTTGTTTCAGGGATGGTAAGTATAGCATTCGTAATGGGATTCTTGGGCTTCTTGTGGCTTCTTTTCTCAATGACGGCCCCAAATATGTATAATGATAGAGTAGATAATTGCAGCTGTTGGCAAGGTTATTGCTCATGGAGAATAGGAAATTCATCGATGTAAATTGTTAAGAGGGAGGAGGGGGCGAGCCAAGGTAGAGAGAACAAAGAATGAATAATATAAGAAAAAGGTTTTTACTTTTTAGTTATCTCTTTCTTATATTATTATTTTTTCTTATTCAAGCTTTAAGAAATTTATTTATGCTTTTTTTGCTTTATTATTACTTTTTATTTATTTTGATGTTACTGTTATGATAATTGGTGTGTCTTACCCTGTCTATGGTTGTAATGTTGGATTGCTATACGGGGTTTCCTTATACTAGAAGTTGTTTGATAAGGATATTGTGGTGTTATTATTATTATTTGGCAAATATGCATGTATGGTCGAGTAGCTATACACCAAAAAAAAAAGAAGAAAAAAAAAATTACCGTTGAGGTTTATGTAAACTTGCTTAAAGTTACTATTTTCTGAAAGGCTTGTAAGTTTTGATAGTTTTTAAATTGTTAAATAAATGCCTTCTCTCATGGGAGAAAAAAGGGAAACTAACATTATTCTCATTCTATTTTGATGTTGTATTGCCAAGTTGCTATGTTGGTTTTTGAAATTGCTGTGTTAGTTCTCAATTGCAGCAACTCTTTGGCACTGACAGAGTAATCATAACATTGTAGGAAAAAAGTTCCTTACTAAAATAGAGATGAAATAGGAAGATAATATGGTAATTGGAGTATGAAGAGGATATAGACATATTAGGATAAGCATAAGCTAGAAATCATGAACTCAATTACGCTTAAAATGGTCAAGTTTCAGTGTTTTGTACGTCCTTGAATTGCTCAATCGTCGTGTTGATCCATTGTCAAAAGGGTTTAGTATACCTAAGTAGCCTCAGAGGCTATATCAAGCCTTTTCTTATGCTTCAGAAAGTGTTCCATGCATGCATGAATGTATCATAGCATCCTTTTCTATTTTGGCCCTAGTGGACCTCAAACGGGGTCCGCTACAATAAGAACTCTCCCAATTCAATTTCGCCCGGCCACGCATTTTCAAGTTAAAACACTAGTCACTCACTAGCTTTCTTGCTTTAATGGCTCATAAGTTTTAGGAGGAATAAACTTCCGCATACACTCAAATTGTGATCGTATAGGTGGATACTTTAGTCCAATTTGGCCTTCTTAACACTTTTTTTCAGACGTGTTTTTTTAACCCCAAGTTTTGGACATATTGAGATTAATATATCAATTATTGTAGATTTCAGTTACGTTATTAATTAATGTATTCAGAGATTTTGAACCCATTATTACTCTACCATATTTACTATTAATATGACTAAAATCTCTAATGATTACTAGAACAATCCTAAGTATCTAGATAATGTCAGAAAAAAATTTCTAATTTTTTTTTTCTTTTTATCAGAAGAGGACCCACCACTAATGTTGATAGTCAAAAAACTCACAGTTGAACTCCGGTACTTTTTCGTTTTTTTCACAATTCTATCAACCAAACTCTCCTTGGGGAGTTAGAGTTTGCTTGTCATTGACTTGCATTCATGCTAAACCAATCACATAGCTAGACCTGGGACAATTCAATTTCAAAACCCCAAGATGATGCTCAAAGTTCAACTTTTTGGGGGTTTTTAAAATTCCTTAAATTAATTTTTTCAATTTTGCTTCTACTTGATCTAACCATTTTTCATTTCAAAAAGCTAAAAATTTGGGTTGAGAGAGACTGAAGTATAATTTTTCTCTTCTCATTGTTGATATTCCCCTTTGTTTTTCATTTCTTATATCAAACACGTCCTAATTCCATAGTATATAGTCTTTAGATATGGTTATGATGGCCGAATCTGCAGGCAGCAGATACTCTGTAACAAAGAGAATATAATTTCAACAACCATTTAATACAAGTAAGTTAAATCCAAGAGAAGCAGTGGTAAAATGTAGGGACATGTTGGCCCTCCTCTGTGGCACCCCTTTGGTTTAGCCATATGGTTCTGTTTCCATAATTCCAATTCTTGCACTCCACGCTGCTACTTGTTTAATTTATTATTTATTTATTATATATGTATATATACATATACACATTATCTCTTTCGTCATTTTTTGGTCCCATTTAAATCTATAGATATCTTGCTGACTAGTGGGTCTTCAAAGGGAATCTCAGTCATCATGCCATGGTCCTTAATTCTATTATCAAAATTGACAATCTGAGCTGGTGACCTGGTTTGGTGACCTTAGGAGGTCAGTTTCAGTTAGATGATGCAGGGCTACAGGAAGAAAATTTTGTGAATTTCACTTGATTTTGATTAGACATTATTCTTTATTGCAGTTTGAAATGAAGATAGAAGCAACAAATTTGCATTACTTTTTTGAAAAAAAAAATGGTTAGACAGAAATAATCTTTTATCAGAAATTAATTATTAAAATAGTGTGATATAATTAATGATCTTTAAATAAAAAATTAGACCCTATCACTCTATCTAATCCAACCATTATTATGATTTTGTTCAGAACTTTTGGATACATTATTCTGACTTTATTATAGTATTGCTAAAATCCTTTGAAGTTTGAACATGGAAGGTGCATTTTTCTTTCTATAACATTAAGGGTGTCATGTTACTTTATGTATTTATATTTTTATAGATAAAGAAGTGATCCAAAATCTGACATCCAGTAATGTTTTTTGAACATAGACAGTCAACCATACTGATATCATATATATGCCATGAGGCTTTGGCAATGTCATGTCCTAGCAGAGTTTGATATTTTGTGGGTTACCGCTTCTTTTCTTCTTCCCCCACACTCTAATGAATCCTCTTTGACTTTCATTCATGAATCTTTAGATGACGTTACTTCTGATTAGATCCTCTCTTCAAACAGAATCTGAATGATATGCCATCTCTGTCATCCTTCGTATCCAATTTTTAATATTCATAAGATATATATATATATATATATATATATATATATATATATATATATATATATATATATATATATATATAGGAGACCATTTTTTAAACCTGAATATGACTAAGTAACCACTATTTTTCTGAACATTTTTTTTTTTTTTTTGGTTTGGAATATGGGATAAATGCACTAGTCATGGTTAGTTGTCGTGCCAAATGTTTATCATCACTTAACTTTGCTTCATGGGGAGGTTCATACATGTTATAATCACTTTACCTAGAGTTTTAATTTAGATCATCCATTCATGTATGCCAAATGGTGAATTAGAATTCATTTAAAGATAATGGAGTACATAGTTTTTCATAATCACAGACATAAATAGGCAGAAGGAATGAGAGCTAAAACATATATAATTACTTTATATTCCTTTCTAGCAGATAGGTCTGATACATCATACAACCTTGTAGTTCAGAAAATTCATATCTAAACCCCCCCAAAAAAAGAAGATATAATTAAACATGGAAATGAAAATAATAGTACCCTGGTAGATGATGCTAGTTTTGTCCTATGGAACAGACACTACAACTACTACTGCCAACATTGGTTTTACACAAAAAAGAGAAAAAATAATACAGTCTCCAGTGGGGTCAAGATGCTTCATATAACACTAAGCACAGATCTAATTGCTGGAATTGGAAGGATTTTCACTGGAACTTGTGCTGAGGTTCAGGTCAAGAAGGGTATTTGGAGCATTGGCTTTCTGATTACTACCCTTTGAGAGCTTCTGCTTGAGCTCAGAAAGCAGTGCCTGATTCTCTTGATTGAGAACCTGAGCTTTCTTCCTGAGCCTCTCATTCTCTTTCATTATGTAACAGTTCTGCAAGTACAGCTTTGAGTTCAACCTTTCCATGACTATGAGACAATTTTCAGAAACCGTCTGCGATGAACCTGAAATCAGAAGAAAAAAATAATAAATAAATAAATAATTGGTATCAAGACAAATAGGATCTTCAGAAGATGTTATTAACTCTTCACAAAACTATAATACAAATGAATCCAAAGACTAATATATATATAAATACTATAAATTCACAAAGTTATGATTATATGAATATGGTCGAGAATAAAAGAAGGGAATGTGATCATTAAGATAAAGTAAGATAACAAGAAAGTAAAAACACAACCACCTTAGAAACTGATTGAAAACCAATAGGAAAAATACAGAAAATACAAGGCTTCTTTGTGAATGTGTTACTTTTATGAATTTGCTTTGGTAGATATAATTATGACACTTAAACGAAGAAGGCAATAACAACAGGGAAAAGCATAGCAGGTGGAGGCCAGAACAATTGAGTCCTTTTGGACCACCCTGTCAAATAAATTGAGCATATGGGGTTGTCTGAAAAAAAAACTAAAGAAGGAGATAACAGAAGCAAGGAGGGGAATAACAGTTGTCCAAAACCTGCACTCACTTGAAAGCAAGTTAAAAATAAAACATGGTTTCTTTCGGCTATCCCAAGAGGGAAGAAAAGGATAAAGGTTCTATGTAAAGAGAGACAAGCTTCATACCAAGGTCTTCTGTGTGTTTATACGTCTATGTATAAACACAGTTCTCAATGGTCCAAACATATAAGAGGAGGCATTTATTTTTTCATATATATATATATATATAAAAGTTGCCAAAAGTAAAATGGGAAGAAAAATAAATAAATAAACTTAGCTTACCTATATAATAAAGAATTGGAGGTTGTAGCTAGAGAAAGACAAAGAAACTATTGAGGAGGTTATTTTTTTTTCAAAAACTTATAATATAAAAAATTTAATGGAAAATAGATGAAACAGAATCCACCTAGGAAAAAGGATTTGAAAGGCAAACATTCCTTCCACAAAACAAGGTGGAGTAGTAGAACTAAAATACCTAAAACCATGTGAAGCCTATAGGTAGAAGAAGCTAGAGACAGAGTAAAAAGATGTCATGGCCTAAGATATCTGAAATCAAGTTATGAAACACAAAAACTACTTGTAATAGCCTCAAATGGGTGTCAATCCGCAACACCATGTTTTTTTCTTTCTTTGTGAAAGTAAGGAGGAAAAACAAAAACAAACATAAAAGAGAGAGAGAGAGAGAGAGAGAGAGAGAGAGAGATGAGGTGGGTTCCTCTTGACTTTCTCTCTTGAACTTTTCGAAAATGATCACCTTTTCGAGGGAAGTGTTGGCTTAAGGGGACTTAGGTGGAAGGAAGCAAAAACTCTCTGGATTGTGTAAGGAGGAGGAGTAGTAGCAGTATAGGTAAAGGGAGAGTTTAGGCAAAGAGGGTTGAAGTGAGGGACAAAGGGAACAAATGGGGTGTTAATTTATAGAGGAAAAAAGTGTGAGTGTACGTGAGAGAGAGAGAGAGAGAGAGAGAGAGAGATAAGGGGTTGAAGGGGGGACGTGCCTCTTCTCTCTCTGACACAACAATCATGCATGTGTAAGCATGGAAGGCGGCCGGTTAGTAGCCTAAAAGATTTTATGTTTCGGTTCTATGATGATGGTTATGGCGTCATGTGAATGATGATGGTTTCTCTTTTCTTTTTCATTTTTTCTTTTGTTTTTATTTTGATCTCATAATGCTTAAGACTTAACTTGTAGAAAGATATATTATAGGCTGTTAAAAGTGTAAATAAAGTCACAATTTGCTATTAAGTAGCTTGTGAAGAATTTCATTTAAGATATAGTTACTTAACTTTATTTTTATAGGAGGATTGGTTGAGGATTGGTTATCGACATAAATTGAGTCTAATTAAAGGAGTTAGTTTTTTATAAAATAATAAATTATAGTTCGAATCTCAATTGGACGAAGTGTTATATTTAACACTTAACTATGCCTTGAACAAGATTTTCTCCAATAAAAAATTAAAGATATGAGAATTAGTTATATGGTATACGGTGTATACTTTGTTGTGGTTAGTCATTGGAGAGTTGGTTTATTAGATTAACTTTTCATTCATCCATCGTCATTATTTGAATATAATTTTTTAATTGATTTATTAACTAGTCATTTGTAAATATTTTTGTAAATGTTTATTAAAATCGAAAATATACTTTGACCCTGAGCAAGCCTTTCTCCAGACTTAAATTTTAAATTAATAAAGAAAATTACGTTGCTATGGTTATTCTTCCTTTCCCTATGTGCATGAGCAAAGGGCACTGTGGGAATAAAAGTGGGGCACGATGGACATGAGGGGAACAATAATGGGTGCTTTCAGTTAGGTTTTTCTAAAATGATGATGGGCTAGGCCGTCCCAAGATTTGCAATGATGGTTTGGATTGGGTCCAAAACCACCATCAGCACCCACTCCCTTACCCCCTTCCCCCCTCTCATCATTTACTCTTTTGTTTTATCTATGGTGTGGTTCTTCTATTTTTAGGCCTCCATAATTTTTTTCACTTTCAAATTATATTTTTTTGGGTAATTTTCATGTGTTGGGAAGTGTTGGCAGTAATCATTCTCGTTGCCGTAATGTTATTCCTTCCTTTTGTTGAAACTGGCGATTTTTATGCATTGAGACCTGAGAGAAGGGAAGACACTGCCACTTGTTTGAAGACTTGTCTCCACTACTACACGGCACTACACTTATACCTACTTTGTATTTATCATTGTTTCCCATAATTAATATCTATACATTTTTCACATTTGAATGAAAATACAAAATTTTTATTCGTGTATATGGGGATATAGAGTGAGAAGATGCAAAAATCCCTTAGCTGAGCTGTAGGGCTTGCCAAGAAATGCTTACTTTGTTTTTATGTGCTTAGGATTAGGAGAGTGCTTTTTTCAACAAACCAAATGTGAAATCATTAAAAGGGTTCCACAAAAAGGGCCAAAAAGAAAAAGATAGGGCAGGGTGTTATGCATCGTCATTATACTAAAGCCAGCTAGTTTGTTTTAGTACAAGTCCCTTATGAGGATCTATTCTTACTTCTAATGGGGTACTTTGCATTAACATTCACTGCAAATCCAAAATGATCCATCTTACTCGCCGATACCCTATGACTTATGAGCTAATTAATTAAAGAGGGGCGTTTTGAACCATTGATGGTTATTTTTGCTTTACCTTATTATAATCATAATAATAATTATAAGGGAAGATATAGTATCATTATCTTAAGTAAAGCACTCTTTTTTCTTGCCAAATTCATGATATGAGCTTGAAATAATTGTTGGGGTGGGAGGAATAGGGAGGGTTGGAATGAGAGTTGGGGACAGCCAGCACCCAAATCCCTCAATGGGCTATGAGTGGTATAACGTGAAACATCATGGTTGATAGATGGTATTATGTTGGATGTGTCTAATTTTTTTTCCTCGTTAGAGTGAAATTGTCCACCTGTTAACATGTTCATGAGTGTGTGCCCCCCCGTGGAGCTCGTTCGTTTCAATCCCCTGTTTAGGACTTTGCTTGCATCAACATATGTTGTCTAATTGTGGGGATTCAATCCACGGGCTAGCTCTTTCTTGAATTACCCTTTGGACCTCAACGGTTATATTCACCTATATAATTATAATCTAAAGTAAAATGTTAATATAAAAAAAAATCTAAAGTAAAATACCTGTGAGCCAAAAAAAAAAAAAAATCTCAGAAATTCACTTAACTGAGTGATCTAGCATCTATATATTTGGTAAACGAATAGAGTGAGACAAATTTAGGTTGCACCTCCTTAAGTCTGACCATACTTTACTTGCAATAATATGTCTGACAATTATTTTTTGAACAATTCATTCAGACTAGTTAACATTACGGTAACGTAAAAGGCGCTTTGCTATTACTAAGTAAATTGTAGTTTAAAATTTAGGTTTTTTTTTTTTTTTTTTTGGTTCACCTTGGACATCTTTTAGAATTAAGTTTCATAAAATAGAATTTTTGTTCAAATACTCGAAGGGAAATCTCAATTATTTTTTAATATAAAATTTTAGGACTAATCTCAGTTTAAGGTAAGTCTTTGAGTTCAAGGAATACAAATAGTGTGTGATTAGATCAATTCCTTTTAAATTTAAAACAATTATAATCTTAAACTTTTTGAAAGAACTTTTCAAAGAAAAATGATTTTTTTTGAAAAAACTAATCTATTATCGAATGTGTGTATAGTCCATCAGTATGAAATCTTAGATTTAAACTCAAGTCATGATTCCTGACAAAAAAAAAAAAAAAAAGAAAAAAAGTCATGCATTTATCATATACAAACAACTACTAGGCGAATTAACTCATATTAGTTTCATTTCTCATCACTTACACTTTAAAAGTCCATCAAATTTCATCCTTTCCATTTTTAATGTGTTTTCTAATTTTATCATACTTACATAAAAAATCACACGTAATGCTATGTGATTGATGAATAACGTTAATTACTTCATATTAACATATTAAAACTAACTCATAGCACATGTTGTATGCCAATGGAAGAAGGGAATAAACTAAAATGCAAGTAACCTGGAGGATTCAACCCAAGATATGGTCCAGAGACACTTAAACCAGTAACTTTTTGTTACAGTTACACCTGTTTATTTTTTATATATATTTTCCTTATACAAATAGTATATTCCAACCCCAAATTTATGGCTACAACTATCAGGTACCTAAAATTATTTCCAATAATGATTATCTGTGTTGAGTTCTAAACTTTCTTGCCATGTTCCCTTTACCAACAATGGAACATAAAACATGAGTGTCTAGCTAGGCACTTCCTCGTGCTCTGCATACTTTAGTTAGGCCAATAACAATTGGATGAAACAAGAAGTTTGGCCAAAAATTGTTGAGACTATTATTCAGTTTGTGTGACTTTTGTAAAAATTTTTGCATAGATACAAATATCTAACAACTTATGTTTAAATATATTTACAATAAAATTGATGAGATTTAGGAATAAATAAAGATATTTTTTCTTTTTTTGATACATATTTTATGTTTAGATCAAGGGAAAAACTCATTCAAATTTAAGATTAGACATATTTTCTAAATCATCTAACAGTTACAAAAGTATTTACAAATTACCATTAATAAAGGAGTTTGAGAATTAAATCTAAATCATAATGATATATAAGTGAAAAATCAATTGAGTCAATATCTATTGATTGAGTGCATTTTGAACAAAGTTATAATGGTTCAATTTTATTATAATCACATCTAAATATGAAGTGATAAATTTATGTCCATATTGCAATAATCGCTATCCTTTTTCACGCATGACATAGCTGCGGGTTGCGGCTATGCTGAACTCTGCTCAACTCAAAGTTGTAAAAGTTATAGCCTCATGAGTTCCTATCCTATGAGATGTTCATACATATTCACTATCCCCTCATGTGCTTGTGCTTGGTCAACAGCCCATATGTCATTCAAATTCAGATAATAATAATAATACTAATAAAAATAAATAATAATAATGATACAGTCAAAGAAAGTATAGGCTAGGGAGGCAAAAGGGTATCTCCCCAAGCAATGCCATAAGCACAAAACATAGGGGCAGTAAATTGGCGTAAATGCGTGAGTGAATCTAATAAAAGGGGTGTTATAAAATCTCGTCAGAAACAAACAATGATGGCAAAGGCCCAACAATAATGGTTCTCTTCCTCTAGTAATCCATTCAAACCCCCCTCTTAAATAACCATTTCGCTTTTCACCCCTGCAATATTGAGTCACCCCCCATTTAATAATTTAATGAAAAAAAAATTGGGCCTTCATGATTTAAGGGAGGGGTTAGGGGTGTTCCTTTTTATCCCTCATAAATGTGTGTGTGACGGTGGTGAAGGTTTTTTCATTTTTTTTTTTGAGTTTAATTAGTATGCACTGATAGTGTAAAATTGTTTTACACTGTCAACCAATAGAAATAGGGAAAAGTGAGAATTCATGGTGGGTCCCTCATTATAATGGGTGGTTATTTGGATGAGTTGACACTTTCCACCATTTCTATTTGGTGACAACAGAAACTATTTTACATCACAGATTTAAATTAAATTCTTTTTTTTTTATATATATTTGCATGGTCACAGAAATAACTGGCACTCATGAATACCCATCATCATATACCTTGCCTATAATTACAATTATGCAGGGTGGTAATGACCCATCTTTATTTTTTACCAAAAGGAAAAGGAAAAAAAAAACTAAAAGAGAAAGAGGATAGGAGATGATTGCATCACCCCAGTGAGAACAAAAGGAACTTATGATTTGTGTGGAGCATCAAGGACCAACACACGTGAATGGCTTTGAAATTTCATCCCCCCCATAGTTATATCTTCTCATCATGGGTGAGCGTGTGATACTATTGGCAAGGGAAAGATCTGAATGTGACCCACAGGGTAATGAGTTAATGTGGAAGAAACTAAAAGGAAAAGGGCAATGAAGGAAGGAAGAAGAGAACGAGGGCTATAGGCATTTAACAAGGCCGAGGCCAAATGGCATGACTTCATCAATATATTGTTGCAAAAGCCTTTAAGTCTATCCCTTCATTACTTCTTTTTCTGAGGTCATTTATAATGATTTCACATAATACCAATCCCTGCACTGCTAATGATGAATTTTTACATTATTACGGTCCGTAAGTGCATTGAACCCTACACGTGAGCTTAGGGGTTTGATAATTTTTTTTAGGGTTGGGGACTCTGTTGGGGGACCACAAGTAGGAAAATACACTTCTTCAACATCTTGTATTCATATCTCTTAGGGATGTTCAAAATCAACCTAAATCGAACTAAAACTGAAATAAATCGGTTTAATAAGTTCTTATTTCATAAAAATTGATCAATTCAATTAGGTTTTTTATTTTAGTTTTTAAAACTGAGCTAAATTGAACCAATAATATATATATATATATATATATATATATATATATATATATATATATATATAAAAGTATATTTTATAACATTTTAATATTAAAATTATTTAAATATTTTTATTATATCTTAATTCAATATTTTAGATTTATACTTATCTATTAATTTTTTTAATTTACTCACCATAAAATTTACTTTTTTATACTTTATAAAACTTTTTAATAAAAGAATGAAACAGAATCAATTTAAACCGATTTAAATTGATTTGGTTTGGTTCGATTTTTCAACTATAATCAAACCAAATCAAAATAAAATTTATTGTTTGGAGTGGTTAAGTTTTTGGTTCAAAACTGAACCAAATCGAATTGTGAACACCTCCTAACACTTCCTTAAGTTGCAAAGAGCCCTAACCAAATTTATAATTGGAATAGTTTTACATTTTTGATCCATAAATTATTAGTATCTAAAATTTATTCGACTCTAATTAATTTGATTAGAATCAGCTTACTATATTTTAGGAGTAGAGTTCTACCAATAATAATTATTTATAAGATTCAAATTCAAAATTTTATATAAAGTAAATAAATATTAAAAACTCCTTGGACCAACCAATTTTACATTTCTAATTGGATGCACGAGAGGATCACACAAGAATCTCTTTACATGAATCTTTCTTTTAGCAATACACTTAAAGTCAAACTTTCATATATCCTAAATTTTGCTGTGAGCAAACTAGCAACTTGCATCCAGAAAGAGAGAGTCCCATCCGTAGCACCATTCTGTAGATGAACTGCAGTTTGAATCAACGGATTTATATTTTTTTTCGAAAAATTGATGTGTTTTCAAATCATGGAGAGCTAGAGTATATCAAATTGGACATTTAAAAAATTAAATGAAGGCATGGGTCATTTCTTTTAATAAAAATAAATAAATTTCGTTATTACAAATTTCAATAAATCAAAAGAGCTTAATGATCGTCGTTAGTTATTAACAAATAAAAATAATAAGAAAAATATAAGAATTGAGGAATATATAGTTGTTTTTTTAAATAAAATAAAATCTTCTCCCTCTTTTATTTTTGGGTACATAATCTTCTTTCTTTCTGTATCCCTTTTGCATATTTTAGGTAAAAACAAATTTTGTCTTCTTCCCACCTAGATTTAGCCTTTTCAGATACAAGGCACGCTTCCGTTCCTTCTTTAAAACATGAGCCGCATTTATAGTACAATAAGGATTAACTATACATCGAATAGTTTCTTTTTGAACTATAAAAAATAGTTTACACAAAAAATAATAGAAAAAATTTATTTATGATATATTAAATGCATTAAAAAGGTTATACTTTTATATAATATTTTTTATTATTTTATCTTTAACATTATGTTTGGATTGTTTTATTAATAAAATAGAATAAAATTAGTAGGAATGAACTAGAAAGAAAAGGTATGAATTCAAAGTTAGCTCCCACTAGTTTGAATAATCAATAAGAGAACTGAATGAAACTTAATTAGTATTATCTACAAGTTACATTGTAAAGAATAAAACAAAACAATCATATTGTTTATAAGTTATAATTTTAGTTTCTCTTATTCCACCTCAATTTTAAAAAAGGTCTTTCAAGAAAAAAAATAACAGAGAGAGAGAGAAAATAGATTCCTAGAGATCACTTAGTACTTGATCTGCAACTACTGCCACTTCACCTTAACTCGCTTTGGTTGGGCTTTAAACACACAACACAATGGGGCACGTTGAGTAAGGTGAAAAGTGAAAAAATTGTTGTGCGTGTGGGATATGGATCTGAATAAATCCACCTTGACCCGTCTTGAGCCCCACTTATACATTTTTTTTCCCAGAAACTTTAAAATTATTCCTTCAATATTCTATTTCGATCTAAGCCCCATTTGACTATCTTGTCTCTCACCTTTTTGGTTTAATTTATATAACATTGCTATGTTTAGAAATTATGGTATTAAATTACTTGTTAAATTTATTAAAAATTTCTGTTAACGTGTTTATCAATTTGTTAGATTATAATGTTTTAAAGATACTCAGTTAATTATTGTAGAAATTAAATTTAAAAATATTCGTGAAGACATTAAAAAAAAAAAAGAAAAAGATAATATACAAGACGCAAATGATATTTCGTCAAGGGTAAGATACGGGTATTTGTTTTCAAAATCACAAGGCGACTTAAACTCTCGAGTAAGGAAATATACTCTCTTTTTCATCCTTTTCTTTCTTGTCCTTTCATTATCTCTCATCGAAACGCTATGTAACTCTAAAAGACTGATGCAGTCATTTATATTCAAATATTTCCACTGAAAAACAGAGTTGGCAGTGATTTTGCATTTGGCTCAACTTATACGACATAATAGTATTGATCAAATTTGTCAATGTAGTGATTGGTTGATTTACGTATTTTAATACTTATTTTTTAAAGTATGATTTTTGTAAATGACAAAAATTAATACCAGAGGAATTTTAATTGTATAATGAATCAACCTAGCTCAATCAAATTAATTAGGGTGTAATAAATTTTAAATAATAATAATTTAGAAAAAATATATTGTCAAATTGCTTTCGCATTGAACTATTGATACGTTAGGGGGTTGTAATATCCGCCATTCATAGCTTTTATAAAGCTATGCACATGATTAGGAAGACGAGTAAATCACCTCTCTTTAAAAAGTCTTCACCCTTTAGAAATCCATTATACCCTTTTGTCCATCATCCACGGGGGCTAGAGCTGATTAGTGTTACAACTTAATCCAATTATGTTTGGTAAACTACTTGTCAACTCAGAAAATTTAATGTCACATCACAGTTAAAAGCGCCATCACAAAACAAGAACATCAACAATTTTGACTTATTTACAAAACATCGTTATGGTACTAAAAGGAAATTTGCTCGTGTTTTAGGATGCATAAAAAAGGTGGTAAAAATGCCTTTAATTACCACATGGGAATTATTGCAACCTATCAATGAATGACATATTGATAGGCAGCAGGGGTATTATGCTTGTCAACTAGAATTCAACTAGAAATAGTAACTATATATTCACTTCCCAGGTGGACGGGATGCAAAACACTTAAAACAGTAGATGAGAACGAGCTGAGTTATGCTTGACATTTTATTTTAGGCTTTCATTATATAAAGGGATTGATGCCATCTTGCTCTCTATCCAAAAGAAAAGCGTAAGTTACACTAATATCTTCTGATGATATTATATATGACTTTCTATAAAAATACTCAACGTCATGTTTATAAAAATATAATATCACTTAAAATTCAAAGAAAAATTAGTTTATATTTTGACAAATTGAAGGGTGTCATAGATAATTTTATCCAATATTAAAGGAGGACAATGTAATTTGCCCCCCAAAAAAAATGCTAGGATGTCTTATGTGCAATGTTAAAATTGCATTGGCACAAGGAAGTGATATGATAGAGGGTGAACACTTCATTTTTTTTTTTTTCACTTATAGATTCTATTTTTTTCATTCGATTATCCTACAATTTTGACACAACATTCTATCACTTTATATTATAATACAAATTCTAGCTGAATAACATTGCTGTATCCAAAATAACCAGTTGCAGGTGATATTTTTATTGCTGTTGCAGGTACCTATAAGGTAACTTTCAGAATATCCCTTGATGGCATGAGAAAAGAAAGGCATTCAACAAGAGACTATTACAGTGACCATTTTTTTTTTGGCGGGGAACTTACAGTGACTATTAAACTTAGAGAGATAAAAATGTTAGGATTTTTTATTTTTTTCAATTTGGTGCTGAAACCTTAGGAAGTTCAACAATTTATAATTATCGAGAAATACACACACATGCAGTATCATTGATCCTTCTCAATATCACATTTTCATATCCGAAGGTAATAATAGCATTCTAATTATGAAAAAAAAAATTATCTAATTATTACTTCTAACATATAATTACCAGAATAAATTTTAAAGACAAAAAATTGATTAGACATTTGTTGCGAGTGCAAGAAAAAAAAGGAAAAGAACTTGTCGCGCTTGCTATTCAAGGTTAAGAATCAAATATCCCTAACTCAACCCTTTTATTAAGTAAGACGGGTAACAAATTCACGCTTGCAAAATATAACTACTTTATTTAATATATTATATATAATTTAATTTTTTTCTTCCTTTATTTTGACATACTATATGATATCACTCTTCTTGCATATGTTTTACAAAAAGTGAAGACTTTTTTTCATAACACGTCCTTGCAAATCAAATGTCGATCCAAACAGACTATTTTTTGGCCCATAATCCATATATAGAACAGGCTTATTTTTCTGCTAGAAATTGTATTTGGGCTTATGAGTAGGAGGTCCATTGTCACTGGGTGTGAATTCACAGTTGCTATCACACCAACAACAAACTCGACTAAAATAAAAAATCAATAACATACTCAACCAGAAAAAAAATCAAAACAAACCAATACCAAAAGACCAAAATAAATAAATAAATAACTGCTTGTCTATAAAAATTATTTCCCTAAAATTTAAACTTCCGTACATTATAATTTTTGAGTTGCTTACATGATGCTTGCAAATTGCTAACACGTATTATGCATACTAAAAAACGTACAATAGTAAGTAAAAATTCTATGGTTGATGCTTCAAAATCCACCTAATCAATTATACTATATATGTTTAACGCAAGTAAAGAAAAAATTAAGTTGTAGGACATGTGCATGTCCTCTAAACTTCTTATATATATTCCCTATTTTTCTTATTAAAATAAAATATGTAACATGCAATTTAATAAAAAAAAGAAGTAACGTGCAATTTAAATTTTTTAGTCAACACACACATATTTTGATAGAAATCTTTTAGTCCACGCACTTGAGGTCAGCGGAGTGGAATAAGCAATCCCTAATCACTTATCCAGTATACAATTATAATAAGTCGGAAGAAAACTAACATGGTTTATTAGGGTTTAGGATTAGAGTTTAGGGTTGAATGTATTAGCAAGCAAGTTATTATCTCCATCTTAAAATATTTGTCTAATTTTAAATATTTACATGAATAAAGAAAATGATTGAAAAAGTTTTAATATTAGAAAAATTTAGATATATTTTACAAAATTATCCTTATTTAATTTTTTTAATTATTTTTTTCAACTTATTCTTTCTTCTCCATTTAATAGGGATATAATTGAAAAAATTTTTTAACATTATCTAAATTTTTTAAATGGATAATTATTTATAAACAAATAAAATTTCAAAAGTGGAATGTTATTTCAGGATGGAGGTAGTACCTTTCTAAGAAGAAGATCAAAATCTAAATTATGAAGAAGATAATTATTGATATGACCATTTAATTATAATAGTATCTGAAGATATAATCTCGTAACAATGTATCTAAAGATACCTTAAATCCGAAAAATGCTGAGAAAAACTAACATTGCATTGCCTTATTGAATTGCCTTTTTCCCATTTTCCGATGGATTTATAGCCTTTTCATTATTTGTTAAAAACAAAAATCTTGAAGTTAACTACAATAATTATATAAATCTACCAAACACCTAATTGCATGACTTATTCTTTGTTACGATTTATTTATGGGGACCAATGCCTTATTCTCCACTTCCAACTTCCAGAGTTGGAAGATTGATATATGTATGAAAAATATAATTTATTAAAACTGGCACGTTCTCTCTTACTGGATAGCCATCTGTTTTCTGGATAATTTCTTCTAGAAGTATATTCTGAAGATATTCCGATAATAACATGTTCACAAGAATATGCTAACTTTGAATCTCCAAACTCTTTGTTTACATAATGTGTAGCATGTCTTAAATACAATAATTAACAATCTTTCGTATACGAGCTGCATACGCTAGTCAAGAAACTGAATAATATATAGATAAACCGAGGTAATCTGAAATAGTGAATGATTTCCCAGCTTTCTAGAGCAAAGTTGGCTTGCCTTTCAAGTTTCGAACATTGAAACATCTGCTTCTGTTCTGTTTTCCCCACCCCAACTTTTCCACGTAAAGTACGTAGTTTCTATAATCTGATCATGCTCACTGTTCGTTGTCGCTGAGGAAAGAGCAAAATTTTTGTTTATACCCTACAAGATTCATTTTTTTTCTTTTCTTTTTTTTTTGGCTTATATGATAACTAATATTTAGTTGGTTTGATTCAACACTTATTATTTTCAAGTAAAATTTTCGTTTCAAATTTTGTGAATAAAGAACATAAATATTATAAGAGTTTTATTTCTATAATTAATAATCAATTTAAGCTAAATCGAATTATTCAAAATCTAATAAACTCCAAATTGATAATTTAGATAAAAAATATTGAAGTCTAAAATCTATATTGCACTACCATGTAGCTTTAACATTTACACTATCATAAAGCATTAAGACTTTTAAACCATGTGTATAAACCTTTGCGATTTGTTGACATATTAATTATAAAGAATATCAACATCGTTGGCATCGCATATGTGCGTCTAAGAGAAGCAAAGAATTGCAAACCAATGAGGACAGGTGAGCCTTCCGTGTGTCATTGCTGTACGATTATCCAACTCATTCATTTTTCAATAAGAATTGCTTAACGCTATTGCAAGCACACCCTCCCCACAAATTACTTCAATTACATAACCTTAACTACTTTGAAATACATTATTTTATTTGATCCCTTATGTCTTCAACCTTTATATATATAATTCGTCTTCTGTATTCAGCAAGGTATAACCTCACCTCACAGCTACGAACAAATTGAAAAGCATTTAGCAAGTCCAGGGCCAAACCAACAAAATGAAGATGGTGGTGAAATGTAGCAAATCTCCTGCTATGATCCCTCTCCTCTTACACATCCTATGCTTCTTGTTGTTCCCACAAACCATACAATCACAAGGGAAATCTTTTTCTCGCCAAACTTCTGGCCAGTTCATTTTCACCCCTAACGAACGCTCAGACTCTGACCCCCAACAGGTTCATTATATAACTCAACAATCATGCATCTCAATTCAGATTTATGCATATATCATAAGAGATATTCTCGGGTGAGAATTAGTTTTCACTGTATGCATGTAAATCAATTTTTGACATGTGTTAAATTATGTAAGTTTTTCAAAATTTATCTTTCTTTCTTTATTAGCACAACTTCAACTATGTCGAAGATTGATTTACACGTATCTAAGCTAAGGTGAGAAGTTCTCATCTAAGAATTTTTCATACATATAATATAGAAAGCTTAATTTTGATACACTTTAATGTAAAAAAAAATTATATTATCATTCAATTATATAATATTATATACATGATTTTTGAGATAATAATTATAAAATATTTTTACTGATATATTTATATATGATTGGATAATCATAGAAAAAATTTTTACACTAATAATTTATCAAAATTAAATTCTGATACTTATTCATCCCTTTCATGATCTACATATATGTGTGTGTCTAGGTGCACATATCATTGGTGGGGAAAGATCATATGAGAGTGTCATGGATAACCGAAGACAAGCACGCAGAATCTGTGGTGGAGTATGGAACAAAGCAAGGGGAATATGATGCAAAAGCAAAAGGGGAACACACCACATACCATTATTTCTTGTACCAATCAGGGAAGATCCACCATGTCGTGATTGGGCCTCTGAAGCCGAGCACCACTTACTTCTACAGGTGTGGAGGGTCAGGTCCTGAGTTTTCCTTCAAGACACCTCCTCCAAAGTTGCCCATTGAATTTGTGGTCGTAGGTAAGTGCTGATTTCTTTTGCTTCACGATTTGCCCTTTGGATTTTAGTCTCGTGTATATTGTAGTTTCAATTGCACCAACATGTTTTGTTCCTTTTGGCCTGGTATATTATCATGCAGAGATTTTTAAATGTTGTTATAGTAATGAAAAAGTCTTGTCTTATCCTATATATAATTTGATACTTCAGCTTTATAAGTTATAGTTGTTTTCTATTTTTACTACATTCTTAATGAAATGACCGAAATATCAAAATAAAAATAGAACAAAACAAGATTTTTTTCTTATGTTAATATTTCTCTATTTGAGCTAATTGATTAATACAAAACAATTATCGGTAACATCTGCTTAAAAATAAACTGAAGTATATCTAGTCACATAAGGCATATATATGTGATTCATAACTCTTCTTAGTTTCTCTCTTTTCATCTAGCATGGCTCCCTAGCGGTATGTTCTATAAATTAAACATACAAAAATGTTAGGAAGAATTTGTTTGCGAGAATTTGTTATGCTCATTTATCCTTATATGTATAATAAGGTCACGTTACTTTATTCTATTTAATAAGTATGCTAACAAAAATTCTAGCAATTTTTTTTCCTTTTATATAGCATTGCTCTTAATCATATCCATGCATATATCTACTATGTAGGGGACTTGGGACAAACTGAATGGACAGCATCAACCTTGAAACACATTGATAGCAAAGACTATGATGTGTTTTTGCTACCGGGAGATCTATCCTATGCCGATACCCAACAACCATTATGGGACTCCTTTGGCCGTTTGGTGGAACCATACGCTAGCCGTAGACCATGGATGGTTACCGAAGGGAACCATGAGGTTGAGATCTTACCGATTACCGAACCAAACGGTTTCAAGGCCTACAATTCACGCTGGCCCATGCCTTACAAGGAGAGTGGCTCAACCTCAAACCTCTACTACTCATTTGAGGTTGCTAGCACCCACATCATCATGTTGGGTTCCTACACTGATTTCGATGAAAAATCCGAACAATACAAGTGGCTTCTAAATGACTTGGCGAAGGTTGATAGGAAGAGGACCCCTTGGGTGATTGCATTGTTGCATGCACCTTGGTATAACACTAATGAGGCACATCAAGGTGAAGGTGAAAGCATGAGACAAGCCATGGAGGAGTTGCTATATGAGGCTCGTGTTGACTTGGTCTTTGCTGGCCATGTTCATGCATACGAACGCTTTGTATGTCATGTTAACATTAACATTAATGTTATAATGTCACTTTTAATTTTGTGTTTATATGAATTTTCTTTCTAATCATTTGGATTAATTAATTGCAGGCTCGAATTTATGACAACGAGGCTGATTCATGTGGGCCATTGTATGTGACAATTGGAGATGGAGGAAACCGCGAGGGACTTGCATTAACGTGAGATGCTAGCTCTTGTTCAACTTAATTCTTGCTCAATTTTTAAATTGATGATGAAGTTTGCTTTAATTTATTTCTTCTTCAATTTTTCATTGAATTCAATTTTGATAAATTGTTTGTGTAAAAAAAAATGTTACACAATTATCTAATCATATATACTACATTAACACATTTTTTTTTAATTTACAATTATGACTTTAGAAATCACATATATAATAACATATAATTATTATAACACATGATTATTGTGATACAGACTAACTTTATATCAAAATTAATCTCTTATTTTCTTATTTATTTATTTATTTTTGCTTGGAAGCTGGATACATTTATGCATGTTTCTTGATTGTTGAGAATAGGTTTAAGAAACCTCCAAGCCCACTCTCGTTGTATAGGGAGCCAAGCTTTGGTCATGGAAGGTTGAGAATACTAAACGAAACACATGCACACTGGTCATGGCATCGCAACAATGACACAGATGCTTTTGTAGCTGATGGTGTTTGGATAGAGAATTTAAACAGCTCGAAAGAATGCTGGAACACACGATCCCAGCAGGTTGCTCATGAAGAGCTCTGAAAGCTAAACTCGGAGCAATCTTAATTAATCACCGCCAAGAAAAAGAAATTTGGTTAATTTGTTTGTAGCAGTTTGTATTCAGATAGGATTTGTAAGGGGGAAATATCCTTGTTCAATTGTCGTAAATTGAGTACATTTTATTCAACAACTCGGTGTTTTTGAATCTGTTACAGGCCCTATAAATTCCTATTTTAGTGCTAAGGCTGGAACTGTATATATATATATATATATATATATATATATATATATATATATATATATATATATATATTTTGTATACATCATTTTTTTAATAATAAAAAAATCTAGCTTGAGAGGAAGGTTCATTATAAAAATATTTATAAATCACTTATCAATAAAAAATTTAAAAAAAACGTTAGAATCAAACCTAACTTGAACAAAAGGTTAATGAGGTGAGTCAACCTCCCAACAATATTCAGACTATTGTCAATTGGTTTGGGTCATTTGGGCTTTCGAGGTCTCTTTTTGAATTTTTCTTTAAAAGCCTCGATATAAAGTCGGACATGCAACTTGCGAAAAGTCTCCAGACAACGATCTGGCACCGGCAATATGGCTAGAGTTCCAGGCACACGCTTGCACGCAGAGCTAAATAGAATTGCGGTTCAAGAACCATCTACTCAAAGCCCAATCCGTTTTTTCTCTGCTCCCCTTTTTCCAAATATATCATAACCCATCATCACCTACACAAACAAGCATTTTCTGGCCCAAAACAAAAGCAATAACTATCATTTAGTGACAATCGAAATCGTATGATAATGAGCTGCTAGCGGCAATGCCAATATACACAAGCACGCGAAATTATATGCTTCTTTTACGTTTGGGGCATAAATTTCCACGTCACTCGTTTGCACAATAATGACGACATATACAACTCACTCATTGCTCATTTAACAATAAAATTCTAGGGTGAAAAATGGCATTTAAGTAATACAATGACCAAGTTGCCACTTGCCATGCAAGATGATAACCTCACTTTCAACTCACATTCATTGCCGAAAGCAACATAAAACGCTCCACTGCACTCGGTTGCCCCAAGAGAACACAGAGGGCGGTAGTGGGTGGACCTACAAATTTTCAATCCATTTTTTTCTCCGCTTTACCAAAGCGAAGCCGCATAAATACCAAGACTTATTCAACCTTTCTAGACGAGACAAACAAGGCAAACCAAACTGTTATTATAATCTCAATAACAATAAGATAAGATCATATATTATAATTATAATTGTATCGTAGTGCATCACGAAAATCTCTTTCTCTCTCTCTCATGGAGGTCCACGTGGACGGTCCCGATCGACCATTCCAAAAAGTACACTTTTAACAACAACCTTCACGGTCCCACGCGTCTGATCCAACGGCCGAGATCGAATCTCCTCAAATCCTCTCGAGCTTCTCCGCTTTGATCACGGGGTTGGCACGTGCTATCTCCTCTCTTCCCACCGTCTTAAAATCGAAGCTGCACGCGTGCTTCTCCGGGTACCTGTGGGTCCCACAGAACGTCACCCCGCACCTACACTTGAACCCCGTCAACCCGACTCGTTTCCGGCACATCGCGCACCGGTTCGGTTGAACCGGAGTTCCGGGATTCGCGGTGACGTTTACGGAGCTCGACGCGAATTCAGCCACTTGAGGAGCAGAGGATTCGACGGCGGCGGCCTGTGGCGCCGGAGATGATGACGTGGACGGCGCCGAAGAAGGAACGGCGGCGGCGGAGGTGGAGGAGAGAGCGGTTTCGATGGTGGATTTGGTGGATTCTTGTTCGCTGAAGCATTTGGAGCAGAGATTCATGGTGGCTGGGCTACCGAAGAAGCCGCACTTGTTGGCGCAGAGTCTGTGACCTTCGGGAGCTTGGCATCGATGCTCTTCCGCCATGGTATGTGCCTAGATCTGAGCTTGAGCTTTTTTATTTTCCCTTTTTCTGCTTTGCTTTTCTTCTATTTTTCTCTTCTATTTTTCTTCGTGGAATCGGAAATTCGCGAGCGGAATCGCGGAAATCTCTTGAACCTGCCCGGAATTTATAGAGAAAAAACGTTAACGAGTATGTTTGGATTCCGAGAAAATTGAATAGGAAAATTTGGAAAGCTGGTTTCAGAGTCGGATTGATATTCGTGGAAACGAGAATTCGCGAGTGGAATCGCGGAAATCTCTTGGACCTAGATTGAATTTATATGAAAAGAATTGAAGAGGGGGAAAAAAAACGATGGTGAGTCTGTTTGGATTCCGAGGAAATTGAAAGGCTTTCGGAAAGCTGATTAAGAGTTAGAACGATTTTCGTTAGTGGAATCGCGGAAATCTTTTGAACCTGGCCGGATTTTATAGAGAAAGTTGAAGAGAGAACAAAAAAACGATGGAAAGTCTGTTTGGATTCCGAGAAAATTGTAAGGAAAAATTTGGAAAGCTGGTTTGAGAGTTAGAACGAAAATACTGTATATAAGTAGAAAAAGCTGGAAAATACAGGTTGCGAAAACCGTAAGTGGTTTTTTTTTTTTTTTCAATTCCCCAACGGCTTCGCGGCAAGTTAAACAAACAAGGGGGTCATAAATATAGGCGAATTTCGTTGCTGTAACAAAATACAAAAATATAATAAATAATAAATAAAAAGGATAATGAAATTAAGGAAAAGAAAATAGTAGTACCTGGTTCTGGTTGATATGAAGAGGTTGAGGTTGGAATTGTGAAGCAGTAGGAGGAGGAGGACGAGATAATAAGAACGGTGCGAGAAAGAATCTTAACGGAGAAGGATTATTATAACAGAGTCAGAAAGGACATGAGAGAGAGAGAGAGAGAGAGAGAGAGAGGAAGAAACGGCGAAACTGGACAAAATTGTGATAATCATTTTTAGTTATTATTATTTAATTCTGCTTATTATAAAGAAAAATTCTTTTTATATGCTATATAAGAAAATAGTTGATGACCTGAGAAAAATATGCATTATTTTTTATGTTTTAATTGATGTAAACAGTTAAAAAATTAATGTTATCGATAGAAAGAGACAGGCTGGCTGTGGTGGTGCTCAATATGGATTTGGTCGCCACTTCAGCCTCTTTTTCAGCTTCACAATTTAGTTTTTCCTTTTTTTTTTAATCAATTTCTCAACTAAATTTTAATAAGAGTTTACTATGCTCTAAAGAAGGTTTTTTTTTTTATATGGATTAAAGAAGATAAATAAATGAAGAAAGACTTATTCATTTTTGTGAATAGTAATTGAGATTAATAATAGATTTTTATTGATTTTTAAGGTTCAACAAAAATCCACAAATATTTAATATTTAATTTTTTATATGTGATACTAACGTTAACGAATTAAAAATATGTATTTAAGTATTTAAATGATTACTAATTTTTTAGATTTTTTAAAAATAATTACTGCTTTATTATCAATTCTTCACTCAGTTAATTATAATTCTCAAATATTTTGTTTGTCCGTAATCTGTTTTAGGTACTTTTATTTGTCCATAGTTTAAAATAACTCACATAAAGCTTCTCCGGACTTTCTATTTAAAAATTATAGCCGATGTTACTTTGATTTATTAATTTAAATAATTATTAAGTTCTATTTAAACCGTAAAACAAAAATTATGAAAAAGAAGAAGATTTTCTTATTGCGCACACTCCACTTGTGAACATAGAAACAAGTGGAACTTGTTGCACCGCGTCCGTGTCCGACGCGAAGCTGAGGGCGCGATAAGGACGACAGTGAAAAGAAATACTGGAAGGTCGTGGTGTGATAGATTTTTCTTTTCATTATGAAATGTTTTGACATATTCATTTTATTTAAATCGTTTGTAAAATTAATTCCTATTTAATCAAAAGAATATAAGAAATTTCAATTTTCCTATAAAACTATTTCTTTAATATGTAAATTTTATTTTAAAAATCAAAATTAGTCATTATATCGACCCAATTCTTGTGATTATTATGTGGTGCTGTACATAATTGATAGATTTAGGTATGTTTGGTGGGTGAGAGTGAGAGAGATTGTTATTGTACTGTCAAATATGCAAGCACGTGGAAGTGGGAGGACATGAATGAATATTGTTGTTGCCTAGTGAACCACGGCTTTGTGGTGCTTAGCTGGAAGCACTGTAATTTTGTTAAAGATTGAATGAATCCACTAAAGTAAAGTAATGCAGTGAGTTGGTGACCAAGTCCTTTCCCAAAACAGTATCAAATATTATTATTATTATCCATGTGTGAGGTGTGAGGGATGCAGGATGGGCTTTTGGAATTGAAAGGGATCCGTACCTTGCGTTGTGCAGTTCTTGTTTCTGTGGGCTTGGGGCGGCAACCGCCGCCTAAACTTTGGTGCAATCTGTCTTCCGCACTGCCACACGTCACCTCATGCTTTGATTTTTCTTGTTCTCTCCCCACAAAGAAATAGAGAATGCGTACCAAGAAAAAATAGAAAATAATTTTCACTTTGTTAAAAATGGAGTCTGTATAATATAACTGCGCAACATGATATGATAATTTATTTTTATTGAATAATGGTATGAAATTATTTTATATTATTAAAATGTAAAAAATTATTCTTAAAGAAATATATGTATAGTGACGTGTGAAAATATAAATGTAAGTATTAATGATAATAATACGATCAATGGGAAGTTTAATAAGCTTAGAGACACACTTTGATAGGTGAGTTTTATTTTTTTTGACGCCGGGGTGAACTTTCTTTTTAATTTAAACTATTTGTCGATAAAAAAATAATAATATACAGACAAATTGTATGAAGATTAATTAACTAGTATAGGAATTGCACGGGGAGAAAAAAATCAAAATGAAAAATTGATGTGTTTGATATTAAATTAGCATAAAAATTAATAAAAATAAAATAAGAGAAGATAAATAATACAAAAATGAGGGTGATTTGAAAAAAAAAAAAAAGATACAAAGGAATGTGTGGTGATTTTTGACAATATTAATTACCATTTGTGAAATTACATTAAAATAAAAAAATATTAGCAATGATGAAAATATAATTTAATTTATTAAATTCATTCATGTAACAATTTTTTATTGCAAATGTAATTTAAAAAAATAAATTCTAATAATTTTTAAATGATGATCGAATAATAATTGAAAAATTTATTTTATTTTCCTTTCCTTTCACTTTTAGTAAAGTAATTTTAAGGAAAAAAATCTATAAAATTATTTTGTATAACAATTCTTTATTTAAAGTGTAATTTATTGTACAAGTAAGGATTAATCAACTTTGAAAAAAATTCATTTCATTTGATATATATATATGAGAATCAATCAACTAAAAAACCAATTTTCTATTTTCATCTCACTTCCTTTCTTTAGTGTCGTATTAAAATAGTTTTAGATAAAATAAAATATATTTAACCATTTCATAAACTAATGATTATTAAAAGTGTAATTCGTATTATAAAGATAAATTTTTTGAAAAAATATCATTTCATTACTTCGACCGTCTAGGAAGCTAATATTCTAAAAGAATTATTTAATATAATAACTCATTATTAAAAGTGTAATTGATTTTGTAATGATAACTACCTTCAATTTTTAATTGAGAATCAAACAATTCAAAAAAAAAATTCCATTTTCTTCTTATCCTCTTTCTTCAGTCTCCTAATAAAGTAATTTTCAAGAAAAATTTTCATAGATTCATTTTATATAATGACTCATTATTAAAAATATAATTCGAGTTATGAGAATATCTAATTTCAATTTTTAAATGAGGATTAAATAACTAAAAAAATCACTCTAATTCATTTTCCTCCCCTTTTTTTAACTTTTAAATAACCATTTCTTAAAACCAAATTGAAGGGAATATATATAGCATAAAAAATAAAAGTTAATTTAAGATATTTTCTTCCAATATTTAAGTGAAAATTTCACAACTTAAAAATGCTATTTGTTTTCCTCTTTCTTCGTTTTCTTCAGTATCCTTACGATGATTTCTTAAAGTTTCCAAACTAATAATAATAATTGCATGTAAAAAATCTCATTACTAATTTTCTTAAAGTCTCTCTTATTATTTTTTTAAAAAAAATGAAGATAAAGAATAAAATATTTAATAAGTAAAGAAAAAGAAAAGCATGATACCACCTGCATTGGTGTTGATCTTGAAGAAGCATTTTCATTCTCTAAAGATTATCTTATTGAAAAATTTATTTACATCCCTTATATTCTCTAGCAATAATAAGAATATTACGTGAATTATAATGATTTATAATATTATGATTAATAGTATTAAAGAATAATTTCAATAAAAAGATGAGAAATATTTAATTTAATTTTATATTCAAATTTTAACCTCTTAAAATAAGTGATTAGATAAAAAAAAATTCAACTTTTTATATGCTTTATTTAGTATATTATCTTATTCTAATAGTGGATGGAGATAATGAGGCAGTAGATAATAAATATTTCATTTTGATTAGAGGATAGTGGATGGTAGTAATAATGTTATAATCGAATAGTTAGATAATGAACTAATCATTGAATACTTACTTAAAAAAGGAAATTTTTAAATGTTGAAGAAAGTAGGAAGCACAAAAATGTGCCACTTAACAAAAATTTCCAGATTATGCTTCTTAATTATTATAGTAGTAGAAGTAGATATTGTTAATGCTTAGACATATTTTATCCATACATTTTTAATATATTTTCATGCAATTCATTATATGACATACTTGTTATATTATAGCATTTTTTTTTAAGTAGTTGAGATTGTACACATGAAGTTAGCATTTCTTAAGTAGTTGAGATTTTTTAAGTAGCAATTCTTAGACACACAAAAAATAAGTGATTTTTCATTATAAAGTTATTTGATGGTAGCAGATAAAAACACACTGGTAATGGTAGGCATATCATACGTTATTTGAGTAGGTAGGCCTCTATCAATTTTGCTTATATAATAGTTCTTGTCGGTATTTATACAACTATTTAGGTTGATACAGAAATGGAGAATGTCTACCAAGAAAAAATAGAAAATAATTTTCATGTATTTGTCATCTAATGAGAATTTGACAAATTAACATGTCACTTTTTTAAAAATTAAGTTCGTATAATATATAATTGCTCAACATGATATAATAATTTATTAAAATTTTATTAAATAATAGTATAATTTTTATTTAATAAAGATATGTTTTACAAAAAAAAGAAAAATTTGTTGGACCAAACTTCACTTTTTGTCCGACAAATCAAATTCTTGTTTAGGCCTTAAATATGATGGCTAAGCAATTGGGATCTTTTTTTTTTATATGTACTAAAATATGTGGTTTGGAGGGATTTTGTATGGATATGAGATTTAAATGAAATTGGAAAATCTGATTTTTGTTTAACAGAATTTTTTATTAAAATGAAATTGAATTTTTCGATTTCATTACAAACAAAAAAACTAAACTATTTTTAAAACAAAAAACATAATTTCTGATTTCAATGAATTAATAAAAAAATTTAAAACATAATTTCCTATTTCATTAAAATATTTAAAAATAAATATTGGAGAGATTACTAATGCTGTCTCATTGCGAAGAGATTTTTGACATTGAAATCAGAATTTCAGATTTCATTAGATGACAAAACATAACTCTTAATGTCATAGAAAACCATAATAGAGTAAAATCTCCCAAAATTTCATATTTTGCACATAATCCTCCCGAATCCCATATAAAAAAAATAAACCCCTTACAGATTTTTTTAAGTAATCCAAAAAAAAAGATAATAACAGGCCTTTTGACTTGTTCCATTTAGCTAATAAATGACCTTTTCCTAATAGATAAGTCTGTTACAAACTGTTTTTTAGGTGAAAGCTTAAATTCAAATTTTGTATTATTGTTTTACCTTTAGGCTACTTATCTCTAGGGAGAAGTAAATGGGTTTGACCTCAACATGGTAGAAGTTTCAATCTTCACTTTGAAAATCATTGAACCATAACTCAAAATAGTTGACCGAAAACAAAAACAAATAATTGTCCATATCTTTTACCTACTTCAACTTTGTCTTAGTGCTGTACAAAGTCCTAAATATCCAATATTAACAACCAAACAAATAAACAAAGCAGATGGAAAAAACAAAAAAGATGAAGATATGGAAAGCACAAATAATAAAAGAAGGAGCAGAATGGAGAAGAAGCTGAAAACTAATTTTAAAAAATTGAAATAGGGACGTGGGATAGATAGTAAATAAAGTAGTTTCACACTTGTATCTCCACTAGGAGTTATTAATCAAACTACGAATAATGGTAAAAATGGAAAACAAAAATTAAAAGACCAAGCAAAAGTGTAATGATTAAAAGCCCCCATTAGGAAGGAGCTGTTTGCATAGTTGAAAATAAGTGAGGTAAAGAAGTCTATCCTTGGCTGCAGTTCGATGGTGTTTGGTGTGCATGCAGAAATATCTCAAATGCTCCAACGTACACAACCCCAACAACTGACCCAACAACAAAAACAACCAATTAATGGAGTGTTCCTTCTCGTCCCCAATGATGGGCTTCACGCTATTCTCCTGTCCACAGTGCTTGCACGTTGGCAGAATGGGATTTTTCCACTCCTCAGGAGCCCTTTCATGCATGGTGCTCTTGTGCTGCTTAATGAACCTGCAAAGCTCACCGAACTTCTGCCTCAAATCAAATCCTATCTTGAACTTGCGGTGGCAACTTCCGCATTGAACATCTCCATTGATGATTAAGATCTTATTTTGTATGAGATATTGGAGGGTGTGAACCCTTGCTGGACGATCAGTGGCCCATGGAAATGGTGGAGGGATGGTTTTATCACCTTCATCATCTTTACTTGGCCCTTCATTTGGATCAATAATTGGAGGAGGAGGAGAAGGCGAAGGAGAGGGAGCAGGAAGGGAAGCTGGAGCAGCAGCAGAAAGGGGCTCTAGCTGAATAATGGAGGGTGGCAGTGGCGGCACAAACATAGGAACTGGGGGAAGATTGGAGGGCAATTGTAGAGGTGAGGCTTGAGACTGAAGGAGTGTCTGCATTTGGATATGTTGCTGTTGATGCTCTGAATCAGGAGGAGGAGGAGTGATGATAGACCTTGGTCTCACATTACGGTAGTAGCTGGAAGATAGAGACAGGGCAAGAGGATCATCATTACTGGAGGATAGAGACAGACTCAGAGGATCACTGTTATTATCGTGATCTAATGTTGAGTTTCTCTTATTATCTGATTTGAGGTTGTTCGATTCCTCTGAGTTCTCCATTGCTGACTTTCACTTGATGTTCTCTGATCTGAGATTGTTTGATTCCTCTGCTTTCTCCTTTGGGTTCTCTACTCATACGTAGGGCTAAGAGCAAGGGAAGGAAGGAAGGTTTTAACTCTGTTGCTTAAAGATGGTGTGAGCAGTTCAAATCAAATGAGCTGATACATCACCAACTTTGATTGGATTGGACTGTAACCACATTTTGAATTTGAGTTGAGAAGAAACAGAATTAGATGACCATTTAAATTTTCGTATTAGTATGGATTACCCTTATTTTAAGGCCTTGCTTTAGGTTTGTTTTATTCACGTGTCACTTATGCAGGGTACCAAAATCCTCTCGTTGCCATTATAGATAACACATATTTAACTTGGACAATGAAAGTTTATTAGTTGAAGTGCTAGGTATCAAAATCCACAAATATATAATATACTTAGTCGAATAAATATTCATATTTTAATATGAGAAAATAATACAGTAACAATTATTTTTCTAAAGTTTGATTAAACGCACCTAAAAGCGCACAAATAATATGAAATCGATAGTCAATTTATCTTGGCTAATTGAAGTTAGCGTATTTGCGCCTTGTACGCGGGCATTACGGTGTCTCTCTTTGCCAGCATTTTGTCATCAATAAAGTCAACTAATCTGTTCAATTCGAGTGTTTTCTATTTTTATTTTTACTGAAAATAAATAATAAAAATAAAAGCGTATTTGGTTAAATTTTAATAAAAATATTTTTAAAGAACATTTTTAATATAAGAAAAAATATAAAAAACAATAAATTTTTGTTTTCAAACTTTCTTGAGAAAATTTTAGAAGTAGAAAGTGAAATAATGAAAACATAGTGGTGATGTTTTTCATCTCCGTTACATGAATTATTTACGCTCAATTTTAAAAAATTAGATATTAAAATAAAATTTTAGTAAGAATTAAAATAAAAAATATTTTTAGAATATTTATTTCCTTTTTTTCTAAAAGATTTGTTTTTTATTTTCTCGAAATCATAATAAATTAAAGAAAATTAAATTTATAATAATTAAAAAAATATCAATTTCATTTTTTATAGTATAATTTCTTTATAAAATTTACTTTGTTTTTTATTAATTTTTTAGATTAATTGCTATGCACTAATAGTATAAAATAATTTTATACTAGTAGCTAATAAAAATTGAGAAAAAGTGATAAATTATAATAGGTAGCTCTAATAGTAGGTAATTATTCACATTAATTTAATATTTTTTCTCAAATTTTATTTATAAATAATATAAAATTATTTTATATTTTATATTGTGCATAGAAAATAAATCCTTAGTTTTTCATAAAAAAAATAATTTTATTCTAATTCTTATTCTAAGACTTTGTTTAATTGAGAAGAAATTGAAAGGAAGGAGACGGAAGGAAATGAAATTGAAGGAAGGAAATTGGAGGGAAAAAGACCAATTTTTCTTGTTTGGTTATGAAGGAAAATGTTAGAGGAAAGGATAAATAGTACAAAATAATTAGTGAAAACCACTCTTTTATTTTTCTAATCCCAAACTCGAGTGGAAAACGGATTTCATAGAGGAAGAAGTGGGCTGAATGGTTTCTTTCTAACAATACCCATGCACAACACCACGCAATCTCCTTTCCCCCATCATTGCTATCTCGATCCGGTGAGCTACAAAGATGAGGGATGACATGTTAGGGGCTGTCATGGTTGAGGGAGCTGTTGGCTTGTGAGGTCGATGGGAGAATGTCATGATTATGATTGGGTGGTGTTGTAGCACTGCTACAGAGAGGGTGCTGGGTTGCTGGAAGATAAGTGGTTGGTTGCGGAGAGGCAAGCTATTACGCCCAAGCCATTGCAATTGGGGGGGGGGGGGAAGGGGGTGGTTAGAGTGTAGCTGCAGAGGTGGGAGGTGGGCTATGCTTAGGTGGGTAGTGACGTCGACTAAAGCATAGGCAATAATGGAGAGAAAAAAGAGAGTGAAGGGTATTTGTGGTACATTATAATTGAGTGATGTATGAATAAATTATCAAATCTTAACCATTGATCTTAAAGATGCGTCAAACACCATTTTATAGATCGGTGCATTGTAAATAGATCTATTTTATCAATATATCATAATTTTGTTTGTTAATTATGTGAATATAGGTTTTATGATATAGTTTCTTTGTATCATTTTTATTTCACAAAAAAAAAAGTATCCATATGAGTTTTTTTCAAACATATAAATTTGTGACAAAATTATATCAATTTTTATGTTTCTACTGATAGTTGAAATACTCTTTGAGAATAATAAAAATATAAAATTATCATTTAATATTATTACTATTTTATTTTCTTTTATTTTTTTCTTAATTTTTTATTCAAATATACTTATAAAAAAAAGATTTAAATATATTTTTAATCCCTCTAAATATTTGATTTTTTGGATTTGATTTCTCAAAAAATTTTTACTTGATTTTAGTCCCTTATTTTTCAGACTTTACTAATATTAGTCATTGTCATCAAGTGCTGTTAAATATTGACATGACGATATGAGATTTAATCAGCACTAATACGTGTCAAAATCTTACATAGTCATGTCAATATTTTATAGCACTTAGTTGATGATAGGGATTAATATTAATAATGTCTAAAAATTAAGGAATGAAAACCAAGTAACAAATTTTTTAGGAACTAAATTCAAAAAATTCAACTATTTAGAAGAAGCAAAAATATATTTAAGTGCAAAAAAATAAAAAATACTCAATTTCTTCCCTCCCTTCTTCTGCCTTTGGCAAACAAAGTCAGTGCTTCGGAGCCATTGTCTCATGCTGCCCTGTTTCAAACTTTGAAATCAAATTCACGGTAGCTGCTCTCTATCACCACCCATGGATCCTCAACCTGCGGCCACCACCACCACTGCTCGAACCGCCGCTGAAGCCTCGCAACCCCGACCACCACCACCACCACAACCACAACAACCACCTCAACCACAACCACCATCTTCTTCTTCTTCTTCTTCTTCTTCTCTGCCTCCATCTTCCTCATCAACCCCTCCCCCCTCAGCGTCCCCAAACCCAAACCCTAACCCTAACCCTAACCCCATTCAAACCCCAACAACAACAACCTCCAAACCCCCCACACCATCCCCAACCCCTCCCCAACCTCGCCCTCCTCCTCCCTCCTTCAACCGACCGCCGCAGCCCCAGCAGCAGCCTCATTTCTCTCACTTCTCATCGCTTCCGCCGCCTTCCTCCGCCGCCCCTCCTCCTCCGACGTCCTCCGCCTCTCCGTCCGTTTCTGCCGCGCCGAGAGGCGGCATGGCGATCGGTGTACCCGCGCACCACCAGAGCCCTTCCCCTTCCCCCTTCTCCTCTTCCTTCGGCCAGCATTTCGGTGGGTTGGGCCGAACCGGAGTCAATGTAACAGAATCTGCTTCCAATCCCAACACATCCTCTCAGGTAAGGCCCAATTTTGTCCCATGTGCTTGAAAATCTTGGTGGTAGAAGCTTTTTTGTGTTTGAGTGTTGTTGATGGGTATTACGCACGTGCATAGTTGGAGAGTTGGTTATTACTTCTTAACAGAATCAGTTAGAGGATTAGTAGAGCTGCAGCTAATGTATTTCTCCTGTATATAAACTTCTGTAACTCAATTCTGTTTTCATTCAGTTCCAATACACGAAATTCAGTTCTAATATGCTCTAGTTTGTGCTATTTTTACTTCTTTTTTTTTTTTTTTTTTTGGTATAAAAAGTGTTGAGTAAACCCCAAATTTGTCGTTCACAGGAACAACATTGAACACATTAGTCAATGACAAATGAGAACCCCAGTGTAATCATTAAGTGTGTGTTTGGTATAGGGATAAAAATGGGGCATAAAATTTCATGGATAAGCTTTGTGTGTAAACACACCATAAGAATTAAAAATGTTGGGAGAACTGCCTTTTTGATTATTAAAAATATCAATTTGCTGACAAATTAGTACTAAAAAATGTTTTATTAGTTCGTGGGGCTCCAATGATGAATTCCATCATTGCTAATGGGCTCTATTAGTGTTAACAAAAAATGTTTTAGGGATTAACTTGTTAGCACATTGATCTTTTAAGGAGTAATTTGTCAGTGCATTGATCTTTTAAAGAGTAATTTGTCAACATACTAATCATTGAAGTACCATAGGCTAATCAAATATCTTTTAAGGACTAGTTTATTAACATGTTTGATCTTTTGAATTTCAAAATGGTGGCTCTCCCTTAGTTTCATATTAGTCTTGTTTAGGGACTAATATATTCAATTATTCAGTTGTTGAAGACTCAAAAGGACTAATATGACCATCATTTATAATGCTTGAAGAGTAAAGTATTTATGAGCATTGTATGGTATGTTTGGGTAACTTTATTAAAAAATGTAGAATAAGGAAATAATCAGTTTTGTGTTATTTTCAGAAGTATATAGGGAGTCTATTTGTATAAATTTCTCAAAAACAGTAGATTAGAGAATAGTCAGTTTGTGTTTTATGAGAAGTAGATACAGTTGCTTGTGCTTCAGCTTCTGCATTCTATCTTAATTACTTTTTTGTCCTTTCAGAAGTTGATCCAAATGCACCCTATGCTTTGTTTCACTGGTTGTTTGAAATGTTTAGGTGAGACCGCCAATGCAAGGAATGGGAATGTTGGGTTCTCTGGGTTCAGGATCACAAATGCGGCCAGGTGGAATGCCTGCGGCACATCAACAGAGAACTGTTCAATCATCTCTTAGACCGCCAGCCTCTGCCCAGAATAATCAGACTACTGGTTCACAAGTTAGTGTTTGCTTTTTGCTTTGTTCCTTATTTTACACGGCTGCCTGTTGCTTTAAAAGTGAATGTTATGACTTTTGAGCATGCTTGTGTGCATTTCACATCTGGGTTTTGGTAGTTTCTGCTTGGCCTAGTCAGAGGGATAGTGCCAATGGGTTTCAGTTGGAGTGGGATATGTTTGAAAATATATTTGAAGTGCTTCCACATATTGGTATTTTGATTTGTGCTGTTTCCCCTTACAATTCCATATAATGATACAAGACTATTTAATCAACATTTATCAAGTGTTATATGGGACCTTTGAGTGCACTTAGCAGATTTTGGTTTGACATGGAGGATGAGAGTTCTCCCAAGTATAGGGTCGGTGAAAGAGTAGGAAGTTAAATTTTAGTTCTTTTTTATAAGCTTATGATCGATATTGTATTATGGTGATTTGTAAATGTGTGTGTGTGTGTATATATATATTGAGCATTTCTTATTTCTATTGTTGCAACTTACTTGTATTTAAAATGTTTGCTCACTTCATATATGTTATGCTGTAACACTTGAGCTTTGTATACAAACATACATTTTTTTTTTTGGGGGGGGGGGGGGGGATGTAGGTGATTTCCTAATTTGTTACAATTTCTTTAGAGCTTCCAAGGGCACGGACTTATGAGAACCCCATCAGTGGGAGCACCTGCGTCGCCATCTCCAAGTGCATCACAAAGTATGCAGTCACTTAATCAGCCATGGTTGTCATCTGGACCACAAGGGAAACCTCCCTTGCCGTCCCCTTCTTATAGGCAGCAACTGAACCCACAATCCATGCAGCAAAGGTCACACATTTCTCAACAGCAGCAGCCTATGCCAACAACATCACAGCAGCAGCCACCTTTGCCATCTAATCAATCGCAAGAGCATTTGGGGCAGCAAGTTCCGCCGTCAAGGGCTCTACATGTGCCTCACCAGCAGCAGGTTACGAGGCTACAGGGCCCAGGAAATCAGAAACCTTCATCTCTTGTGGCTGCTCAATCTGGTGCAGCTCAACCAGGGATTCAAAGTAGATTAGCAAATGCAGATACTGATGAACCTTGTAATAGTGTTCTCAGCAAAAGAAGTATCCATGAGCTAGTCAATCAGGTGTGCCACGCCACTTCATTGCGTTCTATGGATGAGTTACATTTTGACAGTGCTTATGGGATGCAATATGGCATAAGGCAGTTCAGAGTTGATAATTTTACTATAATGCTGTTGGGTTTCACCCCTAGCTTCATGAATTATGTTAGGTGTCCTATATTTACATTTCTGCTTTATTGGCAGGTTGATCCGTCTGAGAAGTTGGATCCTGATGTTGCAGACATTCTTGTGGATATTGCAGAAAACTTTCTTGAGTCTGTGAGTCTTCTCCTTTAATTTTAGTGTGTTCAGTGGACGGTTGGGATAGTTTACATTAAGGCAACTTGACACAATTTGTTAAGTTCATCTATTATTTTGTTTTATTTATTTATCTATTGGTTTTGGTTTCTCTCTAAAGCTGCTTTTTGCCTATCTCATTACTATTTGAACCACAAGTTACTGTAATTATTATTTCCAAGAAATTTTCTTTTTGATAAATACCTTTTCGTTAAGCCTGTCTTCTAATCTGCATCTGAAAGTGGATCACATATTGAGTGCTTTTCTTCTGCCTTCTTCTTATCTGATATTGATTTCCATGAATTTTTTCATTTTTGATAAATACCTTTTTGTTTAGCCTGTCTTCTAATCTGCATCTGAAAGTAGATCACGTGTTGAGTGCTTTTCTTCTGTCATCTTTCTGCTTTTGTAAATTCATTTTCTGATGCTTTTACATTGGTGTTCATCGTTAGGTGATTTTAATTATTTTTTCATCTTTCCTATGAGCTATTATTTTCTTTTGCAATGGCGGTTAACATGTATATAAAAAAACTAAACAAACAATTAATATTGCTCTTTTTCAAGATAATCCTTTTATCTTGATTTTTTTTTTAATACTAATTATGTTGTTTTCAGTAATGACCATTCTTTTTCTATTCTTTAAATAGATAACCAGATCTGGTTGCTCACTAGCTAAGCATCGGAAATCAACAACTTTGGAAGCAAAGGACATACTTTTACATCTTGGTTAGTTATTGGAAAATTTCTTCATGCTCAGATTTCAGTTTCAGCACATTTTGCACTTAACACTACATCTGCATCTTTATAGAGAAAAATTGGAATATGACACTTCCTGGATTTGGTGGTGATGAAATTAAAGGCTACAGAAGACAGGTAAGAATTGTCAGAATCTTGTTATATCTTTATGTTTATTTAGTTTTTATTGACTGGTTCTTGTTCTTTTGAATTTCATATTCTTGACTTGTACTTTATGATGGTTCTGCAGCTTCCGGCTGATATTCACAAGGAGCGACTAGCAGCTGTAAGTGTTGGTCTCTCTTCCTCTTATTCTAGTAATTATATTCTGTATGGGCTTGTGATGGCACATTTCTGCCAGCATGAACATGCCTGTAGACATCTTGTGCTGCACTTGCTGTATGTTTGTGATTTGTTTTCTGACTATTGTCTGGTGAATAATTGTGATGTTAATTATTATTATTTCTTTTATTTGTTTATCTTGGTTATATTCTTGACAGATAAAGAAATCAATGGTAGCAACTGAGGCAGCACATGCTAAGGGCTCTGGTGGCCAAGCATCCGGTGGTGCAAAGGGTAGTCAGGCAAAGACACCCTTGAATGTCATCAGCTCTCCCAACCTTAAAAATTGATGAGGTGCACACTGTGTTTATGCTTTATTCAGTTAAGGAGAAACCCCTTTGGCTAAGGTAATTGAAATTTATATTGAATCAAACAGGTATTCCTGTTTGCATTGTAGACATAAATGGCATTTATATCCATTATTCATCAGGCCACAAGAATTGCAGACCTAGGAATGCTCGGAAGGACTTTCACTTAAAACTAAAATTGTGGCTAGAAGTGATGCTTTTACTCAAAACATTTAAATTTGCATGTCATGTTCTCATAATGCTGTAACTATAAGACTGTCTGAGAGGTACCATTTGGAAGTGCTAATTCTTGTCCCACAAATCCTCAAGTTTTCAGTTTCTGCCTAATTTTTCCAATCAGACTTGTTTAATATTGATTCCTTGTTTGAGAGTCGTTAGGATTTTGGAGTGCCATACTTCAAGTTATTGAACTTCTCAGCAGTTGTTGTTGTTGTTGTTGTTTTAATCTATTTATTCTTTTAACGTGCATACGGGGTATTTTTGTATTTTGTGTGGAATTTGGTTTGCAAAATTTTGTGCCTGGACTGCCTGTCTCCAATGTTCTTATGACTATCTGGCTTTTTTCAGGCTATGCCCTTTGGTGGTTGATGTTGCAGAACATGAGTAACGGTCTGAAGTTTGAGGCATTGGATAATAGAGATTAGGGGAATCAGGATTCATATGAATTGTCTTTCTAGGCATCTAACATGGTACTGCCATTAGCTTCAGCTGTGTCACAGAAAAAAGGGAAAAAGGAAAAGAAAAAGGAAAAATTAGCTTCAACCCTGCGGCTTCAAAATTTTTTGAATTGATAATTGAAAGAATGGCAAACGGGGTTCTATTTAAATTTTAAAGTGAACTTGTTTTGAAGTGAAAAATTAACGGCGTACGTACTCGTAAGTTATTTAATCATTTATGATTATTGATCTGAGGGTAAATATACATTTATTTTCTCGATGTAAAGACAATATTATATTGAAGGAACTTTATCCGTCAAACTAGTAGGGTTGGTAGGGTAGGCTGGTTCGATTCGTAGTATAATCGGCTTTTTTAACTTGTGCAAACAGTCTGTGCCAATATATATATATATATTCACACATGCGCGCACGCACACACAAACAGTGATTCATTGCAGGCAGTGGTTGAGACCTAGTAAATTAAAAATTGTAGAGTATGTGCTGAGAAATTTGCATAAAAATTCAAAAGACTTCGAAGAATGGGTGTTTTTTTTTTTTTTTTTTTATATGGTATTTGGATGAAAAATATACAAGAATATGAGATTTGAGAAGAATTTACGCTGATATGAAATTTAGTAAAATCGAAATTTCTGATTTTAGAAAAGGTGAAGTCGAAAATTTTGAATTCAATTAAAATGATATTTTGCTTTTTGTCTGTAGTGAAATCGAAAATTTCGATTTCACTACAGATAAAAAATAAAATGTTATTTTAATTGAATTCGGAATTTCTGACTTCTACTGTTCTGAAATCGAAAATTTCGATTTTACTAGATCTCATATCAACGTAAATTCTTCTGAAATCCCATATTTTGGTATATATACAATTCAAATACCATATAAAAAATAAAAAATCTCAAAGAATATATCTTATTTTAAATAAAGAATTGTAGATATATCTTATTCAAAGGATTTGAATCTGTCATTAAACTTCACATAAGAGATAGAGCTAGCAAAAGAGAAACATTAGGGCACCTTAAGTATGTGCATAAATTTATTTTTGGCGGAATTTGATGTTCGCAATAAGTTTTTTGGTTCGAGCGATCATTTAGAAATTATCTGTTGATTTATATTAAAAGAAAATCAGTTTATTCAGTGAAGAGTTGAAGGTCGTGCGTTTTAGAAAAAATTTTCATTTTTATTTTTAAAAGGTTTAATTATTTCTAAGGTCCTTATAGTTTCACTCAATTTTTAATTTGGTTCTTATAGTTTAAAAATTTTTAATTAGATCCGTGTATTAGATAAATTTTTGTAATCAGTTTCTTAAAGCAACTTCAAATTATAAATTTTTTTAAAATTTTATATAATTTAATAGGTCATAACCCAATTTTGTAAATTCAAACGTAAAAATTTATTTAATTTAACGAATAATTTTGTAATGATAGATTATTTCAGAGATTTAATTACAAAAATTTATTTAATATAGGAATTTGATTGAAAATTTTTAAATTATAAAAATTTAATTAAAAATTAAATAAAATTATAGAGATTTACAGAATAATTAAATCTTTTTAAAACGATAAATCAGTTTGGAGTTAGTTTAGATAAAATCTCTCGATTGTAACATATGATTAACATATGGTTTACCACTAATTGCATGGATCTTTTTTTTTTCTTTTTTTCTCTTTGTAAGTATCATATCCTCCTAAAGCATCACAAACTTTTCAAATTAAAAATTATTACCTTAAATCGCTCACTGCTCACTCTCCCACTTCATGGAATCAAATCGTCGTAAAAGTGAGATTTTTTTGCTAAGCATCATATGCTCCAATAGAACGGTAAAAAATTTCCAAAACATTATTACCTTGAATGCTCGCCGCTCACTCTCCCACTTCATGTAATCAAATCATCATAAAAGTGAAAAGGTTTTTCTACGTATTAAGCATTTTCTTCTGTACACTCACCTTTTAATGGTTTTATTAACATTCGAATCTCTTTGAATGGACTGTTTGTGATTTGTTGTTCACATAAATTAGGATCATAACTTATGATCTCTTTGGTATGATCTTTTGGGTTGGAAAGGTAATGATACAATTAAAGTTTGAAGAAAAATCATATTGAATTGCCCAGTTGACCTAGCTAAATCATAAATCATTCATATTTTTTGCTTAGACATTTTTTCGTCCAACAATAAATTTAATAGTTAAACTAATTAAATTATGATTTAGAAGTTTCGCCAGTTCAATTTTCGGTTTAGTTTTTAAAAATGTCGATAGACTACAGCAATTACATGCTTACTTTATTTCGTTTATATTTTTGACAGGGAAGAGAAAGAATTGTGGTGGATTACAACTCTCTAGATCATACATATTTTCCAGTCGCTACTTGCTCAGAACATGGACAGGAGAAATGAAAAGGAAAGGAGGAGATGTTGCACCAAAATTGACACACATTTTCATATTTTTCTTGTTGAAATTAATCAAATGAAAGAAGAAAAAAAAAAAGACTCATTCCTTTTTCACAAGTTAATACCAAATAAGAAAGGGGTAATTCTTCCATTTTTTTATATTTTATTCTTTTTCTTTGCCCCTGTAATATCAAACATATCATTATAGACTCTGTGGGTTGTTCATTGGATGCCAAATAATTGCAATAATCATACAAGAGTATTTAAAACTATTAAATGCATGTAGTCTCGGTTTGATATTAGGATTTATATATATGAAAAAAAAATATTGCTAGAAGGGTCTCCGCTTAACCGTTTGATCATGTATCGGGGGATTAATTTTTGATTTGTCATATGAGAGAATACTCTGAAAAATAAAAAATTATTAAATGCAAATTAACTATGAGAAACAAACAAGGTGCTCTACAACACTTATGGTTATATTTTTGCTCTCCCCTAAAGTTTATTATAAATTTAACAAAACGTAGAGGCTGAAATCAGATCGCACGTATACGGAGTATGTTCTGTCAAAGTGATTGCTTCCTCATTATAATTTCAAGGTGGGGTAGGTTTATAGGCTCATTTGGACTTTTTCAATTGGCATCAAACTTAATATAAAAATGGACCGCCATCTTTTAAGGCACCATGCTTTCGTTGGAAATTCCTTTCCAAATTTGATGACACAGCAGGGGTTCCACATTAGCTTTAATTCTTATCCTCCAAGTCATCCTTGGCACTGAACGGGCAGAAAATTATTTGAAAAAGCAGTACTAGACTGCCTCTACATTTTGCTTTTCGGCCAAAAAAAAAAACAAAATAAGAAAAATCTGGATATCTTCCTTGAGTTATTTGTTTAATTTCTTTTTCACGCAGTGATAATATAAATACTCCTTCTTATTTATATATATGAACACTTATACAATACATTATATCTTAAAAAATGCAGGAGAATGTGATAATTCAAAACATATTAAGAATTTAATTTTGATGCATTATTAATATGTATGATTTTTAGATAATTATATAATTATATATTATCAAATCATAAAAAATGTTTAACTTTTACAATTTATATCTCAAACATTATATATATATATATATATATATATATATATATATATATATATTAAAATTAATCTTATATTAAACTATATTGTAGGTTTTTAAAAAAGGATTTAGTTTGAAGTATTGTCAGTATAAAATTTTTTTACATAGACATCTAATCATGAATTGCCACATCAACAAAACTCTTTGACATAACCATCCACTATTTTAATGATCATGCAAATGGAAGGTTTTGATTAGATGATAGTGTAAAAACTTTTTACACTATCAGTGCACCAAAATTAAACTCTTTAAAAAATACCTGAATTTTCAAAAATGTTTAAGAATTAACATTTTCAATTTTATTTTTACCTTATGTGTAATTTATGGCATCATCAAATTTCTTGAGAGATTAACGTAAAAGTTATACTTTTCTATGATAAGAATATTATTGAACTTTCGAAATGCAGATAAAATTTGCTGACAAAACTCATATTGTCATCAGTTCAAGGAATTAATATTCGAATAGTGTGTTTACATTCATTAATTTTGGAGTAACTATTCAAATTGATCATCTAAAAATATATAAAATATTATGTTAGTCCTTCAAAACTTTTAGACATTAAGATTTTAGCCCACAATTAAATTATGTTGAATATTTATCAACTTTTAAGAAATTTTTTTACACAAATATCTAATTATTTATTAATTACTATGTTTTTAAAGAGGTTGACTCTTATAACTTTAAAAGTCATAGATATAATGCCTTATAATTTGATGACATTGTAAAACACTTTACACTAACAATATATCAAAATTAATCTCAAATTTTAATAGAGACTTGAAAAAAATATGTATATGTAACATGTCTTCGTATGATTGGTCTGAAGTCTATACAACAAGAAATGCGCGTGAACCTAACTATGCCAACCACTGTACACTCGCCAGAAACTTTGGTTTCTTTGTCAAACGTAAACACTCTCTCTCAGTGTCTTCTCAGCATATTCCTTCCTTAATCCCTTTCACTTTGTGAGTTTATGTGTGCATGCACGTGTCACCATTCACATACACAAACCTTCAAGCCATTTTCACTTTGCTTCGCAAATCTTTCAATCCCTCAACTTTCATTCAAACTCCATCATGGCAAGTTCATTCCATGAACCAGAGAAGCTCATCATTGATACTGACCCTGGCATCGGTGAGTTCATTCCATGACTTATAGCTATTTGGTTCGTTGCATATATTTCTTGGAGATTATGTTACAATAATCTTATTAAAGATTACTTATTGTAGTTGTTATGATAGTGTATTTTGAGTTGGCTATCAATTTTTTCTCTTGAGAACAGTTATTTTTGAAGCTAGTTGTTATGGAAGTGTATGTATTTGGTTTCTATTTGGAAATTTGTAATCAAGCAAAAGTTTTTCTCTAGTATTTTTTGTTCAAATAATAATTTTAGAATTCTAAACGGCAATCCAAATGCATATGCTAAAAAGTACATATAAGTAGCATATTTGTTTTTGCGTTTGTAGTCTCAAATGCAAGTTTATTGTTCGTTTGGATATTTTATAGTGGCTTTACTTCAGCGTGATTATCAGCTCTAATCTCAGTTTATATAGACCCAAAAATTTGTTGCTTCTCTTTATGTTCCTTGCCAGCATGATATTATTATTCTACCCTTAAAATATGAAGCGGTTTGTTTTCTTATAATTTATTTGTCTTTTTTACATTTATACTCTTTTAGTAATTACATATATAAAAGTGATTTTGACTAATGCTATTCAAACAATACTAAAAGTCTGTTTGGATTGACTTTTTTTTCAAAAGAAAAAAGCACTTTTTTTTAAAGAGTAATTTTATAAGTTTTTATATATGTATGGATACAACTTTTAAAAAAAATGTTTCAATTAAAAAAAGTCAATTTATCACTTTTTTTAAAAGGTAGGTATACCTAGCTTCTAAAAAAATAAAAGCAGAAATAGTTTTTAATAAAATTATTTTTCAAAAATATCCTTTTCTTTTATTTAAAATTACAATACATATCTTTCCTTTCTTATCTCTTATCAAACCTTAGTTCTCTTTTCTTATTTTGAATGTCTTTTTTTTATAATTTGCCTATAAAAGAAGTACCTTTGTTTTTTTTGTATCCAATCAGATTTATAAGTACTTTTAATAATTAAAAGTATTTATCAAAAAATAGTCTATCCAAATGTAAAATAACTTTTTCTAAAATTTAAAACTTTACTAAAAAAAGTTTAAAGAAAAAGTCCTTTTTTCAAAAACTTATTCAAACGGACTCTAATTCAATCAATATTATTTTTCAAATAAAGATACCTAAATATAAATCACTTTATTTCAAACTCATTTTTTTTTATCAAAATCAAGTTTGTAAAATTAAGTTTATTCCAAATTAAGTTTGCATACTCTAAACCAAACACACACTTTGTATGAATTGGCTATCAAATCTTTCTCTTCATAACAATTATTTTTCAAGGTATTATAAATTTTAGATGATTGTAAAGAATTTAATTGGTCACAATAATTAGTAAGATTTTTGGTGAAAATTTCTTAGACCAAATAGCAATGCTGACTATGTCATGATGTAAATGTTCTGTTCATGAGTGAAATATTAAAAAAAAAAATTGCATAGATACAAAATCTATTATACCATATTTAGACGCGCACACATAATAAAACTAATGCGGTCAATTTTATTGTAAATATATCAAAATATGAGATATCATACATTTATATTTATACTAAGAATCTCTGGAAATAATACGAGTGACATTAGCTTTTTCTGAATCTGCAGATGATAGCATGGCAATCATGATGGCATTTCAGAGTCCAGAGGTGGAGATCCTGGGAATGACCTCCATTTTTGGTAATGTTACTACAGAAGGTGCCACACGCAATGCCCTTCTTTTGGTATGTCTTTATTTTCAGCCTCTCCTGTTTCTGGAATACGTACTCATGATCGTGTTTTTGATAAGCAAAAATGTTCCAGTGTGAGATCGCAGGCCATCAAAATGTTCCAGTGGCAGAAGGCAGCCCTGAACCACTGAAGGTAGTTAACTATTTCATAATTCATATTAATACTTATGTTGTAATTTCAAGAGTGATGAAGAAGTCTCACATTGGTCTAGAATCAAGTATGTGAGGGCCATTTGATATAAGTGCAAAGACCTATATAATAATATAAGTTTGAGGACAAATATGGGCCAGCTATTACTGTGGTTTCTCGCTTAATCAATACCCTAAATTTTAGATTCCTCCAATCACAGCATAGACTTCAAAATATCTACCGTATCAATGTTAGATACTTCTTAGTTCTTACATAGCATTGGATACTTATTGGCTTGCATAGTATAATTTTCATTTTATGTTTTTTAAATCCTTTTTTTGAAATTCAAGTGAAATACCAGAATGCTTTGATAAATATTAGTCTTTTATTGCATTTTGAAAGACTAATGCTGACATTAATAACTTTTAGTGACACTATATGTGTGTATGTATGCTGTATCTGTATCCTAACTTTCGAGCTTGTGCTTTGTATTTCAATGTGTTCTAATTTTTGTAATCTTGATTATGGCGTATTATGGTAAAGGGCGGAAGGCCTAGTGTTGCTGATGTTATTCATGGTTCTGATGGAATGGGGAATTTATTCTTACCTCCACCTAAAGCTATGATAATTGACAAGAGTGCTTCTGAGTTTTTAGTGGAGAAGGTCTTAGAATATCCTGGTGAAGTATCTGTGCTAGCACTTGGACCCCTGACAAATTTAGCTTTAGTAAGTTCCCACATGATGCATTGCTTTTCTTGTATGAACTTTATGGTCCTCAACTTCATAGGCTCCTAAAATTTAAATTTGCTTATGTTTATGGTCAGTTCTGAATTGATGGTGTGTGTGACTTTCGTTCTCAGGCTATCAAAAGGGATTCCTCTTTTGCAAGCAAGGTGAAGAAAATAGTTGTACTTGGTGGCTCTGTCTTTGCCTTGGGGAATGTGAATCCTGCTGCAGAAGCAAATGTAAGTGGTCAATTCCTGTTTGTTATATTCCCTTTAAGAGAAATTACAATAATGACGGTGTGTTGAATTCTGCGTTTGTAAACTTGATTCTTAATGATCTTGATGTCAAAAAAATTTATTTTAATTAAAAGTAATTTTAAAATAAGATGATTTATATATATTTTGTACTTTTATTTGAAAAGTAAATTGGACAAAATTAGTGTTGTTGGAGTAGTGCCCAACGTGAAAAGCAAGAATTCTTGCTTTTGACAAAATCATGATTCTCTAGTATAATCAAGTTTGAGTGAGGAATGAAATGCAAAACCAAACATAATAAATTTGAAATAATTATGATTGAAATCCCAAACTTCTGTTTGAGATATCCTAATGCCCATCCAAACATTGTCAAAGACTAATTTACGTTGGACTTATCCATTGATGTATTGTAAGTGATTTATGTGAAAAATATGCAATGGAAATTCACATATCCAATATTGAATAATCAAAATTCAGAACTATACTATCCATTCACTCCACATTATCCATTAAACGATGCACAAGTTATTTATAGGTAAGTGTTATCCATGAAATAGATGGATCCAATGTTACGTTAATTGATCAGATTTCATATCCTATTGGTCCTAATGACTTTATTCTTTTAACTTGAAGATCTATGGAGACCCAGAAGCAGCAGATGCCCTGTTTACCTCTGGAGCTAACATTGTTGTTGTTGGAATAAACATTACAACCCAAGTCAAATTCACTGGTGGGGTTGTAACTCCCTAGCTTGCTCCAATTTCTGTGATTTATTATGCTATTTGGTATGATTATAGCTTCATATAGGTCAGGCACAGGAAAGTGAACATTTTTTGTTTGGTTTCAGATGCTGATCTCCTTGAATTGAGGGAATCCACAGGAAAGTATGCACCTTTCTTGAGTGACATGTGCAAATTCTACAGGGATTGGCATGTCAATTCTGATGGTGTATATGGTAATTTCACATAGCCTTTTGATGCCTAATGTCATCCTTTTTTAAGTTCCATGCCTTTAGTTTACTCATTAATCTTGATTTGTTCTATGCTTTCAGGAATTTTCCTCCACGACCCTGTCACTTTTGTGGCACTTGTGCGTCCAGATCTTTTCACTTACAAGAAGGGGGTGGTGAGAGTAGAGACAGAAGGCATTTGTGTTGGACATACAATTATGGACGCAGGATTGAAAAAGTATGATCAAATTTGAAACAAGTACACGTACAAAAGTATAATCATAAAACAACTTTTTTTAAAGTTTTTTATTATAAATGGAATAGATTATCTTAAAATTATTTTTCAACTAATATATCAAATATAATTACTTTTACGTTAATATTTTCAAACATAATTGATTTGCACATAATTGATCATTAAAAAAAGATTATACTTATAATCAATTATTGAAATAATTTTAATTTCATGACTTTTTTTGGGAGTTAATGCACTGCACACCTCCACAAGAAGGGGGGGAGGGTTCATATACCATAAGTCAGGTTCTGATATCGAACCAAGGTGCAATTAATAAAAGACAGACAAACCTATTCCTAGACTAGTCCTCAATTGCATGACTGTCTCAAGCACACACCAAATTTGAAACTAGTGCACATAAATATAGTGGGCCGGTACCTATGGAGCTACAAGCTCTTTGGGCCCTTTTTCACTTTATAATTGCTGCTCACAAAGTCCAATTTTTTGCCCAACTTGGGTGGATTTTATTGCAGATGGAATACAAGCAACCCATGGACGGGTTATTCCCCAGTTTCAGTTGCTTGGACAGTGAATGTCCATGGAGTTCTTAGTTATATTAAGGAAAGACTGATGAAACACTGAAGAATGAAGCATAGGAATTGATACTTCTTCTGACAGATATGCCAAAGCTTTGGCAAATGAGAACTGAGTAGCCTCTTATATGCAAAAATGATGTCTAAGGTCATTTTCTTAATTGCACTTATTTTCAACCATACTTTGAGGGTATGAAGGGTTCACAATGGTTCTCATCCTTCTACTCCATGGAATCTTGCTCCAATCAATTTAAAAAGTTCATGTAGTAGTAAAATTCTCTTTACATGAAAACGATTAATCTATACAAAATACAGTTTACTCACTGAAGAATTGGAAGTCATGCTTTTTTTTTTTTCTGAAAAAAATTCCATCCTCAGTTTTAAAAAGATAAATTAGCTCCGAATTAATATAAGTAAAATCTCTAGATTTCAACACATGATTAACACATAATGTTTCAGTAATTGCATGGATATATTTTTCCTTTTTTTTTTTTTTTAGCTTTTTGTAAGCATCACATGCTCCAAAAGCACCATAAAAACTTTCCAAAACATTATTACCTTAAATTGCTGGCGGATTCTTGTGTATCTCAAAGGGAACCCCCTTGACGTACCCTCCTCTTATTTCTCTCTTTTTCTCTCCTCCAACAGAAATTTTACTTTCTTTGTATTTTTTTTATTTGGCCCCTCCAAATATGTATATTTTATTTGTTTAGTTTTTATAATTAGATGTTTAAATATTATAATAGATACCATATTAGAGACACACACACACACACACACACACACACACACACACACATATATATATATATATATGTCTTTGTTGAGTTTTAATTATAAAATATTTATTTTTTTTACATACTGTAATTTTTATTTAAATTTTAAAATAAAAATCAAAGTTATAAAATATATACTATTCTTTATATAATATTAACTACTAAATATTGGCATCAACAAAGGAGTTGATGTAATAGTAGAAGCATGATAAGACCTAAAGAGGACCTTAGTTCAATTTATGGGAAGACCATCTATTGAGAAGGCAAGTCTTTGATTACGTTCGAAAAAAATTGATCTCTTTTCTTAGTGATAGGGACAGGAATGCCACTGAAAAAATTGAAAAATAAAAATTAAATTAAATATTGAACCCTCTCTGCAAAATAGTCTAACTTCGCCTCGTTGTTCGCTCCCCCACTTCATGGGATCAAATCACCGTAAAAGCTTTTTTCTTTTTTTTTTTTAAATAACTTTTTCTTGATAAGCGTCACATGCTCCAAAAGAATGGTAAAATCTTTTCAAAATATTATTATTTAATGGGTATTCGATAGATAGAATAAAATTTTATTCTTAAAAATATTATTTTTAAAAATGTTATTTCTTAGAATAGATTTATTGAATATAATATTTTAAATATATTTATTATGTAAATTAAAAATTTAAAAATAATTTATATATTTTCAAAAATACCTCTAACAAAAATGGCTAACCACAGTGGCAGACTATGCAAAAGATGGCCAATGGCTGGTGGCAGTAGATGATGATCAATGGAGAGTAACTTTAGATAGTAGTAGGAATATTTTATTCTTTTTATAATTACAAATATTTTCTTTCTATAAAAATATTTGATTTCTGTATAAATAAAAATATTTTGGAGGTGTTCATTTTTAAAAATACAATATTTTCAAAAATATTATTTCAAATTATCTACTAAATATGAGAATACTCCTGTATTCCAAAAAATGTAAAAATATTCCCAGGCAACAAACACCCTCTGAATGCTCACTGTTCACTCTTCCGCTTCTAGGAATCAAATCATCATAAAAGCAAAAAGGTTCTTCTACGTAATGAGCATTTTCTTCCGTACACTGACCTTTTAACAATTTTTTTTTTTCATTCAAATCTTTTTGATTGGACTCTTTGTGATTTGTTGTTCACATAAATTAGGATCACAACCCACGACCAGGTGAACCAGTTAGATCATGTATCAGTCATATTTTATGTTTAAACATTTTTATTGTTCAACAATAAATTTAATACTTAAACTAATTAACCTATGAACTGGAACTTTCGCCAGTTCAATTTTCGGTTTAGTTTTTAAAATATTGGATACAATACAATAGTTACAAGCTTACTTTATTTAGTTTATATTTTTGTAAGGGAAAGGAAAAAATTGTGATTATTACAATTCTGTCGCTCTACATATTTTCCAGTCGCGACTTGCTCAGCACATGAACAGGAAAATGGAAAAGGCGGGGAGGAGAAAGAATTTTTGTATATATGTTGTACCAAAATTGACACACATTTTTCATACTGATTTAAAGAACACCCGTATCTGATTCAATTGTTCCATCATTCTCCCATTGATTAAAATACTTAACCAAAGGGTCAACTAACCTTGTATCACTCTTACTATTCGCGCGGTACAGAGAGATCAAACTTCAAAGTATAAAAAAGATCCCCACAAGCAAAAGCAACTCACATTGCAAAATCATTGTAGCTCTTAACTACTCAAAAATTGTTCATCCCATTATCACCCCAGCCAATTGCATAATTCCATGGATGAAAAACAATATCATATTAGGGAGAACCACCAATTTGATCTCCCAAAAATCAAAATAATGATAATTTGGTCCTTAAATTATGTTTTATTAGTCTATAATATTTCAATGATGAATTCTATTAATGAATTTTGTTAATGTTAAGAAAATATATTTTAGGGGCTAATTTGTTAATACATTAATATTTTAGGAGCTAATTTATCAATGCATTTATCATTAAAATACCACGAGAGAAAATAGTATCTTTTGAAGCTAAATTACCGGCGTTTTAATTTTTTGGAGTCTAAATTAGTGGTTTCCCATCATATTATGCTCCAATTCTAATAATCTTATAAATATCTGAGCTTCCACAAAGCTCTGTCCTTGGAACCAAACCAAAACCAAAAAATAACCACATTCCTGTGGCATGGCTCAGTCTTCTACACTCCCTCACTTTTGCATTCATTAACATTGATTCCAATTCTCAAAAACTCATAATCATATTTAATTCCCAAAACTCCAAACTGCCAAAAATAAAAAAAAGGAAAATAAACAATTTAAAAGCCAAACCAAAAGAAGGGAAAACACCTAATACGCATCCTATTGTGGGAAGAAGGGTGGGACAGAATAGGGTGTTGCAGTCCAAGGGAGAAGATGAAGGAGAAGAATGAGTTGGGATTTTAGGATTTTAATCGTAGTGTTCTCGAAGGAAGGAGAAGAAGATGGTGAGTCAGGGACTCGAGGAAGGAGATGAAATGGTGAGTTTTGGAGTTTTTATTTTTTTTTTTTAAATTTTTTGGGGTTTGATTGGAGTGTTTTGAATTTAGGGGTGCTATATTAGATTGATTAAATAAATTCTAGTTAACATATCACATTCACTTCAGGTTGTAAGTGAATCATGACTACAAGTGGGCTGCTTTATATAAATATGACAACAGTAAACAATAATAACCGAAATATTGCATTTTAAATATTTTTACGAGAATATGGGAATGATCATTAGTTTTCGCCTTGGAGGGGGGAGAATTGTGGGCAAAAAATTGCAAAAGATTCGCTCTACAGAGAGCGAAATTTGTGCAAAGAATTCGCCCTCTATAGGGGTGAAATGTGATACAAAATTCAACACACATTTTGCCCCATAATGAGTAGAAATTTGACCAAAATTTGTCTCATATTTCTTCCTGTAATGCGTAGAAATTTGACCAACGTTCAAAATTTTTAATGGTAAAATTTTAACGGCTCTCAGTTCACTTCTATATATACATTACAGTTACTTCGAACGAGTTATTTTTCATTTTCCTTGTCTTCCCTCACTTTATTCTAGCTATTCTTCTATTCAATTATTCTTATTTTGTTCCATTTTTAGTTATAAGAGTGAAAAGTAATACAAAAAAAGTGAGAAAAATTATGGATAATAGTTTAAATGTTACTATTATTGTACATTTTAATGGCTCTATTATTAAAAATACAGAGGAAGGTGTGATATTTATGTCTGATGAACCGTTTATTATTTTTGTTCCTCAAACCATGTCGTTTGATGAACTAATTATTATATTTTGTCGAGACATAAATATTAACACTCCAAAAAAAGTGGTGAGAATTAGATATAGATGTTCAGTTTCAAATGTTAATGACAAAATACAATTTCGACCAGTCAAAATAAGCAACGATAGAGAGATGCAAATAATATTTAGGATGCATAGGCAGTACATATAGTACATTACTACCATTGAACTATATGTCGACTTTGAAGAAGTTGTTGCTGAAGCTGATGGAGCAAGTTTGCATCACAATGAAAATGCTCAAAATGCATATTCAGCTATGCAACATGAAGACACTATCCCCAATTTTCAAGTGAGTCACGTAATAATTTATTAAATTTTTTTATTTCAAAATAAGTTATGTAATTTCTTGATTATAGTGCAATTTATTTACTAATTATGAATTAATCTCTTTAATAGTATTCTGGAATAAAATTTGTATATTAATTAATATAATACTTGTATTAATTCAATTGATTTAATAATTCAACATGAATATCATGTTACTTGTATTTAGTTTTATATGATATATAAAACTATTTATGTAGGTAGGCTTCTTTATAATTTATTTATTATTGAATCTTATTCTATAAGTTTGTATTGTTGTAATTAATAGTTTTTCTTGAGTTAAATTAAATTTTTATCTTGATAAATATAATAACTGTGTTATTTTCGTTAATAAATTTTAGTAATTCTTGTTTCAGTATCATATTGCTCAAATTGGCACTAGTTCTTATCCGGATAGATGGTATGATTACAACACTGCTCCCAGTTCAAGTCAAGTAAGCCATTTAATATACATTATTAACACACCTTAATTAATATTTTCATTGTTTAAGTCTAATTAGCATATTTAACATAATTATTAGAATATATATAAATGTTAAAAAAAATTTCATAAATTTGCCCAATTCCATGATTATGTAATTATTTAAAAAATAGTTAAGAATAATTTTTTATTTTAAATTATATTTTTAATATATTCTTGTAAAAAATTACTAGAAGTAACTTTTTAATGAATTTAAAATACTTCCATAATTATATTAATTTTTTTTATTGCTATTCAAATTTATTCATTATTTCATTAGAATACTCACCATTATAATAATTTGAGGATGTTGTTATAGTAAGAAAAAAATTAAAGAAAAAAAAATTATCGGTTAGATGCAAGTAATTGAGTTAATTATGTTAATTGTATGTTTATCTTTAATTCAATTAAATTGTTATGTTGATTAATATAATATATATGTTAATTTACTTAATTCTTTTCAATCCAGTATCAGTGGAAAAATAAACCTAGCCCATTTCCAGTAAGAGGCACTGAGTGCATGGTTGATAGCAGTGAAAATGAAAGTGATGGCAAAAACTCAGAAGGAGAGCGTGAAAGTGGTAGTGGTGATGATACAGATGACGAGCGTGGACCAAACACAGTGGTAGCAGATCAGCATATAGAGGATACTCCACCTTTTATGCAAACTTTACATCTGGAGGCTATGCATGTTCCTGAGTTTCCAGAGTATGTGAATATGATTAGCAGTAATGTTCCTGATGGTGAATTTTATAGTGGAATGATATTCAATGATCGGGAGGCTGTAGTACGAGCAGTTAAGAACTACAGCATATCTAGATCAGTGAATTACAAAGTGCATGAGTCAGAATCACTGACCTTTTACTGTAAGTACAAACACTTTGGCCTTGGATGTCAATGGCTTATTAGAGTCAGCTTCAAGAAGAACCAAGACATTTGGGAGGTTAGGAAATACAACGGCCTGCACACTTGCACTTCGGCAATGCTTTCTCAGGATCACACCAAACTGGATTCTGATATGATTGCACAATATATAGAACCAATGGTAAGAATGGTCCCATCTTTAAAAGTAAAGAATGTGATTGCCGAGATCCAAAATCGGTTTGAATACTTGACAACATATCGAAAAGCATGGATGGCGAAGCAAAAGGCAATTGAAAGAGTTTATGGTAGTTAGGAAGGTTCGTATGAAGAATTACTGATCTGGCTAGGGGCAGTGTGCTATTTTGATCGACATGCACATGTTGAAATGGGCAGGCCAAGGTGCAGTGCAATGTCTTCCAGTGTCACGGTACACTCCCCACAAGGAAAATGAAATGTGTGACACTTCGGCCTCCATCGTTCTACCAATGCACTAATTAGATCTGGAAGTAGATGAAATTTGTTAATACTAGCAACTTCATTTAGTCTTGCCCTTTGTAAGTACCTTTCTATCATATGATGTGGTGGCTGGACATTCCCAACTCGCATGCGCATCTGTCTACCATCCTATAACATTATCATAAATTAATAAATTAGATAAATTTATAATAAAAATGGTTGCATTATTATTGTAAATAACAACAGGAAATAACAAATCGCTCTAAACCATATGACCATAAAAATAAGTATCATTACTTCTATTCTACTTTTTTGTTTAAATTAAATGTCACTTTAATTTAATTTAACTATTTAAATCGTATGTTATTTTTATATTATCTATTCTTTGTTGCAACAAAGAATAATAATAAGCATAATAATAATAATACCACCAAAAAATAAGTTAAACTTCTATCACCGATTTATTAATTTAAATTTATATTCTATTAGCTACTGCCATCTCATGAAATATTTATTGAATATTTCTATTGTTAATGTAATTAACAAATAAATTAATATATTATAAAAAATATATATATAACCTTATTAGATTAATTGTCTAATGCTTTTATTCTCACATAAACAATTAAAACAAATATTTGTTGAGGTACATCTTTAGTAACTCTGCCATTCACCTAAATTGAACCCAACAATTATCAAAACTAAATATGCAGTCTTAAAAAATAGAATAAAACCAAAATTACATACAAAAGTTTGAAAAACAAACATCGCACAGACCTTAAAAAGATTGAATAAAAAAATATATATAACCATTTTTTAATAATTGTCTAATATTTTAAAACTAATAATGCACTAAAATTAATTTCAAACATAATATTACCACAAAATAATAATACCTCTTACAATATTTATCTTATGGTCAATCTAATTTGATATATACAGAATCCTAACAAACTAAAATTAATTTTAAACATAATATCAGTATAAATTTTTAAAATATAATTTTTGAAAATAAATATATTACCTCAGAAATTTGCACTACAACATGATTGCTTGAATCCACTGTTGAATCCTGGCGTCGATTGCGTCGACTCATTCTTGCCGTCTCGTTCTGTCTTTTTTGATCACACACTAAATTAGATCACACATTCAAAATAATTTTTCTCACTCTGACACTCTCACACACTCAAACACTTCTTACTCTCATTAACAAAACCCTTCACTCCGAGAAAATGAAAGAGTGAAGTTCATTTATAGAACATATAATCTGACTATCAATAGTATTATTTCATTTTATCTTACACATGTCAACTCTCCGTCTAACATACTTTTGCCCCCTCCAACTTATTTGCATAAATCATCACCGACAATGCTATTTTTTTCAGATTGTAAGGGCACTTCGGTTTGTATTTGAACACATGTGTATACTGTTTATGTTCATGCGTTACTATTTACGGCTTTTTTTCCTCACATTTCGCCATACTGCAAGGCGAAATGTGCTTCACCTTTTCACTATTCATGCTTTTTGTTTGTGTCACAATTCGTCTTGGTGCAGGGCGAAATCCATGGATTTGTTTGTGTCAAATTTTGCCCTGTAGTATGTAGAATTCGGGTAAAAAAAAAAATATAGATACTACTTATAATATGGCGAAATGTGTATTACTTCCTACACACCCGTAATTTTGTTATCAATCCCATATTCATGTATTTTACATCTACTATTCCCATAATATAATTAAAAAACCCTACAAGTGTCCTAATTTTTGTAATTGTCAATGATCTTGTGATTAATTTATTTTGTTAAGGATTAATGAAGAAATTGTCAGGTATTAATTTGGAAGTTTACTCATAAAATAATTACAATTACAAATGTGATTACAGGAGAGTATTTAAACTATAAAAATTAAACGTAAATTAACTATGAGAATAAAACAACAATGCTTTGCAACTCTTCTAGTTATAAATTTAACAAGACCTTGAGGCCGTAATCAGATGGCACATGGACTATGTTGAACTCAAGAATAACTATGGTGCGGATAAGATAATAGTTCCCAGTCTGTGCGTTTGGTAACAAAACAGCTTTTTGCTTTTTTTCTGGCAAATTAACAAAACATCTTTTTTTTCAATAAAGAAAAAACTGCTACTACAAAATCTGTTATGTTTGGATGAAAATAAGGATAGATTATAATCAGTATGCTTATAACTTTAAGCTAAAATATAATTTATCATCATAAGCAATTTTTTAAATTTTTTTATTAAGAGCAAAAGTTAATTATTTTAAAATTGCGATATTTTTACAAAACTAATCTTAAGTATTAAATATTATATAATATAAACAAATTATTTTATACTATTTTTAGTAATTTATCATATAAAAATATTATTTTATATAATGCAAACAAAACACACTATTTTAAAGTACTTTTAAATTAATACATTTAAACATAAATTGATTTTATATAATCAATCACAAAAAAATAATTATACTTATAATCTATTATTAAATATAATTTTAGTTTCACAACTATCCTAAGTAAAAACATCAATTGCTTCCTCATTATAATTTCAACATAGAGTTGGATTATGGGCTCATTTAGACCTTTTCATTTTTTTTTTCTGATATATTAATAACATTAAAATTTAAATCTAAAATTTTATTTAAACTACCGAAACTCCTCCATTAAACTATTTCTAATGGCCTCATTCAGAACTTTTCAAGTGGCACCAAACATAATATGAAAGTGGACCAAGGCACCATGCTTTTATTGAAAATTCCTTTCCAAATTCGATGACACTACACGGCTCCCACATTCGCTATAAGTCTTATCCTCCTGGCGGTCCTTCGCACGAAACAGCCGAAAATAAGACCTCCTCCATAACAAAATAAAAAATCTGAATATGTTCCTTTAGTTATTTGTTTAATTTCCTTTTCACATATTGATAATAAAAGTAGTCCTTCCTATTTAGCTAAACACTTATTCAATACATTATAACTTTAAGATATAGAAGAATAAAATATAGGAGAATGCGAGAATTCAAAATAAATTAAAAATTTAATTTTAATGTACCATTAGTATAAATAATTCCTATATAATTATCTAATTATATATTTTTATATTATAAAAAAATATTTAACTTTTATAATTAATATCTGAAAATTATATATATAATAGGATTTAATTTATATGTACTATCAATATAAAAAAACTTTATACAAATATCTAATTATGTATTATCATAACGATAAAAATATTTAACTTGACCATTTACTATCTTAAAATTCTTACAAATATAATCATGTGATTGAATAATAACGTAAAACTCTTTTATACTGTCAGTATATACCAATTAAACTCTATATAATAACATATTAGATGTATAAAATTCTTTATATTAATGATGTATTAAAATTAATTTCATATATTAAATTATATAGTTTTTAAAATGAGTTATGTATAAATTAATGACATCATCAAAGTTATAACAAAATACTCATTTTAGTTTCTAATAAAAATATCGGTAGATAAATTAGACCTTTAAAATTTAAAAATTTATGACAGTCCCTTACAATTAAAAAAGGGAGATATTTTAGTCCCTCTGTATAAATTTGTATAATAAAAAATTCTTAAAATTTTTATATAGAGAGACAAATATATTATATTTTTTTAAATGACAAGGGATTATTTATAAATTTTTAAATCTTAAGAAACTAATTTATTTCCTTAAATTTTATTTAGGAACCAAAATGGATATTTTATCTAAAATTATTGAAAGATTAATATAAAAGTTAATTTTTTCTCTATGAAAAGAATATTATTGAATTTTTAAAATGCAGATAAATTTTTGCTAATAAAACTTGTATAGTCCTCCTATCAAGATATTAGGGTTTGTTTAGTTTTAGAAAATATTTTTTAATTTTTTAAAAATTATTTATAAAAATATCACATGTTTTATAAAAAAAATTTACTAATTTTTTATAAAAGCTTATAGAAAAACCAAAAATAAAAGAAAATAAAGTGATATTTTCGTAATTAATTTTAAAAATAGAAACTAAAAAAGAAAATGTCTTCTGAAATTAATCTTTAATATTCTAAGAGTATGTTTTCATCGATAAAATTTAGAGTAACTATTCAAATTGATCATCTAAAAATGTATAAAATATTATGTTAGTCCTTGAAAACTTTTTGGCATTAATTTAGACTCCTGATTTAGTCCATAAATTATGTTAATTATTAATTAAATTTTAATAGAGATTTGAAGGCAATACGTATATGCAACATGTCTTCCTATGATTGGTCTAAAGTTCTGACTTCTGAAAAACAAGAAATGCCTTTGTGCCTAACCAGACCAACCACTGTACACTCACCAGAAACTTCGCTCTTCTTTGCAAACGAAGCCACTTTCTCCCTCTGTCTTCTCAACATGTTCCTTCCTTTATTCCTTTTACTTTTGTGAGCTTGTGTGAGCATGCATGTGTCACCGTTCACATACACATATCTTCCAACCATTTTCACTTTGCTTCACAAATCTCCGAGTCCCTCAATTATCTTTCCAACCCCAACATGGCAAGTTCATTTCATGAACCCGGGAAGCTCATAATTGATACTGACCCTGGCATCGGTGAGTTCATTCCCTGACTTACAGCTTTTTGGTTTGCTGCATATATTTCTTGGAGATTATGTTACAATAATCTTAAAGATTACATGTTATAGTTGTTATGAAAGTGTATGAATGAGTTGGCTAGAATAACATTAATAGCATGTTTTGGTTTCCATTTGGAAATTTCGAAATTTCTAATCATGGTTCGAGCAAAAGTTTCTCTCTAGTATTTTTGCTCAAATCATGATTTTAGAGTTCTAAAGGGAAATTCAAACATACCCTAAAAGGTACATATAAATTGTATTGAAAGTGTGTATGGATGAGTTGGCTACCAAATCTTTCTCTTCACAACAGTTTATTTTTCAAGTTATTACCACTTGTGTATGATTATAAAGAATTTGATTGGTCAAAATAAATAGTAAGATTTTTGATGAAAAATTCTTAGACTAAACAATGCTGACTAAGTCATGATGTAAATGTTGTGTTTATGGGTGAAAGAATAGAAAATTTTTTGCAGAGATACAGATCAAACATATCATATTTAAGCATTCTCATAGCAAGTTGATAGGGTTCAGTCAGTGTATCTTAAGCAAAATTGGTGGGAGCAATTGTATTATAAGGGTGCCTAAACATGAGGTATCACACATTTATATCCATACAAGAATCTCTCGAAATAATGAGTGACATTGGCTTTTTCTGAATCTGCAGATGATACCATGGCAATCATGATGGCATTTCAGAGTCCAGAGGTGGAGATCCTGGGCATGACCTCCATTTTTGGTAATGTTACTACAGAAGGTGCCACACGCAATGCTCTTCTTTTGGTATGTCTTTTTATTTTCAGCTTCTCATGTTTCTGGAATATGCACTCATGTGTTTTTGATAAGAACAATGGACAGTGTGAGATTGCAGGCCATCAAAATGTTCCAGTGGCAGAAGGCAGCCCTGAACCGCTGAAGGTAAATTAACTATTTCATAAATCATAATTCATATTAATACATATATAAGTCAAATATCTTCCGAATCAATGTTGGATACCTCTTAATTTGTTCTTACCCAGCATTGGATACTTATTGGCTTACATGATGTAATATTCTTTTAATTTTTTTCCCCACATTCAAGTGCAGTATCACAACAGTTTGATAAATATTAGTCTTTATTGTATTTTGCAAGACTAATGCTCACATTAATACTTCTTATTGGCATTATGTGTGTGTGTGTGTGTGTGTGTGTGTGTATCATATTTTGCTGTATCTGTATCCTAAATTTAGAGTTTGTTCTATGTATTTCAACGTGTCCTGATTTTTATAGTCTTGATTATGATGTATTATGGTAAAGGGTGGTGGAATCCCTGGTGCTGCTGATTCTATTCATGGTTCTGATGGGCTGGGGAATATCTTCTTGCCTCCGCCTAAAGCTAAGAAAATTGACAAGAGTGCTTCTGAGTTTTTAGTGGAGAAGGTCTCTGAGTATCCTGGTGAAGTATCTGTGCTAGCACTTGGACCCCTAACAAACATCGCTTTAGTAAGTTCCTAGTTCCTAATAATAAATTGCTTTTCTTGTATGTACTATACATGTTGCTAACTTCATAGCCTCTCAAAATTTAAATTTGCTTATAATTGTGGTTAGTTCTGATGATGTGTGTTTTACTTTTGTTTTCAGGCCATCAAAAGGGATTCTTCTTTTGTAAGCAAGGTGAAGAAAATAGTTGTACTTGGTGCTTCTTTCTTTGCCTTGGGGAATGTGAATCCTGCTGCAGAAGCAAATGTGAGTGGTCAACTCCTGTCTGTTGTGTATGATGCAAGAGAAATTAGAATAATAAGTCAAAGACTAATTTGCTTTAATTTGGACTTATCCATTGATGTTTTGTAAGTGATCTATGCTTGAAAAATGTATGTGTAGTGGAAATATGGATATCCAATATTCATAATGAAAATTCAAACTATACTATCCATTCACTTCACATTATCCATTAAACCATGAAGAAGTTATCTATAGGTTAGTTGTTATCCATGAATTAAATTGAACCCTTGTTAGCTTGATTGATCAGATTTGATACCCTATTGGTCCTAATGACTTTATTCTTTTAAATTGAAGATCTATGGAGATCCAGAAGCAGCAGAAACCGTTTTTACCTCTGGAGCTAACATTGTTGTTGTTGGCATAAACATTACAACCCAAGTCAAATTTACGGGTGGGGTTGTAACCCCCTAGTTTGCTCCAATTTCTGTGCTATATTGTGCTATTTGATGTGATTGTAGCCTTATATAGGTCAGGCAAGGGAAAGTGAACCTTTTTTTTTTTTTTTTTTTAATTTTTGGGTTTCAGATGCTGATCTCCTTGAATTGAAGGAATCCAGAGGAAAGTATGCACCTCTCTTGAGTGACATGTGCAAATTCTATAGGGATTGGCATGTCAATTCTGATGGTGTCTATGGTAATTTCACATACCCCTTTGATGCCTCGAGTCAGGTCCTTATCTTTAGCAGTTCTATTATTTGTATGCAGAAATTTAAGACACCTAAGTCGGACATGTGGTCAATGGTGATCGTTGTTTAAATAAGCGTTAATTTTAATACTAGTTAGCATATTGCCTTCAATAATAGTATAGATTCATTTTTAGCTAATATCACATTCAATACTTACATAATTGAAAATAAACACTAATCTCTGCTGCGAACAGCTGATGTCGACTTAAGTAATTATGTACTATGTGGAAAAAAAAAAAAAGAATAATCTTTATCGTTAGTTTATTTAATCATATGATGTGTTCTATGCTTTCAGGAATTTTCCTCCACGACCCTGTCACTTTTGTGGCACTTGTGCGTCCAGATCTTTTTACTTACAAGAAGGGGGTGATAAGAGTTCAGACACAAGGCATCTGTGTTGGACATACACTTATGGACCCAGGATTAAAAAGGTATGACCAAATTTCAAAGTAGTACACATAAATATAGTGGCCGGTGCCTGTGGAGCTACGAGCTCCTGGGCCTTGTTCACGTTGTTATTGGTGCACATAGTTGAAGAGTCTTGTTATTTGGAACCGCAGATAATTCATGTATAAATAAGTGGAGAATTTATTTATATAATTAGGGAATCAAATGAGTGTAGTGTAAATGATAATACTGTCACCTGATTCCCCAATTATGTATGTGAATTCCTCACTTATATGTATATGGATCACCAATGGTTGATTGACACATAAAAATATATGTCCAAATATCATTTTTTATAATTTTATCGGTTCATTTTCTTACATGCAGATGGGATACAAGCAACCCATGGACGGGTTATTCCCCAGTTTCAGTTGCTTGGACGGTGAATGTTGATGGCGTTCTTAATTATATTAAGGAAAGACTGATGAAACACTGAAGAGTCAAGTATATGAATCGGTACTTCCCTTTTGACAAATGTCAAAGCTATGGTGGCCACTTAATTGCTAAAATGATGTTTAGGGTTATTTTCTTTTTTGCACTTATTTTCAACCTTAATTTAAGGCTATAAAGGGTTCATAAAGGTTCTCATCTTTCAAGCTGATGAAGTCTTGCTCTAATCATTGTAAAAAGTTCATGTAATAATATAATTCTGTTTAGATAAAATCATCTATCGGTTTGAGAATTATATGCTACTATATGAACAGGTTACTTAGACAACCAGGTTACTTGAACAAAAATTGATGAATAGATACACATATTGCTACAACACTCAACAGAATTTTCGGAGTAGTCATTAATTTTTGAACAGTGACTCCTACCTTTAATAATTATTAAGAATGGTTGTTCGCAGATTCACAAAGGAAATTTGCAGCTAATTATGCCGACAGAATCTAGTTTGGGGTGGTGAAAAAGCAAGGTTTAGGATAATGGAGTTAACAATGCTCTTGGAAGATGCCGGTTCCGCAAAATTGAAATCAATATGACTCTTGCCCGAGTTCCATTTTCCTTTTACAAATTGTTACCACGTGCACTCAACAAGTTATGTCATGGATGCCCTTAAAATTTGCATTCTTATCCCACTCATGACTCTCTTATCTGATGCTATATCTACGTCCTTAATGTAACCATATGCCAAAAGGCAAAAGCATTCATTGTCAATATGGGACATGAGTGTCATGGGAATTCCACAAAATATGTTGTAGTTCAAAGGGGTGCAATAATGTTTTCTACCAAGAATATTGATGTGGCTAAATAGTTTTTTCCATTTTGGTTATAAATACAATTCATCCTGTAAGCATTCCTAATCATAATTAAGAGTACTATGTGATATTTCACAAGTTTAAAGATGTGCTTCCGAAGCAACGGTACCTTGTCTTTACTTGTCAGTGGCCAACATTAGCTACCTCCATTAGACCCTTGGGAGTGTTTGTTGGAGTCTTGTAGAAAATGATTCAACACGCTAGTGGTGATATTCAATAATTAGTTCTCTTCCTTGGCATTGCATCAACATCGCTTTCATCCGTGTGGAAACCCCTCTCATGCTTATTTGTAATTATTTAATATTTGACTACTTCAATTAAATTCATATATATGGCGCTTCTTTTTGGTGCATTTCATGTCACAGTCATTAGCACATTGAAATTGTAAGCATATTCTTATTATGCATTGGATTCTATATTAAGTATTTATTTAATCAATTCTTACAGAAGATAGCAATTTTGAGAGTGACGACTTTGTAACAAAAATTTTAAATCTAAAATAATAAAGTGAGCCCGGGGACCCAACCATATCCACAACTAAGCAAATCACAGGATTAGAGAATGCAATATTTAAAATGAACACAAACTATAAGACAACAAATTAGACAACAGTAACCTTTAATTATTAAGTAATGGATTATAAACATGAATACTAAACATGCAATCTTGAAATTCATGGTATGTATCTTCTATTCTAGACAGACTAGCTACCAGAGGAGATGCTTTTCCATGCAGAAAAAACATTATAAGTTGAAAATTTCTTAGGTAGCATTTATACAAGACAATCCTCTTATGCCGTGTATCACTAAATGTATGTCATGTCAGTTACGTGTGTCACCATTACCTTCCACTCTTTTGATAGTTCTTACTTAAGTAATTATAGGATGACATCCACATGTCGTTCCTGAAGTAGGTATAATTCGTTGCTTTTAGGACTTCTTTTGCTTTTCAAGTCAATCTGTGTACAATTATGGTTGAGAAATTGTTGGTGTTATTTATGCCTAGGAGTATATCTGGCTCTTCAATGATCTTTTATGCTAAGTTTGAAGGACAGGTGGGTGCATATAATTTGTAATCGTCCACACCTTATCAGCCATTTCGGTAGGCTCAACCAATTATTAATTATGCTTTCAAACTACTCCAAGATATCTATGCTTTGCTTCAGTTCAACCTTTTGTTATACACATTCAAAAGTGCACTTAATATTCCAAATTCTATGGGTGTGTTTAGTTTAATTTTTGCGAGTAAGTTTCTTTAAAGAAGATCCTTTAAAAGAAGTTTTTTAGAAGAATTATTTTTAAAAAAATAATTTTTGTTTGATTTGAATATATCAAAAGTAAGTTTAGGAGAACGACTTTTGTTTATATAAGATAAAGTAAAATCATGCTTAGTTGTTAATATAAGAGTAATAGTGAGATTCCTTTTTAAAAAATTATTTTCTAGAATTAAAAATAATATCAAAGATACTTTTTTCAAAAAAAAATTTATAATTTCAAAAGGTCTTCTAAAAAAAACCTTCTAGACCCTTCAAAAGTATAAACGCACAGAATCAAATAGGTACTTTGTCATCCTTTTCGGCTTCCTCATGTAGCATAAATGAGTATTTAGTCTTCATAGAAACATAGGAAGTCCAATTTGAAACTTAGACACTCACTACAAGAGAAAATTAAACCCCTGGCCTAGAAAAAGCTAAGTCAAAACCAAAGACCAAACCCATTTAATAAAGCGGTTAAACCAACGCTTTCCCATTTTTAAATTTTTAGGTCACCCCTTTTGTGCGCTTTGACAATCACCAACTTCACTGAAGGAGCCACTTCAACCCCCACATAAAATTGCACCCACCCCAACAACTAGAGGAACGTCCTCATTTAATCTACATGTATATATATAGTTTCCTCTAAAACCAAGGTTATGGCATTGTTATTGTGAGAGGGATCTTTCATGTAAAAAAGCCACATACCCTCAAGCGAAAAAATATTCAAGAAACTGACATTAGCAAAAACAAGCCAATTAAGGGTGCATAAAATTCTTGATCAGGTTATTATACACATGGCTTGTTGGTGTTCTTCAACTGCAATGGCAGAGAGGATTTCTTGGAATTGTGCTGTGTTTGTGGCACTAATGCTAGTGTTGAGTAGCTGTGAATCAAGTACAAGTGACTTCACTATTCAGATGCTGAAGGAGAACAACAACAATATCAACAACAGTATCAGCAACAACAACAACAAGAAGGTGTGTGATGAAATATATATGGTTCGTGAGGGAGAGACCCTTCAAACAATCAGTGAAAAATGTGGGGATCCTTATATTGTCGAAGAGAATCCTCATATCCACGACCCTGATGATGTGTTCCCTGGCCTGGTTATCAAGATTAACCCTTTCACCAATAGATCATAGAAATTTCAATTAATGTGGGAACCTGTTTTTCAACTAGATCAGGTTCTTTTGGTAGAGAAAAAGGTTACAGCACAGAAGGTTCTTTGTTTGCAGAAAAAGCATCTCATGTATGTAACCATTTACGGTATGAACTTCCTTGTAAATTGTGCATCCAGAGAAGGCTATAGAAGCATGATACATCAAAGTGGTTATGATTTTTCACATTTTTCTTTTACTTTACATCACTTCAATGTTGTATAGAATATACATTTTAAATTCTTATTCAAAATATACTATAGGTTAAAATCACGAAAGAGAAAATCAGATCGGACTGTCCAATCGGATTGGTTGGACCAAGAACTAGACACTAGGACAGTTTGGTCGTCCTCTTTGAACTGTCGGCCTTAAAAGCTAGTGACAAACTGGTTAGAATCAGGCAAAATTGGCAAACCGGTGCGAACTAGATTTGTTAAACCAATTGACCGGTTCGATTTGTTTTAAAAAAAGGTCAAAATGTTGCCTTTTTAAAAAAAAAATAAAAAGAAGTTCAATCAGAACAAAAAGCTTATTTTTTTTAGAATTTTGATTCTTTTTATATGTTTATTTGCTATATATTCTTAAATTAATTTAAAAGTAAAAATCTAAAAATAGTTGTTATGTTGTCTGTGAGTACTTTTCAAAAGAAATATAGGTGAAGATTAAAATAAATAGATTTTGCATTTAAGATGTTTGATAAAGAGCTTCATAGTAAATGTTATTTTGTATATATTAGTTATGTTATTGTTAATGACTTAATATATTTTTTACTTTCTAACAAATCACATATATATATATATATACTCCAGTCGCACCCTTAGTTGGACTTCTAAATCTTTAAACCCATATTTTGACCAGCTTGATATTTGGTCCGATTTTCTTTATCTCTGGTTAAAATAAAAGAGTGACGGTAAAGAGAATGATGTGTGTGAAATATCTAGATACTAGATGTATGGTTGTATATGCTTTTCGTTAGAGATATTAGTCATAAAAAGTCTTCATCAACCGTGGTGCTTAATTAGTAGGATGCTATCAGGCTAGCATTGTGCACTTGTGGTTACTTTTTCAACTTTGTAGAATAAACCAAACGGCTGCTTAGGATAAGCAAAGAAACTGCTAAATTGCATGGATGAAAGCGCTAGTACTCATTGCAGGGATAATTTCCAAGTCCATATGAGGTTGTCAAAATGGGTCACATTTAAAGAAAAAAAAAAAGTAAAACAAAAATTGAGTCTCATAGCAATGTACACTTACCAATGGCTATGTTACATATCATCGTGTCTCTATATTGATGGCTAACAAGTGGGTACGAAAAAACCATCAATAAATCCCAAACCTCTTACAAATTGCCAAACTCCTTATCTAAGCAAACAATACATGAGTCACAAACCGACCGAAGATAGATCTAGTAGAATGGAGTGATCTTTTATAAGTAGTGAACCATGGCTTGGATTTCCATTGAGAGAGGTACACACATTTAACGATGAAAGTGCTTTAAATAAGATTATTTTCTATATATTAAAGACCATGTAGCCTTTACCTCTACTGCCATTATATGGTAAATGCTATCAACTTTAAAAAAAAAAAAAAAAATTCTACCTTTGAACCGTTAGCCTTGCCCGTTGATGTACTTGTCACGACTTACAATTATATTGGAACTCAAAGAACAAAAAGAATACTATTTTCTAATATTTGGTTGGAAACCAACTTCATTGTTATATAAATTAACATTCTTTGGCACGTGTGTAAATGGGCTAATTTGGATCGAGTTTGAGTGAAACATAAATTCAAACTAATCAAATTTAATTGAGTTAGTTTGGTTTAATTTTTAAATTTTTTTTTCTAACAAATTCGAACTAAACCAAGCCAATATGATCAATATTGAGTTTGTTTGGTTTGGGTTATCGGGTTAAACTATAACAATAAATAATTATATTTTTTAAAATTTTTTTATTCTTATAAAAACTAATAATAATATAAAACTTGATTATGATATACTTATTGATGGTGTAAATAGAAAAATTTCTTAAACAAACATTAACAAAAAAATAAATAAAAAGTGACTTTATTATTATAAATTTAAGTGCAAAATATTGAAAGATTAGAAATTCAAAAAAAAGATTGATCGGATGATTAGGTTAGATATTTAGATAATTGGGTTGAAAAATAAAACATTTGAAACAGAATTAATAATAATTAATTTGATTTTATTTAACTTTAAAATGAATCAATTACTCAAATTAATCCAAATCAAATTCATTGGTTTGGTTGGAACTTCGGATTCATTGGATTAATTCGATCCGCTTACACTCCAATCTTTGATAACATTTTTTGGTGTAAGATTTGAAACTTTTTGCTTTCGATATTAGATCTAACAGACTTCAATGTATTTATGCACAATGATTATGTTTTGGTCATGCATCTGTACAAAATGGTGAATTTAAAAAACAAACTACTAAGATGGGCCTAGGATGGGCTCCAGTCAATAATTTCCGAGCCCGTGTAGACTTTTAACCATAAATTTCACTTTTAAATTTTAAGCTTTTAACCGTATAGTAATCATAAATATTTGCTCGATTTCAGTCGAGACATCAGACATCTCTTTTGTAAATTTTGATAATAATTTTACATATTTAATAATTTTTGGTGATCATTTACACTAAATTATCAGTGTGTTTAGTTCTGATTATATTTTTGGGGAAAAAAAAAGATCATTTCTCAATAGATCTTTATAAAGAAAACTAAATATAAAGTTATTTTAAATACAAAATAAACATACTTATGTGTTGAATCAGTGACGTCCACTAATGGTCGCCTTCAGTGATGAATAAGGTTATGGAACCGTTCGGATATACCTTAAGAAAATACTACTAAACACTAGTCAACTATATATAAAAAGGTCGAGCTTTTTTAATCTTTATTTATTTTTTCTTGAAAATTCACGCTTAAAAATAAAAAACTTACTTATAGGCGTAAAAACTAGGGTGTTTCGTACCACTGTCCTATACCTCAAAAGAGCCTATTAGAGTTTGAGAAATATTTTTTGTACATAATATCAATTGACATACTTTGACATCCTGTATCTATCTCTCTCCTCTCTCCTCTTGCTTTTTCACTTTTCCTTTTTCTTTTATAATTTTTTTTTCTAATCTTTGTCTCTGGGTGTCTGGATGTCCACAATAAAGAGTGGTACAAATAACACTCCTCTTAGAGTTTATCAGTTTATCTATTAAAATAATGGCTTATACTCATGGTAAAAGACAAGCATTTCAGTTTTTCTTTTTTAGCTTAAATATATTTTTTTGTCTCCAACAATAGAGTACTTTTTTATTATAGTCCCTCAAAAAAATTTATTCAAATTTATTTCTCCTTTTTTTTTTTTAAGAACAATATGTGCATATACAAACAGTCTTTTTGCATCCCTCTATCAAGGATTATTTACGCTCATTAAAATGAAGGACTAAATCGAATAAATCTCTTTAGGGATTAAAATAAAAAAGTGTGGGGACGAAAAATTTATTTAATCTTTTTTTTTAAAGTTACTTGAGAATGAGAGTAAGTTGTATTATTATTTGTTTATTTTTATTGTGGTAGTGATATTTGAATGGACCACCAATTCATTTCTTTAATTTAGTTAAAGACCACGTCAAGAGAGAATTCACAGCTATATTCCATCAATCTAAGCCCATGCGACATGAGAGTGGTTTTTTTTTTAAAAAAAAATTATTTTTGGTGCTACAATGAGAGTGGTTTTTATTTTTTGGTTTTTTGGATAGTTTGGTACATAAGTGGCTCAAAACACTCAGACATGAGAGGAGCCTAAACAGCAAGTTTACAATAGATGACAACAGAAAACTACATCAGCAAAAGAAAAAGTATATGAAGAAAGTTCAGCTAAGCAATATCCCTGAATCATGCAGAACACTATCAAACAAGTTCCCATATTTTCTCCTGCCTGCTCAGACCTCAGGCTGGGGATAACTCAGAATCAAAATGTTCTCAATTGCTTTATAGTAAACACAATTGGCTTCGGCATTATCTGTTATCCGCATTTTCTATTATAATCTATATATATATATATATATATATATATATATATATATATAAATGGTGCATTACATGGCGTATTAAATAAACTCTACCTTAAAAGGAATAAAAAGAAGTGAAACTTTTGTTCAGCACCTCAATGGTTTTAGAATTTGAGTAATTACAGCTTTTGTTTAAGAAATTACAGCTTTGTTATTTAAAATGTTTTTACTTGTCCTTAGTATAATTTATTTAAAAATTAAAATAGAAATGATTAGCTAAAAACAAAGGTATAATATATGTTAAAGAATAAAAAAAGATTTTAATAATTAAAATAATCCACTAAAAAATAATAAATCCTTTATAATGTTAATTCACCAAAAAATTATTACTACTATTATTATATAATGTTCTCCAATACTGTGACTTAGGCTGAAGAAGAAAGTTCCATCCAAAAAATAATTAGCTAATGGGTGAAAGAGCCTCCTAACCCAAAGCTAAGTTTATTTATTTATTTAACGTGATACTTATAACATTTTCACGTTTTCACTGTAATTGTTCTTGAGGTCCACTCTATGTATGTTTGGATATAGGGCTAACTTTTGGAACAAGAGGGATTCCCCGGTGTCAAAATTTGTGCCCAATTGCTAAAGATGTAAATTGGTGAAGGAAGAATTTGAACAAATCACATACAAGTAGCTAATAAATCCATGATTTATCTGTTATTGGGAAGAAACTGCTACAATCCAAAGTCATTAATTAGTTTGTGAGGTTCACTGATTAGTTACTTTTATTCCATTATAAATTATTAGAGTTGAATAATCTGAATCTTATTCTTGTAGTTTCTTATACTCAAAGTTAAAGAGATTTATAAGTTATCTCGAAACTTAACCAAAGCTATAGGAATTATATGCTGGCTTGAGGAATATTATACGATACAATTATGAGTTTGGTTTTGCTGAGTTTTTGTTGGTGTCTCTTTTTCTTTGGGTCTGACTTGTTTGTTTTTGTTCTTTTGTGTTTATTGATGAGCTTGGTTTTGTGGACTCTTCTCCATGGAGAGTTCGGTTTGTCACGAGCCTTGGTTTTTTTTACTAAAAAAAAAATAACGTAAACTTTTTTTATGAGCCAACGATTATGACGACTTTATTAATAATGCAGGCTCAATGACAATCCTTTTTGTTTTGGTTGTTTCATTTATCTGTCGATCAGATCACTATCAAGAAAATGTATTGTACTTTAACTCAATCTATAAATCTCTCTTTGGGTAGCCTATATCTTAATGAAAGTACTAGTTAATATAAATTTAATATCTATATAATCTTGTGCAATTAACTCTCTAAGTGATAAAATTCCTGATGTTATTTTTCCTATTATGAATTATTTATGTTTACATTTACTTAACAAATTTATTCTTGATGTTCTATCGAGTTACAAGCAATCAATACTAATTACTATATTTACGTTTATACTATCATATAACGTGCAAGTTTCATTCAAAAACTGTGTTGTTGACTTGCTCCGCAGAGTGCACCGTTGACCACTATATTGTCGCCCTCATTTTAGAGCACATGTTCCGCGATGCTTGTCAATAATTGTGCATGATATTGTTTTTATTTCTTCGGGGGATCAGAACGATTACGTTGAATATTGATTTGCTCATATGCCAGCGGAGCCAATTGAATATTAAGTCTTTAAGCAATCTTACCTATCTCCCTCTCTATATATATTTTTAAATATATAGAACTCTTCGGTGTCCCCAACTTCCCACGGTGATCAACTTAAAAATAGTTGAAATATGCAGCAACACGTTACACGCGCCTAGGAAAACATAAACATCAATGATATCCATCGTTTCTTCCTAGGTAAATTCGGGATTTAATTTTATCTTTTGAATTATCAGTATTTAAAGTTTTTTATATTCTGATTAATGTAGTTCAAATTGGGTCAACCTATTATGTTAATGTACTGTCAATGTGAAACATTTCTACATAATTATTTGCTTATATATATTATTATTATATCATTAAAAGTATTTAATTCATGTAATAACCACTTATATACATTATAATATTCAATGAGTTGATAATGTAAAATATTTTATATGATACCAAAATTAATCTCATAATTTTTTAATAGTTATTTTAATTGTTAAGTAAAAAATTATTTTTATTTTTAAATGTCTAAACATAAAATGTGTACCTTTTTATTTAATCATAAGAGAATTATAAAAAAGGGGGTTTGAATAAAATACTCAAATTATTTTTATTTAAGCTTAAAAAAATCACTTTTATGATATGAATATTTAACCTTTTAAATTTATAAAAAAAACAGTACAATTGTTTTTTTTTTAAGAAATTTATCGAATTATTTTATTTTTCATGTATATCTTTTAATTTAGAATATTCACTTTTTCTATAAGTGCTTCATTTGTTTCATTGTATCTGTCTATTATGATTTTTTTTCATGTTTCATATTATATGTGTACTACCCGTTTATAATAAAACTAATAGCATAACTTTACATAAAAAGTTTAGAGTTGGACATTAAATATACATAGATATAATATAGATTTAAGGAGCAAGAGTAAAGTTTTTCTTGCTATAACCTAAATATTTTTAGGCTAGATAATGAAACTACAATTTATTTGATTACAACTCCATATGTTTCTAGCAATTGAGAGAATCCATCTTCCTCTAGAGTATTACTTAACTAATCTGAAACCATTAGACATAGAGTGAGAATTGAAAATTCTCAATAGATAATATGATTAGTTCTAAAGTATTTGAGCTATGATGATATTAGTCATATCTTAGTACAAAAATTCACATAGCTATTGTATCATAATTTCATCACATTACTTACAAGCAAATCATACTTCACAATAAATACTAAAATAAATTAGACTATGTAATACATAATGTGGCAAGCATAAATACAAGTATAATATGTTTATTTTAACTTTCATTTTTCTTTATCTGCTTGTCTTACATATTTAATGGCTTTCTCTTAGAAAATTCTCATTTTTTAGTGTTGCTCTTAACATCGTGACGATAAAGCGAGACTTTTATTCACGCTAACTAAGGCAGATAACCAAAAATAATCTTATATTTTATCCCTTTACCGTCTTGGGGGTTAACAGCAAATCTTAATTAAATATCTTTCTTTTAAAATACTTATTTGTTATAATATATAAATTCACAATAAATACACAGATGCATAAACTTAAGCCATAAATATAACTCAAATAAAAGACTTAAGTAGCATAAAATAAACAATAATAATATAAAAAATTGATCTCATAATAAATTTAATAATAAAACATAGGATTAAGCAATAAAGTGTAGAAGTTATAAATTAATTCATAAACTTAAAATAAACGAAGTGTGCAAGAACTGAAATAATATAAACTTAAGTAACATAATATTTCAATAAAATTTCTCAAAATATAGAGTTGTTATATTTAAATATTAATTTATAAAAGGACTGAATCTAAGATTATTTTTATTTAATTTCTTTAGACTTTTTTTTATCATGGTTGACTCTATCTTTGTCATCATAACGCATTTAGCACATATAAGTCATACCCTTACAAGGGTCATTATAAAATCATAGTAATATCCATAAGTCAAGAGTCATCATATTATCCATAAGTCAAGATATAATATTCCAAGTAAAAGTATTGATAATTTAATACCTCAAGTTTATGTATATATATTACTGTTAATATTTGCCCCATAGAGAAATTATCATAAAAATTGATAACTCAAAATAATGTATCAATATAAAAACAATATCATAATAATAATAATAAAAACATTAAATAAATTAACTTGATAAGACCAATAAAATAAATAGGTATGATAGTGAGCAATAATATAAATTACATTAGTAGAAATAACTTGGAACAATAAATAGAATGTATGACAATAATAAATAATAAAGAGCAATAATATAAAGGAATAATAAATAAAGTAACTTGAGATGATAATTAAATTGCAATAATAGTAATATTGAACAACTTTAACAAATAAAAATAACTTGAAACATGAAGTAAACTGCGATAGTAAATAATAATGAGTAATAATATAAAAGAACATAACTTACAATAAGTAAATATAGTTATGGTTTTACTTTGTAAATAATTTTATTATCTATCTCTAATTATTGTAGACAACCCAAAAATGATATATGCACACTGAGCTTCTTCCTTTTTTCGTTTATTATCCTTGCTTCTTTTTCCTCGTCTCCCTTCTTTTCTTTCTCTTTTATTTTTCTTCCTTTTGCTATCTTAGTTCTCACACACTTTCTTTAGCTTTCAATAGAATGTCCACTCTTCTTTGATCTTCATTGTGACCTACTCTCTTCTCTTTATATAGAATGTTTGTATGATAAAAAAAGTCACTGATGATGTCTTTAATTTTTATTTTATTAAATTTATGTATAACTTTTCTTCTTATACATTTATTATTGTATTTTTTTCTATACCTACTGTTTGCATCTCCCCACCCCAAATTCTTATGCCTTTTGACATTTTTTTTTCTTCCTTCAAGTCTTTAGCAAAGACTTTCGTAAGTCTTCTTCCTTCTTTTATTACCATGTTACTTTTGCTTCTTCTATATTTCACAAGTCTTTCACATCTATTGATGTGATTTTTTTTTTATGTTTCATTTATTATTATGTTTGAAAGATGTAGAAGGTTTTTGCATTAGTATTATTGTAATGGTTATTATTATATAGTAATATATTTTGAATTTTCTAGTCTGATATTAGAAAGTAAATGTCAATGATTTAACTATTTGATCCGTCAATTATTATCAAAAAATTAACTTAAACAAATTGACCAAAATATGTTAACAATCTAGATTAATTAGATGCATAAAAGATTTTACGAAGGAGGAGAATGTTACAATTCTCTTCTCTTTTAAAGAATTTTGTCCTCAAAATTTACTGACTTGTTTGGTATAACTCTGAATAAGATTTCTCAATTTCATCTTCTAATTCCCATGTTGCTTCCTCTGGTGATAATCCCTTCCAAACTACTTTAAGTAAAAGAATTTCCTTTCCTTTTAAGTGTTTACCCGATCTATCTATGATTTGTGTTATTTAATCTCAAAAGTCAAATTATCTTTTACTTGCATTGTTTCATATTCTATGATGTGTAAAGGGTCAATACAATATTTTTTGAGCTGAGAGACATGGAAGACATTATGAAAATTTGAAAGATTAGGGGGAAGTGCAATTTGATATACAACAAGTCCTATTCTTTTGAGAATTTGAAATGGACTAATAAATTTTGAATTTAGCTTTTTGTATTTGAAGGCTCTGCAAATCCCAATAGTAGAAATGACTCTGAGAAAAACAAAGTCTCCTTCTTCATATTCTAGAGGTCTCCTTCTATGGTCAGCATAACTTTTCTACTTACTCTAAGCAACGAGTAATCTTTTCCTAATGAATTTAATCTTTTCTGTGGTCTGTTGTATCAAATCAGGTTCTAACAAACTTTTCTCTCCTATTTCAGACTAACACAAGAATGATCTATATTTTCTACTATATAGAGCTTCAAATAGTGCCATCCCTCCACTGGAATGGTGACTATTACTATATGTAACCTTTATTAATAGCAAATGAGTATCCTAACTTCCCCGAAATTTTAACACACAAGCCCTAAGCATGTCCTTTAAGGTCTGAATAGTCTTCTCTATTTGATTATTTGTCTGAGGGTGGTAAGTTGTACTAAAATAAAGTTTAGTACCTAAAACTTCTTGTAAAGTTACCCAAAACTTAGAGATAAATCTATGATTCTTGTCTGAAATTATGCTTGTTAGTATCTCATGCAATCTTATAATTTCTTAGATATAAACCTGAGCCAACTTATACAATGGGTAGCTAATTCTTATTGGCAAGATATGGGTTACCTTGGTCAATCTATCATTTGTCACGCATGCTGCATCGTACCCTGAGGGAGTCCCAGGTAATCCTATCACAAAATTTATTGATATACTATACCATTTCCATTCAGGAATATCTAAAGGTTATAAAAATCCTGTAAGTTTTTGGTGCTCCATCTTAACCTTCTAACAGCTAAGACATTTAGCTACAAAACTAGCTATGTCTTGCTTCATCCCATTCTACCAAAATAACTTTCTAAGGTCTTGATACATTTTGGTTGTACTAGAATGCATAGTAAACTTACTGCAATGTGCCTCAAATAAAATCTTATTCTCAGTTATTCATTATTAGGCACACATATGCTTCCCTCATATGTCACATCTCCTTTCTCATCAATTTGGAAATGCTCAATTTGTTTTATTTGAAGCCTATTCTTCGGAGACTTCAAAAATGCGTCACTTCCTTGAGCTTGTCTTATTTGATTTCTCAAATCATATTTTATCCTAAGCTCGCTAGCATATAGACAGTAAGGTTTCAAGGACACAGAAATTTTCAAATCTCTATATTTTTTCAACAACTTATGCTCCTTTATCATCATTAAAGATATGTGTAAGGACTTTTTACTTAGTGTGTCAATAACCACATTAGCCTTGCAACATGATACTTCAACTCGAAATTATAATCCTTCAAAAACTCTATCCACCTTCGTTGTCTTATATTCAATTCTTTTTTATCAAAAAGATATTTCAAACTTGTATGGTCATTATATACTTTAAACTTCACTCCATGCAAATAGTGTCTCTAGATTTTTAAGGTAAATACTATGGTACCTAGCTCTAGGTCATGGGTTTGATAGTTTCTTCATGAAACCTAAGCTGTCTAGAGGCATAAGCCACAACTTTCCATTCTTGCATCAACACACAACTTAATCCTTTCTTTGATGCATCACAGTAGACTACAAAATCTTTCCTAAGATCAGAAATTATTGAGACTATGGTAGAGATAAACCTATCCTTTAACTCTTGAAAACTTCAACATATTAAGTCTCACTCAAAAGATTGGCTTTTCCTAGTTAACTTAGTCAAAGATAAAACTAGTTGAGAGAATCCATGAATGAATCTCCTATAGTAATCTACCAACCCTATAAAACTCCTAATTTCAGTGACCGTCTTTGGTTTCTCCCAGTAAACTATAGCTTTAACTTTGCTTAGATATACTACAATCTCTTTTTGAGTGATCACATAACCTAAGAATTTTATCTTACTCAACCAAAACTCACATTTGGATAACTTGGCATATAATTGCTTCTCCTTCAAGATTTGCAACATTACTTTAAGGTGTTGTTCATAATCCTCCCTAGTCTTAGAATAAATGAGGATATCATCTATGAAGACTACTACAAACTAGTCAAGGCAAGACCTAAAGACTCTACTCATGTAATCCATGAATATTGCAGGAGCGTTGGTAAGTCCAAAAAGCATTACCAGATATTGATAATACCCATACCTGGTCTTGAAGGTTGCCTTAGGTATATCTTCCTGTTTCACTTTTATTTGATAGTATCCTAATCTCAAATCTATTTTGGAGAAAATCGAGACTCCTAGTAATTGACCTAATAAGTCATCTATCCCAGGAAGTGGATATTTATGCTTAATTGTGACTTTGTTTAATTGCCTATAGTCAATACACAACCTCATGCTTCCATCTTTCTTCTTGATTAAAAGAACAGGTGCACCTCAAGGAGACACATTTGGCCTAATGAATCCTTTAGCCAGCAGTTCCTCAATTTGTTTCTTAAGTTTAGTCAACTTTAAAGGAGACATTTGATAAGGTGAAAAGGATAAGAGTCATGTTTCTGGTATGAGATTAATGGAAAACTCAACCTCTATTTCAGATGGTAGATTTACTATATCATTGGAAAACACATCTGAAAATTCACTTACTATAGGTATGCTATTTATTTTTTGCTCGACCTCTGAATTTAAATAATAAAGCAAAAACCCCTAAGCTCCTTCTCAGAGGCATTTCTCTACTTGGGTGGCATTAAGAAATAAGGAATTAGAAGACTTTTATTTATTAAGTGGGTCATTGGAAAAATAAGCAAATCTTCTGGAATAATCTAAGAGGATGTCATTACTAGATAACAAATTTATTCCAATTATAATATAAATACCAGTCAAAGGTAAACAAACAAGGTCAATAACCAAAGATTTTCCTTCAACTAAAATAGAACAATTCAAATAGGCTTGAGAAGTTGAAACTTTTCCCCCTGTGAGAGTAAAAACTAACAAGTCAAAGGGCAATAATGACAAAGATAAATTTAGCTTTTTTACACAATCAATAGATATAAAGGAGTATGTAGCTCCTGAGTCAAATAATATAATTAAGAGAATGTTTTTGATAAAATATGTATCTTTGATCATGTCAGAAGACTGGGTTGCCTCTTCTCTACTTCGAGTGAATACTCTCCCTTTAGTTTGTGGTTTAGGCACAAGATTGTTCAACGACTTTCCATTGTTACAATCTTTGGCATAGTGTCCTGGCTTCTCGCATTGTTAGTAGACGTTTTGACCAAAAAGATAATGTTTGGGGCCATGTGATTTTCCGCACTTGTTGCATGATGGCACTCTAACAGACTTTGAGCACTTCTCCACCAGCGATCTGCTTCTCCTTCTAACATATAGGCAGTAAAAACTACCTTCAGTGAATTCACAATTGCATAATTGTAAAGATTTTCTCTAGTTATATGACCTATTTTTTAGCCAAAACTGAGTTGTAATCTCTATTGAACAAGGGCAGTGTGGCCTTTCTAAATTTGAAGGTCCTTGGTAACAAGGGTTAGCTATAAAGGCTTCTCCTATTGAGTTTCTACTTCCTTCACCATCGCAATAATTGTTCCTATCTTAAGTCTCCTGCATGCGCTATAGAATCATTCTATTTGATTCTGCCTGAGCCATAATGGCTTTAGCTAGACCCTTAATGGCTTTCATGATCCTTGACAAATTATCATTTTGTGTACTCTGCCCTTCCAGGATCCTTTATCCTTTTGATGCCATATAGTCCTACAAGTGTATAAACAATTCAATATTGAGTTGATCAGGCTCAATATTATAAAATTAGTTCATTGAGAATACTATAAGGCATGCAAAGAAGAAAATTCGAGCCACCATGTAGATAACAGAGACTCAACTTATACCAAACACTTATCTATGCCTAGAATGGGGCTCTGATACTAAAAATGTAACTCTCGTTCATAATAAAGCTAATGACACAATTTTACATAAAAAGTCCGAAGTTGGACATTAAATATACATAGATATATCATAGAGTTCAGGAGCAGAAGTAAAGTTTTCCTCGTCATAAGCTAAACATTTTAAACTAGATAATGAAACAACAATTTATTTAATTACAACTCTATATGTTTCTAGTAGTTGGAAGAGTCTACCTTCCTGTAGGGCGTTACTTAACTAATCTAAAATTACCAAAAATAGAGTTAGAATTAAAAATTCTTAGTAGATAATGATTAGTTCTAAAGTATTTGAGTATGATGGTTTAGCAATGTCTTAGCACGAAAATTCATACAACTACTGTATCATAATCTTATTACATTACTTACAAGCAAATCATACTTCATAATAAATACTAAAATAAATTAGGCTATGCAATACATAATGCGGCAAGTATAAATATAAATATAATCTGTTTATTTTAACTTTCACTTTCCTTTGTTTGTTTATCTCACATAATCGATGGCATTCTCTTAGGAAATTCTTATTCTTTGGTGTTACTCTTAATATCGTGAGACTTTTATGCCACGCTAACCAAAATAGATAACCAAAAAGGATCTTATATTTTATCCCTATGCTTTCTTGGTAGTTAGCGGCAAATCTTAATTAAATATCTTTCTTTCAAAATACTTATTTGCTATAATGTATAAATTCACAATAAATACACAGATGCGTAAACTTAAGCCATAAATATAACTCAAATAAAAGACTTAAGTAGCATAAAATAAACGATAATAATATAAAAAATTGATCTCATAATAAATTAAATAATAAAATATAGGATTAAGTAATAAAGTATAGAAGTTATAAATTAATTCATAAACTTAAAATAAATGAAGTGCGCAAAGATTGAAATAATGTAAACTTGAGTAACATAATATTTTAATAAAATTTCTTAAAATATAAAGTTACCATATCTAAATGTTAATTTCTAAGGGGACTAAATTTAAGATTATTTTTATTTAATTTCTTTAGATTTTTCTTATCATGATTCATGAATCTATCTTTGTCATCATAACGCATTTAGTGCATATAAATCATGCCCTTGCAAGAGTTACTATAAAATCACAGTAATGTCCATAAGTCAAGAGTCATTATATTGTCCATAAGTTAAGATATAAAATTTCAAGTAAAGATATTGATAATTTAATAGCTTAAGTTTATGTATAATAAATTTTACTTTTGGTTAGATATAATATTTTATCGTTAATATTGGCCCTTTAGAGAAATTATTATAAAAATTGACAACTCCAAATAACGTATCAGTGTAAAAATAATATCATAATAATAATAATAATAGAAATTAAATAAATTAACTTAATAAGATCAATAAAATAAATAGGAATGATAATGAACAATAATATAAATTATATTAGTAGAAATAACTTGAAATAATAAATAGAATATATGGCAATAATAAATAATAAGGAACAATAATATAAAGAAATAATAAATAAAGTAACTTGGGGTAATAACTAAATTACAACAAGAGTAATATTAAATAACTGTAATAAATAAAAATAACTTAAAATATAAAATAAATTACTATAATAAATAATAATAAGTAATAATATAAAATAACATAACTTACAATAAATAAATATAACTATAATTTTACTCCACAAATAATTTAATTATCTATCTTTAATTATTATAGACAACCCAAAAGTGATGGGTGCACACTGAGCTTCTTCTATCCTTGCTTCTTTTTCCTCATCTCCCTCCTTTTCTTTCTTTTATTTTTCTTCCTTTTGCTCTCTTAATTCTCATACATTCTCTTTAGCTTTTCAAAAGAATGTCCACTCTTCTTTGATCTTCACTGTGACCTGCTCTCTTCTCTTTATATAGAACGTCTGTATGGTAAAAAAAAGTCACTAATAACGTTTTTAATTTTTATTTTATTATATATTTATGTATAATTTTTCTTCCTATATATTTATTATTGTAATTTTTTCTATACTTACTATCTGCACTAGGGGTGTACAAAGGACGGATTGGGCTATGTTAGGCTAGACCAAAACCCGATCTAATAATAATCCGATTAATGACCAGGTCAAATCGATATTTATATAACATATAAAGATTTAGATATTATATAGAGTAAAATCATAAAATTCTAAAAATAAAAACAAATTCAAATAATATTTTATAACATATATTTCAAAACAAATTATATCAAAATAAAAGTAATATCATATTATATAAAATATATTGATTAAAATTTAAAAATATTATAATTATCACAATTTTTTTAAAAAAATAAAACTTTTAAAAAGCTATTTAACTCCAAGCTGAAATGGGTCAAAGCTAAACTCGATCCTATAATTATATCAAATCAATTTTCATAACTCAAATCAACCCAATAAACTTTAGGTTAGGACGGGCTAGCAAGGCGAGCTACGTCATGAACCCTCCTAGTCTGTGCCTCCCTGCCCTAAATTCGTGCACCTTTTGACATTTTTTATTCTTCCCTGAAGTCGTCAGCAAAGACTTTCGTAAGTCTTCTTTCTTCTTTTAGTATTATGTTACTTTTGCTTCTTCTTTATTTCACAAGTTGTTGACGTCTGCTGATGTGATGTTTTTTTTCCTACGTTTCACTTATTATTATGTTTGAAAGATGTAGATGGCCAAGTCTTTAAGCCGTTGAGATATTTTACTTTTTGTTTGCATTAATATTATTGTAATAGTTATTATTATATAGTAATATATTTTGAATTTTGTAGTCTCATATTAGAGAGTAAATATCCATAATTTAACTATTTAATCAATCAATTATTATCAAAAATTAATTTAAATAAATTGACTAAAATATTTCAACAATCTAGATCAATTAGATACACAAAATATTTTATGAAAAAAGAGGATGTTATGATATGTTCTTTTTAAATATATAAAAAAATTATTATATTAATAATTTTTTCTAAATTTTTTCTTATATTGATTATGTTTATTTATTAAGTTAGTAGTAGAAAATATAAACAAGATTTGATTTTAATATAAAGGCAGTTCTGTAAAATTAGTTTAATTTTTACTATTATTAAAGTAATTTAATGAATTTTTTAATATATGTTAACTCTAAATTGACAGAAACAATGAAAGAGAAGGAGTAACTTTAAAGTTACCTTCAATTACAAAGCCCTAAACACATTTTGATAGCGTTGAAGACTTTTTTTTTGGGTCAAGAGTTGAAGACTTTAATGACAAATTATACAATGAATTTTTTTTTTTAATTTTTTTTCGATATATCATATCATTATTCATCGTCCATTGGTGTTTTCGCTATGAGACGTGCTATTCGATCAGAAAATGTTTATCATAATCATTGACAAAATTCATGAGATTTGTTGACTGAAATAAAACGGTAAAATCAATTTATTTATTTAAAAATTAATAACGTGTCGTATCATTTTGCAATTTGATTATAACAAAAAAATTTGACTCTCAAAACATTTTTCTTTCGCCGTCTGTCCCAAGGGCAAATCCAACCGCATTCCTGTATTCAACCATTGAATAGGCGTTGCCATGATCCCCAAATTCCAAGTTTTTTTTTTTTTAATGTTTTTTTTGGGGGCGGGGGTACCCTCTCTTATTTTCAGTATATAAAGCCATACCCATGTCTCTACTACTCTCACGTTCAACCTACCCTCGGCAAAGCCATAATCATTCCTTCATCTTCATTTCCCTTATCATTTTAACTTCGCTTGCAAAGGCTTGCACGCCTAGCTCATTCCATATATAGCCATTCATGACGAACTCAATCAAACAACTATTTTCTTTCTTCTTTCTAGTCCTATTTCTCTCAGGTACGATATGATTATCAATATATATATATATATAGAATGTTAGAGAATCAGAGTTTTTGATGGAATTTATTTGTCAAAAATAATATAGTATTACTTGTTAACTCTTGGATTAACAAGCGAGTCATACTAATTTATTTCATTCAACAACTCTAAAAGTTTTCGCAAATTTTGGTTCAGCGTTTGGTCAAAATATATATGCCCCCTCTAACTTATGTTCCTTTTTAACTTGGTCTCATCCATTGATTTCCCTTGGCTAGAGCTCAAGCTCTAACTTATGTGATTTTGTTATTTATTATTATAGGACAAATTGGGCTGCAAGTTGAGGCTCGGTTGCACCATTATCACGCAACAAAATTGTTCGTTTTTGGGGACTCATATGCTGATACCGGTAACACTAGGAAAGATTTGCCTGGCTCCTGGAAAGAACCTTATGGCATAACATTTCCTGGAAAACCAACCGGAAGATTCTCTGACGGTAGAGTTTTCACTGACTTTATTGGTACGTGCCCTTCACTCTCCCCATTTGATATGAAAAATGTTATTTATTTATATTTATAAAAAAAATATGGACATATATAATGAGAGAAAAGAAAAATTGACGAACTAATGTATCACCTTTTGTTGATTTTTTAATTTTTACCGACCTCACAATGCATGATTATTCTTTCCCCATTGTATTATTTGTATATTTTCGTACTCAATTGCTTCTTACCAAATAGAAGCGCTAAAATAAATAAAAATGATAAATATTGAAAAAGAAACAGCGTCCAAATGATCACTTATTGTTTCTTCCCCTCCTTGTGTGTATCTACATTAATTGTATCTATCTTCTGTGAGCAAATGACATTCCTTATCTATATGCTGTCAAATGAAACACTGCAAAAGTACATGCTTTTTTTGGTTTATAAAATTGTATCTATAAGTGATGTGTTTGGAATTTGATGCGTTGGTTCAACTTTTATGCATAACACTCAATCCTAATTATATATGGTTTATAAAAGGGTGGGGTTCGTATATTTCTCTGCTGGCTTGCTAATTTATATTTCTTCTTCTTCTTCATTTTTTTTCGGATAAATAATCTGGACAAACTCACAAAACAGAAACGAGTTATCCAAGAAGAAAAAGGATCACACATGAGGAATATCCATCGGTCTAAAACAAGAAAACATAATTGAACCAAACATATAGATAAGGCAAGACAAGCACCTACGTAGACACACCATATCCATGATAGCGACATCCATCAACATGAAAAAAAAAAAAAAACTATATTCCTTCTGCTATTATATATCTATAAGATTTTATGTATCTGTCTGACGTCTGTGCGGTTCTCTCTTTAATTTTGCTAATAAAATGCTGCATTATTGATTGCCCAAAAAAAAAAGAACTACATTATTGTGTATGTGTCAGCATTTTTCTTACGCTGTTTTTATTCATGTATTTCACGTTTGAACTGTACATTACATGTGTTCTCGACCACATGGAATTACTAGTATGCAACACATTCTTTGGTTCTCAAATCTCAACTCTCATGTGATATCTAGCTTTGCTTTGGACGCAGACAGTCTTGTCTTTGTTAAATTATTATTAGTTGTTTCTTTCGCATGTTGCACTCCTATTTTAATATGGAGAAATTCTTTTATGCTCTCTTGTTATATTCCTTTCAAAGTAAGGCAAATGAATTTATAAAAATAAGTCATAACCACTACCATCTTATAATTAACTTGATTGACTTTTCTCAACTTCAGAGATTTCGGAAGAGATTTTAAAACTTCATAAATGAATATAAAGTGGTTGTCAACTTTGGAAAATAATTTGATGATTTATTCTTTTTTACTGTTCATCATGTTTGTAAACAAGTATTTATTTAGGATCTATTTAATTTTTATTTTCATTTCTTATTTTCCATATTTCTTTTATAAAATTCTAAAAATAGAAGATATAGAAAATGAAAATGCAAACTAAATAGACCCTTATTTTTAAATTTTGTGCTTTACGAATGATAGTAGTGGACATTTCTAAAGGATACATTATTTTCATATATATTGTGTTAAGTTAATATTTGGATAAGTTTACTATACGGATTTTTTTTTTTTAAACAAGAGGAAGTGATTTTTTTTTTTTTTTTGCTACCTTAGGTAGATTTCTTATAAATTTTGCTTTGCTTATAGCAAGTTAATTTATTTAACTAAATTTAATGGATGTGGAAAGTATGACAATTTGTTATATAGCTTATACATATAATGTTTCTTTTAAATTTCTAATATCAATGCTCATTTTCATATAGCATGGCAGTATTTATGACAAGTCAATGCCTTTTACAATTGATTTTACCTTTATATTGAAAATAAATAACAAAATTAAATTAACCCACAACCAAATAACTTAATAATCAATTTTCTATTTATTAACCCAAATTATAGCTCATTTACAACTTTTCACTAACCCTAACTAAATTAAACCTTAATCAACATCTTAATAGAAATAAAAGTTTTTGGCCCTTATTGAAAAATACGAAAGGTGACTATAAACAGTTAGAAACTTAGAATTACGTACAGAAGATCGAGCTTACTAATATTACTAACAGCAATATTTAACTTTCTTACAAGTTAATTTCTAATTCGGTTTATAAAATCAAGTCATAATCTCCTTTTGGTGTATACTAACTCTTGTAAAAACTAGCTTAAAAAATTTCATGTGATGCAGCTAAGTATTTGGGACTGAAATCGCCAGTGCCCTACAATTTGAGGAAACTGATTCCGCATAATTTGAAATATGGGATGAACTTTGCCGTTGGTGGAACCGGTGTCTTTGATACCTCATCTCCACCAAATATGACAATACAGATTGATAACTTTCAGCAAATCATCAATGACAAAGTGTACAATGCCTCAGATCTCAGCAACTCGCTGGCTTATGTCTCCGTAGCTGGAAATGACTACAATCATTACTTGTCCACGAATGGCTCTATCCAGGTATAAATCAATATTTTAATCATATATATAATTCTCTCTTTTTTGTTTCACGCGGTTTTGTTTTGTTATTTCGCGCCTTGAAAAATGCCGTTATTGTCTTATTCGATTTCAGAACTCATCACCAAAAATCACGAGAGAAAAATATTGGGAAACAAATATACTTGTGTGTAGGGAATAGTGGCTTTCTGATTAAATTAATTAAAAGAAGAAAGATGCCTCATAATGTTTGGATTGGAACAAGATCATAAACCTAGTTTTTGGAATATATCTAATGAGCTAGAACTTGAGTTGTAGCTCTCCTGATCCTTGTCCTAGAAGATTATTAGAGTTGGCTTTGGGATTCAATCTCCATATATCTATTCCAACTAAAAATATAATCAAATATAATTACACCCAACTAGTTCAACTGAGTTCGATTTTCAAAAAATTAGTTATATGATTCCATCAAGTGCATGTGCACCAGGCCCAAATACACTTCCGACAAACAGATACCATCCTCCAATTCCTAAGGCTCAAATCTTCAAGTTTTATACAAGATGTCCACAGCCATCGCCAAATGCCGCACTTCCTACCATGCCAAGCATTATGCAAAGTGCCAAACAAAATCTATTACAATTAATTACTTCTCCATTTCATCATCTTTAGCTGTTGTCTAATATTTACTTAGGAAGACGATCTTCTTATGCAAAAAATCGCACATGATCTAATTATGCGCACACATTCTCACCATTAATAAGATAATACAAAAAATGTGACAAATTAAAAATTAAAGCTAAGAAATCAATGATGAAGATATCCATACAATGATCAAGTCATATCGTACAGAATCTTGTCCCACTTTCTTATGTGAACAATACTAAAGATGCTTCGATCTTACTAACTTTCCATTCTTTTTCATTTCAACGTATGTAGGGTCTCCCATCTTTCATTGCCTCAGTGGTTAATCAAACCACCACCAATTTATTCCGCATCCATAAGTTGGGAGTGAAGAAAGTTGTAGTGGGTGGTCTACAACCCCTTGGTTGCCTTCCTCTAATCACAGCCGAATCCTCATTCCAACATTGCAATAGCACCTTCAACATCCTAGTTGGACTCCACAACAACCTCTTGAACCAATCCGTGACCAAATTGAACCAACAAACCAATGAGGGTAACTCCACATTCCTAATTATTGACCTCTACGACAGTTTCATGTCAGTGCTAAACCACCCTAAAACCTACAACATTCATGACGAGTTGATCCCATGCTGCGTTGGGATAAGCAAAGAGTATGTATGTGGAAGCGTGGATGAGAAAAATGTGAAGAAATATAAAGTTTGTGATAACCCGAAATCAGCTTTCTTTTGGGACCTTTTTCACCCCACACAAGCAGGTTGGCATGCTGTGTATAACAAGTTGCAAACCATGAATGCTCTTCATCAACTTCGTTTCTAAGAAGCTACCCATGCCAGCTATTGTTCCTTATTTATAATAAAGTTTAAGCTCTAAGGAAAAGACTTGCCTCAATATAAGGTTAGAGTATATTTCCAATTTCAATGAACACTTATATAGAGATACTTATAGATGCGTAAGTGGAAGACATACCAACTATTTATCATGTTTGTTGTTGGTTGTTAAATAATTGGTGCACCCACTTGTTATTTGTTAAGAGTTGTGTTTCGTTTGTAATTATTATTTCCAAGTGCCTTCAGTTCCATGAATGCAATAATATGCAAATGGATTGTTATTTTCGTGAAGGAAATGAGTCTGTAATTTAATGATTCTGTTTTATATATGCTAAAGCAAAATTGTTCCAAACAAACTTAATTGAGAATGATGATTATTTACAAGTAGCTATAACGTTACACAAACTCACTTATAATCTTATGATTGTTTGAATTCTCAAGCTGTGATCTAAAATATAAATAAATAAATAACTATTATTTTTATCTTAAAATTATGTAGGTAATTAATTATGTAAATAAAGTTCAAAATGATGAGCCAATTTGTAAAACAAATTTACAATTGTGAGTTCACTATCTTTCATTTTTAGTGCTTTTTAATGCATGCCAATACGAATGAACATCGAAAGTGGCATTTATGAAAAGAGCTATGTTATATAAGCCTGCCAATCTGACGTCTTGCTCGATATCCCCGTACAATTCAAGTTAAAAAATTTATAATTTTTCTTTTTGAATTTCTTTTATTGAAAAGCTTACCCATCCAACGATAGGGTGATCGATCTTTATATCTGCCCAGTATGTATAATTAGCATTTCTGTTATAACAAAAAAATAAAAATTGAAGGAGGGGCTGAAGAGATTAATAATTGGGAATGAAAGAATTAACAAATTTTATTAGCTATTTATACAAATTGTGTCATCCTTCTTAGATAATGTTGATTTGATCCTTCTTAATAATTTTAGTATAATTGATTTTTTTTAATTAATCCTGTTTAATGGTTCTTACTATTAATCTTTTCCTTTGGTATTATTTTTATTATTGTTGACTTCAGATCAAATAGGCTTTACGTCTACTGCCATTAAATATGGATGAGTTATGATGCTACAAATTTTTTTTTCCCTACCTTTGAACCGTTAATCTTGCGGGTACAAAAACAACACAGTTTTCTTGTATTTGGTTGTTATAATAATATAATTGTTATCTAAACAAATATTATTCAATACTTTCTGTTTTTGTTTTCTTTTTTTTTGGGGGGGGGGGTACGATTTGGTACTTTCTGTTTTGATATTAAATCAAACAGACTTCAATGCTTTTATGCACTGCGATGACCTTTTTCATACGAAATACTTTTTTACGGGCCTGATACAAAATGGTGAACTAAGACAAAAACATACTAAGATGGGCTTAGGATATGGGCTCCAGTCATTATTTTCCCAGCCCCTGTAGACTTTCAACCATCAATTTCGCTTTTCAATTTTTTTCACCATATATTAATCATAAAATTTGTTTAATTCAGTCGAGACATATCTTTTGAACGTTTTGATGATAATCTTTATTAGCATTAAATTAATTTAAATACATATTTAATAATTTCTAGGTGAACCATTTACACTAAATTATGGGCATGTTTAGTTTTGATTACATTTGAAAAAAAAAATCGTTCTTTAAAAGTTCTTTACAAATAAAATTAAATATAAAATATTTTAAATACAAAATAAACACGCTTATGTGTTGAATTAGTGACATTCAGTAATAGTCTTTCCACTCTTTCCGCAATGAACAAGATTATGGAACCTTTCGGATATAATTTAAGAAAATACTACTAAACACTACTCAACTACATATAAAAAGGTCAAGCTTTTTAATCTTTAAATTTATTTTTATGTCTTGAAATTTGTAATTCACGCTTAAAAAATAAAAAAAATTACTCATGAACATAAAAATTAGAGTGTTTCATAACACTGTCCTATACTTCAAAAGAGCCTACTATGTATCAATTTATCTATTGTGAACTAATTTTAGAAAATCAACTCTAGCAAGTATATCGGTCCACAAGTAATAAGAAAATAACTACGGGATTGTCATTCTCACGAGGACTAAAGCCAATCACCAGTTTACTTGGACACGTCACTATTCAGACAAACACAAATTAAAAGAAAATTAGAATTTAAATAAATGCAGAAATTATAATTAAACAAGCTATAGAAAATAGGAGTAAGCAATAGATGGAAAACATGTATTAGGGGTTGATTTCATCAAAGTTTCCTGATTTTTATATTAGCCAATTATTAAATTAATTACTTGACGATATCATTATTGATCAAATTACTCTTAATTATAGTCAAAACTCAATGATTTGATATTAGGACCCTCTTAGGACAAGTCAAATAGTTTAATTTCTTAGACTATTCTAAATCTATTCTAAGGATGAAAAACAAGAATTTAATTGGCTACACAAATGAGTACTTCCACTCCTGGCTATTCTAACCTATATTAATTTTTAGTTTGGCTTATTTTATGAAGTGAAATAGCTTTTGACGTCATAAAACCATACATTAGTTAACAGGTGATCGGGCCAAAAACAGTATTAAAAATAGTAGAAATTAAGTAATGTATTGAAAAGATAATTAAAATAACAAAACGGAATGCAAAATCAATTCTTTAATACTACATCTCCCTAACACCTAGAAGAAATTTAGCAAGTCATGGAAAAAGAAAAGAAAACAATACTCAGAGTCATGTTAACTGAAAGAGGCCTGTGATATATCTCTAAAGTCTCCAAACCTTAGCCTATGTTTCCCTCTCTCTGACAATGGATCCCTCACCCTCTAACGAATAAAAGAATTTAAATCGAAACAGAAAAAAACTGATTTCCTTGATTTTTTCCTTTTCAAATTTCATCCCCATTCTCTTATCATTATTTTAAAAAAAAAATCTGATTCAAATCTTCAGATAATCTCTTCTATATTTTCCCTTCTTTGATTCAAACTATATCTTTCAAAAATCCTTTTTTCGCTCTTCTAAATCTTCAAATCTTTATCTAATTGTTCCCTCTAATCTTCAAATTCTTGATGCTAAAAATCAATTTTGCAATCAAATAAATTTAATGAGAATAATTGTTAATTAAATTCAAAATAATTAATTTCTCATTAAAAACATCAATAATAAAGATTTATTTAATTTATTCAAGAAAATTATCATTATGAGAATAAATTTGGAACAATTTAATACACAAATACGGTGAAAAATAGTATATTTTTACCCATTATCATCTATTAAAACAAGGGCTTTGTACTCAAGTAAAAGATAAATATTCAAGACGAGTGTTGTAGTTTTTCTTCCTTTTCTTTTTAAGTGAGTTAGCAATGAGAGCAAGTTGTATTATTATTTATTTATTTTTATTGTGGCAGTGGTATTTGAATTGACCAATTCATTTTCTTTAGTTTAGTTAAAGAATACATCAAGAGAGAATTGACAATTTATTTTTTTTGATAAATAGGCACAGGCTCAAAGAGATTCTCAATAAGAGAGAGGAGACATAAATATCAGTCTAGTATAAAACATGTCAGAACAAGAAAAACATAACAAAATTAGGGATGTAAAAAAAATTTGCCTCTACGAACACCCACGAGTAATACCTATAATGAGGTGGATATGGAGAAAGATTTTGCCCCTGCGGATAATAGGAACGGGAATTTTAAATGCCCGTATGTTAAATAGGGCTGGAGGTAGGAATTATTATCTCCATATATGCGAGTATTTAATATAAAATTATTATTTTACCCTTAAGTTATTAAGTTAGTTAGGTTAATATTATTATTTAAATTACTTAGACTAATGTTTAAATTTAAAAGTTGGATTTATTTGTACTTATTATGCATTAAACTAATAGTTGGATTACAATTATATGTCTATTTTTATTTTAATTATTCTAAGTTATCAAAATTTAGATTGAAAAATTGGATTATTATCCTTATTTATATTTGTTTTATATATTTATTTTTATTTTAAATATATTAAGTTGATAGAATTCAAATTGTAGAATCAAATTAGTATTTGTATTTATTTTAAGTATTTTATAATATTAGAATTTTTATATTTAATTTAAATTTTTTAAATTTTTAACATTTTAACAGATATCTATAGATATCTACGAGTATCCATAAACCTGTAGAGAAATCAAAAATAAATACCCGTACAAATATGAAACTAGAGATGGAGACGAGTATTTATTCACGAAGCAGGGGATGGGATACTATCCCCTCCCCCCGCACCCACCCCCACCCCTGCCCCTGCCCCCACCGTGCCCCGGCCCATTAACATCCCTAAACAGACTACTAGAAAAGGAACATAAAAGAAAAGTAAAAACTAGAAGCAACACCTGTAGATCTGTGCTTCGGCCTTCAAAAATAAAAACAGAGCAGCCCAATATTGTGACATGAGAGTGGGTTTTTTTATTCTTTAATTTTTTGTTGCTTGAAAATAAGAGTGGGTTTTATGACGTATACAAATGGAGCGTTACGCGGCGTATTGAATAAATTCTACCTAAAAAGGACTAAAAATAAGTTAAACTTTTGTTAGTTACTTCAATGCTTTTAGAATTTGAGTAATTTCAAGCTTTTGTTTAAGACAATTACAGCTTTGTTATTTCAAATGTTTTTAAATGTTTCATTACAAATTAAATTATTTAAGAAATAAAATAGAAATTATTAGTTAAACAAATGTACCATATGTGTTAAGGAATAAAAAAGGTTAATAATTAAAATAATTTATTTAGAAGTAATAAATACTTTAAATGTTATCACACGAACAAAATTATTATTATTATTATTATTAAGGTGCTCTAATGCTATGACTTAGGTTCAAGAAGAACGTTCAATCCAAAAAAATTAGCTAAAAGGGGGAAAGAGCCTCTCAAAGTTAAGTGTTTTTTTTTTTTTTATTAACCGTGAAAATCATAATATTTCTGTTTCTTTTTTTTTTCTTTTTAAATTGAGCCGAGAGCATGAAAACTTTATCAACATGACCTCAGCGATAATATCCTTTTTCTTGTGGCTATTTCACTTACCTATCACATATTCCCATCACCATCAAAAAAAATTATTGTAATTTAATTCAATCTATAAATATCTCTTTTGATAAAACCATTGAAGATGGTCTAGTGACTAAGGATTTGAATAATTTTGTATAATATTCTATGTCTAAACAATATCATTGTTAATGTAAAATAAAAAATCCTTTTCCACAGTCGAGATCACAATAAAAGCACTTATTAATATAAATTTAATATCCATATAATATTGTGAATAATTCTAAGTGATAAAGTCCCTGATATTATTTCACAAATTAATTATTTAGGGTTACATTTACTTACAAATTTATTCTTGACGCTCTATTGAGTTACAAGCAATCAATACTAATTACTACTTGCTTTTATCATATAACGTGCAAAATTTCATAAACGCTTGGTTGTTGACTCATTCCAGAGAGTTCGCCACTGATGGCCACTAAAACATAGCCCTCATTTTAGAGCACATGTTCCGCGTACACGATATTGTTTTCTTATCTCTTCAGGGAAGAATGATCACATTGAGTGTTTATTTGCTTATATGCCAGTGGAGCCAATTGAACGTAAAGTATAGAATCTTATCAATCTCCCTCTCTCTATATATATTTTGATTATACCATCCATGGTCTTTGTTTATATTTCTTGGGTACATATTTAGGTTTTTTTGGGTACATGGTTTTTGTTAATTAGGTTGAAAAAGCTTCTAGTCATAAATATTGAATGTTTCTTTCGCTGTCTGTCACAGTCCCAAGGACAAATCCAACCGCATTCCTGTATTCAACCATTGAATAGGCGTTGCCATGATCCCCCAATTCCAAGTTTTTTTTTTTTTGGTTGGTTTTTTCATTATATAAAGCCATACCCATGTCTCTACTACTCCCATGTTCAAGCTACTATAGCTCATTCGTCCTTCCCTCGGCAAAGCCATAATCGTTCTCCATTTTCATTTCTCTTATCATTTTAACTTTGCTTGCAAAGGCTTGCACGCCTAGCTCATTCCATATATAGCCATTCATGATGAACACAACCAAACAGCTATTTTCTTTCTTCTTCCTACTTCTATTTCTCTCAGGTATGATATGATTATCAATATTTGTAACATTTATAAAATGTTAGAGAATCAGAGTTTTTGATTGAATTTATTTGTCAGAAATAATATAGTGTTAATTGTTAACTCTTGGATCAACAAGCGAGTCATATTAATTTATTTCATTCAACAATTCTAAAAAATTTTCGCAAATTTTGGTTTAGCATTTGGTCAAAATATAAATGTGCGCCCTCTAACCTATGTATCTTCCTCTTTAACTTGGTCACATCCATTGATTTCCCTTGACTAGAGCTCAAGCTCTAACTTATGTGATTTTGTTATTTATTATTATAGGACAAATTGGGCTGCAAGTTGAGGCTCAGTTGCACTATTATCACCCAACAAAATTGTTCGTTTTTGGAGACTCATACGTTGATACCGGCAACACTAGGAAAGATCTGCCTGGTTCCTGGAAAGAACCTTATGGCATAACATTTCCTGGAAAACCAGCCGGAAGATTCTCTGACGGTAGAGTTTTCACTGACTTCATTGGTATGTGCCCTTCACTCTCTCCATTTGATATGAGAAATGTTATTTATTTATATTTATAAAAAAATGTGGACATATATAATGAGAGAAAAAGAAAAGTGCTTTAGAGGACAAAAGAAGTTGTTAAAAAAATTGACGAACTGATGTCTCACCTTTTTATTGATTTTTTAATTTTTATCCACCTTACTATCTATGGTTATTCTTTCCCTATTGTATTATAAGGCCCTTTGTATATTTTCGTACTCAATTGCTTCTTACCAAATAGAAGCGCTAAAATAAATAAATAGATAAATAAAAGTGATAAATGTTGAAAAAGAAAGAGTGATCGAATTATCACTTTTTGTTTCTTCCCCTCCTTGTATATATCTACAGTAATTGCGTCTATCTCCTGTGAATAAATGACATTCCTTATCTCTATGCTGTCAACTGAAACATTGCAAAAATACACGCTTTTTTTGGTTTATAAAATTGTATATATACTTTTATTAATCAAGGGAAAGTGATGTGTTTGGAATTTGTTGCGTTGGTTCAACTTCTATGTATAATACTCAATCCTTATTATATATAGTTTATAAACGGGTGGGTTGCGTATATTTCTCTGCTGGCTTGCTAGTTTATATATCTTCTTCTTTTCTTTTTTTTAAATAATAAATAATTTGGACAAACTCACAAAACAGAAACGAGTTGTTCAAGAAGAAAAAGGATCATACGTGAGGAATATCCATCGGTCTCAAACAAGAAAACATAATTAAACCAAACATATAGAAAAGGCAAGACAAGCACCTAAGTAGACACACCATATCCATGATATCCACATCCATCAACATGAAAGAAAAAAATATATATTCCTTCTGCTATTGTATATCTATAAGATTTTATGTATCTGTCTGACGTCTGTGGGGTTCTCTCTTTAATTCTGCTAATAAAATGCTACATTATTGATTGCCAACAAAAAAAAAAAAAAAAGGAACTACATTATTGTGTTCGTGTCAGCATTTTTCTTACGTTGTTTTAATTCATGTAATCACATTTTACGTTTGATCTATACATTATACATGTGTTCTCGATTACATGGAATTACTAGTATGTAGCAGATTCTTTGGTTCTCAAATCTTAACTCTCACGTGATATCTAGCTTTGCCTATGGACGCAGACAGTTTGTCTTTGTTAAATTATTATTAGTCATTTCTTTCGTATGTTCTCTCTGTAATTTTGCTAATAAAATGCTACATTATTGATTGCCAAAAAAAAAAAAAAAAAGAACTACATTATTGTGTTTGTGTCAGCATTTTTCTTACGTTGTTTTTATTCATGTATTCGCATTTTACGTTTTGATCTATACGTTATACATTTTTTCTCGATTACATGGAATTACTAGTATGTAGCACATTCTTTGGTTCTCAAATCTTAACTCTCACGTGATATCTAGCTTTGGTTATGGACGCAGACAGTTTGTCTTTGTCAAATTATTATTAGTCATTTCTTTCGTATGTTGCACTCCTATGTTAACATGGAGAAATTTTTTATGCTCTCATGCTATATTACTTTCAAAGTAAGGCAAATCAATTTATAAAAATAAGTCATAACCAATACCATCTTATAATTAACTTGATTGACTTTTCTCAACTTCAAAAATTTCGAAAGAGGTTTTAAAATTTCATAAATGAATTTAAAGTGATTGTCAACTTTGGGAACTAGTTTGATGATTTATTCTTTTTAATTGCTCATCATGTTTGAAAACAAGTATTTATTTGGGATCTAGTTAGTTTCTATTTTCATTTTCTATTTTTCTTTTTTTTTTTTTTGCAAAATTCTGTAAATAGAAAAATATAGAAACTGAAAATAGAAAATAAAAATGCATACTAAATAGCCCTTATTTTTAAATTTTGTGCTTTGCAAATGGTCATGGTGGACATTTCTAAAGGGTACATTATTTTCATATATATTTTGTTAAGTTAATATTTGGATGAGTTTACTATAAGGATTTGTTTTTTCAAGAGGAAGTGATTTTTTTTTCTATCTTAGGTAGATTTCTTATAAATTTAGTTTTGTTTACAGTAAGTTAATTTATTTAACTAAATTTAATGGATGTGGAAAGTATGATGATTTGTTATATAGCTTATACATATCATGTTTCTTTTAAATTTCTAATATCAATGCTCATTTTCATATAGCACGGCAGTATTTATGACAAGTCAATGCCTTTTACAATTGATATTACCTTTATATTGAAAATAAATAACAAAACTAAATTAACACGAAACCAAATAACTTAATAATCAATTTTCTATTTATTAAACCAAATTATAGCTCATTTATAATTTTTCACTAAACCTAACTAAATTAAACCTTCATCAACAGCTTAATAGAAATAAAAGTTTTTGGCCCTTATTGAAAAATACGAAATAAACAGTTAAAAAACTTAGACTTACGTGAAGAACATTGTGCTTACTAATATTACTAACAGTAATATTTAACTGTCTTACAAGTTAATTTCTAATTCGGTTTATAAAAACTAGTCATAATCTCCTTTTGGTGTCTTCTATACTACCTCTTGTAAAAACTAACTTAAAAAATTTCATGTGACGCAGCTAAGTATTTGGGACTGGAATCGCCAGTGCCCTACAATTTGAGGAAACTGATTCCGCATAATTTGAAATATGGGATGAACTTTGCCGTTGGTGGTACCGGTGTCTTTGATACCTCATCTCCACCAAATATGACAACACAGATTGATAACTTTCAGCAAATCATCAATGACAAAGTGTACGATGCCTCAGATCTCAGCAACTCACTGGCTTATGTCTCCGTAGCTGGAAATGACTACAACCATTACTTGTTCACAAATGGCTCTGTCCTGGTATAAATGAATATTTTAATCGTATATATACTTTCTAGTTCATAAGGATATATAATTCTCTCATTTTTGTTTCACGCAGTTTTGTTATTTCATGTCTGGAAAAAGGCCGTTATTGTCTTAATTGATTTCAGAACTCATCACCAAAGATCACGAGAGAAAAATATTGGGAAACAAATATATTTGTGTGTATGGAATAGTAACTCTCAGATTAAATTAATTAAAAGAAAAAGGATGCCTGACAATATTTGGATTGGAACAAGATCATAAATCTAGTTTTTGGAGTATATCTAATGAGCTAGAACTTGAGTTGCACCTATTTTAATCCTTTACTAGAGGATTATTAGAGTTGACTTAGGGGTTCGATCTCCATATGTTTATTCCAACTAAAAATATAACCAAATATAATTACACCCAATTAGTTCAACTGAGTTCGATTTTCAAAATGTTAGTTATATGACCCCAATAAGTGCATGTCCGCCGGGCCCAAAACACACTTCCGACAAACAGATACCATCCTCCAATTTCTAGGGCTCAAATCTTCAAGTTTTATACAAGGTGTGTCAACAGCCATCGCCAAATGCCGCACTTCCTACCATGCCAAGCATAATGCAAAGTGCAAAACAAAATCTTTTACAATTATTTACTTACTTCTCCATTTCATCATCTTTAGCATTTGTCTAATACTTACTTAGCAAGAGGATCTTCTTATGCGAAAATCGCGCATGATCTAAGTATGTGCACACATTCTCACCATCAATAAGATAATACAAAAAAAAATGTGACAAATTAAAAGTTGAAGCTAAGAAATCAAAGATGAAGGTATGCATAAGATGATCAACTCATATTGTACAGAATCCTGTCCCACTTTCTTATGTGAGCAATACTAAAGATGCTTTGATCTTACTAACTTTCCACTCTTTTTCATTTCAATGTACGTAGGGTCTTCCATTTTTCATTGCCTCAGTGGTTAATCAAACCACCACCAATTTATTCCGCATCCATGAATTGGGAGTGAAGAAAATTGTAGTGGGTGGTCTACAACCCCTTGGTTGCCTTCCCCTAATGACAGCCGAATCCTCATTCCAACAGTGCAATAGCATCGTCAACTTCCTAGTTCGTCTCCACAACAGCCTCTTGAGCCAATCCGTGACCAAATTGAACCAACAAACCAATGAGGATAACTCCACATTCCTAATTCTTGACCTCTACGACAGTTTCATGTCAGTGCTAAACCACCCTAAAACCTATAACATTCACGACGAGTTGATCCCATGCTGCGTTGGGATAAGCAAAGAGTATGTATGTGGAAGCGTGGACGACAACAATGTGAAGAAATATAAAGTTTGTGATAACCCGAAATCAGCTTTCTTTTGGGACCTTTTTCACCCCACACAAGCAGGTTGGCATGCTGTGTATAACAAGTTGCAAACCATGAACGCTCTTCATCAACTTCGTTTCTAAGAAGCTACGCATGCCAGCTATTATTTCTTATATATAATAAAGTTTAGCTTGAGAGAAAAACTCATCTCAATATGAGGTCAGAGCATGTTTCTGATCTTATCAAACACTTATATAAAGATACTTAAAAGGTGCATAAGTGGAAGGCATGCCAGGTATTTATCATGTTTGTTGTTGTTAAATAATTGGTGCACCATCTTGTTATTTGTTAAATTTTTTCATCGAGTTGTGTTTCATTTGTAATTATTATTTCCAAATGCTTTCAGTTCCATGGATGCAATAATATGCAAATGGATTGTTGTTTTCGCGAAGGAAATGAGTCTGTAATTTAATGATTCTGTTTTATATATGCTAAAGCAAAATTGTTCCAAACAAACTTAATTGAGAATGATGATTACTCACAACTAGCTATAACGTTACACAAACTCACTTATGATCTTATGATTGTTTGAATTCTCAAGCTGCCATCTGAAAAAAAAAAAAATTAACTATTATTTTTATCTTAAAACTATGTAACTAATTAATTATTAATTATATTAATAAAGTTCAAAATGATGAGTCAATTTGTAAAACAAATTTACAATTGTGAGTTTAACATCTTTCATTTTTAGTGCTTTTTTATGTATACCAATACGAATGAACATTGAAAGTGGCATTTATCAAAAAGAGCTATGTTATATAAGCCTACCAATCCGACGTCTTGCTCGGAACCCCCGTGCAATGCAAGTTAAAAAATTTATAATTTTTCTTTTTCAAATTTTTTTAAATTGAAAAGCTTACCCATCCAACTATAGAGTGATCAATCTTTATATCAGCCCACTATGCATAATTAGCATTTCTGTTATAACAAAATAATAATAATAATAATAATAATAATAATAATAGAAGGAGGGGCTGAAGAGATTAATAATTGGGGATGAATGAATTAAGAAATATTATTATCTATTTATATAAATTGTGTCATCCTTCTTCTTAGATAATGTTTATTTGATCGTTATTAATAATTTTAGTATAATTGATTTTTTTTAACTAATCCTGTTTAATGTTTCTTACTATTAATCTTTCCCATTGGTATTATTATTATTATTATTATTATTGACTTTAGATCAAATAGGCTTTACGTCTACTGCCATTAAATATGGATGGGTTATGATGCTACAATTTGTTTTCCCTATCTTTGAAACAGTTAATCTTGCCCTTTGAAGTACTTGTCAAGATTTTCAACTACACTAGAACTCAAGGAACAAAAACAACGCTGTTTTCTTGTATTTGGTCGTTATAATAATGTACTTTATTGTTATCTGAACAAATATTATTTAATACTTTCTGCTTCTTCTTTTTTTAGGTTTTTTTTGGGAGTGTAAGATTTGATGCTTTCTGTTTTGATATTAAATCAAACTGACTTCAATGTTTTTATGCACAGCGATTTGCCTTTTTATACAAACTAGTATAGTACTCTGTGTGATGTACTGGACTATTTTGATACGTACTTTTCACATTCATTTATCCTATGACAAAAATATATTTGAGCATATAAAATTAAGTAATAATTATATCTAATAATAAGGTTATATTAGATGAAAGTAATAGATCTTGTTATAGAAGAATAACTTGACTTGCTAAGAAAAATTCCATAAAACAATAATTTATAAAAATTGTTTCTTTACGTAAAACACAAAGAACTAAGCAAATTTGTCTACATATTATAACAAAGTAGTTAAATGAGTAATGAGCATTATTCATTTTTCATTGCATTGCATTAATCTTCCTTATTGTTAACTTCTTCGAACATACGAATTAGAACGTCATCCATCTAATCATCATCTCCTAAAAGGCAATACTTTTTTGGGTACAAATAAATCAAATTATATGTTATAAAAATTTTGTTCTGATTGAGCAATAGTATGACTATTATCATTATATTTTAGCATTTTGACGGTATTTTATAATAGAATGCATTTTTTATAATATTGTATTCCAACAAAATTGACGTTAACCTTAAAATTCCAATTTCACAATTTCTGGTTTTCGATTTTAGCATTGCATGTTGCTCCCCTATGTGGTAGCGGAGCACATGCAACAAATGTGGAAATAAAAAATTCTGATTTAAGAGTTTCTGATTTTAGTGTTGCAAGCGATAGCAGAGCACATGCAGCGGAATACAGAAATCAAAGAGAGAGGGTAAGGAGAGTTTCTGATTTCCAATTTTAATATGCAACACTGAAACCCAAATTTGATTGGCAGCAGAATGCAGCAATAAAGTACATGTAGTAGAGAAGAACTCAGAACTCGCATCAAGTCTAGTTTTAGCTTACTCATTTTCTGAACTTGCATCAAATCGAATCTTGAACCTCGCTTCAAAGAAGGACTTTGATATGACCTCATAACTCACTCTGATACCATAACAAGCTAGAACTCCGAAGGGAGAGAAAATAAGAAGAGAAAACTATATATGGGAACTGACAAAAAAAATGTAGTGGGATCATGAATTCGAAAATTGGAAACCACTCGAGGAAGCTTATTTCACGGTGCAATGTAATTGGAACATGAAGACGACAATGAAATCGAAAATTGGAAGCTATAGTAAAGAAGCTCAACATTTTCCATAGTTTTTGATTTCTGATTCAAATTACACCGCACCATGAAATGTTGAGCTTCTTCGTGACGGTTTCCGATTTCCATTTCTAGTGTTGCATTGTTGCTGCTAATGCAGTAGCAGAGCACATGCAATGGATAGGAGCTCGAAACTCGCATCAAGTCTAGTCTTAGTTTCCTCATCTTTTGAATTCACATCAAACCAAAGCTCGAAACTCGCTTTAAAGAAGGACTCAAATATGAACTCAAAACTCAATCTGATATCACAACAATGCTACAACAATAGAACTCTGAAGGGAGAAAGAATGAGAAAAAAGAACTATGTACGAGGACTAACAAAAGAAATGCAGAGGGATCATGAAATTGGAAATCGGAAACCACTCGAGGAAGCTTAGTTCATGGTGTAGTGTAATCAGAACTCGAAGATGGCAATGAAATCGGCAATTGGAATCTATCACAAAGAAACTCAACATTTCCCATAGTTTTCGATTTCCGATTCAGATTTCACCACACAGTGACATGTTGAGCTTCTTCGCGATGGTTTCTGATTATCGATTTCAGTGTTGCACTGTTGCTCCCTATGCGGCAGCAGAGCACACGCAATGGAGAGGAACTCGGAACTTGTGTTGAGTCTACCCTCAATTTTCTCATTTTTTGAACTTGTATCAAACCAGATCTCAGAACTTGCTTCAAAGAAGGACTCGGATATGAACTCGAAATTTGCTCTGATACCATAACAATGCTACAACTTCGAAAGGAGGGAGAATGAGAAGAGAGAACTATGTACGAGGATTGACAAAAAAAAATGCAGTGGGATCATGAAATTGAAAATCAAAAATCACTCGAGGAAGCTCATTTCACAGTATAGTGTAATCGGAACTCGAAGACGGTAATGAAATTGGAAATCGAAAGTTATCATGAAGAAGCTCAACATTTCCCATAGTTTTCGATATCTGATTCAGATTACACCGCATAGTGAAATGTTGAGTTTCTTCACGACAGTTTCTAATTTTTTATTTTAGTGTTGCACTATTACTCCCCATTTGGCAATAGAGCACATGCAATGGAAAGAAATTTGGAACTCACATCAAATCTAATTTCAATTTTCTCATCTTTTAAATTCACATCAAATCAGAAGTGGGAACTCACTTCAAATAAGGACTCAGAGACGAACTTGGAACTCGCCCTAATAACTATGCACAGGGACTAATAAAAAAAAATGCAGTGGGACCATTGAAAAGAAGCCAACACGCGCTTTTGACATAGAAGAGGATTAGTGGGCGCAAAAAAAAAAAAGGTACGACCCCAGTGGGAAAAAAATGGGGCGTTGACTGTTTTAGTAGGGGAGAGGAATAGTTTGTTTTGGGGCCTGATACAAAATGGTGAACTAAGGCAACAATACCCTAAGATGGGCTTAGGATATGGGCTTCAGTCATTATTTTCTGAGCCCGTTTAGAATTTCAACCATAAATCTCGCTATTCAATTTTTTTTTTTTACCATATATTAATCATAAAATTTGCTTAATTCAGTCTAGACATATCTTTTGAATATTTTGATAATAATTTTTATTAACATTAAATTAATTTAAATACATATTTAATAATTTCTAGGTGAACCATGTACACCAAATTATGGTCATGTTTAGTTTTTGATTACATTTGAAAAAAAAAACTCTTTTTTTAAAAGTTCTTTACAAATAAAATTAAATATAAAATATTTTAAATACAAAATAAACACTTATGTGTTGAATTAGTGACATTCAGTAATAATCTTTCAACTCTTTCGGCGATGAACAAGATTATGGAACCTTTCGGATATAATTTAAGAAAATACTATTAAACACTACTCAACTGTACATAAAAAGGTCAAGGTTTTTAATCTTTAATTTTATTTTTATGTCTTGAAATTTGTAATTCACGCTTAAAAATAAAAAATTACTCATGAACGTAAAAAGTAGAGTGTCTCATAGCACTGTCCTATACCTCAAAAGAGCCTACTATGCATCAGTTTATCTATTAAAATAAGGACTTTGTACCCAAGTAAACGACAAATATTCAAGACAAGTATTATAGTTTTTCTTCCTTTTCTTTTTACGTTAGTTCGGAATGAGAGCAAGTGGTATTATTATTTATTTATTTTTATTGTGGTAGTGGTATTTGAATTGAGCAATTCATTTTCTTTAATTTAGTTAAAGAATACATCAAGAGAGAATTGACAATTTATTTTTCTCGATAAATAGGCACAGGCTCAAAGAGATTGTCATTAAGAGAGAGGAGGCGTAAATACCAGTCCAGTATAAAATATATCAGACCAGAACAAGAAAAACAGAACAGAATACTAGACAAGCAACATAAAACAAAAATAAAAACCAGAAGCAACACCCGTGGATCTGTACTTGGCCTTCAAAAATAAAAAATAGTAGCCCATGTGATGTTAGAGTGGGTTTTTCTATTCTTTTATTTTTTGTTGCTAGAAAATAAGAGTGAGTTTTATGATCCATATAAATAGTGCATTACATGGCGTATTGAATAAATTCTACCTAAAAAGGACTAAAAATAAGTTAAACTTTTGTTAGTTACTTCAATGCTTTTAGAATTTGAGTAATTACAAGCTTTTGTTTAAGACAATTATAGCTTTGTTATTGCAAATGTTTTTACGTATTTGAGTACAAATTATTTAAGAATTAAAATAGAAATTATTAGTTAAACAAATGTATCATATGTGTTAAAGAATAAAAAATTTAATAATTAAAATAATTTATTTAAAAGTAATAAATACTTTAAACGTTATCACACTAACAATATTATTATTATTATTATTATTATTAAGGTGCTCTAATGCTATGACTTAGGTTCAAGAAGAAAGTTCAATCCAAAAAAATTACCTAAAAGGGGGAAAGAGCCTCTCAAAGTTAAGTGTTCTTTTTTTAAAAAAAAAAAAATTAACCGTGAGACTCATAATATTTCTGTTTCTTTTCTTCTTCTTCTTCTTCTTTTTTTTTTTCAAATCGAGCCGAGTGCATGAAAACTTTATCAACACAAATTCAGCGATAATATCCTTTTTCTTGTGGTTATTTCACTTATCTATCACATATTCTCATCACTGTCAAAAAAATGTATTGAACTTTAATTCAATCTATAAATATCTCTTTTGATAAAACCATTGAGAGAGTCTAATGGTGAAGAATTTAGGTTATTTGCATAATTAGATCCTAAGTTTAAATTTTGTTGCTGCTTATGTAATAAAAAAAAAAATTCTCTTACCACAATCCAGATCTCAATAAAAGCACTTATTAATATAAATTTAGGCGTTTGTTTGTGCTTTTTTAACGTAAAAAATCACTTTTTTCACTAAAAAAAGTAGTTTTTATATATTTAGATAATTTTTTAAAAATAATTAGATTCTCAAAAAAAATTATTTTTAATTTTTTTGAAGAAGCTGAAAAAAGTAACTTTTAAAAAAAATTAATTTTCAACTTTTTTAATTATATATAAAATTTAAGTTTTAAAATTATTTTTTTAAAAATCTAAAATAAATACACCCTTAATATCTATATAATATTGTGAATAATTCTAAGTGATAAAATCCCTGATGTTATTTCACAAATTAATTCCTATTGTGAGTTATTTAAGGTTACATTTACTAACAAAATTATTCTTGATTCTCTAATGAACTACGAGCAATCAATACTAATTAGTACTTGCTTTTATCATACGACGTGCAAAATTTCACAAACACTGTGTTGTTGACTCGTTCCAGAGAATTCGCCATTGATGACCACTAAAACCTAGCCCTCATTTTCGAGCACATGTTCCGCGTACACGATATTGTTTTCTTATCTCTTCAGGGAAGAATGATCACATTGAATGTTTATTTGCTTATATGCCAGTGGCGCCAATTGACCATAAAAGTGTACAATCTTATCAATCTCCCTCTCTCTATATATATTTTAATTATACCAACCATGGTCTTTGTTTAGATCTTTTGGGTACATATTTAGGTTTTTTTGGGTACATGGTTTTTGTTAATTAGGTTGAAAAAGCTTATAGTCATAAATAATTATTTTTTACAATCCAACTATTACAAAGTGTAGATTATATCCTCGATTTTCCACGGCCATCTTTAGAAAGAATAGTTTATCAAAAAATTAAAAAGAACAGTTAAAGTATGCAGTAACACGTTACACGTGCCTAGAAAAACACAAACACCAATGAGACCCGTCGTAAACGTATTATTTTTTACTAAATATTAAGAGAATTATAAAAAAATTAAAGAAAATACTTAGTTACTTTCATTTAAGCTTAAGAAAATCTCTTCTATGTCATATCCCAAAAAAAAAAAAAAACCTCTTGTATGATATTACTCTTTGACTTTTTTTCAAAAAGTAGTTTTTCAATTCATAAAAACAATACAATTATTTTTGTTTCTAACTACTTTTCAAAAAGTTTATCAAATTATCTTCATTTTTATGCATATTTTTAATTAAAAAGTACATTTTTTTTTCAAAAGAGAAATAGCTTCAAACGTTCCTTCAATTGCAAAACAATGTCGCCAACACATTTTAATATTACGTATGAGCAGAGTTGAAGACTTAATCACAAATTACAATTAATAATTTTTATTGGTGGTCATAATAGACCGGGCCAGGTTTTCAAATCATTCTCATCACTTTCCTTCCGTGTTTTTCCCAATGTAGCCCAACGACAAATCTACCCACATTCATATATTCAACCATTGAATTGGCGTTGCCATCATGATCCTCCAATTCCATGTGGGAGGCCACATTTGTACCTTTCTCATTTTCACTATATAAAGCCATATCCATGTCTCTACTTCTCTCACGTTTTACCTACCAGTTCATTTCTCCTTTCCCTCAACAAAGCTATAACCATTCCTTCAATTTCATTTCCCTTCTTTTAAATTCATTTGCAGAGGCTTGCACGCCTATCTCATTCATATTCATTCATGATGAACTCACTCAATCAATTATTTTCCTTCTTCCTCCTAGTTCTAATCCTCCCAGGTATGATATGATCATATCAATATTCATAACATATAAAAAAAAAAATCTAAGAACCAAAGTTTTGTCAAAATTTATTTACTAGACATGATATATATGTTAACTTTGAATAAATAAGTACGTCATATCAATTTATTTCGTTCAACAAACATAAATTCAGTATTATATTGGTCGTATTATATATGCCTTCTCTAACCTATGGTCCTCTTAAACTTGGTCTCATCTATTGATTTTCCTTGACTAGTTCTTCAAGAGCTCAAATCTTTAACTAATTATATGATTTTGTTATTCATTATTATTGGACATATATACAGGGCTGCAAGCTGAGGCAAGGTTGCGCCATTACCACCCAACAAAATTGTTCGTTTTTGGAGATTCATATGTTGACACTGGAAACACTAGGAAAGATGTGCAGGGTTCCTGGAAAGAACCTTATGGCATAACGTTTCCCGGAAAACCAGCTGGAAGATTTTCTGATGGAAGAGTTTTCTCCGACTACATTGGTATGTGCCTTCCACTATCTCTATTTGATGTGCTTTCAACTGAAAACACTGAAAAAGTACATGCTTTTTTGGGTTTACAAAGTCATATCTATATATCTTTTGCTTTTTTCAATCAAAGGAAAGTGATGTGTTTGGAATTTGATGGGTTCGTTCAACTCCTATGTATAATACTCTATACCAAGTTTAGTTTATAAAAGGCGAGGGTGGGGTTGGTATATTTCTCCGCTGGCTTGTAACTTTATCTTTCTTGCACTATTGTCTATAAGATTTTATGCATCTGTATGGCGCTTGTGCGGTTCTTTCTTTTGCTAATAAAATGCTACAATGAAAAAAAATGCTACGTTATATTATTTGTTTCCGATACGTAGAAAAAAGTAAAATGGTTGCTTAAGGTCAAAATACGCATATCAGCACATGTGAGCCATGTTACATTATATTATTGATTGCAAAATAAAAAAAGGGCATATAATTGTGCTTATGTCAGCATTTTTTCTGTTTCTTTACGCTGTTTTCGTTCTTGGAATAATGTTTCACGCTTGATCTGTACATTATACATGTGTACTCGATCACATGGAATTAGGACATTCTTCACTGCTCAATTCTCACGCGATATCAAGCTTTGGGGACAGAAACTTTTGTCTTCATTATTATGATTAGTCGTTTCTTTCGTATATAGCCTCTTGTTTTTATCACTCACACTTTATGTACACTGCCATGATGTTTTTACACTTTGGGATTAATTGGGAGTGTTGAAGGAACAAAGTAGAGTAGTTTATAATACAGTGGTTAGGATGAGAGTGAAAATGTAGCGGAATATCATTTTATTGTTTAGAAGTATATAAGTGCCTTTCCATCGGAGACATGTTATTTGAAGTTAAAATATGGACATTAAATAAAAAATTTATAATTCAAGTAGGTATAAAATATAATAACATAGGACTTTGTTACAATATTTTATGTTTAAAAAATGTTTAATTTAATTACTATATATAAGTGTCTTATTTAATGTTCTCATTCTATATATTAAAAAAAAAAAATTCATCATGTAGAAGTTACAACAATAATTAGAGGTAGATTTTAGTTGAACAAGCACTCGGACTTACTATCTGAAAAAGCGGCTTAATATATATTATTAATTTATGCCGTGCCATTAACAACTTAATTAACCCTCGTTTGGCATAACAAAACAGCTTAATATGGCTTTGCGATATATCACTATTTTTCTTATTCCGAGAAGCTTTTATCACCACTGGTTCTATCCTTTCTGGACGCTGCAGTTTTGCCTGTGAAAGTAAAAGCATTGCCGTATGTACCAGGATCTCTCTTAATTTTCTTAATTATTAATCCTCTCAATCCTTTCTTATAAGTCATAATTAATGTTTTAAAAATAAAACCGAATTGATTGATTAAACTTGTTAGACTATGAAACAGTTATATTCAATCACAGTTTAATTATAATTTAATTAAAAATTTAAGTAGTTAAACTAATTAAATCATGAGCCAAACATCTTAACCATTTGATTTCTTATTCAGTTTTTTTCAGAAAATTAGTGATATACTCTTTTTGTTTGTTGTACACTAACCCATGTGACAATTTATTAATAAAAAACCTCACGTAACTAATTAAATCATGAACCAAACATCTTACCATCTAATTCAGTTTTTAAAAATAAGTAATAGCCTCTTTTAATTGTGTGTCTTAATTATATAATAACTCATGTAACAACTAATCAATTAAAAACTTCTGCGATGCAGCTAAGTATTTGGGGCAGAAATCACCAGTGCCCTACAACTTGAGGAAACAGTTTCCTAAGAAGTTGAAATACGGGATGAACTTTGCTTATGGTGGTACCGGTGTCTTTGATACATCATCTATATACCCAAATATGACAATCCAAATTGATTTCTTTGAGCAAATCATCAAAGACAAAGTGTACAGAGCTTCAGCTCTCGGCAACTCGGTGGCTTACGTCTCCGTAGCTGGAAATGACTACGATCATTACTTGTCCTTTAATGGCTCTGTACAGGTAAATCAATATTGGAATCATCTATGTTATTAATATATAATTTCTAGTTTTTACGGGTAATTCTCTCATTTATTCTTTTCCACTTCACAAACTTCTGTTATTTCTTGTCTTGAAAAAGATTAATGTTAATGTCTTATTCTTTTTCAGAACTAACCAGCAAAAATCATGACAGAAAAATGTTGGGAAACAAATATATTTGTGTGTATGGAGTAGGAATACTCACATTAAATTGATTAAAAGAAAGAAGATGCCTAATAATGCTAGGATTGGATCAAGATCATGAAACCTAGCTTTTTTTCTTATATATATTGCTACTATGCCTAACCCAATGGAAAATACTAAAAAAAAGAAGAGTGACGTTGGATAGGTAAAATCATTTGCTATAATTTATCCAAATTTGAAAAAGATGGTATTATAAGTCAAACAAATAAAAAAAAACTAACTATTTATTTAAAAATTAAAAATAATATCACATCATGCATCCTAGCTAATAAAAATTTTGAACAAAATTTTGCCCATTTGTTTATATGATCAGTATTAAAGATGCTTTGACCTTACTAACTTTTCACTCTTTTCATTGAATAACCTAGGGTTTCCCATCTTTCATCGCCTCAGTGGTTAATCAAACCACCAAGAACTTAGTCCGCATCCAGAATTTGGGAGTGAAGAAAATTGTAGTGGGTGGCCTACAACCCCTTGGTTGCCTTCCTTTCATCACAGTCGAGTCCTCATTCCAACATTGCAATAGCACTTTCAACGACCTAGTTGGTCTCCACAACAACCTCTTGAACCAATCAGTGACCAAATTGAACCAACAAACCAGGGGTCACTCCACAATCCTAATCCTTGACCTTTATGACACTTTCTCTTCAGTGCTTAACCACTCTACAACCTACAACATTCACAACGTGTTAACCCCATGCTGTGTTGGTATAAGCCAAGAGTATTCATGTGGAAGTGTGGACGAGAACAATGTGCAAAAATATAAGGTTTGTGATAAACCGAAATCAGCTTTCTTTTGGGACACTTTTCACCCCACACAAGCAGGTTGGCATGCTGTGTATAACAAGTTGCAAACCATGAATGCTCTTCATCAACTTCGATACTAGAAGGAAGCTATATATATATGATCATCAGCTTTTATTTGTTTATTGTTTAATTGATAAATTGGTGCACCCACTTGTTATTTGTTAATTTTTCCTCAAATTGATTGTGTTTTCGTTTGTAATTCTTTATTATTCCAAATGCACTTATGGGTGAAATGTGCAAATGGATTGTTCTTTTCGTGAAGGTAATGAATATCTATGTTAATGAATCTGTTTTGTAATTATTGTTATTTTATGCTAAATCGAAATTGCTCCAGACAAACTTAACTGAGAATGATGATTGCACTTACAAGTGGTTAGTGATAATAGAAGTAGATTATCACGTTACACAAACTCACTTGTAATATTACGAAGTTTGAATTCTAAAACAGTGTTTCTTGAAAAAAAATTTGCTTATTATTTTTAACTTAAAATTATGTGAGTAATTACATAAATAAAATTCAAGATGATGATTCAATTTCAAACAATAAAATTGTGAGTTCAATATTTTCCCTTTTTTAGCCCTTCTGTATGAATACCAATACGAATGACAATTGAAAGTGACTTGTATTAAAACAATTAAAAAATTAATACTTACCTAATTTTACATTAGAAATTATTTACTAATTTAATATGGGAGAAAGGCATCGCTTGGATGTAGCTGCCTGAATTTGGCGATGCCTATCCCGAGGAGTAGTTTTCCCGTGATCTTTTAATAACTTTTATCCGCATTTTTGGTTTTAGAAAATGACATATGGATTGGATGTTGATCCACATCCCACAAATTGGGTTAACTTTTTCACCCAACTCTACACGTTAATAGTTAGTTGAATTGGACATTTCTGCAGGTGGGTAGCGGGTTGGGCTAGTTATATTAAGAGCAGGAGTTAAACCAGGATGGCATGTGTTCATTGTTTGTCTAGGAAGTTTAAATTTATGGCCTCATATATATTATTTAAGTCTTTTATTATTAGCCCACTATTGGCAGCTTCATTGGCATCATATGTATTAGTAAGGTAGTAAGAGACACTTAATTGAAAAAAAAAAAAAACAACTAGAAAAGACTTAATTCGAAATATAATTAATTGATAAAATGCATTTAATAATATATACTTTAGTTAAAAAAATTTAAACTATAAAAGTTTATTCAAAATTAAGTAGACTATAGCTAATCTAACTTAATAGTTTGATAGATCATCATTTTACTTTAAAAAAAATAAGTATCAAATTAATTGAACTAAGTGTATATCATAACTAAAAATATATATTGCTTAATGTAAGCGGTGCTGCAAAGTTGTGGGTTACTACCGTTACCCACCATATGGGATCATTCCATGCACATCAATTTTGGCTAGAGAGCAGGTTAAGAATGTTGCAGGGAACCCCACCCCTCAACCACTATAGTGTTCGTCAAACAAGATGCAAAGAGTTTAGTAAGCAACTTTTGTATATGTTAATAGGATGTCATATCTAATATGCGCAACGACACATTCACTAGTTATTCATGTATCATTGTCCTAAGAAACCAAGTTGTGTCCGGATTAACTGAGTCCCTTACCTTCTCTTATCACAGCCTCATGCTTACTCCTCCAATGCAATGGTACATTTGATACTTACATTGCTCTCCATGTAAAACACTCCAAGCTGTACTTGAAGTCGTGAACAGATAAACCGAGGAAACCTATAAGGACGATTCCACCTTTATCCTGAAAAAAAAAATTATTTATACTCATTCTAAAAAATTTATTATAGACATATAATAAAAGATAAAGATATAAAATAATAAATATTAAAAAAAATTGATGAACTATCACTTTATGTCTTTCTCTTATTATATATCTACAGTTACTCTATAAAATAACATCACGTTTCTCTATTCTGATCGAGAGAAATACTTATATGATCTAAGAGCACCACGTGACCGTACTCTAGACCTCATATAAGTGTATTTTATATGGGATTTGTCATTAACACTTAATCCCATGCAAAATATACTTACATAATTAATCGGAAGTACAGGGATCATGTAAGTATTTCTCTCTAATTGAACTTTATGGCAATTTCTTGTCAGCATTGGGAACCTGTTAAGCCACATTGTGTTGGGGTGCAATGAATAATTGAATGGGGTCGCAGAGGAAATCAAGGTGAAGATCATGTTTGTCATCATCCCAATTGGCCAGCCAGTCACATGCAAGTAGTTGTTTTGTTTTTTTTTTTTCTTCTATCGTCATGCACGCAGGTAGCACGACGCCATGCTTTATCCGAGAGGAATAGTAATTTGGGATGCATTAAGAAAGGATGAGAAACGGGATTTGAACCACTCACTTTCATGGACACTCCAACACCTAAAGACAAAAAAGTATGAGACCATCACCTATTTTCTTCTTCTTCTTTTTTTTCTCTCTCCATAGGCCTCTCTTCTTTCTTCTTGTGGGTGTCGCCCGTCACCCTTTTGAAAGGATCCAAATAACCAACCTCCATAACGGATTGAATTGAGTTAAATTAGAATTGAATCAAATTTGATTTTTTTAGTAGATTATTTTTTAACTCAAATCCAACTCGATAATATTCAGACTAATAATCAAGTTAGCATAAAATTTTTACATAAATAATATGTTAAAATTAATCTATTTAATATATTAAAAAAATTAATTTGTATATAATATAAAATGACTTCACACAATCAGCTAATAGAAATATAAGAAAGTGATAAATCATAGTGAACCTCTCATCATAGTAGATAGTGACTTGTGTGAATTGACACTTTCTAGTATTTTTATTGGCTGATAATATAAATACTATCAGTATATATAAATTAAGCTCTATTAAAAATTATAATATATTACTTTTTCATTATCATTTTAAATTTTTTAACTAATATATTTAAGATAGGAACTAACAAAACTTATTTTCTTTTACTAAAGATACTACTTAATGACCTCACAAATTCACAAGTAAACCTAAAACCAAAGAATAAAATCCTACCCTCAAATTCCTCCGATTGGAGGAGAATATATTAACAGGTTTGCCCGAGAGTGGTTGTGATTTACGTTGGAGGGTGACATACCAACTTACTCATATATAGGTTCAAGGACAAGGTTTATAATCGAATTTTCAATTGATTTTAGCCATGCTGTTCCCCCTCTCATCAAAAAAGTAAAAGGCATGTAGACCATCCTTAATTGCGATTGCAAACGTTGAAAATACCTCTGAACTTTGAAAATTCCACGTGCTTTCATCCAATCAATAATTGCTGGCTCGATAAGACTGGCGACGTTGACTCGAAATGGATAATGGACATAATAATTGCTTTGCTATGACTAAAAGTAAATTATTCACGTTAAAAGTTGAAGATATTTAGAAAATAACAAAATTATTGCAATCTAACGTAAACAAATTTACAAAGTTAAAAATCAAAACCATTGACAAAGTAGTTAGTTCGTATTCTTTTCTCCATTACTTGGAATAAGGTAAACCCTCTTAAGATTCTATATATATCTTATTCACATAAAATAAATGATAAAAGTATTATTCTGGCCACTCGATCGAGAGTTAAACGTGTGGATGAATGAAGTTGTTTAAGATAAAAAGATTTAATGGTCTAAATCATTGTGAGGGCCTCCCATCAATATATAGTTGAGAAGTAGTGGACTAGAGGTGAGGTTGTATAGCCGTTTTATGTTATCTTGCTACCGAAATGGACGCTGACACTCAAATATCATTGCGAAAAATTCTTGAATATTCGTAGAGCAAGAAAAATTTCTTCCTCCACTGTGGATATTCATCCTTCACTATTGTCTTACCCTTTTCTCTTTCTTTTAATACCTAAAACTAAGGGCCAAGATGTTCAACAGAGGAAGAAAATTTTTCCTCCAAAGAGTATAAAAAAAATGTCTCAATCACTGGACAGTTGGTATGCAATACAATTAGAAATGGAATTATTTAAGAAAATTATTTTCATAAATATTTTAGGGGTGTTTGTTCATATTTAAGGGTGTTTGATTTAAGATGTTTTTATTTTATAATATTTTAAACTTAAATTTTTTCTTCTAAAATTGATTTAACTAATCCGATTTAAACAAATAAAAATGGGTTGGAATGAATTGTATACAAATCCAATATAAACTAATTAATCAATCAAATATAAATTGAGATAAATTATATTGTTTAAATTAGTCGAGTTTTTCGATCAAAATCAATTCAAATTGCTCTATAAACACTACTAATACATGATAAAACAAGAACAATATTATATATTAGTTAAAATTTAAGTTTATTTTATTTTATCTTATCATTAATTTTAAATTTATCTTTATCTTTTTATTGTTTAATAAATTATCCTTATAATGACATTTCTATGTAATAAACTTTATATTATTACTCATATTTAATTAACTTCAACCAAATATCATTCAAAATGTTTCCTCTATACGTCGCTTTGATTATTAGACGCCGACATGTTTGGGTGTATATACTTCATAAATTGCGGGATTCATATTTTTTAGAAATTATTGTTAGTATAAAATTATTTTATATTATTATTTAATTATATATTTTTATTTTCATAAAATTTTTAGAATAATAGTTGATTAAATTAAGTATTTTTAAAGGTTTGTGTAAAATATTTTAATAATATATTAAATTTAAATTTTATTTTTTATCCGTACCGCAATAATTATTCTAGGAGTGAAACCTAAACTGCAAAAGTTCACTGTGGAACGAACGAGGTCCACGTTAAAATTCTTAACACGTGGTGGATATTTCACTGGCATTGTTCACGATAGCACGTGTACATTTCAACCATTCAGTGGAATGATCATACTTGGACACATTCTTGCATATGGTTTGCATCCATTTACCTCTTCATCTTGCTTTCCATCATTGGTCCTGCTTTTTTCCATTATTTAATGTTGCACTAAAATTTTTCAATTAAAATTTTTTATCTATTTTAATTAAGCGTGTGTTTCTTCTTTTTGACCCCCCCGCCCCCCCCCCCCCAAAACCAAAAAAAGTGTGGTTTTTTCACGATTAGTTTTTTTTTTCTTTTTTTAGTACTTGGGCTAAATGGCATCTTTAGTATTTATGACTTAACACATTAATTCTACGAGTCATCGTTATCTTTTATTTTTTTTATATTTTTAATGCTATAGTTGATATATATCAAATGATAATTGGTACAAAATAAAACTTTTTTTTCTTGCTATAAGCGCATATACGAAATTTTCAATCTAATAATATATAAGGCTTTTAATTAGATAGTTCATTGTCCTCTGGAAAAAAAAATTAGATAGTTCCTTAATAAAGACTCGAGAGCGTTTGGGGAAAAAAAGAAAAAAATTGCAAGGAAGTATTCATATGGATTTAATTTCATTATTTTGTAGGAGAAAAACATTAACTTCCTTTTAAATTAGGTGATATACCTTTCAATTTGTTACATATACATCTTATAAATAGAGGATAATTTGGATAAATCACATATAAATAAAACGACATCCAAGTCCATTACTATATATTAAAGATGGTTGGTGTATAATTTATCAAATACAAGAATTTCGAAAGACAGCTTTAAAAATCAAGAGATGTAGGTGAAAGGTACCAGAGAAAGAAAGGTTGAGGGAGAGAAAAATGATGTACTGAATATTCTGTTATTGAATCACTTGAACGAATTATACAATGTTGCAGCTATTTATACACATTTAGTAACTTGTTGATCAAGTAAATGCATAACTGACTATAACCACACATAACTATAACTGACGGCCAACTCAGCAAACTAACCTAACAGCTTCGTGTCCCTAACATCGGGGAATAGGGTTCGACTATGAGTTTGGTCCTAAGGAAATTGAGTAGACAAGACCGATTTTGTGAGGTGTATATATATATATATATATATGGAGTTATGTTGTCCGGGTCCAGACACATCTCACTAACCATTGGCAGTGGCATACTATTTTCCAACAGAGATTTAATTGGCATCACTTCTTTTCTTTCCTTTTTATATTCTTCTTGATAGATATAGTACTTCCTTATTTTGTCAATGTAAATCTTGAAGATTTATATTGGGGCTATAGAAGTCAGAAAACTCACGATTTAAATAATTAATCTATTTAACCACAAATTACATACTCTGTTCATTATTCAAACAACCCTTTGAGTGATTTCAGTACATATATACATATGCTTAATTATGAAGGATTGAAGGTTCTTGCAAACTTTCGAAATCTGTCAACAACATATAGTGACTCCTAATGGCTTAGAGTCTTAATCATGTGCCTCACATTAATTTTACTTGTTCGTTATTCTCACGTCATTTACACAGAGAGATATGTTTGCAATCAAAGCAAGACGCAGGTAGCACAAAGTTCCACTAGCAACTTATGAATGAGATCACCGCCAGCAGAAAGGTCGGGAGATGTTATGGACAACATGGCAGCAACTGTGCTTAATTAAGAGTTTCTTTCTAAAATAAAATTCTCATTCATTAAAAATCAAAAGCCAATGTCTTTATCAACGTTTAATTAATTCAAATAATTTGATACTTTTTTTTAATAAAATCTCAAATTTAAATTATGAATAAAAAAAATTAATGTTGTGAGAACTTTGTCTCCATAAATAACCTACTTAATTAGAATTAAATTAATTAAAATTTAATAAATTTTCAAATACTGATAATTCATACATACCACAAAAAAAGGAAAAAAGGTCGTTGTCTTCTAGCGCGGTTAGTGCCAATTGAACATTTGGACCCGAAAGATAAACATGGACCACAACGTGCCATGTGCAACCTGGCTTGGTGTCATTATATTAAAGAGTAATAATATTTGTATATTAAAAATTAATATTTTTATAAACATCATAAATAGAGAAAGAGATAATATTTAATAATAGTGAATGAGATGAAGATTTTGTCTCTCTCTTTCTCTATGTTTTTTATTTAAAATGAAAATCATTTTTAAACGTAGAAATAATATTATTCCACATCAAAACCACATATTTGTACTGAAATAATATTATTCAACCTCAGAACCGTATATGTTTGTACTCAGGAGTCAGTGATGTCACCTCAATAATTTGGGCCACATATGTATTGATCCTGTCCAAAAACAATGGGCTGGTGAATCGCGTTTCCTTTCGCACTCAGCTTTTGCTTGAACCATTTAATTTGATTAAAGCTTTTCTTCTTTATAGAGAAAGTGACGATGCAGGAGGACCACACAGTCTCCAATCACAAACCATGTGCACCAAACGTGTTCATATTTTATATATTTGAAAGAGGAAAGCATTAGGAGTAGCTTCACTGGTTCGTAGAGCTGCATGTAACTAGGTCCTCGCAATTGTATGCGAGAAAAATGAAGGAAAACGACCACTTCAGCCGTATAACTTGCTTAAGTTAGTATCAACAATCCATTTAAAAGATGTTGTTAGCAAGCAAATAAAATCTGCATCTCTGGGTAACTCGGGCATTTATTATTATTATTATTATTATTAGTAGTAGTAGTAATAGTAGTAATAATAGTAGTAGTATTTGTTCAAATTTTGTAGTAGTAGTAGTAGCAGTAGTATTTGTTCAAGTTTTCAATAAGATAAGCACGTATACCTGAGGGAATAAGTATATATACTATTTAAAATTTAATTTTGATATATTATCAATATAAAAAAATTATACTAATCACAAATTGATAAGTCATTAGAAGCATTTGATTATTACAATTGCACAAATCATATATATGCTAACATATAATCAGCTGACAATATAAAAAATTTTACATACATTAATACAGTGATAATATATTAAAATTAAACTCTACTACTTATTTATTTATTTCCTTTTCCATTTAGGATTTTGTACACTAATTACCAATAAGTGTACTGATTAATTTTTTTCCTTATTATTACTACAAAGTGACTTGGGTGGAATCTTCGATCCCCATCGAGATCAAACAGTCCCAAATGAACCTGGAGTCACTTGAATTACGGCCCTTGATTAGTTGATATTGAATTTTAATTTACTAAAAATATATTCTTCATGCGAGCAAGTAGTTATATAATCATCTCACCAAGTAGATTATATATATAACTACTTGTATGTATATATATATACAAGTAGTTATATATACTCATCTCACCAACTTGATCATTACCTCAAGAAGCTGAAATTAATAAGTCTAGTACGTGGCTTCACAAAAGCCAAGACCTCTTCATTGGGTGGTAGCATGGTTTGTTAGGTGAAGCGCAACGGGTGCATTATGTTTTCAAAAAGTTGCCCGTATATATGACCAGTTGGTAGGGTATAAAGACTGAAATTGATGCGATACCACACTCAAACTTTGTAATTTCCCGTTCCCGTCAAAAAGAAAGCCTTTTATACGTTTTCCCCACACATTCTTTAGGCTGGGCTTAGATGGGAAGACGAAAAAGTGCATATAATTGGGAATACAGTGAGGTGTATTTTCAGAATTACAAAACAGAAACAAAAGGAAGTCATAATAAAAATATGGAAAATGAAGACATCGATATTCTGTCTAAAAAATACGCAAAAAGGTAGAAATGTTTATAAAACACTTTTATATATACCTTTATCAATAAATATTACTCAAACGCAATTTAATTCTGTTTTAATCAACTACTTTTGGGTAAAATCTAGGTATAATTAGCTTAAAATCGTAACTTCTATTATAATTAACTATTTTTAGGTGAAATGTGAGTATAAATATGAAGTTAATATTTAATCTAAAATTTTTATGAGATTAACTGCCAGCCAATAAAATTTTAGAAAAATGACAAATTATGATAGATAATTACTTACTATGATATGATAATTTCTTAAAATTTTATTAGTTAACAGTATAAAATTATTTTATATTATTAGTGTATATAAATTATTCTCAATTTTTATTTAATTTTTTTAACATTTACATAAAAATATAGCCTTATCCTAGTGGCAAAGGAATATAAGTAGTTTAAAATTACTTCTTCAATATATATAAATGAGTAGTTAAAGTTATTCATGCTTAATTAATAGCAATATCTACTAATAAATCATAGATTTAGTTCTGATCAAGAATTAGTACAAAATTTCTATAAACTCTCATTCAATCATGAGAAATATTATATTTATAAAACAATCTAACTTCTTGAATATTTATTATCATAGTTAAATTTTTTTAATGTCATGATAATATTGATTAAATAATAATATCAAAATATTGCATATTGATGGTGGATTAAAGTTTAATTCTAGCTAAAAAAAAATAAAAGAAAAAAAGAATTGATGCATAATTAATTGTTCCTTTCAGATATAACAGTACATTGAAGAGTAGTTTGAAATTAAGGTAGTGAATGTGAAGAAACGTGAAAATGGCCGAGAAAACAGGGTAGACCATAAGTCTACTTTGATGATCGAGTAAATAAGATTGAAAAAAAAATGGGAGAATGTGAGCTAGTATACTAGTTTAATTAAAAGTCTCCTCTTTCGGGGGAGGGACAACGATATTCGCAACAAGCTCACCATATGCAGACAAACCCGACATAGTTTAATTTTTTTTAATTATGAATTTTTATTTTTTTGGTCAACATCATGGATTTTGATTTAAACGGTTAGATGGGATTGGGTCATTTACTAAATAGGCCATTGTTTATTGTAAATTGGGGTCAAATTTGCTTTAGCAGTTTAACTCAATTTGTTGATTTCTTTTATATATATATATATATATATATATATATATATTCATGCTAATTTGGCTTGTGTTGAATTAGTCCATTATAGAGTAAAACTCTTCTAATGCTATTTTTTTTATCTATAAGACTTGAACATAGGATCTTACCTAAAGGAGAATAAATGTCAAACCACCTAAACCAGCCAAATATTATTTTTTATTATTTTGATATTTTGTATATATTATATATCTTATATTAGGCTTACAATTTTTGAAAATTGTTGAATTTGGGTGCGTCGTTTCTAGGCTTGAAGCTTGGACTTGTTACGATTCATTATTATTTTTTTTAACAAAAACATTGTTAACTAATTAATCATTATCCAATCTTTAAATTGGCTAGATATAATTGCAATTTAAATAAATTAAATTGTCTACATGTAAATTACTTCTAACATGCATAAGTAGCGAGTCCGGTTTGGTTTATGTTTTTATTTTTTTGTTTTTTATTTTTTAAGATTTTGTAAAGAAAATAATAAAAATAATCAAAAAAATTTATTTCCTACTTTTATTTTTTATTTTCAATATTTACTTCATAAAATCTTAAAAAATAATAAATAGAATGAAAACAGAAAATAAAAATGAAAACCAAACAGTCCTAAATAGTCTAACCCGCAAAATGTGACCTGTATTTTTCCAGCACAAGTTCTCACAGAACTAAGTGAAAGTTATCTGAACTATTTGAAAAATAAATAAATAATTAAAGTGGAAGCAAAAGTGTTGGCCAATGATTTATTATATATGAGAATAAAGCCTATACAAGTATATTATTCTATGATAATTGTGCCCAACTGCATGAATCAGTTATCCGATGTTCCTAGTCCTTTCCAAGTTGAAGCGAAGCACAGAGGTGGAGTCCACTTGGCTGAGCCATTTGTACCGTATATTAGTATTACCAATTATATATTATCTATACCGATGTCTAGACCTATATAAAGAAAATTCTCTTACCTCTTGTTTGGGTCTGAAATTAAGTATGAAATTTAAAATAATATATAAACAAAAAATTTGAAATTATAATTCAACAAATCAATTCTATAGGATTAAAAAATTAAAATAAATTTCTCTTAATTCTTAACCTATATCTTAAGAAATATCAATTCTAAAACTTAAAAATTAACTATCTCTCTTCTCTTTAAAATCTCTATAATTCTAAGCCACGACAATTAGTCCTATAATAAGGGGTTTATATAGTTTGCATGAAATCTTAAGTTTAAATCTTATTATTATTGGAATCATATTAATTAAAATTTTAATATTTTTAATAAAGTTTATATATAATAAAAAAATTCCTATATTCTAATTTATTATTTCATACAGAAATAAATTTCACAAAAACATTTATAGTAAAAATTATTATAATAGTAATATAAAAAGTATTTTGTATTAATATTTTTATTAATTTTAAATCATGCTTAAATAATAAAATAAAAATAAAAATTAGAATTACAATTCATATTTATTTATTTATTTATTAGTAAACTCGAACATGAAATTTAAGATTTTAAGTCAATTTCAAGAATTGAAATTAAAATTAAAATTTCATATTACAACTTAATCAATTCTAATGTCCAAATAGAACCTTATTAGTTAGATGCGTTATGTATATTTTGGTTATTTTTGATAATGTAATGTTAATAGAATTAATTCAAAAGTAAGAGATTAATTTTAATATATTGTTAATATAAAAGAATTTTATAATGTCAATTAATTATATACTTTGATTTATATGATTTTTAAGATATAGTGAATGGTTGAGCTAAATAGATCTGTTATTATGATAAGATATGATTGAATGTCTTTATAATTTTTTTTTTTATATTGATAGTGCAACAAAACTAAATTCAAAAACAAATGAAAAGAAAGAATAATAATTTAATATAATCGTTTAGATAATTGAACAAAAGATTTGAAAACAAAACACTGTATCATACACATGTTCTTTAAGAAAATGAGAAGTATGTGGCATGCCTGTCAATATACTATTTAATTATGTCATTTTCATTTTTGTTTTCGGTAGAATGTGTGTCATTTTTTTATATAGGCTAGCTATTTTTTTGTTTTATAAGATGCTTTTATAGATTTTTAATTTTCTTTGCTGACAAAATAGTATTTATGATTGAGTCTATTGTTTAATGGTTGTCTCTTACATATCTTATTTGAACTTGCGATATCTCATGTTCGACTTTCACCCTTTCCCCAAAAATATCATCTAAGAATAATTCCTAATTTTACTATCTTCAGTTTACAAAAAAAAGTACTATAGGTATTTGGTTAATTTGTGGCTTTTATAACTCATAATAATTGGTTAGTTTTAAAGGCTATATCAATTAATTAGAAGGTCCAAGTTGCGAACTATGAGCACAAGCTAATATAATTCGAGAATGTATATAAACATGATATGATTAGAATTTTCGAGCTTTTGGATTAATTTTGATCCCATTTTGAATGCATGACTTCTTCAACAATAAATCAAAATTAAATTCTGAATTTGACCATTACTATTAGTATATATCGGTTTGATTTTCACAATAATAACTTCAAAAGTCAAATATGTCAAAAGATATATAAGTTAAAAATATAAAAAAATTACTTAGAGTGATTTAGTGACGAGGGATTTGAATAATATGCATAAAGTCAAAGATTTATACTTCATTACTGCAAATGTATCAAGAAAAAGGTTAAAAATATAAAAAATTCTTGTATTCAGAGAAGTAATATTATGTATAACCATTATAATTTGCTAGAATTGTCACCAGAATTTGTCAAGATTGAAAGAGTCTGATTAAATAAATTAACGAAACAAAGATCATTCATCCATTTTAAAGTTAGAAATAATATATTATTATTGTAAAAATTCTAACAACAAAATTCTAATTGATTAGTATTTTTCTAGATACAGTTAAATATGTTGCCATGAAAATGTCAATATATACCAAGATGACTGATCGTACATTAATCACTTAAAACATGCAATCCTAAGATTCTTTTTTATTTATTTATTTTTGGGTATACAATGCATTCCTAAGATTTAGGGAGGAGCACAGCACATCATGTAGCTGACGTTAGCAATTGTCAAACGAGGCTTGTACTAATATTTCTAGGGTAATTAATCTATACATACAATATTTTAGAAGTATAATTTGAAAAGTTTTGCCAAATGACAATCTTTTATGAATCTATTAAAAAAAAGAATTGAAAACTTTATATTTCAGGTAAAATAATTGCTAAAATCTGTATTTATTGTTTAGTGGAGTATTTATTATTTAGGGGGGTATGTTTAGTGAATAATTAGTGGTTAGATAAACTTCTATCCTTATTAATTACATCATTTCCATAATTCAATAAAGTACGTTCAATTTCTCTTTTTTGGGGTCTCCGTTAAGTTTTTTTTTTTATTTTGATTATTTATATATAATGTCAATTGTTTATAGATAATTATTGTTTTTGTTTCTTATGGTTAATTATTGTCAACAGTTAAATTATAGTTCAAATATCTAAAATAGCATGTATAATTTTACATAATATAACATACAAAAATTTACAGAAATCTTTTTAAATGATGAGAGAAGGGATTATAAATATTAAGATAAGATATAAAATAAGATTTTGAGCAAACCAATTAGATTTCTATATATACAAACATAATATACAAAATTTTACAATAAAATAATAAAATCTATCAATACATATAATATTTCAGAAGTATTTTTTGGAAAGTTTGGACAAAGGGCACTCAACAAGAAAATTCTATAAAAATAAATTTAAAACATACTAAATTTGAAAATTTTCTTAATTGGGTATTAGTAGGATATCTAATTAATGCTTATAATTAAATTAACCAATCGGGGATAGTTGTTTATTTTTTATATTTTTTTTCTATGTATAATTAAATAATTATTTAGTGGGATATTTGTGAAATATCTACTTAATGCTTAGCATTTGAATCAACAAGAGATAATTACTTACTTTTTATAATTCTTTTTCTCCCCATGTATAATCAATACTAAGATTTTGAACAAACAAATCAGATTTTTTCTCTCTATACGTATTTTATTCCAAAAATTTAAATTAAATATTAAATATTATTTGAATCAACTATCTTTTATAATCCCTTCTCTCACTATTTAAAAAGATTTATATGAAGATATACGTAAATGGAATTATTCCTTAAAATATTTATATATGTACAAACATAAACATACAAAAATTTATAATAAATAATAAAATTGTTTAAGAAGTAATTATTTTACATTTTCAATAGTGATTCATAGAATTTCTATTTTCAAAATTACCTTACTAAGAAGTTGCAAAAGGGGAAGGGTGGGTGAAACTAGATGGTTCTTTTTTAAATTATTTGATCCTCACTTGAAAAATGGAAATAAATATCTTTATAGAATTTTTTTTAAAATTATTTTACTGCAGTTTTAAATAATCAAAAGAGAAAGGAAAAAGCAATTATTTCTTTTTAGTTGTTCAATCCTAATTTAAAAATTAGAAATATATATTCTTATAAAATAAAATATACTTTTAATAATTAGTTATTATATAGAATAATTTTATATAATCTTTCTTTAAAATTAATTTATTAGAATGTTGAAGAATGGAGAAGGGAAGAAAATGAAATGAATTTTTTTAATTTAAAAGAATTATTTGATTATCATTTAAAAATTAGAAGTAGATAATTTTATTTATTATTGTTTAGTAATTTATTATTCTATAATTATTAATATTTATACTTATTTCAATTCAATGTGTTATAAGAAGTTTGAATTATCCTTAGAACATTAAATATAAAGAATTTATTTTATTCTTTCTTTTTTATTTTTTATTATATTGGGTTACTAAAACTCTAAAGAAATTGCATACTAAACTTTATAATTATTAATCATTTTGTTAGTTTCATTTCATGTGATTTTTATAATTTAATTATTGAATCAAATTAATTTTTATAATTATTATTATATTTGTTAATAATTTTTTGTCCAATGCATTGCACGAATCCAGAAAACACTAGTACAATGTAAAATTATCAATTACAGAATATCAAGAAAGTGAGAGCAAATGACAATAGGGACGGATGCTTTCATAAAAGGTCGAAGGCACATGCCCACCAATATATATATATATATATATATATATATATATATATATATATATATATATATATATATATATATATAGTAACCTCCACAGCTTCATATTAGTAATTTATATATTTTATTTTGGATAAATAATCCACTTCTTTTTATTCTTAGTCAAATTCTAATTATTGGTAACTTTATAATTTTATTTTATTCATATTAATTACTACTGAAACATTTTCTCTTACTTAATTAATGTTTTGTCTCCATTATTTCTCTCTTTCTTGAATAATATACAAGTGATATTAAAAAAATAAGGATTTTTATTACATGTTAGATAAATATATTTAATATTAATTCAGTAATTTTTTATAAGTTTTCTAATTAACCAATTAGATCCCAATTTAAAAAAAGCTTATACTTCACACATAATTATAAAAAAATCATAAAATTAAATCAATAATAGTAAATGTTAGATACTATATATACTAATCTGGTACGTGAACGTCAATGTAGATATACTTTGTCCTTCTTTTTTTCCCCTGCAATACTGTGCCCAAAAAAAACGTAACTCATTTGATTAATAATTATTAAAAAAAATTATTATTGCAATAAGTAATAAATATGGGATATTAAAAAAAGTGTATTACATTAAATATCACTTATTATTCAGAAAAGAGAGAAATAATGGAGACAAAACATTAACTAGGTGAGAGAAAATATTCAAGTAGTAGTTAATATAAATGAAAAAATATTACAAAGTTACCCATAGTTAGGAGTTGACTAAGAATAAAAGGAAGTGAATTTTTTTTTGTCTAAAGTAAAACATGTAGATTACTAATCTCCACATATATATATATATATATATATATATATATAGACGCAGAATTCATTTACATCGGTGTAAGTATTTTATACCTACACCGAATTACAACCCTTAGATCTATATTAATTTAACGGCAAGGATTAATAATAAAATAAAACTCAAATGATCCAATAATATATACTTTCCTCTTTTTTCTGCACATCTCACTTTCTCATCCTCGTCTTTTTTTTTCCTCTTTCAACACCATATACTGTCATTTTTTCTGCAACTCTTTCTCATATTCTGGAAATTTTTTCTGCGATTTTTTTTCTCAGTCATTATCTTCTTTGTCCTTCAATGTCATAACAAAAAGAAAAGAAGAACCTTTCGTCCAGCAAGCAAGCAAGCATGGTGAACTGCCTTTTATGCAAATCCACCCAGGTACATTGGTCACTTGAAATAGGCTGCATATATATATATATATATATATATATATATATATATATATATATATATATATATATCTCAAATAGACAAGAAGTAGTAGTAAAGTAAAATAAAGGATTGGTGAAATCGCAAGAAGCTCTGCGCCACTAGGTGGGTTCTATTCACAAACTCTACTCCCGTCTCCCTTTTCAGATCACAATGAGGCGCAGGCAAAAAAATGATAATTGTGTTGTGTTATTGAAAAAGGAAGAAAAGATGAGGATGAAAGTCAAGCGAGAGTGAGATGCGCAGAAAAAAGAGAAAGACGAGATAATGGGCTGAGGTCACGTGAGTTTAATCTGTTAATAATCCTCACCATTAAATTAATATAGATCTAATGACTGTAATTAGGGGTAAGTATAAAATATTTAGACTGATGTAAATGAATAATCCTCATTTTTTTATTAAAATTGACTTCATGCTAAAATAAAAATTAACTTTAACCTCTCAATTTAATTATATAAAATTTCTTATTATACTTGTTTATTATCTTTACTCTTACGACCTAAATTTTCTTGATTTCTCTTGTAACAATTAGTCAACCGATAATCCATGCACATAAACTTTTCACTTAATATAACTAATCAGCGATGCTAGTTGATACGACGTAATCACGTAAAAAACTGTACGGAAATCCTTTTTAATCAAACAAAAACAAAGTAAAAGTAAAAATAAAAATAGAAAAAGGGGTGGGGGGAGAGAGAGAGAGATTAAAAAGAGGAAAAAAATTACGAGTGAATAGACCAATCATTATTGTTCGTACGACAAGTAAGAAATTACATTTGGTACTACAAAGTATTTTTCATAACTAGCTCATCCTCATTTACCAACCGCGGTTAAGATAGTGAGAAATTTCGTTTAGAACTTAATATAATCGTTCACAGCAATTAAGGAGCTAGGCATGGCGATTTTTATTGTCCTTGCGTATTGAAAACATGTTACCTTCACTCTAAGGCACAATCAAGAAAGATATTTCTTATCTTCTTTCACTGTTTTCTATCCCATTCAAAGAGTAAAGTGGTCAAATTAATCCTGGGAGGAACCACCGGAAGATCAAAGAAGATCGCATACAACTTCAAATGGTAACCCGTTTTTCTTTTTGGTATACACTTTTCAAGTGGGGGTTAACTGACACCACATAAAAAGGTGGAGAATATTAGCTGATCTACCTAAAAGTCCAACTTTATATCAGAAATTAAACCCTCAAATTGAATGTTTAAAACGGGTTGGTGTTCTTCTTATATTCTTTTTTAATTTAGAACATCTCTGAAATGGTTAAAAAAAAAAAGCAAGCAAATCCAGTCCATGGTAATTGAATACTTACAATGCGACACATCTAATCGGTAGAAAAATAATTATTCATATGTGTGTGTGTGTGTGTGTGTATAAGCTGTGGTTGTTTTGTACTGTATCAAACTCGAAAAGGTTCAGGCCAACGATAAAAAATCTTGTATGAATTGGCAATGACCAATCAGCCAATAAGATTTTGTCCAAGAAGTTTTGATGATGGCCTCAAAATAAAGCACGTGTGAAAATGTGTGTCTACAGTACAAATTACGTCATGGATGATGCAGCAAGGAGTGCCTCTGGCTAACTGGCTTTGTTTTCTAGCTGGCTCGCAGGTTCTTCGGGCCCTTAGTTTAATTGTGTTTTAGGCTTTCTGCATTCAATCGAGTTCCTTAATTTGCAGCACTGCCACACTGAACTAAGTAGGAGTATAGTTGTGTGTACACACGCACATCTTCTTTTAGCTTATGTACCCAATAAATAAATAAAACACAAACACCCACACATCTTATATATAAAAGGTTGCTACGTGTAGTAAATTTTTAATAAGATTGGTAGATCTCTCTCTCACACATATATTACATCTAATTGGTTTAAGAGGATTCGTGATTTACTCTTCTTACATAAAATCTCAATTTAAATATGTACTCTGAGAGATCTACTTTATAATAGCTCACTTGAATTAAATTACTCAAAATTTAATAAATTCTAAAAATGAGTGATTAACACTATTTTATTATATATATATATATATATATATATATATATATATATATATATATATATATAGGGATATGATCAAATTACACTAGTATAATTTTAAGTATAGTTATATCATTTATTACTTTCCATAAAATTTATTTTTTATCGATCCAACATTTGAATTATAATTGCTTATCACGAAGATTATTTATGCCAAATTTTATAAAAATCAAACATTAATAAGAATGTAATCAAATAGCTCTTATCCATGTATATTTTAAATAAATAAATTATATTGGTTTTGATGTATATAAAAAGTATATCAAATGATTTTAGATTAATATAGAATTTTATAAAGATGATTTATAAGATATAAACTTCTAATCTAATGGTGGTATTTATAAAAAATTACACCAATGAAAAGTTATCCAATAATATAACAATTACTTAAAGTTGCATTGATATAATTTGATCATATATATATATATATATATATATTGCTATTTTTTTTCACACACACCGTTAGGAATACTTAGGGGAATCACATACAAAAAACTAAGAATTAAGTTGTATTACTAGTAAATTTGCTTGTACTAAGAATTTCAATTCTTTTATTGGTGAATTAAATATATCACATTTATTATTAGTTATTTTATCACATCCAAACCTATTCACCAAGCATACCACTAAAATCCCTATCTTTTTACAAATCAATCAAATAGTAAATGCTGAAAAAAATATCCTTCAATCAATTATTAATTTATAAATATACCTGTTGCATCCAATGCCAATCCCACTTGTCTCCCTCTGATTGCATGCCTCTTCTGATCTTCTTGTACATCCTTTCCCTATCCTCTCTGGTTTATCTTTTAATTTCCATAGATGGAACTTGAACATTTAGCTACCTGGTCGTTGTTGCAGCTCTTGATCAATGGTGTCTCTTTTGGTTCTCTGATTTTTTCACTCACCATAATCATTATCATCTTGACCACAATAATCACTGCTTTTGCAACCCTCTTTCTTTATTGTTTCCCCATAAAGAAGAAGAACATCTTTTGCAGCTGTGAAACTTGCCAAGCTTATCTCAGTTCAAGCTGGTCCAAAGATTTTGATAATCTCTGTGATTGGTATGCTCACCTTCTCAAAAACTCACCCACCAAAACCATCCACATACATGTCCTTAAGAACACCATCACTGCAAATTCAGATAACGTTGAGTACATGCTCAAGACAAGGTTTGAGAACTACCCTAAAGGGAAAACCTTCTCAATGATCTTGGGTGATTTTTTGGGTAGAGGAATCTTCAACGTGGATGGCGAGCTTTGGAGGTTCCAAAAGAAGATGGCAAGCTTGGAGCTCAACAAGTACTCCATAAGGTCCTTTGCCTTTGAGATTGTGAACTATGAAACCCAACAAAGACTCGTCCCTCTCCTATTGTCAAGCCAAGATGGTGTAGTGTTGGATTTGCAAGATGTTTTTAGGAGATTCTCATTTGATAGCATTTGTAGATTCTCCTTTGGCTTAGACCCTAAGTGTCTAGAACAATCCTTACCCATGTCTGATTTTGCTGTTTCCTTTGACTTGGCATCAAAGTTATCCGCGGAGAGAGCCATGGCTGTGTCCCCTTTGGTTTGGAAGATCAAGAGGTTGTTCAACTTAGGTAGCGAGAAGCAGCTAAAAGAAGCTGTTGGAATGATCAATATCTTGGCCAAAGAGGTCATAAAGCAAAGGCGCAAAATGGGGTTTTCTAACCACAAGGACTTGTTGTCAAGATTCATGAGCACGGTCCACGATGACACCTACTTAAGAGACATTGTCATAAGCTTTTTATTGGCTGGTCGTGACACCGTGGCTTCAGCCCTCACAACCTTCTTTTGGTTACTTGCACAACACCCTCATGTGGAGTTAGAGATTCGGCTAGAGGCAGATAAGGTATGAAAGTTTTCTTTTGTTAGGGGTATGATCAATCACCTTACTTTTTGATATTCAAATTATTGTTATTCAATATATAAAAAATTATTTTTAATAATAATTATAATTTCACGACGTTATACATGTCAAATAATAATTTACATGTTTATAATGAACTATGTCTAACTAAGAATTTATCGGTAAGGTGATTGGACAAGGTAAGGCGCTCACAAGCTTTGAACAGCTTGGGAAATTGCACTATTTGCAAGCAGCAGTGTATGAGAGTATGAGGTTGTATCCCCCAATTCAATTTGATTCCAAGTTTTGTGTAGAGGATGACGTGTTACCTGATGGGACAATGGTGAAGAGTGGAACTAGGGTTACCTACCATCCCTATGCTATGGGAAGGTTGGAAGAGTTATGGGGTGAAGATTGCTTGGAGTTTAGGCCCCAAAGGTGGTTGAAGGGTGGGGTGTTCCACCCGGAGAATCCATTCAAGTACCCGGTTTTTCAAGCAGGGTTGAGGGTGTGTATGGGAAAAGAAATGGCTCTAATGGAGCTCAAAAGTGTGACGCTTTCGTTGCTTAGAAGGTTCCACATCCAATTGGCGGCACCGGTTGATCATGGCACCCCAAGGTTCTCTCCTGGCCTCACTGCCACGTTTAGTTGTGGCCTCCCAGTAATGGTTCGTGAAAGAGGAACCGAACCCACTTAATTGACCTCATCATCATCATTGGTATATATAAGTGAACTATGAAGCATGGAAGTTTTTACCTACCTCGTATATTTAGATTTGGGCTTTTAGAAATATATGGTCCATGGCATGATGATTTTGTTTGAAGCATGAGTCCCGTTATTTGGATATAGTTTATTTTTCTGGGTATTGATTAGTATTATATATATATATATGAATAGAAAATTTATGTATATAATTAAAGAATTAGGTGACCATAATTGTAAGTGATAATACAATCATCAAATAAAATTCTTCAATTATGTACACAAATTTTTCACTCATTTATAAAGAAATTTCCAACATCGATCGACACCCAAAATAACTATATTCCAAGAAAATTTCCATATAAGATATTTTGGCAAATTATGGAAGATGATGATGAGATATATGCCCCGTGCATATAAGCCCGGAAAGGAAAGAGAAGCCATTTTTTGCGTGCATCGATAGCTATGCAGGTGATTGATGAGGAAAATGACTAGGATGTGATTATAATGGCGTACGATTGCAGGGCCTTGCGCCACTAGAAACTAGAACCAATGTCTTGGTGTCGGTGGATTCTTTTCTACTCCATTGGGGTACAAAAGTAAGTACCTTATTGTTTGAATTCGTATTTTTGGATAAGGACATTCTATTCTTAAAGATAGTGTAAGATTTGATAGTGTAAATACAATTCAGTATTAGTTTGAGATTAAAATCCTTTTGATTCTCTTTATGTATCTTGTTTACTGTCTAATTTTTGTTTACTAAAATTATTTCTCCAAGGGTAAATAGTAAAGTTGAATGGACCTCTTTTGCAATTTGTATCAGGAAAAAAAACGAAAGAGCTAATACCTATCGTCGCAGCTGTTCTTTTTTGGACTGTGCATGTGGATATTGCCCAGTGGATTCAACGATCCAGTTTAGTGCGCCAGAAAGCATATATGAAATAAAATCTTATTATAGGAGTGAATAAGAGGAACAAATCCTAAATACTGAATCATTTATCAGTAATCAAGAAAACTTTGTAATTTTTTAAAATTTGTTAAATGTGCTTTAAGTAACTTTTTCTAATCTCATTTATATTATGGCCACAATGGCTCGTCTCACCTCTCAATTTGGGCATTTTCCCTATGGGGCCAAAGAACATAATACATTTTTTTTTGTTGGTGAAGAAAGAAACAAAATAAAAAAGGCCAAATTAAAGTTTTTTTTAATTTCAAAAATAAAATGTACAAGTCATGTCTTAAAAAAATTAGGTGGCGGGAAACACACAACTACACTTGACCCATGTATATATCATATGAATAATCAACTAATTAATATAATTGAATAAAATGTAGGGACCTGAATATAGACATTTTCGAACAGTATTTTATATATATATATATATATATATATATATATATATATTCAATTATTTGATATTATAATTATTATTATTTGCAAATTAAAGCCTTTGTTTTGTATATGATCATTGTAGGTTTTCTTTTTCTTTACTATTGCCACAATTAAATATAAGAAAATAACTTTTGATCATATAACTAGGGAGAGTAGTAAACTAAACTCTTTCATGCATATATATACACTATATTATTACCCAATAATTTCTTTAGAAATTAGCTATCTAACTATTCAATCGTATAATTTTATCATGATAAGCAAGTGCATCAAATTTAAGATATAATATATATTTAAAAGTACCTAAGTTACAGTTGGGTTTTAATCATATTTTTTAAAAAGTTATCATTCATTAATGAATCAATTATTTTTATAAGTTTATGACATTTAATTTGATCTCTTTTTATTAAAATTTTTAATTTAAAAATTGTAACAGTGAAATTTAACTTTTGTAATAATTATTTAATTATACAAATATATCAAGACTTGCTAGTGTGATGAGTGTATTTGTTTTTATATTTGCCTTTTTTTTTCTTGGACAATAAGTTTAGGTGAGTTCGTGCGGCCATCCCACCAGAGTTAAAGGGGTCAAAGAGCCTCAAGACATCCCTAAAGTTCTAAGGTTCAAAGAATACTTAAAAAAGATTTAGAATATTACCCATTAAAAAGGTCTTCACGTTTGCAACGAAAATTAAACTTGCATTTTTATATGATATAAGATCGCTCCATATCAACTGTGTCTACTGTTTTTATATTTGCTGCCCAAATATATGTATACTCATCACGATCACTGGTGTGAGTGTACTTGTTTTCTGTTCACGTTTTATTAATTAGTTTGTTTGATTCCGAAAACTGCATTTCACTTGAGTGCTATATATGTCACATATATCCCTCAACAAAAATGGCTTCACGTGCATCATGCTTATGCCCTAGCTAGCTGCACAATCCGACCTAGGCGATTCTGTTTTGTGCCATGGTGGTTGTTTTGCATTTTTATATATATCTTTCCCATGCTTGCATATCTCATATGACATCCTTCTTTTCACAAAGTAGGGATTTAATTGGACTCAACTTGTCATTAAAAAAGATTGAGATATATTTTTATTCGTGTCTTTTATTGATGGTTATATGCAAGTATTGTTAAAAATCCATGTTAAAACTGATGACTGTATCCTTAATTGATGCACTATCATCAGTATACAAATTTTTTATATAGACATTTATGGTATATTTATGAGTTGAGATTTTGGAGAGGAAAAGAGGGAAAAAAAAAGGTTTGAAGAGTAAATTTTACTCTTTAAATCTTTATCTTCCCTTTTTTATCCTCTAAAACCCTAACTTACAAGCACATCCTTAATTATGTATTATCATATTAATAATAATATTTGACTTTAAAGAGGGATCAATTAACACTGGTGTAAGACTTAGCACATTTACACTTTTAATAATTTTTTATAGAATATAATTTTTAATAATTCAACTGTTGAATTATAATTATATATCATATTAATCATTTGTGTTAAATTTTGAAAAAAATTGAATATCAATGAGAATATGATCAAATAATAATAATAATAATAATAATAATAATAATAATAAGTTATTAAATAATGTAAGATATGTATTTAACTTACACTTTGATCCTCTTCCTTTGACTTTTACTTTACTAACTCAAAAGTTACATAAAATAACCAATCACATATGATTAGATGATTATATAAACTTTTTACACTCACAATATATCAAGTTTGTTAAAATATAATACTATTTATGTGCCTTCTCTTAATAGCATGATGGGGCATTTGAAATTATATTAAAGTGCTAGCAGCCTCAAAACCAACCTCTCTTAATTTTTTGGGAAAAATTATTTATAATAAAGTATTAGAGTCTTTATACAAGTGATTTAAAGTTCTATTCTTATTTGTTTCATTCTTTTAAATAAAAGCTAAATTTTAGCACAAGGTATATAGAATGAGTCTATATATTGTCCACACTTCAATCCAAAAAATAGGTATATTTTAGTCATTTTCTTTTGTAAGCATGAGTTGGTGCATATAAGTTAATAAGAAATTCGCTTAATACTTTTCAAGTGCATAATCAAATTCCCTATTGACCAGTAATTTCGCTTGATAGTCATTCCGTCTAAGGAAGATTCCTTGCGCTCAAGGGATTAACCTCCGTGTAAGAAAATCTCTTTAATATATTTTAGTGTTATTATTTGAGTAGATCTCTACTTGCACAAACACAAGATTATCGCTTGCGCCCAAACATGATATGGTATCGGATTAGCTTATCCATACTACTTTTTTCTTTTTTAAAATAATTTTCTTTTTATACTCATCCATTTATATTGTTGCTGAATTAGATGCAGAATTTTGCTCAAGAATCCATCGACACGCACACATGCGTTTACTATGCATGCTTGGTAAGATGTTGCTTTTACAAACAGAATGTGAAAACTGCTTACATTGGATGTTTCTGCTGTGTGTGAACAATTTTTTTTTCGCCCATCTCTTTCGCTTTATATAAAGGGTTATGTTATTTAAATATCACAATTTAACATTAGATATGACATTTATTTCATATATCATACATAATGCTCTTTATGTCGATATATGCATATTTTAATATTCATTTACACTTACATTCAAGTTATAATATGTATTTTCAAAAATTATTTTTCTTATATAAAACATTAATAAATTGTAATCCTTTAACAAACTTTGTAATTAATTTATCAGTGTACTACCCTTTTTTTTTTTTTTAGTAATACACCCTTAAGAAAGAAATTATTTTTCAATATATGCTTATGTCATCATGATATAATAATCACGATAATAATCAAATATAATATGATTTCCCCCTCCTTACGGAAATTCTAAAGGACTAATTGAATAAGTGCTAATACAGTAAACCTACTGGCGTATATCTATCAATGAATTGATGAGAATTGAGATCGATAACGATAGAAATAAGTATTTGGATCTAAGGTCACTTTCAGGATTGTGACAAGAATACCAATAAAACTTTCCCCCCTTTCTTTCTTCTTGCATATTTATATAAACATGAATTATAATTTACAAGGAGAAAATATATTTATGTGGTTATCACGCTTGATGGAGAGAATAAATAGTTTATTATGTTAATGTCATTTGTGTTTCTAACTATATGTGTTTAGTAATTATTAATTGTCACTAGAGAATCTCCCTAAATGAATAACTATTTGATTTTAACTCTTGGGAAAAATGCTAAGCTGATTGAGTTGTCTTACTGTAGTAATGTGATATTTTCTCTATCTTAGATTTCTTCAATTCTTTGCCTGCATTGCTCAATATTATAATAAGATTAATTTATATATATTGATAATATAAAATAATTTTATATAATTATATAATAAAAATATTAAATTATATTAAATAATTATCTATTAAAATAAAAAATTATCATAAATTAATAATTTTTTATATTTTTATTAAATAATAATATAAAATTATTTCATACCGGATAAAAATTAAACTCCATTATAATGGTTAAGAGTATTAATAACCTTAAACGAATCATGTTCTGTACGTTGTGCATTGTGACATCACATCAGCTGAGGAGACAAGCTTAAGTAGATGGGAAAAAATATGTGGATGAAAACAATTTGTTTCAACCTGGAAAGAGGGAACAAAAGTTGGCCCAAAAATTTAAGGGAATAAAAGTAAAATCCAATTCTTCCACGTGGGGGAGACGTCGTGATCAATAAGGAGTGGACAAGACCAACCAACAATTTTTTTGTTGGAAGTGAAGTATGATTTTACCAGTATGCAATAATAACAACTATTATTTAAGTCTGCGCTAGGTGTCTCGGACAGGAATGCTAGAGCCATCCTACACTGCGAGAAATCGGCAACTGTTTTTAAGGTGCATTTGGATGTGCTTCATGGGAAGCAGTACTTTTTTTTTTCAAAATTTTTTGAAAAAAAAATATTTTTAGTACTATTTATTTATGTTTTTTTTAAATTATAAAAATAAAAAATAATCAATTTTTTTTATTTTTTAAAAGATAAGTAAAAAGTTATTTATCTCAAAATTAGAAATAGCAGAAAAGAAAAAAAAAATCTCAAATTTTCAACTCATTACTTTTTTATATTATTTTACTATTTTATTTTTAATTTTTTCTTGAAAATACTACTCTTTATTTATTAAATTATAATTTTATATTAAAAAATATTTTTATATTTATCACATCCAAATAATTTAATAACTTTTGATTCTAATAAAAAAATATTTTTACAATTATATTCAAATACAAAATAATTTTCTACTTATATTTTTGCTTCTATTTCTAATTCTATTTTTGAAGAAATATTTCTCTCAAAATCTTAACCAATCAGACCCTCTGTCAAATCATCCATCGTCCACTATTGAAAATGATGAGTTTCTTGTCTTAAATTTTTTTTATCATTTTTAATAATAGATGATGGATACAATAATATAATATTTTAAATAAAATAAATGCAAATAATATTATCCCTTTTAATACTGGCATGAAGTATTATTATTATTATTATTATTATTATTTGGTGCAGGGTATGTGGTATATATGATATAAATCTTTTTTTGGTTATAATATTGTATAAATCTTAGTCAATCAACAAAGGAAAACCGGACCAAACAAAACAAAAGGAATCTTTGTAAACCCAAAAAGAAAGATTGTTCAATCCTAGGGCCTGAAAACAAAGACCTGGACAAAAGGTGCTGAGAAACGGTTGGAGTTAGAGCTATCAATTAGGCCCCCATTTGCCCACAGTCCTCCTAAAATAGCCCCAGCCCACTGCCCCAAAATCAAAAAGGGCCCTTGGGCCCTAACGAGCCCCACCCCCTAAAGCCCCTAAAAATCCAAGGATGCGAAATCATTGAACTAAGTTTCATCTAAATCCGGACCCAAAAAAAAAAAAAAAGTGTGATCTGAATCTCTCACTCTCTGTTATCCTTCCTGAGTCCTTTTTACATTTTTGTTATTCACTGTTATCTCTGTTATTATCGTTATTGTTTTGTTAAGTTCTATTGCTGTTCAATGGTTTTTTTGTTTTGAGATAATTTAATGGGGAGAGTGCGAGAGAATTAGAGGAACATTCTCAAGGGAAACACTTTTGGTTTGAAACCACCCACATGACCACATGGCTAAATTCCTAATTTCCTATATGATTATTGATCATAACAATATGTATGTTGTCTGCTGTATAGATGTATCATGTATTTTGTTTTCAGAGTTGGTAGTTTTTGTTGAAAAGAATTTGGCATGTGTATTGGTTATTGATCTAATTGAGTAGTTATATGCTGTTGGATAGTGTGTTGAGTTGACAAGAGTACTCTTTTAGAAACTTAATTTCTTTCAGCATTGTTTAGAAGAAAACTTAATTTCATTCTTATCTGTTGAACTTTAAATTCTTCCCCGCAGATTATTTCAGCATTCTTGCTTGTTACTTGTTGGTGTTGTATCGGTTCCAGATGGAGCTGCTTCGCTAATTGCCGCACGAAAGGTTTTCTTGAGTGATAATGTTGTATAATGTGCTTGTGCTTGATAATTGATATAGTTTCTGTGAAGTGTCATTGCTTCCATCTATCTGACTATCTCAATTAATGCCCTGCATTATGCATAGGTAGCTTGGTTCTTTTAGTCTTTTTTTAATGTGTTTATTTATTCTCTTTTTCTTGGTCCTGCATTGTGCTTTTGGTGTTCTTGAACCTTGAGTAGGTTACTGTTTTCTTTATTTGAATAATAGCAGATAAGACAGAAATGTTTTTGAGGTTTTTGTGTATTCTAGGAGTTGAGAGACGTTGTGTAATAATACAGTTGTATTCAACTGAAAATTTAATCCCAAATTCAGAGATGATAATTCAAATGTAATGTGTATATTAGTATTCCGCATCCATTTTCCTAAAAACTATCTAAATGATGCTCAATTTCCGCATCCAAATCCTAGAGAAATGGACCTAGACTAAAATGGACCTGAACTTAAAACTTCAAGGAAAGTAACAAAAAAAATATAACAGCCCCTTATCAAGTAAACAACAACTTACAACAACCAGAAATGGAACTAAAATGGACCTGAACTTAAAACTTCAAAGCACAAGTACACTATGGTAGTTAATATCAGTTTAAAACTTTTGTTTTCGGTCATGAGACAAAGGCCAAAAAGCTACATGCAACCCTATCGTCCAGCCCAACAAAACAACACTGACATATCCAACGGCCTGAACAAGGGATAGTATGAGGCATCCTAAATCTGCAAATTATGTGAGAGATTTAAATATATTTTTAGTTTTTATAAATATAAGTTATTTTAATTTTAGATTATTTAAAATTTTGTTTTGGTTTTTGATTCTTTATTTTTCTAATATTATATTTTTAGTCCCTATTATTAGCCAGTATTATTAAATAATAATATTTATAGGTATCAAAAGAATATTCTCAAAATATTTATAAAAATTAAAAATAAAATTTTTAATATTTGCAAGAATTAAATATGTATTTTAAATTTTAAAGGGACTAAAATTTAGAATAGTAGGGACTAAAACCATAATATTGAAAAAAAGAGAGACCAAAAGTCAAAGAATTTTTTTAAAGAGACTAAAATTAAAATTATCTATATTTATAGGGACAAAAAATATATTTAAACCAATATGAGACAATAGAATATTTTTTGGTTAGCTTTATCAAATTACTCTTTGTCTACTAAGATGCTATTTAGAGTGAAGCACGAGTTAGGCTTAAGGCCTGGCTAAATATCTTATCTAAGCCTTACATGAAAGAAACTTTTAAAAAAATGGCTTATAAATAAATTATTCTAGAATTGGATATATAATAATAGAAGTGCTTTATTTTAAGTGTTTTAATAATGACATATTTGTCAAATGAAATGAGATAAAAAGAAATTATACAAAAGTATTTATAAATAAAATGTTGGTATTTTAGTGTCAAGTTGACCCAACAAAAAAAAAATGAAAACAAAAAGTATTCGGTGTCACAGAAATTCAATCTGAAAGAAAAGTAATATTTTTAATACTCAATAATCAATAATGTATGTCAAAGCATTTATAAGTAAAGGGGGTTTAATAGTGATATAAATATTTACCTTATCTTAAAGTATATAGACATTATTTTAAAATGGATAAATATCAATAATAAATTAAAGAAAATATTAAATTTTAAAAATAAAAAATATAATCAAATCCTAAAAATAAGGAAACAAAATAAAGTTACCTCGCTTCCTCCTGGATCTTGGACCACGGGTTTGTTTCTGAATCGCTTTTGTTCGGATCGAATCCTATCCAATTACTGATGAATTGTTTTTGGGGGTCGGGCAAATGTGTATTTGAAACGATCCCGTTTTGGATCAAACGAAAGGGGACATACTGGAAGTATCGTGGTCTTGCCCGCATGACATAAATAAATGTATAGGACGTTATCCATCAACAGCGTAACGGGTTTAGGGTTCGAATCTCACATCTCGGAAGATTTTACAAAATTCATAATGGAAGAAGAAGAAGAGGCTTGCATCGCCCAACTCTTTGGCTTAGAAGGGAATAAGAAGAAGAAGAAGAAGAATAAGAATAAGAAGAACAACACGAAACCGAAGCGAAAGGCTGAGACAGTTCTAGAAGATTCTGCACCTGCAAACAATGGCGCTTGTGATGAAGCTAATGCTAATGCTACACCTGCAAGCATTAACAATGGCGGTGATGATGGTGTTAATGCTAGTAATAATAATAGTGCTAGTAGTAGTAGTAGTAGCAGCAGAGTTAGGGTTTCTCCGTTTGATTACTCTGTTGAGAACTTCTTCCGATACATCGACACCGTTGCCACGCTCTGCGGTGAAGAACAGAATGTTGATTTCGAGAGCTCCGAGATCCAGAGATTCACTTCCTCCGTCACTTTCTTGAGGTACATAATTTCAATTTACGAAAAAAGAAAAGAAAAGAAAAGAAAGCAACAACTACTGTGTGTGTTTATAATTTATTTTATGATTATTTAGATGTGTTTATTTACTATAATTGTTTCTGAAACACGTAGAAACTGTTTTGAGCTTCTTATAGATTCAAGGTTATGGACAATGTTAGTGTGATTTTGTGAATCGCCGTGTTCTTCAGTCTTCAGTGTGATTATGTATCATTGCAGTAGGTGTACGATAGATAAAACTGTTGCTGAGTCAGCAACTGTTAGAGTTAGTTATTGGAGCCGTTAGAGGTTGTTATTGTCTGATGTGGTAGCTACAACTCTAGCCACATGTATATAAACATATATCAACATAACCTCAGTATCATAATTATAATGTGATTCATTTTCTCAGCAAACAAGAATGCTGTGTGTGCTTGTTACATGTTTGATGATTATATTTAGATGTGTTTTTTATAATTGATTTTGAAACGCGTGTAAACTGTTTTGAGCGTGTTTTGGATTGAAGGTTATAGAAAATAGTGATGCTGAAAACAAATTGATAGTCAGAGCTTATTTGGATGTGCTAATTTGAATAAAAATAAGTACTTTTTAAATTTTTTTTTAAAAAAAGAAAACAAAATAAGTATCTTCTTTACTTTTGAAAACATGTTTGGATGAACATTTTGAGGAAAAAAAAACTGAAAGCAATAGAAATGCATAATTTGTGCTTTTTTAAGAAGCTACAACTTTTATAACATTAAAAAGGTTGTTTAAAGATTACTAATCTTTGTAAATATTAAATCCAGATAAATAACAAAATTTTTAAAAGATCTTAAAAAAATAACAATTTTTTTTTAAAGAAAATCATCCAAACAAGCCCTTAGTCATGTTTATAATATTTTCCTGGCTATGTTGATCTTTTAATTATTTTATCATGATTATAACTTTTGCTTGTGTTATTTTTGTTGAAGGACCACACTTGCAGTCTATTATTGTCAATGGTGTTACTGTGTTTGATATTTTCACTTCAAATGTGCAGAGAATGGAAAGATTTTAAGTATCCACCAAGAAGCATTAGGTTTGTTTATGGACTTGGGAGCTCTGAGAGCTCTGAGGGGAAAGATATTGGTGCCATAAATTTGCCTCAGTTCTCATCTGCCACTGTTCCTAAGGTACATGCTGTTCCATATTGTATACTTTTATTTGTTTCCGTCAGGGCTCATCTCAGCAGTATAAATTTCTTCAGCTTCAGAACATTTTTCCTTTTGATTTGTAACAATGTTACATGTGTTGTGTTGCAAACAATTTATCATCTTTTTTTTTGTGTCCTCCTTAGTATGATATGCAAAGGGAGGAGCAACTCAGGAATGTCAAATCTCGGGAATCCAGGTATGGCTTAGATGTTGACTATTTGTGCTGTTTTGATTCATTGGCATTACTATGGACATTACTATATGTGCTCTTTGAAGTTGCTGATAAATTAAAGTATTCCATTGCTACTCATTATTTAACTTGGCTAAACACTTCAAGTCTTGTAGGAGCAGAGACTTTGTGATGTATGTTGGAGGCCCTGTATGGGCGTTAGATTGGTGTCCTCAGATACATGAAAAGCCTGATTGTTTAATTAAATGTGAGGTACTTGGTTTTCTCTCTTCTGTTAAGGCATCCGTTCAGCTCCTTTTTATTGTTTTGCCACTGTGTGGGGAATTCTTTAAAGTTTCAACATGATCTAAATGGTGAATTCTGTCTATTTGTTGGTTTTGATGCCTCATATGTTAAGGGTTATTGCCTATTTGAAGTTTCATGGTGAGCTAACGTTCAAGAGGTTATGGGTTCTAGCCTTCTAGTGTTGATTGTTGTGAACAAAAGTTTTAGTGGTTTAACTAGGCTCTAAAAATGTTGGGCCATGATAGCAAAGATGTAACTGAGTTTTGACAAACTAGCAAAGCTTGGGCAGCTGCAATTGCAAGAGACTACTTTCTTTCTCTTTCTTTTTTTTTTTTTTTTTTTAAGTGAGGAGAATTCTACTATGGTGATTGTGAATGGTTTCTGAATGAACAGTTTTTAGGACATTATAGAATGAAAGGGAAGGTATAGTAATTTTGTTTCTAACGATGTTATCATATGACAGTCTGGGGTGTGTTTAGTGTGACTACAAAGTAAGAAGTGAAAGTTTATAGGGCTGATTATTGGCTGTGGAGAAGTTAAGATTTCTAGCTTTCTAGGGTTAATGGTAGTGAACAACAGTTTAGAATTGACGGTTAAACTAGGTTCTAAAAATACTGGAGCTTGACAGCAAAGATGTTACTGGGTTTTAGCAAAATAACAGCAAAAGCTCTTGTAGCTGCAACTGTGAAAGCTTTTTTTTTATTTCTCCCCCCATTTTCATTTCAGCGAGCAAATTTCAATATGGTGATTGGGAGAGGTTTCTTAACAACTAGATTTTAGGACTTTAATGGATGAAAGGATTAATTTTGGTATTGGTGTTTTTATTATGCAACTGTATGGGGTATGCTGTTTGTGTGAAAATAAAGTAAGAAGGAAGAGTTTAGACCACAGTTCATGGCAGTGGATAGTATTCTGTGCATATTACTGATTTTATGCAATTTTATTTGTCTTCCCCCTTGAACCTGAGTTCGTAGGGACATGCACTATGTTGAGGGGAGGATAAAGAGTAATAACAAATATTGTAAACTAGATTCTACAAATGCTTCAGAAAGAAAATTGAGATATATCAACTTTTAAATTGTGGGCCACTGGGCCCTACTTTCGTAATCAATTTACCCCACTCTTATAAAAAAAAGTTTATTTTGCATTCATGCTGTAATTAGTGTGGAAATTTTTCATCATAAATAGCAATGCTCTGTGACAAGTCCTTTTAAGCAGCTGGGCTTGGGTATGAAGGTTATGGTTTGAAGTTTATTATCACGTGTTTCTGCTAAAGTAGTTGGCTAAAGTTTTTTTCGGCAGAATGCTGTGTTTGTTATCATATGCTGTCTTTGGTTGAAGAGATTCTAAAATTTTTGAGGAAAATACATTTTTAGGTTTAGCCCTTAGATTGACTTCCTTTATTTGTACATTCCTGTCTGGTCAAGCCTATCAGTGCATTTAGTCTGATTTATTTATCTGAAAATAAGCTTTATTGAGTTTCTATAATTTCTTTTACCTTTAATAAAATGAAATATTCATTAAATGAATTGGAGAACGCACATTACTCTATTTTGGATTGCCATTTGATGTATATGGATGATAGTTTCACTCATTAATAAATTATTTTAAAGCAGTTTTGTTAATGGTGTTTGGGGGTCAATGATAGAAAAAGCTCACAAAATGTCATTGCATAGCATGGTAGATGCGACATTCAACAATGGAAAACATATAAAAGCACACAGAACAGAAGAATGAGTGAGGAACAGAGAAAGAGGAGTGAGTAGCAGAACCTTAGGAAGTTTTTCTTTGATTTTGGCAGAAGCCAGAAAAATAGAAATTATAAGGGGAAATATTTTAGAGTTTATATACTAATGGAGTGGGCCTAGTTACCTTAATGTTGATTTTGGCCTCACATGTGAAGGTTTTTGGCTTTATGTTTAACTTTGCCACAAGCGTTGTTGATGGAAACTTTTACCTTTGAAAGTGAGCAACTGACTAGCTGCAAGAGAAAATGGGACAGATGAGAGAAAATTGTATCTTCGTTGCCATTTTCTGTATGGTGCATCCCGAACATCATGGAGTCAATAGTTATGTCATTATGTTAAACTTCCACATGCCATGACATAGGGTTTTTGTGTTGGTACACCCGAGTAACATGCCATGCCGCCATAGCAATGCAATTGACAACACCACTTTAAAGTTTTGCGCTGTTATATGTTATACTTGCTATATATAAATATTTGGAACTGTTATGTGACTACTTTGTGATATGTTTGTCTGCACTTGTATGTATTGAAATGATACACTAAGCTTTGCTCTTCAGAGACAGAAATTAGTAGGAAATAATGGATTTTTTCTTTGAAAACCTTGACACATTGTTCGTAGGATGACATTTTGTTAGGACTCCAGTAAATAGAGAAGCAGTAAAAGGTGAGGTAAAAGTAAGTGCTAGAGTTTCACCCTATGCTAAGGTATACGTGAGAAAGAACCAGAAAAAGAAGGATGACTTGGGAGGGGCGTGTGGCATAAGTGTGAGTAGTGGGTTTTGTAACTAACTTTGCCAGCTGGCAAGGTTAGAGAGGGGTATGAGGGTTTGCTAATTCTGTTATGGGTGAGAGGAGGAATATAGGGAACGGGGAGAGTGCCGAGGGGGGCATCTCAGATTGTTGGAATAGTAGGAGGGAGAGAACTAGGTCTCTCAAATACCTAGTGACCTTGTAAACACTTTCCTTTTCAGTGTGAAATAATACACCATTGAAGGAGGAGCTAGATACCACACTGGTTTTGCTTCTATTCCTTCCTTTTCAGAGATATTCTTCTGCAATCTTTTTTTTCTACTCACTGATACCAGTTCTTTACACATTTATGTGTCTTGTTTTAGTTCATTGCTGTTGCTACTCATCCACCTGGTTCTTCTTACCACAAGATGGGGGCCCCACTTAGTGGCAGAGGCGTCATACAAATATGGTGTCTTCTAAATATCAGGGAAGAGGATGAAGAAGAATGTTATCTCACACAGAAGAGAAAAAAAAGACCTAAAAAGGATGGTGGTACCAATGACAAATCAACACAAATAAAGAGGCCTAGAGGAAGACCTAGAAAGAATCCAATAGAAAAAGTAGTGGATGATACAAATAGTGAAAGCCAGTACATACCAGCTCTTGCTGTTCAGTTTCCGGAAAATTCTGCTGAGTTTCCTGATTCAGTTGGGATTCGTGGGAACAGTGAAGAAATATTTCCTACCGCAGACAAGAGTAAAAGAAGGCCTAAAAGAAATGAAGCCTTAAATGAAAAATCAGCACAAATAAAGCGGCCTAGAGGAAGACCTAAAAAGAATTCAAAAGAAGTAACAGTGGGTTCTCCAAATTGTGAGAACCAATCTGTGCAAGCTCTTGCTGTTCAAGTTCCGGAAGATTCAGCTGAATTAATTTCTTCAGATGCAGCTCATGGCAATTGCAATGAATCTGCTTCACAACAAAGTTCTGTTGCAAAGCAGAAACGTACCAAGAAAGCTGCTTCTGCATGCAATACTATCTCAGAAACTCCTGTTAAAAGGAGTAGGTTGAAGATTAATCATAGGGAAGGGGGATATAACCAAGATATAAGCATGCCACTATTGTCAGAGAGTGAGAATGTGTCAAGTCATCAACCTCATTGTAGCTCTGGATTGGGTCTCATAGTGGCTACTGATTCTATTCCAGGAGATGTGACTTCGCCAAGAGTTGTGTCATGCCTAGCTCATAATGGAAAGGTGGCATGGGATGTGAAATGGCGACCTCCCAACATGTCTGACTCCTTAAGCAAGCACCGAATGGGCTATCTTGCTGTCTTGTTGGGCAATGGATCTCTGGAAGTGTAAGATGTCTTAAACCTCATTCTCCTGTTGATATTGGTATTCTTGGTTATACTTATGTGATTTCTTTTTATGTTGACAATGTATGTTGCTACCTACTATCAACTTTATTAGATTAGAGGTATTTGAAATTTGGATATTTTATAGTAAATGCAATTCCAAATATAGTGTAATACTCTATCATAACAACCTCTCATGAAAGTTGAATGAAACTTAATGGATAAGTGACAATTACTAAAAGAGAGAATTGGGATTGCATGTTGCAATAGTTTGAACAAAATCTGGTGCAATACGGATCATAAGAAGAAAGTATCTTCACATTATAAAATAAACCTAAAAAACTAGAATATAGTTTACATACCAAGTTACTCCCTGACTATTCATGTTTGTTATCCATGTAGCAATATCGTAGGTAAAATGACATAATTTATTCTAAAAGCTGAAGTAAAATTGCTTCAGTAAATAAATAATTGCAGTAGTTTGTACACCTTTTTTATTTGTCTCATTCACTGTATTTTTTAACTTTTTTCTGCACAAGCATTTAACTACAAACCTCTAAAGGAAAAGGGCTGAAAGAATTTCTGGTCTTTAGTCATAATTGGCTGTAGCATAAAAATCAGTATGGAACAAGAATGTTCCAGTTTGAATTCTTTATTGGGGAAAAATCATAAGAAGAGTTTTATCTTACAAAAGCAAAATGAATGGAATGGGTATGCAGTGGGCTCTGGGTTTCTACTCCTTTCTGAGTTAAACATTTTTCCTCAAAAGACAACATTGTTCTTCTTATTATTGATTGTGGTCTCTCACTTTTTAACTTGATAATTTCTTGTGTTGTTCCTAATGATACTGTTCTTCTGACTTTATCATAAATTTCACTACTAGCTGTGCAAATGTGAAGTTAACCCCAAGGAATTGTTCTTCACTGTTTCTATAAAATTATATGTAGAGGGGCCACTGATGAATTCAAAGAACTTGTTCCTTTAGAATGACAAATTGATTAGCTATTCTCAGCAGAAGTTAGTTCGTTCAATCCAGTATCAGTGGTTTTAAGGACACTGTGAATTAGTTAACAGTCTATGGATTTTTTTCACAATTCTGTTTATTGGATGCCTCTTGTTATTGTTGCTTCATTGACATCTCAAATTTCAATTTGCAGATGGGAGGTTCCTCTTCCTCATGTATTGAGAGAAATTTATACCCATAGAGAGGGCACGGATCCTCGTTTTATAAGATTGACTCCTGTATTTAAATGCTCAATGTTGAAGCGTGGTGACATACAAAGGTATGCTTGTTCCTTAATTCTCTCTAGGGGTGTCACTAAACCCATATACCCATATTCCTTTTGAACAAATCATGATCAAATTCAATCACTGAAGAGAAAATTAATGAACAAATTTAATTTAAACTTGTCTGATTATTAGATAAATAAATATGAAGTGAGCACATTTTAAAAGATGAATAAATGAATCAAGTTTATCAGTTCAAACATTCATGCTGCTGCTGAATGTTGTTGAACTTCCATGATGCTTGGTAATTTATAACTTTTTTTCTTAGTCTGGTTATGTGGTTTAATTTATTCCATTGTTTTATCTCACAGCATTCCGCTGACAGTGGAGTGGTCGGTTATGCCACCTCATGACTATTTACTTGCTGGCTGCCATGATGGAACGGTATAATTTTCACTAAATGTTCTTCAATTTTCTTTTCTTTTTTTTTTTTTTTGGCTGGAAAAATGTTCTTCAATTTTCTGTTCTTTGCTTTTTCTAAATTGAAATTTATCGATCTTGCTTTCATAATTAGGAAATATATTCATCCCTGAAGTTTCATGAAGAGGGAAAAAGAGAGAAAGCATTCTGATTTTTTTTTTTTAAAAAAACTTTATTCACTTCATATTTCTGTAATTGTTGTGTATTTATAATTTATTTTGTTACTGAGCATCAATGTTCTGTTCAAATATCAGTATCTTGTCATCTGAATTCTTTTCATAAACTATATCACTACTAATGTAATTTGCTTTATTTTTAGGTTGCTTTGTGGAAATTCTCTACGAATGCTTCATCTAAATGTGATGGTAATACTTTTGTTACCTGATGTATGTCTCTTGTTTACATATTTGGTTGTCAGGGAAGTGAGCTGTGTTGAGAAATAAATTTACTAGATAATCATTATTGTCTGCTGACTCAATTGTTTATATGCAGATACAAAGCCTCTGCTTTGTTTCAGTGGGGATACAGCTCCTGTTAGAGCAGTTTCCTGGGCTCCATTTGAAGGGTTAGTGATGATTGAAACCTATTCAGCCAAGGCATGTCGGTTGATTGCATTGAACATATTTCTATTGCTATGATGATGTATCTTTATGGGAATTTGGAAGAATTAAACCCTGTATAGATTATAATTGAATATTCTGTCTATATTTTGACTTCCACTTAAAAAAGAGTCTGGTAGATGGTCGAGCTTCAACCTAATATAATTGAGCCATTCAGGTAATTTGGAAACTTATCCTTATTATGTGTATTTGTGTGCTTTTGAAATTATTGTCGAGTTTTCCTTTTTAATTTATTCTGCTCAGAGGATATCAATTTCATTCGTGTAACTGCCTTCTTTCCTTCTTGATCAATCTCTAGTAGACATGATTTGCAAGTCAATCATTTTTTTCATGGTGTAGACTTGCTCCCTTGTCCATCATTTGTCCATCGCTTACCTACATAATTTTGAGTCGGATATGTGATTTTGTTATTATTTTTCAGTGATCCAGAGAGTTCTAATATAATAGTAACTGCTGGACATGAAGGCCTTAAGTTTTGGGACCTACGGTGAGTGTTTTTTCATTTTCTTTTTTGTCTGTTTTCTTTGTTGTATTATTTCTTATAAGTTCATTTTAAAACATCAATCTTTCAATGGTTATATTACCTTCCATCTTAGAATATTATTTTTATACCAAGAGCTTTGTTTTCGATAATGTTGCTATTGTATTATACAGTGATATAAAACTCGACTCAGATTGGCAAATTGGTGATCTAGTCTCTTGACTGGTTTAAGCCATATGTTAGATCAGTTATGTAACTGAAATAGAATGAATTGTGTGACACAGCTCGTTTTGAGTTGACTCATGTCATGTGACCGATCTGAAATTTATACATCTGTCTTTTTAATTTTGCATCCTTGAGAATTTTTCAGTTCATTTGCATTCATAGAGTGAGCATTGCATAATAAGCCAATGAAGAGCAAACATTTCTTTGTATTGTCTGCATGTGCATGAGTAATTAGTTTTTCTGTTTACTTGAGTAGAAAGGAAAAACATTGATATCTCATCATGTCAAAGTGTATGGTCTCTTGTTTTCATGGAGCAGAGGGAGCCTTTAGCCCTAGAGTTACTTAAAACTTGTTTACAATGGTTTGATTTATGGATAAAAATGTATTTGCAGTAATCCATTTCGTCCTTTGAGGAATCTCCAACCCGTGCCAAGAATCATATATAGTCTGGATTGGCTGTCGAAGCCAAGGTAATGGATAATTTTTACTGAATAAAATGCTGTCTGACCTCATCATAATGACTAACCCAGAGTTAATTTGTCTATGTATTTTGTAGTTGCATCATTATGTCCTTTGAGGATGGAACAGTGAAAACTATTGGCTTGGTGAAGGCTGCAAATGAACTCCCTGTCAGTGGAAAAACATACAATGGAAAAAAACAACCCTGGTTGCACAGTTGTTCATTTTCATCTTCTGCCATTTGGAGTGTTCAAGTGTCACGTATAACAGGTAATTAGGGGCTTTACTTTGGTGATGTTATCAATGTTGAGTCTTGTCGTTACTTTATTTGGAAAAACAATTAGGCATACAAAAACATAAGTACTGTTGATCTTACCCTGTAACAAAATATCTTTGAACTAACTCTTAGGTTTTATTGTATTATGCTAGGCATGGTTGCATATTGCGGTGCAGATGGTACTGCTGTACGTTATCAGGTAAGTTTAAAATTTTGTTAGATCACTTGCAGTTGCCTGTGCCTTATTTCACCGTGTTATGCACGGTCTTTAAATTATGCTGCAGGTGGTTTGTTCATGTGTGGAGAAGAAATATAGAACCAGTACCCCGCCCCCTCCAAAAAAAAAAAAGAAATCGACAACCGCTAACAAAAAATATAAAAACAAAGTAAGGAGTAAGGAGAGTAAATCATGTAGAGGGTAAGCCCAATAGCTAGAGGGAGATGGAGACCATTAAAATATATATATATATATAAGAGAAACCATTAAAAAAGATTTAGATATTAATGGTTTGACTACATATATGGTTTATGTGAGAACATTATAGCATCATCTAATCCATGTAGCCAACCTTGCCTAATAAGACAAGCTTTGATTGTCATTGTATGGAACAAGTCATGATTAGCTAAAGTTGGTCTTTGACATGGTATTAGAGCTTTAGGAGTGTAAGACCTATTATACAGGTTTAGATAATGTGAACCCATGATGATTTTCTCTAATTAAGAAAACCTAAATATATGATGTAGGTTGAAAGGATCTACCTTGAATAGTCCCGTATAAATTTTAGCATGACTTAAGAAATGTAAAAATAGGCAACAATGTGATGCAATATCAACACATGGAGGCTTTTAAAGAATTAACTTGCTTCTCTTACAATAGTTATCGATTGCTGATGGATGGCCCACATGTTGTTTTAAAACCGAGACCTGGATGCTTTTCCTTAGTTAAGGAACTAGAGTTGAGAGAGGACTCCGGTTTATATTCTACGGAAAAAGTACGGTCGTGATAGTATTCCTCAAATTTGTATCTACACTTCTAAAAATTATAACTGCAATTTTTTGATTAGTGCTTCATACGAGTGGATTTTCTCTCCCCACCCCCTAAAACTGAAATTCTTCCTTTGTTTAATGTATTCAGCTTACTACTAAAGCAGTAGAGACTGATAATTCACACAATCGAGTTCCATACTTCCTCTGCGGGTCAGTAACTGAGGAGGAATCAACTCTCGTGATCAATAGTCCAGTATCAAACACTCCATTCCCGTTGAGGAGGTCAAATGAGAAGGTTCGGCATGCTCAATCTTTCCGGGAGTTATTATCCAAGTCAAATCTAAGCAAAAGTGCGAACAATGAGATTGCAAAAGCATCTAATCCGGACTCTCAGACTTTAGGTTAGCCTTTGTAATTATGATGTCATACTAATATGATTATCTGCCATTGTTCCTTTGACAATATTTATCAAATCTTCTATTTGTTGTAGCCCTCTGTGATGCTGATGATTTGGGTTTGGAATCTGGATCTGAGGAAGCATTGTCTTCTGTGGATCAGCCAAAAAGACCAACATTGACTAGTTGCAACAAGAAAAAACCTGTGAAAAGCAAAGCTCTTGTTTGCAGAGATGATGTGTCGCCAAGTACTCTCGGGGATGATACCGAAAGGTCGGATTTTGGGAATATACCTGAAGTCTTTCCTTCTAAAATGGTGGCATTGCATAGAGTGAGATGGAACATGAACAAGGGTAGTGAGAGATGGTTGTGCTTTGGAGGAGCTGGTGGAGTTGTACGTTGTCAAGAGATTGTTTACTCTGATGTTGATAGGAAATGGGCCTTGAAGAGATGACAGCATTTTATCCACTTAAAATTTCGTATCTTAAATTGCATTAAATGTGAATACTAGCTGTAAATTTGGATCACATCACACTAGGAGAAAATCTGAGTCGACAGCGACGGGTCAATATTTAACATTTCTATTCATAATGTAGTGCAGGACTCTGCTTTCTGTTATGAAATCCACCCCTATGTAATTTAAATTAGAGTAGAGTAGACATGCAAGGTAAAGAAAATGTCCTGCTCAGTTAAATATGACAGACAGGACAAAGTATATACTGTAGTTCTGTTGTATCCTTTTCCGCCTTCATATTGAATCATTGCATATTTTTCTAGTTTCTACTCTATCCATCTTGATTGATATATTTTATATAATTATACTATGATATTTGTTTAAATGGAAAAGTCTGACGCAATCATACTTTTGCACCATACAATAATGTATGAATGTGGGTGCATTTGGACTTGGAGTAGTATATCTCACTAATAAAGTGGAATATATAAGAATAAACTATTCTTTCAGTTTAAACTATGCTTTACAGTTTCTTTATAGAGTTCGTTGAAGTATTTGTGTTTACTTGCCCACTTACTCTTCCAAGAACCAAAATTTTAGTCTCGGAGCTAATGAACCACAAAAATTCATGTAGCTTGGACGATTTTGGGATGTTCTGTAAATTGTCCCAATTCCTTGGTGGGGTGGGTTAATTAATGAGTGGGAAGGTTAGATATGCAAGCATGGTTAGTTATTTGGTAATAACATCTTTTTTAAAATTTAGTTCAGTCAAAATAGTTACTCTCAGATGCTGTTCGTAGTACAAGTATAAACAAATCCTTATTCAGATCTCAATTGGCTTCTGCCTGGTGAGGGTAGTAATTTTGGCATCATGTGATTGTTGGCCTCTAATCTTGGTTAAAAATTGTTAGAACAGTTTTCTTGTATACTTAGTTCGTATTTTGAATAGTAGTGTGTCGATTAACTGGCAATTTTTTCCAAGTAATGTGTAAAGACTTGATGACAAAATTAAATTTGCTTTTTGACAGCATGACATATTACTTTTTTCCTAAAGTTCAAAACTAATTTCTATTAACAATATATGATCATTTGCTTGATACATGTTCATAAGTTTACCTTTTCTTTTGAAAAAATGATGGAGGACATTTTTTTGACCAATGTGTGTTTGGTCCAAGTGAAAAGGATTTGAATCTCTTAAACATGATATCCTGAGATCAACTCGTGTGTGTGGTGAAATATGTTACTGCTAGAACTCTCTTTGTAGGGGTCACACTGTAATTCGAACATAATTAGTTCCATGCTCAAAATGGTTAAAAGAAAAAATGTATGTATACTTATGGTTAAAAGAAAAAGAAAGTTTTTAATATGCACTGTTCATTTTGGCTATCTATAAAGAACAGCTAATTGTACGGATGAAACTTTTTACCATATAATTTTTAGTTTATTAAAATGAATTTAATTTAAATACACTTACACTGTCAGCCGATAAAAATAATGGAAAATACCAACTCATATAAATAACCATTTATTATAATGAGGGACTCATCATAATTTCTCACTTTTCTCTATTTCTATTAGTTGATAGTGTGAAGCAGTTTTATACTATCAGTGCATACCAATTAAACTCTATTCAAATTATGCTTACTAAAAAGTGTTTCAGAAATTCATAAATTTGTGATGAGTTCAGTGGTGTATTCTAGCAACAGTTTAATGCTCATTGCCTATAGAATTCAGGGCAAAGCACATAGGAAATTAATCGCATATAAATCAATATGTCTGTTCAATTTAAAAAATTTAAATAAGATTAAAATATTTATTTAGTAACTTATAGAAGAATACAAGTATGTCTAATCTTCAACAATACTTCTAAAAAAGAAGTTCTCCCATGTATATTTTTTCTTGTTCAAATTTTGAAACTCTGATATTTCACATTATATTAAAGAAACTAAGTTATTACTTAAGAAATCGACTTATTAATTTTTATATCATGTTAATTCTACATAAAATTATTTAGATGATATTAATTATTTCAAAAAATTGTTATCAATTTCTATTGTTATTATTATTATTTTAATTAATTAAAGAGTAACTGAATAAACTATTATTTATTATTGGCATATATTGTTAATATTTAAAAGAAAATCTGATGCAAAAACTTGGAGGCACTTTTTATTATACTTAAATTTTCAAACAGTAATCTTTTACGCTTTCTATACTACTAATAAAGAAGATTTGTCTTTTTACTCATAATTTTCTTTAAAAAAATATATATTATAATAATATCCACTATTATTAATTATTAGGTTTGTGTGTGAATACTTATAACTCATGTACAAATAGATTTAATTTTGATATTATTTTACATAAATATTAATTATTTTATTGAATTTTTTTATTTTTAAAACTATACTCACTATTAATAGTATAGATACAGGTATTATTGTTTATATTAACCTCTTTTTTTATTTATTTATCTATCGCTTGTTCTCTTATTGCTGCTTGCTAGTCATTGCCATGACTAAAGATCCAAAATCCAAGCCACCAAATACTGAATCGTGGACCTTGCTCAGCTGCAATTTTGCTCCTCAGTCAAAATGGCATGCCTTTCACATCCCTGCACAACTTCCTAGCAATATATATGCATGAAAAAAATTACCAGTCACAGGCCCTTTGCTCTCTTGAAATTTGTAGCATCAAATATTACATTTTTCATTTTACTCAAAAGGCTGTCTATTAGAGAATGAAAAATGCAATGAAGATGCTGCAAAATTTGTCACCACTGCTACTCATTTTCTGTCTCCATTGTTTGGCCACACTGACACAAGGATCAAATCAACATGAAAGAAAGGTACACTCAATTGGAAGTTTCAAATGCCACATTATCATTTAGTGAAGAAGCATCATGCTATAAGACTAATTAATGCTTTTTCTTTCTTCTTCTTCTTTTTATTTGGTTGAGCTTATGTAAATATGTGATGGTGATTAGTGAACAACTTTATTGATATGAAATTTGTGATGAAACAAACAGCCTTACATTGTATACATGGGAGAACTACAAAAGGCTACAACCTATGCCCCGGAAGACCATCACCACAACTTGTTGGCAGCGGCAATGGGAGAGTAATAATTTCAGTTCTTAAGTAGAAATTGTATTTTATTATAGTCTTATAGAGTAGACCTTGTTTGGTCTATTACAACTAATTAATCATCATTTCTTAATGATCAACGGCTCTTTCTCTCTTTTTTCTACAGCCACAAGTTAGCTAGAGAATCCAAAATACATAGTTACAGAAAGAGCTTCAATGGATTCGTTGCAAGACTTTTGCCACGTGAAGCAGAAAAACTACAAGGTACTACTACCACATGTTACTAGGAGCTGTTTGACAATTTGAAAAACCAATCTAACACGGTACAAAATAGAATTAGAATTAGGTATGTTAAACTGTATAAAAATAAACTAGTTTGCAATTAAATAGTGTTTGGTTTGACACTAAGTTAGTAGGAAAACTAGATGCTTTTAAAAGTCAAAGTACAACTTCTCTTTGATACTCATGAGCTATGCATATATTCTACATTGGCATTTATTTTATGCAGAGGAGGACAATGTGGTATCTGTGTTTCCAAGTACACGTAACAGATTACACACAACAAGGTCATGGGATTTTCTGGGAATGCCCCAAAAAGTGAAGAGACAGTACAATGCAGAGAGCAATATCATTGTTGGTCTGCTAGACACAGGTACAAAAAGAAAATATTTAAATTAAAAATGGATAATATATAATTTCTTCATCTATTTCATGTTTATACACATATTTTTTAACTTCTCAACAGGAATTTCGCTTGATTGCCCCAGTTTCAATGATAAGGGGTATGGGCCTCCCCCACGCACATGGAAGGGCAAATGTGTTGGAGGAGCCAATTTCACAGGGTGCAACAAGTATTCTTCTGTCCATCCACTGATTTTTCCTAGTATCACAAAACTAATATATAATATAAATTTCTTATTTTCTTGGTCATATTTACTGATAAATAACCAAGAAAAAGCGAAATACTATTGATATAAAATATTCTTTAATCTATTTTGCTACAAGACAAATGTCATGATAGTTAGCTATGACATATACAAGGCACTCACATAAACCATTCATGATACAAGGCACAACAAATAGTTTTATTATATATGATATTTGTATACTTAGTTTCCTTAAACACCACTTTGATAAGATTGCTCCAATTCTAATACATACAATGTGCGATCTTGCATTGCATTAGAATCAATCTTTATTTGAAAAAAAATATGAAAAATGCTAAAGAATCGGAAACTTAACTAGAATTTAGCTGCCAGAACAGATATAATTATTGGTCCATAAATGAGTAAGTTTATCATACTACTTTATTTTATCTAACAACTACTATAATTTTTATCATAGATTTGGGTTATATTTTTCTGATTGTGTACTTTTTTTTTTTTCCAACTATTATATATATGAGAGATGACATATTTTTGCGTGAAATGTAATGCAAAGTTGGTTCTATCTTACAATGTGCAGCAAGGTGATTGGAGCAAAATACTACAATCTAGAACAAACCCATCCTGTGGACAATTTTAGTCCTGTGGATGAAGAGGGCCACGGCACTCACACTGCATCCACAGCGGCCGGCGCGGCAGTGAGGGGTGCTAGTCTCTACGGCATTGGCCAAGGCACAGCACGTGGTGGTGTCCCAAATGCACGCATAGCCATGTACAAAGTGTGTTGGAACAGTGGTTGCAGTGACATGGACTTATTGGCTGGTTTTGATGATGCCATAGCAGATGGTGTCAACTTCATATCAGTGTCTCTAGGAGGGTCACCAAGGGAGTTCTTCAGTGACCCTATGGCCATTGGAGCATTCCATGCCATGAAGAGAGGGATCCTTACAACTTGCTCAGCAGGGAACAGTGGTCCTTACACTGAGACTGTTGAGAATGTGGCTCCTTGGATTTTGACTGTGGCAGCTTCTTCCATTGATAGGCAGTTCGTGACCCCATTAGTCCTTGGTGATGGCAAGAAAGCTGCAGTAAGTAGTAGTCATTTCATGATCTTTCTGTGTGCTAGTTCTGTTTGGGAGATTGCTCCAACATTTTGTCCATTAAAGCACTTTTGTATTCAATATCATAAAGGTTTAGCTATCAAATTGTTTATATTTCTGTGATATAAGTATAATAACTCATGAATAATGCTGCACATAATTCTCACAAATGTTATTTGCATCCCATTTTTAGACACCACTATGAAGACACCATTTATAACATTATTAGTGATAGATGTTATATTATCGTAAGACCCACTTTTTTTCTTACTCTTATCTCTTTTTTAAATATCTCTTTATAATGTCTCATCTTAGTGTTCAAATAACAGTACCTCATAATTATTTTGCCAAATATTCCTCAGAGTTTATTGAAATTAGAGGATGCTAATCAAATAAATTAAAATAACAGCAATCACTCATCTATTCGTAAATTAGAAATAAAATCAAGTTATTTTGAGAAAAAAAAAAAAAAACTCTTTCAAGTCAGTATTTTCCTTTATCAGTATTCATGTATGGTTATTTATTGTCAGAGATGGAAGAAAAGAACGATACTTCTATATCACATTCCAAATATTACATATGAACATCTTGCACAATCCTCAACTATTTAAGATATCAAGAATATTAAATTCTCAGATGAGAATGTATGTATATCAGACACCTCTTTACAATATAACTAATAGCTTATTTTGCTGTTTTAATTGATTTGGCAGGGAATGTCTATTAATACCTTCTCCCCTGGGAAAAATATGTATCCATTGACTACTGGAGCCCTTGCTACAAATGCTACCGGAGACAGCTATGGCAATGCCAGGTATTGTTAAATTATTCATAACTAAATCCAAAAGTGCTAAAAAAATGTGTATTTCTTAAAGAATTGTGATCAGCTTAAGACTAAAAACTATGATGCAGTGCTTGTGATTATGGGACTCTAAGCAAGGACAAGGTGAAGGGCAGTATTGTGTACTGCCTTGGGGACACTGGCAGCCAGGACTTAATAATCAAACAATTAGAGGGAGCTGGGACCATAGTTGGTGTTGCAATGAAAGCAGACTATTCCTCCACCACAGTTATTGCAGGTGCCTATGTTGATGCCAATACTGTGGGCAAAGTCATAGGTCTCTACATTAATTCCACCAAGTAAGTTATTAACTATCATTTACATATGAAACGTGGATATGATACGAAACATGGATACAATATGATACGAATATAGGGATATGACAATGTATAAAAATTATAGAGCACGACACGACTATAGTATAACATATAAAATTAGTACAGAATAAATATAAAAAAATTAAATATTAAATTAAAAGAGAGAAATAATGATTTCAAAGCTAGCATAAATTTTGTCAACATAATAAAATACACCTACCTATTTGATTGTTATAGAATTTTTATTTATATGGGTATAAATATTCGAAAAATTAAGGTAAAAATTTGTGAAATATAATTAAGAGTGTCTTATAGTATCCATAAAGTATCCGACATGGATAGGGCAACTATTTTGAGATATTCGTGCTTCTTAGTATCACACCATGCCCAAATTGGTGATGTGAGAACTTTTTTACAAGTCATTAACATGAAAAAAACAATTGCATAACTTTTCTCAGGAATCCTCAAGCTGTTATATACAAGACCACAAGTAGAAGAAGCCTTGCTCCATTTGTTGCTTCTTTCTCATCTAGAGGTCCTGAATCGATCACCTCTAAAATCCTCAAGGTGATCATTCATCTACTGCCTCTTGCTATCTTCTGCTTATTGCATTTGGCTCGTACCTTCTGAATTTTTAGATTCTATGTGCAGCCTGATTTGGCTGCTCCAGGACTCGACATACTAGCTGGTTATTCCAAACTGGCAACACTAACAGGTTACCCTGAAGACAACCGCTATGAAGTGTTTAATATATTATCAGGAACATCTATGGCCTGTCCACATGCTGCTGGTGCTGCTGCCTATGTGAAATCCTTCCACCCTGAATGGAGTCCTGCTGCAATCAAATCTGCTCTCATGACCACTGGTGAGAACCCCTTAATGAAAAATTCATCATCTATTGTTAGATCAAATCCGCTGGTTTTGAGAGTAATCTTTTCCTTTCCCTCAGTAGAAATTAGAATTATATGCACATAAATTAGTTCAACTTTTCAGCACCAAAGTACTTTACTTGAATGGCTTAGGTTTGTCTCCTATCACTGGCGACTTTTCTCCAATGTTTTGGTTAGATCACCATTAGAAAATTTTATATATTTTGCAAAAGCTATAGTGTATAAACAATTCGCCCCGATATGAATTATTTTGGCTCTTTCTATCTGTAAGTACCATTGTAAGCTCGTGTTGAAAGTGTTAACCTCCCCTCTCACAAAACTTTTGTAAATAAAAATAAGAGGTTAGAACTATATGATTGAGAGTAATGAACTTATTGGTGAACAATAAGGTTTCATTTTCCTAATCTATGTTTGCCTCTATGATCCAGCCACTCCCATGAGAATCAAAGACAATACGGCAGAGCTGGGATCTGGTTCAGGACAAATCAACCCAGTTGGAGCATTGGATCCTGGCCTAATTTATGACATTAGTGTGAACTCCTATATTGCCTTCTTATGCAAGGAAGGTTACAATAGCACCAGCATTGGTATACTAATTGGAAGCAAAGGCTTTGATTGCTCCAGCATTAGCCCTCCACAAGGAATTGATGGAATCAACTACCCTTCCATGCATACTCAGATACCTTCCAATTCTAGCATTTCTGCGACCTTTTATAGGACTGTGACCAATGTAGGATTTGTAACCTCAATTTATAAGGCTAAAGTCACAGCACCTAAGGGTCTTTCCATTAACGTTGTCCCAGATACATTGCAGTTTAGTGGGTTGCACCAAGAACTGTCCTTCAAGGTTGTCCTAAAGGGGCCTCCAATGCCACAGGGGACAAAGATATTATCAGCATCACTCGAATGGAGTGACTCCAGACACATTGTCAAAAGTCCTATACTCGTCTATAAACAAGGGCTGTGAAGTGAAGCCTATAGTGGACACATTTCATAGCTTAGGAATTACGTTTAGGAGTTTCTTTGTTTTTCTTTTTCTTATTATTATTTTTAATCCTAAGTTTAGGAGTTTCAATATTTCATTTCATTTTCATTTTGTGTACATTGAAGTTGGTGATTTCCCTTAGCTTAATGAAAAGATATGTGTTTGCATGGATTATCCATTAGTGCAATATCCTGATTTAGTAATCTTTATCCCACATTTTTCCCTCCTTGACTCTCTTTTTTAACCAATGACTCTATCCTATGATCAAGTTGCAGGGCCAAGCATTTTGTCTCAAGCCATTTTGAGTAGGCAATCATTCCATTCAATATTAAATTTGTTGTGAGCCCATGTTAAGAATGCACCAATAAAATACATTTATACATGTTAATTATAGAATGGTGTACCAAAAAAAAGGAGATTAAGTGGCACGGAATGCATATCCAAGAATTTCTTCTTAAGCCATAAACACTTCCATGTGCATATGTCTCCAAAATTGCAAATTAGTGGATGAAAATCTAACAGGGCCACTCCTAAAGTGAACTGCTTCAACTTAGATGGCACAGAGATGTAAAGTTTGCAAAGAGGTAAGTTGAATTAAGAATTGTACTCTCCATAGTGAATAAAGGAATTAAAAGTTATCTTTTGAACACCAAACAATGATCTTAAGAATACTTTTTCCCTTTCTTATTAGGGACATTAGCTAAAATTTATTCAGTAAGATAAATAATGTCTTTTTTTTTTGCTCATGGATAAATAAAGGATTCAGACAATTATCTAAATCATTTGGATAGGCAAAGTCTTAGATAAAATAGAAAGTCCAAGATAGATGTTTGCCTTTTGTTTGCGGGACAATGAAGTCAAAACCTCAAATTATTATAGTTATTATAAAGGAAACTTCCTTATTTGGTCAATATTTTTTTTATTTTCTAAATACACTTTTATTTAATTAAACTAAATATAAAAAGGAAACTATGAATATATCATTTTTTTTGGGTCTGAATATATCTCATTTAAACACTCAATTTTGATGGAAAGTTAGATAGTGTGGTTCAGAATTTAATTTGAAAGTGCGATGGCCCAACTACCATAAATACAGGTACTCTTCGAAGTATGGTATAAGCGACACTTCATCGTGGTGCCATATTTGGTTTATTTTACCGATTGATTTATATTTACCGTATCCCAATTGATTACAAGGGAGCACTGTTTTATCCCTTGAACAAAAATTGCTTTTCTTGAAGGTCCCTTTGAAACTGTAATATAGGCAATGCATTATAAATAACTTGACTTGAAATACATTCAACACAAACATCTAAACTTTCAAAGAAGAAAACTTCAACAGCAATCATCATGCATGACCAAAAGAAACTGTTGGTTTACATATATGCCAACCCAAAAAAATAAGAAGTGTTTACGCATTGATGCTGGTGTGAATGTAGAGTTTGTACTATTGCACATTCACAATTTGGTTTATAGTTACTGTCATTTTTCAAAATAGAGCTTTTACTGGGAATGAACCTTTCCTAGCCATCACTATTTTGGATTCTCTTTCGGACATGACATGAATGCAAGCATGCCGCTAAATTCGTGAACCTTCGGATTCAGAATGTGATGGTAGTAATAGCTTTTGCAATTTATGGCCTACGTATCCATATAACCATCTTTAAGAGGTGACGAAGGAAATAGTAGGACACTATTTAGTCCTACATATAGGTATCAGATGCTTTTGTTTCAATCCCTAATTGTTCCATTTGCTTTAACTTTTTTTTCTCACTGCCATATAATGTCTATTATCTTTTTCTTATTGTCACCGACTATTTTCGATCGTAAACGTTTGCTATCACTGACCATTGTAGTGACAATTCAAATATCATTTATGGTAGTTTTAACTTCGTCTCACCAATTATATCAATTATATAACATTAATTATAGTAACTTCTTCTCACCGCAACCAACCATCTCACCGCTAATAAAAGCGTCTCGAATTTTACCGCCATTGATCATTTTGACAACAGAAAAATGGAACTTCCTTTTAATAAAAGTGTCTCGAATGTTAAAACATCAGTGATCATTTTGATGACAGAAGATAGAACTTCCTTTCAATAAAAATGTCTCAAATATCAAGACAAGACAAGACAACTCAAATACAATCTCCCATTAGTTTTAACTTCTTCTCACCGTCATATAACATTAATTCACGCTAACTTTTTCTTACCGCCACCGACAATCTCACTGCCAGATTCCACTAATTTTAACTAACTTTTTCTTACCACATTTGACCATTTCGATGAGAGAAGATAGAACTTCCTTTTAATTAAAGTGTCTTGAACGTCAAAACATCACCGATTGTTTTGACGAGAGAAGACAAAACTTCCTTTCAATAGAAGTGATTCAAACGTCATGACACAACAACAGAGCCATACACTAATCACTATAAATTGTTACAATGATATAGCACTTGTCCCGTTCTTTTCACTATAGTGGAAACGAGCAAGAAGTGAGAAGATAAAAGCCACTGGATTTCATACTATAAGATAACATCAAGTCCTCAAAGGCTGAGATGACATAAGAGCACATTTTTTAGCATTTACTTAGCAGCTACCACCTATAAACTTAGCAGGGGTAAAAAAAAAAAAAAAAAAAGGCTTCACTATAGTAAGCAGAAGGCATAATCCTAATAAGATCAGCGGGTGGTTCCATTAACAAAAGTCTCATCACTGTAAAGTCGAGTACTATTTGGTGTTGGACATGCATTAGGTGATACAAGACCCCCCATTAGCATGTATGATGAAGGGGATGGTGGAAATTTTGGAGAAAGGTTGAGCATCCCCAAGGCCTGTAGTCTAAGCTCCACAGGGTAGTCAGCGACACAACCAATTCTAGGTCCAGCTCCAGTTGACCATTTTCTTGAAAGTTGATGCCCCAATTGGTAGGATTTTGTGGCCTTCTTGGAATTGATCCTTTGCAAAATTGCAGTCTTTGGTACCTCGGCTCTTGGGCTCTGAAGACCACCTGATAGAGTCCTCATATAGCTACCAATAGGTGCGGGTTGAGGTTCTTCCTTTTCTGAGGATGGGGTGTTCTCAGCTTCCTCAGAAATTCCAGGCTCAGAAGACACTTCAGCAGTGCTTGGAACTTCAGGTGTTGCTTCTCTTTCACTAGGCTTGTTGTCCTCATACATATCGCTATCATCGTTTGGCTTACGTATCTGTCACAAAGAAGAAAGTAAAGATGAAAGTGATTACTACCACCTTTTCCAATTAATTATTAGATGATCTTGCCATGACCATAAACATCATTTGCAATTGTAAGACCAAAACTTTTAAGTAGAACAAAAAAATGATGATAATGAAGATCAAATAAGCAACAAAGGCAAACTAACAACATGATCAAGATCTTCCTGAAGAAACATACTTGAGCCTAAAATTTTTCTACAAAGAAGATTTCGACAAAGGACCGTAACCACTAGAGTTTAGCTGAAACGGAAATGTAATGATGCTAATCAATTACCTCAACTTCATCAAGATTGACACCATTTTCCTTGAGATATGATAAGAAACTGTTGAGGCTGTCATCTGTTGGCCGGTAGTGTCCACTATATGCAGAGATGGACTGAAAAGTCAAAGCCATTGAGAATCAGACATTTTTTCAAAGCACATAGTAAGTTGGAATTGGCAAATATGTCTATCAGTTGGATTCAATGTGCATAGCCACATGTGCACCAAAAAAAGAAAAAAAAAAAAGAAAAGAAAAAAGACCACTACAGCCCACTATCTCTCTCAGACTGTTGAGGGAGGTAGGACCATCCTTAGAAGAGGTTCCATTAGCACAACAATTTAATCATGCAAACTATGAAGTCAACTCTACCTTCAGAATCCCATGCTCAGCCTCCAACCTTCCGGCAGCTACCGTAGCTCCACCAGCCAAAAAAGAAGAATGATGGAATAACCCTTTCTTTTTCTGGGAGGTTATTGCAATGTATCAGCAAGGTCCGAAGGAAATGGCAGTATGAATGCATATTTATGAGAAACTTAGAAACTTTTAACTGATAATTGAGCTTGAATTGTTGTTACCTTGCCAGCATAAAGTTTCTTAGAGGTACTCATTACAAATATCCACTTGGCAGCTTCAGAGTCTTCATGTGTATGAAGAAAATCTCCAGATTGCTTGTGGATAATCTTGCCCTCACAAACAATGTATTCATAGTGCTCTCTCTCTTGCTGATTTAGGAAAATATTAAGAAAGACCAACAAGTCAGAAAAGATGAAACAGGTCACAACTTTTGAAATAATGCAGTATAAATCAATATAGTCAAAGTCAACTACCATAAAGAGATACATTAAAAAAAATAAAAAAATAAAAAGTGTTAGGTTTAATCAGTAGATGTACATACTGGTCCAAGATACTTTATGCTTTGTTTTCGAAGCTTTGATCGGGGGCATTGCTCAAGATCAAGATTTTTCCCATTTCCTAAATCCAACCTGCAGAATGAGAAAACAAAATTTCAGCGACAAAGTTCCATCCTTGTTTCCCCATCTTAATGCCATTTATGACAAGCTACACTTTTTGTTAAAACAAGAGATAGTAAACAAAATTAAATGTCCCGATTACATCTGACTAATCTGTAATTAATCCAGTTCATATTTTTCGAAAGAATTTTGTGTAGTTCATGTGAAAATTTATAGATTTAGAGTCTTCACTCTTCATAGAGTATTGAGTCAAATGCAAAAGCACATTCATTTTCAACGTTGAGTCAAATTTGGAGGCTAAAGCATTTTCAGTAACAGTATTGATTATTGAAAAACACCGAATCATAAATGGAAATTAGATGCTAAACTGTACAAGTTTGCAGTAACAAACATATTTCCCTGTTCCCCTCAAAGGAACCATCCAATATTAACAGCATTAGCAATAAAAAAAATTGTCTTATTCACACAGTTCCAAGCTAAAATCACACACAATCCAACCCACTTCAATTTTAGCTCAGTGTCTCAGAAAGGGTAAAAGGCTTTCTTTCAAGTAAAAATAATAATAATAATAATAAATAAAAAAAATTAGTCTCACCAATAAAAGAATGGCTGACCAGCATCCGTTTTACACCATTCTTCATAGTAGTAATGCAAGTTGTGCCCGTAACGATGGCGTGGATCAATCTACAGTTCAAGTTATTAACACCACTTAGAGTTGAGAAATATAAGGGCATGTTGGTCATACACAACATACAATTATTATATAAAAAAACTATTTTGGAAAAAAATACTATTTATCAAAAAAATTATGTAAAAAAACTACTACTACAACAACAACAAAAAAATTATTTTACAAAAGGGGGTCAAGAACTGCATGCTTACAGCTTCAATCCAATGCTGAAAAGCCAACTTTTGTGCTTTGGCGTCTAAGGACAAACCCTTACCCACCTGCCAAAAAAAGGATCCAGATTTTTCTTCAGAATCAAACTCGGTCGTCCTTTTTTACCAAACCATAATCACAATAATTCAGACCAAAACCACACTAATTTCAACCAAAACGTATAAATATCCGTATAGCATAGTATATACAGTATTATTTTTTTTTTTTGTTTTTTTTTTGGAGGGGGGGTTGAAGATACTACAGAGGATCCTCCAAGTGTAAATTGTGCAAGATTTTACCACGTGAACATCTCACTATAGATCATATTATGTCAAAAAGGTAAAAATGTTAAAAAGCAAACTTTATCAACAGTGAATATGCGCACATAACAAGGTAAAATGTGCAATTTAATTAGCATATGAGAGTGTACTATTCCAAAATCCGTACATACATACAAATGAAATCACCAAAATTAACTTCATGAGAGAGAGAGAGACAGAAAGAGAGAGACCTTGGAAGCGTTGAGCTTAACCCGACTCCATCGTGAGGCAGCGCTTTCAGGTAAATTAAAGAACGAAATCGTGCTCTGGTTTAGCCTCACGAAATCTATTGCTTGCCACCTTCACAAATCAGAACAATAAAAATAATAAATGAAAAGTTCAACAACCCGTGCTTTTCTCAAATGAACTAACTCATCACAACGACAGCTATCAAAAATCACAACAAAAAAAAAAAATCAATAATCCCCACTTTTTTCAATTTAACTCATCACAACAACGGATATCAAAAATCACAACTTTCTTATCAAAAATTATTCTTGAAAAAAAAAAAAGCTCATAATATATATACATATATATATAGAGAGAGAGAGAGAGAGAGAGAGAGAGTGTGTGTGTGTGCGTGTGCGCGCGCGCGTGTGTGTTTGCATGGAGGAATCAGAATTCAGAAACGCACCAAAGCTCTTCGGCGACGACGGCGGAATCGGCCAACCGGCGACGGGTACGGTAGCTACGGTAAACCTTCTGAACCTTAAGGGCAGCGTTCGTCTGGGGGCATGCGCGTGGCGGCGCGTGGTGCTCCGGCGACGACTGGACGATTACGGGTTGGAAAGGGACGTCGGCATTGGGAGACAGCGGCGGTTGTTGGGGGTCCGGCGGTTGGGGGTAATCGGAGCTCCGGCGAAAGTCGTTGAAAGGGAATGGCTCAAAGGCGGAGAGAGTATGAACCTCCATTTTGGGTTCGGAAAAACAGGACAACACAACAACAAAGGTTGTACCTTGTTCTCTTTGTTTTTTAATGACTCCCTTTCTGTTCCGAGTGCTGAAAAACAGAACAAAGAGAAACAGAAAACAGAGACAGAACAGAACAAGACAGAGAGAGAGAGAGAGAGAAACAGAGAGTAAGGTTTTTGTGGTGTGTTGTTGGAATGTGAGGAGGGGAACACATACTACGTTGCGGTTAAATATGCTTTTCGGGGCAGACAGACCTGTTCGTCTTTTTCGTACGTTAATTAATTTTTTTCTGTTTTTCTATTTTTCTTCTTCTGGTACGCGCTTCGCTCGTGGGTTTGTTCTTACTCTCCGAGAGTATGCACAACAAACAAGAAATAATAATAATAAAAAAAATTGATTTAAGTGTATTAGCATTTGTTTCTTTTGTTTTTTTGATAAAATTAACATTTGTTTATATATTAAAGTAGTTGATTTTATTTTTATAGAATTACTTTTAGGTAGGATTAATTTTATTAGAATTTATTTAATTTGAATTGATTTTAAGATAAAATAATTTCTATTTAATAGTTTATCTAAAAATAATTCTAACATAAAATAAATTTTTTTTACATTTTCTATAATTAATTCTAAAAATAAGAATTGATTTTAGAAGTAAAAAATTAAACATCATAAAAAATGATTAAAATGAATATTTGCATTTCAAAATCAATTTTAACCTTATTCACCGCCAATTCAAATATACTATAAGGTTTAGATTTGAAGTTTTGCAAATAAAGAAAAAAAATCTAAATGAGTTTTGCTTTTTTTTAATACTAAAATTATGAGAAATATTGCTTTTATAGATCTAGAGATAAAACATTTACAGTTATTGCTCCTTTCAACAAATATAATTTTTTATATTCAAACTTATATTCTTATTTTAATAAAAGATTAAGTTATTTACCACTCATCCAACAATTTTTTGGAAGTTTTGTTTTTATAATGAGTTAATTTAGTTCAAAGCAAATTATTTGAGATTTAATAGACTAGGGATGCTTATAGTTTAAATCAAGATAAAAAAAAAAGCAAATTATAATCTAATTTATACACGTTTGTGTATCTATTATTTTATTATATAATTTTATTAATTATTATTATTATTATCATTATTATTATATTGTTTTAGATAACTTGGTTATATGCAAAAAAAAAATAAAAATCTTTGGAGAAAAAGTATGTAAGATAGGGAGTAGCTCAATAGATTAAAATGAAGAGAAACCTAAAAAAAAAATTACACACAAAATTATTAAAAATAATTAATTTTAATAGTTTGCCATAAACATAATTTATAATAAAATGTAATGACATTATTTGATTCATGTAATTAATCCCATTTAATGCGAACATGCTTACTTCTTGTTGTAATTGTATAGTCTATAACCTATACATATTTATCTGTTGATTATTTTATTTATATAATTTTATTTAAGTAAATCTACATTTTGATTAGATTTTTATTTTTGACACGTTATTTCCTAAAATTTAAATACTTATACTTTAGTCCTCCAAATAAATCACGTTATAATACGTTAGTCTTTCTATTTAGTATTTTTGGCCTTTATTGAATATATTATTAAAATATATTATTAAAATATAGTGTTTAAATTAATATTAGGTTAAACATAATATGACATTTAATGTATAAAAGATAATGAAATGATTAAATTTTTATAACATATTTTGATTTTAAAGATTAAAGTATTAATTAAATTTTTTTGGAGAGATTAATTTGTTAAATTTTAATCCTTTCCTATACCAAAGTATATATTATCTCATTTTATTATTCAATTATAGTTAATTTTATTTTGGCATATATTTCCATACATATATCTAAATTTTATCGCGTGTTCTCGTACGTTGATGATAGATTTTTTGTAAACGTGTAAGATAGACTCAGCTTAGTCCAATAATTTGTCTTGGTTCGATGAATTCTTTAAAAATTGAGCCTTGTACATTGTCAGTCGTTTTTTTATCTTCAGTTGCCAGTTCTTACATTTTTTTTTTATCTTAAATGTAATAGTAGGACATACATAGCTTAATCTACTCGGATGCCTTGATTTTTTTTTTTTTTTAAATTTGATCGTCCACCTGTGATTAAAGAGTAGTTGTAATTGATAATTTAAGTATAATTTTATATATCTTTAAATTTAATGCTTAAAAGAAATAATTTGATATAATTTTTAAAGTTATTAATTTATCATGGTTAGAGTTTTATTTCTTATAAACTAATGTCTTTGATGTTGAAATTTTTAAAACGAAAGTTATTGTGATGTTGAAATTTTGAAAAAGAAAGTCATTGATTTACTCTTAAATTAATATAACTAATTCAAGTAATTTTCTTTTAATATCAAAATAATATATTTACAAAAATTTAACTTCTCAAATTTCTTCAACAAATTATATGAAAAGAAAATAAGATTTTGTAAAATATAAAATTATTCATATCCTTGTAAACTTAAAAAAAAAAAAATAGTTCATAATATGGTCTATAAATAAAACAGAACTTACATATGGGTTGTTGCAAGAGAAGCAACAAGAACGGCAAGAGAAGTTATTGGCCTTTCCCATGTGAATATTTCCTGAAACCTAGGCACCACATTTTCTAAGTGGCTTTTGTAGTTTCTATACAATGAAACCGATAGTGAACAAAGGTTTGCATCTTCCAGATCTAGACACACGTCATGTTTTATTTCCACCAAAGAAAAAAATCATGTAATATGATTCTCAACTGTATGATGAATTGAAAGAAAAGGTTTTAAGAGACTTAATTGGTCAAAATCATTATTCGACCTTGAACCTCCCCTCTAGCTAAAGAAAAAAAGAAAATGAAAACCAAGTGTATACAATTTTGTCCAAAAGCATGTGCTATAAATCAATTCTCACACGAGCTCATAAAATTGAGAATCAAGATTCCTGTCTTCAAATGGACTTCTATTGCCTCAGTTGAAATTATACACAATCGCTCTATATTACTTTTTTTTCCCCGATTTATATCTCTCTATATTACTTAAACTTTTAGGAAAGATTATTGATAACACATCAGGCTTCTAAATACGAACATGAAAAGTTACAACATGCGAGTAATTTTTTGTTTACCAATGAGTTTACAAATATTCCCAGATCATAGATTGAGACAAACATTTCTCTTAATCTAAATTTTATTGTATCAAAAGAAAAAAATCCTTTTTAAACTTGGAAAAGTTTTATGTCATTAGCAAGGGGCCAAATCATTAAGCTGTTGTCGTATGCATATCACTTTATATATATTGCACTAATGTCTGAAGAAACAAAAATAATTACTATACCAATACAACAAATTATGCTACATAATTATTTTTTTCAATTCCTAGCGTACTTGAATTAATTTGATTCCGTACAACTTATCACCAAACTGATTGACATTTGGTTGAGGATTTAAATTGTATATAAAATAAGTTGCAAGCTAATTACAACATTATCGTCATAAATTTATATGTTAATGCGAATATTTACTTATTCATGTGCAAAACTGTTTTAAAGATCTCAGATATGTGAAAGTCTTAGAAAGTTCCTTACCTTTTGGGTCATTTGGCGTTTTAAATAACATCACTGCGTGAAGATTGTTTTTTTAATTCAAGATTGTTACATATCATCATATCTTGTATTTGGTGCAAAAGCCAAAACTTAATATTGTTGTGTAATCAGGCCAGAAGCTACTTTATCTCGCATTATTCAAAAGATAGGACAACAACAATAGAAAGGACATTTTCATTTATACTTTTTGAAAGCTATTGTTCTAATTTTGTTGTAATAAGCTGTAACAAATCACAATTAGCGTACAATATACGATTATTTAGTTAATTTTTAATTCATAACATTATTAATAAGTGATATATAACTGCACTGTAAATCTTCGTTAAAATTAATTTGTCTAGATCTTAACATAAAATGCTCATCACCTTAACTTTCTATTCAACAAAACAAAAACCGTATACATGAGGGGGTACATATATTTTTGACATCTTCATATTATTTATAACCTCTTCAAACTGATAACCTTAGAGCGTGAAATGCACGCCTCAAATATGAAGTTTGGAAAAGATTCTTTATCATAAAATTTATTTAGATAAAATTTATTAGAGAGCTAATAGGAGGGTGCATAAATAGTGGATTTATAGGCGATGTATACCAAAAAGTGAAAAAATGACAAAAATACTTATATAATGGGTCCTATATAATTATTATTATTTTTATTTAAATTTTTTTTTCAAAATTTACTAACATGAGCAGTATATATGCTGGTAAATTTTATGTAATATAAACAAAATATACCGGCATATGCACTATTTATGCCAGTAAGTTTTGTAAAAAAAAAAGAAACCTTCCAGCTTGTCTTGTAATATATATATATTAGTAAGTTTTGTGTAATATACTAGTAAATTTTACATAAATGTTGATAAATTTTGTATAAATGTTAGCAAATTTTACATAAAAAAATTTATCAGTATTTTTCAATAATATGTTAGTAAGTTTTGTCTAATATATTGATAAGTTTTGCATAAATACTGGTAAATTTTATAAAAAAAAAAAATTAACAATATTTTTCAACAATATGCTAGTAAATTTTGTATAAACGCTGGTAAATTTTGTATAAACGCTAATAAATTTTGTATAAATGTAGCTAAGTTTTGCATAAATGCTGGTAAATTTTGAATAAAAAAATTTATCAGTATATTATTGACAAATATTAGTAAGTTTTTTGATAAAAAAATAAATAAAATAATAATGATTATATGGACCAATTATCTAAGCATTTTTTTATCTTTTTGCTCACTTTTTTTTGTATATATCCTCCATTACGTCCCAAAAAATGTGTCCCCCAAATATTTTTCAATTTATTATCATAAATTCTTCACATGCTTAAGAGTACGTCATCGGAACTATAATATCAAGAAGTTATTATTTAATAAATAATAACGTAAAGAAGATTTTTTGATAACTTATGATTTCATTTTTGGTATAGTATAATGTTTTCTCATGTTAATATTATATTTAATAATTGAATTATATTAATGATTGTAGAAAATATTAAATTATTAAATTATTAAATAATATAGCAATAATGTATTAGATGCAAGAACAAAATTAATAAATATGTCGGTATTTCTCCTAAAATTTATGAATAAAAATAAGTCATAAAAAAGTTGCAATGAAATCAATGAATATAAAACTTTTAAATGAAAATCTATTTATCTGTTTTTAAAATTTAAAAGAAGATAATTCAAATATTCAGTTAATGTTATGTAATAACTAATGATGTTGTATTAAGTTGTCTGAAAAAAAATTTCACATGTATAATCACTAACAAATATTTAACAATTAAAAAATATTGAAGGTAAAAAGTTCATATATTTGTTATCTATCATTTCACTAATTAAGAAGACAATAGAGAGTTTAAATATCTTTTTTTTTTTCGGAGTATCTCTTTATTTAATTGGTAAGAGATTAATTGTCAGGGATATGGTTAGATATCTAAATGAGAACTCTTTCTAACAATATTTTTTTTTTAATACACATGAATCTTTATATCGAATCCAAAATTACATGCATAAGAGATCTAAACTCCTTTTATTTAAACTAGTATCTTGTAAGTTGAGTTTAAATATATTTAAAGAATAATGACGTTACATACATATATTTGCATTATTATTTTTTTATATTTATGGAATTTGTATTACTTAATTATATTTTATTTTCCCTAATATTTATACTATAATTTTATTACATACTCTTAATACAAGGAATGTGCTTATATGTAATGTGTAAAACACTATTGCTTAAACGATGGTAGGGTAATATACGCGTATGTATAATTTCAAAAGCAGAATGGTAACGAAGAGGACGGGTCACCACCCTAGTAGTCCAAGTCATTTCACAGTCAGAATTTCACAGAATGGACCAGGTCATAAAACTTGCATAAATTTTAAAAATGATTTAACGTATCAATGCCATAATTATTTATTAATTTAATTTATACATTTTTTTGGTCTAAATAATTTATACCATTTGTATAAAATAGTGTGTGCGCACAAAAAATTTCTCATCAGCGATGGATTTGATTGGACAGTCTAGCCACTCGTAAAAATATAAAATAAAATAAAAATAGTTGCAATTGCAATTGCATCAGGAAGACATGAACACGGAGTCAAGTTAGCCAAGGACACAATGGTACACAACTAACACTTTGTCCCGTTTCAGCCAGCCATCTTTGAATTTTACATTGTCATAATGTCGATACCTTAGTCTCATGGACCATAGATAAAATGATAACCATATTTTATGATTAAAGGGTTACAATCATTTTAAATATTAAAGTTGTCATACTAAATTTACAATCATTTTATTCTTACGGGCCAAAATATCTTAATTGGGTAGTCAAGTAGGGTCAATTTATATAGCTGAATTGACAGCAAACAGTGTACATAGTTGGATACCAAGCTGGTGGCAATTGCAGAAGAAGGTTGGTTGTCAGCACTAGTCATATTTTATTAAAAGAAAATTACTAATAAACTAGTTTGATTAGATTAAAATTTTCCAATTAAACGGACTCAGCAATTCATATTTACTAATATTAGCCACTTTGTACTAAATTACTGATATTTACTTCTTACTAAATTTTATATAAATCTTGTTTACTGTATGTACAACAACTATCATTTATTGCCTAAACTCCTTATAGAGGACACCTCACTGGTATATTGATAGCCCCATTAATGCTTGGCCCAACTTTATTAAACACAGACACTCTACCCCCTTCTTTTTTTGGGTCATTAGACACTGTTTTTATCGTATCCAATTGACTGAGAAAGATGCGTGCAATTCATCCCAGCTTTATCAGCCACATCGTCCCCTTATTTTGTCTGTTTTATTGGGACAAAGAACCTTTACAATTTACTAGTAACAGTACACTGAAGTTCAGTTAATTTGATTTCTCATAAGACGTAATTTCCTATTTAATAACTAATTTACAAAAAACCGTTTTGTTTATATTTTTTCTTACATTAACTATTCTGTATGGCCAAGACTAGCTGTAATTTTTATGGTAAAAGAATAATAATATAATCTCTTAAAAATCTCCTAAAAATATATACAATTAATGTTTTGGATATTAAAAATAATCAATTCTTCCTAAATGTAGTATAGTTAAACAAATTTAGGAGGATTTATAAGAAAGATAAATCATTTTTTTAACGTATTATATCTACTCGAGTTTACAAAATTTATTTAAGAACTTGTTCTCAATTTCATTACACTAGTAATGAACGAAGAAGGTCAACATCTCATTAATTAAGTCCTCAAAGTCAGGCAGAACACTAAATTTTGTTAATTTATTGTGATTATTTCAAAGACTGATAATGTGAATTTCACATGCAAGTAAAATACTGCGGAAGGTGTCTTTGGACAAAAACAAAGGAACATATAGTTTGGGTACAAATGTAATTCGCACGTGCCATTTTGGAGATGGAATGACTGGAGAGTGGTGACAAATAAAAAATACGGAAGTCATATCTGCAAATCATTTCCCTGGAACTTTCATGGTTCTGCACTCTGGCCATCATTTTGAGAGCTAAAGCTGCAGTGGCAGCCTCGATCATCACTTCCATAGAGCTTCATTCATTGACCTTTTTTTCATTAAATAAAAAAAAAAATCAGGTCTATATTTAATCATTTATGTCACAATTCCCATAGAAAAAGTTATGTCACAACTTACGTTACAAGCATATACTGTTGAATAATTTTTACACTGTTTTGATTTAAAACATACGATATGACAAGCATGTACAATGTAACACGTGCATTACGTGGATATGGTGATTATGCAGTCAAATTTGTGCTGCGTTTTCTTTACCAGCTTTACTGAATTTCTCATAACCTAGCACCTTCTTCCTCAATTGGAAAAATGAACAAGTGGCCACGTGAAAGTTATTTATTCCAGTGGACTAGCGTTGGTTTGTTTGTTTGCTTTTAAAGTCTTGGTTCTCGAACTGAGTTTTCAATTTTCATGGTCAAACGTCGCACTGTGTTCCTTCTCTCTCTCTCTCTCTCTCTCTCTCTCTCTCTCTGCTTTTTGGTATATAGTATTGTTTTATTTTCACTCATCCTCATCCTTTCGTTCTGGCCAATCTCATGTTTCCTCATTAAAAAGGAGCGTAGGTAAGACCCAAACAGGGTCATCCATCTTGTGTAGTTTTTAATTGGTTGACCTAGACAACAATAGTAAATGACCTTATTAGAAGGATTAATCAGTTTCTTTATGATCAAAGTCATGACGTGAAAAAAAAAAAAAAGTATATGTGTCCTTATTGAAGCTCTATTTTTTTATATATATAATCATCAAAGTTATTTTATTTTTTATTTTTGAGACGTCGCTCTCATTAGAGCATAAGCATTATATTTAAGACTCAATAATGTTTGTTTTCGGAGCAAAATATTGTTCATTAAAATTTAATACACACTATTGGATAAGTTATATGAACTTCTGAAGATTCTAATAAGCCTACTAATGTGCACCATGGACTTGAATCCCCCATGTGATATTTAAAAGAAAAGTAATTATCCGAAAAATCAGGAAACTTGACAGAGTTTGAGATTTTTTAAAATAGTATTTTTCAAGTAAAATAATCTTTTTTTAATATTTCAATAACGTCTAGGGAAAGGCCATTGAAATTTGCAATCAGCCACTAGGGGGAAAAAATGGAGAAATATAAACAGATAGCTATTTGTAATTGGTGTATTAGTTTTCTAATAATTTAAATTTTTATTAGGAACTTAAGAAGTATATTAATTTAGATTATTTTTTTTTATAATTGCTCGCAATATAGATGAATACTGTAATTCATGTGAATTTTATTTGCAATGTCAAAAATTTGAATATCAATATTACAATTTTGGATGCAACTTTAACGAATCACTAACCTTGACCCGAAATATATTATTTTTAAGAGACATAAAATTGTTTTAAACTAAAAAACAATTGCAGCAAGGGCTCGAATATAAAAGTTTTAAAATTTTGATTTTGTTGTACAAAGTTTTCAGACCTTTTCTTGTTTCACACGTCCATCCAATTTACAATTATCCAACTGTTCATGCATGGAAAAATGGCCCCCACACTCATATGGCACAGGGCGGGTCTCTTACCCTGGCTTTTATGCCATTTACGCCATGAATAATAAAAAAGGGGCTTAAGATAAGGACGTCATTACAAACGACAAAGGAAGAAATTAAGGGGAAGAATACTCGGAAAACTAAAGACTTCGACTTCATTTATTTATAATGCTATACAGTACATGATAGACAGCGACCTACTGCAAAATCAGAACCACCAATGTCTACTATCAGCTTTCAATCGAGATATGATCTCAACACAATCCATCACAATATTGTTAGATTAACGTTCGTTCATGCACTCAGATAATGATTATAAATCTAACAACAATATATAATTCTGTTGAAAGCAGTCTTTATTTAAAGAATAACAACAATATAAATTTTTTTTTCCAGTAATTTGATATTATTTTATTTGTCCCTTTTAAAAATTGTCTTAGCTTCGAATATTTTTGAATGAAAAAAATTGTGAAGAGAGTTTTAGCTCACAGTGAGTCATCCTAACTTAAGCAAAAGTTGAAGTTTAATTAGTGAATTTTAAATATTGATAATTTATATTAAAAACACACAATGTAATATAATAATATTATTATAATAATGCATGCGTTGGTATTAGTACTTTTAGGGTGTTGGAGTAACAGTGGGTTGGACGCAACTCCACGGGGCGCTAGCCTAGAATTATTTACTGAAGTTTCTCGAAGGATATAGTTGCATTTCTACTCATCAGCAAAGCAACAAAAATCCCTATAACAATTAACCTTCCCACTCAAGTCGAAATGTTAATATTCGGATGCTTGAAATAATAAATTGATTCTTTTTATTCATTCTTAGTAAATGTTAAATTTTAATTCCACATGTTCTTCGTTTTTTTTTTTGTAAAAAAAAAAACTATACAATATACTCACATGCAATCATGTAAAAAAATCAGGGAGTCAGTTTCAGCAATAACTCTGGATTTGGAGGCCCCCAAACAATTTTTATATATGTTATTTTGTTGCAAATACAAGTGATGGGGCAATAGCGTGTTACTAATGCGTTAAAATGCTGGGTAATTATTACATCCATTTTTGGATGGATAAATTAATTTCTTTATGGACATATTTTTTAACGATTATATACATAGATTTAGACAATAGTTTAATTTCAGAAATGCCGAAACGTAATTCCACTGTCTTAAATTATTAAAACTGTACAATGTGTTAATTTGGATTTTCGTTTAGAAACCTCTAAACTATAATTTAATTAACGGATTTTTTTTATATATTATTTACCAAAATCATGGTTTAGGGCTTTCAAATGGAAAACCAAAATGTTTAGTTATCGCTAAAATAGTGTAACTTCAATTCAATATATTTGAGTCCTATAACATAAAGACAATATAATTTAAGAAGGAAAATGGTAAAATACGTGAAGTATTAGTTGGTTTAGTTATCCAAATTAGTTACTTAGCTAACACTAATATACTGTTATATATAATGAGACTAGCTCATTTAACTTTTATTTCGTCACATTATTTTTCTTAGAAAAAATTATACATATTATTTATGAGATTAATTTTACTATGTATATTATCAATATAGGGTATTTTTATAAAGTTAATTAATCACGTATTATCTTTTTATGTGACTTTTGAGGTAATTATTATAACAATCAAATGATTTTAATTATGTGATAAAACATAATTAAATATGACTTTATTACAAATTTTTACAATAATAGTGTATCAAAATTAATTCCATAATTTATTTATATATACAAATATTACTTAGTTAAAATTATGCCTCTCTTACTTACTCACTTTTCAAGCACATAACAAAAAAATTACATATTCATACGCTGTTTAATATACCTGACATGTTAATATCCGGAAGGGAGGCCTCTATCAGAGTTGAAGTTGTCATCAATTAGTGCAAACTTGCATAAGTAAGTCAACTTGCTTGTAACTCAACTTGCAAAACCGAAAGGGAAAACATTTGACTTTGATCGAGTTATTGAGACCCAGCTTATCAAGTCATTGAAAATAACAAAACTCGTTGTTTTGCATTTGACATGGCTACAATGGTGGTTTAAAAAAAAAATCCACATAAATAACAAAATTCATGCATCTATTTACACCTCAATAGTACATGTAAGTGTGTGGAAGTAAATCATCTCATGTCAAAATTTCACATGATCTATACTTAGCCCTATTTTCATATTCAAGAGTAAAAATCAACGCATAAAATTTTTACATAAAAGGATTTGATTTTTTCTGTTTTTGGTCGTGAAAGGATCTGAATGTTTGAATGTGTCAATATAGGATTTTTTCTTTTTCCTTTTTTTTTTTTTTGACTGTTTGAAATCCACTATCCCAAAAACGAAAGGCACTTTTCTTGTAAAGTTTCAAGAAGGCCCATCCATCATATATGGGTCATGTGGGCCCATCAAGAATAAGTCACATGAGCCCATACTTGGTCCAATATGGGCCAATAACAAAGCCCATGCATGAACCAGTTATTCTCCGAACAAAAACCAAACCAGTTATTCTTTTTTTTCTGCGAAAACGAACCCTACTACACTACGAAGTGAAATGACAGTAATAGAACCTGTTGGGTTGTTATTTTGTGTTTGAAATCGCCGTTTGCTCTCTCTCTTCGGATCTTAGCCCTCTCAGGTTCTTTTTTTCTCGTTCTTGTATGTGTTTATATTTGTTTTATTTGACCAGTGTTAACATTAGGATTTTACATGCTTAACATACCTATCCATGATGCTTGTAATAATGTGTACAAAACTTATGCTAAATGCTCTTACGATGAACTAGGAAAATAACCTTGTACCCTGATAAACTATAGCTTTTGGTTCAGTGATAAACACTTTTGTATCACATTTGCTGCGTGATTTGGCAGGAAGAAGATGAAGGTGATTGCTGCATATTTGCTTGCCGTGCTTGGAGGCAACACCAACCCCCCTTCCCATGTTATCAAGGACATCCTTGCCTCTGGTCCGTTCTCGTCTCCCATCATAAATTCATAATATATATATATTTCTCTTCTTCTATATTGAGGAAAATTATATGCGAAATGGTTAAAAGAAGATTTAGATTTCAATGGATTGACTGTAGACATTGTGCTGTTTAACTGCTGCTAATAATTGTTACTACCCAAATCTCAAAATGCATGCATTATGGAGAATTAGTTGAGGCTTAACTGAGAGAGATATTGTTAATTGTCAATTTTTTTATTTTTATATTTTGTTTTTGTTAATGTGCAGTTGGAGCAGAAGCAGAGGATGATATGATTGAACTGCTGTTGTCTGAGGTTAAGGGTAAGGATATAGCCGAGGTCATTGCTGCCGGCAGGGAAAAGTTAGCCTCTGTGCCCTGTGGTGGTGGTGCAGGCATTGCTGTCGCCGCTGCTCCTGGCGGAGGAGGTGCTGCTGCTGCTGCTCCAGCAGCTGCTGCGGCTAAGAAGGAAGAAAAGGTGGAGGAGAAAGAGGAATCTGATGATGTAAGTTTCTTTTTTATTATTTATCCTGCTGCTTCATTCAGCTTTAGTATGAGAAATTTGATATGATAAACCAAAATGAATGGAAGTTCTATTCATTATGGGCATTCACTTTGGGACTCCTTTTTTTTTTTTTTTTTGGGACTAAAAATTTACAATCTTTGATGGAAAAATTAAAATTGTAGCATCAAAAGCTAACATGTTGGGAGTATTTTTATTATGTAAATGGCATAAACTCATACATTGCATTCTCAATATACGCCTTTTAGGATATAACAAATACATCTACCATGATGACAAAGACACGGTATCAAAGAGTAAGAATACTCAATGTGTTAATTTCCGATACCATGACTCTAGCTCTCCTATCCCGAAGTCTAACTTTTTAAGAGTTAGTTTGGTCCTCTATAAGGGGGGAAAAAAAGGAGTTAAAAAGTAGGCCCCTCATTGTGTTGTGGTTGCTATATTCATATGTTCAATGCAAATCATAGAGAGATTCTTAGGTCCTATCTTGTTCTATATCATTTAATGTGTACAATCTTACCTACGCGGGTTATCATTTCCTCTTACTTCTAACTACACTTTTTAATTTTATAACTGAGGTGATACACATTGAATCGTACACTAACAACTACATTTATGTTTATTCAATCTGAAGTCTCTGATTGTTCATCCTTCAATTTGTTTTATGATGCAGGATATGGGTTTCAGTCTCTTCGATTAATGTTAATCTAGTCAGTATTTGTTCAGAGCATATTATTCTCGATTTACTCTAGAGCTGCTTAATTTTGCAAAGTTTTGTTCTAAAATATAATGTAGTGAGATTTCATTTCAATGAAATACAGGTTAGATGAAATCGGGTTGATTTAGTGTCTTGATGTTATGGAATTTAATTTTGGTCATGACAGCTTAATGCTTGTTTTACCTTTCTTACTATAGACATTTCTTATGTTTTTATGTGTAGAAGCACAGAAATTAATAGATTTATGCTGCTAAGATTTACCCCTTAATTGTATATTAAAGTAATTGTATATTAAAGTAATTCAATGCTTTTACCAAAGTAAAATGACTTACATGCTCCAATGAAATCTAAAGTCATGAAAACTCGATATTGAACATGGAACTTAAAAAATTAATTCGATGTCAGTAATGTTTCATGTTCTTATGTTACAATCGTTTGGGCGAGATTTTCAAACTAGCTAAATGTGTTGCCCGAAGATTTGTTAGAATATTAATCCAGCAAATAACTGCAGGAAAGTTCGAAGCTGAGAAAGTGTAAGCTCACCAAGCAAAGATTTACTCGGTGCATAAAGCGTTTTAGAAATAATCAGTGAAAGGCCTTTACTTAAATAGAGTTACACAAAAGGCTTTCACTTTTCTCTAAAGTGAGTAACAGCAGCTTTTTCGTTCTAACATCAAGAGCTCTGTTAAATTAAGAGTAAATATATTCTTACGTTTTGTTTTGGAGACAGATTTACTTTATAAGAGCTTTGTAAGAAGACTCCAACATACTTGACAATCTAACAATTTGTTCATTAAAAAAATTATGAAAGGTAGATGGTTGAGCTACGGATTAAGTTATCGATAACACTCCGAAAAAATCAGAAATGCGACTTGGTGAGTTAACTCCTAACGACATTGTGAACATTTCATACGACATAATAATACAATATTTCATGTCAAGGAAATGAAGCAAACTCCTCTCTCACGAATGTCAGCAAATATCACCCATGAAAATCATTTAGTGGAATATTTTTACATGCAGATATTCTTTGGTACCTTGTATCAAATATAGGAACCAAAATTTGCATGTAAAGATTCTAAAAAATGACACAATCTGCAAACCAAATGCGCGTAAATCTTATTTCTCTCTTATTGTTCTTCTGGAAGTGGTTCCTCATGGTTCAAACATAGAAGTGCATATCAGGTATGTATTATGTAAACAGAAAATAATGGTAAGAGAAATAAAAGCATACACAGCAAAGCATACCATTGCAATCACATATCAAATCAAACAAAACATACAAAAAGGCTCCTTTATGGCACAACCGCATAATCCAGAGTAAAATGAAGCCAATACAGAACATATTCTGTGCAATCACCGTGCATTTGTATCCTCCCCCACAATAAAATTATATTTTACTAGCAAAGGAAAGACCTTCCTTTGCAAGTTGATCCACATTCTCAACCGGAGGCTGGACCCTTGCAACTTTGGCAATAGCCTTGTTCTCCTCAGGAGTTCCACTCTCCAAAAAGGCCCCGACAACTTTCCCATCTTTAATCCAGTATGACCCGAACTTCGGCTTAGATGATTCTGGATTGCTGTCTCCAAATAGCACTGTGTCACCAACATTGTCGCCATAGAATTGCCAAGACAGATCAAATGATCGGGAATAGAAGAATGGAAGGTAATCATACTCCTCAACTGTTTGTCCATCCTCAGCAGCCTTGATGGCCTACATACAGCAACACATATTCACAAAATGAGAAATAGCACGGGCAAGCATGAATCTTGACAATATAAGTCGATTTGAAGGATCAGCGAAAGAACAAATTATCTACTAAGTAGCTTCAGAAACCGCTTGATGAATTCAAAAATAGATGTCAGGGTCAAGAAGGTAGGCAAGGGTGATAATACATGTATTCCATGCAAATTTGGTGACAAAGTTAGTGAAGCTGCTCACCTTCACAGCCTGCTCAGCTGATTTGCGAGAATGATCAACATGTTCAACTCTTCTCAACTCACCGTACAATTTCAAAGGGAAAGTAGCAACATCACCAACAGCATATACATCAGGAACATTTGTCTTGAAGAAAGAATCAGTCTGAAGCCACAATAACATCCATTTTTGATAACAATGAAAAGATTCATCAATTACTTCTTAGATAATTTCTTATAGACTATCAATGAGCCTCTGGATATGGTAAGACTAACCTTGATTCCGCCCTTATCCTCTTCAACCTGCCCCTTGAATAAGGCTGTTTGGGGCCTTCCACCAACACCAACAACAACAATATCAGCTTCCAAGACCCTGCCATCCTTTAGTTTGACTTCCTTTACCTGAATGATGGATGAGAGTCATGTCTAGTTTGATTAGAAACATTAAAATGTGATCCCATCAATAGTGTTCTAAAATCAAGTGATCAAGCATACCTCTCCATTGGAATTGGCAGTGAATCCAACAGCAACAGTTCCTTTAATAATATTGACCCCCTTCTTTGCATAATATCCCTCATAGAAAGCAGCTATACCAGATGTAAACAGTCGTGGCACTGCAACATCAGATTACAATGTCACTGTTTTGAAACTTATAAACTAGAATATATATATATATATATATATATATATATATATATATATTTAAAAAAAAAAAAAAAGACACTAAATGGGAGGTGTTTATAACTATCCACTTACTACACCAAGGCTCTGGGTAGACCATGGTAACATCTAAATTGTTGAGTCTCAACACTGCACTAAGCTCCAGCCCAATGTATCCTCCACCAACAACCACAGCTTTGCCATTCTTCTTTGCTTTAATTGCCTCATACAGTTTATCAGCATCATCAACCTCCCTCAAGTAAAAGATGTTTTTGGCATCAGCTCCTTGAACACCAAAATCACTCAACCTTATAACCTGCAAGCCAATTTTAAGTATTAGCATGAACTGAAAAGATGGACAAATGTGGACAATGTATAACATCTTCTCCAATATCCACAAGGATCCTTACTGTTGAGCCAGTTGCGATAATCAAAATCTGGTAATTGAAAGTTTCTCCTCCTGCACTGGTCAGGGATTTTGTGGAAAGGTCTACTTGCACTATTTCTGTGCTAAGAATTAGCTCTATCCCTGCAATCATCAGTTCAATTTGCATTGGAAAATTGTTGTTAAGACCCATTTTTCTAACTACTTTTCCATTCCTTTCGCTTGACATGATAGCGTATTTATCCCTAGAACCATCCAATAATTATGCTGAACGAAAAATAATAGGTGAGGAAACCAAAATTACCTTTCTCACTGTACCACTCAGGAAGCAATCTTTCTCCGCCACTTCCAACACAAACATGGAACCCAGGAAGTCTGGCAGGGGCTGCAAAATCCAATTGTGACCATCAAGTTAAACATAGTGAGACAAGCAATGCAAGCTGATATCTACAATTCGACAGCAATGAAAAGCCCAGGACTAACAACAATAATGTAGCTTTCATTAAATTCAATCCAATGATAAATTTCAGTAAATGAAAACAAAAGAACAATAATACAATATTGTTGCTACCAAGATATAACCCATAAGTGAACTGGGAAAACAGAAAAGAAACAAAGGGGAAAAGGAATAGATGTACATATAATAGCATTACAAACTTACACTCTGGAAAAAGGTAAGCCTTGCTTAGAGCAGGACGTTCATAAGGTGCTACCTGTGAAAACATACAAAACATAAGGGAACATGTAGCAGAAAAAAACTGCACAAAGTTCAAGTGACAAAAAATCGATGCAAAATTTTTAAAAAGAAAAAATGTACAGAGTGCGCTGAAGGAGATACTACAGATAATATGCATGAAGTTTCCTTTGCCACTTAGGTCATCATTGGAAAAGAAATTGCAACTTCTAGGAAATTTGGTGCATGAAAAGAGAATCGTTTCTATTAGTAATATAAAACCACAGATGATAAGCAAAAATTAGTTCCCAGCGAGAAAGTCCAGGACCAGGATGTATCAGTTTGCAAAATGAAAAACGCATTTAAAAAAAAAAAAAAAAAGCCGGACAATTTACATCATTCTGCAAAGGAACGTTCACTAACACTTCATACAGAAAAGAAAGGAAAAGGGTCGTAAATTAGAAAATTATGTGGTCGTAGACATTGATCTACGATGCAATGTGCTGAGCATATAAAAATTAAAAGATACCGCTTCTTTGGATATGATTGCCAGCTCCCCAGGCTTAAGTCCCTGTTTGGCAAACTCTCTTGCTGCATAACCCTGAAATAAATAATTAAAAAAATTAAAAATGTCAACTATAGTCTCCAAAAAAATCAAAACATGGTAAAATGCAAGTACCAAAAAAATATAAAAAAACTCTTGTAAATCGAGTTTGTCTATTATATACACAAGTAACAGTTTCTCACTTAGATTATTTACTAAGTTATATCTGATGCACTCCTAACTCTTACTTTCTCACTAAACGAGCCTTTCTCAAAATCAAGGGGGGAAAAAAATAGTGATAGTTAACGTTTTCTGGCTAATGAGGCTAATCATTACATAACAAAATCTTAGCAGATAGAACAAATCAAATAAAAAACATGTAAACAGATATACGAACAGTCTTTTCAGAACAATCACAGTTCTCAAATTTTATCATTCATGTCGAATCCGAGTTCACAGTTCTCACAAGCTGAAAATCGTAAAAAGCAAAATTACGAACCAAAAGTTAAAGTTCGATAAAACCGACTGTAACCGTAAAAATACACGGCGCTATTACGCATAATTCTAGAAACTTCTTCTCCGATTCAAGCACAAATTACGCAGATCAGTGAATCCCAACGCAAGTCAACAAATTTTTAAAAAATATTCAGATTATACAAATTAAAAAAAAAAGGAAAAACAAAATTGAGGAATAGAAAAAAATTGAAGATGTAGAACTTACGGCGGCAACACCTCCTCCGAGGACAACATACTTGAAAGTCTTGGCCATTGTCGATCGCTACTTTTAGCTGGCTCAGTTTTTTCTTCTTCTTTCTCTGAGTGTTGCTGTTGCAAAGTGATTGGAAGATTGGAAATACGATTGGTCAGGGTGCGTTTATATAGTGGTGTCTTGGGTAGGGGTGTTTTGGGAATTCGGGTGTGAAAGGAATCGCGTTGACGTGGCATCATCGTTGATCTATGGCGGATGCTGACTCTGCTAGCGATAACCACCGGGAACCGCGGGGAAGGCTGCACCGTGGCACTATCCAAATCATTTAATTCCGATCCCGAATTTATGATATTTCCATATTAGTCTAGAATTTGGACAAAAAAAAATTGTTCTCCATGTTAAATTTTTTTTTTAAAAAAAAGTGTTAGCTAATTACTTTTTCTTTGTATAAATCCCAAGCCGAAGTCCATCGGATCCTGACCAAGTGCTTGTTTGATTTACCTTTTGAAAGAGTTTCAAAGTTCAAACTGCTTTTTAATAAAACTACGAAAAATTATTTTATAAAAGTGTTTAAAAAAATCTTTTATTTTATTGAAAAGAATGTAAAACAAATTGGCTTTGATTCGGTTTATTTTAAGATAAGAGTTTTCTTTTTTTTTTAATGTTGACTTTTATTTACAAGACTCAAATTTTAAATTTTATATAAAGATAATAGATGTGCACTATATAAATCAATCTGATATCACTCTAATTTTAGTTATTAGAAATTATGATTATATTTTATAAAATTGATATTTATGAAGATATTCAAAATATCATAAATTACTCGAGATACAAAATATCATAAATTACATTATTTCAATTTGTGTATTTAATGAATTGAATATACTAAAAAAGAAGGATAATGATGTAAAGAAATTACTAATTATTTTAATAGTAAATAAAATTAAAGGCTTATTTTTATAAGTTGGTAAAGTTTTTTTTAATCGAAATAGCAAGTATCATCCTGTTATAGACAATCTTATTAAAATATTTAAGATTTTATAAAATATATGACTCTATCGATATTAGTTGCTTTATATTCAGAATTTGAATTCAAGGTCACTGATTAAAAAGAAGGAATATTTGTTTCTCTAACTAATTATATATATGTTTCCATTTTTTTTTCTTTATAATATTTGGCACATTTATATTCCTGGATGGTAATTCTTTGAAATGCATGCCTCCAGGCACTGAATTTACAATGCCTGAAATTTTGACAAAAATCTAAAATCCATGTAAGAAAGCAATATGGAAAAAGTGACCTAATAGGATGGAGTAGATAAGGACACTGCTGAATTACCTGTCAATCTACTACGGGGCTGAGCTTCTTACATGTCGTAACATTAATGGAAACTTCGCAAACCGGTCCAGGTTCATTTCATTCACTCATAGAAAGGCAAATGTTTATACACGAGAAAAATCTTCAAACACGAAAAATATGAAGGGATTAATTTTTATTCATTGGTTGTGTCTTATTGCCATCAAATAAGAATATAATAAAGTATTAAATTATAGTAAATTTATTATTATAATAGATAATTATTTATTATAATTCAATAATTTTCTTTTTACATTTTTATTGACTAACAAAACGATTATTTATATTGTCAATATATTTAATATAAATTTAATCAATTATTATGTTATTTCTATAAAATAGATTTATATAATTATTTAAAATGGGATGGGACTATTAATACTTTTTTTAATCTAGCTACATTCTTCATTAATAATGTATGTTTTTAATTTCTTTTAAATGCTTTTTTTATGAAATTTTGAATAAATATAAAAAGTGAATAAATTAATGGAATAGAGAAAGCAATTATGCACTGTAATAGAAAGAAAAATTTTATGAAAATAAAATGAGAGTAATTGATAATAAATAGGAGTGTAGATAGACAAATTATAATAATATACTTAATTAAAAATTAATTTTAATAACATTAGTTCATTTAAAAGAGATTAATTTAGAAAATTTAAATTATAAAATAATAATAGGGAAGGTGAATAGATAAAATAAAATGCCAATAGCCTCATTTTTTAAAATGACATGATAATTTATTAATTTTTTATTAAATAATAATATAAAGTTATATTTTAAAAATTATTCTCTTCATATAATAATTTAAGGTGCATTAATAGTTATGAATGTGGGTTATTAACCTTATTTTATTGCTAAATAAAAAAGGCGTTAGGAATTCAATGAGATTTATGATTTATAACTGAACACACTGAGAAATCGTTTGCTAACAGTTTCGTTTGATGTAGTCAATTGCCTTCATCTCATTCTCTTCGTTTGTCATACGGTCGAACCATGGGAACCGGGAAGGGATCAAGGGGAGAAAATGAGATTCCACGAGGTTAGAAAATTGACTTTTTTGACGTCATCCGTGATGATAACTGTTTCTTCCCTGTTTGAATTTGCTTAATCTTTAGAAAAATAAAATTACTTATTAAAGAATTCTTTCAACAGGATATTAATTATTCCCGATCATTTTAAATACAAAATAGGTCAATTTAATTACAACAAAAACCAATAAGTTGACTAAAACATGCACAAGACTTAAAGCTTAATAGAGACACTCAAGACACGTAAACTAAAATGTGAATTTTACTTGCATCATATGTGCACTTAGTACCTAAGGTAAGGTTGTTCACGAAAAGAAAAAAAAAAAAAAAAAAAGCTTAATTTAAAAAAGAAAAAGAAAAAGAAAAAGAAAAATTGTGAATAGTGTATGTTACACACCCAATCAATAAGGGATAGCCTAGGATTTTTTTTCCCCATTTTTTTGGTCAATATGAACTCTCTTTTTGGCTACATCAACAAGGATAGCTTGGGTATAAAAACAGAAAGAACAAAAATGGGCCTTTTCTTTTGGTCTTGCAAGTTAGAACAGAGTTTGAGTTTGTATATTAGGTTTAGGTTAATATCCTCTAAAATGAGGATAATTATAAAATGAGAAACTAATGGATTATTTATCTTTGGATCAATAATTATCATTATGTGTAAGTCTCACCAAAGTGATCCAAGAGTGAATGGCCCTTTATTTTCCCACTTTACAACTATCTTCATTTTAGAGAATCCAAATTCATTAGGTTTATAGCTACATTCATTGTCAGACTCTCTTGTGTTGGGTATCTCATACCGTATCCAAACAACACATATTAATCAGAACCATAGTTTATTGCCCTTATATGCAAGTTCTTCATTGGTTCCTACTATGGTAATCAGAATCAACAGAAGATCTATGTTTTCTCTTAGACAAAAGGGAAACGAAGAGCATAGGCCTATTTTTCCTCAACGCAATTTTGGACCCTAACTAGCAAATGTACGTATAGTGTTGTTTTTGTCACCTAATTCACCCTAATTGTGTTTAGATGGCTATATCACTCATGTTAGTTTACATGATTACTAGAACAAGTATCACATATATGTGAGATTCATTAATGGATTAGACATAATTATAATTTGGCAAAACATTTGTCTGCTTTAAAAATACAGAAGACTACGTTGAACCAAGAACATTGAGTGATGAGTCTAGAATTAGAATTAATTAATGGACAGAAACAAAATTCGAAAAAGATTTCAGAGACCAAAAATCTTAAGTTTTTCATATACTTATCAATCTAAGTCACTGTATACTTGTCACATAGAAAAGATTTGTTAATAGATTATACGGAGATATACTTTAGAAAAATAATATTGCACTTTTACAAAGAATAAAAAGACAATTTAGGGTCAACTGAATTTAGAACGAAAGTAAATTCAAAAACAAGTTAAGCCACAAAAATATAATTTCAAAATGACAACAGTGATATAAATATTTTTTTTTGATGCAACAATGGTAATAGTTAAGTAACTTCATTTTTCTTTCTTAATATATAACAGATCGGCTTCTACCATTTTGGGTGTGTTTGGATAAGTTGTGAAAATAAGATTATTTTAATTAATTATAACTATAATTAAATTTTTATAATTAATTACTCTAAAATTTATTTTATATTTGTATGTATTAACTGAAAAATAATTTAAGACAGCATATTTTGTTTGAATTATATAAAATATTAACACACCCTAAATAAAAATCATTTGCTTATATTATATAAAACTTGACACTTAAGGATAATTTCATAAAAATATTAAGACTCTCTGTTATGTGCCATTTATACTTGATCCAATCCGTAAGAGGACTTTGAGGAATTCAGTGTAGGCCCAATACCAAATAACATCATAGCCGCCTCCCATTCAATTTAAGAGCACAATGCTTGTCCTCAGTGGTTGGTCATGCGGTCCTTGCACAGGTGCATATCGGGGCTAAAGTCTTGCATTTGATTTATAAGAATGAGGGAAAAGAGTCGTTTATGGGGTCAAATCTTATGAAAAAATGAGCTCAAGTAAGTAATACCAACCCAATTAACTTAGTATCTCTTGAATTTCACCTGACTTGAGTATCAAAGTCTTTATAGATATTCATGTCACATTGGACAACGAGAAGAAGAGTGACATTGTTTTTGTGTTTCCACCCACTTCAGAAACAGCAGGTAATCCGATCTCCTACTTATCTACTTCATTATATTCTAAAATAATAAACTTTCATTAATAATCAAAATATTGACCCAACATGTGTCCCTCTTTTTTATTTGCAGTTTTTTCTTATACAATTTTTGGTCAGACTACCGGTGTATAATAGCCCAATATGAACAATGGGTTTGCTTAGGGCCAACCATGACATAGTCCATAAAGTATTTCTTTTGGGTTGCCGTAGAGAACAAAACCAAATCATTTCATATCTTTTCATCGGATGGAATCTGTATTCAGTAAAATGCACACTTCTGACTGTCTGATCCAAATGAACCATGAAAAGGAATGATTAGATGGAGCAACGAATCCATCTTATTCCCTAACAGGTTTTTAAATAGTTTTTCTTTTTGATTTTTTTTTTTTTTAACGGGAAAAGTTTAAGAAGAAGGAAAGTTCTTCCATTTCAAGAGACTTGAATGATACTTACACTAATTATTTATGCCGAAAGAAAACCTCTTTATGAACTTGGACCTCCCCTCTCAAGATTTCGAATTAGTTATTTGAAACAAAAGGTGGATGGAAGCTTACAAATGCAAACTGCACAATGAACGCCGCAAATATTGAAAGTGCTAGGTTTTTGACCTTGTCGGTGGCTCGCGAACATGAATTCCATGCGTAGGCATCACTGAATGGTAGCTTTCTTAAACTGAACACCAGCAGTTGTTGTACACACTTGTCTTGACCTCATGTTTTTCGTTGCTATTTTTTTTTTTTTTAGAGTTTCATTGTTTTTAAATGATATAATTTTAATATATTGTAAGTATATTTTTTTTATATATTCATCTAATTATATATTATCATATTACAAAAAATATTTAACTTTTGTAATAATTATTTCAAAAATTATATATATGATGATATCTAATTGTTTAATAATATAAAATATTTTATATTAATAATATATCAAGACTAATCTCATTTTTAAATTAAAATTAAATATTGATCACGGCATTTCTCGTATATAAGTATATGATATAACATATTATCTTATTATGATATACTCATTTCTTGATATCCACTTATTCTCACATCATTGTAGAATAATATCTCATGTGGTTTTTGTGTATCAAATGTTCACAAAATGATTATTTTTCCCCATTTATTAACATGTGTGTTTAGTTTTTTTACACTTTTCAAATACATACGCCTGATAACTTTGTTATGCTCAGATCATATCAAATGTCATGTAAATTTTGCAAAATGAGTAAGAATTATAAAGAATAATATTCTTGTATCTTAATAATTATTCACATCTTCACCAAAAATAATTATTCATGTTTTTTCAACTCGAAAGTAGTAATTAAATAAATTCTAACAAAGGTGATAATTTTAAAATTCAAATCACTATTATTATAGATAAAATATATCTAAAATTACAATTTACTTTTAGAGTTTAATTGGTATGCACTAATAATGTAAAATAATTTTATACTGTCAATTAATAGAGTTAAGGAAAGTGAGAAATTATGGTAAATCCTTCATTATAATAGGCAATTATTTATATGAGCTAGTACTTTTCACTATTTTTATTGGCTGATAGTGTAAAACTATTTTATATTATCAGTGTATTTAAATTAAATTATTACTTTTATTACAATCAGTAACTTTTAAGCATAAAAATAATAATATGCAAATATAAACATGCATAATAATTTGACCTTGTGAGGAGCTGAATTGCCTTCTTCACCCTTTATGTCATGTGAACAAGAAGCGACTTTAACGGGGCGAAGAAATGTACAATAACGTGTCATCTAGAAAGGCCCATATTTAACCCACAATTAAGTTTGGCAGCTTAATTTTTTGGTGTGGCAGTAGTGAAAGAGCCACATATATATATATATATATATATATATATATATATATATATATATATATATACGGTGAGGACCACCCTCTTTAGTTGCATTTCAATTGACAAATGGTTCAGATATCTATCTGGTCACAATGTGACCATGAAACTAAAGGCTCCTTAGCTAAAAAGGTGACAAATTGGTCACACAGTTTGGTGAGGACCACCCTCTTTAGTTGCATTTCAATTGACAAATTAAATGGTTCAGATATCTATCTGATCACAATGTAACCATGAAACTAAAAGCTCCTTAGCTAAAAAGGTGACAAATTGGTCACACAGTTTGGCATAGTTGCTTTCCAGAGTTGAACCAAGTTCTAGTTTTTGTTTCTTTTGGAGGGATGAAACAAGGTTGCTTTCCAAGTGTGTGCACCTTCTTCCCTTGGCTTTAAAGACAAGCACCCCCACGCATCCCTTTCCAATAAAGTTAGGCACACAACCATGTGGATATCGTTCACGGCGCCGAGTGCCATGCTTTTCGCAGTCAAAGGTGCATAGTGCATCTTTGATTATAACATATTTAATGGATTAGATTTATAAGATGTATTAATATATTAATTATTTATGATATATTGTAATAATATATTATTTTAAAAATTAATTTTCATATATTAATATATTAATAATATAAAATAATTTTATATTATCAATATAAAACTATAATGATAGTATAAAATATCCTAAAATAATATTGATAAAATAAAATTATACTGATAAAAATTTTTTAATTTTTAAAAATTAATTTTTATATATTGATAGTATAAAATTATACTAATAATATAAAATAATTTTATAGTAAAATTACATTGACAAAGTAAAATTACGAAAAATTACACTGATAGAGTAAAATTATGAGTAAAATTACACAAATAAAATTTTCTGATTATACTAAGTGTAAAATTATTTTATACTATTAGTATAATTTTACACTATTAGTATATAACAATTAATTTTTAAAATATATTTAATCATATTTTTAAATTTTCTTAAAATTAGATATTACTATAGTGTATTATAAGTGATTGGTACATCAATACACTTCACAATTTTACCATCATATTGCAAGGTATACCATACTCCTTAACCAACGAAGTGTACCATAGAACGCGTCATCGTTCACTAGATCTTTTTCCAATTCTAGAAATTCACGATGCTCTTAGTGTTTCATGAAATCTAGTCAATTTACAGTTGTTGATCTTAATTTTATCTATCTAATCAAAAGTTGCATAGTTTCATTAGTTGTAATTATAGGTTTAACTTGTATTTATTTGAACCAGCTTTGTTTTTTTGTCGCAATTAGGTTGTTACCTTTAACCTTTGATTACTAATTTTTTCTTTTTTATGCTTAAAATTATTTACATAATTTTAGCTGTTCGAAGGTAATGGTTAAATAAAGTCCTCTATAAAATAGTGATTCCAAGATTTAACTCTTTTATATTATAGATAAAATTTGCTTAAAATTACAGGCTACTTTTATTGTAACTAACTACTTTTAGATCTTTGATTATTAATTACTCAATGGAAAGGGAAAAAAATAAAAAATCTAGTCAATATGCAGCGGCTACACTAACAATGTTACTATTTACAGCATAAAATTCAGAACAGGAGCAAACAATTTCCTCTGTTATAAATTGTATTTCTTTGGATACAACTTGAGACAAATAAGCAATTTCTTTGAGTTCTTACGAAATTTACAACACATTTTAAATAATTAAGTTGAATGGTTTAATCATGGACTGGATTTAAGTCCATTGACAGGATGTTACTTCCTTTCACCTCACCAAGCTCACATGCAAACTTTCTTTACCAATAAGTAAAAACAAGTAGCTAGCTACGTCGAGAAGTTGATAGACGACCCAAAATTATTTTATAAAAATATTAATTTTACCTATAAAAGAAAAACTGCTTTAGTCAAACTGGTATATAGACAAATAAAAGGTCATACTTAATTAAATCGACGACGGAAAACTGTCACTATATATATTCAAAGTCCATCGATATACATAAATAGGCCATTTTGACCTACGCCAACTACTTACAATCTTCATTTCTCAAGTCTTGTATCCGCAATTTAACTTATAATTAAAAGGGATTTGACTTGGGAGATGATAAATTTCTCTAGATACACGCCTTCCTTTTTTCAGCTCCTTGATGTATATTGTGTATTTATAGTTTGTAAAGGAAGCGAGATTTTCTTGATTTTTGATGCAATTTTGGGTCCTTTTTGTTCTTGTCTTATACGATATCATTGATTTACTTTGAATTTATATATATTATGAACTATTTATTCTAAAAATTTAAATTAATAATTTTTATATGAATAATTTTATATTTTAATATATTTTTTTACATAAGAGCTTCTTTTTTGAATTAAGCATGGATTATGCACATATTTATTGTACCTAATGTTAAAATTCAATTTTTATTATTTTGAAGTAAGAGGATAAATAAAAATTGAAACTATACTATTTAATCATAAAATTTTGATATCATGTTATAAATTATCTTTTCTAAAAATTTAAGCTGATGAATAAAAATACATAAATAATTTTATATTTTAACACACTCTACAAAAGTCGCTTTGTGGGATTGAATTATCAATTATACATATACTTGCCTTACCTTACGTTACCTTACCTTACCAATCCATACAAAAAATTGCTATGACCTTTTTTACGAAGTGTGAATAATTTTGTGGGGACTTGTGGCTGCGGAATAAAATAAAGGCCACAAGGTAAAAACAAAAAGGTGTGAAAACATTACCGACACAATATTAATGCAGTCACAGTATATCTATCTTGAATTTGTCTTCTTCCGTCGAGTTTCGTTATTTCCACGTGGATCTAATAAAGTTTCTGCGCTAAATAATGTCTTTTTAATATTTTCGATTGAGGTTTTAAAATCTTCATGCTAAACATTATTGACCATGACATTACAATACAAGTTAATATACCGCTGCATCATTTACTAAATTCAAATATTATAATTACGAGAGTAAAACTGAAATTGTTCACATTCAAATATAACTTAAACTCATTTGTATAAATATATTGACTTAATTAGTTAAATTACCTCATCACTTAAGACAACAATTTAATACAATATTAAAAAACATCACGCAAATTTGTATAAAAATACGATTATAAAACTAACAACTTTTCTATTTATATAAAGTCGTAGAGACTAACAAAAAGATTGAAAGTTTAGTATATGTAGTAATAAATGCGTGCTAGTTTATTAAAAAAAAAAACTCAAATGTTCAAAAAACAATTATTAAAAGAATCTTTCGAGTATAACAGTGTTTAAAGAGATACTTACACCATTTTCATTATGTACTTGTATTTTATGCTACACACATAAATTTAATTCTATCTCTCTAATGTCATGTCAGATAATGTGCACCTCAAATTAGTGCATCTAAGCATTATTCTTCTACATAAAAGATATTCTTGTTGTACCAAGCAAAAAAGATGAAAGTAATTTTTATATTACATATAGACTTCATATTTGTTACATACATGTTATTTCAATATATATATATATTGAAATTGATTTTTAATGAACGGTATATAAATAAATATAAATTCTAATTATATAAAATTGAATTAATATATAGTCTTTTTATTATTAATTAATATCATATTTAATATTTAATATATAATAAAAATTACACTTATTTATACATAATTTATTAGATATGGATTTGAGTATTAAGAATTATGTTAAAAACATTTCTCTATTTGTTATGAGCAATCAATCCCATTCCAAGTGCTATAATTGAAATCCGAAGAACGACGACACATACATGAAGCTAGTTACTAGTACGGTACGAGATAATTGAATAGGGTGAAAGAGATTTATCAACCGTGAATAAGTTATGAGAGAGAGAGAGAGAGAGAGAGAGAGAGAGAGGGCGGGGGGTGGGGTCAAGAACAAAAACTCAAGACGGTGTCGCTGTTCAAAATTTGATGATATCTGACATTTTCATGTAAACAGTAGCTGAATCCCTTTTTCAATATTTCGCTTTCCTTCAAAACTCACATGCAACACGCCAACGAGGCTCCCCCATGTGGGGGCAGACCTAGCAACACTCTGCAGAGTAACGCCAATCGAACAAAAATACAAAACATGAATCAGTGATCAATTTGGGCAATGCAATCTTCATGTTACAAATGGACATTAAAGGTAAATATTATGGGAAGAGAGACATTAAGGCTTAATCTCATATATTATTATTAAATATTTTGTATTTTTTCTTTATGATACTTATATTTAATATATATTTTTAATATATAAATAATATTACTTAATGAAATTTCTATTCTTTATTAGATGATATTGTAATCTTTTAAATATTATTGGGACATATGGTATACGAATAACTGAAAATTTCTATATTACTAGGGAATTTATTTGTAAAGAAATATGAAAAATTATGTGTTCATAACTAAGAATATATTAATTATTTTATTAGTGAGTATAACAGAAAGGTGTCACATTCATTATTAAATACCTTATATATTATATTCACTACACTCACAAAAACTATAACTAAAGTTTTAAATTATTTACACATCAATCTTTTTTCTTCTTTTACTTTTTGTCTAGATCATTAGTCTCTAAAATTCATTGGAGTTTAATTAATTTGATATTCACTATATTTATAAAAGCTATAACTAAAGTTTCTAATTATTTACATATCAATTTTTTTTCTTCTTCTTCTTTTTTTTTGAGTCTAGACCATTGATTTTTAAAATTTATTAAATTTTAACTAATTTTATTTAAGTTAGATCAACTCACTTCAGGAGATAAAATTCTCCTAATAATAGTATTTTTATTCATAAAACTTAAATTTAAAACCTTATTTTAAGATAAATATCAAATCCCTTAAATCATCAACAAAGTGCTGGTATTTACACATCAATCTTTAAATTGCTAAAGTAGTGTTTAAATTATGGCTTAAAAAATATTTCTCTAGGTGGCGCATGGCAACAGCACCCTCATTTCGCTTTCAATGTTATCTGCAATTGTTCATGACACCAAATATAATATTGTATATAGGTGCTGCTCTATGGTTTGTCTTTGCATTGCACCTTATGGCCATTGTGATTTCCACGTCTTTATTCTGTTCTGTGACTTTTGTCGAATGGTTTCACTGTTCAAGATATATAAAAACAACGTAGAAAACAAAATACGTGTTCGGTTCTACATTTCGAGGCCATTTTATTTTCCTGTTGTTAGGTCAACTTGGCACATCATTAGGTGAGAATTAAGATATTTCACTAATTCCACTCAACTTGACTTCTGGTTCAAGACTTTTGGCGTGCTCTGTTTTTATGTCATTTGATTATTTATTTTTGGTGGTAAGCTTGTCATCAATTGATTAACATTTAGGGGAAAAAGTTATGATCTTACCTAAAGATACCCTTTCTATTTATTTATATAATAAATATGCAACTACCACTTGAACTTTAGCATCCAATTCATCAATACTTGAACAATAATTTATTTGTTAAAATAGTTTTTCTTGTCAAAAAAAAAAAGGCTCTAATAATCGATGAGTATATTACCTTAATTAGTATAGTATTTTATTTTTATGATTATTTGTTTTGCTTGAAACATCTTACTTTCTCAGAAGCATCCAAAAAAAAAAAAAGAACTTACTTCCATATTAAGATATTAATTTTATTTCTATGTTTACTATATAAGAGTCATTGTCAATTTGTCATACCTTAAAAACGCATCATTCTTATATATCATAATTGTTAAACTTACAAAAATGCTGCCATTGATGAATATGTGTCATTTATTGGACAAACTACCTCATAAATCATCAGCACATATAAGCATTTGTGTTTCTTCCTTGTCGTCAAATGGTAATTACACATTTATACTTGCGTTACAGAAATGAATGGCTAATTCGGCTCCACTGAAAATAGAAGAATAATAGAGATCTTTTTTTAATGTTGAAATTGTCACAGGTAGCTGGATCAATAATTCCTGTCTCAATTTCTATACACGAGTTTAATTTAAAACAAAATTAATTTACTAACCATTCATATATGAAATTAAAATGTACACCATATTGATTTTCTTTTAGCACAATAATTGATTGAATGGATTTCTAATTGGGAGATTCTTAAATGTTATCCGAGAAAGAAAAAAAAGTAATTTTTATATTATTTATAATTCAATATATTTATTATATTACTATGCAAAATCACTAGAAATGATTTAATAGTGTGGAATTTGAATAATTTTTATGAAGTTCTAAATTCAAATCTTATTATCATTGATATATACATAAAAAACTAATAATATTACATATTAGAACATCCTTCTTTTGTTACAAAGTGAGCATCTAAAAATTTACCTTTGAAGGATTTTTTTTGTTTAAATTATTAATATTTAGAGATTTTTTTTTCTATGAAGTTTTCAACGGAACTAGGAGAATAAAGGAAGGAATGAATATGTAGGGATTAAACTCTTAGGTAGTGTTTGATATGGGGTAATCTATTTGAATTTCTGATAATATTTAATTAAATTATCAAGACTCATAATATTACTTTATTTGATTAAGCAACATTATTAATAATCCAAATTACTAATAATCTATATTACTGATAATTTTAGTAGGTCAAATACTATCTTAATTCAATACTAACAATTCTCTAAAACAAAGACATCATATACCACTTAGGCTATAATTCATTAGAGTTCAAACTTTAGATATTATTTAAGGAAAATATATATTCAATTACTTTTGTTTTTTGAGTAAAAATTTAAGTGAGTTTGAGATCAGTCATTGTACTAAAGTTAGAACAAAACCTTAGAGCTAAGAGATAATTTTGTATCAAAACAAAACTATAATTTTATAGCTGTCTTCTTTGAAGGTGATTTTTATTTTTTTGGGGGCTGAGATGCATCCATTGAAGATTGGATACAAGAACTAGTTGGCGATTGATGGAGGGGGTGATTGGTTGGTGTACATTCAAGTTGTCTCCTCTTTGGGATTCACTGTTTCAATCAATGATCAATTGATCATCGCCATTATGGCAACGCAGGATGCAGGAAATTGGTACATGATGACCACAGTAGTTCCCAATTGCATAAGACTCTAGTCACGTCTTGTTAGATTGAAAAATATCTATTCCTAAATTCTATCTTTTGTTTCTGTCCTACCAATAGTATGTGTTTATTATTTTGATAAAAAAAATAAAAATTGATGATGTATATGTTTTTTTAAAGTGACAAAATATGATTAATGAAATATATACTTTAGATTTAATTTTTATGTACTATTAATACAAAATATTTTATATAAATATTTAATTATATATTATTATATCAAAAAAATATTTTATTAAACTATCTATTATCTTAAAAATTTTATAAATACAAAAATTTGATTAGATAACAGTGATTACATAATAATTAAATTCATATACTTTTGTCCTTCTTGTTTACCGCTCTTTTATCTGGAAAATGAGGTTACTCCTTACTTTTGATCTAAAAAACACAATAGGTTTATTATGAAAATTTATCAATGTTGTTATTATGGAATTCAAGCCATCAATTCAAAAACTGAGTTCAGCTTTTTAACATTGGAAAAGTCTATAGATTGGAGAAAGAGAACAGGAGAAAACAACATAAGTACTTGACAGAGAAACACTTTGCAAATTCAATGATTTAGATATTTACCTTTTCTCTACCTTTTATCAAAATTTGCAAAATAAAAAGCGTATATAGTTATATGGCAAGTACAATATTTTAACTATTACGCATTGTATATATTTTTACATAAATTTCAGTGGAGATTATAAAGCAATTATAAATCAATTTTTTTAAAATAAATTTAGATTATAAAAAGACCCATCTTAATCTAAAATGAAGATATATTATGTATGACTCACTAATAAAGAAATTTAAAAATTAATTTTGATTTGGAAAGAAATGTCAATAGGAGGTGATTAAGTGAACTAATCTTGTTGCTAATTAATCTAAACTTTTAATTTGAGTGTAATTGATGGAATTGGAATGCTATAGGCGATGAAGTTATGCTAAACTCTTCTTTTTTTTTTTTATCATTCTTTTTTCTTTGAAAAGATATTTACAACATCATTAATTTTGATATTTGAAAATAACATCTAATATTACAACACATGGTTAATTGAGATAATGCTGACAATCATAAAACTCTTCTACTCTTCCATACATCGCAACGCCTAGAATATCACCTTGTATACTTAAATGAAAAGATAAATAAAAAATCGGATGCTATGTAATGTATTTTAATATTTTCAACTATAATTGACATTTAAAAAAGGAATGCAAATCTGAGATCGCCAATTTTTCAAACGGGAAAATATTATTTGAGGCAAAACGCCAAAACCCGACCCGACCAATAACACTAAATAATTGTTAGTACTACACAAACAACCAAACATATGCTGTCATACAATCTTTTTAAGTTTATTTTCATACATGTAACAGTTCAAATTCTTTTTTATTTATATTACATTCTGTCTATAATCACATCACAATCACATGAGCCGGTGTGCCTGAAAAGGTTAGGTTTCTTGTAGACTCGTCCTTCATGTATTGTTATAAATGGGTATGATTTATAAAGGTGTATTTGGTTTATAATTGGCAAATAATGATTAAGTTTAGTACAAATTTCTTTTTTTCAATATTTGTTCAAATTATGCTTTGAGATTAAGAAGTATGTTGAAACTCTACCAAAAAAAAAATGTTGAAATATAATTTAATTTGATTTAATTTTGTCAAATATATTAAGATAAAATAAAATTTAATTTGCATCTTTTAAATTATAGTTTGGACGCATTAATGTTTAAATAAACACACGCTAAACTTTTATGTTGACGGATCATTTATAAAAACTTTTATAAGTATTTAATAAATTCAGAAACAAATGTTAACCCTAAATTATTTAATGAATTCAAAAATATATATTAATTTTATGAGTTTAATTGGTATGTAATGATACTGTCAACCAATAAAAATAGAAAAAATAAGAAATTATAATGGATTCCTTATTATAATAGGTGGTTATTTGTATAAGTTAGTACTTTTTACTATTTCTATTGACTGATAATGTAAAACTATTTTACACTGTTAATGTATTTAAATTAAATTCTAATCTTATATTGAATAAAATTTTCTCTTAACCTAAATTCATAAGAGAAATTATTTAATGCTTTTAAAATATTTTTTTGTCTAAACTATTAATATCTAAATTTTATTTGATTTCAATTAACCTAATTCAAATAAGGTTAACCCATTCTAATGATAAAATTCTCTTAATATTTTTTTTTAATTTATAAAACTTGAACCTAATATTTTATTTAAAGAGAATTAATATCGATCTAATTAAACTAATTAAGCATTATTAAAATAATTTTACTCATCCATTCACGGTCTAACATTTTTAGTTATTTTACTAAAAATGTAATAGAAGTGAAAAATATGAATTATCCATAATCCGAAAGTGTAAAATTATGATAAATAAAAAAATACTCTAAGAATTCAGAAAATTTATAATTAAGATGAAAGAGCTGTGGGTCCCTATTTGTACAAAATAATCAGTGCCAGTGCTGAAAGCCGAACAGAAGGGAGAAAAAAAAAGAAAGAAAAAAGAAAAACCAAACATAAAACAAAGCAAACACTGCATCTTCTTCTTCTTCTTCCTCTTCCCCCCTTCTCTCTCTCTCTCTCTCTCTCTCTCTTTTTCTCTCTACTTCTGAGCTTCTTCCACAACCTCCACACTTGCCTAGGGTTTCCTTCTCTCAGCTTCGGTTTTTTCATTTGAAGTTTCGAGAACCTTCGTTCTTCAATGCGCTCGCGTTTCTTCGCCTTCACTTCCAGCTTCAACTTCAGCTTCAGATTCCGCGTTTCTGATCGCGCTCTGTAAAACGGTTCGTTTCGTCGTGCTGGCTAAGCTCGCTCGTTCCGTTTTCGCCTCTTACAGGAACGACGGCGTTTTATTTGTTTCGTTTTTATGCTGTGCTGCGTTTTTATATATGTGCGTTGTTATGAATCTGTTAATTGAGATTTCGAATTTTCGATCTTCCCTCCCTCTCTCTCTCTCTCTCTCTCTCTCTCTCTCTCTCTCTCTTCCCTTGTGGTTTCGGAACTTGGAATTTTGGAATTTCCAATCCAGTACATGAAAAAGCCGATGCTGGTGGATTCCACATGCTGCAACGATGACACTGCATTTCTAATTTCATCCTCATATATATATGCATGTATATAAATATCAGTTTCATTTTTTGTAGTTTTTTTAATATATTGGTTTTACTTTATTTTATTATTTGGTTATTTTTTTGAATCACCTTGCTCTACAGTTTATTGAATATTTCATTTTCGTTATATGATTTTTCAAATTAGAAAAAAAAAAGGTTTGATATTTAAACCACCGCCTTGCCTTAAAAAAAAAAAAAAAATCGGCCGTGTTTTATTACTATTATTTTTTCATAAGTTGATATTTAAAGTTTGGTTTTTATTGTTGTTGTTGTTGTTGTTGTTGGTTGTGTGTGTGTGTGTGTCTTTTTTTTTTTTTTTTTTTTTCCATTTTGCCGCTGCTTTTGGATTCAACAGGCTGCAACGAAGAAACTGCATTTCTAATTTCATTCTTATATATATATGTTTTCTTTTTTATTTGAAAGATGTATAGGCTTTATTTTTGTGTAACCTTTTTTAATGACCTTGCTCTAAAATTTATTGAAATTTTGATTTTTCGTATAGTGCATCTTTTGGATCAGCATATATTAAAATAAAAATAGCGTATAATTAAAAAGCTTCCAAAATATTTTTGAAAAAAGAAAAACAATTACTTCTGCGAAATAAGCAATTACCAAATATTCTGATAGTCAAATCAAATTAGAAAAAAAAAAGTTTTGAATCTTTTAACCACCGTGTTTTATCTTTTTTTTTTTTTGAAAAATTGATATTTAAAGTTTGGTTGTTATTATTGTTATTATTATTTAAAATTTTTGGGATGAGCACAGAGATGCTTAATTAAATTTGCATTGCCTGCCATCATTTTTTCTCAATTGGATAAAGTGTTGTGCTATACATAAAGCAGAACTGGATCTGCTGCTATGGTTTGCTTTACCTGATTTTCTTCTGATCTGTTGATTTGACAGATTGGTGAAGGCCTTGAAAGGATAAGAACATTGTTCCCAATTAAAAGCACCTGGTTTTCATTTGAGTCTGCTTTTTATATGCCAACAGAATCAGCTGGGGAAATTTTTGTGCTTCCTATAAACTGGATCCTTTGCATAAATGGATGTCGAAATTACATTGATTGAACATCCTGGTGTTTTGTTCTAATGATTTGTCTGTAGTTACTCTTCTTTGGGTTTACCAAATAACAGGATATTTGAATTTCTGCATTTTGTTTTTATGAGCTAGATTGTCTATTATTGTCTCATCTTCACTTTAGAATTTCGGAGAAGAAAATAAAAGATATTGTTGCAGTGTTCCTTGTGCGATTTGATATATGTGCCTTGCAGTTGACATTTTTTTCCCCTGCAAATGAGTGGCTTATGGCATTCCTGATTTTGGAGCTTCTCTTACAGTTTTGATGATGTCTATTTTTGTTTTGTGGTTGATTTCTTTATCCTTTCTTTTCCCTGTCAATTCATGTCCTTCCCTCTTTCTTCTTACTTAGAATTTTCATATTTCCCCTTAGTTTGCTGATGTATTCAAATGTTGCCCATTGCATCAGGGTTTGATTGTAACATAGCTGGTAAAGAAGGTGGATGTATCATTTGGACTTCGAATTTGATTTGACCAAATAATGGTCTGGATTCTGAAAGTTGGACTGCACCTTCACTGTCCATGAGTTGAGTTTATGGTGTCTGATACAGCATGTGAAATGAATTAGAATAGACTTTCTCAATTTGTATTGAGAGTCAAACTTTTTGTCTACTTCTACCACACCAAAGTTAAGTTAGTGGAGCAATTCATCTTTAATGGCTTCATTCTCTGGTACTTGTGAAATAGTTGAAGCAGAGGAAGACCTTGTTAAAGGGAAAGCTGCAGAGATTTATCAATCCAATTCTGGATATAGTGTGGCTGCCAAAAACCAGAAGCTTCCTGTGCTGAAACTAGGATACAAGGAGAATCTAGATGATGATATTAATAAGCTGTTTGAGTCAATTACTCTTAAATCTTCATCAAGGGATTTGGGCCATATACAAGATGGTACCAGCCCTAAGATGAAAAGTACATTAAAAAAGCCAATCACAGTGGGCGTTTCTCAGTCCCCGCGAGTTGGAGCTTCTGAGCCTGTGACTTTAAAGCAGGCATTAAGAGACCTATGTATATCTAAGGCATCTGAAATGGCTGCTATGAAAAGATTATCCAAGTCATCAGCTTCTCCAAGAATATCGGAGGCTGGAAAGATACAGACATTGTACAATTCTGTTGTAGTTGAAGCTAGACGATCTGGGCCTTCTAATGTTGATAGAAAAGGGAGTACTATTGAAATATCTTTAGTGCCAGAAGAAAGTAAGTCACTTTCGTTGGATAAAACATCCCAGTCTCATCAAAATGCTAAAAGCACATCATTGAGCCAAAATGTTCATTCTTCCAAAATCGCTGTTGCAACTACACAAAATGATACCAGGGCTTCATTGATGCAAAGCGATTTGGTATTTTCATCAAGTAAAGTTGTGGTTCAATCACAGCCATTGGAACCTGCTCGAGTAGAAAAACAAACTTCTGTGTCTTCTCCATCTATTTGTAACACTAATGGAAGTAAATTAGAGTCGCGTGAAAATGATTCTTCCCCTAAAAAACTAGGAAACAAAGCATCTGTGTCAAAGAATGGGCGGAAAGGTAGGTTGCAAACAGGATCTTCCTCTTCTACTTCCGTAAATGGCAATAGAGTGTGCAAGCTCTCACGTAATGCCCCTCGTACTGTCAAAACAGTCATCAAGAACAAGAATTTGGGTAAGAAGAAACTAAGGCAGGATTCGGGTTCTGCTTTATGTGATCCTGCATCCAATGATGTAAATAAAGAGTCAGTTCCTGCTAAAACTCCACTGGTGTGTGAGAGATGTTTGTGTGCTATAGAAAATACAAGTAAAGAAAACAATCGAGGTATGGAGTCTATCAGTCCTGCAGATGGAGTAGACTCGAGTTATGTGCTGTCAGGCCTGGCTTCAACTGGCTGCAATAGTGGCAGAGAAATTACTAGTGTGAAAAAGAACACCAGGTTGAAAGAGCAACTTGAATTTTCACAAAGTTCAAAGAGTAGTCAAGGTGACTACAGTAGTAGTACAAGTACCAGTGATGAGAGCAATGTCAGTGGTTCTAGTTGTGGCAAGAGGCCTCACATGTCAAAGGATGTTAGGTGGCAAGCCATACGACATGCTCAAATGCAGCATGGAGTCTTGGGCTTGAGACATTTTAATCTTTTGAAGAAACTTGGCTGTGGAGACATTGGGACTGTATATCTTGCTGAACTGATTGGCATAAATTGCTTGTTTGCTATTAAGGTTATGGACAATGAATTTTTGGCAAGAAGGAAGAAGATGCCTCGGGCTCAAACTGAAAGAGAAATATTAAGGATGCTGGATCATCCTTTTCTTCCAACACTCTATGCACAGTTTACATCGGATAATTTGTCATGTTTGGTCATGGAGTATTGTCCAGGTGGAGATCTTCATGTTCTACGACAGAAACAGCTTGGTAGAAGTTTTTCAGAGCCAGCAGCAAGGTATGATACTAAGAACCATCCACCAATGTACCGGCATTTTATTTTCTGTTTGGTTACAAGTTATATGCAACCTTGCACCTACTAAAGTTTTAGATATGCAGCAAATGGTATGATTCCTTAAGTATTTCCTGGGAGGCACATATTTAATTTGCATAGTTGCTGAAATATGCTGGTGGGCTTGTGCTCATTCTCATCGATCATCATTTGTCATCCATTTCCTGTAAATCTAGGGCAGTCAATAGGGTTTTGATACGTTTACTCTGTATAAATTATAGTATTTGCTTCATTGTTGCACTGTACAAATATGATTCTATGAAATTCAAGATGTTGCATTATTAAGGATATATATGCACTGTTGCAGCTTGTATAACTTGAAAGAGTATGTTTGTTACCTTGTAAATATTGATGTTATGAAATAGTGTCAATGGTTGTTTACTTCCTGCTTCAGGATCAGTTGGTTAAATATTCATCTGGATAGAGTTAAGAAAGTTGGATGATGAGATCCTGCAAGTGACTTTGGTTACTAATTGATGAGGCTTTCTACGAATGATATTATGTTGCTGCTGTCTTGTTGACCTGCTGTCATGTTACTTGTGTATGTTATGCATGATGCATATTTCTTTTGGCCATGCTTCAGCCAGAAATGTACTCTTCCTCCTATATTCATGTATTGAACCAGAAGGCTCTCAGTGCCACTGCCCCTGAATTTTTTAATTCATTACTCACTAGTTTAATCTCTATTCTTGATTGCTACTTTGTTTAGCATTGACAAAGATGATGTTTTAATTATTTATTAAAATTTGGTAATAATAACTTCTTCCTGCACCATATGGTGGAAGCATGGAGTGGTTGCTACTTGCATACATGTATCAAGTGACCATCTGCTATTTGGGGACAGTTTTTGCTCTGTTGGCACATACGTATGTGTGGTTGTGTACAACACCCTTGTAGCAGCACAAGGCGTATGACTTTGTTCTTGCACAAGAGTGCAATGCAAGTCATTCAAAATTACTTTTTCTGTTTTTTGTTTTCATTTTTACATCACAAAGATAGTTGAATATGCTAAAAGAGCGTTGCTATTTATATAGAAAGGTATTATATGTGTGACAAAAACTGCTTTTAATTAAACTTCACAAATTAATTTTCTTGTTATTGAGAATCAGAGGAGATTGATATATTAAACTATAAGTTTTTGCTTACCTGACGATCATCCTTACGGTCTAGTGAATTATAACCTGTGTCAACTGTCAATCTTCTTGTTAACTTTCTATAGGTTTCCAAAGAAAACTATTTTTTCCCTCTCCTCACTTTATCTAATTTAAATGTCTGTGTGCTTGTCCGCAAATACAAAATTGTCATGTATTATTGCTCTCTCTTTCACGAAGAAGACTAAGCTAATTAAAAAGTAGAAAATTTTTTTAATTTAGTTTGAAAAGGTAAAATCTGCCAACGCATTTGTTTTTTGGAATTGTGTGCATTGCATGTGTGCCATTAGTCTCGATTAATGATTGCTACTGTACATACATCAAGTTTTAAACAAATATATCGCATGTTTACTTCCTTTCTTTCTTTCTTTCTTTTTTTTGTGGGTTTACTATCACATGTATACTTTATAACAGCTGTTAAGGTGCAAATTGCTTCAATAGCTAACATAATTGAATTGGCTCTCTGATCAGCAATTTTGTGTCAAGCCAACTCGTTCACAACATTGAAAATAAATATTGGAATATGATGTTAATTCACCAGAACTTTTATTGTATACTAATCATCAACAGCTTTTTTCATGCAGGTTTTATGTTGCTGAAGTCCTTCTTGCTTTGGAGTACCTGCACATGCTCGGAGTTGTTTACCGGGATTTGAAACCTGAAAACATTCTTGTTCGAGAAGATGGCCACATTATGCTCACAGATTTCGACCTCTCACTGAGGTGCGATGTTAGCCCGGCACTTCTGAAATCATCTTCTGATGTGGATCCTGCCAAGATTTCAGGTCCTTGTGCACAATCGAGTTGCATCGAACCATTCTGCATTGAACCAGCCTGTCAAGTTCCATGCTTCAGCCCTAGATTCTTGCCTCCTGCTGCAAAAGCAAGGAAACAGAGAGCTGAACTTGCTGCCCAGATCAGATCATTGCCACAGCTCGTGGCTGAGCCCACGGATGCAAGATCAAATTCATTTGTTGGTACTCATGAATACTTAGCGCCCGAGATCATCAAAGGGGAGGGACATGGAGCTGCAGTTGACTGGTGGACATTTGGCGTTTTCCTTTATGAGCTTTTATATGGCAGAACACCTTTTAAAGGCTCTAACAATGAAGAAACATTAGCCAATGTGGTGTTGCAAAGTCTCAGGTTCCCAGACAGCCCTTTTGTTACTTTCCAAGCGAGGGATCTCATAAGAGGGTTGTTGGTTAAAGAGCCTGAAAACCGTTTGGGTTCAGAGAAAGGTGCTGCTGAGATTAAACAGCATCCCTTCTTTGAGGGTCTTAATTGGGCGTTAATACGCTGTGCCATCCCACCAGAAGTTCCAGATTTTTGTGATTTTGAATTTTCAGACATGACATCCCAGTCACAGGGCAAGGATGGCAAGTATTTAGAGTGTAAAACAGCAGGTGAGCAAGTGGAGTTTGAGTTGTTTTGAGGATTCCCCTGTTGATGTCTCTATGCTTCATGTGCCTAGCTGTAACAATCATGTAAGCCTATGTTGTAAATTAGTTTTGAATTTAACATGGTAAAATGTGCCTTATGAGGTGTAGGAAGTTCAGGTTACATGGCAACTTGATAGTTGCAATCTAAAAGAGCATAAATTCCGAAACAAAAAAATTTCATAGTCATTCAGATCTTACGCTGGAGTAAGTTACATAGTTTGGTTATTGGTAAGTATATTAACAAGCAGCTAGATACTACCATATCAACAACAAATAATAGTAATGCTAAAAGTAAAGTTTGATTGGGATTTGAAAAAAGTTATAGGGATCTAAAGGTAAGCCAAGAATGGGTACTTGAAGGGCGTCATTGCTTGTAAAATGATCGCTGTTAACAGTCTTGTTTGGTGCTGTTCGTATTATTGACAAACACTTCCCCGCAATTTAAATAACCAAAATCACATTGACTACTTATGAGAGAAAGAAAGAAGGGAAAATATATATTGAATGCGATGAAAAGTATGTGAATCTGTTAGAAAAACTTCGAGCAAGTACCATGACTGTATGAAATCAAAATAAAAATGCGAAAAGGAAATGGAATGAACATTATCAGCCTTTATCTTTCATAAGAATCGAATATATTTTATTCCATTCTATTTGTCTATATGTTTCATATATAAATTAACTTTTCATGTTAATCTAGGGGGTTAACTTAACAAAAAAATGTACGTGATTTGTGAATAAATATATGATCATAAATTTAAATTTCAATTATGTCAACTATTATAGATCAAGACGTAAAATATTTTTTCTTTCTAAACTCTTAGTTTCAATACAAAAAAAAAAAAAAAAAAACTACCTTCAGTCAAAATAATTTAATCGACTTGCCTACAAAAGTTTGGACACTACTTGACTGCAAAATAAAACCCATTGTACTAATAATTCGTACACATATTAGCAAACAATAAATAGTTTAAGCTTTGCCATGAAATCATTAGGATCGAACAGTCACAATAGAAGGATGTCGGGTTTAATTTTGGCTAATGATTCTTCATACCATTATAAATCTACGAGCGATAAGTCATATGTGCCAGTTTCAGTTTCTAACGCATTACAAATACACTACTCGAAAGGCTAAAAGGTAAATGCATCATATTGCCGGACAAGAACAGTGAAACCAGCATCCTAATTTATTGTGATTCTCCAAAGGGTGTCGCTGACCATATCTGATTACTTCTAAATATCCTTCAGTCTAGCATGACTTGTCCAACCACCTCCAGCATGAATCAATAATAAAAGTATCAAGATGGTGAAAGTTAATGTCAATTGAGCATAAGATAATGGGTTGAACCAAAGAGATAAAATCTAGCTAGCTCAACTTCCTACATTTAGTTTGTTTACAAGCATATCCTAGTTTGTTGACATAGAAGCTATATACATAAGCTTGCTTACTTAAAGATTTCAGGTGAAGTTGTCATTGACATAGTAGCACAGCTAAATTAGTTTAGTAATCAAGATTTTGGTGCTTGACGCTGCAAGTTTAATAAATATAAAAGTAGTAACAAGCTGTTATAGTTCAAGTGAGCAGCACCTTTTCAGTGGTTCTTCAACGAGAGTTAGAACCTAGGAAGGAAAGTAAAATCTGATCTGTTTGGGAGCAAGATAACTGATATGGACCAAAACAAGCTTAGAAGCACATTCTACAATGCAATTGGCATGCCTTTACCATCACTTTCTAAATTTTCAAAAATGAGCTTTACATAAAACATTTCAAACACTTTACCAGAAAGAACCTCATTTTTTCCCATCAATTGAAACAAACTCGGCATTCATTGGCATATTACTCACAGCAATTAATTATTTATTGTGCAAACAAAATTATAATCCAAAATGGTCTCTCATAAAGTAACATTTGCACAAGAAATTTTATCCTTTTCTATGGAGTAAGGGAACCATATTCCACTTTTTTATTTTCACCATAAATTTTCTAAAGTAAAGTACAAAAATGGGTCTCATATAATATTTTATATGGTTGTAATCTATGATAAAGGAAGAAAAAGGTATTCTCCATGGAGTAAGAGAACCATGCTCCACTTTTTTATTTTCATCACAAATTTTCTAAAGTAAAGTACAAGAATGGGTCCCATATAATATTTTATGTGGTTGTAATCCATAATGGAGGAAGGAAAAAGCATTCTTGATGGAGGATACAAGAACTTCTCTATTCACAAATTAGCAACAAAAAGAAACCAAATTACCCATTCACTCACTAATGGAAAAAGTTGCAATGTTCGAGCAAAAGAAAACTAAGTAAATCACAATCCCCCAACTAGATCCTTTATGTTTTTTTGCTAAAGGTTGAGAATACTTCCAAGTTTTAGCAAGCTAAGGCTAGCAGGCCAATAAGCGAAAGGAAAAGAGAGAGGGAGAGAGAGAGAGCTAGAGCAAGATAAAAGATGACATAATAGAGGGCTTGCATTACCTTTGAAGCAAGCATGTTTCAGTGTGACGGTCCCTTCCTTTTTCTGGACATTTCTTTGTCCTACTTGGTTGGGGGGCAAATAAAGACTTGCCACAATCCTTCGGAGTAGCTCTCAATGGTGTAATCAGAGTAGTCATTCATGTTGTACACACGCTTGCTAAGTACATTAACAGATAAGAAGCTTCGCTCCCTAGCAGATAAGAACCTTCCCTCCTTTTTAGAAAAGAACCTTCGCTCCTTTGGGGAAACCTCAGTGTCAATGTCGTCGAGACCATCCTTCATGGTGAGAGTAAACACCGAGACGCAAAGGACTGGGATTTCGCGAACATCAACCTCATCTACAATGCCATAGAGCAGAGCACATACCTTGCTGTCGCCAAGGTCAACAAGGAACGGGCTTATTGACGCAAAGTCGGGTAGGTTTCCATAAAAAGAATACTCCACAATCGGTTGAAAGAGATGAACACCATATTGGTTCACTAGCAAGGCATGTATCACCGGATCAGGTAGGTGAGGACATCGCTCAGAATCAGCTCCAATTTCTTTAAGAAAGGAGCATGAAAGCATGACGCTGCAACTGCTATCACTCAGACCTGTAATGTTAAGCAATTTTCTTTTTTATATATATAAATATAAACTTTCAAAATATTTGAATTAAATTGGTGTCAAATTTTTTTTTTAAAATTTAATTAATATTAACTTTAAAATATTAGAATTAAAAAAAATATTTACTAAAACGAAAAGGTACATTAAGTTTAATTTTGACTAATGATTCTCCTTACCATTATAAATCTGCAAGGTTTTGACAATGTGTTGTGCATAACCTTGGTAGGGGATTATTTTTTTACAAACTTGTTGCATGAATATAAATTTAAATTTCTTATATTTAACTATACATATTATAATATTATATTTTATTTGTTTTATTTAATATATACTCAATGATTTCTGTATCTTATTAATTATTCCAAATGCATCTACATATATATAAAAGTGTTAGATTTTTTTTTACAGTATTAGTATATTTATAATTGATCATACTCTAATTAATTTAAACTTAAATAAGGTGGACTTATTATAAAATAAAATTCTCTCATCATTATTTTCTTTATTTATAGGAATTGAAGTGACGTATTATTCAAAGAAATAAGTGCTAATTTGGAAATTTTTAATTGAAATTTCATACAAATTTATTATGTATTAATTTTTATCATTGATTAAGATGATGATGTTAAATATGAGACCTATAAAATCATATAATTAGTGATGAAAATTAACACATGACACGGTTTAATGAGATTTTTAATTGAGAGAATTCATTCTTATGCTAATTCAGTTAATGTAATCAACTATTAATAAACTATTTAATTTATATTCATATAACAAATTTTTTAGATAAATTATGTCAATCTTTCATAAGATTAGGTAATATTACATATAATAATTTTTTATTTATCATATTTACATTGACACCCATTATATGGATACTCGATATTATGTAAATTTACAAGAATATTCAATGTCACATTCCATAAAATATAATAATATTATGGATAATATCATCTAAATTTCATAGTAAATTAATATATATTTCTATAAATTAAAAGATATCATATATAATACTACCTAATTTTAGAAGAGATTAATATAATTCAACTAGCTAAAATTTTAAGTTAAAATTTAGAAAAGAAAAAAAAAACCTCAAAAGAAAAACTTATATAAAATTTCTTATACCTATTTCATTTAAATTCTCATATTAAAAAATAGCAAGAGGACTTTTTTATAAAAAAATATTAATTTTTAATTTTCAAATTATTCATTCTAATAAAAATATTCATATATCATAATTTAACTTAAAAATTGGTCGAAATAAATATAAAAAACTTTATTTAAATTTTGTCGGGGGGAAAAAAAACGATTTTTCGTTTTTTATGCTAAAATCAGATTTTTCTTGCCACGTATAAAAGCCCCATGAGGACGCTTGGATCCTACAACTGCAAAACAAGCCACCCATCCCACACAATCCAATCCACACATACACTAATAACATGTCATCAGACACAACAACCTCAACCTCTCCGCACCCCAACAACACCAACAACAACAGGTTGGTAATCTGCATAGGCGACATCCACGGCTACATCGCCAAGCTCCACAAACTCTGGTCCAACCTCGAATCCACCATCGACCCACTTCACTTCCAAGTCGCCACAATCATCTTCCTCGGTGATTACTGCGATAGGGGACCCAACACCCGCGAAGTCATCGACTTCCTCATCGATTTGCCCTCAAAGTACCCGAAGCAGAAGCACGTGTTCCTCTCCGGGAACCACGAATTTGGCTTTGCGGCGTTCGTCGGAGCTGTTCCGGCGCCGGAGGAGGGGTTTTCCGGCGGGTGGAGGGAGTATGAGGGGAGTGAAGAGAGGGAAGGGTGGTTTAAGGGTGAAGGCTATGAGGGGATGCACTTGCAAGGGAGGAGGTGGGGTGGGAAGATCAAGGTTAAGGTGAATGCTACAAAAGGGACGGAGTATCAGGGCTCTATTTATGATGCGGGACCAACGTTTGAGTCCTATGGTGTCCCCCATGGTTCTGCTGGTAAGGTTCTTTGCTGTGATTTGTTGGGTTTTGGCATGTGTTTGGATTTTTTTATTTATTTATTTTTAATTGATGTAATGGAACAGAATTAGTAGAAATGGGTTGAAAAGGGAACGGATCCTTTCTTGTTTAGGAGATGAATAATGAAACGGAATGAATGGAATTTCATTGATCTTGTATGGAAGTTAAGGTGTAAACTATAGGATTCAAGCTGGATGAGTCCTATGGTGTCCCCCATGGTTCTGCTGGAAAAGTTCTTAGCTATTAGCTAATCCGCATTTTCTATCTATTACGTCCGTTTGTTTTAATGTTGATTTGGTGATGTACGTCGTGTAGAATTGATGAGGAATTAGGAGGAGACCGAAACCATGGCATTTAAGTTGGATGGGTGAAATAGAGGAATACTTTGGATACGGGTGATTTAGTCGAAAAAAATAAAAGGACATTGAGTTTAATGTCGGCTAATGAAGCCTCATACCATTATAAATCTGCAAGCTTTTGACAATGCCTTTTGAGTCCATAAGCTTGGAAGGGGGATAGTCTTTTCGCGACATTTTTTGTATGGATATTGTTTACATCTAAAAACAGTTTGGACAGCCGAATGGCATGGTAGCCAAGTAAGGGCCACAACTTAGAAGGAATTAGCTGAGGCAATGACAGCTGAGTCCTACGGTGTTCCCCATGATTTGCTGGTTCAGCTACTTTGCTAGCCATTTTAGCTATTAGCTAAAATGATTTTTACTTCTTTTTTCGCCCCTTTTAAAATTGTTTTAATGTTGATTCAGTGACGTTCCTTTTTCAAGCTGACAGGGGAAAGTAGAAGGAGATATAAAATGTAAATTATAGGACTCAAGATGAACGGATGAAATGGAGGGATGCTTGATTATTATTTGTGAAAATATGCTTAATGTTACATAGAGTAGAATGTTGCATTGGATGAGCAAATACAATGGACAAGATAGTACTAGAAACAAATTAGTATTAGAAATGAATGATTTAGAAAGCATCTATTGTGAAAAAGATGGTAAAATCTTGCCTAAAACGATTTGATCGTATGTGAAGAAGACCTACAAAAGCCTTAGTAAGGAGAGTTGATTAGATGAGAGTAGCTAAATAGTTATAAGTAGAGGGAATCAAGAAAAGTTTATAGGCAAAACCAGTAAGAAAGATTTAGATTTTGATGGTTTGTCTATAGATATGGTTTACAGCAAGATATTATAATGTTGTCTGATCTATGTAACTAATCCCATTTGGTGGGACAATGCTTGCTTCTTGTTGTTGTTGTTGTTGTAATTTTGATTCAATGATAAAATAATTGATTAATTTGCAAATTTATTCTTATTCCATGGTATTTCAACTTCATTAAGAATTATGTTACAAGAGACTTAGATTCATTATGATTGGGAATGAATTCTCTCGTGCTTTTAATTCACATGGCCATTGTCACGAGAAGAGCAACATAAATCACAAGGCTCTTCACGAGCAGAGCAACATAGGCTTCACAAATTTTAATAAGATTCCACTTATGTAAAGTGTTTGTGTCTATCATTTTCTTCATATGACATGCTTATGTAGATTGAAAAAAATATGAGAGTATCTATTTCCATAATGAATAATGTTACTGTAGGCTCGATTTTATTAATTGGAATTGTATACATGCTAACATATTTGCCATTGAGTTTTAAAATATGCACATGTTTATAATTTTAAATTACGGAGTCCATGTATAGGATTTACCTTGAACCTGAATGGAACACTGCTTTTCTTCAGTTTCTTGTTAATTGTGATATTTTGACATTGTGAGGTTTTTGAGTAGAAATGAAGAAAATGTTGAGATGTTGTGTTTGTGAACCTTGTTCTGTTTTATGGATTTTGCTAGCTTTGTTAGCATGACTTTATATAACATCATGTTCTCTGTGTATGACATGGTTGAATTATGTGTATATCGCATAGGGATTTTCAGTGCTATAAATAAATCATGGTTTCGTGCTACCCTACCCCTATGGTACATAAAATAAATTAGCCATTTATCAAACTGGATTGCATGGATGAGTTAAGTTTATAGAGAGATTCTTATGTAATATTAGAATAAGGGAAAACTTGTAACTCAAAACCATTGAATGTGTCTCACATCAGCTATGTTATTTTGCGTATCTTAACTACAATTTTCATGTTATAGTTGAAGTGATACACATTCAATGATATAGTGCAAGAAAAATTTCTTGTTCTAGAAACTCCTAAGAATTAGCATAAGGATTTTCAGTAGATAAGACTCTGCAAGTTTTGAAGTGAAACTGGCCCTTTATTGAAAATTTAAGAGTTATTTCCCCGACTGAAGGGGCAATGATTTCATGCAGATTTGGTTAAGGCTGTTCCTGATTCACACAAGAAGTTTCTTGCTGATTTGGTTTGGGTGCATGAAGAGGTGGGAATCACTTTCTTTGCCTCTGTGTCTCTGGTGTTATCATATGACATAGATTTATAAGTTATCCGGTTAGCCCTTAGATCATCAATCCTTATTTCGTCTGCAAACTGTTGAGAATGAAAGGAGCAACTGCTGAAAGCTCTCTGGATCGTGTTTTACTAGGATGATGTCTTTGTGAACACTGATGATGGAGTTAAATGCTGCAAGTTGATTGCTGTTCATGCTGGTTTGGAGAAAGAGGTGGATGTGAAAGAGCAGATAAAAATGTTGAAAGCTCGGGATACTCGGGTGCCTAAGGTACAGCAGCTAAGTGGAAGAAAGAATGTATGGGATATTCCAGAGGTAATGGCTTGCTGCTGATTTGTCAAATGACATTTATAATAAAGATTTAATTCTGATACACTGGAATTGTGTGTAATCATATTGTTAGAGCTATTTAACCCTTATCATAACCACTTTAAAACAAGTACAAATAATCCTTGTCCCATTAGTTCAGGAATTATAATCACTATAAAAGTCATACAAAAAAAAAATCATTGTTTGATGGTACAAAATAAAATATTTTATATTGACAATATATCAAAATTAATCTCTTATATTGATATGTTTTACTGTAACTTCTTATGCTTTTAGATGCATATGCATATTGTTAGATTCATTTTTTCATTCACAGTTATTTTTGTAGCTTCTTCAAATAAATTGGCTTACTGTTTTCTTTTAGGAACTAAGAGCAAGTCCAACCATTATTGCTAGTGGTCACCATGGAAAACTCCATGTAGAAGGCTTAAGGCTGATCATTGATGAAGGTGGCGGCTATGCAGATAAACCAGTAGCTGCAATTGTTCTTCCTTCAATGCAGATTATTCGTGATACAGATATTTTGGCAAATTAGTTTCCTATTTATGGTAGTTTTGTCAATCATACAATCTTGTTAAACTATTAAGCTTTAGATCTCATGACCTTATGGAGAAAAGAAATTGTTCCTTCTTGGTTTTAACTACCTTACACGATATTGTTAATAAAGCATTGCGCTATTCCCTTCATCAATGCCATGGATCTGAATCCCTTCATCTCAAAGTATAATTTTCTCTCGTTTTAGAAAGCATTTCTTGAAATTTTTAACCAAACAGGTTTTGATCTCTATTTTTTGTTTTTAGTGTGAAATAAAAACAAGAAATACCCAAACAAAACATGCTCTAAGCTTTTCATGATTTCAGGGTATGTTTGGATGAAGTTTGGAGGGAAATGGATAGGAGTATAATCTTTCTATGTCTATACTATAAGAATTAGAAAAATGTTTATAAAAATATAAGAGAGGGATGATTGGAAGGTTACAAGATTATTTCTATTTAATTCTTGTCATTTCAAAAGATTTTCAGGTAAGGACAGTGTTAACTTCAAATTAAAAATGAAGCAACAATAACAAGAGGTATCCAATAAACAGAGTTGTAAAAAAAGTCATAGACTGTCAGCTAATTCAAAATGTTCATCAAAACCACTAGTACTGGAAACAACCTACTACTTTCTCTTGAGAATAGCCAATCAATTTGTCATTCTAAATGAACAAGTTTTATCAATTCATCAGTGGTCCCTCTAAATATAATTTCTTAGAAACAGTGAAGAACAATTCCATGGGTTAACTTCACACTTGCACAGCCAGTAGTGACAAACAATATCATTTGGAATTGGAACAACACAAGAAACTATAAAGTTAAAACAAATTCAGTATTAAAAAGAACCATAATTCTTTTGAGGAAAAATGTTTAACTAAGAAAGAAGTAGAAACGCAAAGAGCCTAGTGCCTACCCATTCCATTCATTTTTGCTTCTGTAAGATAAAACTCTCCTTATGATTTTCCCCCATCAAAGAATTCAAACTGGAGCATTCTTGTTCCATACAAATTTTTGTGCTACATATTATGATGACTGAAGACCAGCAGAAATCCTTTCAGCCCTTTTTCTTTAGAGGTATGCAGGTAAATGTCTGCACACAAAAAAATAAAAATAAAAAACACAGTGAATGAGGCAAATAAAAAAGGTGTACAAACTACTGCAACTATTTATTTACTTAAGCAATTTTACTTCAGCTTTTGGAATAAGTTATGTCACTTTACCTGCGATATTGATACATGGATAACAAACATGAATAGTGATGGAGTAACATGGTATGTACTACGTAAACCATATTCTAGTCATTTAGGCTTATGCTACAATATAATTTGACATGGGAAGATACTTTCTTCTTATTCCCCATATTGCACCACATTTTGTTCAAATTATTGCAACATGCAATCCTACTTCTCTCTTTTAGTAAGCGTCATTTGTCCATTAAGTTTCTTTCAACTCTACCACTCACTCCTCTTTCTGTGTTCCTCACGAATTTCTGTTCTGTTTGCTTTTATATGTTGTCCATTATCTAATGTGGCATCTGCCATGCTATGCAATGACATTTTTTGAGCTCTTTCTATCATTGACCGCCCAATTCCATTAATAACACTGCTTTAAAATGATTTAGTAATGAGTGAAACTGTCATCCATATACATGAAATGGCAATCCAAAATATAGTAGTGTGTGTTCTGCAATTCATTTAATGAATATCTCATTTTATTAAAGGTAAAATAAACTATAGAAACTCAATAAAGCTTATTTTCAGGTAAATAAATCAGATTAAATGCACTGATAGGTTAGACTAGACAGGAATTTACAAATAAAGGAAGAAAATCTAAGGGCTGAATCTAAAAAGTGTTTTCCTAAAAAAATTTAGAATCTCTTTAACCAAACACAGCATTTGATGCCAAACACAGCATACTGCAAAAAACTTTAGCCAACTATTTTAGCAAAAACATGTGGCATAATATTAAAAATAAACTTCAAACCATAACCTTCATACCCAAGCCTAGCTGCTTAAAAGGATTTATCACAAAGCAGTGCTACTTATGATGAAAATTTCCCACTGAAGGCAGCATAATTGCACAACAATTCTCAAGGATGCAAAATTAAAAAGGCAGATGTATAAATCAGAGAAGTCACATGATATGAGTCAACTCAAAACCAGCTCTGTCAAACTATTCATTCCATTTCAGAGAAGTCACATGACATGCTGCTCAAACCAGTCAAGAGACTAGTTCACCAGTTTGCCGGTCTGAGTTGAGTTTTATAACAGTGTATAATACAATTGCAACATTATTGAAAACAAAGATTAGTATAAAAAATATATTCTAAGAAGGAGGATAACATAACCATTGAAAGATTGATACTTAAAATTAACTTAAATGAAATAATATAACAAAGTAAACAGACCAAAAAAAGGGAAAAAAACACTCATCGTAAATCCCAAAACTCAAGGCCTTCATGTCCAGCAGTTACTATTATATTAGAACTCTCTGGATTACTGAATAATAACAAAATCACATATCCCACTCAGGTAACTGATGATGGACAAATGATGGACAAAGGAGCATGTCTACACCGTGAAAAAAAAATAAAAATTAATGACATGCAAATCATGTCTATTAGAGTTTGATCAAGAAGGAAAGGAGGCAGTTACACTAACGAAATTGATATCCTCTTAGCAAAATAGATTAAAAAAAAAAAAAGAAGGAAAAAAGAAAGGAAAACTCCACAATAGCTTCAACAGCACAGAAATACACATAACAAATCTCATAGATTATCTTCATGACTCGATTACATTAGGTTGAAGCTGGACAATCTATTACAATAGAGAAAGAACAAGAGAGAAACGTACATGGCCTATTCTAAGAGTGCAATCACACTCCGCCACCGCTGCCATGGCTGCCTCGGGAGCTAGCCACTCCCTTCCTGGTTGGATGGACCGTTGGCCTCCTCCTCCTCCTCCTCCACGGGGTAGTAGCACTGGCTGGTCTCGTGGCCCTTAAAACCACAATTGTCGCAGACTTTGGTTTGGTCCACGACGCTGTCTCTGCCTCCGCCGCTTCCGTGGACTTGGACGGGCCCTTCTCCAGGGCCCGTAATGTCTATAGCCTCGGTAAGATAATTGGGATACTGCCGCAGCCTGTATTCAACAACCTCTCCTTTTACGAGGTTGTCTTTGGATCTTACCGAGTTTCTATGCACGTAGAGGTCGGCACGACCATCATTGGGGCGAATAAAGCCAAACTCCAATGTGGTATCGTACCATAATACATCCCCATAGAGCCTATACTCAGTCTCTCTTGCCATCTGGACTTCGTACTTGGTGGATTTCAGAATCACGTGAAGCCACAGGCATGCAGATTGGTGGGGCTGAGGATGGATGGATGGTTTCAAGCAGGTTTGTAGTACTGATACAAGGACATTGAAGGGAGGCTGCATGGTTTATGCTGGTTTCTCTTATTTCTTCCAACAATTGAAGTTGTTGTGCGCCGGTGGTGCCTTTCCTTGCTTGTCACGTGCATTGCTGGTTTTGAGATGGATATGTTCCTCTTCCTAATGCTATTTGCTAGTGTTAAGTTGTTGGTTTGATGGGGGTCATTCACATTAGCGGATTATTGGCGTTGTTGGTTGGGTGTTTTGGCCTTCTAGGTGTTTGGTTTGTCTTTTTCTACGTTGCTTTTCCTTTGATCCCTATTTTAAATTTGCACAAATTAAAATAAATTAACTTACAAAATAATCAAAAATATAAATTTTAGAATAAAACTCTTTAAACCCTTCATATTACCTTCCTTTTCTTCTAAAGTAAAATTCGCAAACACACTGCTTAGGTAGAAATAGGAAACAGAATGTTGGTATAATTACCTTTCTTGTAAATAGTGATTGTTATTTATTATAGTAGATTTGAAAGAATATAAATTGATTTGAAGATTATTTTAAATTTAAAATTTGAACCTTCTAGCAAATTATATAAGTTGTGAAATTTATTTTTTACTTTTAGTAAGGAATAATAAATTAAAATTACCAAAAAATGACACTTGGACAACTTTCCTTATAATGACTTTTGTTTTATTTTTATTTTTTTCATATATTGATTGTAATGAGATTTGACCGTATGACCTCATGCATTTTACCTTAACCTCTTGCTATTAGTTCACTCCTATTGGCTTAATAACCTTTGTCTTATAAGTAGTATAGATAAGTGCTGGCCGTATACTCTAGTGCAGTTTGATTTTTCTAATACATCAATAGCAATAAGGTTTGAATCTTTGATCTTATGCATATTATTTAAACCTATCACTACTAAATTAGTTCTAGTGGCTTTAGTGCATTTTGATTTCTGAGTTTAAACAAACACATCGTATATGTTATTTGCTGGAAGACTGATGTATCATATCTTTGTTAAATGTAATCATATATATCAAATGTAAAATTCCAAAAAAAAAAATTTAATGCAATAAGATTAACAGTGAAGTAAATAAAAAATAATATGATTAGTATTTAATTGATAAAAAAAAGGATTCTGATATATCATATCTTATTTACAAAACTTAATCATGTACAATAAATGTGGTGAAAAGCCTTTAATAGTATAACATTAACAGTGAAATAAATAAAAAAATAAAATTATTAGTATTTAACTAATCATGGACAAATATGATTTTCGAAAATAAGGGTATTAATAGTTATATAAATTTTGAACACTATAGAACAAACATAAATTTGACTAAAAGCGTAAATATTTTTATTTAATTAAAAATTTTGTTATTTTTATTATTTTTAAATTTTTTAACATAAATACACTTAAATTATTTTTCTTCATTATTTATTAAATATAATTATTCTCTCCCTTCGTTGAAAATCTATTTCATTATTCTTTTTCTATATTAAATCTTATTATTTTAAACATATGAACAGTATGTTTTGTCTGAATTTTTTTCATCACTCACTTTTATATGCCTTATTTTATTTTATATTTCTTTCCTTTTTCTCTTCCTTTGTCAATCAAAATACAGAAAATATAAAATCAGAAAATTGAAAAAATTATTTTACTTTTCTTTTCATTTTACTTCTCCTCCTTTTTGGTACAATGGTGCTAATAAGGTTAGACTTTATGTAATTTATGTAAATTCCTCACTATTAAGTCATTTTTAGAGGTTTTATTTCTCCCCCTTTTTTTACAATAATAAAAAATGAAAAAATTGAGATCAGAAAAATTAAAAAAAAAATAAAAGTCTAGTATTCAAGCCCATATTTTATACAAATTTCAGCTTAATCCTTTAAAAAGAAAAACATACAACAACAGGGGGCAAAAAAAGAAGAAGCAAGTTTTGCACCTCCCCATTCCTCACACCAAAAATGAGATGAGTCAATTTTGTTTTCTTTGCTCAGTGTCCTTTTTTCCCTTCTTCATCCCAAACATCCACTAGCATAGCAAGCCCTTACACAGTAAAAGAGAGCACATTTCAGAGAGCTTTATGTGATAGATTATTTTTTGTGGACTGCCATAAATCAAATTATAAGTTTTAATTCTAAAACTTGGATTCATTGGATACCAAATGTTGGAGCATGTTGTTTAGTTCAATTTTGTCATTGATATTGTTATTGGTCTTAATGATGTAAAAGGATATGATATGGGCTCCATGTGTAGGTCTTGATGTAACATCCTCCCAAAATACAGTACTATACTTAAGTTATAGTACCACATTCACGAGTTATTACTGTTACTTGAGCGGATCTTATTTCACAGTACCTTCAGTCGTCTTCGAAACCTTTTGGGCTATCTGGAGATAACACAAAAATAGAAATGAGAATTTTAAATTCTCAGTAGGATTCATTAATAAATTTTATACTGTATCATTATTATTATCTCCAACTGCTTCAGTTTATTATAAAAAAAATGAACATATTATACGAACTATTCCGTTTTATAGATTGAAAACATATGGTCCGAAGCAAAGTTCTTTTTATTTCACGCACTTAAGTCACATTGGCAACATTTCACATTTAGAATAATAATCAATGCATAAATAGATAGAACAGTCTCAGCATCAATAAAACATGAAATATGATTATGTAAATACTCATATTTGAATTCATGCAAATGCACTGGTGCTTTCCTTTAACTTTTTTTGTTTTCTTTTCTTGGCACACCTATGCGTTACGTATCGCCGTCCCTAAGGTGCTTGCATATGTTTTAATCTTTAGTCTTTACTACCTTTAGGTAGTCTGATCTAAGAGTAAGCTCAACTCGTGACCGTAGTCACACAGAACTAACCTACGAGGGGATTCACGTGTCTCTAGTCTTGGAGGGATCTCATTTTGGCTACGTGCCTCTAAGTTGAAGGGATCTCTTCTAGTCACGTGTCTCAAGAATAGAGGGATCTCAGCTAACTACTTGCCTTCAATGTAAAAGGATCTTATCTGACTATGTGCCTCCAAGGTAAAGGGATCTCATAGTTTTATACTACCTTCATAGAGAGGGATCTCATTAACTGCCTCCAAATAAAGAAATCCATATTTAGTATATTCATATCCTTTCATTCCCATACATAATCATGCATAGACATGCTGAATACACTCATACATATGCTTCATTATTTGCTTTCATATATCTTTGCATATGGAATTTCCACATACATATTCATAACATATAAATGCTCATAACCTCCTTACTATTCTACCGAAAATTCGACAGCATAACAGATGATGTCCACTTCCCCATAAATAGTGCCAATAACTAAGAAATTTTAATCAAACAGTAACCTCAATGTAGAATATTATAATCATACTAAGAATATAACAATATTAATAGATGCAAGTTTTTAACTTTTAAGTCTTAATCTATCTTACAAGCTTTTAACTTCTAATGATGTTCCCAAGTTCGAGCTTAGGGCCGACTTTAGAGTTCCGAGATCATGTAAGTTATGGACATAAAGTCAATATCTTGATTCCCGATTTCTGGGATCATGAATGTCTTGATTCCCAACTTCTAGGATCGTGTTCGATCTCCGAGATTGATTCTGGATCAAGTTTCGAGGTGATATGCTTACAGAGATACCAAGTTTTGGAATTATGTATATATAGTGTTAGAGCATCCTAGTTTTCTGACTTTCGAGATTCGTGTATAAGGTTTCATATTCTGATACCAACTTCCAATTTCCGACATGATGCCACAATTGGTCATTCAAAACCTTTATGAAGGTGTTTCCTATATTCCGAGTTCCGACATTAACCTTACCCAATCTAGTTCTCTATTTCACTATGTCCGAGTTCAACATTAAGTATATCTTTATATTGATTAAACTTGCGATATCAAGGACCAAAATCTCGGTTAGAAAACTAATTAGGTTGTGCTACTGTATCAATGACAATTTCACTTAAAATTTTTAATTAAGCTAGATTGTATAGCTTCTGAATCAATAAATTAATGGTTTGTTTGGATATGTTTGTCTGTAAACAAACTAAAAGTAGAAAGTTGAGCTAGATTTGATATCTTTGGTTCAACCCTTTATCTATGTTGAACTTACACTAACTCTCACCATCTCCATACTTTTATTATTTTTATAGGTATAGGTCGAACTAGTCATGTTAGACTGAAGCATATTTAGAAGTAATCAGATATGGTGGCCAACACCCTCTAGAGTTTTGCTATATATAAATCAGGATCTTGGTTTCGATGTTTTTGTCCGACATTCTGATTGTGTTTTAGATTCATGTTTTAGCTAAAGCTTTTAGCCTTTGGAGTAGTGTATTTGTAGTGTGTTAGGAACTAAAGCCGGCACATATATCCGTATAAGCAACTAATATATTTCTCTTATTAGCGAAAATGAGTAAAATCAAGGATTCACTTTGGAGGTTGTCAATGAATTGAAAAATGCAATTGAATTTTGAAGAATTGTTATGCTACAGTTTTTCATTTTTATCTTTAGCATATTACATGGGACAAACCAATTATAATGAGTCCATCATAAATTACAATTTGCAATATAGTTGGAAAGTTTTGATATAAAGATGACTTGGTAGTTCGCGGTGTGATGTTTGTTTATTTCAATGACTTAACCATTGATAAGCAAATATGAAACAAGGCTTTACTCCACTTAATGTGAAATATGACTAAGCTATACCTGCAAATCGCAGTCACAAAATTTGTTTTATGACTTGGCGCCAGGGGGTGGCACCGGGAGGAGTCAGGGATGCAAACAACTAGGGCGAGAAGACTGCCAACGAGGGAGACGAAATACGAGAATTTTATGATGTATAGTAGCCCACCGGTGTATCAGCACACTTTCAAATCTTATCCATTTATCATTTAGTGCATGATGATGCAACTTAAACTTAAAGGTGCACCAAGGATGGCACATTCTTTTTTCATGTTTTATTTTGTTTGACTTTTTTCTTTTCCTATTATAATTTAAAAAATTAATTGATAATCAAAATACAAAAAATAGGAAAATTGAAAAAATTATATTACTTCTTTTCTTTTACTATTTAAGGAAAATTAATAATAAAAAAACAAAAAATTTAAATAGAGAAATTAACAGAAAAAGTAAAATTTCAATCCTTTTTTTGGTTAAGTCTCTAACCTATTTTAACACAAAAAAGGATTAAATTATATTATTTGTACATATAATTTTAAATACATATATTGATACCTATACATAAAAAAAAGTGGGTCCTTATAATCTTATTATTATCATATCGTATTTTTACAATTTTTTTAACTTTAAAAATAATGAACATCCATGGATACCTACTATTTCAAATTATATAAAAATTATTTCTTAAAAAAATTTTAGGCCAATTCAATTAGAATAAGCATATATTTAGAAAATATTTGCACATATTAGAATCGATTTTGATTTTCTAAAATCAATTCTAAACAATTTTTGTGATATTTAGTTATATATTTTTGTAATTAATTTTTATTTTTAAAATTAATTTTAAGATAATTAAATATTTTTTATTTTTATTAAAATTACTTTTTAAAATATTATCAAATATAAATTAATTTATTTAAAAATTAATTTTAACTAAATCAACTTTACAAAAATATAATGAAAGACGCTACAAGTCATTAACACCGGAAAGAGAGAGAGAGAGAGAGAGATAAAGGCACTTTCGAAGAAAAAGAAAATGAGAGTCAGTCATTGATTTGACATAAGAGAGAAAAGAGAAAGAAAAAAGTGCAATATTGTGAACTGATGCTGCAGAGGAGATTTTACACCAAATAAAAGAAGAAAACAAAATGCCTCAAAGGTTGGTTTTCAAATGTTAACATAAGAATGGAAAGAAGATGGCGCGGTTTCTGCAAGCTCTGCTACGAGATAAGGAAATTTCATCAAACTAGTAAAACATTAAAGAAGTAATGATAAAGAGAAGAGAGACTAAAGCTCTAAAAGAACAAATTAGTGGAACAGACTTATTTTGACTGAACCACATTAAAAGAAGGGTGCAAGGTGCAATAGGGATCGGAGAGGAGCATCTTTTACCGGTACTAGTAATTTCTTTCTATAAATTGTGCTGTGCATTGAGGGTGTTATTTACTCTTCTTCCTCACCTTTCTATAACTCTTGATCTCTTTTCCGCCACTGAAGCACACTTGAAGCTCCCATACAGCAAAATGACAACAATGGATGAGATACTATCTGGTAGGGTACTATGGTTTCACCGAGGGTGCTATCTCTACGAGTGCCACGGGCTCTACTGTTTTGGATGTCCCCTCGATTAGGGCGGTAACATCAACAGCTTCGCAAAGTCCGTTGAAGTGTCATTTTTTAACATATTCAACGGAGCACGGGAGCACGTATTTAAATTTGTACCAGATGAACCTGTTGAATATGTTATAAAATGATACTTCAATGTACTTGGCGAAGCTGTTGGCGTTGTCAGCCCTAGCTGAGGGACATCCAAAATAATAGAAGCCGTGCCGCTGGAAGCCTGGAAGAGATAGCTTGATCAACCGAAGATGAGTGGGGAAAATGTGGTTCTAAAGGCCACAAGAAGCGCGACTGCTACGATTACGGTAGCACTGTTAGCACTCAAGGTAGGAAAGAGAGCTGCTTCTACTGTGGGAGCAATAAGCATTATAAGAGGGATTGCCCTCTTAAGTTATCTCAATAGTTTTGCCTTTAATAAGCATTTGATAGCACGTTGAGGGGCAATTTTATTTTTAATTTATTTTTATTTTTATTTTTTTTGGTGAACAGTGGCTTTTGGCTTTATTTTTCAAGCCAATGTCAGAAGTAATTGGATCAAAGAGAAATAATTGCATAGGAGCACCAGGTGTTCTCGAACTATTTCTCTTTGACTAAATGTCCAAGAAGTGCTACAAAACCGACTTTCTGTGCAGCCAATAATAAATGAAGATGACAATACTTCAAATGCTGCAGAAACAATTTTGAAAGTGAGATCTATTATTTGAACCACTCCCTATTATGGGACATCCAACATCAAGAGACAAAAAAATATGGGTCCCACTATCATCATTCCTTCCTTTTCTTTTCTCTTTCCACTCCTCTCTTTTTTTGTCTCTAAGGATGTCTATGGACACCCTTTTTCAAGGGTCCAAATTTCATTTCCCTTTGAAAGCAACACTGTTATGCATTAAATGATGTTTTGAAATTTTTGTATAAGCTCTTGGCACCCATTCGTCAAGCAAACCATTTAATCATTTACTCAACTATTTTGAGAGTTTTTTTTTCTTTAATTTCTCTTTTTTTTGTATTGAGAACATATACCAATAAAAAAAATATTGTAAGATATTTTGAGATTTGAGTTTAAGTAAAATATGATTATCTTTATCATATTTTTTTAATAAAATATTTGATTATCATTTTTGCTTGTAATGGGGGGCTATTAGCAGAATAATATTAAATCTTTGTGTTTTCTTTTCTTATACTACTGCATATTTATTTTATATGATTTTATTTATGTCTTATTTAGAGACCATCTCCACATTTTATAATATTTTCCTTTTTAACATTTTGAGCAGCAGATGAATATGAAGCACCCAAAAAATAAGTGGAAACTTGTGAAAAGGAGTGTTGATGCTTATTCTAATGTTTATATGCAAATGAGTGTGCTAATGAGTCATTTGAAGTGGCCTAATAGTAATATTTGTATGCATAAGGTTGTAGATTCAAACTGGTATAGCAAAAAAATGGGAGTGCTAGTTGTAGCATGGATTAATCATCTTCTGGTTTCATCTTATTATTTTTCTCCTATCTGTTTAACCTATTATGCAGCTTATATGCCACCTCTTTCCCCTCTTGTTTCGTTCCACACTAATGATGGGGAACGACTCAAGTTTTGATTTAATTTTTCTCTCGGGGTTTTGGTGTGTAGAAGTATGGAATTAGTCAAAACTTTTTTTCTATAGAAGAAACAGTCAACTTTTAACTCTGACTAGAAGGTCATTGAGGGACAACATCATAGAAACTTGGAAGGATTGAACAAAACTGCATGGTGTGGCACAGGGTACTTGCTGCTTATTTTCTTAAATATATTCGACAATTTGTCCCCACATTTAATGAAGATGTGATATTAGTAGCCAATAGGCAATGGAAGAACAAGCCTGGTTGTGTTCCTTAGAATTTCTTGATGCCTCTTATAAGAGTTTCCTCCCTAAACTGATATTGCTAGAAGGATGGAATCCCCTGTTTTAAACAGAAATCATGCTATGTATTGATGGATGTGATTGTCAAAAATATTACACGCTCTTGGTCTTTAGATAGAGCACACTCACAGTCAAATTTAAATAGTGACAACTTTTATCATGATAGTGAAAATATTTCAATGTTCTAGTTTGTCCAAACAGAATGAATTTGGTGTCTGGGAGATCTTCTTGCCAAACAAGTTGGATGGTTCACCGCCATTACTCATGGATCTTGAGTCAAGGTAATTTTTCTCGTTAACAGTTTTATTTTATTTTATTTTTTGTTTTATGGATTTGGATGATCTCCTTGTATGTTCATATAATCATTGATCTTGATCCCTTTTTTTTTTGGGGCTCGATCATGCAATTATACTATGCTTTATTTTCTGTTCAAACCAAGTGTGTACATGGTGAATCCTTTATCACAAATAATGAAGATTTTCGAATCATGTGGTCTGGTTCTGTTTCTACACATCCTGTCCAATGTTTGTTCAAATATTTTATTTTCCTTAAGAACTATGCGAAGGAAGAAGATCAAGATCAGGCCATATATGTAAATCATGGAAGAATGCACCCTGCTATAACATCAGCCAGCATCGAAGGATATTTGGAAAACTGTCCATTATTATTGGCAAAACTTATTCTGCATTCTTTATGCTGAATGTGTTTTCGAAACAAAGTAACTGCTGTGTACAATGATGCGTTGAGCTGTTACAAAATTGATCTACTACTTATGCATGGAAATATGTTCTAAATTGTGTGAATGCAATTAAACTAAGTAAAAATATTATTTGAGGGTAAGATTCTCTTCAAAACTTAGTTGTGTTGCATTTATAATATAATGTTTTCTATGCGCTATAACACCAAGAGCTCTCGTCGCTACGAGTGCACTATTTGTTAATGACTATGGAAACCACCAACTCCTACAATGTCCAGGTGCTAGATGTTTCTGGTATGGACCGATATTTTCTGATATTGTGGATTTTTTCTTTTTTTAAATGCCATTTCAAAGTCTTGGGAGGAGGCAGAGCAAAGAGAGAAAGGCCTCAATGCAATGTTTGATATGTGTATTTGCCTAACAAAATTTTTCTATAAGAGATCAATGCTAATAAGGATCATCATTTAGCTAGATCATACATATTAAATGTTTCTAATGTTAATTGGGATTTCATGTGAACTAAATATCTCCTCAACATGTATATGTAGGATGTGGATCCGTATGCAGTTGTATTGGAGGCATGGCAGGGAGAGTTGTTAATGTAGACCAGCTTTATCATTGTTACACAGTGCTGGAGTTATGTAGGTTACCCGTAATTAATCTTAGCCATTTAAATTAAATAATATTTAATCAATGTGTAGCAAACTGTTTCAGTGTTTATGAGCATTCATTTTCCCACATCATTTATGAGCATTTTAGAATTCTTCTATGTTTTATATAAACAAATCAAAGTCGAGAGCCAGTCTGGACTCTCACGACATATGGTTATTTATTTTAGAATTTGTTATATTTTCTGTAACATGTGCTGTATAAATTGCCTTTCTTTTTTGTCAATGAGTTATCTACAATTTTTTTTTTTCTTTTGGAAATATAAATTAAATCCAATATAAATACTGTAAACATATAAAATATGACTTTGATTTAAATAAAAGAATAATGATAACTTACGAATACGAATTCGTGATGCTTGCTTGTTTCATTTTGATTGATAAATTATTTTTTTTCACAACCGCATTTCTTTTATTTATTTATTTTTTATAACCTTTTTTATTAATTAATTTTGATATATTATTAATATAAAATTTTTTTATATTATTATCCAATCATATACGTTTAATTGTAAAATTTTTAAAATAATGAATGATTAAATTAAATATTTTTATTAATATGATAATATATAATAGAATATTTATGTAAAATTTTTTATATTAACGATACATTAAAATTAAATTCCTTTTCTTTTCTCCCATATGTTTTATGCAACTTTTTTACCCGTCAAATTTGTATTCGTGCATTCTTTGTTCTGCCTGGCCTTTCCATCATATAGCACTACTGTAAATTCAAAAATAAAATTTTAACTTGCATTTAGTAAATGGGAATTCTGCACGTCTTTTGATTTTTGAAAATATAAAAAAATGAGAAAGCGGGACACGACGTTTACCATCAATCAAACTATCGACGTTAAAAAAACAAAAAAAAAAAGGAAGAAAAAGAGTACAGAGCTACCATAAATTTTTATCTAATCACCACTATAAATTTTAAAATGTTCTTAATTACTTTTTAAACTTTGACTGTATTTAAATAACCATTCATTTTCAAATTTGTTGATGCAATAATGGAAATATTTCATGAAAACATTTTGGTAGTATTTAAAATGGTTTAAAAATAGGAATTATTTGATTTAAAAATCAAATATTGTGCTTTATCAAAAATAAATAAATAAATATTGTATCTGGATGTTTTGAAAATAGAAATGCCTTCATTTGTCAATCCTATAAGATTTTTTTTTTTTTAAGTTTTGAAATCCATCCAAATTTGATATGATTTAATAGAAATTGATTTGATTTTAAAGCTTAAATACAAAGATAATCAAATCAATTCATATTTCTAATTATTCTAGGGGATTTCTCCAGTATTTTTAAAATATTCAAAGGTACCAATACCTTTTAATTATTTATTTTTAAAAATTTATCACGTGTTTCACTAACTTAAATTATTCAATTTTTAAAATTATTTTTTAATTATATTCAATATCTATAATTAAATCATAGCCATTAAATACAAAAAGATATCAGTATCCTTATAAAAACAAGAATATCAAAGAAAATCCCATTATTCTAAATACTATCGAATATATTCTATTTATATCCTACCAAAAAAATGTATTCTAAACATAACAATTGATTTTTAATCAATTCAAATTAAATCAATTTCTAATTTTATTCATTTCAAATACTTTGATAGTTGCAATACCATACTATATACAAAGTATATATCTATTAGTTTTAAATAGTGACACTTCTCTTTCACAGTACAGAGGTGCCATCGAAAGACGGAAGCATGAAAAATTTCTAAAAAATGGTTTTGAATTATTATAAGTATAAATAGATAAATGATAAAGTGAATTTGTGCATTGTAGCGGTTGCATAAAAAAGCATCTTAGATATTGTTGAAATTGTGTGTAAATATATTGAGATTGATTTTGTATATTATTACTTTCTCTATTTAGAGTATCAATTAGAAATATGTTGATATTATTAATTATTAATATACAGATTTGTGTGATCTCCTCATTAGAGGATTAACCTATACTAATATTTGAAGAGGATTTTTTTCATTAACTATTTTTGGTCTGTAATTTTAGTCTTTTTATTTTTTGCCGTATGTTTCAATTTTTTTATATATATTAAAAGGGGTTTAAATTTCTATTAAACACCATATAAAAAAAAATAAAAATTATCTATTGAACAATTCATATTTTGGCAGTTACCCATATCCATCTCTTGATAAGTTTGAGGAAGATATTATTTAAAGTTAAACACTATTTTAATTTTTAGAAATTTTAATTTTTAAAATAAAGGAACAATTGTATAATATATAAAATTCAATAAATTAATTTAAAAATTTACTACTCATATGTCTGACTTATTTTTTAATTTGAATTTAATTGCTTTCAAGAAAAATTCAAAATAAAATTTCTAAATTATGCTAAAAATTAAAAAAAGAAAATGTGGATATTCACTAGCGTGCCTAAATATTCAGCAAGAGCTTCTTCTTGTTGCTGTTGTTGTAGGACTACTCAGTCAGTCCGAGATTCAGTCCCGAGAATAAAGTTGCATAACAAACTCAATCTGCAACCTTATCTTTCCATATCTTCATACCATACCAGCTGTTGTTAACTCGTAATGTGTTTAAATGCAATTGTTTGCAGCATTGTCATGTATCATTTCACCACTTTACGTTCGATTGTGCATGCAATTGTGTGTTTAGCTCACAAGAAAAGGAAAGATGGTGGAACATTGCCTTTGCTTCATGACGATGAATGGAAAGATTCATGGCATGGACGTCCGCAAATTGATACCAGCAACGGATGAGGAGACGACGCTGGATTGGGAATCTTTACCTCCTCCTCCCTTTGATTTCACCATGGATCTTCCAGCTTTCGAAATGCACTCTTTCGTTTCGGATTCCAAGATTCATCTGGCGGGAGGTTTTGGAGTCCTTGATGATACTATACCTTCCCACAAAATCTACGAATTCGGATTTGATATCGTCGGCGACGAGAAGAATCCGCGGTTGAATGTGGTTGAATCAATCCCTGAGGCACCTGCACGCTTCTCTTTTTATAAATCCTTGGTTGCAGACATTTCAGGTGATTGCTACTTCCTCGTTTGCGATACAAGATACAAAACGCATGTAGAAGACGTCTTTTGGGTTCTACGTTCCGGGCTGGGACGGTGGGAACGCTTGCCCCCTCTACCTCTCTTGGAGACGCAAGATTACTTGGGTGACACGCAATGGTTCGTCCTCCACAATAAGCTCTTTCTCCCAGTCTACGTGGAAGAAGATGAATGTGTTTTGTGCTGCTTCGACCCCGGAACTCGGAGCTGGACGCTGCATGACGACGATGATAACCATTTTAAGAACTCTTTCGATCTTGAAAATATTGCTTGCTTGCCTGGGTTCTGTCTTCCACGTATTACAGTATCGTCCGTTCCAGGTCTCGGCTAATGCAGATTCATGTTTTTTACGTTAGTTTATATTTGTTTTAAAATAAATAAGTATTTTTTTTTTATTTTTTTATATAAATTAATATTATTTATACTTATTTCTTAAATTCATTTATTGCAAATAGATAATTAAAGAAAAAGATATATAAGGTGATGAATTTATCATTTTTTTTTTCTTTTTTAACATCCATTATATATATTTTTTTATGTCTACATTAATCTAAAAACTTAATATAAATAATATTGCTCTTTTTATGTCTTTAAGTAAATTCTTTTTAGAAAAGATAGTATGAATATATCTTTACTCAGAAGTTATAATTTTTGTCTTCCAAAGAAATTATATATCCTGACAAAATAAAATAGTTTGATACCACAGGTCTCGCAGGTCTCACTTACAGCAACTGCAGTGTCATGCTTTCATGCTCCTACAAAGAAGAATTTGGATATATGTTTACCGAATGCCCTCACTTATATCGAACGAAGATACATGCTTTGCTGGTGAACCAAAGTGGTGTGTGTCTTTTTCAAAGGATTGAGGAATGTTTTGACAAAATCGAACCCAGCTTTCTTTCAGTGAGTGCATTCCTTATTGACCTTGGCGACAGCAAAGTGTGTGCTATGCTCTATGGCTTTGCAAAGGAGCATGATGATGGCAAGAGCCCAGTCCTTTGCATGTCAGTCTTTACTCTCACCATGGACTATGAGTTTGTAATTAAGGATTTCCCATGTGAGCAAAGGTTCTTATCTGTTCATATCCTTAGCAAGCGTGTTTATGCTATGAAGGATTACTTAGATAACACTATAGAGGACTACATCGATGGATTGCAGCAAGTCTTTATCTGCCCCCCACCATGAAGAAGGACATAGAAGTGTCCAGGAAAATGAAGGAATTGTCACACTTAAACGTGCTTGCTTCGAAGGTAAAACGCGCCCCTCTGTTATATATGTCATCTTTTATTTTGTTCTAGTTCTCTTAATTGGTAAACTTTGAAAGTATCCTCAACCTTTAACAAAAAAATATGAAGGAATTTTTTAGCATATATGACCTAAAGCAACCTTATCATTTATTGTTATCGTATCCTTCACATGTCAAGTAATTTGGTTGGTTGACTTTGATTTAGTTAGTTTGCTTTTGCTTGAACATTGCAACTTTTCTCATTAGGGAGTGAACGGGGGGTTTCTTTTTCTTGCAGTTACGCAAATGTTGTTTCAAGAGGGACCATTTTGGATTATAATTTTGTTTGCATGATACATATAACTAATTGCTATGGGTAAATATGCCAATCATGCCTAGTTTATTTCATTTGTTGGAAAGATATAGAAGTTCTTTCTAGTAAAGTGTTAGTACTTGAGTTGTTTCAAATGAAGAGAAAAGGCATGATGATTTGAGTATGGAGTTTGGAATGTTTTATGGAAACTCATTTTTGAGTTGTTAGTTTCTAGCTTTTAACTCTACCCAAACCATGAGCCCCCTTTTCTTCCCTTTTTATGCAGAGGGGATGTCACTTCACTTTGTCCCAAGATTGTGCTTCCTTCCTAGGGTCCTGACTCTTGTTAAAAAACCCACACAAAAGTTGCTGCTTACTTGCACTCTAACAGCTTGTTACCACTTTACATTTATTAAACTTGCAGTATCAAGGACCAAAATCTTGATTGCTAAAATAATTAGGCTGTGCTACTATGTCAATGACAACTTCACTTGAACTCTTTAACTAAGCTAGCATGTATAGCTTTTGAGTCAACGAACTAGGGCCTATTTGGACAAGGCTACCTGTAAACAAACTAAAAGTAGGAAGCTGAGCTAGATTTTATCTCTTTGTTTTAGCCCCTTATCTTATACTCAACTGACACTAACTCTTACCATCTTAATACTTTCATTGATATTTGCAGGTATTGGTTGAACAAGTCATGTTAGTCTGAAGCATATTTAGAAGTAATTAGATGTGTTCACCGACACCCCCCTGGAGTACTGCCGTAAATCAGGATCGCGGTTTCAATGTATTTGTAGCGTTAATTTGTAGTAGTGTATTTGTAGTGTGTTAGGATTTGAAATTGGCACATTTACTTATCCTTATAAGCAATTAATATATTTCTCTTACTAGCACAAAAGAGTAAAACCAAAGGATTTACTTTGGAGGCTGTTTATGAATTGAAAAGTGCACGTGAATTTTGAAGAATTGATACGCTGCTCTTTGTCCTTTTTCTCTTTAAAACATTGTATGGGACAAACCAATTATAATGAGTCCTTCATATATTAGACTTTGCAATATAGTTGGAAAGTTTTGACACAAAGATGACTTGGTCCTACGTGTGAATATACTTGGATCCTTTCTACGCGTTCGAATAATTGAGCAATTTTGCTTTTCTTTTCTTTTCTTTTTTTTCCAATGACTTAACCATTGATAACCAAATATGAAATAAGGCTGCCACCCACTCAGTATGAAATATGACTGAGCTATGCCTGCAAATCACAGTCACAAAAACTGTTTTGTGACTTGATGTTAGCTGTTGGGTTGGATTTGAGACTTGGTGTCTGTTGGATTGAACTTAATCAGATACTATTTCATAATTATGCATTTATGGGTTTTGTACTCTGAAATGTTCTAGATACAATATTGGTTATATTTCTGTCAAATGTTAAAATTTTCAAATTTAATGTCATTGGGTTAACAAAAATATTGATGACTTGTATATGAATACTGTCATTGGGTTAACAAATTTAATGTCATTGAGTTACTAAATGAAACAGGGGTTGCAAAGCTTTGGATGCTCAATTAACTGTGGAAGCCTTATATAATCGTGTTGTAATGACCATTTAGTAGATAATTTCATGTGCGTATGCTATTATATGAAAAAAAGTTGACAATTCATTGCTCATATGTGGGCTGGTGTCTGTGAGGTATTACAATGCCGTGATTTAAGTTGTTAGGTCTGTTAGAATTCCCTCGCAGATATCTCTCTTGTTTATATTAACTTTAAAAGTATGTCATGTTTAATGAGATCCTTAGGATTCATCACATTTACATCTTGCCATAGTTTCATACCATGAAATGGATTTTGCATCATAAGTTAACCTGCTGCTTTCTTTGCTTTACGTTCTATCATAATCTGCTTTGTGTTTAGTATTTCTCCCTACAACAATATAATTATGAGCTTTCATTAGACCAAACTTTCATGTCTGCTTTTATTGAGTTTAAGTCCATACCTTTTTTTTTTTACAATGCTACAGGCATTACATATAAATTAAGAGTGGGCTCCAAGAGCCAAGGTGTATGCCTCATCTTAAATTCTTAACTCTTGATATTAGAATTGGTTATGTTTTTTTGCTACAAATTCTATTCTACGGGTTGTAATTTTTAAACAGAATTTTGGACAGGAGTGCAGAGTCACTTGTGCTTAAAACTTTGAAGTATAATGCTCAGCTTTCATATCCATTTCTTTAAAAGCATTATTGCAGTTTTTCGGTGCATGCAATCATATTATATCTTAGATTTACCATTCATAATATCCTCTTTTCATAAAATACTTTATTTAAAGTTAGTTTGGCTCAATTGCTTTAGTTGATAAGTTTGAAATAATTTTATAACAGTGACTAATTTAAAATTGGCGTAATAATCAAATCTTAGAAATTAACTTTCTAAAATATGACTATAAATTAGTAAGGGTGTTAAATTTAGAAACTCTCTATCAACTCAGAACTTAAAAACTTGAACAAGGAGGAAATGAGCTCTTTTGCAACTCAAAACTCAGAGTGTATGTACACATTATATTAGCTACTGATAATAATATATTAATAATGATATGAGAATAACAAACCTTCAAAGAAAAAACAAAAAGAAAGAGAGAATATAACTTCACGTCAATGACATCAAGATCTGCATGACATTAAGTCCTCATAAAAAAAAAAAAAGAAAGAACTTAGTCAATAAGGTAGAGTTGGGGAAAGACTTCAGTTTGAAAAACCATACATAAGAATAAATGCATACCAAGAATAATAATAATAATAATAAAATAAAAATTTTAAAACGTCATCAATGACGGCTTTCACTAGTTCAAAACTCTATATGAAAGGGAAGGAGTCACAATAAAAAGAAAGAAAGAGTAGAACAAGGAACTAAGTGTCGAGAGAGAAGGAGAAAAAGAAAGAAAAAAGAAGAAAGAGTATAGTTTGTTAAACAGTTTAGTAGGGACACATTAGATTCATCCATACCAAATATAAAGATAGATGATAAAATTAATTGCAAAGGAAAGTTATAGCTATATTTACTTATTGTAAGTTATGTTATTATTTTTTATTATTACAGTTTATTTTATATTTTAAGTTACTTTCTTTATTAAAATTACTTAACATTATTCTTGTTGTAATTTATTCTATTTATTATTTCAAGTTATTTTATTTAATGTTCTTTTATATTATTGCTCCTTATTATTTATCATTGTAATATATTTTAGGATTAATTGTAATTTACCCCCTTATATTATAAGTTATGTGTACTTTATCTTCTACATTTTAAAAAGGTACATCTCGACTATCTGTATTTTCGCAAATGTGCAATTTACTCTCTTGAATTTTGAGTCATATGCAAATTGACCTCTGAACTTTCCTAAATGTGCAACTTGACATCTTAAATATGTAATATTTTTGTTCATAATTAATGAAAAAATCAATAGAAGGGACAAAGTGTATATTTACGAAAATACAAGTAGTTGGGATGTACATTTTTAAAATATAGGGGGTAAAGTATACATGATTTATAATATAGGGGGTTAAAATGTAATTAACCCTATATTTTATTTATCATTCCAAGTTATTTGATTTAATATTAATTTATATTATTGCTTATTATTTCAGTTTCATTTTATTTGTCCTTTCAAGTTAATTTATTCAATATCCCTTTATACTATTGCTTATTATTATTATTATTATTATTATTATTATTATTCATGTTATTATAATATTATTTTTATACTAATACATTATTTTGAATTGTTAATTTTTATGGTAATTTCTCTAGGGGACCAATATTAATAATAAAATATTATATCTAATCATAAATAAAATTTATTATACATGAACTTGAGCTATTAAATTGTCAATACCTTTGTTTGAAATTTTATCCCTTCACTTATGAACAATATGATGACAAGGACAGATTCATAGACCATGATAAGAAAGATACAAAGGAATTACATAAAAATAATCTTAGATTCAGTCTTTTTAGAAAATAACATGATTTGACAATTCTTTATTTTGAGAAATTTTATTGAGATATTATATTATTTATTTTACTCAAGTTTATATTATTTCAATTCTTACTCACTTCGTTTATTTTAAGTTTATGAATTAATTTATAACTTTTACACTTTATTCCATTTATTGCTTAATTTTATGTTTAATTTTTTAATATATTATGAGATAAATATAAATTATTCAAGTTATTGTTTATTTTATACTACTTAAGTCTTTTATTTAAGTTATATTTATGGTTTAAGTTTATGCATCTATATGTTTATTGTGAATTTATACATAATGGCAAATAAGTAATTTGAAAAAAAGATATTTAAGATTTACAGCTAACCACTAAGGTAGAGTGATAAGATATAGATCATTTTATCTTACCTGTATTGATTAGTGTGGCGTAAAAATCTTACTTTATCGTCATGATGTTAGGAGTAATACTAGAGAATGAGAATTCCTTAAGAAAAAGCCTTCGAATATATGTGAAATGAATAAACAAAGAAAAATGGAACTTAAAGCAAAAAGAATTACAATCATATTAATACTTACCGCATTATGTATTGCATAGCATATGCTTCTTTTACTGCTTATAATGTTATGAAGCATGATTTATTTATAAGTAATGTGATGAGATTATAACACAGTAGTTGTATGGATTTCTATGCTAAGATATGGCTAAAACTATTATAGTTCAAATATTTTATAACTAATCATTATTTACTAAGAATTTTTAATGCTCACTCTATTTCTGATGATTTTAAATTAGTCAAGTAACACTCTAGAGAAAGATAGACTCCTCCAATTGTGAGGGACATACGGAGTTATAATGAAATAAACTCTAATTTCTTTATCTTTCTTAAAAATATTTAGTCTTTTGCGAGCAGAGCCTTAATTTATCATGTTCAGCGCTTGTAATGTTCAACCTAAAATTTTTTATGTAAATTTGTGCCATTAATTTTGTTATTATGAAAGGATGTTACACCATTCCTCAAGATTGACACAATATAATTGATAAAAATTCTGTCAACAAGTCTTATAATAATATGTAATATAACCATGAGATTCGTACAAACGTACACCGTGCAAAATTTGCTTTTGGTCGGAAGGCATTTTGTGAAGCAAATAGCTTAAACGCGGGTGACATTTGCATTTTATAACTAAAATACAATAATACAAATTTACAATTTGCTTGTTCAAAATTTTCATTTCCAAGTTTAATTAGATGTACCATTCCTGAGTTAGTATAGGGAGATGTGGCAAATTTATTGTCATTTTTATTCTGAAATTGTAAATTTTTTTATACTTTTAACCAATATTTTATTTAAACTATTCTTTTTGAATCACAATTACTTTTTTTAATTTTACTCTTCTTTTTTCGCGCCTAAATTCTATTATTTAAAATTATTGTTAAATGCGAGACAAGAATATAAAACAAAACAATATGATGATAATGAATTTATCGTCTTTGAAAAGATCGATTATTTTAGAATACAATATATAGAACCGAATTATATGCAACATAATTGATAACAAAATTTTCATGCATTCTAATAACTATATGTAGCATAATCATCAGATTTGTACAAACGTGCATTATGCAATGCACGGGTACGTATGCTAGTAATAATAATTGATTGTATCAAAGATTAGAATAAGCGTATGCACTGATGCCAATAGAGGTTCTCCTTTCTGTAGTTTTATTTATCGATTTTTTGTTTTGGTAATGATTTTTGTTTACCAATGGCACCAAAGAGAATAGCTGACAGCCAAAAATCAATGTTTCACGGGCAAAATTATATTTTATTGATTAGATGGTTAACAGATAGCTACATATACATTTTGAATTTCTAACATAAATACACTTAAATTATTTTTCTTCATTATTTATTAAATAAAATTATTCTCTCTCTTCATTGCAAATCTATTTTATTATCCTTTTGCTTTATTAAATTGTATTATTTTAAGCCTATGGATACTATATTTTGTCTGAATTTTTTCTTCCATATCTCTTACTTTTAAATGCCTTCTTTTATTTTATATTTCTTTCCTTTTCCTCTTCCTTCATAACTTAGGGTATGTTTGGATTGATGGTTTTGGGTGAAGTGGAACGAAAATCTATTACATTTCCTTGAGTTCTATTATTTGGATTGATAAATTTATAATGGAATGAAAAGGTTAATACGAAAATAAATTTCATCCTATTCCATTAAAATTCTCATTTTTTGTTCTCCTAATTTGGGATATTTGAAATAGAATTTTATTTTATCCAAATAACAGAGTGGAATAATTATTCTACTTCACTCCATTCCATTTCACTTTTTTGGACTCCATCCTACTCCACTTTATTACTTATCACCAATCCAAACATACCCTTAAAAAGAATTAATAATCAAAATATAGAAAATTGAAAAAATTATTTAAGTTTTTTTAAAAAAACTTTTACCTCTTTTTTGGTACAATTATAATAATGAGATTCGAACCTATGATCTGATACAATTTATCTAGACCTCTCACCACTAACTTATTCTTACTAGACACTAGTGGCTTTACTTCTCTTTTTTTTTCATAATAATAAAAAAACCCAAAAATTGAGATAAGAAAAGTAATTAAAATAGAAGTAAAAATCTAGTATTCTACCCATGGTTTATACAAATTTCAGCTCAAGCCTTAAATTTAAAAATTAAATAAAAAAAGAGTCACAACTTTTTTTTTAAAAAAAAAGGAAAAAAGTACAACAATAGAAAAAACCAAAAAAAAGGGATCACAACAAAATTGAGATGAGTCAAATTCGTTTTCTTTGCTCAATATCCTTTTTATCCTTCTTTATCCCAAACATCCATTGGCAAAGCAAACAACTAGGCAGCAAAAGAGAGCACATTTTAGAGAGCTTTTATAACAAAATTGCATCTCTCCAATATAACTTGCAATATCTGAACACGACAAGGATACTATAATCAAGATAGATGAGTACCAAACATACAGAGGGGAAAGAGGAGAGATGCTAAAAGCTTAAGAAGGAAAGAAAGGAAACAAGAAAAAAGCATCATAATTTTGACCAAAGGGAGGGGAGTTTGTGAATAAAGACATGTCATCCTACATTCCTACCTCACAGCATTGATCTCATAGATATTTTTCTTCCTTGCCAATCTTATAGGAGCTTCTTGTGCTTGTAGGAAATGGGAATCACATTAATTAAATAAATAATTAGTCTTTAAGAGTAGGAGCTTAACAAAAAATATGGATGGCTTGTGTATGAATAATGTCATTGGGTTAATAGATTTAATGTCATTGAGTTGCTAAATAAGTGGACTTCATTAGAGCTGTAGTTAGAAGATTGCGAGTGCTCTTGAGAATAGCATTAATGAACTCTGACAAATTACTCATCATATGCTCGAACCTACATCCTTCGTCAGTATGTTGTGCCCACTTTTCAATGGAAATTCTGTCAATCCATTCACACATAGCTAGACTTTCATCTCTCAACAAGTTATGGTAATAAAGATGATGAGTCTTTGCATATGCCGCATTCATCGGAGCTCTTTTTGTATCTTTGCTCTTGAATGTTACCATAAAGTTTGAGACAATGTGGCAAATGCAATATGCATGATGAGCCATTAGAGGATACCACCCGCTACCTTCTACATTTATAGCGACTTTGATAGTAGCATGCCTGTTAGAAATTTTAAGAATGCCCCCTTTTGTGTTCTCACATACTGGTAAAGATTAATCAAGAAAAATGCCCACACTTTTCTTGTCTCCCCTCCACACTTGCAATGGGCAAAATATTTGAGTTATTATCTTGGGTAATTCACGTCAACAGTATCCCGCCACACTTGCTGTACAAATGCATATCGTTGACTGAAATGAATGGTTTACAGTATTTGAATGCTTCTATACATGGCAGATAAGTCCATAACAATTTGGCAGAACATAACATAGTTATGGTCAACAAAATTCCCCATATAGTACAACAGAGTTGATCATTTGATGTTGTACCTGGCATAAATGTTTGAAGACCTTGTAACCATTTTGGAAGCTCATTGTATGACTCTTCCTAATTGTCAAAAATCCTAGCAATAGCCTTTTGCTTTGTGAGTCATACTTTCCTATACGATGTCTTGAAGTCAAATCTATTCTCCATTGATCCTTGTAGCAGTTTAATCAAAATAGTCGAATTAGCTTGCACCATGGAAAAAATGGTGGCATAGATAACATTAGTATCTAGCTAGAGGTGGTTTTGCAAAAATGATGTGGACACACACATATATGGTTTGTTATACTTCCGAATTTCCCACAATTCCTTTTTTTGGTGATATGTCACGTGTATGCTCCAATTACACCCATTCCCAAAGTGCTTGCACTTGCCATGGTATTTTATCTTATCTAACTTTAAGACCTTATACTCAACCAATTTTCGGATGACGTAATTTTTAATCGCAAATAATACAACTTCCTTGTCACAAAATTGTTGCCCCACTTAAAACTCATTCTCTCTTGTCAAGTCGGAATTTCGCCCCCATCTACAATGTCTAACCTTGGAAAAGTGCTCATATACATCGCTTCCAAATTCAGAGATGAATGGTGACCTACATGCTTACTTAATTGAGATTGTAACTGAGATTTGGTCCTCGATAGTTGGCTCTAGATAATAGGCTCTATCACTCTATCTGAGCCACGATCATTGTCAAACGGTACTTCAACTGGCTCATGTTTGTCATCTTCGCCATTAACAATAAAATCATAACTTGCGATATGACCATCCCGCGGGAGTGGCTCCGCAATCTGCATTGCGAGCTATTGAAAGCTTGGACCATCCATCAAATCATCCCCATTTTCATTATGAACATTTTTGTTCTGCACGTGACTCGTCATTACAAAAGTTGGAGAATGTTGTGGCTGTGACATAGGAACATGTGTTGGATGGGGAGCAGATCCACTAAAGCTAAAGTGTGACTTCCCTAGAACGACGAACAACTCGATGATGTGAATATTTGGAAATTGGGCGTGGCAATCAAACATGAGACAAACATCATCATCGCTACTTAGCTGCCAACTTTTGTAGCGGATCACACCATTCCCAATCACGATGGGCACTGGATAACACACTTACGCCATTTGCTTGTTACTTTGTTGGCCTATTTTCTGTAGAATTGTGTTCTGCAACTTTAATAAAGTAACAAATGGATGAACAACTATAAACTGAGAATTTTGACTGCAAAAAGTTACACCTTCATCTGTTTTGTAATTTCATCACTATGATAAACAAGTATATAACACCTCATGGCCATTTTTTTCTCAAACTTTCTCTCAAAACTCACACTATCCACATAAAAGATTGTTTGAGTAAGGTTTAAATAGGGTAGTGAGATTTAGGGTTAAGGTTGCTAAATCGAATCATCACTTCTTGACCCAATAGTGATGAAATTGATCTACGTTGAATGGGTTAGGGTTGTTAAATCAAATTCATCACTATTTGGTTGGGTTAGGGTTGTTAAATCGAATTAATCACTATTTGGCCAAATAGTGATGAAATCGATCAAATTTAGATCGACTTCCACACATTCCTTGCTTTTCTATCTAAAATTTACGCAATAATAAAATCGATCAATCTTAAATCGATTTCTCTATAATCCAATAAAATAGGATATTTTAAAAAGAAATCGATCAAATTTAGATCGACTTCCACACATTCCTTGCTTTTCTATCTAAAATTTACGCAATAATAAAATCGATCAATCCTAAATCGATTTCTCTATGATCCAATAAAATAGGATATTTTAAAAAGTAATATTCAAAAGGCAGATATATGTAAATAATTTTTTTTAATTTAAAAAGGTGAAAAAGCCACAAACTTGGCAGGGTTTTATTACTAATTTGAGAAAATATGGATTAGTTAGACGGGAATATACTCTTTGAAAGTATGCTTTGGTCCTAAAATAAGTAGATAAATATGCACTTGTCCTTAATTTAATACTATGTAAAATATCCCGTGCTAATAATTCAGTTTACAAAATTACAATAGTCATGTACATGTTAAAGCCCTTCTCCGCAGACACACAAACGCATGCAGCAACGACATCACTTGCAGTTATAGGCGGTGGCAGATAGCTCCATTCTTCATGGTACTACCACAATCTACTCTATTTATCTCTCAGATATTCTTTGATTCCTTATATTTAATTCATTTGTTCAGAAATCATTAATATTAATAATTCACTATCACACAACACTCTTGTTAGTTGTTTCTGTCTGAATCTCACTCAGTTTACTAAGAAGATGGTTTATGCCATGTGGGGTGTAAGGTTCCCTGCAATTCCTTCCCTGCACAAGTCTTCCACCTTCGACAGTGATCTTCACAGGACTGCAACTCCAGAACTCTCCTTTTTTCTAGATTGTTCCTTCTCTAGTAACCACACTCTCCCTTCATTTTCTTCACCTAAGCGCTTTTGCAGTTTCATTATCTTTTGAGTTACAATAAAAGATGCTTTTATTACACTAAGATTGTTTCTTCAATTTAGGGGCATTTCGAGGGTGTCGGTTTTGAATGGCCAAATATGTGTGTGTGTGTGTGTGTTACATCTGTAGGCCGTGTAGCACATGTTTCTGCTATGACTATTGCAGTTTGTTCAGCTGGGAAACTTGTATTGGCAATAATCTGTGAGTTGGCTATTGCAGTTTTTTCAGCTGGGATGCTTCTATGACTATAGCAGTTTATTCAGCTGGGATCTTTAGATTATGTTAGATATAAAACCATTTCGTGTCTCTATCTAGCAACTTAAGCTTTTCAGGAGAGATGGTTTATGACAATATGAGAGCTTCTATGGCCAAGAGGTCTAGTGTTTGATCCTAAAGCTTAAGCTTTTCGGGCAGACAGTTCATGATAAAATATATAGCACATGATTCTGTATAAATTTTGTGGTGGAATCCTGTTTGTTTTAACCCATATTGTAATTGTTCGTTGACAATATGAAATTGAATTTGAACGGTTGTAAGGTTTGATGATGTAAGGGGAAATAGCCTGCAATTGGAATGGCTTTGGCCAGTCACAATACTATTAACAATGTGATATTAGCATCAATTGACCTGCAAAAATGCCAATGGATATGATGTTTAATGATTGATCATTTTACATACATGAACATAATATTTTAGCTGAGAAAAGATTAAAGAATGTAACATGTCTTTTTTATTTAGGATGAAATACAAAGTTCAATCTAGTTTGCATGTAACACTAGTAATTCTCTGACTGCATGATAGGCTTGTAAACACCTCAAAGCTTACGGATATTAATATATTGGTGCCTTCTTTTAGGGAAGAACCTTTCTGGAAAACTTTCCCATGATTCTGGTTCCTCATCTTTCATAGTTGCTGCATCTGATAAAGTGGTTATTCGTGAAGACCAAGATAATGCTTCTTCCTTGACAGATCAACTTGAAACTCCTGATATAACTTCAGAGGATCCACAGGTGCCCTTCTACTTCTCCATGTGCAATGTATTTTTTATAATTACTTTGCATGCGCCATTGCAGGCCTTGCTTCCTACAGGGGTTGTGGTTTTCATGTCATATGCATCTGAAGGATGTATTAAAATTTTGTGGCACTTTGAAGATTAGATGTGAATAGAAATCACAGGTGGCAAAGATGAGATTGTTTAATCACATATTTCTTCAAATGCTCTTGTTGAATGCATATTTTAGGCTCTTCAAAACTTTGATGGTTTAACCATGAAAGATGAGATTAAGTGCAACGAAAAAAAAGCAGCTAGCAGTTCCAAAAAGGTTGAAGATGAGGAAGGTTCTGTTTTGTCATTGCTTGTAGATTCTAGTGCCAATACTAATGCTGAGAAGACGTCAGTATCTACAGACAAGAAAGTAAATATAGAAAGAGATGAAGTTAAACTGAAGATCATTCCACCACCTGGCACTGGGAAGAAAATTTATGAAATTGATCCACTTTTGTTAGCTCACCACAAGCATCTTGATTTCCGGTAAGCTAACTTTTCAAACTTCATCTTCTTAAAGTATCTGTGGAATAACTATCTGAGTTGCTAAATGAAATAAGGGTTGCAACGTTTTTGGATGCTCAACTAACTGGAAGGCTTTATAATGGTGTTGAAATGACCATTTAGTCAAAAATTTCATGTGTATGCTATTATATGGGAAAAAAAAAAAGTTGGCAATTTGTTGCTCATATGTGGGGCTGGTGCCTTGGAGGTATTACAATGCCGTGATTTAAGTTGCTCACTCTGTTAGAATTCCCTCTATTGTTTATATTCAATTCAAGAGCATGTCATATTTACTGAGATTCTTAGAATTCATTACATTTACATCTTGCTATAGTTTCATATTTTGAAAGTGATTTTGAACCATAAGACAACCAGCCACTTTCTTTGCTTTATGTTCTGTCATCATCTCCTTTGTGTTGTTTACTTTTCCTCCCTGCAGCAATATATTGATGAGATTTCATTAAACCAATACCTACATACTTCTCAAATTACAGTTATGAACAATACAAGAGATTGCGTGAGGATATTGACAAGTATGAAGGTGGCCTGGATGCATTTTCTCGTGGTTATGAAAAATTTGGCTTCACAAGCAGGTAACTTTTACTGGCGGATGCCTATGTATATATCTAACTTTTTCTTGTTCATAAAGTTGCTAATGCATGTTCATAAATCATAAGACGGTTATTAGTAGTTCTATATTATGCGCAAATTCCAAGTCCATAAGCATTCAAAAGATGAAGCAATTGTAATTATTTAATCCAAAGGATGAACTTTTATGTATTTCTATTAAGTCCATGCTTATTATTATTATTATTATTATTGCAGTCCTACAGGCATTACTTACAGAGAATGGGCACCAGGAGCTAAGGTATGCTTCACCTTAAATTCTTAACTCTTGTTATTAAAATTGGTTATGGTTTTTTGGCTCAAATTCTATTCTAGGGGTTGTATTCTTTAAGCACGATTTTTGACAGGAGTGCAGAGTTGCTTGTGTTCAAAATTTTAAATATAATGCTTAGCTTTATCATCCATTTCTGTATTTTTCAGTGCATGCAATCATTTTTCAGTGACTCCCATTCTTTTCAAATATCTTAGAGATAATTTTGCATTCAGTGGAGTTCTCTCAGTTGCTTGAAGGAATTATGCTATCTGTTAAACTTTGTAATTTATACAGTAATTACATTCATGTATTTCTTTGTATGAGTTACAGATTTATCCATACTTATGGTCTCTGTCAATATAATGCATCAATGATAAATTGCCAATATGTCAAATTACCTGAAGGAGTATAAAAGTTCATTGAGTAGAAAAAATAATGAAAGCAAACTATTGGAACGATCAAGTTCAAGATCTCCCTAGGGAGACATTATTATATATATATTTTGGAAGCTGTTGTCTCTGTCACTTACCTAACTCTCCTCCCCCTTCCCCTCTCTAGGATCCTGTATGTTCAACTAAAGTTTGGAGAAAATCTGGTTTTGGTTGTTCCATATTATGTGTGTTAACCGACACAACAATTACTGTATAGCTGTAGCTATATTGGTCTGCTAATCATTGTGCATATTATTGGACACTTTTTCAGTCAGCATCATTAATTGGAGACTTCAACAATTGGAATCCAAATGCAGATGTAATGACTCAGGTATGTTACCATTGATTGGCCTTTAGAGTATTTAGGATGCTTCATGTCATCAAAAATTAATATATGCAAATGAGAGTGCTAGTTGTAGCATGTAATCATCTTCTGGTTTAATCTTCTTGTTTTTCTCTTATGTGTTTGACCTATAATCCAGCTGATATGCCACTTCTTTCCCCCTTGTTTCTTTCTATGCTGATGATGGGGAATGACTTGAGTTTTGACCTGTGCTAACTTCTTCTACTGGGGAACTTGTCCAAACAGAATGACTTTGGTGTGTGGGAGATTTTCTTGCCAAACAATGCAGATGGTTCACCACCTATTCCTCATGGATCTCGAGTCAAGGTTGCTTTCCTCCTTAAATGACATATATTAATGGATTTGAATGACACTATTTTCTCCTTGGAGGGAAAGGCCTCTTTGCCATGTGTGGCAAGTGCATTTCTCTAATAAAAATTTTCTGTATGAGGAAAATGCTAATAAGGATCATCTTTTAGCTGGGACATACACATTGAATGTTTCTAGATGTCTTGCATTAAGTCCATTGGTATTTCTTGTGAACTAATAGCTCATAAACTTACATATGTAGATTCACATGAATACTCCATCTGGCATCAAGGACTCAATTCCTGCTTGGATCAAGTATGCTGTTCAGGCTCCGGGTGAAATTCCGTATAATGGTGTATACTATGATCCACCAGTTGAGGTAAGGTTCTTCATTTCTTTCATGTAGGTTACACTTAGAAAAAGGAGAAAATGAGAAATCTAAATATCCTTTCTCTGTCACATTTGTTACAGGATAGGATTGTGTTTATGGCCTATATTTGGTGCTGTACACTTGATGTTTTTAAAGGAATTTCTATTGCTCAAATGTCAAAAGATTGTCCCTCTTTGTTGTATTTTTAAGCCACTTTGGCTTTCTTTCCATTTTTCTAATAGGGATTTTTGTCCTCCCTCCAAATGGACTTTCTCTCCGTTCTGTCTATAATACATGCTTATACCATAAAACGGGTTGACAACAGTAAAAACAATGATTTATTGATAACAGTAATTTCCAGTTATCTGGACAGATCTTTGTTATAATTTAATATTACCTGTGATGGTTATTTTAATTTCATGGACTTCTACATATGGTAATTGAAGTTTCAGACAATTATTTGATCTAATTATTTTTGCTTTTTCTGCCATGCCTCCCCTGTTAAATAGTTTCCTCGTTCCTTTTTCTTTTAACAGGAAAAGTATATCTTCAAGCATCCACAGCAAAAGAAACCAAAATCACTTAGAATATATGAGTCGCACATTGGAATGAGTAGTCCGGTGGGCATTTTCTACTTTACCCTATTCTTATGTCAGCATGTGATCATTCAATGGTTCTTTTCTATCTCTTGGTTACCTTATGTTGAAGTCAGTGATCCATTACATGCTAAAGTATGGTTGTTCATCATGAATGGCTGAAATGCCAAGAACTAAATTGTTTGGTGGTCTATAAATTGTCTAAAATGGAAATATTTGACTTACTAGAAGCCATGGTATTTAAAAATGTAAGAGTCATATAATGGTATCTTTGTGATGCAGTAGAAGATGGTAGACAGCAGCCTAAACAATAGAATTTAGAAAGAGAAATAGGATACATTGAAGTAGAATGATAGCAAGATTGGTTCTAGTTCTATGGTTAGAAACCTCGGATTTGATATTTGACAATATGGCCAAAGAATGGCTGAATACAAAACTTGAAGACTATTTTACTAGGGTTACTAAAATACTAATATGCCGAGCCCAGTCTTTAAAAGGCAACCTTCAAGGGATTGATGTGCAGCACAGGAGGTAACTCTATTAGGTAAGCATTAGTGCTGATTTTCTTCAGCTATATATATTTGGCCCAAAATTCATGGATTTCAGGTTGTGAGAAGAACCTCTAGGAAAGCAGCCCCACGTTAAATGCACAAGCACCATGTCACCCTCTTCATGAGAGAGTAGTCTTAGATTTTTGGGAACTCAAAATTGGAATTGAAATTGTGAAGGGATTAAGTCATGGAGGATGGTATTACTCTGATACGATGTTGAAATTGTAAGGTTTATGCAGAAAAGAAGGAAAAGAGAATAGAGATACGCTTAATAATATGAAATTAGATTGATATGAGGTGTTGAAAAAAACTAATCTAATGTGAAGCTCCTATTTATATTAATGATTAGGTCAAGTACTAGTGCAGTGCTACTAGTACAAGTCAAGATTACGATGTTGTCAACCTTGAGGTGGTTTTTTTTGCACTACTTACAATGTTTGTCAACCCCTGGTTGCAGGAGCCAAAAATCAACACATATACCAATTTTAGAGATGATGTACTACCTCGGATTAAAAGGCTGGGTTATAATGCTGTCCAGATTATGGCTATCCAAGAGCATTCTTATTATTCTAGCTTTGGGTAACTTTTCTCTACCAGCCATTTAATCAATTCCTAGTTAAAGAGCATTACTTATGGTTCCACACTGTGATTTTAGGAACAACTGCCAGTTGTTATCTCTGTTTCATTTTTTTTTTTTTTTAGTGCATTAGTGTTTTGCTCCTAAAATCGGTGCTCTAATTCTAAAAACATATTGTGCATGATGCAGGTACCATGTTACAAATTTCTTTGCACCTAGCAGCCGGTTTGGAACGCCTGATGAACTTAAGTCTTTGATGGATAGAGCCCATGAACTTGGCCTGCTTGTTCTAATGGATATTGTACATAGGTAAAGAATCTAATGATTGTACTTTATTTTTCTTATTGATTCTGCTTAGACCTGATTACCAATATCTGATGAATGTAGCCATGCATCAAATAATACATTGGATGGCCTGAACATGTTTGATGGAACAGACAGTCATTACTTCCATTCTGCGTCACGGGGTTATCATTGGATATGGGATTCTCGCCTTTTTAACTATGGAAGCTGGGAAGTAAGTGCCATCTTTGCAAAATTCATTGACATAGTTCTGATTATATTTTCCCTCATGATTCTTCCATATCCGCTCATTGATGGTGACATACTTTGTTGTTCATTTAGATAGTAAGGTATCTTTTATTATTATTATTATTTTTATTTTTTGGCTTGTAAAGGTACTGAGGTATCTACTCTCAAATGCAAGATGGTGGCTAGAAGAATACAAGTTTGATGGGTTTCGATTTGATGGTGTAACATCAATGATGTACACTCATCATGGATTGCAGGTACATTCTAATTGGGTTTGTCATGAACCAAACACTTAAGCTGTTATGCAAAGGCACATAAATGGTCTTATATTTCTAAACACACCACCTGACATAGGGATAGTTTGGGTTTAAGCGTGGACAATGCATTAGCTCACCTACATTTTGTTGAAACTTAACCTTTTTATTAGAAGAATTTAGGCGGCAAGGATTGAAATTCTAAACCACTTGGTTATAGAGATTTTGATACCAAGCTATGAAGCAACTCTCCCAAAAGCTTTAGCTATTAGATGAAAGCACATAAATCATTTAAATTTCCAACAGATTTTTGTGATTTGTTGTCCAAGTTTCTTGGTATTTTAAGATGACTTGCCTACATTTAAAATTTGTAAGTAGTCATCAAGGATTATTAGATCACCGACTAAACAAAAGGGAATGAAATCATTCATGCCATTGTGAATTTTCTCAAAACACTGCAGAGAGATTAGGGAGCTTCATTTTTTTTATGAGACTGTCTATTTTCTCTTTCTTTTCTTATGATGCCTCTGCTATGGTGGATACCTTATCCTATAGTTTCCCTTCTTTCCACTTTTTTTTTTTAAATAATTGTTTTATGACTGTTGAATCAGAGTATTGGGTAGAAATTGTGTGTATTGTGTAAAGAGTCTATCTTATTTATACCACCGGTGCATTAAGTAGTAGAGCTAATCAAAGACTAGGTATAGAGCTAATTAATGGCTATTAATTATAGTCCTATCTATAGTTGGCTAAAATGAGCTAAATATGCTAATGAATCTAGACAACTCATCTAACAATGACCAATAAACAAAACAAATCTCTGAACAATGACTTTTAATTTCAGAAATTATAGTTTACTCTTGGTTGAGGTTCTTGGAGTCCTTTTTTATGTAATCCAGACAGAAACTATATTAGACATGTGTATTTACTCTACAGTTAGTTAGTGCCCTAATTTAGAAGCTGCTTATTAACTAACCCTGTAGATGGAGTAAGTATTTGCAATGTGTAGACTGAATAGTCTCACAATTTCGGCCATACTCTCTGTGTCTTCATAAAGGTTTTTGCCTGCCATATCCTGCACTATTGTTCAATATCTTTTGGCTTTCTGCAGGTATCTTTCACTGGAAATTACAGTGAGTATTTTGGATATGCAACTGATGTTGATGCTGTGGTTTACCTGATGCTGGTTAATGATATTATTCATGGACTCTTCCCCGACGCTGTTACAATTGGCGAAGATGTATGTCATCCTTTCTAAAGTCATCATGGGCAAATTTGATTTTAGAAATAATGTTACTTCAGTTACAAATCACTCAAGTAGAGTTATAAGAGTTGAATGGTTGTCATCTCTTAACCTTCATGGCCAAAGTATATAGATTTCCCAATAATGTTTTATGATCTTTTGTTGTAAAGAACTAAAAGACAGTATGGTGCTTGAGCCTCTACCTTAATCAATGTTGAAACCTGACATTTGACTTTAGGATTTCCTTACATTTACAGGTAAGCGGAATGCCAACATTCTGCCTTCCTACTCAAGATGGTGGGGTTGGATTTGATTATCGCCTACACATGGCAATTGCTGACAAGTGGATTGAGCTTCTCAAGTAAATCTTTTGTCCTTGTTCCGAATTGCAAACACAGCATATTAAGTTCCCTTTGCAGTAGTCCTGGTTGTGGAGAGTTATGCATAAACATAAAATATGTGAGGTATTTGCTGTAGGCTTGCTTATTATGCAATATATTGACCCTATACATCAAATCCTGAAAGAACCACATCTTGGTGCCCTAGAATGAAAAGAATACCAAAAGAATGATAAGAAAGAAAGTGTAGAAATGGGCCTAAAAGAAAATAGAATCAAGTAATGTGCAATAATAGTACAGACAAATAAGATATGACATGGGTTTTCTTCTCAGGAAATATAATGTATTAGTCTGCATATAGAATTTGTCAGTGCCTTGGAAAGTAGGGCTCTTGAGATGCCAGCTTAAAAGGCATCCTAAATATGGAGTATTCATGACTTAATATTACTAATAAATAAGCACTAAATCTATGACTTCCCAAAATTTGTAGGAGTCATGTAAGTGCAAATGAAGCATGATGGTTTGAATTTATTGCATATAAGTTAGTCATTCTCTTTTACTCAACTTGCTTGAGTGTTTTCTAATTATTTTCATGTGGAAAGGTGCAACAATATCTGTGTCTTGACATTGAATTTGGCAACCAAAGGCAACAAGAAGTTGGATCACCTTTGTTTGCTACTGGTTGTTCAAATCCTTCCTATTATTTTACCTCTCTGGTCATCGTCATTCAATATCATGTTTGTCATTAGTGCAAAAAGAAAACCATGTGTGAATTCAACTATTTCCTTTTGTGTAGGAAGAAAGATGAAGACTGGAGAATGGGTGATATAGTTCACACACTCACCAACAGAAGGTGGCTGGAAAAATGTGTGGCTTATGCAGAAAGTCATGACCAAGCCTTGGTTGGAGACAAGACAATTGCTTTTTGGTTGATGGACAAGGTGCTTGGCTTTTACATATGTTTTGTTATTTATGTTAAATAGATTGTTCTGGAACATAGCTATGTACATTTATTTTGTCTTTGAAACAAGTAGAAGTTTATATTCCTCCATGTGAAAGCTTGCTGCAGTCCTCTTTATTTGCAGCATATGCATAAACAAAGAAATAATAGACCGTTTTAAATCTTGTGGAAACTGTCCCTATGCACTTTCAATCAGCACTTTGAGGATGCGTCATAGTTTAGAAGATCCTATTATTACATCCCATGGTCCCCCAGCTGTTATATCCTTCTTCCTTCTAGTTGAATCATTAAGGACATTTGCATTGATTTTTAAAGTATGCATTTGTCATTTGTGCAGCTTGTCATTGGTCAATTTGTCTTATATCCTTTATGCTGCTTCAGGATATGTATGACTTCATGGCTTTGGACAGACCATCTACTCCTGCTATAGATCGTGGCATAGCATTGCATAAAATGATTAGGCTTATTACAATGAGTCTTGGTGGTGAAGGGTATTTGAACTTTATGGGGAATGAATTTGGCCATCCTGGTAAGCATAGGTTACTTTCTTATTGTCATACTTAATGTAGTAGCGATTCACCAATGATTTGTGCTGTTGTTGGATTTGATGATTTCAAAAAAATGTTAAGGTTGTTCATTCATTGTTCTTTTGTTCAGAGTGGATTGATTTTCCAAGGGAAGCTCAATATCTTCCTAATGGCACCGTAATTCCTGGGAACAACAACAGTTTTGATAAATGCAGGCGTAGATTTGACTTGGTAAGTTACTGGTTTACTTCAATCACAACTTATGCAGGTACTTGTTTATATTTTTTCAGTTGGTTGAGCACCATTGTCTGGTAAAATATGTTTATTTTATTGCTGATGAATTAAAAAAAACCTGTTAAAGATATAATCTGAATAGATATATCAGTGGATTTAAGTGCTATGCTACTTCCATTGAAATGTAGTTTAATTGGCTATTAAAAAGTACACGGAGAAGGAAAAAAAGAAACCAGCCGTATCACTAGGTGTTAGAGATGCATATTAGTTTGTGTATATGTATCTTGGACACTGCATGTCATGACTCCTAATTGAAGTTGCTAAGAAAATAAATAGGTGGAGAAGAAAGTAGAAACCAATACCCCGCTCAAGGTAGTAATATATTTATAATGATTATGATGCACTGTTTCCTTGTAGCATCAATCAGCTTTTTTTGGTGCAACTCTTAAAATTTTGCTGTGTTATTATCTTCATCTCCATGTGAAAGTAGTTGCACTTGTTTCAAATTCTTCCTTTCCAAAGTTACACATTTTGCCTTCTGTATTTCTTAGGCCAAATTCCATTAGGCATTTTACAAACTTTTGTTATCAGGTATCCAAATTTCCAAGGCAATAGTTCAAAAGTCACAAAATTTATCTTCTACTTTGTTTGACCAGGGGGATGCAAACTATCTAAGATACCGGGGGATGCAAGAATTTGACCAGGCCATGCAGCATCTGGAAGAAAGATTTGGGGTGAATCCTATTTTTTGCCTTGACTTTACTATTTTCTGTGTCAAGGAATTTCATTTGAAGGTTATTTTACCATGTTTTGATAATTATTTCTCATCAAAGTGACAACTAAACTCGTGGAAAGTTGATTAATACCGTCATCATAATTATGATGAGGATACTTTGTGAAAGCTGATTATTAGATTTCTATTTCATCTGAGACTGGCTTTACCTGCATAGTTATAATACTTTATTTTTTTTTTCTAATTCTGTAGTAGAGGACTGAATACTGAGAATTTAGGCAGTGAAATAATCGTGCTTACTATTGATGCAGTTCATGACATCTGAGAGCCAATATATATCACGGAAAAACGAAGGTGACAGAATTATAGTCTTTGATAGGGGCAACCTTGTCTTTGTTTTCAATTTTCATTGGACCAACAGCTATTCAGATTATAGAGTTGGCACTTTAAAGCCAGGGAAGTATAAGGTATGATTGCACGTGTTTATACTTTTTTTTCCTCTCTCTCTCTCTCTCTCTTCCAAAGTTTGAGGATATGATGAATCTTGTACAATGGATATGTTTATCATTTTTTCAGATTGTCTTGGATTCAGATGATCCCTTGTATGGTGGCTTCAATAGGCTCAATCACACTGCTGAATACTTTGCCTCTGTATGTGACTTCTCAAAACTCATTTGTTATGTTGCTTGGGCATGGACTTGCAAGCATGCCATTGTGTCTTCCTTTTTTGTTTTCTTGTTCATATGTTTTTGTCTTATATGGATGTGCTTTAACAGTTATGGTGTCTGCCACAAAATCATTTCTTGCATGCCATCACGTCTTGCTGCTTCTTCTTCTTCTTCTTCTTTTTCCCCTAATTCATCTATTTTTGCATTCGTGTGGACGTGATTTAATGGTTATGACTCCCAATAAACGAGAGATTCTTAGATACTTCTAAAAGAAGGAGAAAAAGGAAAAAAAAGGTCTTATTTTGTTCCATTTATAATATAACAACTCAGTCATTTCATTAAAAATGCACTGTAAGTGGGAAACAGTAATGACCAACAAAACTGATGTATCAAATTATAAATAGAACAAAACAAGACTTTTCACTTACTCTGTGAGCACTTAAGACTTTATCAAAATAAATGCCTCTTTATAGCTTGCATTGGATGATTTTACAGGAAGGATGGTATGATGACCGGTCTAGTTCCTTTTTAGTGTATGCACCTTCTAGAACAGCAGTGGTGTATGCCCTTGCTGATGATGAAGCTGAACGAGGTCCGGTCAAACCCTAATGGTAAGGTGCTGGGATCAAGTTGACAAGTGCATTATGGTATAGATGCAGCAACTCCCTAGTTCTAGCCAACCAACATACCTGGTGGTTTGACCAACCCAGAAACAGCAAAGAAGTGAACTAAAAGCAACACTGAAGCTATATGTTTCCAAAATTTTGTACATGTCTTTCTAGTCAAGTTATGCATAGCAAAACACGCTTTCTGTTGTTAGGATTTTTGACCTTTGTAAGTTGGACTGCATTTGAGGAATATATGAAACTATAACCACGGACCTCAAACTCAGTACACTTACAATGTGGCACATATACTCTATACAAGGATTATGATTCAAAAGTAGCTTCCAAGTTGCTTTACCTAGGAAATTTTGCGAATGTATATATATTTTAAAAGTTGAGTTGTAGCAATCGAAGCATTTTATACCGTGCTAATGAAGCAATTATACGGTTTGAAAAAACGGTGACCATGCTAAGTTAGCTAGAAAATGATAGCACTTTGACCTCCTTTGATGGCCTTCATTCTTTTCATTAATGGCCTGTCCATGTATGATTTGTGATTTATCATAAAAGGTGGTAGAAGCCCTAGTTAATTTGTTCATGTTGGCTTTGTTTGGTTAACATATAGGATCAACATTATGATCCATGACATTTAGAGTGTTCTACTATGCTAGATGAATTTTAAGAAATTTTAAGCAAATAAGTTGTACCCTTAGTATCACCTATAACTTTTGACTTAGTGATAAACATTTGATCCACTCTTGTTCATGATCCATAAATTTTTTATTCTGATTTATTAAGCATTGAACAAATGGTAAAAATGGTTATTCTGAGATTGTAGGTGATTAGCAATGGATATGTAGTCATTAGTCAGATATCATGCCAAAGTTGAGCACGTATCTTCTATTTGTCAACATACTTGTACATTAATTCTTCAAAATCAGTCATAGGCAAACCCAAACAAACCCTGAAAGTTCACCAAATCTAGGCACTATTGATGCTTGTTTGAGAGGCAGAACTACTAGGCAAATGAAGCAGAACACTCTTAGGTGATGAAGTTGAGGTGGATGATCTGAGTGCCTCTCCAAGTGGCCCTCCCATTGAAGCCAATTGAGTAGCTGATGTCCATCCTCTCCCCCACCTCGTCTGCACTTGCTCTGACTCCACATTCCCATTTCTTTGACATGGATCCTCTGCATGGCCAGTGAACAATTTCAGTGACACATCCGAGCTAGTGTTTCTGGGCGTTGACATAGAGAGGCATGTCGCCGAGTTGATCCTGCCAGCATTGCTTTCACTGTTGTCAGGATCTTGTGATGATCGCGGCCAATCATCGAAGAAATGCCTCAGGATGCGGCCATCAGATCTGCCATTCCCATCTGCATGATCTTGGTTTTCAAACAAGCTCTTGCTATCATTCTTGGTCCAAGACGAACTATAGAGGAACCAGCAACAAGTTAACATAATCATCAAGCAAGTGAATTCGGTTATATGAAGTGACACCAAAAAAAAAAATGTGGCTATAAAACAACAAGGAAGCATCAGGCCTCAATTTGGCTTAAAAAGAAACTTGTGTGGCTATTGTGTTTCTTTTCCAACTATAAGCACAGATTTAAAATTAAAAAAAAAAAGTATATGAGACATAACAGACCCTCATCAGGGTCCCTACCAGTTGTGCATCACATTTAACAGGATGAAAATATCACCTTTTCAATGTTTATTCAATAGGTAATCATTCAATATCACCTTTTGGATGTCAAAAGAGTAATCTTAGAAACAAGACAAGTTTAACAACTTAACAAGCAAAGGTTCTTAAAAAGAGTAGGATGTCCCACCAAATTAGATCAAGTTCACTCATTGCACCAACATTTAGTAACCCTTTTCCAAGCAATCTCATTGACTAAATGCCTTTTATTACATACTCATTATGGTTCAAACTTCAAAGTGCTCATAAAAATCCTAAGATGAAAGAGAGTCAAAATTTTTGTCCAAAACTCCAAATTCATTTGGAGAATAATGTGGCATACATTTTTAAATTGACAAGAAGTCATATTATTGTATTCTATCTAACAATTACTCATTTTATGTAACATATATATATATGTGTATAGGCAATTTTCTCTAACATGCAACATTGTTCAAATCATAATACTAGAACATTGTCATTATTGAATATCACCGTTCATAAGGGGATTTGAACGAGGCAGTTGGCAGTGTGTGTGAAGAAATGGAGGTTGTAGAAGCAAGAGAACCACTGGTGGCACTAGTTGATATAGGTAGTTCCACAGGCTTTCTTGAACGGTTCCTACCACGATGCATGTGGCGCTCACAATACTTCTGACCCACCACCACCTCCCTTGAGCACCGCCACTTTTTGCCATCGGTTCTCCGGCAACGGCCGGGCTCTGGATCCACGGCTGCTCTTCCCCAGTTCCCTGACTGTAGCACTGGATGCAACAAACACGTTAAAAAATAAAATCCCAATCATATGTTGATATTTAAGTGTTTAACTCTTGCTATAATTATAGAATCATATATAACATAAGATATAATTCATCAACATCACCGATAATGTATCAAAATTATTGTTAAATTTTTTATCATATGATGATTACATGTTCCGTTATACAATTACACCATCATTCTGTCACATCCTCATATGAAATATGTACTCCCAAAATAATTTTATTTTAATTCTAAATAAAGCAACTTTGACAAGCACAAAACATTAACTTGAACACCAAAAAGTATTTTCTTGAATTGCATAAGGAGAACATGTAGAATACATTCTCTAATCTAAAATTTTCACATGATCAAGTTACACGTGAATTTTCACATATAAGAGACATAAATAAGAGAATTAAAAGTGAAAATTTACACATAATCTGATCATATAAAAAATTTCCTTGCACTTACACATGAGGGGGGAAAATTGGGTGCTAGAGAATAATATTAGACACAGTCAGAAACTTACAAGCAGGGTGATAATGTTGAAGTGGGTGATTGAGGAAATATGGAGGGGAATGGAGAAGGCTTTTCTTGATTGGTTGAAGTAGTTCAGGAGGAACAGCAGCACCAGCCAACATGTACCTGAATATCAAAGCCTGCAACTCAAGCTCTTGCCATTGTGCAATGCTGAAATAACTCCCAACCCCTAACAAACAAGCATAGTTGAAAAATGAGAGAACAAATTAAAGTGAATCCAAAAGAAGAAAGGAGAAGCCTTGAAGCAAACTTGAAAAGGAAGCAATCTAGGCCAGAAGTTAACAATCAAACTTTGTGAGCTTTTTTCCTGTCACAAACTAAGAAAAGGGAATATATATATATATATATAAAATCTTACTGGGAAATGTGGTGCTGGCTAATGCTGACAAGGTGCTGACTTTGTTGTTGGGTTCAGATACAAACAAAGGGAGAGCTGAGGCAGGTGATTGTGGCTGTTGATGGGGTTCAGGGAGAAATGTTGCCATCTTTGTGGAATGTTGTTCCTCTGACTCATGCTGGTTTCTACATTGCTTTATATGGAAGTCCATGGAAAGACACAGAGAGAGAGAGAGAGAGAGAGAGAGAGAGAGAGAGAGAGAGAGACTATCAAGTGTGGTTGCTATTTTGGTTTGCCAGGGCTATTCAACTTGGGCTTGGCTATGGGGAAGATGAAGTTTATAAGAGAATTTTGTAGAGACTTCTGCCCAAAAATACTAAATATACGATAGTTTTGGACGTATGTCTCTCATATTTATTTGTATTTTTGAATATAATTCAGTTGATCAAGCCTTTATTATTAGGTCAAAATAGTTACTTAATGACAAGAGTGTAACATTATTCTTTAAAGTTCGTCTGAGTTTGGGAGATTTAAACTTATAGCCTTACATTAATATTATTTGTTAAATTAAGCGTATATTATTAGGAAAAATTATAATTAATAGTACGAGTGCAACATTTGTTAAAAAAATTTTTAAATTGCATATGTCATTAATAGTTACACTTGTTATAAATAATAAAGGTATATTATGACTCTAAAAAGAATCTTATTTTGATTCTTAAGAAAAAATATTAATTAAGAGAATAAATTTAATTTCGATAATAGGAAGAAAATATCCTTTGGAAATGCTATTTGACAGAATATTAAGATCAATGACGCTGTATAAATCAAATTAACAATTCATTCAATTCTTTGCGAGATAAAAGAGATATTATTAAATTTTAAAAAAAACTATAAAAATATAAGAAAATATAAAGATTAGTATGTCCGGTATTATATTATGTGTGCATATCTTTAGCAAAATATCTTTGTGACTGAGAGAGAGAGGGGGAAGACATGGGGGAAAGTGGAGATTCTGACAGCAAAGCCTGCAAAGTTTGTTTTGAAGCCACTCCAGTTCTGGAACCATAAGCACTTTGAGAAAAAGACATGGTCAGCATGTCAGACACGACAGTCGAGAGGGTAAAGACCACATCTTCGACAGTAGTAATAAAATATTGGGACAACTGAGTAAAGAACATGCAGTGTGTCTGTCGTCTGCTTTGCATTGGAAGTAGCACTTGAGCAATAAGCCACTAGCAAAAACAAAAGAAATACTTGTATAATTTGAAAATATTGTGATTATGTTCCGATTAAATATATAAATATATTTTATATAAAATTTATAATAATTAATTTAAAATATAATTATATAATATTTTCATATTATATAAATATTTTTTCAAAAACAACAACAGCAAAGAAAAAAAATAGCAATTCAATGAAAAAGTTATCAGCTTAAGGCTTGGAAGCGGTAGTGTATATATATATATATATTTGAGTGTAATATTCCACGCATTGGTTTCCTAAAATTTTTATTTATTTTAATTTTCTGCATCTCTTTGATTTTTATTACTCTCGAAGTCTGAACTCAATACTTCTTTCATTTTAATGCTTCTTACAAGGCAATGGTAGAGCCACAATACAAGTGTTATTTGAACACATTTTTGAATATAAAAAGACACTTGCACTAAAATTTAAGAAAAAGGTAATTAGAAAATTGTTTTTATTATTTTTAAGTAATATTATCCATACATTAAGAATAAATATTAAGGATGAGCACTATAAAAGAAAATACAAAATTTTAACTCCACTCAAGTTAACTTTGCTTATTATCATAATATTTTCTGTTTTTCTTTCCCTTTTTTATGTGTCTCCTCTTTCTATCCATTTTTATGAATAAAAAAAATTACTCTTAGTCCTTTTACCCAAAAAATAAATAAAAAAACTTGAAGTTTTCTTAGCGTTTAACATTTGACTTAAAAAACGCACAGAAGAAGTCTGACGTATTTAAAGTTTTGTTTGATCCGACAGTGTGGTTCCTCTGCAAATGCAATGCAATTGAGGATTTTCGTTATTCGCATTCTGTTCCTGGGAGACCTGAAAACGAAGGAGCACTCATCAAGGAGAAGCTCCTCCTGGTTTCGGAGCTCATGTCCAACACGCTTCTTTATGCTATTGTTTTCAAGGGGTTTTTTTTTCTGAAAAAAAAAGTTCTATATAGTATTTAGTAAAATGAGAGAAGAAAAATAAATGTTTGTTTTTTAAATATTATAATAAGGATATAAGATTAGGAGCTACTTAGTTTCATGCAGTACTTATATTGTTATCTATTAATGAGATGCATTAATTAATTAATAACTATGATTTATGGAATGAAACTGAAAAAAGAGACCTAAATTACATAGGTTGTGGCTTGTTCAATTTGTAATTTAGCTACCATGATGAAGCCTCATGTTCTAGTTTTTACATATTTTCAATATTAATTTTGGAGCTCATGTTCGACACGCTCCAATTTGACGGTTTGTTGAAAGACCAAATTAACGATAAATTAATGAATAATGCTGTTTTGCATTATTTCATTGGAACAGCTACTATGTCAAAACTCTGCTCTTTGCCATACATTTTTGCTCGAAGTCTATATTAATAGTAGTGGGTTAATAATATATTTATTGTCCGTTTGGATTCAAGCTTACAATTGTCAGAAGGCCTTTTAAGATAAGGAAAATAACTTTGTATAATAAATGGTAGTGTTTAGTTTAACTTTTTCCACCAGAAGGCCTTTTGAAAAGGTATCTTTGAGGTTACTTTTCATTCTAGAAAAAGATCTTTTGAAAAGGAATCTTACTATTATTCTTATATTAATAATCAAAAGTAATTTTATTTTATCTTATCTAAACAAAATTTATTCTCCTAAACTTACTTTTGATATATTTAAATCAAATAAAAATTATTCATTTAAAAATAATTCCTCTAAAAAACTTTTTTTTAAAATACATTCTCTTAAAAGACCTTTTCCAAAGGTAAACCAAACATACCCTTAGTCTTTTGTTGAAAAAGTTCTAAAATCGTGGTTTGTATATAAGTGATTTTTCTCTAAATCATAATTTTAGAATTTCCGACGAAGATCTAAACGTATGCTACTAAAACTTAAACATATTCATAACTTTCAAACCATGATTTAAGATACAGAAACTAAAATCTAAGCATCTTCTATAAGGTTGATAATCATGCAATCAACGTAAAGAGACCCTAATTAATGTCATGTCTAGGATTCCAGTCATTTCATCATTTTTGGAGAGGAAACTACAACATCTCTCTGTGATGAAGGTAACAAGGCAGTTGACTTATGAGTTAGGGTGAAACATGGCATGACCAAATCTATTGGTCATAGATTTGTCTAGTGGAGTCCATAAATGTTGCTTTTGTTTGTTAGTCTTTCCTTGGTTTACTTTACTTCATTTTTTTTATGCCATAGATACCAATTTTTATGAACAAAATTAATCGGTTATTCATTTATCAAATTACTTTTTGCAATTGACTACTATATTTTTGTTATCACTTATGTCAGAAAAAAAAAAAAGAAAGAAAAAAGAAAAGAAATGAAAAACACGTTTGTGGCAGGTCTACATCTCTCAAATTTTCTCCTCTTGCCTTTGTGGTTATTCATCGTTTCTCTATCACCCATAATGCCATCATGTGAAAAAAAAAGGGGAAAGAATTCAAGGTCTCTCAAACCTTAAACACGTTTAGAAGTTTTTTTTTTTTTTGGTCGCTGTTTGAATTAATAGCTTTAATAAATACTTATTCAAACAAAGCTTGACAGTATTGACACAATATGTTCTGTTTTGAATCTGGAGGTACTTTGTCATCTTACTTAAAAAATAATATTATATAACTACTAAGTTTATAGTATGAGTGGGATCCCTTAAGTATATAATTTTTGGTCGGATCCTAAAAGTTATATATATCAAAAATAAGTTATTGAGAGGAATTTTAATTTAGGTATCTAATCATATTTTGAGAGAATAATCTTTTACTTATTAAGCGATGAAATTATATAGAAAATTTTAAAAATAATATTATATATATATATTAAAAACAATATACTTTTTGTCATATCAAAAGAATTTTATTAATAAGTATTGTTAGATACTTGTTACATAATTTTAAAAGGAAATTACATATAAGTAGAATTTTTAAAATTTTACTAGATTAAATATCTTATTTTTTATATAATATACTTATTAACAACAGGGTTTTTCCATTAAAAAACTCACTGATGTGTACGAGAGGGTAAAATATTGACAACAGGCTATGGTCACTGACACGGTCAGTACGTTTCTGAGCAACTAAGTCAGAAGTCATAACACACAGCTGCCCATATGGGTCCCATCCTATACACATTTTTTTTCATTTTTTTTTATTTTTTCAGTAAGAGATAAAGCGAAGCACGCGGTGCCTTTTACATTAACTCACGTGACTTCACGTGTCTTATTTGCTCGAGGATTTTTTTACTCTTTTTTTTTTTTTTTTCATATCCCTTTTTGCTTTCTTTATAAATCATATTACTAATTTAATGCATTCCTAATTTCCTATCGTCTATGTTTTGTCTTTCCTGGTGTATGCTACAACACCATGCTCTCTTGCAAAGTGGAAGGTGTAATAAAATCATGAGTCTTTGTGAGATAGAAGAGATTCATATGGATTATAGGCCGAAAAGGATCATTTATTTCTTTTAGCTTAGTTTTAATTTGTTTCCACCATAATTTATTTTGATTTAGTATATTTGGTATTACTAATTATTTAAGAATAAAAAATATTTGACGAAGTTGCTTTAAATTGGCAATTACTTGTTAAATGGTGTCATCAAGTTGCATACCCACGAGATCCCTAAGCAAGTGTATGTTACATAGTAAGACAAAGTCACATTAACATCATTATTAACCACGTACGAGAGATTCGTCAAATATTCTTACGTAATCATGATTTAGGGCAACTATACTAACGTTTGAGTGTTAGGAGAATGTGGTCTCATTTTTGTGATTCCATCAAATTAAATCTCGTGAAGTAAAATTAACTTATCCTTTTTAATTAGTCGTCTAACTCTTCGCATCTTATATATCTGCAGGTATATTTCATGTGCCAGAGATAGAAAGTTTTGTGGACATTGGGATGGATATATAGGAGAAAGAAGTAGAACATGGATACTGAGAAAGTGGAAAGTTATTTTTTATGATTTGAGATTAAAGGTTGTGCATATGCTCTGATGAATAGAATAAGCTAGATCTGTGTTACAAATGGTTCATGATTCTTTACCCTTCTTCCTTTTTAGTTTAGAGTCTTCAATTATTTCAATTTCGAGGCTTCCAAATTTGTATGTTATTCTTAAATATTTCACGCCTTTTGCTAGCTGATGATTTTGGTAATCATAGCAAAATGCCAATCCAGTGCTATTAATGTAACATAATTTGAGAAAGGAATTAAAGCAACTACCAATTCTAAGCCTAATGAATCATAGATAGCGCTTTCTATTAGGTGCTTTGTGCTTGTTGCTTGCTGTTATCATGGCATGAATTCTAAAATCAGGTTTTTCTTTCGCCAAAAGAATTAATTGCAACAATGACTTTGGGCTCTCCCATTAGTCAAAATTTAGAAATCTTATCTCCTCCGTCTTGCCCCCATCTTTTTTTTTTTTAATGCTAAGCCCATTGGTCCACACATACAATTTGGGCTAAGCCTCAGGTTGTCCAACGAAAGAGTCAAACCCTTGAAAGTTTGGATTAACTTTTACAAAGGCAGGGGTTATCTTAGTTGGTTCCTTGTCTCTTGGTATTTCAGGCTTCCCAAAATGCGTCCTAGAAGTTATTTGAATGGATCGTCCTAGAAGTTATTTGAATGGATCATTAGGCTCTCCAGTTGATTTTTTCTTTCTTTTTAAAGAGCAGCAGGAATATGTGGAACCAATATCAGCTTGGCCTCTACAAGATATTTTGATTGGATTAACAACTAGGCACTAATGCCGCAATCCCTATCAACTTTTCTTTTGATGAATCTCTATAGGGCCACATTTCTTTTGATTTATACCTGATTTGATATAGTGCTACATATTGCCTTTTTTTTTTTCCCCCAAAAAAACCTTGTACATCTACTTATTCTATAAATAAATAAATGAATGAACGTTTGAACTGGAAAAGCAGAACAAATTCTTATATTTCTTGCTTTCATCGTTGACTGTATTTATAGTTTAAGACCCAAAAAACAAAAACAAGAAACAAAATGGTTCTTTATTTGTTTTGGGTCCATAATACGATGGTTCTTCGATTTCAGCAGCCTGTTTCCCAACCTAGTTTACAGCCCATAGCTTTGGGCTTAGGGTTTACTCTGGGCATAGATTTCTAATTTTGTTTGAAAAATAAGCTAAAAAGTTGACGCTCAACCATACTTCTTATGATTGACCCAAAAAAAACAAAATTTATATATAAATATAGAATTTCCCCACATAATATATTTTAGGGCATCAATAATAGTTAAGAAAGTATTCTCCAAAATAGTGATCTGAGAATTTTAAATCCCTAACATTGTAGGTAAAATTTGTCTTTAGTTACAGTTTGCTTTTGGTGTGATCGGTCAATTCTGAGTTAAAAAAAAAATTCAAAAAAGGGTAAAACATACTTAATATGTAGTGTCTTCAATTTTATTTTAATATTATTATTATTTATTAATAGAAGTTTAAGATGTTACGTCAAGGAATATTGACAGTGATTAAAAACTTGAGTATCCTAATATTGACCGCTATGTACTATCTTTACTAAGGAGAAAATTTCAAATTGGACTGGAAATGAAAGAACTTCAAAGAAATAATAATTCATCCTTTAGAAAGCTATCGTAACTGACCGTACCAATCAAAGAAATAAAATTGGACACGACTAGTTATGCAAATCCGTTCACCTATTCCTGTAAAGGATGACAATTTTACATGCCAATTGCGATCCAACTTGCTATAAACGAGAACATTGCGTAACAAACAATAGAATTAAACACTCTAAGACAAATCTTCATTATATTATAGAAGTATTAGTATCAAGTTGAGTTGACTATTGTATGTTGCCAAGGATCTTGTCGTGTAACTAGGATCCAAGAAGAACCCTCCACGATGTTTACTTCAATGATTCGTTAAGCAAAGCAGAACATCGGATTCGAGAATACACCTATTTATATATTCATATTTGCACAGAAAAAGCACGAGGTAATCGCTACATGAAGCCAATAACACCGTCTATTACTTTGTTTTTCAATTAGGCTTGCCAAACAATGCCGTAATAGTAGAGATGCATGCAGTTGCTACATCAGTATGGTGGAACATGCCGAGGCGACACGACATGACATAGTTTGTCATTATTGGTCCCATTCATCACTCGGTTCTCAACCTATAGCTAACATGATCCAAATATATAATGCACACATTTTAAATTTACGAAGAAGCATTTAACAAAAAAAAATTGTATGTGTGTCAAGCATAGTGTTGTTAACTATCACGAATAATCGTATACAATTTTTGTGAATAATCACCGCTTTAATAAATTGTTAGAGTAGGTAAATCAATTACAAATATAAGATTCATATTTTAAAAGTTAAGATTCGTTACATTTAACATTAATTACTTTTATTCAAATATAATAAATATCAAACATGGTGCTATATAATGTTATATTTCGAATTGAAAAAATAAGTTATTTCTCTTCTGTGTTTACAATTTTTTTTTTGGGTTGTATTTTATATATATCTTACGTGGTGCCCATACTTGTTAATTCTAAATCATATTCTTTAGAAACCTCAATTCAAAGGAAAAAAGAATATCGCACGAATTTAAACACATAATGTAGAGAATCTACAACCCCGTTTCCATATCTTGGGGTTGATTTTGTGCAAAGAAATATCCACAAAAATTTCATGGCTACATAAAGGGCACCGATAGTTTGAGAGAAGAGAGAGATTGACGTCGGGTGTCGTTTCCTCGAGCTTGGTATTAAAAGCCTAGAAGGGTGTTGTGAGCGTGTTCTACTTTGTCTCTGTAAAAGCTTATGATACAAAAAGTCGAAAGATTTTAATGTCTGCTGTAAGAGTGACCTGTTTCAATATATTATTATACGATCTGTCGTATTTGTATTTTGTACTATTTGGAGTCTCCAAGTATAGCTGAATAAAATGTTTGACCGTATCATCAGAAATAAGTAGAAGACAACAACAATAATAATAACTACAAAACCCATAATTTCCTATGCCGCGACGCGTGGTGTATTTTGGTGCGTACGAAATATAGCTTCTAAATGAGAAAAAGGAAATCCAAGCTACTATAAAAGTAATATTTTTAATCGTTGACAACTTGATATTTAACCATCTTAAAGAAAGTGAATCTTAATGTAATAATAGGACTGCTGTTATGCGTGATTTGAATATTACAAGTTTTAATCTTAAAAACTTTCTTTGGTTGCAGAAGTAAAACTATACACATCTACCTTAAATCTCAACAGGTGAAAGTTTTATGCGTTGGACTGACCTTTTTTATTCAATTATCGTAGAATTTATTAAATAATATTTTAACTTTTTTATGAATAAATAATATTTTAACTAGTTGATACAATTTAACATAATTTTTAACCTTAAATTATAATTTAAACAGAAGTGAAAAAAATGTTTTTCTATTAAATCAAATTATAACTTACAAACTATAGAACAAAACACACTCTAATTAAGCCTCAGCACACAGTTGGTGTTTCGTTTTTTTATCAAAAAAAAAAAAAAAACAATAATATATAATATATTCCTGTTTTCTTCTGGCACAAACCTCAACACCGAAAATAAATATCATACTAACAAACAGTCTTGTAAACACATTTTATCACATTTTATTTTCTAGGGGAATATACAAGCTCTGTTTAAATTTCAGGTCAATGGCAGAAAAAGTTTATTTAGACGTATGTGGGCAGTGTGTGCTTGACTGCATGCATTGCATTTTGAGGTCGGAGAAAGGAGGGGAATCCTATGCAGTGACGAGGAAGTGCCACGTCATGGTCTTCGGGGACAAAACATGAGACTGTGTCTGCCACGTGGATGTGGTCCATCTCGTAACACACACGTGGGAAATGGCCTTTCTTCAGCATTGGCTTGGCTTCTTTCATTATTTTTGGAGTTGCACCGAAATGACGGTGCATTCATTGTACACTCTTATCTCTGCTTTGTCGTTTGTGAAAACCTTCGTGCCTCGGTGGGGCTTGCTCTGGATTCATTCCACGAACAAATTGAGTTTGCAGTCCTTTTTCATAAAAAAAAAACCGATTAATGAGTGAAAATGATGCAGATAATATTTGCATTAAGATTTTTATGATTATTTTGTTCACTTTTCCAATCAATTGAGTATGTAAACTTTTCCAAGATGAATAACTTAAAAATAAAAATACCTAATCAATGTAAAAATTTGTCTAAATATTTTTATTTAATTTTTTTTGTCTCTAAAATATATAATTCTCTCTTTAAATATTATTGCAATTAAGCATTCTCTGAAAAATTATTTTTTAAAAAATGCAGCTCACTTATCACTGTATTTAAATTTTAATGGTATATTTTATTTAATTTAAGAATTAAATAAAATAAATATAAAAAACTTCCTCTTAATTTGATTTATGGAAATGTTGCCAACCTTTATTTGCATTTTCATTATTGTTTTCTTAATTTTTAAAAATTCACGCCAATTATGAAATGAAGCTTGGATGAAGTGGGTAAAGATGATGACCTCTCCGATCCAAGTTTTCAAATCATAATTACTTATGTCCGTCTTTTGCTTGAATTTTACTTGTCCCGTTTCCTTTCATACCGGCAATTGATTATTATTTATCTATCAATAATAAGGCATAGTCAACAATTATCACCGGAAGGTACTGCATGGATACATATACTATTTAATTGATATCAAATGACGTCAAGTTTTACATAAAAATATGTATTTATATGTTTAATAATTAATATATCAGTCTTACCATATCCAATCATTATGGTCGATAATTTATTTATTTTAATTTCCGTGTTTGCAACTGTGACTTATGATATCATATTTCTTCCAATTATTTTATGCGAGATATTTCCCGAATTTTTTTTTTGGAACTATGTATTTTTTTTCACGAATACAATGTGGACGTACTAGTTAATCTTTTATTAATGCACGTAACTCCTTTGATTCGCCCAAAATTTAGTAAATTTAAAAGCGTTGAACTTTTTACAATTCCATAATAATTTCAAAGTTGGGACAACGAACTAACTAGTGTACTTTCCTTCCCTTCTACATATATCTCTTCTCTTGAATATGGCACTTGTTTGGAATTAGGTCACGTCATTTTCCTGGAATCCATAAGGTGCTTGCTGGCTTGTAACTTGCTAGTTACATTATCCTAGTTCTCTTTTCAAATTTTTACAGGCATAGCCTCATCCAACTGAAGTTAAATCAAATTAATCAACTATTAATAAATTAAATAATATGTGCTTCCTTGTTTGGTAGCTAAATAAAAGTTACGGCGTAAGTAAGTTGCCATCATTAATAATTGTCTTTTATCATAAATAATGCGAAGAAACATGCATGCTTGCTTGCTTGTGTAAAAAAGTGGGATGGAAGTATATTAAGAAACTGTTAAACAGTGACATAAAGGGGATAAACCGAAAGCACAAAAAAGTTTTGTTCTATTCCTTAGTCCTCACGAAGTTAAAAAAGTTAATCTTGTGATAAGATTTCTAATTTAACGATATAATGCAATTTTACTTCCTGAATGTACTAAACCATCATAAGAAAGAAATGATCAAATAAGGATAATAATCTACGTTAATCAGGATTTTGATTAGGTTTGTTAGGATTTAAATTTAGTTTATTTCATCTTATCATTAGTTTTATGTTTATTTTTATCTTTTTGATATTCAATAAATTATAATTATAACTACTTTTTTTATATAATAAATTTTTCGATATAATTTATATTTGAGTTCAACTAACTTTTCATTTAAAACGTTTGCAAGAAAGAGTATTTTGATGAGAATCTCATTAACAATATATTGTAAATTACATGGAATGGTCGCCTTGCCCCATGGCATTGTGGCAATATTTAGATTTTTAATTTACCAACCCGCAAAAATAAGCAAACACCTAACTTTTTGATATGCATTTTATTCTGATTTCGATGCGTTCATAATTGAAATTGAGAAGGATTAACGTGTGTGAAAGCAGCAACGATTAAAGGGGGAAAAAAAAAACACCATTAAGTTTAGAAAGAATGTGTCAAACTACCTCTTTCATATGAAACACGAATTAGCTATTTGAAGAAGGTCTTGCTGGTTTCTTATACTGATTGACGAGGAACCGCCGTTTCCCATAGAATTAAAAACATGTACAATGGAGTCATTCATGTATAATTATGAAAAACATATAAAAATAAAGTTATGATACCTTAGATAAAAATTAATTATATATGTCACCACTCACGACCAAAATTAAAAGTATTAATTATTTATGTGCTGTATAATCATTACAAGAAGGCAAGTGATTCTTAAACAAAAAAGTGATGCTGATAGATAAGAATATGGGTCATTGATTTGGATCGAGGGGAAAATTAAAAACAAATGATAATAAATAAGTTATGTAAGGATATTTATGAGGATTAATATTATTTGTGTACGTATGCTCCACCGCTGATGTATATTTTGTACTCTAAATATGTTTATGCCCTACTAAAGCACAAACTTGCATATGCATGCCTGGTTATTTATTTTGTTGACCTTTTACATACATGAAACCAAATTCTCTACGGATGAGATCGAATTTTACAAAAAATTATGAGTCATCATCAGCCTATTCTAAATTCAATCTTAAGCAAATCATTCAACCACTTTCCAGCACGAAAGCTGTGCAGGAAAGACAGCCAAAAGAGATTCCTCCCTTTTTACTCCAGATAATGTGTAAGAAAAAGAAACAAAGGACGACAAATAAATAAGAATACAAAGAGAAAGAAAAAGTGAAAGAAAAAGTAAAAGAAAAATTAAGGTCTCTTCCAAATGATTGGCTTGGTAAAGTACTAAACCACTTTGGCACGCGTTTACAAGTGGATAGATTATACCATTGATGATCAAATCGTATTCGGACAACAAAGTAAGACAGGGTGGCCGAAGATTCTCACTAGCTACCTTATTCTTTGCCCCCTTTAATTTCAGTATTAGATTTTTGTTACAATTTCAATATCAGTTTGACCATATGTAAAAGTGCGCAGACAATAGTGGATTAATTAATGAATCTTTTATTTATTTATTCTCTTTTGCAATTATACATGCTGCGTGCATGGAGTATTAAAATTGGGTTATGTATGCCCGACATATATATGGAAGTGAGTGAGTAAGTAAAATTAATATAAGGCATATCAATATGAAGGGTAGATTTATCATTGTTAGGGACGTACAAAACATGAGCCTGCATGAAATTTGTTATTTCTTGATTATATAATACATGTTTTTGTATCTTTTGCCGTAACTTACCTGCGTTACTAGATATATATAAATTTAGCAGTTAAATGCATGCTTGTGTTTATCCTTTTTTGGATTACATTGTCAACAATGAGATTTGAACTTTTGAACTCATGTAATTTACTCAAGCCCCTTATCACTAGATCAATTCTAATGACTTTACTTGTGTTTATCTCATATATGTTAAAAAACAGCTTTCACAGAAATCAAACATGTTGGCAGTTCAAACAAAAAGAAAATTCGATACCAAATATATTATACAGGTTAATTAATTAAGCTTTGTAAAGAAACAAAAAGGAGTAAATTGGAGTAAAGGTTTGGAGTTCAAGTTCTTTATAAATAAAAGAGTAAGCACATTCATATAGAATTGTTCAAATCTAATCTATTCACTACACCAATCCAATCTAAACTGAAAATCGATCAAAATAGCAAAAGTTTGGATTTGATTAAATCTTATTTGTTATAAACTGTGCGAATTATTAGATCAGATTTCTAATTTAATTTTTAAAATTGATCAAATTAAATTCAAACCAAATAATATTATACAATATAATTTTTTATTAATAAGTTATATTTTTACTATAATAATTTTAATATGCATTTTCACTTAAATAATATTTTATAAATATTAAATGAATAATTTTATTTTTATTTATTTACTTTATTAACTTTAGTTACTTTTATTTTATAATATTCTAAATTTAAAATTTTACTTTGTCACCAATCAAACTGATCCAATCCAAATCACAATAAATTATATTATTTGGATTAAAATAATTTTTTACTGAAAACTAATCCAAATGAAACTACAAATACCCCTAATTCACACGTCATTTGCACACACACGGCTCACATATATGTGATATTTTTGTTACTGTTCATTTGTTTATATTTATCAGAGATTGTGTAAAAAAAAAATTAAAGTAAAAAAGTTAGATAACATTATTTTTATAGGGGTATTTCTTATATATACTATGTATGTGAAAAACCTAATCAGTATTAGTGCATACTATACAATAATCAAAGTATTCTTAGATATGTTTTATGATAAAAATATAAAGACATGAGATACCAATACTTGTTTGATCCAAGTGATTTGATATTTATTTCTCTTAATGAAAATCTTGGATTTGAATTTTGTGGATTGAAAGAAAAATAGCATTGGAGGAGCTTTACCCCCATAGCGGACTAACTCGACTTGATTTAAACGAATTGAAGTCTTGTGGACCTTAGATACTAGTGGTTTAGATAAAAAAAAAAAAAATAATTTATTTATCCTGTAACTTATTTCTTAACTTTAAATTTGTTCTGGAAGTAATAAATATTTTAAATTCTTCTTCTAATTTTTAAAAATAAAATATTTTTAAATATCCTCTTTATAAATGATGTTAGTTATATTGATGGAAGAATCCTATCTAGCATTTGAGGTGGCAAAAATAATATAGATGACATCTTTTGTGACAAGTTCCGGCTAATTCTACTTTCAAATTTACTCTCTAATGCAACAAACGATATTTGTAAAGAGGATTAAAATATTTTATTTTTAAAAGTTAAAAGGCGAATTCAAAATATTTATTATCTAGAGGACGAATTTGAAATATTTATTATTTAAAAGACAAATTTAAAAACATAAAATAAATTAGGGACAAATCAAATATTTTTGGTCAAAAAATATAAAGACATGAGATGAGATAAATGTAAGTGTATTTACATAGCATTATTAGAATAGGAAATAAATCATAATAATAAAAGTAATGATTAATAAAATACAAAGCTAGCTGGAGTGACGTAGTAATGGGCGATTTTCATAATCAATTAGCCTTACTTAATCCGCATCTATAGGTAATCGGCAAGAAGCTCCATATATCACTTGTTAAAACTAATGGAAAAGCGATTATATGTATTGTTCCTTGTTAATTAATAATATTGTACTGGTTTGATCTGTATCTCGGTTGGATTTAGCTAGGTATAGCTATAATATGCTATTACTATAGTAAAACTGAGATGCAATAATATATATAAAACACTAATCAAAGTTGTAACAATAAACTACTATACGTCGCAGTATATTAATTCTTAATCAATCTAATGTTGTTGGCATATGCAAAATGCCAATTATGTTGCTTTGAATAAGAGTCACGGGGACGCGCCATTTGTTTCCCTCTTTACCCAGCCGTTTCCTTTTGTGAATAGAACAGACAATAAAGAAAGAAATTTTAAGGAAAAAAAAAAAAACCATATGAATAATAGACACAAACACACTTACATCCACATGCAGCCGCTATCTGTGATACGCTGGCTAGTGTAATTAGTACCATATGTTTTGTTTTAGTGAAGGATAAATTGACTTTGTTTACATTTTAATGCAACCATGCAGTGACACTCAAGTATACGTAAAAACTCAAACACCGACCAGCGAGTTACATTGACTGAATATTCTTTTCCCCAAGAAAAATAAATATTCTCTCCGATTGATAATATCCATTATTTTAGCTATTTATATGGATATTAAGGTATCTAAAATCAAGAGTTGATTGTAAAGATATTTATTTAAACACTCTTATTTAATAATCAATTTATTATATTAATATTTTATTATTTATTGTATTGAAAATTATGTAGGGTTACAATTGAAAACTTAATAATAAATTTTTTATAAAAATGTGAGAATGACAGATAAATTGAATTAAAAAAATCTAGGCAAAACCACCAATTTAACCCCTAAAAGATTAAAATACTGACAAATTAATCTCCAAAAGATATCATATTATTCGGTGATATCCCAAAAATTGCTTCTATTTGCCAAATACATCCAACTGTCCATTGGCTACATTGTTGATAATAGAATGTACGTTAACCTCTTACATGGCAATGTTACAACGCACTGACGCTATGTAATTATATCCAAAATATGCAATGAAATAATTAAACATAAATCCTGAATTAAAACGACTAAATGAATCCTAAAATTATGATTGCCCCAAACTCAATCCTCTCTAACATTGACTAGGCTTGGGGTTGAAGAAGAATTGTAACTTGGGGTTAAAGATAAACTATAACTTGGGATTGACTGCCCCAAAACTATACAATCTATTATCTAACCAAATCTTGATGAGTGTGACTTGGGGTTTCTTCCTTAACTCATTTAAGATTTGTGAATAGAAAGGAAGTTGAAGAATTGTAGTAGAGAGAGAGCAAACAGATAGACCAAGCCACACTCATCACTATTTTTCATCCTCCATGTCCATATCCTCCAATCCTCTCTAACAATGAGTCCAAACAAATCAATATCTAGTTCCATCGCAAAAGGTACAATTTTGGGGTTGCTTCCTTGACAAATTAAAATTTGTGAACAAAAAGAGAGTTGAAGTAGAATTATAGCAAGAAAACCAATCCAAAACAAATATAATTTCCACACAAAAAGAAGGGAAAAAAATGAAAGAGATCTACTTATAAATAACCTAAACAAACAATGCACATTTAACAAAATAGGGTTCAATAAATTGAGGTAGCAAAAGAGGAAAAGGAAGCTGGGTAGTTTGGGTTCAATTACCATGAAGCAAGGGTGGCGAAGGCGACGACCTAACATTGTGGTAGTTAGCTCAAGACTTGACATTGTGATTGGAGGGGTGCTAGTGGTTAGCTCCATGAAAGCAGTGAGGAGTGGAAGCTCTAGAGGTGGGGTGGAAGCTTGATGCAATTGTGGTTTCAGTAATGAGTTGTCGTCATGGTGGTGTTGCTGAGCAAGTATAACAAGTTCAAGCAAGGTGGCAATTGGAGCTAATTCTAGCTAGATTTGTAATGGATAAAGGAGAAAGATGGATGAATCCACAACAAATGTGATGGGGTATTTGGGGTTTTAATTTGGGGATTTATTTTGTTAATAAAATTTGGGGCTTTTAAATTTGGGATATATTAAGGGTTTATTTAATCATTTTAATTAGGTATTTAGATTCAATTAATTTATTCTATATTTTGGATTTAATTAGATAGTACCAGGTGTGTTGTTATATTGCCTTGTAATATGTTATCGTGCATTCTATTAATAATAATGGAGCTAGTTGACCATTAGATGTATTTGGCAAATGGAAATAATATTTGGCATACCACAGGATAATATAGTATATTTTGACGACTAATTTATTAACATCTTGATCTTTCGGGGGTTAAATTGGTAATTCTCTCAAAAAATTTACTTCAAGTGACAAATATTATGAACTGAAGAGAGTAAAATATACTAACCAAAGTTTGAAAGTTGAAAAAGTTAAAAACTATTAATAAGTGATAAAAAAATTCTGAAATTGTTAAATCAAGTGGGTCATGGATCACTCCTCCCTATGCCAGACAATCCTGATCTATATGATTTATTTTACAGTGCAAAATCCATAGATATAGAAAGTGGGTACACTGCAATTTAACAAAATAAATAGATTGAAGGTCAAGTAAGTGGGAACGAAGAAGGACCTAACGTACGAAGTATGGACACACCAATTTGATGGTGTGACCGTGTGTCTAATATAAGTAGGATATTGATGTGCATTGGATACTGTATGACACATGTCCGACATGCATTCTTGTGTGCTGGATTTGAAATATATTATTTTTTGACTTGGATTTACATCGAACACAGTTGAATCCGGCTCGGATACCACATAAATATGGCTTGGACATGATCAGGACACGACCTAGTACTTTTTTTCAATTATTTGATGGACCAAAAAAGAATTCAACGACTTAAAATCTCAAGTTCATTTAGAAATCTTTTTTGAGATATCAATATCAATAATACCCCATATTTTTTAAATGAAGCATAAGAAGTATATATAACATATATTAAAAATGCTTCATGTTTTTTAGGAGGACTTTAGAAAGTAATAACAATTGGTAGTTTGACATATATAAATATCTAAAAATATCGTAATATAATTTATGAATTATAATTTTTTTTAAATTATATATACAGACACCACACACACACACACACACACACACACACACACACACACATATATATATATATATATATATATATATATATATATATATATATATATATGTCATTTTTGTATCCTATAATTTTATAAATTTAATGTGTTTTCATATCTGTATTTATATCGTGTCAAGTATTCATATTAATGTCTATGCTTTCTCCAACCTAACATGGTAAATTAAAAAAAGGGTAGTGCAGGATTATTGAAGATTCCTACTAGGAAGAGGATCTCATGTATGTAAATTACATATGATTTGATTATATGAACATTCTTATCATTGATCAATTTATATTTATATAAATAAAGTAAAAATTAAAGGATTTATTGATTCAAATAATTTTATACTTATTTTTTTAAGTTTTAAATTTGAATTTTGTGAATAAAAAAATTAATATGAAGAGAGATTATCTTTATTGTGAACACCATATTTTGTCCGAGGCATACCCAAAAAAAAAAAAGAAAGAAAAAGAGGAAAAAGAGAAAGACAGAATAAAGGGAGAAAGAAAAAATTGGCCCATTTGCTTTTTGGAATAAGAAAATAGTTCAATTATAATGTTTTGACCGAAAAAAAAATCAAATTAGAGTAAATGAGAACAAATTTGGTCAAATCTCTTAATTTTGGCATTTGTATCCAAATCAGATCAAATCTGCCAATTATCATTAAGGCAAAATTCCAAATAGAATCAATCAGATTAATATCATTTGATCCCTTCAACACTTATAAATAGATCAAATATTGAGAAGGGAGGGGGTCTTTTGGCAATAGCAAGAAAGAATAAGAGCAAAAATTTGTGATTATGTGCAAAGAGGGGACAAAAAAAAAACGGAGAAAAAGGGCCATACTCGTTGCAAGCAGCAGAAAAAAGGAGAGGTGCGATTAGAACAGATTATTGCTACAGTTCTGGTATAATTCTTATGCTTCATTTTTCATTACTTTGTATCAACTTGATTGTGTTCTTCATAACACACAACACAACACATTCTCATTCATTCATTTGGTTTCTCGTTACACACACACACACTCTCTCTCTCTCTCTCTGTCTCTCTCTCTCTCTGTCTCTCTCTATCATTATGCTGTTCTCAACCTTGCAAGTAATTGTGCATTGATCCTGATCCTTGTTCATCTCGTTCATGACGAAGCCGATCCTGCAGTCTGTACATTTTGTTTTGGACTATCAAGGGCATCATCTATGATATATCACCACTATCTATGGTGTTCGCATAGCTCTTGTACTTGTGCATTGCCGTTCCTTGAAAATGGCATTGTGTTGGTTATATTTTTTTTGCTTTTTCTATTTCTTTTCTAATTTTTCTATTATTTTTCTTTTCTTTATTTTGAGATCTTTGTCTCGTTAAACAATTTCTGTTCTTTATATGTATAAAAATAAAATAAATTATTTTTAATCCGTGCAACAACCTCTAGCCTTGATCATCCTCAAAGATTATGAAAATTGTAAGAGTTTATTGTATAGCTCAAGTTATCCTGAACCTTGTGTAAGAGTGGATTTATTTATTTTTTTCTTTTTTCAAATAAAATCTTTTCATAAATAAAATCAACACAATCCACAATTATTTTCTACAAAAACTATGTAATTTTGAATTCCTCATTGCACCAGAGGATACGTAGGAGCGAATAATCTCTATCAAATCAAAAATTAAATTTTCTTAAATTTGGTTCAATTTTAATTCCTTAAATAATTGTAACATTATTTTCACTTCTTTTTTCTTTTGTAAATAATTATTATATCAATTTCTATTTTTTTTTTGTAAATAATCATAACATTAATTTTACTTTCCTTTTCTTTTGTGAATAATTGTATAATAATCTTTTTTTTTTGGAATAGTTATCATATCAAAATTTCTTTTCTCTCATTTTGTAAATAGTTATCACATTAATTATATTTCTTTCTTTTGTACATAATAAAAATTGGTGGCGACTCCATTGAATATTATTTTCAATATTTCTTATTGCCTCACGTCGCGGTGCCCTCCGGCCACGTTGTGACAGTTTGGCGACTCCACTGGGGATGGTTAGAGAGCCAAGCCTATTAGAGTAAATTATGTAAATTATATAACTAAAATAATATTTATTTTTCCCCTTCTTGATTCTTTTCAATTTTTTAGATTGTAAATAATTATTTTTGTATTTAATTTTTATTTGTAAGTATTTATTTTATTTGTAATTATTTGTTATTCAAACTTTAGGATAGTAGATTTATTTTTGTCTTTTTTATATGTTGTATATATCTCAAACTTTAGGATAGCCAACTTTTTGTATATATTGTTTGGGTCTTATTGTGTAGTTTTAGGGCTTAGGTCTATATGCTCCTTACACATACTTCACCGTCACTTTTCTCACGCACCATTTGGGCTATATACCCGAGCATTGGAAAGCCGTAGGGCTAGAAGGAGTTTTGACAAGGTTATTGTGAGGCTTATGCTTCCCTAACAGTCGTTAACTCTCTGCTCAGATTGTTACTGGGATTATGAGTTACCATATTGTGACTTCTATATTCTTATAACTTTGCTCATAAGTACGGGTCTTTATCCTATGGATAAGGGCGATCTGGGGACCTTGACTTTTAGGGTGCCTAGATCTATCCCAAGAACCATGCACTAATAGATTGAGTTTAGCGGTTATCCAAATTAGGGTCTTGATCTTAGAAATATCTAACCATTAGGTACCATTTTTTTAGGACATAAAAGAGCATACTTTTCTCATCATAATCTAAATCATGCAACATGGCATACATACATAAGCAAAAAACAAAAAAAATCATTGAACTCGTATTTTTTCATCCTTTTTCTTTTCTATTCCTTCTATACATTCACCATATGCATAAAAAAGTAAAAAAAAAAAAAAATCTCATTCATAACATTGCATATTTCCTTTTTTTGTTCTATCATTTCCATAAATTCATAGCATACACAAATTAAAAAAAAAAAAAACTCGTCAAACTTGCATTTTTCCTTTCTTAGTTTCCATACATTCACCACATGCATAGCAAAGCAAAAAAAAAAAAATGTCATTCATAACATTGCATATTTCCTTTTTCTTTCTATTCTTTCCATAAATTTATAGCATGCATAAATTAAAAAAAAAAACTCTTCAAATTTGGATTTTTCCTTTCTTTCCTTCCATACTCATAACATTGCATCTTTCCTTTTTCCTTTTATCCTTTCCATAAATTCATAGCATGAATAAATTTAAAAGAAAAATCTTCGAACTTGCATTTTTCTTTTCTTCCCCTTCCACACATTCATGACATCCACAGATAAGAAAAAGCCAAAATCATTTACAACATGTATCTTTCTTTCATGACATGAAAAAAAACAGGGTCATAACATCACATACTTTTCCTTCCTCTTATCTTGTAATTTGAATTTCAAATCATGCATCTGCATAACATTCCATGCATACTTGAGTTTCCCTCTTCCACATTATTCATTACAAAATGCATAGCATTTTCTTTTTTATCACACATGATAACATACATAAATGGGCAAAAAAAAAAAAAAACTCATTGAATATGCACTTTTCATTTGCCCTTTATCATTCCCATGCATTCATTAGGTTGTAAAATAGCATTAAAAAAAAAAAAACTCATTGAACTTGCATTTTTCTTTCTCTCTCCTTTCTATCATTTCCATATATTCATAACATGCATTAAAAAAAGCGAAAAAAAAAAGAAAATCTCATTCATAACATTGCATATTTCCTTTTTCTTTCTATCATTTCCATAAATTTATAGCATGCATAAATTAAAAAAAAAAACTCTTCGAACTTGCATTTTTCCTTTCTTCCTCTTCCATACATTCATGACATGCAAAGCCTCAAAAAAAAAATTCATTCACAACATGCATCTTTCTTTCATGACATGCATTGAAAAAAAAAAATAGTTCATCTAACATGCATTTTTCTTATGCCCACAAACATTCATGACATGCATTAACAGAGCAAAAAAAAAAATTCATTTTTTTTAACCTTACATATTCATAGCATGCACTTTTTCCTCATCTTTCTCGTACATAATAGCAAACATCAATAAGCAATTAGGAAGAATTCATCTAACCTGCATTTTTTTTCCTTGATCTCTTCCATATTACTCATGCGCATTATACACCTTCTCTCATTTTTAACATGCATTTTTTCAATGAAAAATAACTTTGAAAATATGATGCACCATTTTGTCTCTAAACATCGCTCGCTCAAGGAAAACTTTGTTCAATCCAAGTAGCTATGTTTAAGAGTCATGGACGGAACAAAAAAAAGAAAAAAAAGGAAAAAAGAGATAAGGCGGAAGAAAGAAAGTTAGAAGAAAGGGGATATAACCCAAGGAATCACTGAAGAAGAGATCCTACATATTTGAAAGTTGTTTCTAGCCTTGGCAGAAGCTGCAACCCTCGACCCTGATGAGTCCATCAAAGCTTTGGAAGATATGAAGAGATGTGTTTATTGCAATGAAAAGGCATTAGACAATTAGTGATGTGAATCTTGATCTGACTTGATATATCTGGAATATTAAATAATAGACTTTTATTGTCTTTATTTTGTATTTGAGATCCATTGGAGTAATGAAATGATTATGCATGGTTTCTTCTTTCAAATTAGCACATTATGTTTCATGTCTTGTCCATACACTCTCTCTTTCTTTTGCACCCTTTACAAGGTCATTTCTTCCTTTCAGAATCTCTGTCCCTTGTGGATAATCATGAAAAATCCATCAATTAATTCTTTTGTTATAATGGGCATGAACTATCATGAACATGATAATGGTCCTTACCTATGCAAACAATTTGCTGAGATATTGAACTTAGTGGCAAAATGGCAAGGTAGTTGTAACTGGAGAGCAAAATATTGCCCCACTCAGTCCAATTTAATTATCAACTAGGGCAATTGTATGTTTGTTGTATGAAGGCGAGAACTTCCAAAGAGTTGAATCCGATTAAGAAGAAACATTGAGCTGTCGTGGGTAAATGTACCAAAGATGATGGGAAGAGCATTCAAGCTCAAACAATTTAGCTAGATGACTTCTCAATTCAAGAAGACAACTAAGACAGGAGGGCACCAAGAACTTCACAAGCTAGTGAAGTGCAATGAAAAAAAAGGAAGAAGAAAGAGAAAAAGGCTCGCTAGATTAAAAACTCGAAAAATCGAGCTAGGCAAAAGTTAGAGCAAGAAAAAAAAATGAAAGCTCGCTAAATTGAAAACTTGAAAGGGCGATTTAGGCAAAAGTTAAAACGACAAAATATTCGCTTGGTTGGAAACCCAAAAGGGTGACCTAAGCAAATGTGCATTAGTTAGGAAGTCAAGCAAAAATCTTTACCAACAAAGACCCTAGAAGAATGCTGAACTGGGGCAATTTGATTAATAGTAAGGGATCAATCATTTCGAGTCAACAATCAAAGGTCAATTGACTTGTTGTATAACAAGGGATCATAGTCTTGGTCATGAATTCAGGTCTGATGTAACTAAGGAATCAATGAAGTGGGTCAATCATGTGAAATCTGCATTGCAAGTCTCACAATACTCCATCTATCTCTCCTTACTTGTCTATGTCTTGTAACCACTTCTAGTTTTGAACTTAATAAATTTGTCTTGTTCTTTTACTTTCCCTCTTACTTTCATTCTCTACTCTCTCTCTCTCTCTCTCTCTCATTATCATCGTCAAAGGGTGTATTTTGCTTGTTTCATATGTTTTCTTTTAATAATGCATAATCGGGATATTAGATTTAGAATTCTCAATGCAATGGTTACCAAAAAAAAGGGAACTTGCTAGATCGAAAACCTGAAAAGGCGGTCTAGGCAAAAATTAGAGCATAAAAGAAGAAATGAACTAAAAAAAGAAGAGGAATAAAGAAAATGCTCACTAGATCGAAAACTTAAAAAGGCGGTCTAGGCAAAAATTAGAGCAAAAAAAAGGGGGCTCACTAGATAGAAAATAAGAAGTGGCGGTCTAGGCAAAAGTTAGAGCAAAATAAAAAATGAAGGAAAAATCCAAAGCTTGACAAGACGATGAATCGATTGAAAATGGAGGTCAAGACATAAACTCATGGGACAAGCAATTCACGAGAGAGGTTTTTCAGCACACAAGACCACCAATCAGTTGAAAATAAAGGTCAAGATAGAAATTTAAGAAGCAAACAGTTCACTGAGAGGTTTTTCAGCATATAAAGCCACGGGTCATAAGCCAAGGTTAGGTTATGATAAACAGTTTAAAAGAGTGGTCAAATGCAATGACTTTTGTAATAGAACAACTTACTTGAATTTAACAAGGATTTTCCCATAAGTATGATGTTTAGAAATTGTAAACTGGGGCAATTTTTTTTTTTTTTTCACTTTCTCATCATTCAACTTTTTGGCATCATTAAGTCATCTAGGTCTTCTAGTCAATACACACGTCATTCTTCATATTGTCATCACCATATCATTCATTTTTCATATCAGTTCATAAACTAGGGCAATTTTCTTGGTAAAATCTTCTCATCATCATTGATCATTCATTTTTTTTAATACATTATCAAAATCATGACATCATTCATCATATCATCATCGCATCATCATCCTTAGGCATTTTTCATATCACAAATCTTTTTCTGTAAATATTATATGTCATGGATCATTCATTTTCAATAGTTACCACAAGTCATTTCCTCTTCCGTACACATCGTATATCATGGAGTATTCATTCTCAACAGTCTTCCCAAGCTACTTTTTTGTAAATATTCCATACCATGAATCATTTGTTGTTTAGTTACTATCACCATCATTTTACTATTTAACAATCATTACCATCACTTTACTCTTCTACAATTATCACCATCACTTTACTCTTCTGCAATTATCACCATTATTTTACTTTCCAGCAAATTATCACAAGGCATTTCAATTCTGCAAAGTTGCATTTTCAAATTTCAACTTTTCATAGCTGCATCATCAAATTCAATTTCAAATCTATTTCAATTTTGCAAAACTGCATTTTTAATATTTCAAATCTACATCATCAAATTCAATTTTAAATCTATTTCAATTCTGCAAAGCTGCTTTTCAATTTCAATTTTAAATCTATGTCAACTCTATAAGTTGCAATTTCAAATTTATTTTAATTCTGCAAAGTTGTATTTTCAATTTCAATTTCAAATTCAAATCTATTTCAATTTTACAAAGCTACATTTTCAATCTTTCATATTTGTATCTTCAAATTTTATTCAATTTCAAATCTATTTCAATTCTGCTTGCATCTTCAAATTGAATTTTAAATCTATTTCAATTCTGTAAAGTTGCATTCTCAATTTCAATTTTTTATATCTAATCTTTAATTCAATTTCAAATCTATTTCAATTCTATTTGCATGTTCAAATTCGATTTCAAATCTATTTCAATTCTGCAAAGTTGCATTTTCAATTTCAATTTTTTTATATCTGCATCTTCAATTCAATTTCAATTCTATTTCAATTTTGTCTGCATCTTTAAATTCAATTCAATTTCAAATCTATTTCAAATCTATTTCAATTCTGCAAAACTGCATTCTTAGTTTCAATTTTTCATATCTACATTTTCAAGTTCAATTCAATTTCAAATCTATTTCAATTTTGTAATGTTGTATTCTCAATTTTAATTTTTGATAATTGCAGCTTCAAATTCAATCTCAATTTCAAATTATGCAAGACTGCATTTCATTCGCATGGCTGCATTTCATTTTTCATTTTGCAAAGCTACATTTCATTCACATGACCACTAAGCTGCATTGCATTTGCATTGTTGTATTTCATTTTCACAAGCATATGCCCCTATCATCTTCCTTGCTCAGACAAAAATATATGTTCATATCTTTACTAGTTCCCTACTACAAAAATATCAAAACCTATGGTTTTATATTTTCTAGTAAGAAACAAGTAAAGAGGGGCAACTGTAAATGCCATATTTTGTCTACGGCATACAAAAAAAAAAGAAAAAGAGGAAAAAGAGAAAGACAGAATGAAGGGAGAAAGAAAAAATTGGCCCATTTGCTTTTTGGAATAAGAGAATAGCCCAATTATAGTGTTTTGATAAGAAAAAAAGAAAAAAAGAAAAAAAATTAAATCAGAATAAATGAGAACAAATTTTGTCAAATCTCTTAATTTTGGCATTTGTATCCAAATTAGATCAAATCCGCCAATTATCATTAAGGCAAAATTCCAGATAGAATCAATCAGATTAATATCATTTGATCCCTTCAACACTTATAAATAGATCAAATATTGAAAAGGGAGGGGGTCTTTTGGCAACACCAAGAAAGAATAAGAGCAAAAATTTGTGATTATGTGCAAAGAGGGGACAAAAAAATGGAGAAAAAGGGTCATACTCGTTGCAAGCAGCAGAGAAAAGGAGAGATGCGATCAGAACAGAGTATTGCTACGGTTTTGGTATAATTCTTGTGCTTCATTTTTCATCACTTTGTATCAACTTGATTTTGTTCTTCATAACACACAACATAACACATTCTCATTCATTCATTTGGTTCCTCGTTGCATACACACACACACACACACACACACTCTCTATCATTATGCTGTTCTCAACCTTGTAAGTAATTGTGCATTGATCATGTTCTTTGTTCATCTTATTCATGACGAAGCCGATCTTGCAATTTGTACATTTTGTTTTGGACTATCAAGGGCATCATCTATGGTGTATCACCACTATCTATGGTGTTCGCATAGCTCTTGTACTTGTGCATTGTCGTTCCTTGAAAATGGCATTGTGTTGGTTATATTTTTTTTGCTTTTTCTATTTCTTTTCTAATTTTTCTATTATTTTTCTTTTCTTTATTTTGATATCTTTGTCTCATTTAACAATTTCTGTTCTTTATATGTATAAAAATAAAATAAATTATTTTTAATGCATGCAACAATTTCTAGCCTTGATGTGTGGCTTGATCATCCTCAAAGGTTATGAGAATTGTAAGGGTTTATTGTATAACTCACGTTATCCTGAACCTTGTGCAAGAGTGAATTTGTTTTTTTTTTTTTTCCCTTTTTCAAATAAAATCTTTTCATAAATAAAAGCAATCTAATCCACAATTATTTTCTACATGAACTACGTGATTTTGAATTCCTCATTGCACCAAAGAATACGTAGGAGCGAATAATCTTCGTCAAATTAAAAATTAAATTTTCTTAAATTTGGTTCAATTTTAATTCCTTAAATAATTGTAATATTATTTTCACTTCTTTTTTCTTTTGTAAATAATTGTTATATCAATTTCTATTTTTTTTTGTAAATAATCATAACATTAATTTTACTTTCCTTTTCTTGTGTGAATAATTGTATAATAATCTTTTTTTTTTGGGAATAGTTATCATATCAAATTTTCTTTTCTCTCATTTTGTAAATAGTTATCACATTAATTATATTTCTTTCTTTTGTACATAATTTCTTCCATTTTTTGTTATATTTTCAAAGGGGAAAGTAAATATTATTATAGTTACCCATTAATTTGCATAATAAGCTCTAGGGTAACCGTTGCAAAACAAATGTATTACGGGTACAGTGGGATTAAGTTTCTATCCTTCCCTATGCATAAATAGACTCCCAAACTCAATTTCTTAAAAGACCAGTTTTGCAAAATTAAAAGGTTTTTTCGATTTTTCCCATAATAAAAATTGGTGGCGACTCCATTGAATATTATTTTTAATATTTCTTGTTGCCTCTCGTCACGGCACCCTTCGAGCACGTTGTGACATTTATTATGAACTAACTTAACTTAAATCATATTAATTAAAATTTATTAAACTTAGGATACTAGTGATTTATATAAAAGAATCTAAAAAGTTAATAATAAAAATATACATAGAACTTAATTTTTATTTACACATGAGAATGCATTTCTTCCAAAGTTAAATGTCTTGAAAAGTCAGAGTGTTTTGCTGAGAATCTAGGCATGATTTAAATTGAACGTAGAAGCTAATGAAAACATAGGAATTATTAATGAGTTATCACTATGATATATATATATATATATATATATATATAGGGGCATATATATAGGGGTTTGGATGGTCAAGATCCGGTTCTCCGCTGTGTCGAGCTGCGTAATGTGTTGTTATTTATTATGTATTGTCGTCGTTTTGCTCTCCGTTTGGGCTCTAGTGCCCGCTTGGAGAGGACATCCCTTCCGGTCTCATTGTCTCTTCTCTCAATATTTTTAATCACAGTAAATTTAAAAATTGTCTTCAGGTGAATTTTTATGACAATGTAGCCATTCAAATTAATGTATTAAATGCATGTATTAAATTTTTATAGATGGAAGAATAATATTTTTATTTTTAAAGGTGTATTGTTTAAAATTATTAACATAATGTTATGCATATTAACTATCCATTTAAGTGCTTTGACTTTGAACAATCTGAAAATTCTATCATGCCTTTGAGCTTAAATTAATTGCTGTATGAATGTTCAGATCATCGGGGTTCATTGATTCCATGTGGTACATGGAATAGTATTGTTTGCAGTATAAAAGTAATGGGGTGCAGTCATACAAACTCATAAAGAGCTCCTATGCGTTTTGCTAGTTTTACGTATTATATTTTGAGTTTAGTTTGTATGAAACATTCTTCGTCAATGAAATTCGGTACAATTTTTTTTTAAAATAGTAGATTATCCAAGTGTCACAATACGTTATTACCTGCCGTAATGACTATGCATTCTAGTTAATTGGTGGTTGCCATTCATAAAAGAGATAATTTCTTGATATTAAAAAAATATAAGAGAGATAATTCTATCCAAGTTGGCTACTACAGCGAAGGGGTTTATTAATAGGGTAAGGTGATGTGCTACTATTATAAATGGAATAAATGAATTAACTGAATTTTAACAACTTTATATATATATATATATATATTTTATAAATTTTTTTGATAAAAATATTAAATTAAAATTATTTCAATTTTTCAATTATAATGAAATCGAATTATACCGAAACACAAACCGCTAATAGAGTGATAAAAATAGTACCAATGCAAGAGAAGATTTTTGGTTAATTTAGCATGGCCATTAGCATAAAAATATCGAAATTAAAAGGAGGCATATTGCAGGCGTGTCTATAACATTGATGGGGAAAGAAGTGAGAGTGCGAGAGTTACGTGGAAAGTGAAAACCAGACCTTGGGTCCAGAGTCATGACAGACAGAGGATTGCAGCAACAGCAACAGCAACAGAGCCAGAACCAGGTTTCACTCACAACTCACAACTCACTGGCTGTCCTGCTCCCCATTAACCACATCGTAATAATCATAAAAATTATTATAGAACAATAACCATAGCTGTAACAGAACCAGCATCAGGGCTATATATATATATATATATATATATATATATATATATATATATATATATAGGAGTGTTGTGCTGTGGAAGCCGTCCCTGTTAGACATGTATGTTGCGACGACACAAAGCCTCCTCCGACTGCGAGCATCTCAGACAAGGACACGCACACCTACCGTTATGTCAACAGCCTAATTTTCATTTTCACAATTTTCGTGGCTAAACAAAATAGTATTAAAAAAAAAGTGCAGCAACTCTCGACGTTTTATCAAAAATTATTATGTGTTTTCAAAATTAAAAATTATTATTACAATGTCATTCTATATTTATTGTATCAGTTAATTACATATTATTGTTCTTTTTATTCTATCACAATATTAAAAAATTAAATTTAAAAGTGATCACTTTGTAAAAAAGATTTTATTTAATTATCATACCTAACCAAAAATTATAAAAACAATTACTGAAAAATATAGCAAATGATCGTAATATTTTTTAGTAACACTTAAAATTTTGACGATAAAAATTAAATATAATGAAAGTATATATGTCATATTTTTAAAAAACAAGGTGCAAATTTTTTAAAAAATTCTTAATCATAACAGTCGTATTAAAAAAAACTAATGTCACGGATATATACCTCACGATAATATCTGTGAGACTAGCATGATTTAAAACACAACAAAAATAAATAAATAAATGACAATTCACAATTTATCACAAATTTTTTAGTTATTATACTATTTTACATATTGCTTGCCATTAATTATTTAATAAATAATATCGTGTTGTCACCACCAGTTCACCCCTCTCCCTCTTGCCTCGTTATTTTAATCCATCTATAGCTAGATTTGAATCAGGAACTCTCCTCATTCCTTCCTTCACTTCTCTCTCCCTCTCTTTCTCTCTCTTTCTTTCCTTATTTGTATCCAAAAAATTCTATCAACGAAAAATACTATCAACCTTCATTCTCTCTCCCTTGAAACAAAACCTGAATAAACCACTTCAACCATATTTTCTTCCGGAGCCATTAGTTTCTGCTTTTGCTTGTAGATAGAATCACTTCAACCACTGGAACCCAAACTTTAATTTGTGGTGATGATGGCTCAGAAGAAGAAGCACTTCTTGCACGAGCTTCTGAATGAGGATCAAGAGCCATTCCTTCTCACCAACTACATCTCCGAGAAGCAAAGCCTGTTGAAGAAAAAAAGGCCTAATTCCCCAAACACGAACTTGCAAATCAAGAAGCAAAAACCAATACAACACCACCAAACCTCAACCTTGTTCCCCATTAACCTTTGCAAAAACGCATGCTTTCTCTCCCACCAAGACAATATCACAAAATCCCCACTCTTCCAACCCTCATCCCCGGCACCCAAGAGCCCCAACACCACCATCTTCCTCCACGTACCTGCAAGAACCGCTTCGATTCTTCTAGAAGCAGCTCTGAGGATTCAGAAACACTCAAAAACGAAAACTCACCACAAAGGCAACGGTTTTGGACTATTGGGGTCGTTGTTCAAGAGGCTAACACAAAGGGGCAGGAACAACAACAAGAGACGAATAGAAGATCAAAAAGAGAATGTGAAGAAGGTGAAAGACATCTTGAGGTTTGAGTTAGATTCTTATTCTGTTGAGAGGAGAAGAACAAAGGAAGAGAAAGAGGAGAAGAAGGGTGGTTCTAAGAAGGGCAATGATGAGGTGGTGGAGGTGGGTTCCTGTGAGGTGGGGTTCAGGTGTTCCTGCAGTGCCGTGTCGTCGGAGAGCAACGAAGATAATAAGCCCATGGACATGGAAACTTCGAGCAGTGGACACTATTCTTGTTGTGAATTTGAAGAGAAAGAGAATGCACATTGTGGTGCTTGCTTTGTTGGTGATGATGATAATAATGGCTTCTTCTGTGAAAGCCCCTTCCGTTTTGTTCTTCAACGGAGCCCCTCCTCCTCCTCCAGCCGCCGTACGCCTGAATTTTCGTCGCCGGCGTCGTCTCCGAGTCGCCACAGAACTGAGGTTCGTCGTTTTCATATAATGACAATAATCATAAATTTCTAGAGTTATTATTTATTGGTTAAAATAGTTTAGTATCATTTTATTTAAATAAAGTATTAAATTTGAGTTTTATAAATAAAAAATTTATATATATACATATTTAAAAAAATTAATTTTAGTAAGTGAAATAGTTAATGATCAAAATTATTTTTTTTATAAATAGAAAATTTAAGTCGGACAAGATTAGTTGGGGGAATTTCTACCAAAAGATTAGTTAGGGAATAAAAAAATACCATATAGTAAGAATTTGACGTTATTTTTAACGATTAGTGGACTTGCACTATTTTCTTTTAACTGTTATAAAATTCTAACAACAATTATTCGAAGTAAAATTTGATAAAAAAATTCGGCGATTTTGATTTTAAATTAAAAAAAAAAAAAAAGAATTCAGAACTCGATGCTCTGACTCGGTGCTCTGAGCTGAGTTGGTTCACCGAGTTCAGCTCGTGAGTTGACATTGTTCAGTGGTTTATTTTTTGTTGTCGGCAAATGGGATCTGGGTCTGCAAATTTTGCCGGAAAATTTGATTCACAATGACTATTATACCCCGCCATTGGTTGCCGAATTTGTTAAAGATCCATCTAGCTGAGGGTTAATTAGGTCAATTCGGTTCCTGTGATGTTTGGTTTCATGGATTTTCATAATTGTATTGTTCATTGTTCGATCATGTGTCTGCCGTGCAAATCTTTTTTCCTTTTTGGCATTTTTTTTAAAATTTATTTTGTATTCACTTCTGGTGGGTTAATTCGGTAAATAAATTTCATCAGAAGAAGACAAATAATGTTTTTGTTTGTTCTCTTGTTGCTATTAGACCCCGACATTCGACTTACTAGAGAATAGTTGCTCGTTTGTATTTTTGTTTAAATGACGTGTAGGGTCCTGTGGCAAGTAGCCAAAAGAAAACAGAAGTAAATAACAAGAACCCAATTATGAGATCGGTGTTGAGTCTTAAATCCATTTGACATTACAAGAATGATTGAGGAATTATGTTAACTACCGAATTAGGAGAATATTCTAACTGAGGTTGTTGTGTATTTTCTTAGGACAAAGAAAGTAATAATGTAGCAGATAGCATCAACAAATTCCAATCAGGAAAAGAAGAAGAAGAAGAAGAAGAAGATAAGGAACAGTGCAGTCCTGTATCCGTTCTAGACCCACCCTTTGAGGATGATGATGATGTGCATGAAAATGACGATGGGGAGGATGGTTTTGATTTGGAGCATAGCTACGCCAGTGAACAAAGTACGTCATTATTTATTTATTTATAAAAAAGAATTTAATTTAAATACACTGACAGTGTAAAATAGTTTTAAACTGTCAACCAATAGAAATAGTAGAAAGTGTCAACTCATATAAATAACTACCCATTATAACGTGGGACCCACCATGATTTCTCACTTTTCCTTATTTTTATTGGTTGACAGTGTAAAACTATTTTACACTGTCAGTACATACCAATTAAACTCTATAAAAAAATGCTAGAGAGTTAGAAACTTTGTCGGAATTTAGATGCTAGAATATCGAAGTGGCATATTTTTTAACTCTTATATTAGTAAGTGGGTCTATCATTTTATTTCATATGATAATTATCATGATTTTACAAAAAAAGTCTGGTAATATTTTTTTGAATATGTAGCATTATCATTGTTCTTATTTATGTTATTATTTTAAATTTTCTAGCATTCTTGTTTTATTTTTGTTGTATGGTCGTTTTCCATCAACATATACCATCGTACACGCTTCTTCAAAGTTGATTGTCTGTTGCAAAATGCCACAAGAGGGGCTAATTGCTGAGATGATTGTGCTGATACTGAACCATCATATCTATCTTTGTGGGTTCCAATTAAAGATTGCAGTAGCTCATCACCCAACATGCATTTCGCATTGAATGTGGACTTGGCCTACTCCCTGTTTACTAGTAGACACAACCAATGTCATTGTGAATTTCAACATGACCCACAAATTTTTCGAGCCAAGAGATCTGTCTTAGTTGTGACACTATTACTTCCATTCAATGTGTTGTACAAGGTTTGAGCAATCTAACTGTTTTCAAAGTTTCATAATGTTCTTTGGTGGTACTCTTTAGTTGTTGAGAATTTTAAGTTCCTTGTCTTTTTAACTTAGGTGAAAGTGGTCCAACCCATGTGAGCTATTGCTCGATACGTTGCATTTTAAACATTTGATTTAGTAGGTTGTACTTCATAAACAATTTAGGCATCGTAAATTTCCATCTACTTCAAATAGCTGCTAAAGCTTTCATGCATCATGTACTTATTGCTGTTATCCATAGGGTCTGAGAAAGCTGAACAATTCTGTCCAAGAAAGAAATTATTGAAAATTTGAAATATGATGTGTTGTGTTAGATATAATTACATGTCTCGACTTGATAATTTAAATTTTTGGAAGAGTTGGTTCATAACGTGTTATTGAAGCCTTTATCATTAAGTAGTTCAGAGGTTGATCCTTGTTACTGACAATTTAAACTTTTGGGAGAGTTGATTCATGACATTTTACACAACAATTTATAAAATTAATTGAAATAGGTATTTATCATTGATCTTCTTTTCTGTGTTAGATTTTACAGGAACTAAGCAGCAGCTATTATACAGGCTTAGTAGATTTGAGAAACTTGCAGGGTTAGATCCATTGGAACTTGAGAAAAGAATGCTAGATCCAGAAGACAACGAGTATGGAACATTTATTGAAGAGGATGGCTGTGAAGATGACAATAATAGTGAAGCATCATGTGAAGAAAAGGACTCGAGGGAAGTAGTCTATGCAATCCTTTGCCAGCCAAGCATTCATGACACAAGGTTAGTTCCAGAAGGCCTCAAGAGACTAGTTTCTGATCTAATTATGGAGGAAGAGATCACAGAACTTAATTCCTCAGAAGATATGGACATGGTGATAACAAGGGTTTGTAGGAGGCTGGAATTGTGGAAGGAAGTGGAGTCCAACACCATTGATATGATGATAGATGAGGACTTCTCAAGAGAGGAAGGTGGGTGGAAGAAAAATGCACAACAGGTAAGAGAGCTGGCTGGGGAATTGGAGCTTGCTATCTTTGGCTTTCTAGTGGATGAATTTTCAGAGGAACTAGGATGTTAAAAAAGGCTGCCCAGTGTACGAGAATTCTACCTGATATGGTCTGAGCAGGTTAAATGTATATAACCTTATTCTCACAAGGAAAGAGAGCATTCTTAGGATTTGAATATGTGACTTCAAGGTCACAAGGCAGCAATAATGCCATGACGGCAAGGCTCACTCTCTACTCTCTAGGATGTTAATGTGGGCAAATTTTGAAGCTGCGGAAGAACTTTAGTATGAATGATTATGTTTATTCTTTTTGTTAGAAGAGTACAGTCTCACATGCACCTTATTGGGATAGGTTAGTTAGATAAAAAGAGACCCGAGTAGATTATCTGGGTTTGAGGGGAAACATGAGAAATATGTACATGATTCGTGTATGTACTGGCTGAGGATGCTGTAAATTACCTTTCTTAATTAAATATTATAATTTCTACAGTTATTGATCCCATTCTTACTATTGTTCTAATTTTGTTTATTGTTGTTTATGAAGAGGGGATGGGAGATGGGAATTATAAATACTAATTGCAATGCATGCATCCGGTGTTAATGTCTCTTCCATTCATATTTGTCTTGCCCAGATACCTTGCTAAATGATCAATGACAACGATTTTAGCAAATTATATCACTGTGAAGTTAGTACGTGTTCAGGAGGATTTATAAATTTAATAGTTGAATTAAAAGTGCATGTTGCTTTTTATTATTATTATTATTATTTCAAGTAAACGTTCAACTCAATGTTTAAAATAACATAGAATTTAGTCTTCCAATATATATTTGAGCACCAAATTGGTCTTTAAATTCATGAGTATTTTACATTGTAAAGAACCAAATTGATATGAAAGAAATCATTAAATGGCTAACTAAATATCCATTATATCTTTTAAGAATTAATTTCAATATTTAATCTTTTATTTGTGTGCCTCGTCCAACCTCATCATAAGTAGAAACATGAGAGTCTACTCTAGGCTAGTGGTGTAACTTGAAGGAATAGCAGTGTAGACAGAATAACGTTGTTTGAGGACCTGAAGAAACGAACAATTTGACAATGACTAATCAGTCTAAACCAAACCCCTTTTGCTTTCCCATGTTATTTTTCTTTTTCCCTTTCCCAATGTCCTTTCATGTAATCCAGAATAAGCGACTTGTCAATCAACTTTGCATTCTTGCTTTGTGATTTTTTTCTTTTCCTTTAACAGCTAGCTTCTCTAGCTGGTTAAGCATTTCAACTGGCAGTGATCAGTCAATATCGTTTGCCACCCTTTGATTCTGTTGTCCTGCACGTATATCTTCCTTCTGGATAACGTGTCTATGCTAAAAGGATTGGTGCCCTTGTACATTGCCACTTTGAATAATTTTCTTAATTATGGATTTTTTTATGTGTTAATTTTACTATTTTTTCCCCGATAATTAGCAAAATGGCACTACACTCTCCTAGTAGGAGAGGAGCAAAAAATGTATCAGAAGTTTTTTGACGTGTTAATTATGGATATTTTGTTTGGCCCAGAACAGAGGACAGGCATAAGAATAAAAGTTAAAAAGAAAAATATCTTATTTGTCTAACAAACGGTGTTTACAGCATATCAGCATTGAGAACCAGCAGCAACACTGGAAGGGTTTCAATGTGTGTGGCTAGCTAGATTCTAGAAGTCACTAATTTTCAAGTTAATTTTGAAAAGCATCTCTTTATATATATACTAGGTGTTCATGTAAATGTGACAAATTTTTACTGGGATTTATGAAGTATATTCATCCATACAAAGAGTGAAAACAGTAGCAAATGCAATCCCCCCCCCTCTTAAATTATTGGTATTCAATTAGGGCGTCATCTACAGTATTTCTTGTTGGTCAAGAAGTATGGTGCACCTTACAATTTGATGGTGAGATTATGAGGTGTATTAATGTACCAATCACTTATAATGCACTATAGTAATATCTAATTTTAAGAAAATTTAAAAATATAATTAAATATATTTAAAAAATTAATTGTCATACACTAATAGTGTAAAATTATACTGATAATATAAAATAATTTTACACTATCAGTATAATCAAAAAAATTTTATCAGTGTAATTTTATTCTGTCAGTATAATTTTACACTAAGTATAAAATTATTTTATACTATCAATATAATTTTATATTATTAGTGTATAAAAATTAATTTCTAAAAATCATAAAAATTTTATCAGTATAATTTTACTCTGTCAATATAATTTTATACTGTCTATCAGTGTAATGTCACATTGATAATATAAAATTATTTTATATTATAAGTGTAATTTTATATTATCTACGTATAAAAATTAATTTCTAAAATATATTTAATTATATTTTTAAAATTTTTAAATTAATATATTACTACAGTATATCATATATGATTAATATATCGATACACCTCACAAATCTGTACCATTTGATGCACTACAGTCACAAGATATACTAAGCACCTTGGATTGCGAAGCGCACTGTATATACCACCTTCAATTAGAGCCTACTAGCATTCAATTAACTTAACTTCAGTTGAGTTGACCTATTGTAAAATAAATCTCTATTTTTTTCTTTTTTTCAATTCACATAACTTGAATTTGAAATCATATTTAAGAAGAGTAGGTGACAAATCATTTAAATTAATTAAATATTAATAATAACATACATAAATTAATTGTAAAAAATAAAAAATGAAAAAATGGCTATTGATACACATTTCAATACTGAAGAATCTAAATGGCAAAGAAAAATATTGGGCCTTCTTGCCAAAAATGTAATGCTTTTATCAGTTTTTTTTTTTTGGGGGGGGGGGGGGGGGGTTCATGAAATAGTTTCATGTTTAGATAAGTTAAGATGTGGGGCAGGGCTATCGTCATAGGAAAAGTTTTCCATCAAGACAGGCTTGAAACGATCGAGTCAATTACATATGCAAGATGTTAATATTGAGGATGCAATATTTCCCCACAAAAAGAAAATGAAATATTTTATATTATTTTGAGCAATAAGACTGTGGACTTGCATAATAACCTGCCCTTGAACTTCTCAACTGCTGAACGATATAGACTTGCATCAGGCCCATTATCCTAGCAGTCCTTTGCCAATAGAATAAGACTAGTCTCTGACCCAAAAAAAGAGGAAGACTAGTCATGCGCGACCCAAAAGATCATAAGATATGTTTAGGGGCACTTTATTTATGCGCATTAATTTCTTCTCAAAATTAAAGTATTTTTTGGTCCTTTTCTAAAAATATTATATTGTTTTAAAGTTATGAAGAATTGAACTCAAACTTTAATTTATGAGAAAATTAACCTTTGTGTTTTCATAAAATATTTATGTCATTTAGATCAAATTTGATAGTACTTTTGTATTGATTTTTTTATGTACCAAAAGATGGAATAGAAAGTTATTCCAATTTCGAAAGCTACCCACTTGTGGATTGGAATGGTAATTGCATTCCAATTTCCAACCATTCCATTCAACTGCTTAAAAACTTTCAAAAAAAAAAAATTGGTGTGGGGAGAGGAGGCAAAAGTATCCTTCAGCCGTTTCCATTTAAGCTAGGTTGAGAGCTTGTTGCTTCATCTTAAAAACATGGAATACTTATTGAACTCTTTTTTTTTTCTTTTTGGGTCAAATACATATTGAAATTCGAGACATATATCTTCGGGCACAATTACAGGGCATGATATTAACATAACTACCAGCCCAAGTTTTTGTTTACTATGCTCTTTTCAGAAAGTGGGGTCCAAAAATATACGAATGATAGGAAAACGACGTGGGCTAGTGAAAACGTGAACCACGGCTCGTAGAAGATGAAAAAGGAAAACGACAGTATTGATAAGAATATTTGAAGAATCCATGAGGAACACGACCAAGAAAAAAAAAAGGAAGAAGAACCCATGAGAACGAATGATAGCACGGACGTGTCAATCCAATCTTATAGCAAAGAAAAGCATTATATTATATGAATATAATTTATATTAAATACCGTATTGATTTATATTCTATCTATTATTAAATAGAGTATGAATCCAATTTAAATGAAATTTATATGTCATTTAATGATAAATGAAATGTCGGTCAATATAATATCCAATACAAATTATGTACATATAATATTTCTTCATAGAAAATGCTACCTACTAAACACGACTATGCACTTCCATGTGTTTATGAGACATTTCACTATTTAATATTAGCAGTATTATTTAATATGTTTTTTTTAACGAGAGTAACCTGCGACTAGTTAACTGTTAAGTGATCATATCAGTTGTTTTAGAAGTAACTATGAAAAAAGCGAAATATATGAATACTAATCCATTCATATTTGTAAATAATTTAAATAAAACTAGTCTTAATAAACTATATAAAAATATTTTTAGACAAAAAAAAAAAAGAAAAAGCCTACACATGGAAGAAATATGGAATAAAAAAATTATGTATGTCCCAAAATACCATAAAGTTGCCTGCGATTTTCATTAGCCGACCCTACGGTGGGCCTCTATGTGTTCGGTTCCCATCATGTCTACACCACAAACTCTGCCTCACTTTTTAGGTAATTTTGACTCCGCATATAAAATATATCTCCAACTTCTTGGCTTCTTGTCTCACCTCGTCCACCATAATTGAATTATTACCCTTTTATCTCGCATGACTCGTGCAATATCCTGTTTTTGAACATAATGAAATTTAACGCTCCAAAAAAAAAATGAAATTTAAAAATAATGACTGCAAACCTACCCATAATCAAATACTTAATCACTCTCCTAGCAAAACTGGTAGGATTAACAATTAATTAAGATGATCATGATGGCTAATATAGTGAGTATGAAACCATTTTTGCTGCACATGAATCAAGCTTATTCAATTTTGTTTAGCTATGTCAGCAAAAACATGCCTTTATTCCCTTTTTCCACCATGTGAGTTTGTGGAGCAGACTTCACACCCTCGAACCATAAAATATGTTGTAGCTTCAAAACATTTAAGCACGTTTTTCACACCATCTTGGTGCTGCAAATATAAGTCACTCTATTCCTCACGTTCTCCGCCATCGTGATGCCACAACAATGTGTCACACCACAAAAAATTCTTATATGCTTTGAGGCTGACTCATTGTTCTAACTCTCATCTATTGATTATTTGTCACATTATTTTGGTGACTTATTTTTTTGTTTTTTCAATCACTCATGTTTATAAGCCTTAACTATTATAAAATTAATGTGACAAGCAATCAATTGGATCAAAACAAGAGTAAGGACTTGTTTCCAGAAAACATAAAAATTTCTCAATGTCACACACAAGTCCTGTCACCCTTTCATCTACTAGTTAGTTCCCACCACGTCATATATATAAAAAGCGACTCATCAAAGACAATAATGCTGCATGAGCCAAATATGTTTGTTGTATCCAAAATCAACAACCACCTCCATTTTGTTCATTTCCCCCTCGTGCTATATTATGTGTGTTATGTGTATATGTGTGTGTCACATTAAATTTTGTTGTACCCTAAACTTTTAAAGGCACATTTCCCACATTATTGAGTTTCATAATCAAACATGCAGAAACGAAGGGCAGGGAGGAAGAAGGTCCATGAGACTCGTCACCCTATCTACAAAGGGGTGAGGCAAAGGAATGGGAAATGGGTGTGTGAGCTTAGACAACCCAACAACAAAACTAGGGTATGGCTTGGAACTTTTGCACACCCTCACATGGCAGCTATAGCCTATGATGTCGCCGCTTTGGCTTTCAGGGGTGAAGATGCTTCCTTGAACTTCCCTCAAGCCGCGACCTCGTTGCCACGCCTCAATAGAGAAACTTCTTCCTTAAAAACAATTCAGATTGCGGCAATGCAAGCAGCGGAGAAGCACCTTTCATGCAAGGAGTTTGTTGAAGCCAAAGAGATTAACATAGGCAACAAAAATAGTGCTTCTCATGAGGTGTCCAATCCTGAGGAAAAAGAAGATTCTGGAAGCTTCTATTGGGATGAAGAGGAGGTGTTTAACATGCCAGGGTTGATGAACAGCTTGGCGGAAGGGCTGATTATAACACCACCAGCTTTGCAGAGAGGGTTCAACTGGATTGGTGGGGAGACTACTGTGGACTTGACTCTATGGGGAGACTGATTCAACAGGTATAATAAACCCTAGCTTGTAAACACAGTAAAGTACATGCGATGTGATTAAGTACACACACTCTCTATAAAAATCAGAGAGGAAAGTGCAATTGATCTGTAACAAAATATAGGGGTGCTGCTCATATATATAAGTTTATGTGATCACCTCCTGATTAATGACAAATTCAGAAATTAAACATTATTGTTGGGTTTGAGTTTTGTGTGAATAGAAGTAACAGTGCTGAGAGAATTTTACTCTTGTAGTTGATCAGTCTAGCTAATTCAAATAAAATTAGTTGTAATTTATGGATTTTGAATATTGGTGGTTACAAAAATATATATATATATATTGTTGTATGGTTGTGATATCATAATATCCATGGGTAGTTTATGCTTTGATGATTTTTAGTTTTTGTTTTATTTTCAATTGATAATATTCCCCAAGGTATAATTTCATGATATATCGCTTTAATGTTTATATGCATAGCTGTGTGATTTTATTCCCCTTTCAATCATATGTATATTAAATAGGAAACTGTTTACTTAAAATTAAATAAAGACGAGGAAAGAAAGATGTAATCTTTCTTTAATTACTTACATATCTCTCTCCCTTCGTAATTACTTTGCTTTCAATTTCTTTGTTTCCCTTTTAATCTGTTCAGAAAACTTCTAAAACATATATAGCATTAGGGTATGTATAGGACAAGTGGGAATTTTTTTTTTTTAATACTTAGAAGTGGGAATTTCTTTTCTATGTGTTTGTGTAGTACACTCTATATATGAATTGATGGTGAACATTAATGATCAGACATACTGGTAAGTATAACCATAGAATTGGGCAAATCTCATCGGGGCAAAAAATGTAACAGCAAACTAAATTATAGCCAAGAAGAAAAGTTCGCCTAACCCATTGAAAGGTTCTTGTGAAGATGAAATTTAACTTATATATCTCAATCACCGCATAGCTGGCAATTATCTTTTTCTTTATGTGACTGATAAATGAATTTTCGTCATTTGAAACATATACTTCTCAAAGTTGTTAACCATATATTGAGCTGGTAATATTTTTCAGCATTTTGAGATTAATTAGAGGGTATTTGATTTTATTTTTTAATTTTTCATTGTCAGCTGATGTATTTTTTATTGATAATTAATAACAAAAGACACTTTTTATTTTGCTTTTTGTTTAAAAGATTTTGTGAAAAATAATATTTTGTTATTTTCAAAATTTGTATAATTTTTGATAAATGAAAACATATACAGCTGAGTCCTTTAAGATACTGAAATACATCATATTAAGTATTAATTAGATTTGAGTCAAATTGATCCACTATAAAAATAAAATCCTTCTAATATTATTTTTTATTTATTATTTATGAGATTTTAACCTAAAACTTTATTTAAAAACAAAATAAGTTTTGAACCACTTGAATAAACCAATCGCTAGTTTTTTCTATTCATATTCAATATGTGTGTCGTATTAACCCAAGTTTAGGTCAAAATATTTTTTGTTTCAATCTTTTTTTTAATCTTTAACCATATATTTTGTCAAATATTTAGGTCAGATCTCATGGGTAAAAATTAGGGTGTGAAAAAATGTACATCTTGTCTACATCTTAGTCAACTTCACTGAAACCAAATGCATTTAAAAAACTTATGATTTTGATGTTTTTTTTAATAATTAAAGTCACCTAATAATGTATGTATTGATACATTATTAAAAAATTATATTTTTTGATCTCTAGAGTATCTCAGCAAATATTATTATGAGATTAATTTTCAAATATTGTCGTAACTAATAAATCCTTCTAACTATTATTTTTTCTAAGATTTGAACTATGATCCTTTTTTTAGGAGTATAATTCGTTTGCCAATACATCTCACCCTTACTAGTAAAAAGTTATATCTTAATATCAAAAATATTTTTTTAGATATTAAATTTTGTGGTTGAATTTTTAAAATAATTTAATAATGCATGATTAAATAATGATATGAAAATTATGCTAATAATATATTATTATTATACCGTTTTTTTTGTCACATATTATACCCTTCTTCTTTTTTTTTTTTTTGGTCCGTGGTCTCTTATTTTACCCTTCAAATAAATAAATGTATGTATTGTATGAATATTTCTTCGAAAAGTCGTTGCGAAAATATTGGACCATGTAAAGAGCACGGGCCGAATGATAGCCAGCCCAACTTAAGAAATGCATCGGACTCCTCAACATTAATGAAAGAAGTCTAATCTCACGTTTTCGGCTAAATGAGTCAGCCCACATTCAACATACAATTCAAGTCCATCCTACACTTTTTTTTTTTAAACTCAGACCAAAACTTATATTTTTGATGGATTTTGCTTTCTCTCTTGGATTTTTTTTATTTTTTTTTGGGCTCGTCATAGTCTCAGACATATTAAGCTTGAATTACTGGTGTGACTAGCCGTAAAGAAGGAAAGGTCAAGTTGGAAGTTAGAACTAAAACCCTAACTCTCAAAAAAAAAAAAAAAAAACCACAGATCTTGATCCAAAAACCTAGATGAAATGTATTAATTAACACTCATTAGAAAGCTTAATCATCCTCAAGTATCCATTAGAACCACTCCCCTTTAACTTGTTCCAAGTTGTGACAGAATAGCAACTTCAATTTCCCCAGCTACCCTAAAAAGGTCGTAGGAGATATTGTCGTCTTGCTTATTTGTTATTATATCATAAAAATGACGATGACAAAAATTAAAGTAAGCATAAAACTATATAACTGAACGCTGGTAGGCAATAACGAAAAAGCCTTGGCGACTCAAGGTCTTAGGGATGAGTACATCTCAACCCACAGAGGCACTAGGATATTTGCAAACCAGACCTACTGGCTATTTTGTGGAAATTACGCTTTCTTTGCATGTTATTTTAAATTAATTTCTTTTTAGCCGGATTTGAGATTTTTATTTATTTTTGGTCATAAGAGGGTTACTTATTTATTTTGTTTTCGTACTAGGTTGAGTTGAAACTTTTGATTGATTATTTATCAGCACAAACACAATGGACCTACTTTGACCAACATAAGCTAGCTTTAAGAAAGTAAGGAACTTAGTAATTGGGAATATTCTTTCCTTGCACTTTGTCCCTTAATTTATTTACGTATAATTTAATTTTTAAATTTATAAAATTTGTAACAAATTAGTCAGATTTAAGGAATAGTTAAAGTGAGATATAATAAGATTTTTAAGAAACTGCAAGTGAAAAAGGGTCTTAAAAATTAAATTATTTGTTTTTTCTAATTCTATAATTTCTTTTTTACATTTTTTAGTATTAAATTGATTCAATAAAGACTATTTATGTTGATAATAAATTACTATTTATACTGACAATGGAGTTGATTCATTTAGTTGATATTCTGTTCATGTATTAATATAACTTGGGTTTGATTTTTGAATTTTTTTTATTTTTTATTTTTATTAGTGAGTCATCAATAAATACTCAACACATATAAAGATATGTTGCAACTCTAAATTGAAGCATGCCTTCCATTTAACTTAAAAAAATTTACGCTACATGTGCTTTAAGTAAAATTAAAAACCATACACGTCGAATAAATTCGCCCACATAAAGCTCAAGTTGCAAGCAGTTTGAGAAATCACTCAAATCAGGCAGTTAAATCAGAGAATCATTGAATCATAACACACAGAAAAGAAGAAAAAGTGGGAGCCTAGTCTTGTCAGATGCAAGCAGAAGGAGTGATTAAGGATAAACGTCAAACGTGCAAGGGCTAGCTGTATAGCTAACAATCACAATAAGTATATAAGTTTCGGTACAAACTCATTGCACCAAATAGTTTGCCACTAATTAAGTGGTTTTTGTTATGAGACAGTTGTAGTATGGGTTGTACAAAATCTTTGTTATGTTTTCTACAAACCGCAAGGGATATTAGGCCAAGATAAGGAACATGTCATTCGTGGCCATGAACAACAAAAGCACAAATAATCATAACAACAGTCAATAATGGAAGGGGTGATAATTAAGCTTTTTCTCGGTGCTTAAACCATTGCTTTGTAACCTAATAATCACATCTCTTGACTGCGCCCATTACTTTCCTTTTCCTGATGCACAATGTACCAAAAAAAGAATTACATAACGTACAACCGAGATTCTCAATTCTCAAGGTTTTCAGTTGACGCACTAATTACCTCCATCTTCTGTCTGAGTCGGTTCAAATTAATAATGAACCTCACATAGTTATGGAACCATGTCTGTCGCTGGCTCTTAATATTTTAAACAAAGTTGGGATAACATTTTTGCATTAAAAAAGTTGTTGAAGAATTTAATTTAATTTGAATATGTTGCCAACACAAAGATATTTTTATCGATACCAGTTTAGTTTCTATCGGAATTTTAAGTATAAATAGTAACATCCCACATTAATTAAGAATGAACTAAATGATACTCCACCAAAGGGTTCGGAGTTTTGTAGTGAAAGATCAAAACCAAAATAAATTTCTAGACCCTAGCATTGTCATCTCTCTCTCTCTCTCTCTCTCTCTCTCTCTCTCTATCATTTTAGCAAGCACTACCCTTACTGTTGTTCTTTCTAAGTTCAGTTTAAGTGGAGGACACCTCCCCATGGAGTTAGTTGAACCCCTCCATGGAGGTTGGTCAACCCCTTCCTTTTTAGTTTTAGTTTTTTGTTTTTTTTTCCTGCTCTTTTTAGTTGCCCACCCTTCCCTTAGTTGATGGTGTGTTTGATCTTTGTATTTAGTAAATTTTCTTAATATCAGGATATCTGAATTGGGGACTGTGATTAGAGTCTTGCACCTGCAGCTAGCTACCTCTTGGATCGAAAGATTGCACTTATGACAATGGACCAATAACCTCCATTGGTGGATGTTGGTTGGAGTTTTTATGAGGCAATAGATCACTTTCTATAACATATGATCATCTTCAAAGACTCTCGTGACTTGATGTGTGCCATGGAGCAGGCTACCGATATACAGATTAGACTACTATCTTGTTTGTGAAGCCAGATGTCACCGTGTTCAATGCTTTAACTCTAAGAAGTTATGATTGTAATATTTTTTTTTTCTATATAGCCGAAGTATATTAGTTTATGATGCCTTAGATAGATATGAGGTTTGACATTATTACTTTTATGTTCATAAGTATTTGTAGTGTGATGCGATTGCATCCTTGTTCCAAAGTATCTACTAAAGTTGTATGGTGCTTATTGTTTAATTTCCTAGGCTTAGTTTTTTGTATCATCAGGTTCTATATCAATTTCTCGATTGTAATGAAACTTTGCTTTAGTTTATTAATTGATAAAGCTTTTCTAACCAAAAAAAAGAAAAAAATGAATTAAATGAAGAATATATACTATAAAGGATCCATAGATTTATTGGCTTAAGAGTGTTTGTTTTAAGGTTTGAAATTACATTAGAACGTTATACCCTAAAATGTCGTTCCTAGTTATTTTAAAAAAATTTGTATTTAGCATTAAATCTGGAATATATGTGATAATTCTCAAAATATTTTTAATATATTTAATTTTTTTATTCTTATTATTTAATTTGAGGGATATTTTAGTATTTTTGTTCAATAATTTTTATTCCTATGTCATGAGAATATTTTATTCCTAAATCATATCATGGGAATAAAAGCTTATTAAAACATAAGAATAATACTTTTTTGAGAATGATTGATACCCAAGGATAATTTTATAAAAATTGTAACAAGCATAGGAATATATTATTTCCAAGTAGCTACTCCCACGAATAAGTTAATAAATGAAATAAATTTCATCTTAACATTTTGGATCAAGATGTGATGTCTGACATATCATGGTAGTTTCTCACTTAATCCATTGATTTAAATTTCCCTAAGTTTTGGTTCCTCTCCCTACAATTCCTGCCATCACACTCTTGTAAGATGCTATTAGTTTTTGTCGTAGGTACCAAAACGGAATCTTGGCTAAAATTTGTATAGCATGAGAGGTTGCTTAATTACTTGATTATTTTTTAATCGCCTCACCTTAACCATGTTTGATATATAAAACTTTTGATTATAAGTTGTTTCCAACTCAAAATAAGTTGATAGTCCAAACACGCCTTTCATCCCATTTCATATATACAAGATGAATTGAGGCATTTGACTAAGTTAATTTAATAAACAATACACCCATCTTTAATTATCTCACTTTTTTTTTATTTCAATATAAGTAAATTAAACTAGTATATTCTCGTCAAAAAAAAAAAATTGAACCAGTATATTGACCAACACCGAAAAAAAAAACTTTTTAGAAGTAAATTTGTGTTTAAAGTGAGAAATGAAGAGTATCTCCATTAGATTATTTAATAGGTTATAATTACGATACATTTTCCTGATCGGTCGATACTTCTCAATTTCTCATTTTAGATGAACCTTATCCAATCAGCAATATATATATGTGCTATTGTCAATTTGCTTTTTCTTAAAATAAAAATAATTAATGATGAAAATTGTTTAAGTTCTCTTTTATGTTAGTCTACAAATAATTAAATAAAAAAAGATGTATTTATAATCTTATCTTTTATTATTTATTTTTCAATGGATGAATAATAGAATATATATTTTTTATTTATTCTCTTTTATATTGATCTCTAAATTTTAAATGATTAATTAACAATAATATATATTTTTTAAAAGGTGAAAAATTGGATATCAAATGAAAATTTTCATTTATATAGCAATATAAAAAAAGAAGTCAACCTTAATTTTCCCTTCTCTTTGTAGTATTTTGATCCATTCTTTTTATTTGTTTCTTTTAACCGGGAGGCTGGCACCTTTTCCATTTTCTTTCTTACTTTTGTTTTCTATTTTCAAGAGTTTTAATAAATTTATCTACATTTTTTATTTTTTTTTGATATATCGGAAGCAATAAGATTTAAATTAAGAATTTCACGTAAATTATTCAAACCCCTTCTTACTAACTTACTCCTAGTGGCTTACCTAGAACTTTTAATCTGTGATCTTTTAGATGACTACTTTGAGTTTTTCATATTTATCTCTGTTATAGTATATTAAGTTTTTTCTTTTGGTCATCTTTGATCAGTAACCTGTTTTGATTTTATGGAACAGTATTAACTTGAAAGATGTATCCTTATCATAGTCGATCTACGAATTAGGTGCAAAATTTATCATGGATTAAGTTCTCCTTTAAGATTTATCTATTTTATTTTCTTGATAAATATATTACTCAATTAAAATTATATGTGCTGCTGGGATTTTATTTTGAATAAATTTAATTTATGATAAAAAATTAAACAATATCCATATAAAACTATTATTCTTGGATCTTTTTTTTTTATAGAAAATAAAATTGAAGTCATTAATTAATCCTTGGATTTTAAATCAAGCACATTAATAATTTTTTGTAAGTATATATTAAAAAATAATTTTTTTGTAAGTATTATTCGAGTCTTTTTTAAAGTCATTTGTGGTATAGCTATATGAATTGCAAGATCCTTTACCTACTTTTAACATTACTCGCTATTTTCATCTCTCTACTTGTTATTGTGCCTTATTAACATTTCAATAGGGTTTCCAAATGATCGCCGCCTACACAAAATCAAAGCAATCCCTTACAAGTAGGGCAAAAGTAGTGAAAAAAGAAAGAAAGAAAGAAATTCATGTGCTTGATTTAAACAGAACTGACGTGAACCTTTCAAAATCAGTATTTGCAGCCTCCGTTAAAATCATCATACAGTATAACAAACTTCTCCATTTTGCCGGAATTGCTAGATGTGCTAGAGACATATGTTCAAGGATATATGTATAGGAGAAATTTTTAAGTACTTTCAAAACAAGAAAACAGTTTTGAGCTATTCTATTTATTGTTTTTAATTGGTATACACTGATAGTGTAAAATAGTTTTACACTGTCAACCAATAAAAATAGGGGAAAGTGAGAAATTATGGTGGGTCCCTCATTATAATGGGTAGTTATTTGTGTGAGTTGGCATTTTCTACTATTTCTATTGGTTGACAGTGTAAAACTGTTTTACACTGTCAGTGTATTTAAATTAAATTCTAATATAAAATACAATTTATTTCTTACTTTAGAAACATATAAGAATCTCTAAATATATATAGTCAAACCCTATATATGCAAACCTATGCCATTTTTACACTCTTGCATGACGTGGGAGACAAATAGCCATCATAGGAAGGTGAAGTGTCATTCGACAGTTCCATTTTATTATATATGTTCAATGGTAGCGAAACTCTTGTGTATACCTAGAATCTCTCTCAATGATACCTGTTTTCCACGGTTGAATCCCAACTTCTTGAGAATGACACGTCAACGAAGGGTAAGGTGGACCACATGGTTGTGATCTCGATAATCGTTTATAATCAATACCCCATAAGATTGTTGATGGCTAATTCTTGCGATTTCGGGAGACAAATAGTTTGGAACATGATTACGACACCAAGCACATTCATTCAACAAAGTAATAATAGATTCTCTAAGACTAAACCTTGCCACTTGCTGACTTGCCCCCTTTCTCTCTTTACCAAACTAAGATGGCTCTTGTCCTCAATTTTTGTGCTCTATAGGCCGCCGAGAGTGAAGAACTTGAGAATGAAGGAAGAATTGACAATTGAATACAACTGATTATCTTTTCTCTAATTTCAACGTGAGAGATTAGAACTACTTGGTCCACATAATGAGTTTAAACTAATTTATGAGAAGTTGCATGTGGTATCTAGCCATGTGAAATATTTTATGACCACACAAAAGGGATGCGTAACAAGTGAACAAACAATTAGCATTTTAGGAATTAACAACTATATCACGGTAGCAAATGGAGAACCCTTCAACTATGGCTTGTTAATAACGGTCGGGTGCTAGCAGTTGTTGTGGCCAAGTTAAATGCAACTCAATTTTTAAGTGATTTTGCTATATACAACATTTGATTGCGATTCCAAGCTTCTGGGATTTTATATATTCAAGAAGAATTTAATCTGCCCCTGCAAATCTAAAAAAAACTCAGAAGATAATAAAAATAATAATCATAACTAAGAAGATAAGTTAACACATGCATTGCATTTGATATTAAAAGAAAAAAGTTACAAAAACCTCAATGTAGAAATCACTATAAGCTTACAATACAATCGAACAACATAGAACCAAAAGGCAAAGAAAGGCACACTACTCTAAACAAACATTACATTAATTTCTTACTGGCCAAGCAAAGCCCTTGATGTGCGAGTTCGCCCATAATTTATATTACAGGACACCTTTTCTTCCATCATTATTATTATTATTATTATTTTATTTCTTCCTCTTCAAGCATATTATTCATGCAGTGCATATATATATATATATATATATATATATATATATATATATATATATATATATATATATATAGATGGATATTAATACTAAAAAATAACACAAAAGGGTTCATCACTTTATCTTAAGGGAAATTCCACAGGCTTGGCTCATCTTCATCCATGTTTCCTGGGGCATCGGCATCTCCACCACCACCACCAATGTCAAAAGGGGGAGGACTAAGAAGCATTCCTTGTGCCATATTGACCAGAACATTAGGCATATCAAAGATCAAATCCTCATCCACAAAATCTTGTGCCACTGAAACATTACCATTATCATTATTATTATTATTCCTTGATTGGCTTGATGATCCCTCAGCAGCATTAGACAAAGCATCCTTTGCTGCCCCAGCAGCAGCTGCAGCACTGGCTGCAGCCTCCTGAATGTCACGTGCGGACAAGGAAGCAGGGACAGGAAGTGAAGAAGCTGAGTTAGGGAAGTTCAACTCAGCATCCTTGCCCTTAAGGGCAAGGGCAGCAACATCATATGCAACAGCAGCCATTTCTGGTGTAGGGAATGTCCCTAACCAAATCCTATTAGGCTTCTTTGGCTCCCTAATCTCGGACACCCATTTCCCACTACTCCTACGCCTCACCCCGCGGTACGCTGGGTGACGGCCAGTAGCAGCAGAATCAGAAGCAGAAGCAGAACTGGAATGCATGGTAATAACTTGTGTGTGTTTTGTGTTATTGGGTGATGAAAATTGGATGAGGGTTGGAAATTGAGGGCGGCCATTTATGGGGGTGCGATTTTGAAGGGGAAATTGAAGGCTGGAGAAGAAGTTCTGGGATGAAAGTGCAAACCAGTTGTTGCTGAATATTGCGGCGTGTGCAGGGTTGGGGTGTAAGCCAGCTTGGCTTTGGATATCTGGGTTGGAGGGCGTGTTCTTATAAATCAAAAATAAAAATAAATAAAAAAGAAAGTAAGTTGCTTCCCTTAAAACAACGTCAAATTTGTCAATAGTGGTATTGCACTTTGTCAATTTACATCACTAGCTGATCCTGATTTCCCTTTTCTATTTTCCAACATAGATTTGATATTGTGGGGGAGAAGTGGAGAACAATAGGAGTTTTATCTTATTATTTTTTTCTTTTTATATCTAAACCTTTTATATCTGGTGTTGGTTGATTTCAATTAATTTGATTTAAGTCAACTCAATTTATTATAAGATTAAAAATTTTTTAGCACTAATTTTTTTTTTTTTTCATGAGTTAAATTTGTGATTTTACTTAAGAAAAATAAGAATGGAATCACTTGGTATGTCTTATTATTAATACTATTAGTGAGTGGCGCTAATTCAAGACAGCACAAAAGATTTCTGACGTGGGGTTCTTTTCAGCGGCTAAATTCACAAGGACGAGGTTTATTCTTCTCCTAGTCTTTTCTTTCATTTTTGTCCAACCAATTAGGTAGGGTTTGTGCTGTTTGCCGCAAACTGATGAGAATTCATAGACTGTAGTTTTGCCTTTCCTCAGCACTTGGAGAGCAATTGCAAATGACAATTAGCTTTTCACCAAACTATATGCAGTGCAAGTCTGCATGTTGGCGTCTAAAATTTGAAGACTTATATCATTACTGGTTGAGATTGGAGTGTACACATGTTCTTGATCAGAAAAAAAAAAATGGAATAAGAAAAGATAAGAAGCTCTTTGGAGTTGCGGTTTCTTATATCCAAAAGGACTTCGTTAATTAGGTATTGAATAATAAGGCATGGACCTTTTTTTAGGTATTTTCTGTGTATTTTTTCATTTTACATGATGTATGTTTTACCCTTCATATTCTTTTCTTTTTGAGTATTTATCAATAGCTGACAGGGATAGATATATATATATATATATATATATATATATATATATATATATATATATATATATATATTTGGTGGTTCAGGAGCCAGAATAGATCGTGCTTATAAATTAGTATAGCTCCAAATGATAATTTAGAATACTATTTGTGCGGGAAATGAGGAGTATATACATATACACACGCACGCACAATGAGGAGCTAAATATATGGATAAATTAATAGACACACAGAAAATGAGTTGTTATGTCCACTACAATTTTCACTGTATCTTTGCCTTGTCCTAGAGTTCTACAAAATATTTACCCGATAAAAAATTACTTAATAGTACAACTCTAAGACAACTGGTGTTGGACCACTGTCAACGGGTAACCTGCGTGGTGGTAAACAGTTAACTTGATAATGTGGCTTAATTTAAGTTTTTAACCCCTTCTTGCCCTTTCACTGTGTTACTTGTAATTCAATGCATCTCTGTGTTCTTAACCATCCATTTTTTCCTCTTTGATATCAGGTTCTTGAGCCAACTTCTAAAGGAATTTTTTTTTTTTTTGAAGAAAAAATATTAGGCTAATGGGAAGGTTCCACATTTAAAGCAAAAAAATTGGCCAAAAATATATTTACCATAATAATAATAATAATAGTAGTAGTAGTAGTGGTAGTATTTTTATTTCGTAAATTATCTTAGCCTGCATCAATTATATAAGCTCCTAACTCATTGTACACTTGAGTTAAAAACGAGTCAAAAGGCTCCAGCCTCAATTTGGAATGTATTAACCATAGGCTTTAAGAGCTTGTTAATATATTATTATTAGTACATTGTAATACCAAAAAAAAAAAATTACTTTTAGCATTAAGGCAAAAATTATTGTGTTGACTGTTGACAGTTGACCTATGTGTTAGCCTAGTGTAATTGTTTGTCCACATATAGTTCTAGCCAAGGTATATTCAAAAAGGGATTAATTACCGACACAGAAGTATATGTGAAAAAGAAGTATATAGCTTATTTTGCAGCGGAGAAAGCTTTTCAACTAAAAGTTTGTTTTTTTTTTTTAATTAAACTTTAAATTAAAAACAAAATAAGCTAAAAATATTTTAATATTATCTTAAAATTGAATATGTCTAACTCAATCTCAAAAGTTAATTCATAATAGGAGAGCTGTCTAAATACTTACTTACAAAGTTATTTAGATCATATTCTTAAATGATATGAGACTATATAATCATATTTATTGCATATATTTCTGGTAGATTGCAATTAGAATTTTGGTCTAGTGTCACTCATGTGGTAGATTTTCCCCTTTCTTGATTTGAGTTCAAACTCCAAGGTCACCAAAAGCAAAATTCGTTGATATGTATCTAAGCTTTTAGGAGTGATCTAGTGGTGAGGGGCCAAGGTAGTATGCATGAGGTCATAATTTCAAATCTCATTATCTCTTATGTAAAATAATAATAATAATAATAATAATAATAATTGCATTTACTTAAACTGGCATGCAAGCTGTTACTCCTAAATCACAGTAATTAATAACATCATAGTTCACCCTCTCATATCCACAAAGGATTAGGCGATTGTTTGAGGTGTTATCTTAGGCAACTTTAACAGTTTGATTCAAGCTCAAATACCTTGTGGTTTTTTATTAGAAAAAAAAAATCTTAAATCCTTACCATAACTGTTTTAAATGGTCCACATTGTTTACATATCTCAATTTATGCAAGTATCTTTTTCCTCTAAAGGAAATATATACCTTGGCATCTAAGTTGTATGATATTTATGTTGGGGAATAAAATTTGATGGTAAACAGAGCTTGGCATAGTATTGAGTAAACTGTAAATATTAGGAGTATGATGGAAAATTAAATCTTAAAAATATTATTTAATTTGTTGAGAGGGTTTATTAGCCTCAACCGCAAACTTATTCTAATAAGATACTCTATCATGAAAAAAAAATTATTTATGATTGGAAGTGTTTCTATAGTGATATCTCAAGTACCTAGAGATTTTTTGAAGCCAAAACTGATGAAATTTGTTGGTGTTTTTGGAGGTTTAAAATTGAAAAAGATCAAGTAGCTATGGACTGATATTGATCTCAAGTTCCTGGAGATGTTTTTGAAGCTAAAACTGATGAAATTTGTTGGTGTTGAAATTTGGAGGTTTAAAATTGAGAAAAATCAAGTAGCTATAGACTAATGTATTAGCTAGACCATGAATTGTATAGAGCAAAATTTTTGTTTTACTCTCAAAGCATCTAAATATTTCTCTTATTAAACAAATAAGAAAGCTCGAGAAAGCGGCAATATCACTATTAAAAACAACTCAAAGGCTAGAATTTATTCTCAACAGTTTCAGGAATTATATTAGCCCCATTCACAAAAATTTGATGACATAATAGAAGCTAATGAGAAACACGGCAAGAGAATAATGTCAACTAAACTCTAACAATGTAATAGAAGACACTTTATGAAATTCCAGAGCTGAATTGTTCTTCGCCAAATTCCTATCTCATATTCTCAACATCCGTGCTCTCAAAGCCGGCCAACGTGAAGGAGTTTATCCGTATATCAATATTTAATTTGGGTATTTATTTTACTTTATTTTCAAATCTGAATTGCTAGCTAGGAAATAAGGGCATTCGGGTTGGTTTGATGGTATAACCCCTGCTCTTTTGGACTTTGAGGTGATTTTTGTTATGTAATATGGAGTTTGATGAGTATAAGTTTATACTATATTATTTATTTTTATCATAAATTTAGTGTGATATATGATATAAAAATAAGAGAATAAAGTTTAAATATATCGTTAGTATAAAACAATTCTATATTAACATCCAATAATAATTCACAAAGTTGCCGTATCATCTTTTTTAAAAATTAAATTAGGTAACTATTTAAGATGATATAACAATTTTTTAAATTATTATTGAATATTGATATAAAATTATTTTACATTCACACTGCATTCACATTATTCTCTAAAAATAAAGTTATTATGTTTACTTATTTTTATTCCATGTAATTATAAGATACTTATCAAGCCTAAGGACATTATAAGTTTTTTTTTATTAAATGAAATAAAATTTAATTATTTACTTTCAAATTTGTTGCACATTAAAATTATTGCACAATAAAAAAATTACACAAAATAAAATTATATAATGATTCGTAGTACAACAAACATTAAATAATTTAAAACTTATATTATTTTGCATTATACCTTTGCTTTTATCTAATGCTTACCATCCATTGTAACCTTGTGCTATCATATTCTCCTTTTAATTTTTAATCCTGGGGTCCAGCAACAATTTTCAATCATTCTTAAAATTTATTAGTTAGGGAAATAATCAACTCACACTTCAAAATCTATACAGTTACGTAAAAAATTAATGATATTTGTATATAGTATTTTTTGGTGTCTATTGACCAAAAAGAGCACACATATTAATAGTGAGAATTTCACATTTATTGATTGGAAATTGGATGGCTGTGATCATAACAAATGAAAATACTATTATTTCTATTCCCCAATCATGTTGACATATTCATAAATTCTTCACTCATTTATATATGAACTCCCAGTGGATGAAAACATTATCATCCATCGCTATGGTCCCCTCAATTCCCAATTAATCAATGTCAAATTTTCATTATTAACACATGCACTCGCTTATGTTGATAGACATACTCAATCTTGTATGCTTCTATTTTTTTGGTTGGATCTGTTCTAACATTTTTTTTTTAATTCTTTATGTAAGTCTGTTCTAATGATTCAAATTGTGTTTAAATCATAGCTTGCTACTTTAAAACTATAGTTTGAATAAACACTACAATAGAAAGGTTTTTGCCCAAACTATAGTTTGAAGATATGCAAAAAAAAAAAAAAAAAAATTCCAAACACATTATTAGTTTCACACATCTAGAGCGAAAATTATTAAAAAAAAAAACTGATATATTTAATTTAGTAAATATGCAAGTTTCATTTTTAAAGTTGTACTATTAAAGTATTTTTATATTAACTTATGCAATGCCCGTGATTAAATTTCTTTACGAAAAACTTTAAAAGTACATTCCTATATCAATTTTTATTATCTTGAAAAATTAAATTTCTTAAATATTAATTAAAGAATCGAACCTAAACAATGTGTTTCTTTACTCAATTATTTATATTATCTATGTTTAGCGCTCGTCTCACCTCTCATAAATGAAATCACTATCCTCTGTTTTGAGTCAGAGTCATATTCAATAGGTCCACATTGGAGCAAGCGATGAGATTGAAGTGCATGCACTTAAAAAAAATTGAATCGGTATGATTATTTCTTGACCAATTATATGGGACGTACCAACTTGCAAACGATTAACCAATTGCCATATTGAATATGGGTAAACCTATATTGAATATTTAATTCAACATATATTATTAACATTTAATGGAAATAAAGCTTTGCTAGCTTTAGCTTTCTAATTTTGGAAATGGGGGGGGGGGGACAACAATTGGGATTGTTGGTGCTTAAATTTTTGTTTTATACAATTAGGTTGTTGTTTAATCAGCAACTAGGCGACTCGAGGCTTGTTTTTTAAAACTTTGAAATGGCAGATGTCTAATTAGATAGCCTTTCTTTTGTACCATATTAATAACAGGAATTGAAAGAAGAGAAAGAAAATAAATAACTGTTTAGTTTTAGAAAATATTTTATATTTTTATTTCATGTTCTTATTATTAATTACAAAATAGTTATTTTGTTTAATTCTTTTTTATTTATTTTAAAGATTTTATAAAAGAAACAGTAAAAATATTTTTTTAATTATTTTCTTTAAAAAATTCTAAAACAAGAATAAAAATGAAAAATAATGTAATAAATTTGTAATTAATATTAAAAATAAGAATTGTAAAAAAAAAAAAAATTGAAACCAAACAAGCCATAAGAAGGAAACTTGTTTTCAAGTTTCAGAGTCTAAAATTTAACAGTAGGAAAGAAAGGAAGTTTAAAGAAATAAATACTTGCTCAATTTCTCTCAAAATTAGGGTAGAATGAAGAAAATTAAAAATACAAAAATTTCTCTTCTCTAATTAGCCTTTCACTCACATAATAGTTTGAGTTTGATTCACAGATTCCTTTATTAGTGAGTAAACTATAAGTATCTTTATTAGTATTCGATCAATCGAAAGGCACATCCTAACCCCGAATTAGATGAGCCAGCTTTCCCTCAACCTCAACTTTTATGTTAAAAGAAATTAGTAAATAAAAAAGTTTGTCTAGCTTTGCGTTTTCTAATTCAGGAAGGTGGGAGGCAACAACAGGGATTGTTGGTCGCTTAAGTTGTTGGGTGCAATTAGATTGTTTTTTCGTCAGTAACAGCTTAAGCATGTAGCTTAAAATTTTTTAATGAGAATGATGTCTAATTAAACAACTTTTCCTTTCGGCCATACATTGGGTTTGACATTAATTATGTGTTGATGACAAGACATGGCAAGAAGGGAGGGACAGGTAAAAATTTGTATTTATGTTTGGGAACTTAAAATTTGACAAGAAAAAGGACTTGGAAATATATTTTCTCTCTATTCTTCTAAAAGACTTAATTTTTATTTTTCCAATTAGTATGATGGGTGGAATTAAACATTTTTGTATGATAAAAATAAATGTTTCACGTCTCTAGCTCTATCCTATCGTTGCTAGGTCAAAACCGAACATTAATTTGACAACAAATCTCAAACTAAAGTACTATAAGTAAAAATTGTTTGATGATCAGTGAGCTTAAGTAATTACATTATATGTATTACAAGAAGTAATAACAAAATTGAATTCCAATCATGTTATTAATGGTTATTATTATATTGTTTAATATCATGTTGTTGTTATGAGAACTTAATTGATGCTATATTTGGCTTGATGGAAATGAAAAGATATTAGGTTTTAGTGCTTGGATATTTAAAATATGACGAAACATACCATGCAATACCCTTATTTTACTTCTCCTTCGGTTGGGGTGGAATGAATATGGATCCAGCACTGATAACTTAAAAATCTTATCATTTCATTCAATTTTGTATTTCCAAACAATAGGATGAAAATTCCTCTTCATTTCACTCTTTAATATCCAAGTAATGGAATAGACAACAATTTATTCTATCTTATTTCATTCCATTTATATATCATTTCATCACATTCACATGCCATAAAATATTCATAGTCTATATTCATTTGAAAGGCAAATGAGGAGAAAAAAAATGTGTTGTCTGACTCTTTAAGAGCTCGTTTAGTTGAGAATTTTCTCATTCAAAACAGAAAATTTGCCTTACTGAGATAGGGCATGTGCATGGAATGAAGGAGCAACGGAGTTGCTTTGGTCAAATGTATGTTTTTTTTTTTTTTTTTTTGGCTTGGGTTGCAGTCTGTTTTCATTGCAACTAATCACTTTTCGGTGGTCTAACGTATGTTTAATCAAGTGCAAGCAACGCTAAAACAATTTAAGTAATTAAGTTTTGGGGTAATAATGTATTGTCTTATTTAATTATTCTTAAAAATAGCCTTTTAAAATTAATTTCCCGTTTCAACAACCACTTATTTAGACGATATAAAAAATTCAACGTTGACATATATAATCATATCATAAAAGAGCATAACTCTTTCTATAACTACTTCAAAAATTATATAAAAAATAAAATATTTTATACTAATAATATATCAAAATTAATCTTAATAATTGTTTTAGTCAAATTTTCAATATATTTATATATAATTTAATAATAATTAAAAATTTTACGTTAATAAGAAATCAAGACTGAACTGACAAAGGGTGAAATAAAAGTTGAACTCATCTAAAATATATAGTGAAATTCAGATAAAAAAATATTGTAATAAAGCTATAGTTATAGTATCAAACTATGAAATAAACTATTAGCTCATGAGCATACGAGATAAAATGAATATTATAGGAGTGGTGAGAGTCTATTTTGATAGCGTAAAACTTTTTCATTCTTCATTAAACTCTAAGAATATAGGTCTTGCACCTATAATTGGTCTTCATTAAGCTCTGAGAATTCGTACATTATGTATTCATGTCGGTAAGTATTAATCAATTCAAGAATGAGATTAATTCATACGAATGGAGCTGATTGGTCGACCTGACCTCAAATCACCTATGGAATTTTGTTCAATCATGTTGCCATTGGAAACTACTTGTGACGATTTTGTAAGAAAAAAATGAGCATGGAATAAAGGGTTATAGCAGTTTTGTGTGGGGCTTGCACACCCCACAGCTAGCCCAACCAATTTTGCTTCATAGTCACACTTTGTTGTTTGATAGTGAAGGCCGAATGAAGAGGATTATATTTTTAATTAGCCACTTTTGAAGCAGTAACGTTGGTGCTTACTATTACGGCTAGGGTAGGCAAGAGGGTTATGCCGCGAACCGCGTATTCAAATATTCAACTATCTGCCTCTTATCTCCTTTGTGAAATGAAATGATGAAAATGAAGCCGTAAATTTGTCTACAAGATTTACCAACTTTTCACTTTTGTGTTTTCTTTTTCCCTAATGTTATTGTCACACTTTTTGAATATAGCATTGATTCCTTCGAATACAGATATGTTCTATCACATATATGTGTTTTGGAGAGTTAGTTAATTAATCATTAAGCTCAATCCCTCTAAGTTTACTTTTTTACTTTCTCTTTTATGCTTAGAATAATAAAAATTGAGATTGAAAATTATAAAAAAAAAATCTTATATTTATTTTGCAAATCAATTTCTATATTTAAAACACATGAATAAAACCTTATTTTATTTCTCTTGATTTTTTGGTCATTCATTTTATTTCTCTTGTTAGAATAGGTTAAATAACGTAACTGAACTATTAAGGACATCCACAACCACAAGTATAAGTAAAATCAAATTAACTTTACCCAAGTCCAATTGAGTAGGTGGGTTTTCTTTATTTGTTTTTGGTTTTACAAGTTTTTCTATATTTCTTAAATATGAGATTAACGTGCTTAAGCTCTTTCTCTTTATAAACATCCTTTATGTACCGACTAAAGTGAAAAAGATATAATTTTCAAATAAAAATCAAACTTTAAAAAGACTTTATTTACAAATACCATATCAAGTCTTAAAATCTTTAATTTCAAACATATATAGCGTCGGTTCATAATCGTGTTAACTACCCACTTGCCCCCGTGATTGTGAACTTAAGGAGCAGCCACGACATATTTGAACTTCAATTTTCACTACTGAATCTGCTATATGATTTTATGATTACCTACCTAAATGATTTTCATTTGAAAATATATAGCCACTATATGATTTTTTTTTTTTCCACACATTACAGTATAATAATTGGTGCAGTATACTAAGATATTTCTCAGTCGACACGCTTCACTTCAATTTGCCTTCTTTTGTACAAAACAAAATGTACGTTCAAACGTTCAACGTGAAAACAGGGTGCTATTGCTAATGGAGTTCGAAAAAATCTACGCGTTTTTCATGCACACGGTGAAAGCCCCGAGTAGACGTGATAATGATTTGGTGGGTTACAGATCGATTTTTTTTGGGTCAGGATCGAATATTTCTTGGGTTATCTCTTTCATTTCATGTTCAATTGTGTGCTTGAAAAATGTGAAGTGAGGAATGTCCAAAAATATAAAGTGAAGTGAGGATGATGGGGGTGTTAGATCATTTTAGTATTGGGCCTACTTTGATGGCCAGGAAGGAAAAGTTAATTTGTACATGCCCTCTCAGCTATGATTTAGTTTACCCAAAAAATTAAAAAAAAAGCTTTAACTTAAATATAATGACCCAAAAAAAAGAGATGACTTGAAAATTGATTTTTTTTTTCCCATAATATCCTCTCAAGTCTCACTAGACATGTGAGAGACTAATCTCTCGAGATGTTATCAAGTGCTTAAATAAGGATCTCTCTTAATAGTATATACATGAATCTCGAAATTGAATTTATGACCATATGCTTAAAGAATTTGAGCCTCCTTTCACTTGAACCAACATGATGCTGGTATGACTTGAAAATTGACGGTAATAAGATTAAGTCAAAACTTTGAATTCAAACTCATGAAACAATTGTCATGACATGAGTTAAATGTTAAGCCCACCTTCATTAACAAAGATTCATTGAGTGTTGATTAAGAAAGTAATAAAGCTAATTGCATGCGCCCTTTTTTTATGTTCAACCCAATCAAAGCCTAAAGTTACAGCTTCCACCATGGTGGGCTGATCTTGAACAAAATTGTTAATATCAGGAAATCAAAAAGATTGGGCTGGCCGGGCCATATCAGATTGAATTTGTTGTACATAAAAAAAAGAATGTGTGACATCATAAGAAAACAAAGACAACAAAATAAAAGTGAATTACTTTCATATGCCTTTGAATTACGCTAGTACTATAAAATATCTCCTCAATTTTAAAAATTTACACAAACATTTTTAAAACCCTCATTTTTTAAAAAGACATCTTGTTTTTTTGCAAGTTTCCTCTAAGAACATGGTATTTGTCTTTCAAAATAAAAATGAAAGAAAGAATGAAAGACGGCTGGCTACACTCCGAAACAAAAATGTAAATGGAAATTGAAGAATTAATTGTACTTCCAACATTCTATCTACATCCCGACTTCTGTTTAGCATGCTTGTATTTCCTTTTCTACTCCAAAGTGCTGTTATATATAGAGGAAAATTACAATTTTGCTCATGAAAATTTCAGATTGTAACAGATTTGTCCTGAAATAGAAGACATATATACATTTTAGTCCCTGAATTTAACCACATTAGAACAAAGCACATACAATCTAGTTCCTGAGTTTAATAAAACAATTAACAAAGGGATTAACTTATTCTAATTAACATGGTCAAATTATGAGATCAAAATGTACATGTATTTTCTATTTTAGGGACAAATCTATTGCAACTTGGAAGTTTTCATAGTGAAAATAGTTTTTCTGTTATATACATGACTTTATGAGGTTGTTTTGTGACCTTTTGAAAAATTCCTTTTTTTAGTATACGGTTTGCAAGCAGTAACATCTAAAAGACATACGATTATATAATCAGTAAATTGATTGTAAAGAGGAATATATTTCATCAATTAATAGCATGCTTGGAAGCTGTTTTTTATTTTTTCCTCAAAAATAACTTTTAATTTTTCAAAACTGTTTGTAAAATCTCCTGACTATAAATTAATTTAAACTTAAAATAAGCTAATTCAAACATGTAATAAATGTTCATAATTAGCACTATCTATCAGCTGCCGGTAGTTCTTTCACGGCTTGAAAACATAAATTCAAATATGATAAAATTGCAATTGTTAAGAAATAGTTAAACAATAAATAAAAACAGAATACTGGATTTTCTTATTTTCATTATTTTCTTCACAAAATTCAAAAAATAGGAAAAATAAGGGGAAAAAAAAAGAAATCAAACAAACTTTGATTTTTTTGGATCGAGTTCTCGGAAGGAAGTCCTTACTGATCCCCACCAATATTTTGAGGGTTAAATAAAGGTAGAAATAAATCTTCTTTAGTTACGTGTTGCTCAACAAAAATTCGCATAAAATTTAAAAGATGTTTATCACTTGCCAATTTCTCTAATTACTTACATGATTATATCACGGATGATAATATTAAACTTAAGTTATTACTATTAAAAATAATAAGAGTTTAATATAAAAATTATTTTTGTGGTTACTGATATATTTTTCGATTGAACGATTCTAAATAGGACGACGATTCATATAGAAATGCATATTCTACAATGCATAAGTGTTTAAACCTTTATTATTACTTCATAGATCGAATGCAAGAAAAATCCACATTTCGTTAATTCTTGTAGATTGTTAAACTAATTTCTACTTCTTTTTTCGTTAGTGTGGTGTGAACTTTTTTTTCATCTTTCAATTTTACTAATCAATATATCTTAATTAATTTGTAATTAACTACTGTACTAAATGTAAAGTAAATCAATGCCACTCTTTAATATTTAATTATAAAGTGTCAATCATGTCAATTACGAAACGAATGGACGGAGAATAAGTTCATATGAAACTTTATCGGCTTAAAAAGACTCCATTGAAATCTTGTTTGAAATTCCGAGTTGAAGATAATAATGAGAAAGAAACTTCTTCTTACACCAACTATAGGTCCAATGTGAAGAATTTAATGTGAAGTTGGTGTTAAAGCCTTTGATCATCTATTATGTATCACATGTCTTGTTCTTTGTACATATGTTTGTACCTGTCTCTTTTTTTCGTTTTTGTTTTTGTTTTTTTTTTAAAAAGGATAACAATTGGAATCTGTAATTATAAAAAGAGAAAATGATAATGACAACTTAAATAAGTGATGAGCTACATAACTAATATTTCATAATCTCTAATGCAAGACAACTGTGTGCGCATATTTCGGTAAAAATGATATAATGATATGAAAAAAGATACTTTTTCTATTGAAATGCTACTTCTTTTAAGAGAGATATGTTATTCGAATATAAAAGGAAATGAATATTTTATAGACATAATAAAAAGAGAAAGTTATAAATCCTAATTTTTCTTTCTCAATACTTAATACCACTCAAGATTTCATATCTTTCTTTCTCTAATATATTTATAAGATATATACTTTTTGATATTCAAATAACTTTTCACTTTTATTAATTACAACTGTTTAACATCAATAGCTTCTAACTTTCTTACTTATCATCATTAAACTTTATTTGTCTAGCCAATGACAACTCACTCCCATACAAAACCAAGATATCTAAGAATTCTCAAATGCACCACTAGGTTCCTTTGATTTCCGTTTCCCACCTTGCTCTACCTAGATATCTTTCTGGAGTAATGTTATTTATACTTATTTTCTAGATTTATTGTAGATATATAATGATAAAAAAAGACATAAAATAATAGATTTTTTTTTTTTTCAAAATCCATTACTTTACATATTTTTATCTCATTATCTGGCTACAATAACCTTAAAAAATCAGTGCAAATAATATTTTCCTTTTTCCAGCCACTAATCAAACTCCTCTTTGATTAATTCTTCCCACTCTCACACAGATCTTTCTATCACACCAAGAGAAACTCAGATATACGTATTAATGACAATCGATGGTTAAATTGAATTTATATCATATGGTACTGACCCAAACATTACTACTAAGGATTTATTTATTTATCTATTTATTTTCATATAATTGGGTCCGGCAGCCATCATGGGACAAAGGCCCCAACATTGATTTCAATGAACCACTATCTCTCTGCAGAGTAACACAATTATCCATCGGCAGCAATTTTGAATTTGAGGACTGCTCATTGGACAACCAATGCTTTTTGGTTGAGATTGTATCTCAGGTGACCCCATTACAATGATCGGCATTGAATCAATGCTCGACACGATCCATTTCAGCCCTTAGAGTTGGCAATGTCAATTATGTACAATGTGTGCTGTCTAACTTGGCAATACATTTAATTTGCCTAAATTGAGTAAATGTCACAATCAATTGTGAGTAATACTTGGCTTGGCTGTAAACTAATCATAGATTTCCCCACTAAAATTGTGATAACTTGCGAATATTGACTTAATGGAACTTTTGATGGCATATTTTATCCTACTTTTGTTATACCAAATAACAATACTAGTTAAACATTATTCTTATTGCACTGTTATCTTACTATTTTTTAATGATAGATTATGATAAGAAATATATCTCTATACTAGATTCTAAAAAGAACAAAATTAAATTAAACGTGGCATATATATAATATTTTCATATTATATAGAAAAAGAAATTTGCGTGCTCATGCTTTTGGAAGAAGCAGAGATATCAAAGAATATTTGATTCTGATTTTGTGAAATTAATTTTAAATAAAATTGATTTTGAAATAAGTAATTTATATTTAATAATTTGATCTAAAAAGTAATTTATGTTTAAATAGTATTAATCAAAATTATTTTTAGATGTACAATTTACAAAAAATATCCAAAATCAATTTTGTAGAATTGAAAAATAAAAAAATTTTCACTTTTACCTAAAATTAATTTTAAGATCATAATTAATTTTGATCATAAAAAACTAAATAACAAGAAAAATTGTCAAATTTGATTTTTGCCTCTTTAAATTGATTCTAACACCTCCCATGCGCGTCCAAACATGCCTGAAATTGACTTCATGTAAGGTTATTTGCTCCAAATTAACCCTTTTGAGATTACGCTTTGCAAAATTGTGTGATCCAATGCTTCAAAAGAATTGACAAAAGTGAGGAATGATGGATTTTGCATTTTCTCTACTCCCAGTTTTTCTCTGCGCCCCTTGTGAGAGTGAAATATTCAAGCGTCACCTTGCGATCCATCAATTCAATCCTGTCCGTCCATCACAAAACTATGAGAGAAGGATAGGCGTGATGGCCAGCTATGTAGAAAAGGAAGGGCCCACTTTCCCCATTTTCTTGATCCGACAGGAGCCTCGGGGCTCGGGCTCACGAAACCATGGGCCCAGGCCCTCCAAGCCTGCCCTAACAACCTTAGAAAAGAAGATGAGCCAATCGTTTCAGTCTTTAATTTGCCACGTCAGCAGCATGCAAGTCCATGGATAGGGCCTAGGCGCTACTAGGAGAGAAGTGCATGGCAGCCTGCAGCACTTGATCAGCTTGCTCCATGGGGCATGCTTGCATGGCTACTTGATCCACCCCCTCGTGCACCCCCCTCCCCTCCTCCTCTTTTCTTTTTGACTTTTTCTCTCTTTTTATTAAGTGATTAATTTTTATGCATTAATAATATAAAAAAATATATATTATCAACTAATAAAATTATAAAAATATTAAATTAGAGTGAGTAGTTATTATATTGGATAGTTGTTGATCTTAATTTAACACTTTCTTACGATTTTACTTATTAGGAGTGTTTGCACATAAAAATTGATCTCTTTTATTGAGAGAAAATTATGCAGTATTAATGAGTTGGCTTAAATATATTTGTAATTCTTATAAAATTAGCAAATTTTAGTTTTTGTCTTAAATTTTTTTTATTTTGATCCGAACATTAAGAAAAATTTTGATTTTTATCTTTATCGCTAATCTTCTTTCGTTAAGTGATAACATAGATGACGAATAGTTACGTTATCCTTTCCATATTCAAATAGGGATTAAAACTAAAATATTTGAAAATATTTGAAACAAAATGAAAAAAATTAGGATCTAAAATCCAATTTTTTTGAAATATTTGAATTAAGACTAAAAAACTAATTTCTTAGGGACTAAAATAAAAATGCGCTAATTTTATAAGAGCCAAAACATATTTAAGCCTAATAAGTTTTAAATTCAAGTTTTTGGAATGGAAAATGTTAGTATCAAGAGAATTTTATTTTTTGTAAATATTAATTCAATTTAAATTAGATTAATCTATATTTAATAGATTTTAAATATTGATAAATTAAATTTGAAAAAATAGTGCTATTTCTTTTCTTGATCTTACTTTAATTTTGATTTGGTCGGTGTTTGTTGTTTTTTCTTAACAAACTGTTTCTATATTTATTTGGAAGTTAATTTAGCCTTGATTACTATAAAGTAAATTACAAGAATTTTGTTGAAAATACTTTAAGACTGGCTATGGCTAAGGCTAAATTTATTTCTCAATATAAATTTGTATTGTGTTTTTGGTCTTAATAGAACCACCGGTATTTAAATCCTATTATCAGTAACTTAACTAATCCAACTTGACTCGATGAAAATTTTTAAAAGGGATAGAGATTTTTCAGCGAGGATTTTTCATTTCCAAAGCTTGAATCCAAGACCTCTAATTAAAGAATCAAGACACCTACTATTTTAATTAACTCCACATTAATAAGCCTGTTTGTATTCTTTTGATAAGAATTCCACTTCCCCTCCTCTTACCAAAACATTTGTTCGTTGTTTTAAGTGAACTATATAGCCTTGTGAATATGTGTACACAATTAACAACTATAATATAATATGTCAGTGTTACTTAATTTTGATCTCTGAAGGCTTTTCAAGGAATTAATTGCTCTCATGTTGTATAGATATATTGAAATTTAAATCATAAAATCTTTTTAGTAGATTATTGAGAATGGAAGAAGATAACAAGTAATAACGTTATTATTATTTTGGCTATTTATTTCCATGTAACAAGAGTTAGTGCAGTCAATAGGGAATAAGTTTGTATTGTATAAGGATGCAAGTTCAATTTTTGCTTTCGATATGAGAATTTCATTGATAAATGATCTCAGAAATTTTCTATAAGTATTTTTTAAGTTTGAGGGCGATGCCTTGATCTAAATAGAGTGAATGATGCCGGACTCATCTATACTTTTGTTTATTAAAAAAAAAAAAAAAGTGTTCAACCCCATGCAATTCAAAATTTTGACTCAAGCTTCTCCACTATTTCAAACTCCTACATTAATAATAAAGTCTATCCACATAAAATTTGATTTGTCACCTAAATCACTCCTCGTGATTGAACGTTTATTAATGTTATTGCTGTTATTTATGCTTATGCATGAATGGAACGTTTTGCACCTTCTGCTATATACTTCAAAAGCAAGCTATCAGTTCTGTCGTTCTGCCAGACTGAGAGGAGAGTACTGAGATTCTTTACACCACTACGTGCCCATGTCTGCCTTCCATTATTTCCTCCTTTCCATGGAGATTTTTGAACTCTTTTGCTTTGTTGCCATAATAACATGATAATTGAAAGCAATCATGCAAATACAAATTCCATACAGCCACATATTAGATATTGAGTTGGAGATAACGAGAATTTTAACCCACTCGAAATGGAGATGGAGGGGTTCGAATAATACGTCTGCGATTATAGGTTTAAACTTTATTAACAATACAAAGTTTTGGAAAGTAATTTTCACTTTGAAATTTATGTGTTAGGAGAATGATTTAATTTTGACTGCTTAATGGTGGAGATGTTGCAATATAGAGTTCTACATTATTCAAGAATATAATTAAGATAATCTTCATAACAGTTTGGATGACTCTCTCTTCATAAGTTAATTTTTGAGATTAAGTTAATTTCATTTAATTTTAATATGATATCAAAAACTACCATATGATTGTTATTGGACTACTTGTAGATATTATATGAATAGCAACTTATAAGATTTGTCCAAAAACAAATGCAGAGGATAATAGATAAAAAAGTGGAACGCCACCAAATTGCTTTAGGATTTTGTTAATTAAATAAGAATAAATCTTTTGAGATTTGGAAAAAATCTGCTCTCCATTATTGAGTTTCGAAATTGACACTCACATTTTGTGATCCGACTTTTTTTGATAAAAAAACCAACATGGCAAAAGAGCATGCTGCTTTGGTATTTAATGCAGGAGGTTATGTAGTACTACTACATACTTGCACATACATCGCAATCAGCTGCTTGTGGTCACATGGGCTTTGGTATTTATGATGAAATATATAAAAGCAGCTACAGCTAGCAGACGAAGACGCGAGGGGTCCTACTCCAAGTCACAGATTTCAAATGGGGTCATGATCATTGTCCATTTTTATTTTTATTTTTTAAATTGAGACCATTCTTAATTATATAACATCGTTAATGTTGATAATTTATTCCACAATTAATTTGTGTTCACTGCACAATATGACATATCCTGCAAAAATCATCTCACCTAAAAATTTATATTATCAGATAAAGGTAATTAAATAATTTTATATCTTGATATGCATTTTCACTCAAGAGTCCTTTAAATTTGAATTGTAAACATACATAAACCCACCTATTTTGTGCTAAAATTTAAATTATTTTATTTAAAATAATAAGGGCGTAAGGATCTAATTCTAAACCATTTGATTAGAAGTATCACTATTTAAAACTAACACATAATTCTTGTATATATGCTATGATATTGCAACTATAATTGTGAGAGAAAAAGTGCATGATCCTATTGGGGGCTGGGATGAATTCTCGGTATTTCGTTAGAATCCACATTTGGTTGATTAATTGTTAAAAGTGATGAAAAGAACAGAAAAGATACTGTCTTCAAACTCACGCATACATCATTTATCAATTAAATATTTATAAAGAAGAGGCAAGTTAATACGCTACCATTAATTAAAGCGCTCCATAGGCTGAGAAAAGGGACGAAAATAATTGTAAGGCTGTAGCTTATAGTGATTATATATATATTTTTTTGGATATGAACCTCTAGTACCCAAAATATCTACTAAATTCCGACTAATCTAGTTCAAAATGGTCGACCCACTATCGAGGTAAAGTTATCTCCGCGCTAGTTTATAGTGATTATATTATCTTAACTGACTATTTTTTATGTGAGGATGAGACAATTGAGGAATGAATGAAATCAATTTGCCAAAATATTCGTAGCTGAATTTGTCAGCTAACCATCTCAATTAGTAACTCTTAATGTATATTCACATTAAAAAAAAAATCTTAATGTATATAAGTACCAGAGAGGAGTGGGTTATTTTAATGTACTCAACATTTGCAAAATCCTATCAATCTCTCATTGTTTCTTTGCATGGGATTCCTTTTCAACATTTTAAATCTGTGTGGAGTATTTTAAACCGTTCATACAGCATCGATACTTTTTCAGGTTTTTCGTATAAGAAGAGAAACCAAAAGAAAAAGAACAACAAAGTAAGCGAACGGCCAGATAACAAATATATTATATGGAGAGTCAGAAGCAAACCAACCTGGGTATGTTTGGTCTATAATTTGAAAATATGGTTTGGTTTAACGGATAATTAACTTTTTTCACTTTTGCTCGAGTCAGTTTAATACTAAAAATCATGTTAGAATGTAACTTAACATGATTTTGTCGAAGTTAAATGAGTTAAAACTAAATTTGCACCCTTCAAATCATGATTTTAGCTTTCTCAACACTAAATCAAACACATATCTACAAGATGGGAGGAGGCTGCTCAAAAGCCAATGACGCATATCTTGGAGGTCTGAAATACTTCCATAACGCTAAAGCACTTGCACATACAGTGGCACTAAAATATCGATACAATGAAAGTGGTGCCCTTTCCACTATTCTACACAGTATATAACCTTTTGATACACTGAAGGTGTCATAATTTAAGCAAACCATATCTAATAGGAGATTAAACTAATGTTAATTGTACTAACCCTTTTCTCGCATCAAATATATGGTTAACCTTAGTTTACAATAAAAAATTAGCATGCAATAAAGAAAAGTAAAAGGAATGACTCAAATAGTAAGTAAGCTTTGAATTCAATTGTTGCGGAAATTTTATAATGTAGGAAGATTCAAGCTATTCGAAAAACACATGTGGAAAAGGATAAATCTCCTCAATAGATTATTAGTTTTAGGATTAAGGTTGACTGTCCCATCTCAAGATAAATAGAGCAAAGTTTTCAAGTTTAACAGGCGTTAACGGGAATGTTAACTCAAATACTTCACCTTAATTTGTGGTTACATTGTAATTCTTTTCTAATTTTGATGTACATAATCCTTTTCTAATTTTTCAAGTTAGGAGAAGTTCGTATGTGATTAGACATAAATGGATTTATAATGTCAACACTTTGGACAAAAAAGAAATATATAATTTATTCAACAGTATAGTATATATAACTTGATGTGTGTATTATTAATCATAACTACACTATATATGTTTTCTTTTAAAAGTATCTCGTTATGAATCGTTTTGACAATTACTATATGTAATTGTATCTATCTGAAAACAAAATTATATTTTTTTCAATATTTTAATAAAAGATTTTGCTAACGGCTATCTTAAAGGTACTTGTTATAAGAATATGACAAGAAAAAAAATCACAAAAAGTATATATATATTTTATATTCAATACACTACGTATAAAAACTTTGCTTTTCATGTGATATTTTTATTTTTATAAATCCTTAACAAGTAATAAACTTAGGACATTTGTTATAAAATCCTTGAATATATGTTAATTGGTTAATAAGTTTCTAGTTGAGTTAGTGTCATGTTCTTTTCTTCCTCTAATTAACCGAGTCTAAGCCTCAACAAGAGTGAAAGAAAGTGAAACTAATTCTTGTATAAAGAATCTGTTCAATTGTAGATCTCCATATTCCTTCTCATTTTCTCTTACTTGGCAACTATTCACGTTATAAGAATTAAGATAGTGAAATTCTAGGGAATCGTATTAGATACATATATAAAACAAAATAAAAAGTCTGCTACATGGAAATGGCAACAATCCTATTGAACTGTGGAATGTATTGAATAATTAGAAGTATCTATCAGCAGTCTGTTTCAGTACTTCAACTCTAATATTCTTTCATGCAATTTGCCAACTTGCTTAGATTTCAGCATATATGTTTGTCAATTTGAAAAACATGTGAAATATATAATTTCTTACTTGGGAATAAAAAAGTTTATTAGAAAGTTTTGTTGCGTAAAAGAAGTTGATTTTTCACTTTCTCATTCTTGTAACTATTGATCCAAACAGCCTGTAAATAAGTTCAACTAAATTCATCCTCATCACTATAAAAAGAGGTAAAAAAACGCTTCATATTATAATGCATAAACATAAAAAGATTGCTATAATAACAAAACAAAGTTTCTTGCAAATAAAAGTGTAGTTGTTTTCAATTATGGTTTGCATATTCTAAACTTCAGTTGAGATTTGTGATGCAAGTAAAAACTAAATTATCCATCCACATATAATATGCTTGATAAAATTATGACCACATTGTGTTTGAGCATAATTTTAAGTGACAAAATAATTTAAATAAAATAAAAAATATTTTTAATTTCATTGAATCATATCATGATTTATAAATTATTGTCGAAACATGTGTCAGTAGAAGATAATTAAGCTATAATAATTGAATTTCAATCTAAAATAGAAGGATCGATCATGGTTGATATGTTGTAGTGATCATTACCGAAAGTCAAAAGGTATAGCATCCAAGGCAATATACACGCGTCAGCAATGCAAACTGGCTGTCTTCCATTCATCCACAAACTTTTCGCCACATGACAAGCTTTCATAATTAGCAGCCCTAATTAAACACATTTATATTCTACAGTAATATATATTATAGTTTTTTTTTTTTTTTCTCTTTCCATTCTTCTGCCTTTAGGGCTTATACCCTTTTGCTGCCTCATTCAGTCCTTCAGCTCCGCTCCCAAGCACTCCAACCCCACCCCTCTCTGTATCTGAACAAAGACACAGAACGAAGCAGCATTGTTCTTCAAACAGCCAGACTAGACAGATAACAGACTCTTAACACAAAACTACATTAATAGCATGTCTGTTTTTTCTGCTTGAAATTCTCAAACCATGATTTGAAAAAAAAAAAAAAACAAAAGGCTTTTCTTCAAATTGTAATTTGAGAATTTCAAACAAAAAACTAAACATATTAATACTAAAAAGATTATAGCATAATCAGAAATTTAAGAGCTCATTGGTAGACGTATATTACAATAAAATTAAATTCTCTCAGTTTTAATCAAAATATGCTTGCTTATTTATTTATTTATTTATTTATCTAACTTTATTGTCAACACTATATTCAATCAAAAGTTTTTTTTTGCAACACTGATATACTAATATCTTGGTGGCCCATTCGATTAGCATGTATTGTTATAATTTGGGTTTAATTATCAAATTTTTTTTGTTAGTGAATAATGTATAAATATTTCAGTAAGTATTCAATGAATCCAAAAATATATCCTAATCCTATATTAGAGTGAGTTTTCTTCTTGCATCAAACTTTAAATATTTTAAACAAAGATACACATAAAGAAACAAAGAGAGAGAGAGAGAGAGAGAGTGTGTCTCTTCCTCTCTCTTATTAGTCTCATATTCATTCATACACATATATTCACACACCACAGCATAAGCATATACACACTTGGTCACAGGCATGGGACCATTGTCCTGAGCTTAAAAACTGAGATTTTTCGTGGACGACACGATCCGAACCTGCCGCTTCCTCCTCTCTCCCCATCTCCACCTTCTTCACTCTCTCTCTCTCATTCACTCACCATCTTCTTATTTCTTGTTTGGTTCCTCTCTTTTATATACTATATACTTTATACCCTACAGTCTCATGGAAATGGAAGATCATCATCATCAACATCAACATCATCATCATCAACATCATCAGCAGCAGCATCACTATGGTTTAACCGATCTCAGACAACTAATGAATGGTCCAAGGTCGACCCATTTCCCTTCTATGCAACCACAACCCACGGCTGAGCTTTTTCCCGGCCACCGGAATCTGCCACCACCGTTGGCCACCACCACCTCTAACCAACACTACGAGATGATGATGTTTGGTTGTGACATGATGCCACATGGCCTCCATGAGTTTGCATCCACAGATTCTGCTGCTGGTTGTAGCATAGCTACCACTAGTGTTTCAACTCCTCCACTTAGTGGCTTAGAGGCTGAGGCTGCAGGGTGCATCGGTGGGGATGCATCCACTGGAAGATGGCCCAGGCAGGAGACTCTTACCCTTCTCGATGTCAGATCTCGGCTTGACCCTAAATTCAAAGAGGCTAATCAGAAAGGACCCTTGTGGGAAGAAGTCTCTAGGTACAATTTTTCTTTTTATTTTTTTTTCTATGATTTTAATCTTAGTATTTCTTCTTCTTCTTCTTGTTATTCTTGTTCCAATAGTAACTGATTTTTTCAATAAATATGTAACTCCTTCACAATTTACAATTGTAAGATCACAACACTGATCTTTTGGTGTTGATTAGGTTGATGCGATTTTTGGAAAATTTAGCATTATGCAATTTTGTGTGTCAAGCTTTTCTTTTGCTAGCTGGAATATGACCATACACTATAGCTATTTGTCTGCTCAATTTCCGATTATTGATTGTGTACTTAAAAGCACCTGAGTTCACATTACCAATTGTCTAGTTCGGTTCTACCATGGACTGCCCACTATTTTCCATTTTGAAAATTTGTGCCCCTCCTTTATGTGCAAGTTTTTCCCTTTTGTTTCTTAATTTGTTTCCTTTATATATTTTAAAAATTCATTGACCATTTCGATGCCTTTGCACCCGTACTCTTCTATAAGTCTATCGTATGAAATGGCATCAACCAAGAGGCTCTTCCTTCGAAGACTCATTTCTATGGCAATTAGAGTTGTCATCTACATTATTCATGTTTGCTATAACTAGGTAGCAAGAACACAAGACGTCACTGCATGGCATTCCATAGAATTATTAATTACCAAAGCTCATCGTCACATGGGCCTTCTTTGGGGACTTCATTCATGTACAACTCTAACTAGGGTTCTAACACTATGTCCTACGAGAGTCCTATTATTATTTGAACATATTTACATCAAATGAGACGCTTACTGTCGAAGTAAACATAGAGTTCAATGGTATGAAACCAATTCCATTATTTAAATACAATGATTTAGATATTAAAATCAATATATAATAATTACAATTTAAATAAGTATGAATATTAGTTATGTAAATATATTGAATCGACATTTTTTTAGTAATTGAGTTTAGTTAACATCAAGTTTCACACCTGTATAACTAAAATACATATTTATTGAGAATTACTATAACTTTCTCCCTAAACTCTTCATAGTGTAATAATTTAGTCCCGAAAAATTTACATACATGTTAGTCCCTGATTTTACTAATATTATAAAATGTTAATATCCCTGTTAATTTTATCCCTGTTAATTTTATCCATTAATAAAGATGATGATATAGACTGTTAATTGGTGATGCTATTATATGATGATATTTAACTCCCCATAACACATCTAAATACATCGTTTTCTACCAATCTAAAACTAGAAATATGTATTAATTTGAACATTATCAAGAGATGTGTATACTTATTATGACAGTGTATTCAGGTGTGTTATGGATAGTACATCTAGATTATTATATAACAGCTCAATGACTGATTAACAGTCTATATCATCATCTCTGTTATTTTTTAAAGGACACAATTAACAGAAGTTCTAACTTATTATAATGTTGGTAAAATTAGGGACTGACTTGTATGTAAATTTTTTTTTTTAGGGACTAAATTATTACAATACAAAAAATTCAGGGACTAACTTGTAGTTTTTCTCCATATATATTTGTACATCAATTACCATATATCAATCTAAATGTTAAGAGCTATGCAAAAAAAAAAAAAAAGAAACATTTCTCAAGTAAAACCTTATTAAAATATTTTATGTTAAAAAAGCCTTTGATTGTCTTAAAGATGTCTAGTTTGATGTTGTGGTTTTATGTTAAAACCAAAAAACCATTTCTCCTCATACAATGAGGTCATCATCAGTTCATAGGCTTTTGTTGCTTGATTTCTTCCATACTCATTTCCTTTTTGCTTGTGTTGATGATTGAATTAGGATCATGTCTGAAGAACATGGATACCAAAGGAGTGGGAAAAAGTGCAGGGAGAAGTTTGAGAACCTCTACAAATATTACAAGAAGACAAAGGAAGGAAAAGCAGGAAGACAAGATGGGAAGCATTACAGGTTCTTTCGTCAGCTTGAAGCCTTATATGGAGAAAACAGCAACACATCTTCAGCCCCAGATACCAATTTTGGTAGCAACATTCGTTTCCACACAAGTAGCCATATCCCTTTCCAAACAAACCAAGAAAAGTTTCATCATTCTCGCAATAAGCATTGTGAAAGCATCAGCTTCACTAACTCCACTGATTTTGACACATCATCATCTGATGATGGCAATGATCATAATAGCATTGAGGGGATAATGGAGAATGATGAATCCATGGAGAAGAGGAGGAAGAGGAAGAGTGCAAGGAGGAGCTGGAAGGCGAAGATCAAGGACTTCATTGACTCACAGATGAGGAAGCTTGTGGAGAAGCAAGAGGAATGGTTGGACAAGCTAGTGAAGACACTGGAACAGAAGGAGAAGGAGAGGGTGTTAAGAGAGGAAGAGTGGAGGAAACAAGAGGCAACGAGGTTGGAGAGGGAGCACAAGTTTTGGGCCAAAGAGAGGGCATGGATTGAAGCAAGGGATGCTGCTCTAATGGATGCTTTGCAAAAGTTAACAGGAAGGGAAATCAAGGCTGAAGAAGCTCCTCATGAGGATGTGATGAAGGGAGATGAAATCCAAAACCAAAACAAGAATAAAGATGGAAGTGAAATACTAAATAGCAATGTTATTAGAGGTGCTGATTGGTGGCCAGAATCTGAGATCACAAGGCTTCAACAGTTGAGGGATGAGGTGGTGGAGACTAGGTTTCCACAAAGTGGGTGTTCAGAAGAGGTTACTTGGGAGGAAGTGGCAACCAAAATGGCTTGTTTTGGATATGAAAGAACTGCTTTGATGTGCAAAGAGAAATGGGAAAGTATAAGCAATAACTACTATCCAAGGGATGCCAAGGAAGGAAACAAGAAGCGTAAGGAAAACTCAAGAAGTTTCTTTTTACTTTGAGAACAATGGTCATGTTATTTCCCTATACTAGATCCAAGGGAGTATACCTATGGTGATATCAATGATCAAAGGCATAGAAACAAGTGATGGTTTTCTCTTCACTTAATTACAAATTCCAATGTTGGAAATGTTGATGATAGCTGCTTTAATTTCCCTTCTTGATGAGTGATGAGGAAGGGAATTTGTGGGAGAACTACGGCTTAAGGCTCAATAAAGCGAGCTAAAACCACTGAATGAAATAAAGATGGTTGACTGATCATAAGAAGCACAGAAATTTGACAGCCTTTATCTGAGATGGTCTCACATTATGTAAGAAAGGTCTAACTGAGGGTTTATGTACAGTGATTGATGATGATTAGGTGGTCAACCTTAGTGTATCTATGGATATTTAGGAGAAGAATAATGGGTTCAAGTCACATTCAATGAGGGAGACGAAATGGCAAAGTTCACTTGAGTGTTGGAATATGACACCAATGCAGGTCTGTTTTTCATTTTTTCTTTTTTTTTTAATCATAAAAAAAGCATGAAAATGGAATTACAATTGAATTACTCTGTATGTTTATCAGTCGGTCACTGTTTTTGTCCTTCCTCCCTCATGCTTCTTTTTGTGTAATTTGGATAAAAACGTGCAGGTTTGGTGTTTGTGTACTGAAGTCGTGTAATTAAGGTTGCAATTTGCCAATTTCCTTTGCTCTTTTGCAAATATTTTTATGATCAAAGACATTGATGTGTTCATTAGGTATTGTTTAAGCAACAAATTCAGGCCTTACTTTGCATGAAAGAGCTTTTGAACTAAAAGGAGAAGTATGTCTTGTGCCACATTTTGTAGATAATTATTGCTTCTTATTAGGGAACGAGTAAATCTTCTCATGTGAATTTTTTTCTTCACTTCTTTGTTTGTTTAACTTTACTTTGAAAATCAACAAGAATAAAAACAACAATTTATACGTACCCATTTAGGTGCATAGATATCTATAGATTACAGTTTAAATAAATATAAATTTCAGTTATTTAAGTGCCTTAACTAATAATATAAATTTATTATTAATTAATATCACATTCAATACTTACATAATTAAAATTTATATTTATTTAAAGTGTAATCCACATATGTTGATTAGTATCTGTACACTATGTCTAGAAAACATTTCTCTTTGGCTATATATATTATAAAAAATAATCAATAAATTTTAGGCTGTCATTTTGCGAGGAATTAATATAAAGATGAATGTAATTCCACCCTTGAAAGAATAAGTAAAGCTGAATGAATTTAAAATATGTGTTCAATATTCTAGATACTCAATCGGTCTTTAATCTAATTGCATGGCTACAACAATATTAACTATACATCATACAGCAAAATAACATTGACAGAGTTTGATGTATTGGTTTACCATTGGAATGAACCTAGCTGAGGTCTACCAAATTCATAACCCTACTACACCCTTATAGTTACTTACTATTGAAGCAGCGAAGCTAGATTCGAATAGAAGTTTTATAGGACAAGGTAAACAGTTATCTCGTGTTGACGAAAGTTTTTAAGGAAGACTAGTGTAGTATGTTAGCAATTTGGTACAACTGCAAACAGATGATATGTACAATAGGTAGATAATCTTCCATCTTCCTTCAGCATCGTGTACTGCACTTGATAGCTCTCTAAATCACTGTTAGCAGTGTTGTGCACGAGGATCAATAAATATCAAACAGCAATGCATTGCAACATATATGTACCCAAAATAGCGATACATTGCAGCATTGGAATTCTCCAGCGACACACTGGACAGTTACACATGTGATTTGGTCCTTTACTGGCTAGTTGACTGTGATTTAAACCAACGCGGCACAAGCAAATTTGTTCACCATCGTCCACTTTTACCCTCTTTTGTGGCGCATATATATATATATATATATATATATATATATGATTAAATTATATCGGTGTAATGTATGCTATATTTTACAAGACTCACTCTTAGATTAAAAGTTTATATCTGCTTGATCACATTTATAAATTTTCATATCAATATAAAATTATTTACTTTTTGTATATTTCAAAATAGAAATAATATATATGTTTAAAATATACATACATAAAGACTACTTGATTACATTTTTAATAAGAATTTAATTTAAATACACTGACAGTGTAAAATAGTTTTACACTGTCAACCAATAGAAATGGTGGAAAGTGCCAACTCATCAAAATAACTATCCATTATAATAAGGGACCCACCATGAATTCTCACTTTCCTCTATTTCTATTGGTTGACAGTGTAAAACTATTTTACACTGTCAGTGCATACCAATTAAACTCTTTTAATAATGTTCAATTTTTGTAAAATTTAATACAAATAATCTTCATAATATGTAATTGTAATTCGATAGTTAGATTGGTAAAACTTATATTTAATAGACAGTTATTAAATAGTATAACTATTTAAAGTTATATAGGGTTATTATCAATGATGAAAGCATGATAGATTAATTGATATATAGTTCATTAAGCTTTACCTACATACTTGAATTTTAGGAGGACTCTGCAGCCCATTTATGTAGTAAAAGAAAATAGATAATAAATTTGGGAGAGGGGGGGGGGTGTCATTATACGAGTACATACATAGCTGTAACAGGATCCGAAGATAAATTTTGCGTTATAGTATAATAATACACGTTTTTACAAATTCTTCTTTATATAAGTATGTGGTATTAGTGATTAATAACATGTGCCCTATATCTTGACACGCTAACGAGCTTTTGACCTCTTATATCCTGCATATATGCCACAAATATATGAATACACCGTTAATCCATTACAAAGTCGTGTTTAATTTTTTCTTAAAAAATTTTTGTCTGACAGGGAGAGATGTATAGCACTATCAGCAAATTAAAGGGCCCCTTTTTTTTTTTTACCCTGCAGTCTAATCTTTTCTTGCATTATAAGGCTGGCGTCGTACTGTTGGCACCACTAGTAGCTACTTCAATTCCAGCACCACACACATACAAAATACACACATGCATGACATATATCTACATATCTTGATGCATCTGGACAGGCAGTGTCCGTACCTGAGAAAGAGTAAAGAAGCTTCCTGCAAAAAGTGAACCAAAGCCACTTGGGTTGGAGACATATTTGCAGTCATTATCATCACACACAGCCTCTCATTTCTTCCTCAGCTTTTCCGCTTCTCCAAAGTCCAACCGGACCTTCCTTGCTTGTCTCAAAACTTTTACAAGAAGAGAAATATTTGATGGACTTATTGTATACGAGTGTGTCGATTTATACCTCATCTACTATTAGATGAGGTGTAAATCCCATCAATTAGGCAGTCAAAAGAAATCAAATTGCATTTACAACAATGAATATTAGAGTCCTATATCACTTAAAGATATAACATAAATAATTTTTATAACACTTTGACAACTCTCCTTTCATGAGCTAATTTTTGAGGTTGAGTTACGCTCATTTAATTTTAAAATAATATCAGAGCGTATTCTGTGATTGTTATTGGGTCACTAGCAGATATCTAATACTGTAAACTTCACGTTTCAGATGTCCAATCCCGGGTATGAAGGGGTGTATTAGAATCTTATATCTTTTAAGGATATAGTATAAATAGTTTTTATAAGCATTTAGACAATCCTTTTTATGAATTAGCTTTGGAGATTGATTTAAATCTACTCTATCCTAATAATAGAATGTTGAGACCAAAGTAAAAGTACAAATTTTGTACAGAAAATTCATAGGGATCCTCGTAGCAAGAAAAGTTTATTATTTAATATTCAATATTTCAATTTTGACATTAAAAATGTAATTAAGGTGAGAAATAAAAATATCAACAAGACTAGGATGTTAATTGAATAGTATTGAGAAAGAACTTTTTCTCACTTATAACCTAAAAATTTCCCCTTCAATACAGGCAATGCATAGCATATACAACAGAAGTTCTTCTATATTCTTGCTGGAAAAAAAAACGCTTCACCCTTGGATTTGTATAAGCATCTCAATTGGAGCTACATTTCTGATGGTCAAAATTTTCTTGGCAGAAGATTTTTTTCCCCCTGTCAGAGCATATATATATAACCTATTAATAAGCTGCAGCTGAGCCATGTCAACCAACACAAAAAAAAAAAAAAAAAAGTACTGTACCCCCATAATCCAGATATGTAAAAATCTGGCCCTGCATTCCTGCAACTTGCTTTGTACGTTTTTTTGGCGCTAAAAAGGCAACCATTATCCATCACAATTCACACCCAAAAATAAAAATCTGCAATCAGGCTCCGAGGGGCAGGGGTAGGGAAACTGTGAGAGGGACGTTTCCTTGTGTTGGGATATAGTGTCGGTAAAGGTTATTAATTAACCTGTTGCAGAGTTGGCAACCGAAGCAGAGCCCAAAAAACTGCCAGCTTTTATTTATTTATTTATATTTTTTTTGGTCATTACCAACCTTTTTTTGGGTCATAGGAAAAACTAACAACTTTCAAGAGTTTAATCTGGCTTTGTTCTGGGCCGATACAAAACCTGGTGGATCTCTTTGGCGTGATTAAAAAAAAACCATCCTTCATCCAACAAGCAAAGTCAAAATGAAAACTATGTTGTGATTCTCTGAATATTATAGGACAAAAAAACTAGACAATAATAATTTAATTGTTAGAAATTTTGTTGTACCGATTTGATATTGTTTCTTAGCTTTGAATTAATATATGGTTTTCATTTTTTCAAATTATCCAATCACTTTTCTTGAATCTTGACAAAATTTGGTGACAATTCTAGCAAATATATTTAACAATGTGGTATCACTCATATTCTTCTAGTGCCACTTGAAGACCATGCTTTTTATGGAACATATGGCTTCCAATATTTCAGTCCAATATTTCCAAATTTTTTCTTCTTTCGGTCGGGGAGGGGGACAGGAGGGTTTAAGTATCAAACCCGATACAACTCATCGAGGCTCTACATATTTTAACCACTGAGCCTCGAGCCTCAGCTGCTCAACATTTCCAATTTTGGAACCCCAATTTAAAAAGCTTTCCTTTGGGTTTGGCTAAAGCCCAATTGTCTGCGGATTTGGAATTCTAATTAGTACTATGTATTTGTTCTTCTTCAAAAGTATAATTTGATGTGTCGAGACTTTGGTTTAATGGGGGATCTATCTATTTCTCCCTAGCTGCACTTAGGTTTAATATTAGATAAAACGAAATTTGTAGTCTATGAACCCTCCCCACTCCTTGTGAAGATGCATATGTGTTGACAAAAAAAAAGTATAATTTGATTTTTTATTTATATCAAAATAATCCTTCAATTAAAATTTATGTTATCAACTTATCAGAAAAAAAGTATGTTGGCAAGTAATGCCTTCAGAAGAATAAAATTAATAACATTAGTTATTATTAAATGATTAATTTTATGCAATATATATGTCTAGTACATCTTTTTTTTTTTGGGGGTGGTGTCTAGTACATTTTTTTTTTTTCGAAAAAGGTGTCTAGTGCATCTTTGAAATTCATTGGCAGCTATAATATTCCCACAAGTATAATGTTGCTACATTTCCACAAATAACAATTTTAATTGTTTTCAAAATTAGCGGCTGAGTTTTGCCGGAGAAATTGTTTTCATCCAGTTGAAAATTGTAGGGGTAGGCGGCTAAACTTTCCTCGGATCTTTGGCTCTTTTATTTGACCTTTGGTAACTATAATGTTCGCAGAATAATCTTTGGAACAATTTTGTTTAAACAAATAAGCAAACAAATTCTAATCATATATGGACTTATAAAAATCATTTCACAGATAATAAAAAAAATTTCTTCACTATGAATACCATGTATATTTGGGAAAGACACCGCATACCAGAGATTCTACAACACATTTGCCTTTCCTTTTGTTCTTTTTTTTTGGTTGTTTTGGGGGGGGGGGGTTATAAATCTTTGTATTTATCCGGAGATTTCAATAAAAGGAGATGGAATAATGGATTTTCTTTTGAGCTGATGATAGTATTATACACAATGGATTTCCACTGCACGCTGATTTTGAAATTTTGGAAATAAAAAATCGACAATACAAACGTGAAAAAATATATACAGAATACCTCATAATATGATGTGTCATTAGAACATCAGCAGCAAGGAGTTGAAGTTCATAGATGATCAAATTAAAATTATGATCAAAGATGGGGTACATATTTTAATCCAGAAATGACTTCCATGTCTAGGTTGAGAAAGGAATAAAAATTGAGCAGCATTTCCCATATTTGAAAAAACCAAATCACTCCAATGCCAATTCTTCATTTTGTTTGGAAGTTCCAAATATAACATCTTCCTCTGTCAACGTGGCTATAAACCCATAATGACATACTTAGGGATGAATATATACCATATCATAGCACAAACTGCTTTGCATAGACGTCAAACATCTCCGAAGAGGATAGTTGTGCCTCCTGCCAATCCAATTCCAAATCATTTGTAGCATCAACTTCATACTTTAACAGAAGCTTTCCAATATAAAACTTATGAAATATATATATATATATATATATATATATATATATATATAAAGAGAGAGAGACAGAGCAATGCTACTCACACCCAAAATAATATAACGATAATTTTTTACAGAAATTATGGTGATTGTTGAATGAAATGAAAATAAAATAATAGGATTTACTTATTCATTCAAGGATTAATAATTATTTTCATATTATTCTGATAATTAAATTCTAACAAAATTTTTTATTCTTTAATAATGTTAGTATATCCATGTGTGTGAGAGGGAGAAAAAAAGAGAAAGGAAGTAATACCTGTCTGATGTTTAGGCCAAGAAATCTATTTAGCAGTGAAGAAATTGGGCCATTTAGACCAACTATGCCTGTTTTGGTGCCACGAATGGTTGAACGCATTGCATTGAGCAAGTGGCCATAAGTCAATCGAGGTTCATTTTCCACAGTTTGGATGAAACTATAAGTCAAGGCACCAGTAACTTCTCTGCCACTTAAGGCCTATGCAAACCAACCCACATAAATTCATGAAACTTTATATCCAAACATTATGTAAAAAGTCATATGAGCATCATAGAGAGGGGAAAAACTTCACTAACAGAGGTATCTACAGAGACTTGACCATCATCACAAGCTGAAATACAAATTGCTAGACCCCCGCTTGTACCTTTATAAACTGTTGGACGTCTATGATCCACCCATGTGTAATATCCTTCCCTATTAGACCAAAATAAATAGACTTGGTTTACCAAAAGTGTTATGTAGGCATAAGAGGTGTTCAGAAGACAATTAGCATTGATAAATTAACCTGTTCATCTTGCACACAAATGGTAAATCAAGAACAGTCCCACTATGGCATGCATCCATGATGGCATGAAGTTTAGCACCATGTGGTAGTGGCCTAACAATTGTAGCATTAATCTCATCATCAAGTATCTTCCCTTGGTGCTCGTAATCAAGAGGGCATATTGCTTCATCATACCCATCAATCTCATCCATATTAAGGTCCACTTCTTGTGTGCCATGTCCTGAGAAATGGAACACTAATGAGTCGCCTGACTGGCAACCCTCGATCAACCACCTTAAGGCCATTTGAATGTTGTATTTTGTCGGGATTCTTAGTGGATTTTTCTCCTCCTTATCATCTGCAAGCAAGTTTTGAGTGTTAAAAACTAAGATCCTAGATAATCTATATTCGTTTGAGACAATATTTATCTCTAAGCTAAATTTAATGAGGTTTGTTATTTGTATATACCTATTACACATCAACTATGAATAGTATGCAAGATACATGTTAAAAAATACCCACAATTTATCTCTTCAATTTTTTTAATATTGTAATTATTTTTCATCCACCGCATAGGGTGTCCAAAATGATGTTTAAAAATGATGTGAAAAAATCATTTCCCAAACTTAATAATACTTGCTTGCTAATTTCATTTCAAACTTGTAAGAGTGATGTACTTGTAAGCCATTATTTATTTGCTAAATGCTAATATCATGTTTATGAGAGTATGAGAAAGGTGTTAGTACCTGTGAGCATGAGAATAGAGTCACTAGGAAAACCAAACTTGTTGATAAGAAAGTATTTAATGCACTTCACATCAGTCACAGAGCCCTTAAGACTATAACTCCGCCCATGGTAGCAAATTCCACATAGCACTGCCCTCTTTGAACCATGTGCAGGCGGAGGCATCATGGGGTATGATGGCCTTAGTGAATGAGGCTGTGAATAATAACCAAGATGAGTTGTACCATAATTTGGATTGCTGTTATTTGAACTTGACATTATAGTATTTATGAAGGCTCTAAATCGACCTGCAGCATGAGAAATAGAAGTGTATGCATGACTCAGTGGACCTGCGGGTCTAACATGGGTGATGCCATGGCACACTGCACACTTGAAGGCATGGACCTCTTGTGGAACCACTAGTAGTCTTCCACAGTGACTACATCTTTCTTCTCTACTTGCCATTGTTTCCCTTTCTGTTTTGAAGCTATGAAGAGTGGAAAGAGTTAAGGCCTATGAAGGAATAATAGCTTTTAAAATTATAATTGCACAAGAAACAATAGATGACTTCTTACCACAAGTGTCTATGAAATTCAGCTTACTCTATTTAGATAGGGGACAATTCACAGAATAGGATTCCAATCACTTTTTTTAGTGGAGAGCGAATCTGTTGACTCACTTGTTTATCTATGGATGGACATTATTGTTCTCAAAAAGTCAAGAATAAGGAATCCATGAATTATAGCTTTCTAACATGCAAAATGTGCTTTTATATTATAGTAGCTGAAATTGGGGCCTAAACTTTTTCAGAATCATTTGCTATTCAAGATTCGATAAAGACATAAGGCATAGTAGAATGGAAAAGCATAAGATAGATAATTCAATCTATGTAAATAAATAGAGAGTACAGTAGAAAAAATTGAAAAAATGTGTTTTCAAAATTTATGCAGGCACCAAAATGTGCTTTCAGATACAAACTGCAAATATACAAGACATGACAAAATACTTTTCATTACAAGGAAAAACTAAAATGGGGACAAAACCGAAAAGGAAACCGATCAATTAAAGGGGGGAAAAATAAAAGCTGACCAAGCTAATGCAGCTATTATTCTTAAGCTACCATGGAACCCCCCACGACCAATTATGGGAGGCAATGAGTATAAACCTACAAAATTGCACCATAGCCTTGATGCCAATAGTCAAAACAACTCCAGAACAAGTACAATCACAAGAAGCTCAATTCTCTTAGTATTTGTAGTCCTTGACATGGAGAGACTCCGAGGCGCCCTCACCAAGGTTAGCATCACCTTGGTAAGTTCCCAAGGTTGCTTGAGAGTTTGCCTTGCACCTAGTGAGCAATGCAGCCTGTGCCTTTGCAATGTTCTCCTGCTTCCCAGCCCATGCCTTAATAGTACTCTGCTGAAGTGCCCTTCCATAAGAGAATGTGAGTGTCCAAGGCTTCTTTCCCTTGAGCTTGTTCATTGCATTGAGGTTAACTGTTGCCTCCTCCTCGCTTTGTCCACCAGACAAGAACACAATTGCAGGAACAGCAGCAGGAACAGTCCTCAACAAGGCTCTAACAGTGCACTCAGCTATCACTTCTGGAGCAACCTTTGCAGAATCTGATCCTGGGGTAACCATGTTAGGCTTCAAAAGGGTACCTTCAAGAAGCACATGATGATCATTTAGAGCCTTGTAACATGCAGCAAGAACACGCTCAGTCACATCAGCACACTTGTTAATGTCATGTGGTCCATCCACTAGAATCTCTGGCTCAACAATAGGAACTAGGCCATTCTCTTGGCATATGGCGGCATAACGAGCCAAACCATATGCATTTTCATGGATTGCCAATGGAGAAGGCTCATTCGGTCCAATCTTGAGCACTGCACGCCATTTAGCAAACCTTGCACCAGCCTCATAGTACTTCTTGCAGCGCTGACCAAGGTCATCCAAACCTTGAGTGGTGGTTTCACCATTTGTTCCGGGAAGTTCAATAGTGCCCTTGTCCACCTTTATACCGGGAAGAACCTTGCCTTCCTTCAACACCTCCACAAAAGGTTTTCCTGCACAAAATAAAATCAACAAGTTCAGGATTCTACTATAGTGAAAAAACATAGCAGGGTCATGACACAAACTGAAAAAATTGCCGAAACTAGTCAGGAAAACTCCGAATTTTCAATAGAATAATGTTTCTTTATTTTTTTTGCACATAAGTTTTATGTACACCAATTTTGACATGCCGAGAACCATGTATCTATAATTGGTGATTTCAATTACATTATTCGGTAATCAGCATATAGAGAATCAAGTGTTAATAATTGAAAATTTTAGCGATCCATGAATTAGATAAAAACTTGCACTTTCATTATTAGTAGCATGACTAAAGTCCTCAATTATAAATACAAGATTTTTTAGTCTTTACAGTACATAAGTACATATTAAAAGTGTCAACAAGATGCTTATTTCTGATTCATTAACATTTAGCATCAATACCTGCAGCAGTCTTTTGGTATAGAGTTTCCTCAAACAAGATCACACCACTGAGGCACTCTAGGCAACCAGGGGCAGTGAATAGGAGCTCACGAAGCGCACGCCTGTTTGTCTCAACATTCTCAACATTGATGCTGGCGAGACGCTTGCCAATTGTACCAGTTGATTCATCAGCTGCTAGGATACCCTTCCCTGGGGTCCCAATGTATGCAGCATTGGCAATGAGCTCATCTGCAATTCATGTCAAATTCATCAGAAAACATTAACAAGTTGAACAGACAATTATAATTATAATTTTGAATCCTTCAATATTAGCACACTAGAATAATATATGTCATAATCTCAATTCAACTAAACAAAACATAGCGCTCATCTTCCTCAAACTAAGAAAATTACCAACTTGGTTTAACGGTTAAGCTAATTTCTCACTCTTAAATTCATTCAAAATTATTGACTCGAAAAAATTTTCAACTCTCACATTTCTGCGTCTTTTGAATAGTTTTATGCCACATGATTACTCAACAGCCCAGAAATGAGATGAGTCGCCAATCATAACGCTTCTTGTAGCCCAAACAAGATCAAAATCTTGCTTAAAATACAGAGAGTTTATTCTTTGTATGTTTGGTACATATAAAGTTGATCTTGTTCATTCTCACACACACACACACACACACATACATATATATATATATAGATGGCATGAAAAAAACAAGACTAGTATTGAATGATATTAAATCGACATGCTTTTGGGTGTGAACACAACACAAATAGTTCTCCAATCAAAACACACAACAAACTTTGTATTAAAAATTTCTTAAACTAAGATCTGGGCCATATCTATGCACTTTTAAATCTATCCATCTAGGATCATAAAAGTATAAACAAAGGTGCAACGTATTACAACAGTAGAATCAATTGTTCTATCATAGAAACTAGAAGCCTTAGATGCAGCTAGTGCAACATAATTGATCTATCCACCACAATGCACGTGTAAATAAAAAAAAAACATTTGCTAGGAAAAAAAAATGATCCAGAAAACTATAACGTATTAACGCATCTAAGATAACGTCTAATGAAGAAAGAAGCATTAACAAAACGCAAAGTGAATGAATGGTTCACCTTGGAACTTGCTCTTGAAGGAAGACATGGTGGCTTGTGAGATCACAAAAGAAGGAAGGCTTTTTGTGCTTGAATTTTTGTGTGTGTGTTGTTTCAAAAGCAGATAAGATGAGGGGCAAAGGAGGTGTGTATGTATATATATATTGGTGTTGTTATAAATGAATAAATGGCAAAGTAAAAAACAATAGGCAAAGTCAAAGATAGATCATACATGTGAAAGAAATTAGAAAAGCTAAATTAAAAATAATAAAAAGGGGGAAAAATAGCCACTAGAAGTTAGAAAATGTTGTGGGGGGCGTCTTTGGTTTTGAGGTTTGAAAGTTTGTGAAGTCCGAAAAAGAAGTTGGACCTTTCCATCTGCATGCAACTTATGCTACACCCCACGGTTCATCTTTCAGCCTTCTACCAATCTTTTTCCAATTTTCAATTTGCACTTTTTTTATGCTTTCTATTTGGAACAAAGGAATAAAATTTTTATTCACTTTTTGTTCAAAAAGAAGAATACATCATTCATTAAGAATTAAAGGAAAAAGAAGTTATAAAAGTTGACAAGTCTTATTCTTAACTTCAACATCTTGAAGCCTAATAATTAAGTCCATAAACAACAACGTTAACTTTATGGCATATATAAGATAAAGAAAATGCACACGACCCACCAAAAAAAAACAAAGAGCACTAATTTCACTCATGATGAAACTCTCTCCAGCATGATATTAGAATAACTTCTCTTAAAGTTAGGCAATATTATATACGACATTTTTTGAATTGTAATACTATATACTAATCTTCTGTAAAATTTACATAATATTATATATGACACCTTTATATTTTATAGAATGTAATACCAAATAATTCTATAAATATGACTCTGAATATTTCTATAAACAGGTGTCATATCGTGTGTAATATTATTTAATTTCAAAAAAACTTAATATAATTTACTTTTATTTAGAATAATGTTGTGTGGTACTAAATGAGATTTCAGGAATGAAACAAAGAAACAGTTTTCTCTAAATTTTACTTCTATTTTTTTTCCCCTGCTCATGATTTCTGGCATTCTTTCATTTTGATTGGACATTTTACTTTCATACTTCCTTTTGTTGCTTTTTCTTCATACTAGTTAGCAGCCTTTGTAACCTTATGTTTGGACTCTTTCATTATATAACAAAAAGCACTAAGTTCCTCATCAGTTTATAAAATTTATGCCGCAACCTCTTTTGAATTAGAATGTTACAACTCTATGTGCACCAGCCATTGTCTTCTAAGGAATTCAAGGGGTTGTTTAATGTCCGCCCAAACTAGCCATCATGACACTTTGATTAAGATAATAGGCTCAGCTTGATCCATCCCATAGAAAAGTGAAAAGGCCAACACAATCAATCAAATTGGTCTCTGTCTACTTATTGATCTTTCAATCTTAGAAAAATACACCCGCCATTCCCCGGTGCCATTGACCTTTCTGATATACCATGCGCATGGACCCCATTATACTTAACTAAAAATTCTAGATTAGTTTAGACCAAAGAAAAAGAAAAAGAAATTCTAGATTAGTCACAATTTATCACCTCCTTTTTCAAGTAATTAATTACATATGTTAAATAATAATTTAAGTATATGATAGAGATTGAATGAATCTATCAATGTGTGGTCTTGGATTATAAATAATAATCTTTCTTTAGAGTTTGGTTACTTTGGTAACTTGATCGATTCATTTATCTCCAATTATTTTTTAGTAATAATATTCAAACAAAATAAATAAAAATTAATTTTGATATATTGTTAGTGTTAATATTTTATATTATTAATTAATCAGATATCATTATATATATGAATTTTAAAGCAATTATTACAAAATTTAAATACTCCTGATGATATGACAATTCATAGTTGAATGATTGTATAAATCTTCTACAATGGCGATGTATCAAAATTAAATATAAATAAATATAAAAAATTATATTAATAAGATCAAGTTAGTAAAATTTAATTTAAATTCAAACTAATTTATTTTGTTAAAAAGGAAAAATACATACAAATATCGTGAAGTTTTGGCTGTTGGGCTGGTCATTTCCTCATGGATTTGACCATTGGAACTTGTTCGGCGAGAATGAAGTTGAGTTGGCTTCATGATGCGATGAGCTATTAATAAGGCCCATTTAGACTTGGTTTGGATGTTTCTGAGCTGGTCCATTGCAATGGATTTATATTTGAATGTAGAATCATAAACGATTCAAATTGATAGACAATTGATAAAGCTAGACCATGAACTCATCACCAAAAAAAAAAAAAAAAAAAATGAACAAAGAAAGACTATGGACTAATCATTTTTTTGGTTCAAATGTTTTCCTATTCAACTGTGGTTCAATCACAAATTTAACCTATTGAACTCATTAAACTATAAACATGAGATTTTTGCGGCTTTAATTTTCAACTCAATTTTTAAAATATTGGTCAAGATTGATCTTTTTGTAGCAATGGCTCAGGTTGACTTGGAGGTTAGTAGTGTTGCTGTATGGTATTGGTGGGCTGTATATTAGCGACTAAAGTTCGAACTCTTGCGGCCTTCGATCGTAGTCAGCATCATACAAAATTATTTATTTAGCTGAGCTTCGCAGGGAAATTATTAATACCATAGCTGTTGATGTTGAGTTCAATTGTCTATGATTGGACTCAACAAGTTGTTTATAATATATGTTTGACATTATTTTTAAAACTACATAGTCTGATCAGATGTTGCAGTGTATGAAATTGCCTTCTAGCATGCTAGCTATTAGAATTAACGAATGATATTTGATCCAATCAAACTCATATTTCTTTGGCTGTCTATTAAATGATAATTAACGATGTCCAGCAAATTAGAACTTTTGTGACCATAAATAGTCGTTCTCTTACATTTGTTTGCCAAACTCTTTTTCTTGGGTAAAAACTTGATTGCTACATCCGCTCACACATTTATAATTTTTTGTAAAAAAAATGTGAAAATAATTAAAAAATGAGAATATATATATATATATATATATATATATATATATATATATATATATATATATATATATATATATGTTGATGCATGACATCGCAGGTTCCACATGTTTTAACTTTAAGCCTTTGCGATGGGTAGGACTAAAGTAAAGTTATACATATACCAAAAAAAGTTAAACACTTCTTTTATGTGGGGATAAGGATATAGAACTTTACAAAAGAGAATTTCTCCTTATAATTGAACATTTAATCGGCAGTCCAGCACGTCATCCATTAGTCTGTTTCTTTAACCTCTTGTCATCTCTTAATGCTTTCAATTTGGTCACACAACTTCACATCATTGATATAGTTGCTGTCTCAATATTCCTGCTGAAGACTTGTTTGATGAGACAATTGTAAATCAAAATGTTATATATGTTGATGACGAAAAGTGTTCACTACATAAAGGTTTCTTTCTTAGTATCGCTGCATGGTGCAATTGATATACCATTGATTTATCAGAAACAAATATATATATTTCATTTTCAATGTTAGAAAAATGGGTGTGTGTCTCTATATACTGATGAAATTTTAATCACAAATTTTTACATTCAATGCACAAGATCATCTCATTTGTGGAGCAAAACTTTTAAATTTTTAGTTGAGTTTTTTAAGTAAATATTTTAGTTTCAAAATAGCAGGATGTAGATTTATAGAAAGACACAGCATAAATAAATTTATTGAAATTCATTATTCAGTAGAAAGAAAATGAGGGATTCATGGGGAAAAAAGAGAACAAAAATATTTTTACTAAGTTCAATTTTTACGGGGAATTCATATTTTTACACTATAATTAAATTCATCTTTACTGGAAGAAAAAAAAAAAAAAACACAAAGAATCAAATTTGAATGAAAGTTGAAACCTAAAAGAAATGAGAAGAAAAACAATGGTTTCAAAATGCAAAAACAGCTGTCAGCAGTCCACAGATGGAATATTGGTGCTTCCCACTACATACATAATATATACGTATTTGTGCTCTTATCCTTTTCACGCTCACCAGAGTTTCTATTAAAGATACCAAGAAATTAAGAAGGTTGCATAGCAATGTGAGTAACACATTTTTTTTTTTAATTATTATTGACTTTGGTCACTTTAATTCGTTTTTGTTTTCTAGCTCCATTTTGGACCACCATGAAAATGACAATCCCTTTCTCCTGTGTCTTCGCACTGAGATAAAAACGATGGTTTTCTGTACATGGAAATTATGAGATGCTCTTGTCACATGAGGAATATTGAAGATGCTACGTATATGACCAAAGTTGATGCCATTGGTGTGCGTAAGTTGAAGATAAATGTGGCAAATGGGTAGGGCCCAGCAAAGGTGCGTCTAAGTTGTGGACTTTGGAGGAGTTAATTATATTTGTAACTAAAAGATAGAAATTATAACTTGTAAGAGTGAATATTATGAAAAGAGGCATAAAGTATTAGTTCTATTTATTATTATTAAATATTTTGTATCTCTTTATTTATGATATTTATTTTTTAACATCAACTTTTTATGTACAAATAATATTATCTAAATAAATATTTGAGGTATTCTCATATGACTCAAACTCTAGTTAGCAACTTTGGGCAACATCCTTTAGAAGAGAAAATTTCTTACATATACACTGAAAAAAAATTATTGTTATATATTATGAAATATCTAACATCTTAATTTTATGGGTTATTTTTGGCTTTTACTTTAATTATATTTTTAATATAAAAATTAGAGTCTTAAACACTAAATAGTAGATGACGTAATTTTTTTATTTTATTTTAATTAGATCAATTGCTCATATAATTTTGAATTGAGAATATTGATTAAGTAAAATTCTTCTCAAATTGACAACTCTATAGTTGCAATTCACTTTTATTGTGATCAACTATTTTTAAATGTAATTTTTTTATTGTGGGAGAATCTAATAGATTTTCTTTTTTGGCTTTTTTATTATTTATTCCCTTCTTCCGCCTCCTGGACGCACAATTGCTTTGATCCCTCTCTTTCTAGCTCTCATCCTCCAAATGAACCAATGAAGCAACAAATTGTCTTGTTTTCCTTTGTTCTCCTTCTTTCCTCTTTCTTTGCTTCTTCTCGTCTCCCTGTACCGCCAAAAGGTCCAAAACAAGGTAACTCTATCACGGTATTAATTAATTATTTATTATATTTGTTTTCTTGGTATTTGTTATTTTCTTCACCTCCTTCTCTCTATCATCTATCTTCTTTTGAGCTTGTTGGAACAACTTGATGATATAGGTGAAAAGGAAGAGAAGGTCAATGATAACACCCTTGTTCACTCATCCCTTGAGTTAAAAGATGATATGGAACAAGTAAGAGTCAACATAACACAATCTTCACCCCATTTCTCTCTGTTTACTTTCTCACAGCCACTTAAGCTAATTTGAAGCCAAAGTGAACTTACTTACCTGATTTTAGCTTCTTTCGTTCATCATTTTTATCAATTTTTTTTTTCTCTCTAAAATGAAGCAATTTCATGCAGCTGATGGGATCTGAGGAGTGCCATGAGAAGGATGAAGAATGCTTTAATAGAAGGATGATTGTGGAGGCCCACTTGGATTACATCTACACCCAACACCATAAGCCATGAATTAATTGGAGATGCACCTTAATTAGTTCGAATGCAATGGTAAAACATGAGTCTCTATAGATGAAACTATATAATATATCCAAAGACATGTAAAAGTTCTGTCCATGTTCTGTGTTTTCAAGGTTCAAAGTCGTGCCTTTCGTTAATGAGAGGGAATTGTCAATCATATGAGCTAAAGATAGATGTCGTCAATACATGGATAATGTTTTGGAGATAGGTTATATATATTCACAACCTCAAAATCGTGCAAAATTATGTAAACTTCTGCACATGAATTTGCGGTGGTGGTTCTAATTTTGTACTTAATTAATACAGTGAATTAATGTTCAGTTTCGCATGATTTGTCAATTTAGAGTGTTCGGTCGGTCATTTGTTTGGATGAAAGAAGATTTTGAAATTCAGAAGCTTATCAACTTGTTATGACAGTGTTTGGCCCATAAAATTGAACATTTTAGCTAAATAGATGAATTAAGGTTAGGATGGAAACAAATGACACGGAATTAATGAGGATAATTTATCCCTCTTTCTTTTTCTTTTTCTTTTTTTTTTTGACGGGATTTATCTCTCTTTCTTAACAACGACGGCGACAATAATAATATATAAAAGATTAATTTTGATATATATATTGTCAGTAAATTATTTTATGTTATTAACCTAGTTAAATTTTATTTTTATAAGATTTTTGAAGTAATTATGATAAGAGTCAAATATTTTTAATAATATAATTATGTATAATTAGATGAATATATAAAAATAATATTTACAATAATAATGTAGCAAAATTAAATCCGATAGAAAAATGTCATCTCATATATCTCATCTCCAAAGTAATATTATTTGTATTCATTTTACTTGGGACGTGCTAACTCATCCATCATCCACTATTAAAAATAATGAATTTCTTGTTTTAATGATGATAGATGAGTTGATACAATATCAGGTGAAATGAATACAGATAACGTTATTCTATCTCTCATCCGCTCTTAGTATACCTTTAAGACGGAGTAATGCGTTTTCCATGTGAGTAATGCATTCCTTTTATAATTGACTTCGGTCACTTTAATTCGTTTTTGTTTTCTAGCTCCATTTGCGACCATGACATCACAAATATCCCTTTCTCCGCTGTCTTCATACTGAGAGAAACGGAGATTCTGGTTCTATACATTGAAAACTAGAAACGACGCGATGCTCTTATGGCATGAAGATATAAAGAAAGAAGAGACCTCATATGTGACCAAAGTTGATGCCAATGGTGTGCCTAAATTTAAGGAAAAAGAAGTAAATGGGTAGGGGCCAGCCAAGGTGCTTCTAAGAAGGGCCATTTGTGGTCTTCATTCTCCATGTGGCCTAAACCTAAGTTAGAAGGTCTAAGCAAGGTTCTGTACTAGCGTTTTGTCTAACTAAGATAATAAATGGTATTGAAGAAAAAAATAAAATAAAACAATAATATATATATATATATAACATAATTACTTAAAAATAAATAATTGTTTAAATTATTTTATAATGAAATGGAATTATAAAATTATGAAATGAAATAAGATTGCAGTTTTGGACTTTCACAGGCAACCTGTAAACCGTAACCAACTTTTATAGAATTTACTACATAAATCAAACGACACCACAGTATTTTATTGTAAATTATGTCTATAAACAAACCATTAAAATGCAAATCTTTTTAATGATTTTGTCTATAATTCTTATTAGCCTTCCTCTACCTCTATTTGACATACTATCTTTATTAATATTTTCATATTTTTTTTCATATACGACCAAATCACTTATGTCAAAAAGTCAAAATAATAATTAATAGAAGAGAAGACAATTATGAAGTGAGAGGAAAAGTAAAAATTATAATTAATATGAATAAAAATAAAATTACAAAATTAACATGAACTATGAGTTAATTCATAAGAGATGAAAGTGGGCATTTTTGTCCAAGAAAAATGTGGAACTTGTTAACATCCATCTTCCACGTCAAGGTGTAGAGATTAGCGATATAGATTATAAATATGTTTCTTCCACCTTGTTATACGCATATTTGCTTTGGTTCCTCTTTAGTTTGCTCTCATTCCCTGAAGGAACCAATGAAGCAACACATTGTCTTGTTTTTCTTCATTCTCCTTCTTTCATCTTTCTTAGCTTCTGCTCGTGTCCTTGAAGATTCAAAACAAGGTAACTAGCTACACGTATTGTATACTTATATTTGTTTGCTTGGTACTTCTTGTTTTGTCCACCTCCTTTTCTCTGTCATATATATTTTCTCTGAGCTTGGAACAACTTGACATAGGTGAAAAGGAAGTGAAGGTCAATGATAAAGCTCTTGTTGAGCCACACCCTGAATTAAAAGATGATATGCAAGAAGTAAGCATATACATACTGTTCACTCCATCTCTTTTGGTTTACTTTTCTCACATCCACACAAGTTAAAGGCCAAAATGAAAATTATTTGATCGGGTTTTTTTTATTTAGAGCAGTGATACACTAACATAAAAAATTGACAGAATTTTTAACGGGAAACAGAGATGGTCATTGGATAGATTAGAATAGTTTAATCTACTTGCCCATTAAAGAATCAGCAATAAGCATATCACATTATTGTAGCGAAAATTCAGGTTGTTAGCATTTTTTTTTTTTTTTTGTGTTTTTTCCCCTTAGTTTGATGCAATTTCATACAGCTTATAGGATCAGAGGAGTGCCTTGAGAAGGATGAAGAGTGCTTTACTAGAAGGATGATGGAGGAGGCTCACTTGGACTACATCTACACCCAGCCCCTTCCACCTCAAGTCCTTAGCCATAGATCAAGTGAACATGTTCATTAGTTCAAATTTAAATAGAGTGTAGAACATGAGTCCCTATATATGAAAATGTAATAAATTTGAGAAATAAAAGAAATTATGTTCATATTCTCCGTTTCAGTGGTTTAAGTTCTGCCTGTCGTTATGAAATGGACAATGGTCAATCATTCCAACTACATATAGATGATGATTACTTGAATTTGTTACATTTGGTATGGAGTAAAAATGGGATAAAAATTTTTATGGAATAACATCATGTGTTTCACTCCATTTTTGCCCTCATTACTAAACACACCCTTCCAAGATATACATGAACTGTGATAGGTACATTCACAATCGAATATGCTTTATACCATTTCTATATAGTTTAAGGGTATTCATGCGAGACACTGGGACAAGATTAGTTTGGTCAGGGCAACTAAAAAGATGTTAGGTGAATTTTTTAAATTTAAACCCAACATGATTAATGTTCAATTAAAGACGGGATTAGACTGAATTAATTTAATATTTAATCGAATCATATAAATTTAAACATTGCATATAGTCAAATCATAAAATTTTAGAAGTATGAAACTAATATTTTATGATATCAATTTTGAATTAAATTATATTAAAATTTAATTTTTAACACAAAATTAATGTAAGAAATTTTTATACATTCACTTAATCTTATATTATCATGTCATTGAAAAAGTTTGACTTTTATAATAAATGTTTCAGATTAGTTGATTGTAAAATATTATATATTGTTAATGTATCAAAATCAATATCATTATATTGATATAAAAATGTCATTATATTATGCAGGTGTTAATTAAGTCAAGAAGCTTTATTATTTTTCACTAATTATCAAAAAATTAAATAAGAAAGCATTTGATATCAGCTCTGAAGAGAAATCAAACTCAATTTAAAAGTATATATACAAGATTTAATTTTTCAAAGTCTAAATCCGTCTAAAATGATGAGCTTTTTACACCGTGCCTGGGTTTTCACACCGCTACACACGAGCAACATGGACATTCCGCACAAACAAAAGCATTTTGGAGGTTAGCACTGCATATACTCACAAGTCCACCAGTCCTATGTTGTTTACAAAATTGGATCTTCTCATATTACATTTTTATATAATTTTAATATATGTGATTTCTTACCATTAACTTAAAAGATGAGACTTAAATAAGATGGAGAATTAATAGTAAAAAAATCACACATAATAAAATCATGTAAATATTTAACATTAAAAAATATATTCCCCACTTGTTTACATAACAAGATGTAGCAATTCTGTATATCTATCTTGCTATAACAGGGCTTAGTCCATTAAATGGATCATTTTATTTCAATAGACGAAGATTGGGATGAAATACAACACAGTAATCAGTAAACTCTTTTACCCAACGATGATACATAATGATTACAACTTCTCTCTCCTTTGTAGAAAAAGTTAAAACAAAAATTCCCCTCGTAGATCTCATCCCACCCTTTCTCACATACTTTTAATTATTAGACATTTCAAGACGGAGCTTTTAATGCTCAACTATTACGATGTTGCTGTTGTCTATATTCGCACGAGAAAGATTTTAAGGTTAAATCTGGCACAAGCAATAGTTAAAAAACATTGCCAATAAAATACCAGTTACTGAATATAACTACGAAAAAAATATATTGATTATTTCAATAACTAGCCCCGTTACAGCTTGCTCTTCGATAACTAATTGATAATAGGATTGATCCCTTAAATGACTAATTGATAAACATTGTTACTTATTATTATTATTATTATTATTTTAACTACTACTTTCAAGGTAAAAGCAGCCAAGAATACAATACTGAATTTCAAATAACTTAAATCACTCTTGTTTTTCTTTCTTAGGGCTAGAAAGCCCTAAGAAAGAAACCAAAGGAATACTCCTAAGAGATACAAGTCACACATAATAACTATATGTCAACTCTGGTGCTATGAGGAACAAAGGGCGAATGGTTGCAATAGTAAAAATTAATGGCAACAAAACTTGAAGCAGAATAAGTGACCAGCAGTAATTTCTTCTGCAATAATTGCATGAGTATCATTAATGTTTACTCCCTCAACTAAAGCCATCAATTACATAACCCTAGTTAAAGGGCAGAGGAAGTGCGTACCGGGATAGCAGAACTTGCACACAATCATCAACTTTAAACAATGGCGCAACATCCAAAATAGGCAAGTTTATATCTTCTTTTTTGGTTTTTTTTTTTTTTTTTTTGATCAACAACCAAAGAAGGAAAACTTTAATAGTAACATGACCCAATGTCTATGAAACTGAAATTCAGTAAATAAGAAAGTAATGCCCGGGGAACAAGTAATAATGCCCTTCCAATCCCTCTCATAAAGGGAGAGAGGAAGTAAGGAAAAACTCAAGGGTCACCAGAATAGCTGCTAATGACATGGAGAACGCCACATTTGCCATTAATATTGGCCTTGGTGCTTTGCCCCCGTTATTATTGACCAGATGCTGTTAAATGCACAAATCCTCTTCATCATAATAAAATAAAGGAACACAACCACATAATGAGCAAGTGGAGCTGCAAATACTATCTCTGCATTTATATACTTTCAACACCAAGGAATTTCCTTTTCCCTGAGTACAAGAAAAACAGAACACAAGAGACAGAGAGAGAGAGACAGAGAGAGAGAGAGAGAGAGGGGGGGGCGGGGGAACAAAAATGCGTGCAAAATTTGTTTGAAAGCCCAAGAAGCCAATTAGAGTAATAAATTAAGCACGAAGGACCATCAAGATTCAGTAAATGCAAAGTAAACCTGGGTTCCCTCAGATTCACACTACATCAAAGATCCAGAGTTCTAAACTTGCATTAATCTTGTTCCTGCAAAATATAACAGGTTCAGATCAATTACCAGCAATAAAAGCCACTCAATTTCAAGCAAGCAAATAAGGACGAAACTGAAGCCACAGGGAGAGAATGTTAGATAATGAAAAAGGAAATAAAGAAATACTTCCATTTTAAACTTGAGAAACAGAAGACCTAGGCCCATCATTCGCATCGTTCTGGTAATAACAGCACGAATATAATTTCTAATGCTAATCTTCCAACCCAAGATATATCAGAGCCTAGCCTCCTAATATTTAAAACACACCCACTCCTTCAAATAAGAGGGATTGGAGCTTTGGACATCAAACTAGAAAGCCTTCAATCTGTCCAATTAAATCAGACAGTAAGTCTTACCATCTTGAGGACTCTGGATATTGAGTTCTCTGATAAGCATCTTGCATGAATGATGGGACCCCTATTGCTATCTAAGTGAGTCATGTATACCGCCCCTTTGAACATCCACTCACCACTTTCCTGACAGTAGAAATCTTCAAATACCTCACCACACAACAGACACAAGCATTGGTTTTCATCTGCTTGAACCATTGCATCCTCTTGAGTCCTTCCCGTTTCCTTGCCATATGTATCTACAGATTCAGTGAACTCATACCCAGATGGATATTCAGCCTTGCCAACAGAGCAGTCACTTGAATTTGGATACCATTGTCTTGACACCCTAATTAGATCACTTTTTTCTCTTTCTCTTGTGGCATGCCACTCCAAATGTCTATTAAACTGTTCTTGGAATTTAAGCCTAAGGCCACAAACAGTACATTGATGTGGAAGATCATCAAATAAACCTTTAATAACAGGTGGATGCAATTCTCGCATTATATCAGGCTTAAATTCAAACCCAATGAGGTTTCTGATATCTGTGCAGGTTGGTTCAGATAATGGTAACGGTGATTTTGCAGTATCATCTACATCATCGATGGTAGAAGGCACTGGGACAGCTGCAGAACCAGACACTGAAGCAACAGGCAAAGAGCTACTGGTGGTAGTGCTTTCTCTTTGATCTTCCAATCGAGTCAGGATCTCAGATGGCACCATAGTTCGTGACTCTTTTTCTGCAGATATCAAACCCTTTGCAACTAATGAACTTAAAAGGTTTGCAATTGGATTTGAGGTATTACTGGTGGAACTTGATGTCTGGCCTGAGGCACTGCTCACATCAGAGGAAGCTGGTGGTAAAGTAGATGCCCTTGGTGGTTGTCCAGCCTTTCTTTCAGGTATTTTTAGCAAAGCAGATGAATTATCATTGGGAGGATCTAATGAAGATGGTGCTGCAATTGCGGACACTGAAGAAATTACTGTGGCAGGAGAAGGCCCACCTGACCGGGAAGGCCGAACCCCTAATTGAGATGGAAGGTTCCCTGTATCCAGGCGACTTGTAGTAGTAATTGACATGTTGGCGAAGATTCCACTCTTCGCAGCAGCAGCTTCCAAACTACTTGTGTTTGACTGTCCTGGAGTTTCTCTGGCTAGAGAAACTTTAGACAGGGGCAGCTTCTCAGTCTTAACATTAGCTTCAGTATGAGACAAGCCCAGCTGCTGCTGATGCCTTGGCTGAAAAGACATCATTGAAGAGAATGGACCCTGCAAATCCTTTTGCTGTGGTCTTCGCAAGTTACCAACCTGAACATGAGGAGGAATGGCAGGTGAGGAATCTTTAATATATTGACTCTGCAGACCTTCCAAAAACTGAGGAGTTTTAAGAGACTGAGAATGGTCTTGCTCAGCCAAATTTCGTATTTGAGGGTGGTGCAGACTGACTGGCGGTGATGAAGACTGCTGTCGCAAGGGTGACTGCCCAGAAGGGGATTCAGCTCCTACAGAATGAAATTGTTGTCGTCCCACGTTTGGCAGTAAAGACCGATTCCCCATCCTGGCAGCAGAAGAATTTGTATTGGCTGGCAAACCACCAAGAGTGGACATAAATCCTTCTGAGTGACCTGGCTTCTGATTCAAGTCATCAAGTGAGTGCTGCTCCTGCAATTGCCATGATAATGATGGATGACGCTGAAATGCAGGAAATTGTTTCTTTTCAGTGCCTAAAGATTCAGTGGCCATCTCTCTATCAACATTTGCCCCAAAGGGGTTTCTGATTCGGACGTGATCTTCTATTTCCTGCAAAAGATAAAAGAAATTCAATAAATCTATATAATATTAATGCAGAATAAGGAGATAAATTAGGATTATTGTATTAATTGATGTATCTATAAGTGGGAAATTTGAGAAATAGGGGTCAAGTTATTAGAATCCCACTTCCAGTATATCTTATCCAAATATAGGATGGGACTTTATTCTTTTTTACTAGGATCCTTTAAAGTCTTTTAAGTTTGGGTTTGTATAACCTAGGGTTGTCTTAGTTACCTATGTTACGAATATATTTTATCCCAAGAAATTCAGCCTCATATAGAATTGACTATAAAAATATTATTGTTAACATTGTTCCTTGGTCCCAATTCTGTTCTGCATCAATCTGATAGCAAACCCAAGTTATCAAATTTTAGCAAGCTTACCAAATTCTCATCATCAGCAGTCCAAGGATCTTTGCTCATGTTGTTAGATACATTTGGTGTGCCATGACCAGTCAATCTGGAATTCATCTCATCCCACATGTACTCCTCTTCCTCAGAATTTTTCCAGCTATTTGACATCACACTACCCTGTATGCTATTTATATTTTGTGTCGTCTGATGATATTTTGGTGCTTCAGTATTTGAAAAACTATGCTTTACACTGAAACCATTTCTTTGCCCAGATATGGCTCCTGCAACTCCACCTGCTTTGTACCAGCTTTTGTCATGTCCCAACTCACTGGTCCTACCGCTGGCTCTGCTCACACCCGAGCCCAAATTCCTTGAAAGATCAGAACCATATTCATTACCTCCATAGGATGCATCAACACTCTTTTCCAGAACAGAATCATTGAATGCATCTCTATGAGTACTAACACTAGTATCCATCCACGGTCGTGCAACACCCAAAGCTCTATCTGGCCCATCCGGGTCCTCGTTTGAATTTGCAAATGCTCCAGTAATATCATCAACTCCTTTAATCTTCATGACATGAAACAGTACATGACAAAGAATTAAGAACCAGAGATGTGATATAAAAAAGGTACATGCCTAACTAAAGTAATATGACAAGATATCTATTGATATAACTTATCATCTTTGCAAGGCCTGCATTGTAAGGATAATTATATATAGAACAGTGACAAAACACAAGACTTATCATTCTAACAAAACCATCCCAAGCAGGGGAAGAGGAAGAGCCATAAGAAAAGCTCACAAGTTTACACCTCCAGGTTAGCATTGCATGACTAATCGGATTTTCAAGCAGACAGGATTTAAAAACTTGGCATCTAAGATTCTCTGATATTCAAGTCAAGCAACAAAATAAAACAATGGCAAACATAAAAGCAGGATATTTCATGATTAATAAGAACAAAGGAATATGAATTAGTTAATTGGAAAGGTCCAATTCAAAAATACATGATTGCAAGAATATCGTGTTGTCTCCTAATAAGCAAAAAACAAAATTAAAATTTAATGTCATACTCATATCTCCCAGTCCAGTTTCATCATGCATGGAATTACCTCAAATTCCAATTCATCACAACAGAAATGATGAAACCATGTCTTGTCTTAGCCTAATACAACCAAATCCAACATTTCAAAACCATTAAGGATAAATATGAGGTGCAATCATTTCACCTACCATGCTGGACTGCTGAAGACGCTGCCTTTCTAAATACTTGGGATTCACATGGATGCTATGCGGTGGACGTTGTGACTGTGGATCACTCCTGAGGGTAGCAGATGCGGAAGCTGAACCATTGACCAGAGGAGTAAAGCCCAGTTCCTTCTCAATAATCTGAAGGGTCTGCGGAGGAAAGACTCCTTTCCAAGTTCCAAAAAGATGCCTCATACTTTGATGGACAGACTGATCAACCTGTCTGTATGCCTTGCAGAATACCTAAAATGTAAAGGACTAATTAGCAAGTACCCTGTCAAAAATAGGTGTGTAAAATGAGAAAAACATATCTCAGGAAAATTGCAATAGGATGAACTGTTTCCTTTTCATAAAAGGCAGGTTCTTCATTTTAAATGGAAATGCAAGAGCTATTACAAATATCATTATCTCTCTAACTACAGAAAGTGAAATACTTAAATGCAAAAATTGCATGACCTTACAATCTGAAGGATTCATCATATACCATAGTAAGGACATGGACAAGTACATTTAAAAGACATTAAGATTAACGGCAGGCTGAGAGAAGAGAAGAATAAACATCTGACCTCAGGTAGTCTGGCAGCAAAGTACTTAATATAATCCCGCCCAATATTCTTAACAATACTGTCTAAGAGATAAAGAGATGGAAGCTTTTGTTCACTAGGAACCTGAAAATTCATTAACACAAATCAATGAAAAATGACCTTTCTTTGCATAACAAGAAGATTAATGACCAAAGAGCTTAAAATAAAACATCCTGACATATGTAAATAAGGAAAGCAACTGAAAACAATAAAATATAGTTCACTCAGAAATTAGCAACAAATAATATCGAAATCCCAGCAATATTGACAGCAATTGACTCTAAAATTACACACAAGTCACCATAAAATACCATGTCTATTCAAAATTGTTAGTTACCCCATTCCTTAGTTCTAGCTGCCTCTAGCAGTCAAGGTCTCATAAAGGAGGCAAATAACACAATTAAACGTAAATTAAGAACATGCTACACACACCAAACTTTTATCGATAATTTGGATCTTATGTTGCACCCTCTCAAACAAGTACAGCATAGATAAGCAGGATAACAGAAGTACAAAGATACATTATAGTAATCTTGGGAAACTCAACAAACATGACATGTCTTAGTCACAATCTTGGCTAATATTGGCCAATCTTACTGATCATAATAAATAAACCACTAGTTGCAGCTGTTCTTTGACCAAAATTGATTGGAAATGGATCTATCTGTTATCTGTGCTCATATATTCATACTCTCCGCGGTATAACAAGTCAAGAAAATACCAGATCTGTGGAGTACTACTCCCCAATGATGCTGCCTATAAGTTGCATATGTATTCATTACAGTATCATACACTTGCAGAATACGCCAAACTGCCCCATAATCACGCAGAGTGCAGAACAATAGATTTTCTTTCCTTCCAATTTTGGTTGGAAAAATACATATGCTTTTCCCTTCTTATTTTTTTCGTCTAACTTTCCTTCTAGGTAGGGGTGAAATTACAGCTCAAAGCCAATCCACAGATAAAAAGCCTTGAGTGGACCAATCAATGAAGTTGGATGAATCATGATTCATATTAAGTCCTTTCTCTTCACATGGCAATTGCAAATCTTCCCATTATCATCACACAACTTCCACAAAGGGTAAAATACCAAACCATCACATTCCACTAGTTGCAAACTTGTAATACCAAAAAAAACAAAAAAAAAAAAAATAGAAACCCTCATTGCTTTCTCCCACAACATCATTGGCACCCACATTAATCATAACATCATGAACACCCAAAAATAAAAAAACAAATGGGGTCTTTTTTTTCCCTCTTTTTTTTATTCCAATTCTCTTACAACAATTGAATTCAATTCAGCAATTGGGACCATAACCCAAAAATCAATTTTTGAACAAAGATTTTAACAGCTGCACAGTGTAAAACTGGGTTCACCTCTAGAATGTTAGCACAAACAGTGGCGGCGATCACCTTCGCCGCCAATTGGTTCTCGCCTGCAATTATAGTCAAATTGGTAATGATCGGTTTCGAATTGAAAGTAAGCTCAGCAAGCGCTGTCTTGTACTGAGTCACAAGCTCCTGGTGCTGCTGCTGCAGCAGTGGTGGCGGCTGCGGCCGGTAACTCCCACCGCCACGGCCAAATTCGCCACTTTCAGAGTCTCTGTCGTTTGTTCTGAACCTCGTGGACGACAGCGTTGAGATCCCCGAAGCCAATTGTCGCTGAGGAAACGGTCTCGGATTCGGGTCTTCCATCAATCGGGGCTTCTTGGGGCCCGGTGCTCTCGATCTATCGAAGGGTCTACGTGAACTCTCCATGCTCATTCAAATCAAATAATAGAAAGAAAGAAAAGAAAATCAAAAACCCTAACCCTAAAGTAACCCTAATTTACAGTCAACTGCATGAAAAATGCGGAACACACTGTTACAACATGAAAATTTACATCACTAATATCGCAGATAATAGGAAAATTGTATTATTATACGAATTAACGGAAGAAAAAAGATACAAGAGTTGGGAAAAAAAGCCCTAATTGTAAAATTGTACAATTATAATGGGTATAAAACCCTAACCCCAATTCGAGTAAGGAAAATAGAGAGAGAGCGAGAGAGAGAGGGTTGAAGGGTCTTGAATTGTATAAAGAGAGTAAGAAGAAGAAAGGCTAGAGAGAGAAGAATCGGAAGAGTGTTGAGAGGAGTGAATCTCGCTCTTCTTATTCAGACACAGAAGCTGTGAGAGACTTCTTTTTGGTACCGCTCAGAGAGACTTCTTCAATCACATCAAGGCGGTATTTTTATATTGATGATGATTTCATTATTAAATTCGGCAGCCCTGCGCACTTGGATATACATCTGGGACTACAAAATCAAAATATATAATAATTAATATATTTAAGTATAAAAAGGTATTTTTTTAAAATTTAAAAAAAATTGAAAAAAATATTTTTAAAATTTTTTAAAAAAAATTATTTAAAAATATATTTTATTATTATTTTTACATCAAAAATTAAAAATAATTTTATTTTATTTTATTTAAATAAAATTTATTCTTCTAAACTTATTTTTGATGTATTTAAATTAAATAAAAATTATTTTTTTAAAAATAATTTCTCTAAAATTTTTTTTTTATAAGACCTTCTTCTAAAAATTAAATCAAACACATCTGGGATTCCTTCGTGGTGATATAGGACTTCATTTACCTTCTTATATTTTATAACAATTTTAATTTAGTCTCAATTATTTTTTTTTATTCTACTTATGTCCCTATTTCAATCCTACCTTTTTTAATAAATGGCATTCAAATTATAAATAAAAAAATTGATATTAAAATTAAATTTTTATATTAGTGATATCCAAATATTACTAATAAAGATTGTTTACTTTTAATTTTTTAAGAAAAAATTTTAAGTATAGGTTTTAGTAAGATAAAGATTAATTAAGCATTAAAGGATTTAAATTAAAAAGAAAAACTTCTATATCTTATAAAAATTTGGAGGAAAGTAATGGTAAATAATATCATTTTATTCAAATAAATAATAAATATATTATCATAAATATTATAACTTGACATTCTTATCAATTTTTTTGCTTATAATTTGAATGCCAAAATAGTAGGATTAAGATGTCCTGAAAATGTTAATGATATAAATAAAACAAAAAAAAACTTTTGAAATTAAATTAAAATCGTTATAAAATATAAAGAATATAAATGAGGCTTTATTATTTTCTAAATTATTACCAGTATTCAAAGTCAACTGACAAATGATTTTACCTAATCTAACTCGAGTTAGGTCGATTCACTATAAAGTTCAAATTTCTTAGTATTATTTTTTTTTTATTTACAAGAGTCGAAACTGATACCTTACTTTAAAAAAAATATATCAAACCACTTAAATCAATTAAATATTAGCCTACAATTTTCCTTTTTTGTCTAAATTATTAGGAGACTAATTTATTAGGCCTTAATTAATCTAATTTAAATTAAACCTGTGATAAAATTTTGTTATATTAAAATTTCTATTTGAATAATTTAAAATTGAGGTAAGTGACAAATCACTAACCAATTTTTAATAATTATTTATAATTATAATATCTTGTAAGATTAATGTAGGCGTAATTTGAGAGGAAATACTCAAATTATTTTGATAGATAAAGGTGCACTTTTCCTCAATTTTTAATTAATCGAGTTATCTTTGTGGAAATAAGAGAACTCTTTTATTTCTTTCCTTTTTTTATAGTTTAGTTACTCTGTTGGTCTTTATATACAAAGTTTGTAATTAGGTCTCTATCAATAAAATCCCATTAAATCATTGTTATAAAAATCTATTTGAATATCTTTGAAAAGTATAGGGATTTAAAATTAATTTATATATTTATTATTTATTTAATAAATTAGAATGGATTAATGGCAAAGCAATAACTCAATAATACATCTATTAAGGCGTAAAAGTGTATAGGATAGAAAGATATAAGTGGGCTTAAAAAGTTGCTTCACGAGATTATAATGTCTAGGAAAATATAAATGAGTAAAGGAGACGTACCATGTTTTTTGTCTATAAAAATAAACTATATTTGCAAAATTCTACAAATTGCATAGGAATTAAACTCGTAAATCATACTATGAAATCATGGAATAGGATAACTAAACGAAGATTAAAATAAGATACTCACATTCCTTAGAGTCAACTTTTAAGTTTAGCAAATCTACCATGGAAGCAAGGGATTTGCTTGTTACGAAGATTAATGGAGAGATATTAGATAAAATAAAAATATTTAATATGATTTTCATCAATTTAGAAAATGCCTACAATAAGGTGCCAATGGAAGGTTCACATTGTCGGTATTTGAACAATTAAAAATATATATCATGGGGACACAACTATAACTACAAGATTGCAAAGTTGGAGCAATAAAAAAAAAAAAAATCTTATAGCTACAAGACTACATTAAGGGTCAATTTTGCATCCTTATGCTTTTACCCTATGCTAGATGTGTTTATGAACATATCCAAGGGCTAATATAGTCCTAATAGAAGAATCAAACAGGAAATAAATGAGATGTTAGAGTAGTGGAGACAAAGCTTAAAAACATATAATTTTTGTATAAATAGAAGTAAAATATAGTACATTGGATCTAGGTTAAGTATGAGATGCACATCATACTAGAAGCTATATAATTAAGTATCTTGGGTTTATTATAAAAAATGATAAGGAAAGAGAAAAATATAAATCATAAGATTTAAATTAGATGGACAAAATAGAGGAATGTTTAAACTTTTTTTACAATTTTTAAAAAATTTTCACTCGAGCATAAGCGAAAATTTTTGCTGCACAGCTATACGATCGATGGTGCTGCATGTGATTGATTTTTATTTTAACAATTTTATCAATTACTCCCTCTTATTTTTCCTCTTCCGCTTTAATTTTATTTTTTGTCCTTTTTGTGTTGTCTTCTCTCTCACGCATATACAAATAAAAAGCTAACTTTAAAAGATATATCTTTATGCATTTTAAATTCATATAAATAATATTAAAAACAAATTGTTTGAAAAAGTCATTGAATTAAATTCATTCAATAAAATAAATTCAATTCTTTAATTTGGAATCAACAAATGGTATGAAATTAAAATTTAAATTAAACTCAATTTTTTTAAAAAATTAAAAAATAAATCAGATCAAAACAAGTCTAATTTGTAATTCCTAATTTAATAGATTTGATATTAAAAGATAATATGTCAAAAATACTATCAATCCTAATAATATTTCTCTTTCTCTCCTCAAAGAGTGATATTAATAAAGGATAACATAATCAAGTTAAAGAATTCAATTTATTTTTATATACATTCCAAATAATATAAATAAATTTAATTCTATAATTTATGGGCTTATTCTAAACATAAGAATTCAAATTATAACACAATTAAATTCAATTACAATTAAAATTAAATTCAATTCTATCATTTTATCATTCCAAACAAGATAAAAGGGTTATATTTGCTCAACTTTTTCTGGATAAAATTTATCATTCTTAATTAAATTAAGCCATCCTCTGAAAAAACAAAATAATAAACTTACAAATCATCTTTATCAAATTTTCATTATCACAAACTTTCAAAAACTAGTTTGTTGTAACGTTATGACATTTTTTTATAAAAATTTAAAATCAAGATCTTATGTTTTCAAAGTTTTCTAATTAGGTCTTTAGTATGTACAAATATATATTGAAATGAATTATTAATATATAAATTATTTTAAGGTTTATATACTTTTTAAGGATAATTTATATAATGTTTATATATGAAATTTTGTATTTGAGCCCCTGTAATAATATTTTAAAAAAATTTTAATGGCAAAAATCAAATTACAATTTTTTTTGAAATCCTGTTTGATTTTGATTTGATTTTTTGTTTTCTTTTTTTATTTTTTTACTTGATAAAAATAGAAAACATGAAAAAAGTAAAAAATAAAAAAATAAAAATAAAAACAGAAACCAAGCAAACAGAAACAATGCAAATTTTTTATTAAAAAAATCCAAGTACGAATTTTAAGTATAATAAGGAGTTAGTTAATAATTAGTTTTTTCAAGGGTTAAAAACAAAGAAAGCAGTGGCAATATTGGAAAATGGAACAAAACCCCTTCCATCCATCAGCTTAGACAAAACCCTAACCCATAACAACTGAGCTGCCAAGCTCAGCTCGGTGCTCCTGGTACGCAGTTTCTGTCTCCGAGGTTGTTCCAACCATCGCCATGTTGCAAATCAAAACCGCTAAAACCCGCAAGGGAAAACGAGAGCTTGAGAAGCGTGCTCCCCAACTCGTGAGTATCATTACCCTCTTTCTCTTCCTTTTCTTCCGCTTTGTCCTGTTTGTTTCCCAGGAAAATGCGCTTCAATTTTCCGGGAAGTTCTTTTCTTTATTCTATTTTCGTGCTTTTAATCATCGTTACCATTGAAATAAACAAGTGGGGTGTTGCTGTTTTTTTTTTTTTTTTGCAGGTTGAATCTGGGAAGAAGACGCTGATACTTCACGGGACCAAGACTAGCGCGGTGTTGAACTCTGTTCTGACGCAGATTTACCATCTCAAGAAGGAAAGTGCCGTGAAATACAGCCGCAAGAATGAGAACATTAACCCTTTTGAGAGTGGTGGTGAGACTTCCTTGGAGTTCTTCTCTCAAAAAACGGATTGCAGCATCTTTGTGGTGAGTGAGTTTGACCATCTTCATGTGGCATTGTTGTTTGGTTTGTGATGATGCTTGTGGAGAATAAGATAATAGTGATAAGTTTAATAGCGGGCGACAGTTTTGGTTCATGGGGTTTTGTTTTTCTGTTGTTAATATTGACAAAGCTTTTTTCATGTAATTTTTGTGCATGGTGTTTTGTATTATGCTGATTGGATTTGGAACCCTCCTCGTGTGGCATTGTCGTTTGGTTTATGATGATACTTGTGGAGAATAGGATAATGCTTGTTTGCTAGTTACCTGGGGCTTGGAGCATCTTTTGTATGACAGTTCTGCTTCATGGGCTTTTCTTTTTGGTTGTTAATATTGGCAAAGCTTTTTCATGTAATCTTTTTGTACATGGTGTTTGTATTATGCTGATTGTATGGCAAGCTAATGTTTTTGGTTGCTCGGTGCTTCTGCTGAACCTTTTTTCTTTTGGGGTGTGCTTCAAGTCTGATTAGTAAGTCAGACACTTGATGATACTGCTTTTGTTTTTTTTTTTTTTTTTGGAAGGGGGGTGAATTTGAATTATCCTTTATTGCTTGTTTTGGACAAACATATCTGCCATCTTTTACTCTTTCAGCATCTGTAGGCACCCACATTCTCAAGTTTAAGAATTTGAGCAGAGTTACATGTACTTAAGCTATTCAAATTTGGTGATATTTCGCGTGAAGCACATTTAGTAATGATGGAAGATCAGGGACATTTTCAATTGTCTGAATTGTGGTAGTATTAATCAAATGTTGTGATGCAATGCTTATCTCTTCAGATTGTAGGAAAAAATGTTTGTATGTGATAGCAACTGACATCTTAATATAGGTTACATGTCTTTTGTCCACTTTGAATTCATTGAGTTCCTTATTTCGTACAAAATAAGAGTCCCAAATGTCGCATGCAAAGGAATTTCTTAATGGTTTTTGCTGGCTCTATTTTGTAGTATGGATCTCACTCGAAGAAGCGACCTAATAACCTCATTATAGGGAGGACATATGATCACCACATCTATGATCTAGTGGAAGTGGGGGTTGAAAATTTTAAGCCAACGGATTCATTTACTTATGATAAAAAATTAGCTCCAAGGGAAGGGTCAAAGCCTTTCATTTGTTTTATTGGAGAAGGATTTGAGGCTGTAGAAGAACTAAAACATTTGAAGGAAGTCTTACTTGATCTTCTTCGTGGAGAGGTGCATCTTTGCTTTCGATAGTCTTGCATATCCTTTGTTTTCAAGTGGAATCATATTAACAAATCATGGATCTGATTCATGCAGGTTGTGGAGAATTTAAATCTTGCTGGACTGGACCGTGCATATATAATTACTGCTGTGTCTCCAAATAGGGTATTTTTTACACACTGTGCATTACGATTGAAAAAGTCAGGCACCATTGTGCCAAGAATGGAGTTGGTAGAAGTTGGCCCCTCCATGGATATGGTAGTTCGTCGGCATCGTCCTCCTAATGAGAGTTTGAGGAAGGAGGCCATCAAAACTAAGTTGGAGAAGCCGAAGAAAAAGGTTGGCAAAGTGCCTAATTCTTGGTACTTTATCTATTAATGTAAAATGAATTTGTATGACTAAAATGTGTACTTACTCTGTTGCTCACAGGAGAAGAATGTTAAAGAGGATGCATTACAAGGGAAGATTGGAAATATTTATATTCCAGATCAGAAGGTAAGAGACGCTATTTTCATTCATTGGATCAACTGCTTGTGTTCTCTCACAAAAGTCCATGGCCTGTGCACATGTTACTTTCCTTTTTTTTTTTTTTTTTCACTGACGGGGTATCTAACCAGTTATACCAATTCATGATTGTTTAGATTGGAGAAATGTCTTTACCTAACAAAGCAAAGGGAGTGAAGAGGGAGCGCCGAGAAGCGAAGCGGAAAAATGCAAGTGATGAACATGCCTCAAAAAGACAAAAGGAAGATTCTTAATATATGATAAATTACAAATGTTGTCTTCCTCTGACTTTGATTATAAAGTGATCCACATTGTAGGTCAAATTATATTAGACTACCTGTTGTTTAGGTGACATGAATTTTGTGTATTTCCCCTATAAGGGGGATTTTTGCCATCATCTTATTTTGAGTATAAGTTTTTTCCCTTCAAATTTTGCCACCCTGAAATGACCTTTATATGCAAGTTTCATGAACCCGGTTCCTGTGCTTCAGCTGTTAGTATATTCATTTATGTTCAAATATATCTTCGGTTCTGATGAAATTGTGGTGGATTATAACATTTTTCTATTTGAGTTGCTGTAACTTTAAAATCTGAGCCATGAGAAAATCTGGACCTGTTTGCAAGCTGCCCTGCGATCTTGGCTATCTGCTCTTCCTGCTGTCTTACTCAATGTAACAGTTTCCTACTTAAGATTTAAATAATTTGTCGTAAATAAAATGTTTAAATATGTTTTGTTTTGCAAATTTTGATGGGCATGGGTTTCCGATTTCTCTAGGAGGGGTAATTTGGTTTTCGGTTACATTGAGGGTGTAATAACTTCAGTGTTTTATAAATGATGGAAGCAAGCAACTCAAAATAGAATAAAATAAAAAAGTAAGAAATAAAATGGAATAGAGCATCTAGTTCTTATATTTGGATATTTATTAAGTTTAACGAGAACAGCGAAAGAAAATTTATCCAATTCCTTTCTTAACCCCTTAATTTGTAGGAGTTAAAAATTGAGACTTTGATAAGGAAAGAATATCTTGTCATTCTCAGCACACTTTTAACAAAAGAAATTATTTATTACTTATCATTCCCTCCATTGCCCTACAAACACAACCTAAAGTAAAGGATGAGAAAAAGAAGTATTATCAAACATCCGGCATTGACATTACATTTAAGATTCAAGAATGTGGTATATGTTTTAAGGCTTCGATCTTTCATATATGTGCCAATTCAAGTTTTTCCTCTTGCATTGTTTTGATGAATTAAGCCGATTCTGTTTCCAATATTATTTCTTGGCACTTGGGACTTAAGTCCGCATGAGCAAATTGGTACAAATAGGAATCGAGGCATTCTATTCCCTCTTAGTTCAAGGAATGGTCCTACGAAGGATGTCATATTTAGAACCAAGGGACCAAAATACTTGCTTGGCATAGAGCATTAAGTGCTCTTGGTTCCTTCCTCCACATGAATCTTATTCATTGGACTTCGAAAAAGTAAAAATAGAGTGAGTATAAAAAGATAAATGGTTCAGATGTTTCATGAAGGATCCTCCAGGAATACAGAAGAGAGAATAGAGCATTGCTGCATCGCTTTTATATTGTCTAGAAAAATGCGTGTATTTAGGTAGATCCTCTAAACACTACATAATGAATAGTGTGTTGAATTAACTTATTTTGAATTAAAACAACTTATAAACAAAAATTTCCTCAGATAATTTTTGAAAAATAAAGCCATTATTTCTCTAAAATAAGCTATCGTCAATCATGCCTTGAAACTAGACATGGTAGCAATAAGAAATAGTATGAATAAGATGGAATGGCAGCACATAAAGTGATTGTCTGAGTGTCGAATGACGATGGATCCAGAGACAGGCCCATTAGTGAGGCACAAACAAACCCCCCCCCAAAGGCCCAAAATGAAAAAAAAGAGGGTCTCATCATTTAAATTTTTAAGGAGTAAGTACAAATCTTCAACTAACTTGTGACAAGATAGCATATTGTGGCACAGGGTGAGCCAAAAGCTACAAATTGGAAACAGCATCTCAGCACGGATACCAGCAAAGGCTATCATTCTCAAGTTCTACAGTCCTGATCTAGAGCTAAATGATTACATTTCTAGTATATCGAGACAGGTACTTTCATCCCATCAAACTCAATTATCACATGTGTACACCCCGCGATGGATGGCTTCTATTGGCGCCAAATGGAGTTACATGAGAGAAGCCAGAAAATTCTACGCCTTTTTCATGTTTAGATTTGACATGGTTTTTTGCCACTTAGCTATTGCTGCTTAAATTAACATTAATGAGCATCCCCGAGCTTTCAAGGGATCTAATGTTAATATATAAATAGAAAAAATCAAAGTAAAAAGACAAACTAAAGAGAAGCATAAACCAATAATCTCTGATCCCTTACAAATAAGTAGAAAGGGGAGAATGTATCAAAAGGAAAAAAGAAAAAAGAAAAAAAGAAAAAAAGAATAGAAAAGGGAGAAAGAACTAGAAATTAACCAATATATTTAAACAGCTTACCTTGTCACTCATATCAAAGATTATTTGAGAGGGGTAGGGGAGGGCAGGGCAGGGCGGGGAAGGTCAGTGCTGAGAAATAAGTCTATGTCCAAAGGAGAGGTTTGATGACACCCACCTCATAGAATCCAGACCCGATGTTATTAACTTAAATCATCCATCAGGTGAAAAACCCAGCAATTCAGTACCAGCTGGTCAGGATGATTAGGTTTACTTGAATGAAAGTCATCAATAATTAAACAATTAGGATTTACAAGAGAGAAGTATGAACAATTATAGAAATAATCGAAAGAATAAAAAATTGGAAGTGAAGAAAGAATGAAAGGCAGTAAATGAATGCTGTTTATAAATCTAATATTCATTAATTTGACCCCTAGGAACTATAACCTAACCATAGCAAGTATCCAAGGGCCATGAGCGTAGAAGCAGATGAAGCCCTATGGATTGACATTCTCAAAGTCTATCATCTTTTCACTGACCAGCTTGACTCTCCGGTTCATCATGGGGAGATTCATCAGCTGGCCACTTATCAATACCCAGACTTCCTGAACCAATATCCCATATGTCTGACACACCACTTGTGCCTCCAAATTCTGGAACTTCATAGTTGATAGGATTACCCCACAGCTCATTCCCACCGCTTGAAGCAGCACCACTAACATTGAAGTCAGGGTCCCATATATCTTCTTCCTTGATAATGCTTTCAGTTCCAAGAGATGAAAACACTGGGAAGCTTTTCTCCTTGGACAAATCCTCTGGGAAGGAAACAAAATACTCTGAAAGGATATCTTGATTTGGGCTCAGGACATTTTTTGTTTTGGAAAGGGGATCTTCAAGTCCAAAGCTGGATGATCCTTCTCCAATGATTCCTGGAGTTGGCATAGCTTCAAGCCCCACAATCATTTCATCTGGTGCAATTTTGTCAGTTTGTGAAGTCAGATTTTCTGCACCAACACTCATTTCTCTTGCCAAATCCTGTGAAAGGTAGTGAGGAGACTGTTCAAAGGAAACCGGATTTAGTTCTGGAGTTTCAGAAGAGACTGTTATATTTCTCCAATCAGGTTTGTACCTCATTATCAGACCTTCTTTGAGAGTTTTTGTTGATGTTCCTGTTTCATGTTGGTGCTGCTTGACAAACTTCCTTCTCACTCTTGGAGAACCTATCTCCCTATGCTCCTTCTTATGCCTAAGGCGGGCCAAGAAGGCCGGGCTCTGAAATAACTTGGCCAAGAAGGAAACCATTTGTTTCTGCCTTTGCTCTGCAGATTGTAGCCTCTGATTCACTTCTCCTGCATGGTGAACCGTTCTTCGCTGCTCTTGCTGCAAATCAGCCACTTCTTGCATCAACATACTCCTGTCCTTCTTCAGTGTCTCTATCTCAACCTCAAGTCCGGACCTCCCTGCATCAGTAGAAGGCCCAATGTAGCTACCAACCTGCTGGGATTGAGTTGACCTGCGCCTTTGTATGTTCTTCAGCAAATGCCTCTTCCCTCGCTGGAAAGCTTCATTAAAAAACTCCCACTTGTCAGTGTCAATCTTGCGGAATCCCTGGATACAAACACCCAAGTTACCTGAGAATGAATGGAGCAGAAAGAAGGTCCCCAAGGCAAGAACCATGGGGAAAAACAGAGGAAACATTAGCAAAGAATAAAAAGTTTGTCTAGGTACACCAAAAGTTATGCCATCATAGCAGATGAAGCTGTATTGGAGTGGAGAATGCCGTCTATGAATCCAAAACAAGCTATAAACAAGCATAAGAAAAAGTCAATCATGCAGAAGAAATCTAGGTTCTGGCAAAACATACAAACACCCCACAGAAACATGGAGTACTACCTGCCGAAGATGAAATCCTTTCTAGGGAAGGGAAAATATTTCTCCTGTTGCCAGTTCCAGCAGTACAAGCCTCTCAATCCTAACTACAGTGCAATTAGAGAACATCTGAACAATATTCTTTGTATTTAGTTCCATTAGCAATAGTAATAAAGGAATTATGGCCAGCCTAACAAAAGGTAACCATGACTTTAATAGAGAATGCCAAAATATGTAAAGGCTGCCTTTAATTACAACTAAGAAAGCACAAAAACAGAAACAAACCATGCTTCGCTCTACCTACCTGCATCCAAACACTATAAAATCACACATACATTCAGAAAATCCGTTCAAAGGAATGATATATTATGCAACAAGAATAGACGATTCAGGAATTAAGATACACCAGCAAAATGCCTCAATTTTTATTTTTTCATTCCCAGTTGATACATCAAGTTCTTAGATCATAGTATACATAGCTGATCTTCACCAAACCCAATTACAAAAAATTAAACATCAAACACAGGGAAAAACTGAACTACATAAAAAATACACAAAAAAGGGGGTTGGGAAAAAAAATACATACAGACAAAATGAAATAAAATAAAGTTACATACAAATCACAGCAGCCATTAGAGGCTGTGTTAAAGCAATACCCACATAAGTATTCAGCTGGCGAACAAAACTGGAGAAATTGTTGTGCTTGAAATTCCGGGGCAACACGAGCCTTGCAAACTCCACAGGGTCCCACACCACGAAGCTCGCACCGGTGGAGCCCCACGAGATAATCGGATCCAAAGAAGGGTCATCCACAAGGTCGAAGGTTTTGGACAAGAAGGGTGGAACCGGGTTCCCTTGCAACCACTCCAACGGCTGAGGCACTGGCTCAACACCACCACCAACGTTCTCCAAACCCCTGGTGGTGGTGGTTGTTGGCGGTGGTTGGTCCATCGCTGCTGAGAATGCCTCAAACTCCATCAAAGTGGCATCATCAATCATGTCTAAAGACTCATCAAAAGCTGATGAGAATGGTTGAGAACCAAACTCCGACGGAGAGAACCCTGCTGTCGACATGCCCTGCTGCTCCAACTCAGAAGAAGAGGTTTCAGGTGCCGGAGCCTTACCTTTCGATTCATCATCTGGTGTCATGTTGATCCTAGGAAAAAGAAAACACAAAGAACACTATAGTGGGGTCACCAGAAATAATGGGTTCCCTATGCTTTTTGGTTTTGGTGTGTGTGAGGTAAGGTGGTGGTGATTGAGGATGAAATGATGAAGTGGTGTGGGAACAAAAGCTTAAAAGGGTGGAAAGGCGGTGGAGGGTGGCTACTGTTGCTGTAGGAGTAGAGCTACGTCGATGGCGGTGGCAGAGAAGGTCCATTGATGATATTTGTTGTGCTGTGTGGGTTTGAGAACTTGAACACTGAGGAATGAACCAAGCACCGACCTTGGGATTTCGAGGTTGAGTGGAGGTTATTTCCTGACAGTTACGTTGGTTCTAAATTATGGGGTTGTTGGGTATAGTCACGGGGTTTTGGGACCGCGTGTGGCCTAAGATATTTTTGTCACAAATACTGTTTCTGTTCCAAGGTGGCTTAGATTTTAGTGGTCGTCATCAGAGAGAGTGTTTGTGGTCAGAGTCGGTGACCTTTACAGTCTGGTTTCTGCAAGTTGGGACTAATACTTAGTGGCGAAGGTAAAGGATCTAGCCAGTAGCCAATCATATATTTCGGTCGCAAGGATCTAGCCAATCATAGGTTAGCAAACTTGGTTTTGGTTTTGGGTTTTCTAGACACGTTGTCTGTTGTAAGGATTTCATGGGCCCAACTGATTTTATTTTATTTTTTGGTATTATAAAATTAAAGCTTGGTAGAAGCTCGATTTTTGTGTGTAAAACTCACGTGATTTTTTATCTTACATAATTTAATGCAAGGGGAATAACTTTGTTGAAGTACCTGTGCAGATCACAATAAATAAAAGACGAAACAAGATTTGCTGTAAGCTATACGCGATCATAAAATGCAAAGTTTCTGCATTGATTTTTATGATTTTTTTGACATGTGACACTAGAAAATGCGACCTTGATAAAATCTAAATTAAAGAAGATTCTAGATTAAAATACAAAAAATTGATTTTTTCACTTGTACTACAAACTCTTGCGCAAGTCTTTTTTACTTTATTTCCCTCTGTCATTGTAAATTTACTATATTTGATCTTCGACATATCTTCTATTTCAACTATTTTACTTCTATAATTTTTCTGTTTAATACCCACAGTATTTAAACACAGGCTTTAATTTTTTTATTGACCAATATCTCTTTAATAGTTCAATTTGTAATGCATTTTGGATAATCCGTCACGAAGACAATAATTTGAGAGAAAAACAAGAAACTGTATAAAGAATGTCCGCCAGACTTGTGAAATGGCAGCAATTAATTGTAAGTATAAACCGTGGAAGAGAGTGGTCTGAATAGTGAGGTGATGCAAGTGAGGCCGCCAATGATCATTCCTTCACGAGATGCAGAAAAAGGAATGATCACCATTTGGGTTGGGGGAGGGACCATTTGGTTTGAAAGGGTTACTAACCATCGTCAACTGGGATCTGTGATGCTCGTAATTCTGTTTCACTTCAACTCGTAACTTCAAAAAGAACCAATTTGTCTTCTGGTGCTGCCATTTCTTTTGGAGGATTCGGAAAAGAGGAATCTCTACAAAAAAGGGAGATGACAGGAACGTAGTCAAACTCGATTGACTATGAAAAAATGGCCAAAAGAAGTAAGCGTACATTGCCGGCAAAGCTGCTTATCATTAACTGAATGTAATTACAACGGGAAAATTTTTATTACATACAAAATTATGGAAAGGGAAAAAAATAAAATAAAAATCAAACAACATTTCTTCGTGGAATCACAGGATCACCTAATCAAACAATTTTGTTGGAACAAAGATGGACTATCCTTCCTTTGCGCTGAAAATAAGTATTCTCAAATCAGAATTAGAACAGAAATATACAACTTGACCTGCAACTGAAAAAAAAAAATGAACAAGCATTAGTTTGGCCGCACTAGGTTAGAAATGCAGTTAAGCCACCATCATTAGGGAAAAGGAATAATGACAACACGAACCCCCTCTAATAAATTCTCAACTAATTTTTGATTGAGTTGTAACTAAGCTTCAGCATGATTATAACTTATTTTAAACAAAGACACTAAAATTATAGTGGTTAGAACAACTTATCCCGCTTGACAGTCGATAACCATTCCCATTACCACACTACACAACAAAGGATAGAGAAATACTATGTCTAAGCTAGATTTAGTGTTGGCAAGATCACTACGGAATTTGGCACGTACCTAGGACAAGTAAAACAGCGTAATCCAGTTAGACATCAAAAGCAATAAAATCCTGTTGTATGTGCATGAATACCAACTTGGCATTCCAACCATTAGGTAAGTAATGGCATGTTTGGATGACCAGGTTGAGGTGTAGGAGGTTTGATCAATGGCTTCAAAGAATCCATAATACTTGAAAAAGAAGGGCGTTTCCATGGCTCACTGCAGTAAACCAAGTATATCAATAAAATTTGATGCCATAATATTGAAGCAGAATTCAAAATGGCAGATGTATCTGAACTCACTTGGCCCAACAAGCCTCAATTATTGCAGCTATTTTGGGATTCAAATCATGTGGGATCTCAAGCCTTTTCCCCTTAAAGCCAACAGCTGCTACAACCTACAGGACAGTATGCATTTGTGAAGACTGAAGCAATATAAAAGCACCTAATTCTAATGATTGGCCATAAGGGGAAAATGTATATATACATATATCATACATGCGTGCAAGTTGAATCAGAGTAGGCATGATATGTCAGTGGTAGACCACCATGAAAAAGGATAACACACAAAAGTCGAAAACATACTCAGCCACAAGGCCCACAACAATAAAACACTTTCAACCATCCCATCATCATTGGCCAATTCGATGGAAATTGATCCTCACGTTTTTTATCCAGATAACCATATTATGTGAACAGAGATAGACACAAACACTTAAAATAGGCTTCATAAATTTTAACAGGATCCTGACCACTTAAAATACTTGTTCCTATCTCTTTCTTTTTTTTTTCTTTTTTTTTTTTTTTGAGGTGGACTTGATTCTATCTCTCTATTCACATGACATCGTGATATGCACAAGAAACATGAGAGGATCCATTCTCCAAGTTGATAATTGCTTCATCCAATATACATATCTTGCAAAAAGTTTCAGATTTCTATTACCAGCAGCATGCTATTTCAGACTATATTCTTACAGTCATAAGTTTCAGATATACAGATATAAAGAATCTTTCACAAAATCTGAAGCAAATATAATCATAATAGAAACTCTAAGCACACTGCAATTTCATGTATCACAGGTATACAACAAACCTGTGCTGGATTCAAATTACCCCATGGCTGTTGCAAGGTTGCAAGCTCCCACAAGATTACACCAAAGCTGTAAACATCTGACTTCTCATTTGATGGCTCGTCACGAAGAACTTCTGGAGCCATCCACTCAGGCTAAGGTAGGGAAAGGAGAAAAATTAAATGCGTAATTATAGAACTTACCTCTGACACATAAGATATTAAAAAACAGAGATATATGCATTCAACATGAACTTACAGTCCCGGCAGCTGACTTGGATGAGAGAAATGTATTGGCTTTTAGACGGGAAAGCCCAAATTCACAAACCTAAAGAGAAGGTACAAGAAAACATTTTAAGTAATCATTTTGTTGGGAGGAAAAAATATGTTAATGCAGAAGAAAACAAATCACCAGACAGGGCCAAAACTCCCTGAAAATAATTGTTACTAATGAACTGCATATGTCGTTTTCATGTTAAATGGCTTTTCAACAACACTCCAGATTCAAAGCAAGCACAGCTAATCGGCAGAAAACTGAAACTTCTGTAGACTATGTGCAGGTAGAGCAATGTTTGCAACTTAATCTTCTATGAGTTAAAAAAAGCTCCAGATTAAAACAAAATATCAAATTATAACTAGAATGTGCCAAAAGAACTAAGTATCAACAACTATTTAAAGATAAACCAATCAAATCAATAGGTTACTAGTTTAGCTTCATCTTTCTGGACAAGCCAGCAAGGGCTGTCATCTGCTATGTAGAATCAATAGTGTCATTTTCTTTTGGGACAAAGTACAAACTCCATGGTACGGGTGAAGGAAGAAGGCCGCTCCCTGCCCAAACCAAACATATACTAGCAAGGTTTCCTTGCCATCAGAGCGAAAGCCTGACAGTTAGCTAAACGGTGTCATTTATCATACAGTGTCTTAATATTTTCATCTATGTTAGACCAAAAAGAGGCACACTTTGGTGACTAGATATAGGCTTGTATTGGTACAAGGCTATTTGCAGAAACTGGAAGTGAAGTGAGAGGGAAAAAAGAAAAAAAAGAAAAACGAGGGGGGGGGGGGATCCTACTGCCGAGGGTAACAAATTCTTTCAGACTATTTGGTATACTAGAGAAATATTCACATTTCATTGTTACCTTAACTGTATATTTCTTGTCAACAAGAAGGTTTGGAGATTTCAGATCTCTATGAACAATGGGGGGATTACGTTTATGAAGATAATTCATTCCCTTTGCCTGCACAAATGAAATATGACAAATAATTACCAAAGAATACAACAATTATGACATTACAAATTCAAAATATAAAATGAACCACAAATAATAATGTTTGTTTTCTAAATGCATACCACATCATAAGCCATACCAAGCCTACGCCTCTCATCCAACACCTCTTTGGCACCAGGTCTATGCAACAGCCTATATAAGCTACCTCTGCACTTGGTTCAAAACCTCTTAGGATCTCATGGTTAAAATATCCTATAGCCATAAAAAGTTTCCCACGTTCAGGAGGAAAGGATGAAGGACAGGTAGAGGTGGTATCACAAACCTTGATAAGTATTCTGTGACAATAGATAAATTAGGAGGCTGAGTGACTGCACCCATAAATAAAACAATGTTTGGATGCCGCAATTGTTTCATTATTGCAACCTAGCAAAATTAGTGAAACTGATATCAATGACAAAAAAATATTTGAAGAGCGACTGGCATTTCCTCTGCATAAAACACAGTCAGAACTTTCATTCTTTTAAGCATACCTCCCTCAGGAATTCCTTGAAGCATTCAGCATGAAAATCTTGTTCCATCAAAATTTTCACAGCAACATCCTGCAATTTGTAATGTTTTGAAGGATGTAAATAAGATACTTTTTTATAAAATAAAAAGAAAGTAACAAATAGAGACAAAGACAGATGCATGAGTATTTAAACTATGAAGCACTATTCCTGCTTAAACTTTAATTAAGCAATCCTGAAAAGAGTGTTACAATCCTCTAGGAAGATATATGATGCCCAACAAATATGCATTCTCAGAACACAAGTAGAGCTTAAAAATATTTGAAAAGATAGAACTGGAGAAGCAAGAGGAAAAAGCCTCTATTAGGATCATTATTAATACTACATCAGAAGTATCCTTGGGCCAGGCTTGTACTACTTTTACTACACTTGATATAAATTATTTGTATAAATAGGAGTATAAGCTTAGCGCTTTGTCTCACAATATATCACTTATTTAGTGTTTCATTGCTTAAATAGATTCTCTATTTTCTCTTTTTCATTCAGTCCCTAAATTTTCAACAAAAACAAGACAAACGACCATAACTTGATTGATTTATAGAGAGTCAATTTTTTTTTAAAGAAAAAAAGAAGAAAAGAGTGGCTTACCGAGCCATTCCAGTCAGCACGATGCACAGTTCCAAAAGAACCTGAAAAATAACAGATCATTTTCAATTAATGATTAGTGATACTAATTATCCAAATTATGCCACAAGAAGAACCAAGTGATCTTACAAATTCATTAACTAGTAAATATTGTGTCATTTAAGTTAGGATCAGATCATATTGATAATTAGAGGGTTTGGTAAGAGCAAGGCAAAATTTTATGCTGGTGTGCTATTTTCATAGCAGTTTATTTGATTGAATAGGATAGTTTTGATGGTTTCTCTTTGGTGTTCAGACCATGACTTCTTTGACGGAACCTCCCTCTCAAATATGAGATGGATTGGGCAGCTGCATTGCACTTTTGAGCTTGCTTCTTATTTTCTTGTTTTCTTTTGTCATTGCTAAGGATGATATCCATTTTACTTTTATCTTGTCTATTTTCTCTCTAAAAGTATATCTGTTTCATCGTTGAAAAAATTGGAAGATTTTTTAACAAAGAAAGTGTAATTTATAAAGGAGGAGGGAGATATACCTGACCCAATTCTCTCTTTTAAAACAAGATCACTCCATGGTACGTCCAAATCCTCCGTATCAAGTGCAAGCTCCCGAGAAGGTTTACTATGAATGAATTGATTTCCTTCGACAAACCTCCTACCATCAATAATGTCTTCATTGGGATTTGGTAGTGCTAATGGGGTTAGTATACCAACAGGATGCTTAAGCTTTAAAGGCAGTGGATCCTTGCCCACAGTTGTTGAGTCTACAATGTTCTGCGGGTTACATGATTTGTATGTTTCAGAACCTTGATCACTTGTGCTTGGATGAGAAACCTGTGGATGTACAGGAAGCTTAAAACTGCTGCTGCTATCATTTGAAATTGGCCTAGGGTTATTCCTGTCCTTGCACTTCCCATCAAACTGTTCTGAAATGAAGAACCCAGTATCTCCATTAGTAACAGCTCCTGTGATACAAAAATCAGGGTTTCCTATACTTGCAACCAGTTTAAAGTGTAACAATAGTTATATGTACATGATTGCATAGCAGATTACAAAATCACGTGCAAAACTACAACAAATATCCAACTCACAACATGAACATCTATTCAAGGATATGCTTCTTGGCATTATTATAGATGTTAACTAACGCAATTTTATAAAACATTAGATCAGGCACTCATTATGTTATATGTATTTAAAAAAGATTTAAATATATAGCCACTCAAATTTCATTCTGCAAAGAGACTAAATGATATAATTAGCCTGTGTTCACCACAATCAATAAGGAATTTGATAATGGTATCCAATAGACTTGACCAAATGACTTGAATAGTTCTGCCAATTCTAAAAGAAAGATCCCAACTTAAGCATCCATAGTAATCATCAACTTGAAACATCATTCATTGCACAGTGAAGATTCATGCTCCAGTTTTTAATAGGCAACCAAACCGAGTTCTTGGGATTTCTATTTAAAAGGGAAAAGAAAATTGTCAAATAATTGGAGTAAACAGATGAAAGAAACAAAAATAGAGATACCTCCCATCTAATCATCTATTGCATATAAACTGATCAAAACAGCAAGTAAATATAATTCATTTCACATAATACAGCTCTAACACTGTCACATTATTTAGGTCCATACCAAATTTACTGTTGAGATATTGTACAGATCTATTCTATTTATTATGATAGATATTATTAGATGTAATTATCTGTAATTTAGGCAAATTAGTATCTGGCAATTATTAGGTGATAATTGCAAGGTTTCTAAATATTGTAAGTTACTTTTGTACAATTTTGATTATCAGAAAATATACACTTATCATATTTCTTACAATTTGGTGTCAAAGCTCTCGATCTGGGAGCCTGAGCACCTTCCTTTGCATTCCAGCCTTCATTGCTGGATAATTTCTACAGCCTTGATAGCTGTTTGGGACGCTTTTTTTCGTTCTTTATCATCCCTACAGCCCCTCTTTTTTAACTTCCTATTTTTTCCCTTTTTTTTCCCTCACGGTCTCTCTCATACCCGCCACTGTTACCACCGCCAGCCAACTTTTCGGCCACTTTTTCGACCACCCAACACCACCATCAGAATTGTCATCCTTAGATCGACCACACCACCAAACCCCAGCCCGAACCGCCGCCGGACACACCCCCATGCGCCGACAATACTCCTCGAGTGTAACTTCACACATCATCATATTTGCAATGCGTGAAGGAGCGTGAGCCCCCCCTCTCCAGGCGCCATTTCATTTCCGACCACCACAGGACCACCCCGACCTACCTCCAACCACCTTTTCGCTATGGCAGAACCCGAAACACCTAAAATAACCCTCAAACCACCACTAATACTACTTCCACTCCACTTACACCTTTAAATCCTAATGACCTTCCTGTCCTGCACCCTACCTATCACTTGAATAGGAAAAATTATTTGCAGTCGGCTCAAGTTATCCGGCGTACTCTCAAAGGTCTTCGGAAATTATCCCACATTGAGGGAACTCCTACTACAAAGGAAGACCCTCACTTTGAGGCTTGGGATGACAAGGATTCTCTTATTATGTCATGGCTGTGGAGCTCTATGATTCCTAATGTGAGTTGCAATTGTATGTTCCTTTCCTCCTTTCACAAGATTTGGGATGTCCTTCACCAGACTTTCTCTAAGAAGCAACATGTTGCTACTTGCTATGAGTTGAATACAAAGATTTTCTCAACCAAGCAAGGAGCGATGACTGTGACAGATTATTATGGGATTCCTACTGTTCTATGGATTGAATTGGACCAATACTAGCATCTACAGATGGAATGTAGCAAAGATCCCTCCACTTTGGCAGACTTTCTTAATAGGGATAGGATCTTTGAGTTTCTGTCTGGTTTGAATCCAGAATATGATCCTATTCGAGTTTAGATTATGGGTAAAGAGAAATTACCCTCATTGTCTAAGGTATTTTACACTGTTCATGGTGAGGAAAGTCGTAGGGCTGTTATGCTTGAGGACAAACTCACTGGCAGATCCGCTTTGGCTACAGGCAAGACAGCCATGCCAGGATCATCTTCATCCTCTTCGAAGCCTTCTTGAGATGGTCGTTGGTGCTCCTATTGCAAAAAGTCTAGGCACACTAAGGAGAATTGTTTTAAACTTCATGGCAGGGACATTGTTCTTAGTCATATAGGGGGATTTCAAGGCCTGTCCACTAGTCAGGCCAATGTGACTACCTTGGACAATGCCATCACATGAGGAAATTCACAAATGGAGGATGACGTTCATGCCCTCAATAAAGATGAGCTTGCTCACTTGCGGACTCTCCTCACCTCTTTTAGTAAGCCTTCTGGCTCTTGCTCTCTAATTTTGTCTGGTAAGAATTTCTCTTCTCAATCTTTTAATGCTTCTAATACTGTACCTGAGGATTTATGGATAATTGATCCTGGTGCGACTGACCACATGACCTTTCACACCCCACATTTTCTTTCTTATCATTCCACCTTGGGCACATGCCATATAATTGTAGTTGATGGTTCCCGTACCTCAGATGCAGGCTCTGGTACTGTTGCTCTCCACCCTTCCCTACACTTACATGATGTGCTTCATGTCTCTCAACTCTCCCATAACCTTATTTCTGCTTATAAACTTATCAAAGACAAAAATTGTGCCGTAACCTTTTTCCATTCCCATTATGTCTTTCAGGATCTTGCCTCGGGGAAGACAATTGGAGTTGCTAAGGAACAAGGAGGGTTATACTCTCTCCTCAAATTACCAGCTATAGGTGGTTCTAGTCAAAAGGTGCTTCCTTCATGTCATCAAACAAGTTCAGAGTCTACTGTCTTTCAAATTTGGTTACACCACAAGCGTCTTGGCCACCCCCCTTTTTCCTTACTTAGGTCTATGTTTTCGTCATTGTTTTTCAATCGGTCGATTGAGTCTTTTCATTGTGATGTTGGTCAATTTATAAAACACCATCATGTGACACTTCCATCTAGTTCTAATAGAAGTGAAGAACCTTTTGCACTTATTCATTCTGATGTTTGGGGTCCTGCTTCCATTCCTAATATCTCTGGCATGAAATGGTTTGTTTCATTTATTGATGATTGCACCAGAGTAACTTGGTCATTTTTAATGAAAGATAAATCAGAAGTTTTCCAATTGGTTGTTCAATTTTATAATATGATTCAAACACAATTTGGCAAAACTATTAAACGTTTACGTTCTGCTAATGCTAGGGAGTATGTGAATCACCAATTTTCTCATTTTGTTAAAGAACATGGCATTATTCATGAATTTACATGTGTGGATACACCACAACAAAATGGTGTAGCAAAAAGGAAAAATCGACATTTATTAGAAGTCACTAGGGCCTTACTTTTCCAGATGTCTGTCCTTAGCTCATAGTAGGCTGAAGCTGTTTTAACTCCAGCCTATTTAATTAATCGGATGCCCTCCCATGTTCTTGGAAATGTGAGCTCAATGCAACTTATGTTATCCCATTTTCCTTCTGCTCCCATCATGCAAAGTTTATAGCCTAGGATTTTTGGTTGTGTAGTTTTTGTGCATGTGCATCATCAACATCGCCATAAACTTGATCCCTGAGCTGTTAAGTGCATTTTAATAGGTTATGCTCCTGATAAAAAGGGATACAAATGTTTTAACCCATCTATTTGTTGCTTCTTTGTTTCCATGGATGTCACCTTTCATGAAATTGAGTCTTTCTTCCGTCCTCAGCTTCAGGGGGACAGTCTTCCAGAAGCTGAGTCATTTATCCCTGAGTCATTCTTATCTTTCCCTCCTACACAAGAGCCACCACCTCCCACTGAAAATCCATCTGACTCTACCCAGGAGTTAGTACCCTCTACTGAACCACCTAAAGCACCTACACCAATTTTGGTGTATCAAAGGAGAAGGAAGCCTAAACTAGACCAACAGCAACTTCAAGAGTCTGAACCTACGGTAAGTACTAAAGGTACTAGCTTTTCCATTCCTGACTTGGATAATGATCCTTTGATTCCTTTGAATACTTGTGAGCCTAACCCAGATAATCTACCAATTGCAATGAGAAAAGGAAAAAGGACTTGTGCCAAGTATCCTATTTCTCAATTTGTCTCCTCTAAAAATCTTTCCCTGCAGCACCAAAGTTTCATTGTAGCCATTGACTCTATCCAAATCCCAACCTTAGTACAAGCAGCATTGAAGGATGAGAATTGGGTTCAAGCTATGAATGAGGAGATGAGAGCGTTAGAGAAGAATGGAACTCGGGAGATTGTCGAAAGACTCGGTGGCAAAAGACCAATTGGATGCAGGTGGATATACACAGTGAAATGTCGATCCGATGGTACATTAGACTGATATAGAGCAGGATTAGTAGCAAAAGGGTATACACAGGCATATCGGATTGACTATGAGGAGACATTTGCCCCAGTAGCCAAGACGAACACAGTGAGAATCTAGCTTTCTCTAGCTGCTCAGTTCGAATGGGAGTTGCATCAATTTGATGTAAAAAATGCTTTCTTACATGGAGATTCCACCTGGCTATGATACCATTGGTGAGAAGAATAAAATGTGCAGGCTGAAAAAGACATTGTATGGATTGAAGCAATCCCCTCGTGCTTGGTTTGGAAGATTCACAAAGACAATGGTTTCATTGGGATACAAACAGAGTCAGGGAGACCACACCCTCTTCTTTAAACATACACTAAGTGGAAAAGTCACTATTCTACTTGTGTATGTTGATGATATTGTCATATTGAGTAATGATTTGGTTGAGAAGCAACTTCTAAGAGAAAAATTATCAGCTGAGTTTGAAATGGAAGATCTTGGGAAGCTAAAGTACTTCTTTGGAATTGAAGTTGCCTACTCTAGACAAGGTATCTTCATTTCACAAGGGAAATATATCCTAGATCCTCTCAAAGAAACTAGAAAGCTTGGTTGCAACATTACAAGTGTTCCCACTGAACAAAATCATCGCATAGGCAGTGATGAGGAGAGTCCTAAAGTTGATAAAGGACTATACCAAAGGCTGGTAGGAAGATTGATATACCTAGCACATCCTACACCAGATTTGGCATATTCTGTTAGTGTAGTCAGTCAATTTATGCATGACCCAAGGGTGAGACATATGCAGGCAGCTGATAGGATCTTGTAGTACCTTAAGGCCACACCTGGAAGGGGATTGTTGTTCAAAAAGGATGGAAGCCTATCCATGGAAATATACACTGATGCTGACTATGCAGGCTCCCCTGTTGATAGAAGACCTACATCCGGTCATTGCATGTTTTTGGGAGGGAATTTAGTGACTTGGAGAAGTAAGAAGCAAAATGTGGTCGCTAGATCAAGTGCTTAGGCAGAATTTCGCGCTATGGCACAAGGTGTTTGTGAACTGCTGTGGATGAAGATCATACTAGATGACTTGAGAGTAAAATATGAAGCTCCTATGCAGCTGTTTTGTGATAACAAATCAGCAATCAGTATTGCACATAATCCAATCCAACATGACAGAACTAAGCATGTTGAAATTGACCAACACTTCATCAAAGAGAAGTTGGACAGCGGATTAATAGCCACAGCACATGTTCCTTCAGGGCGCCAGCTGGCAGATGTGTTAACTAAAGGACTTCCCATGGAACGGTTTCAAGAACTTACATGCAAGCTGGGAATGATAGATATCCATTCACTAGCTTGAAGGGAAGTGTTGAGATATTGTACAGATCTATTCCATTTATTATGATAGATATTATTAGATGTAATTATGTGTAATTTATGATGTCTATATATTGTAAGTTACTTTTGTACAGTTTTGATTATCAGAAAATATACACTTATCATATTTCTTACAATTTTTACTATATAAACAAATTATTTATGGAGAATTAGCTTAAAGCAAATGATTTCATCATTCATTGAAAAAATGGAAATGACCCCACCCAGTTGAAAAGGCTTTTCTTTTTTTCCCGTTGAATTAAAGAAATAAATATGAATAAAAGATCTAAGACAATTGGAAATAAATAAAAGATCTAAGACCCCTGGATCTTAAATTCTTAATAAAGGCAACAATAGGCCCTAAGTAGATCCTTCAAGGTACATGAAAACAATAATATCAGAAGCCCAGATTTAGAGTAGCATATGTTAAACAAGAAATATGAATCTCACCTGCAGAACTGTTTTCAAAAACAAGCTCAAGAGATTGACAGTCAGAGAAATACTGTTGGGCTAGTGACCTGAAATCAATGGTAGGTTCAGCCGGTTTAAGTCTGGGAAAGCGCAGGGGTGAAGAAAATGAGATGGAAGATGGACCATTGAGCAAGGAATCAGGCTCGCACAAGTAACCTGGCTTCCCAATAAAATCAACAAGATACTCCCTGTAATTACATTATGTCAGAAGCCAAGTGTCAAGACTATTACCATTAAGAAACATCTAACCCTAGAATGTCAACATACATTTGGTTCACAGAATGCTAATCACTGGCCTACCATCCTTTCACAACTTTGCACAGCCATCATCATCATAACCCATGGAAACTAATATTTAGATTGCAGTTCTACGTATAAACAGAAAAGTACATGTGTATGGCAAAAAAAACATATACCTCTCAAGCCCAAATCGGACAAGACAAGATGAAGCATCATCCCTTTTGCAATATTTACAGCCCCTTGCAATTCGACAGGGTAAATCAATGGCGTCAGCAAGTACCTGAAAATATTAAATATAAAGCATGTCACTCCAAAAACAGCTTTCAATACAATGACATGCACTAAACCAGAGAACAAAAACACGTCAACTTTGCCGACGTGCATAATCACAGTCTTAAAGCCCCACAGAGAACTAGAGCCTTACTTTGAATAATATAGCACGATGCCTGCAGAGGCCAACAGATAGACTACCTATAGGAACAACAACAGAGCCTAAGCAATCCTTCAGATCATTAATGCAATCCCTCCAGATGGAAAAGAAGTCATCCTCCCCAACAGAAGCTGAACCCCTTGTTATAGCAATAAAATATAGTTAGACTGACGTGACCAGACACTAAGCTAAATAGGTCAAGCCAAGCATACCAAGAAGGCTCACCCCATACGGTTGAAAACCAGCTTGGAAAGCTGATCAACAACCTCTGTTGGTGTTATGCTGCTACAAGAAATACTATGTACTCTGCTTAGCAGTTCTTTTAAACTGGGGTCACTGCGTCGATCCACCAAAACTACTTCAAGTGAAGAATCAATGCAGGGATCCACAGACCTTAGTGTATCAATTGATGGAATTCGGCCATTTTCTTGCAGATCAGTGCACACAGTCCATACATAGGAATCCATCCCATGAATTAGGTAAAAGCCATCAGGAATTTTTTCGGAGTATGATAGGCAGCCATTCACCTGATGCACATAATAAATAAGACATGAAATCAGCAATTGCATATCAACCTAGTGCACCAAATCTATCAAGATGAAACTCATGAAACTAATTCCAGTTTGCTCCCTCAATCTTCTGAAAAAACTAGAGAAAGTGTTTAATAAGTAAGGTAGAATAAAGAGAGGAGAAGAGAGAGAGAAGGGGGGGTATTGTTTCCTCTTAAACTTAATTTTCACAACAATCCAAGAGGCAGGGTTTAGCTTCATCTCTCAAGAAATGATAATTATACATCCTAGTGGCAATTTCTCTAGTGCGACTAAGCACATTCTGCTCATCTGCAATTATTTCAAAATGTTAAATACACATTCTCAGGATTTGTCTGACTCCTTATGCTTCCAATATTGAATGTTTAAGCAGTGCAAAAATTAGAACAAAACTTCTTTAGACCAAGTACAACAAGGTTCAACTCAAGAATAAGCAATCGGGTCATAGCATGTGAGGCACACAGTAACAGGACACTTTGCCAACATTGCCCAGAATTCGAAACAAATTACAAGCTTACAACAAATTAAAAGTGAAACCCCACAATTCATGAAGGTAGTTTTCCTCTGTGAGTCCTAAGGCAAACAGTTTTCCCAAGGAGCTGGCACCCAACAAGGAAAAAGAAGCAAAAAGAGAAAGGAGCCCGATATCCTCATTAGTCCTTGTAGACTACAACAACCTGAATCAAACTCCAACTCTGTGCTTTGCGAGAACCCAACTTCTTAAGAGGGTTTTGTATTGAAACAATTCCCACTCATTCAAGTCAAACTACAGCTCTTCCAACCACTCACTGCAAATGACAAACCCGTCTGAATCAACTCCTGATATTTTGTCCACAAAACTAGTCACCATCAACCATAATTTTACCCTCCTGTTGTTGCAGACTGGAAAATCCATTCAAACCTATATAAATTCAACATTTTATAAAAGAAGACATATTGATCATAGAACGATCACAACTTCACACAAAAAAGCTACGTCACATTGCACTTAATTTGGCTTATGCAAACAGCTAACAAGTAATCACGACATCCATTGTTGTTGCACATTCAGTTAAGCTTAAATTTATGGAATCATTGCTAATTTGCTATTTTTCCTCAAAAGTTTTCTCTGTAAGATTGATTTTGATTATAAGCTAAATTCGAACTAGTAATACCACATAACCAGAATTATTTCCTAGAACAATTGCCATAATATGTCGACATTCAAGGACAGCAGCTCAATAAGTTAAAAAAGTGAAAACCACTCATATAATGATTCTGGCAAAAATTATTATCTAGTATTTTCCAATTCGAACACAAAATATAAGTTATCACATAAATTCCCTATCACAATTCAAAAATAGCAAAATTCAATTCAATCCACTTCAACAGAGTGCACAAGCAACAATTACGTACCCAGAATCTATGCGACACCGCCTCCGCCGAACCCGACGACCTCACCGCCGACTCGTCCGCCGCCGGATCGATGAAATTCGGATCGTCGGCACACGTCGCGTCCGACGAAAGCCGCAGCGCCAGGGCGAGCTGCAGCTGGTAGCTCTCCTCCGTCTGCTGCGCCCAGCTCTTCCCGGACGAACCTCCGCCGCCGCCGGCGGTCCTCGCCGAAGTCTCCGGCAACCTCGCTCCCAGCTCGCCAACCCTAAATCCGTCGTCGAGGAAATATCCGAATCCGTCGACGTCGCTCGCCGCCGCCGTCGAGAGCGTCGGAGCGTACAAGTCACCGCCGCCGCCGGAGAGCGAGCTCTCGCAGTAGCTGCTTCCGCTGGACTGCCTCTGCAGCCCGATCGAGGAGTACAGGTTCCCGATCCGCCTGTGATCGGCGACGAGGTCCCAATCCAAGCCTCTGCTGTTGTCGAACTTTCCTCCTCTGCTGGTTTTTCCGTCGCCGGAGGACGACGGCGCGCTAGTTCCGGCGGCGACGCCTCCGCCGCCACTGCCGGAGAACTGGTCGTCCGGAACTTGACTGAGAAGCGAATAGTTGGATCTTCTGGCGGGCATTTCCATCGCAAGCTTCCGGTAACCTTTCTTCGCTCTCACAAAACCCTAAAACTCTTCCATTTGATTTTGGTTTTGTTAATTTTTCTCCTCTTCCTCTTTTTCTTATGGTTCTCTGTGTTTTCTTCTCGGTGTTTCTCTCACTACTGTTGTTGAAGCCCTTTTTGTTTTCTTTGTTTTTGCTTCTCTCTCTAGAATAAGAGTGTTTGCGGAAGAGAGAGGGAAATGAAAGCGGCGAAGCCTTCTTCTTTTTTTTTTGCCTTTTTTTTTTTTGAGTCTTAAATTGGGTGGCGCGATTGTTTTAATATTTCGTTTTAATTTTTTTCTTTAAGTGGTGCCCATTGGCGTTAATCAGTTGGCAAGGAACGAGTTCTTGGGATCCGATTTCAATTTTTGCTATTGATATAAGAATCTTATCGGCAGACTGCCTGGTAAGTTTCATGTAAATATTTTGTGAACTCGGATGCCTTAATTTGACGGAATGGCATATATCGAACTTACTTAAATTTTTATTGTCCAAAATAATTATTTTTTAAAAATATGGTTTCATTTAATTTTTTAAATTATTAATATTTAAAAGAGTTTAATTGGTATGCACTGACAGTATAAAACAGTTTTACACTGTCAACCAATAGAAATAGGAGAAAGTGAGAAATCATGGTGGGTCCCTCATTATAATGGGTAGTTATTTGTGCAAGTTGTCACTTTCCACTATTTCTATTGGTTGACAGTGTAAAACTGTTTTACACTGTCAGTGTATTTAAATTAAATTCTATTTAAAATTTATTGGACTTGATTTAATTTGGGTTAAATTTGGTCAATTCACTACCAAAAAAAAAAGCTTTGTTAATATATTTTTTTTTCAATTTACAAAGTTTGAATTCAAAACCAAAAAAAAATGATAACTATAGAAGTAATTGAATCAATTAAGCATTACTTGTATTTTATTTTTCCTTCTTCGAGTGGGGAAACAGGCATTTGGTTCTTCTAACGAACTTGTCTATCTGCCTATCCAATTCCTCGCACGCACACATTGCGTAATTGGATTTGGACATAGTCGCATGGGAGGAGAAATCCGACAAACATTTTTGCTTGTTTTTGTATTGTATTGATATGAGTTATGAGTTATTACAAATAATAATAATAATAATAATAATAATGATAGCAATAATATTGATTTAATCTTTGGTTGTTATCACGATTAATAAGCAATTTAATGATTTTTAAGGTGTAAATTTTGATTTTTTTTTTAAGAACCATGAAGTAATTTTACAAATTTAACTTATTTGAATGTCAAATAAGACATGCAATGGAAAGAATATAAGAGTTATATAATTTTTCCACAAAAGTTACTTTCTTATAATTTTAATTTTATTTTTAAAAATAGAGGCCATTGATCCATGTATCTAGTTTTCAAAAAGTAATAGATTAAAGAAAATGTTTACCGTAATTCATAGTCAAAACTTGTCTTAGGTTTATTAAACATATATAATGATATTAAAGAACTCAAAAATCAAATTTAATTCTCTTAAAAAAATCAAATTTAATTTATTAAACACTTATAAAGGTATTACAAATAACTTAATCCACCAAAAAAAAAACTCAGAATCAATTTTAATTCATGATAAAGCTATAAAAATAATTGACTAAGTGAGCCTACCTATTTTTTTTGCCTAATTTTCGCCATTTCCATATTTTAGTTTAGTTTTCTCACATACTTGTAAAATTGAACCTTTTTTTAACCCAAAAAAAAAAAGACTGCTGATGTAACTCGGCTAATTGGAAGATTTATTTTCCTTCAATAATCAGATTTATTAACCGAATAAAAAGTGTATCAAGTCAACCAATTTAACTAAGTAACAAATTAGCAACGCAAAGTAAAAAATTAGCAACGCAAATAATGATTATTTTTGTTGTTAGACTGGCAGACAACGATCAAGTCATTGGCTTAATCATCAAAATCGAACACAAGTCAATCCTCACAATTATGCATGTCTCACACCTTATAGTTATACATATCCGAAATGCCTTGGAAAGTCACTTTTACCTACAAACTTCAAGTGAAACTGCCTAACCCACTAATAATAAGAAACTACAAACAACACTAAAATATACAAAGAGTGACGACGTGAAACTGAAAGAAACCTTATAAGATAACAATTACTCCATCTCCATGAAAGGATAACATACAGGTTGCGTTTAGAATCATACAAATTCGAATTCGTTTTAGTTTAATTTGCAAGTGATTTATTATGTTTGAAATCCATTGCAAATAACATAAAATGTGAATTAATATATACCTATTTGTTTATAAACTATATTTATGCGCATCATAGCAAAATTTCTGCTTCAAGAAAGGAAAAGTCTAGAGTTATAAATTTTTGTCTGAATTGAGTTACATATGATATTCTATTCACTCTTGAATGAATAAAGGAGTCTTATTACCGGATCTTATTCAACAATTATAATGATTTCTGTCAATAGTTTGATTAAAAAAATCTAACAGCATAATATTACTCTTAAAGAAAATATTGCATGTATTATACTAATTATTAATTAAAATTGTATATCACAATATACTTAAAACTCTATTAAAATAACATAAAATAATTAGACTAATTCTCTCATTTTCGTTTGCATTATGCACGAACGGGAGACATACCTAATTGGGTAATATGTTTTTGCTCATTATTAAGGTTTCAATAGCGAGTGTATTGTTCTAAAGATATTTATAAAAGGAGTATAATATAATTTCTCAAATAAAAAAAAGCATTTTTGACATTAAAAATATAAAAGAATATTTGAAATTTTTAATAAGTGTCTTAGAATACTAATTGGCAAAACAATTATTAGTACTACTATTTGTTTTGACTTTCGTATTACCATTATGGGTGCCGAAAGCTGAGAGTCAATATTCTCATCAATTTGACACATAAAAGATATCCCACTATGCTTGTTAATTGTTATAGCACATTACATAGAGCCAATCAATCAATGGCTTGAAGCATAAGAAGCCGTCCTCCTAATGGCACTAAAGAACACAAATAAAAACATCTATAAAATGAGACAAATGTTATAAAGTCAGGAATATTGTTAAAATTTATTTATCAAAACAATATGACCTTGAACAAACTATTATTATAATTTTTTTTTTGGTTAAACCACCAATATTTAGAATTTATTAGATTTTAACTAATTTGATTTAAGTTGAGTCAATTCATTAAGGATAAATTTCTCTCGCTGTTACTATTTTTTTTAATTTACAATACTCAAATTCGAAGTATTACTTAAAAAAATAAATGACAAACTACTTAAATTAATTGAATATTAGTATAAATTATATTATTTTAATAATACTATTATATTTTATCATAAATTTTGACAATTTCTTCTAGCTATATAGTATTTCTTGTTAAACAAAGTGGGTATCATACAAGTTGGGAATTGTGTGATTGAAGGAGTAAGGGGGGCTTACATCACACCCTTTTGATTTTGGGGTGAAGTTCTTGCAATCTTATTATCTTATTAACTAATAAATTAATCTCTTTCTCTCACCCGAGAAAGAAAGCAAAGCAGTATCTTTCCAAAGTCACGCAAACGTGGGTTTAAGTATTTTGCTTATTATAAAAAGGAACAGAAAGAAGTTAGTGTTCGATGAATCTCAAGCTGTACCCGTCGTGGATGTGATTACTCTCTTAATTCTTTGTCTTTATTAGCACTATTTTAAGTCAAATTGGCATTACCCTTAGAATTCAGTAAACCACCCCAAAAAAAGGTGAGATTAGACCAAATGTTCCGGTTCGTGCCAGAAAACAAGTACGAGTGGGAATTGGTGAGTGACTCACTGGCGAGTTGGTGAACCCCAAAAGACCTCAAGCCGCGGATTTTGCGCTACCTAAGGATGTGTTTGGTTTATGAAAATATTTTCTATTTTCATTTCTTGTTTTTATTTTCTAAAAATAATTTTCATTTTTATATTTTCAAACTTTAAAAAATACGTTTGATTTGTAAAAGTAGATTCTGTTTTCAAATAGAGAAAATACTGAAAATACGTTTGGTTGTTCATTTTCAAAATATAAATTTTGAAATCAAATTTAAAATACTAATGTTATATATATGGTTTGCACATTCAGTTTACCTACAAAAAATATTTATTAAAATAATAAATTGTTTAATAAAATAATATATATATTTCTAATAAACTTCTAATAACAGAATCTGTTTGGAAAACAATTTTGAGTAAATTATAATCATGATAAAAAGAGATATAATTAAACCAAATAATCAGTACTATTTTTAACTATAGTCATTATTATACTTGAACCTATTATCCCGCTAAAAAATGCCAAAAAGAGATTGTTATCACCTTGCCAAAAATATACAAAAAGAAACTATCTAATATCATATATGATTGGCAATTATCTCTCTAACTTATTATCATTATCTACAATAATTTTTATTTATTTTCTTTATGAATATTTATTTTTAATTTATATATATATAAATATTTTAAATAATGAATAATTAATTCTATTTTAATAAATTAAATTATAATAATATTATAAATAATAAATAAATAAAATTAAAATCTCCCCAACTTTTCCTATAGCACAATACTCTTTTCTATTTTATACTCTCTCTCTCTCTCTCTCCCCCTCTCTCTCCCTCTCTCTCTCTTTGTATTGCTTTGCATTTTTCTCTTTTTATACAATCCTACCATAAATTATATATATTTATTTTGTTTGCATTCTTTTTAAACTTTTATCATAAAACTACAGTTGTCTAAAATAGTCAACATAACATGGGATTGCTATCTTTGTGCAGTTGCGTACAAGACATCATCATTTCTCGGTGTGTTAGATGTTGCCAAAATTAATCGCAAATGGCTTAACAAGTCTTTTGGTCAGGGATCGAACACTGGCCTTGTCTCTATATTTTCAGTATTTACAAGATCGCCACCGCATTTTCTTTTGAAAATGTTTCCAACCATTGCAACAGAAAATATTGGAAACATGCAATTGGTGTTTTCACTTTTGCATGTCTTTCATGAAATATTTTCAATGGAAACATTTTCTATGAAGTTAACCAAACACATTTTCAGGTGATTTTTTCATTTTAATTGAAAATGAAAATGAAAATAAGTAAACCAAACACGCTCTAAAGAAGCAAACACACAAAGCAAAGCAGGTTTCATCCTCTAAGAATAGGGGTTGTCTAAAATGCACCCTGATCAAGTAAGGTGTATCACGTACCTTTATTTAATCACACTTAAAAAATGTTGTTAAATGCACTTAAAGTGTAGCCATATATAGTTAGCTATATTTTAGAAATGTGATTAAATAATAATATATTTAGCTACACTTTAAAATTATAGTTAAATAAAAATATATGATATATCTTATTTAACAAGATTTATCATAACATCCTCCGAAGGAATATGTTACAAATATGTTTTTATATATCGATTGAATAATTAGAATTTTATATATAAATAAGTAGGCAATTTACTTATATAATTTGAGAATTGAGCGAATATAATAATAAATAATAATATTATTATTCCAATTTTTAGTTATATATATAAATTATTTATTTATTTATATATAAAAATAGTTAATTGACATACTAACTTTTTCTTTCCACAAATAAATCAAAGGGTAAAGTATTAAGAGAAATTTAATAAAAAAAAGTATTAAGAGAAATGTTATGTGAATATATTTTATGTTAGATATTATTCTGATTCACACGTTATTTATTATTAAACTGGTTTATCTAATAATAAATAAAATATAAATTAACATAATATTTAACATAAAATATGGTTATAATCCAACTACTGAAGTGCAAGTGGCGAATTTCATTCTCTATGGTGAGAGTATCAATGCTATGTTTATTCTGCAACGTGAAGGGGAAATTTCCATAAAGTTCCATAAAAGAGAGTAGGTATGCCTTTCATACAACACGTGTTGGATTTGGATTGTAAGTAAAATAAACAACATACTGCAAGAAAGTGAATTTTCACATGTCATTCTTCTTTATGTACATTTTCACATGTTACTTATAAGACGCGAAGATGAATTTGACGTGTAATAATAATAACTATGTTTGGATTAGTGGAACAAAGTGGAATGGAAGGGAAGGAAAAGAAATTTTAATAAATTTTATTGGTTGGATTTAATAAAATTGAATGGAGAAAGAAGGAATCTATTACGTTTCAATACTAACTCATCTTAACATTTTTCTTTTCCCCAAAATTGGGGAGAATAGGATGGAATGTGAGTTATTGTATTACTTTTTTTCACAAAATGACAATTTTATTTTTTCTTCTATTACTAAAATTTTATTCTATCATTTCATTCCATTAGAATATCCAAATAATGGAATTGGAAAAATGATATCACTTCAGTGTATTTCATTCCACTCCATTTTATTTTATTCCATTATACTTCACTACTTACCACCAATTCAAATATACAATAAGAGTTCAAATATTAGGGCTGATATTTTAAAGAGAATATTAGCTAACTATCGCTATTAACTCAAAAATTATGTGAACAATACTAAAGATTTTTTGTTTAATTTATAAAACTCAAATTTGAGATGTCGCTTAAAAAAAGTATAAAATTATTTGAGGCAAATAAAGTAGGTTAATTTGTACTTATGCCATCTCAGTGTTTATATTTTAGAAAATTGTGAATCATTGATATTTTCATCAGTTCATTCTCCAAAGTCCAAAGCTGTATGCACTATATTCCTCATTCTATAAAATGAAATACCAAAAACGCAATTGGCTACGCTGGAATGTTATCATCCCATCAGCTTCTTAAAAATGATCTTTTTTTTTTTTTTGAAAAAAAAAAAACTACACTGTCTCTCTTCACAATTTAACTAGCATAGAAAGAAACATACACAATGCATGGCTTAATACAACTACTGAAATTTAAACTTTCCAACTAAACGTGACTTTATGTAGCTACTGAAATTTTATGCGCACGGTTCTCCTGGATAAAATTATACTATAAGCTATTGAATGAATCATATGCACTCACGAATTCAACATGTCAAAAAAAATCACTTTACTTACTTACAATCATCATAAGGCTTAATTATCATACAAAAGTGACCTTTTGTTTTCCCTTAGAATTCTCTTTGGTTCAACAAAGTAACTTTCGTTTTTGACAATTTAATTTAATGCACGTGTTCCGCGGGGAGGGGTTTGTCAAGTTCCCACTTCGCATAGCCACAGATTGCTAAATTGGATGATGCAGTTTGGGCTTGGGTTGGGCTTTAAAGCCAGAGCCCAAAGTACAAAGAAAGAACCAAGCCCAACCCAAACACTTAACCGCCAAAAGTATGAAAATGGCGTTGTGGCGGCAAAGTGCGGCAATTTGCACAAACACAACACTATTCCTTCTTCCTCCACCATCGCAATAAACACACTATTCTCTCTCTCTCTCTCTCTCTCTCTGTGATGAATTCTGCATTTTTTTTTATTCAGCTCGTTTGCGTGCGCGAAGATTTGAAAGGTGCTAATCTTCGCGAATCTTCTACTCCATGTTATTAGTTTCCCTGTTACTACAATGCCTGAATCTTCTACTCCATGTTATGATTGATTTGAATTTTTTGTCCGTCTTTTGGTGCAATTAGCTAAATGTTGATAGCATAACTGCATATTTATTGATTTGATTTTTTTTTTTAATTTTTTTCTCATTTCAATTGGTTGGAGCATAAAGATATGAATCCTCTACTCTATATAATTTTCCTGTTACTCACTCAATGCCTGAATTGCTTTGTTATTTCAATGGCTGAATCGATAACGATCGCGCTGTTACCCACTTCAATGCTTTTTATTACACTATGATTGAATTACTCGCTCCAATGCTTGAATAGTATTGTTACTTCCATGCCTGAATTATATATGTTACTACACTATGGTTGAATTTTTTGCTCGTCATTTGGTGTAATCAGCTAAATATGGATAGCATAACTGCATACTTATTGTTTTGATAGATTTTTTCCCCCATTTCAATTGATTTGAGCAATATATATATATATATATATATATATATATATATATATATATATATATATATATGTTTATGTTTTGGTCAGTTGACGAGTATAGAATCCAATTTCTTTAGTTGCTATTAGAATTAGAATTTGGAGTTGTGAGTTAGTCTAGAAAGTACGATTTACTGATTTTTAATTATTATAAATCAATTATTGTACTTCTCCGACTTCAAAAATCATTATCTTATTAATAGGACGCTGAGAAATGAAAATTTGATTGAATGTTCAACCCGAAGCGAGGGGCGTAAAGTTCAAATCTGAATATTTCTAAGCCTATCTCTGCGGGAGTTGGGAGGAAAATACTCGGCCCTTGTCTCTACTTTGGCATTACCTGGCTCACGCTCCCCCTTCATGTAATGAGTTTTCAAGACAAGAAGCTAGAGCCTAGGTATCACCATTGATGCATTATTGGTCCTAGTCTAGAAAAACTGCTCACCCTCTGAGCATGATAAGAACAGTTTAAAGTTAAGTTTAAAAAATTGGCTTTGTTAGTATATACATGCTACAGAGCAACACAATTATGGGGTGAATAATGCTGGCTTGGCTTCAGACTCTATCCCTCTCTTGAAGATTGTTGCGACTGTTAGAAAGCAATTCTGGGTGTCCTGGATTTGGTTTCAATCCTTGCGGTTTTGCAGCAGTTGACTTTTTCCTTGTATTCTCTTTGGTCTTGGCCATCTTGCTAGCTGGGAAGTGCAGTCTTGCCATCAGAGGACGCGGTGCTCGTGTTGCCCTGTCAAACCCCCGCACACAGACATACCCTGCAAAGCATTTTTTCACTAGCTGTTAATGTTTATAGATTTTAGGTTACATAGATACTTGCTTTTCTATTCAGTTACCATGTGTGTTCCTACTATCAGGGAAGAATGGTTCTTCATCATTTTTTTTTCAAATAAATAAATAAAAAGCAGCAAGAGATAAAGAATTGTTTTTGTACATTTATGCTATATGTTTTATACTTAGTTTGCACTTTTACTTCACAGTAGTAACTAGTAACTCCTTAAACAATTTTCTTTGACTGTTGAAGTCCATTCTAGAACCACTTTGACTAATAATTTTAGCAACCATGCTATCTCCCTTTTTTTTTTTTTTTTTTTCATTCATGTCATAGTAGTTCTTCCATAATCCATATTCTCTTCTCCTAGTCAAATATTTTCATGCACGCAGGCATGCATCACCCAAACACAATAAGTATGTTATACCAGTCCATAGACTTTTTAGCAAATTGTCAGTCATCTTATTTTCATACCATGCTGTATATTGGTCTATTATTCCTTGCTTGCCTTTTTCTGACCTTAATCCTATGTTCTTGCTCAGATAGCATTTTGAATACTTCTATATCAAGGGTTTCATTTACTGACTAAGGAGTTTTGACGCTGGCAGTACACTACGGGTGGTTTTAGGGGTAAAAATGGTGCAAGTTGTCACATAGATGTGACTAGGTCCTAGAATGCTTCTGAATGAGATTAAGACAGTAATTAGGCTCTTTCTCATTGCTTGTGAAGGCTCTTATATTTCTGGTTGATTTGCTAGCTGATGTTTGATCTTATTTGTATACAGTTAACTTCAGTAGCACTTATTGGTGTAAGTGGCATGTATAACAAATTGCTTCTACACCCTCTTGTCCTGGTATAGATGATTAGACGTTTGCAAAGTTAACCTAAAAGCCATAGATGAGAGGTGGCACATTATGGTGGCATCCATCATGTTTCTAGCAAATAAAGCTGTAGAAGTGTGTTAATCTTTAGCCTTTGCCTCTCTGGTATATCTAAAACTTCGGCAAACTAATTATGCTAATCACAACAATAAAAACAGGCTCAAATAGAATATTCAATTATACAAAGCAGGATTACATTGTGGAAACTAAATCTTACCTCTCCAAAAGCATTGTTGAATTTCTTGTGTTGATAAACCTGATTGACAAAAATCATATATTCAACTTCATTGTTTGACATAATTATTGCTTGTTTTATCTGTATAGTTTTGATGTCTTTACCTTTAAATATTGTTGGTACGGAGGTTCCAAAATATACTGTTCGCCTATTGAGGTTCCAGATCCAACTTCGCGGAACATTAATTGGGCTAAGACTTGAGTCATGGTCAGCAAATACCTGGTTCAAATGATCCATGTTATTGCTGCTGAAATTGCCAATATACAAATATAAATGGAAAAGAGATTTGGCAATATGTGATTTCACACTATTTTACCTCATTGACCTGGAAATAAGTGCCATTTAGTGGAAAGCTTCCCCGCATAGCTGTTCGACATGGTATCTGTTCATATTCATCATGAATTCAAGTGAGTCTATTTCATATGCAGAAGACCCCCTCCTTGCTATAATATATAAGAATTATGCAACATATGGTTAAAATGATTATTTTGATAAGCATTCAGACCAGGAGTGTCCCTCTAACTGTCTGCAAATTTGCTTCACGGAAACTGTTGCATAAGTAACATTCCTTCTCGTTGCAAAGTTGGCCACATTCTTGAGAGCTGCATTTGCTTTCAGGTGGTTGTATAGAATTTGCCGTCTCACCTAATGTAATCATTAATGTAATTGGCAAAATGAATTAAAAAACACCGGAAAACTAAAGCAAATCATATATTGTAAATTTTCTCAACTTATTGTGCTGCATAGTGCAAGCAAAGACTTCACAGCCTATTTAAATTAATCCAGAAGGAATCATGATATTGAAGTTGTTATTATGTCTACCTGGAGTCCATATAGCAAGAAGGTATTTGCCTGGATCATCAGGCTCTCGTGTGTCCCACTGTAACAGAGAAGTAGTTAATAAAAGTTGGACATATAGGGTAAAACTAAAACATAATTTTGATTAACGGAAGCAGCAATAACTAACCCCTTCCAGAAGAGGATGCGTATCTGGGAGTTCATAACTGTATGAAAGTGAACACAAATTCAGCATCAAACGTTAGAATTTTTCACTGCATGATGGATATGATGCATGCTGAAACTCTGCGCAAGCATTGGATTTTCTATTTCCTTATCCTGCTTTTTCTTTTTTCTTTTTTTTGGGGGAGGGGGGGTGGATTCTTCATCTTCTTGTGTTCAGCATTAATGATTCTGGATATAGAATTACTGATTTCTTGTCTTGCTTTTGTGCTGTTCATTACTTTCTTGAATTTCCTTAATGGTTTCATGTTAATCAGTAGGAGATGAGTTGGTTATTTTACTTACACACAATGCTCTGTTCGTAATCGGCCCACATTCTTTAGCTTAGGCATAGGAATGGAAGCAGCTTCTGGAGTCAAAGCAACCAATGCCTTTGACATTTCCCCTTCTTGAAGTTCCATGCTTTTTTGCATATAATTTTGTAAATTCAGGGTGAACTCTTCTATATTAAGGTCAATGGTAGGAATTTCACATGAATCCTCACAGAAGGCATCCTCCATATCTTTTTGTAATACTTGTGAGCATTCTGGCTCTGGAGTTGTTGGCTCTTCAATGATAGGCTGGCAGATATTTATTTCAGATTTTGATTGCAGTTGTCTGCTCAGTTCCGTTTGTTGAATTTCTGCTCCTTGGTTTGCATTCTCAGGGTGTGGCAAGTGCAACTGACTGATGATTACAGATGGATTCTGATCAGTTGCATTGTTTCCACTTCCATATGTGCTAACTATACTCCTCGGCTCTGGTCCTGGCAGGGCAAGTCTTGCACTGCATACAATATTGCTTATTTGTAATTGATCTATCATAACTTGCAAGACATGCATATTTTTTGAGTGGTACTGAGATCATTTTCAGCTGTTACCTATGTAGCTGTTTGCTAAGTTAATTGTTGTGATCAGGATAGAATGCAATTAGAGTGCTGTCAATGTAATGCAGTATTGAATATAATAATACTGATATGTGAACTTCCTAATATTGTCTCCCAATCCCAAGTTCCTTACCTATATTGCCAACAATAAAACTTGCAGTGTCTTTCTACCAGAAAAAAATTGCAATGCCTTCTAGAGTTCTAATGTGTGAGAGAGGAGTTCTGGATGATGCTGCATAACGGAGTTTTTTTCTGCAAAGAATTTTAATATATTGTAAACATACCTTGCAAATGCACTAGCAAAGTGTCTACATTCTCCTCTCATTGGGCATGCATTGCAATTTGGTTTGCTTTTTGTACAGAAGACCTGCATTCATGGTAGTTTTTGTCACTATCACAACTAGGCTTTGGTAAGTAGGACCACTGTCTTGTGTATAAGAAGATGCAATATACCTTTCCAAATGTAATCATCTGGTAATGTAGCTCATATCTGTATTATATTGCAATAAAAGATTAAGAAAAAAAAAAAAATCAGTATGTGAATTACCCTAGCTAAACTTTCAGACACAAAGAAATACTTGTATCTGTTGCTGTTTATGTGCTACAGTAAAGGAAATATTTACAATGTCCTTTGATCTAGTTTGCACAGTCGAGGCCAGAGATATTTTTGTATGGACTCCAAAACTGGGTACCTACATTGGACAATGATATTAGTACTTCTTACATAAGTAACTAATGATGCTTAATATCATTTATTTATGTAGTACTAACAATTCTAGGAGATGCAACTGTAGTGACTCGGGCAGTGGCTGGAGAGGTACCCATCCAAGTCGTACTGCTATACGTCCAACATTGGTGTCCACCTGTTATATAGCAATAACTTATCAGATCTCTTCCATATTCCTGTAATTCATACTTATATTTTCAACTTACCGGGAAGGCAAGATGGTGTAGTGTTAAAAGCCGCACACATTCCACACTCTTCAATCCCAACCCTCTTATGCTGAGCAAGTATTCCCTGTATGTATGAAATGAATTTTTATGACACATATATTTTGTAGGCATGAGATAGACTTAACTGCTTGTGTGGGTGTTTTTCCAACCACGAAGTTAAGATATGGTAAAATCATGTCTATGGGAATAATATTTCAATTGAGTAGTTAAATTAATAACGAGGCTTACTTCGCTTGGTCAGGTGGAACATCTCTCAGCCACTCAAGGTCAATGTCTCCATGTTCTTCAACCAGCCGATTCAGGAAATTCTGCATAGCATATAATGTAATGTAAGCTGCATTGAAGGGTCGTCTCTTTTCAGAAAGTGATTCATAATATCATTTTATGGAAGCTTGATTGTACCTTTATACGTTCTGCAAGCCTGTTGTTCATGCCCCGTTCTTTGATGACATCTGAAATTTCACTAACATCTGCACGTCTCACAGCACCCCAGTCCAAAGAATCCATGGTGTTTTCTGTCTTTTCTCTTTTCCCTGCCTTAGCTTGTGCTTTTATTCTTAAACTATCCCAGTTAAAATCATCCTTTTTCTCCTTTCCTTGTCCCCTGCTTTTCAATTTCACTGGAGTAGAACTTACCTCATTGGTTTCATTACTCAATGCATCTTTGTGGTCACCAAGATCTAAACGCCTTTCCTTCTGCATAACATCCTGAGTTTGCCCAGAAACGTTTAAAGAGTTTTGTTGCATGTGATTGCTTTTTTCCCGAGGATGGACTTGAGCTACCATCCTTTGAGAATGGGAAATTACAACTTGGCCGGCAGACTCTGTTCTTTGAAAACAAGGTCTGTTCTTGTCATTTTCATCTTTATCCTTTAAGAAGCCACTTGATGAGGCTTCTGTTTTGAAAGGATCAGAGCAATTAGCTTCAGGCACTCCTGAGTTTGGGGTGGTTTTCAAAGTATACTCATGGGATGGGATGATGGATGCTTCTAGGGAGACTTCAGTAACATTTGATTTTTCCATCTTTTCTGTTGGGTTGTCATTCTTCAGGTCTATAGATTGACAATATGCACCTAGTAACTTCTCAGTTGATTTGCTTCTTTGACTGTCAACTTCTTGTAACTTGGTTGAACTTGCCATTTCTACAGGCCTACTGAAGGAAGTGCTGTTATAAATGCTATTGTGCTTCGCTGTACTTGACAAATCTTCTACTTCTGAGTTGCTATCTGAGCAGGATCCTACCTTCTCAGGATTTTGATCATTTGAAAAATCTGCAGATATTTGAGATGCAATGACAGAGCTTTGGGATGAAACTATATCATTTAACTCTGTCCTAACACACTCGTAACTTGATTTTTCTTCCCTTTCCTCAGTCTTTCTTTGAGATGATTCTGGCAGTCTTGAGTTTGATTCATCCGTTAAGCTAGTTACACTACTGGTAGTTCTGCAGGAATCATTGCTGTTGACGGCTTCCTTTTCTCCAGAATGCTCAACGATGTCTATTGTCATCGAACTCCGGTCATGAACAGATTGATTCAATGATTTTACATCCCATTCTGTATTCTCTTCCGGTTCCACTATGTGTACTTGTGGTTCTTTGACTACCAGGCTTGTCCCTTCCCCATTGCATGTTTTGCATGTGCTGCTTGACTTTTGGGGATAGCGAGCCGCAAGAGACATGAATGCAGAACTGTCGATGGAGAAAGAGCAAAGAAAATGTTGCAGTGATATCTCATTAAAGTTTCCTATAAATAATCTTGCAGAGTTCATACCTGGAAAGATGATCTGAGACATTTTGAGTGAGGAAAACTCCTACCACTGAATCGACCACTGATCCTTTCCATTGAGAAAATCGTCTGTCTCCTGTTAATTATGTGTTATTAAATTTACAGAGTTAAACTCTGACCAAAGCCAACGATTGAAATAGATGCAGTGGAGTTAAACTCTTACTAACTGAAGTTTTTGACTATTCTATATTTTGCAAGGAGGGCTATTCTGCACATTGTTGCTTGTTTTCATGATAATCCCTTAAACATATAAACTTGCGATTATTATCATTTTTTTATTTGTAATAATATACTATGGATATGGTTTCATTGCACTGTTTCAGTAAGTGTACATTTATCTAAATTAGATCTTTACACAAAAATGTTTTGGTTACTTATCTTTACATTGTACTATAATAAATAAGCAGTAATTATTTTCAGTTTGTTGCTTATAACTATAAGATACTTTGAAATTCATTTATAAGTGATGAGATACAGGATGCAATTATATTTCTCTTACAAGTTTCTTGCCTTTACTCAATTCTAGCAGATGGGGTTTATGGTTGGCTTTTTGTAGCTCCTTTTTGTAGGGCAGGAAAATGGATAATTTTAATATTGGTTCCTCCTAAAGGGTATTTTTTTTTTTTCCTTATTTCCTTTTCTTAGTTCTTCCACTTCATTGATCATGAGTAGGTAGGTGCTTTGTTACCGGTGTGTTGGGGGTGAATAATGTTGATATTATTGAAAGTATTGCACTGATACCTTGTACAAGATGCATTCGTGCAATAAATGAGTCTGCTCGTCCACGGAACACATTCCGTTCTTCTTCCCACCATTTGGCCTTGTCTTCATCTGTACCATCAATCCCATGACTGTTTATATCTAACATCAACAGCTTCCACACTCGATCAGTCTCCTCATCAAGGTCAACTTTAGGTCGTGGATGTTGTTTTTTGATGGGATCAAATGGGCCCTGGAAAGGAATGATGGTGCCATCTCCCAGGATAAGGCTGTTCTGCTTCTTCTTTTGCTGTTTATAAGGGACAAGTGCATTCTGCTCATGTAAAGCAAGGACTCTGCCTTCTGTGTTCATGTTTAGTTGTCTAAATTGCTCTGCTAATGCATCAACATCATGCATGGTTTTCCATATTACTTCATGAGCAACATCTGCAATGCAAAAATTGCTTAGTTAAATTATTTGTCCTTTGACATGTATATACTGTTATTGGCACAAAAATCAATAGTTCAGTTGAAATACCCAATGACTTGCCCAATCGCAGGTGGTAACTTCCCAGTGCAAAATTAAGGTGCTGTTGCATATCATTTGTGCTAGAATCTGCTGAACTGCAAAGAGCACTTTTCTTTTTATTTCGCTTCTTTTTTGTGAGTGATGCACACATCTCTGCAACTAAAGCATCAATGCATGTCAGTGGTCTTACTGCATCCTCCAATGTTTGTCTATCAGAAATGGCTTGTTGTTTTGTAGTATAACTTGGTTCTGTATAGCAATTTTTAATTCTGGTTAGAGAAGCCCAATCACAAATTTGAGTAGGGGAACTACATCTTTCATTCAGCCTGCTCAAAGATAATTTGAACTCCTCAAATGTTTGAGTACTATCAATAACACTTTCTATTGCTGGGACTCTAGCTGCATAACTTGCATTATATTCAGAATTAAAGATCCAGCAGTTGGAACTTGATGCATAAGGATGCCCTCGAGCATCTTCTTGAGGGCATGTCAGATGTACTTCGTTTGTGGTAGTCATGGAAGATGTAGCATAAAGTTCAGAACTTTTCCCCTTTCCACTTCTCCTTTTCTTCTGAATGTTTGGAAATTGAACCCAACACTTTGTCTGGTATGAGGGCAAACCATTATACTGTGCCCCAATGAGATTCTTGCTGCTGGTATCTGGATGTTTAGGGGAACCAGAATGTTTTCTCTGGGAACCAGAATGTTTTCTCTTGGAACCGACCATTTGTGACACAGAACCATTTGGATTTAATTTTGCCACTGATTTTAATAAGATGTTTGCACTGTTTTCATGTTCATCCTGAGCAGCTGCCTGGCCATTTCTTTTGGTTTTGTTCTCTACAGAGTTGAAATTGACATTCAGCTTTGCCCCAGGGGAATTGCTTTCTGAAGGAGATATACTCGGGGCTTTTGTGTCTTCAGGTAATGACATGTAATTGCATACTGCCTGATTCATGAAAGTATTTTGATCATAGGCAAGGCGCACATGTGTTTCCTTCACCACCACACTATTTTCTTTGCCAATATGCACATTTAAGTTTTCTTTGCACACTGAACTTTCATCTCTTGCTCCTATGTCAAAATTTAAGGACCTTCTACATGACATTTTAGTAGATTCTGGCATCATTGCTTCAGTCATATCTGCTGTAGGAGTAGAAGTCTTGTTCACTCCTTTCCTTCTCACATATGTTCTCTTCCCAGTTGGTTTTTGTTTTGGCTTTGTGCCAGGGGAATTGCCTTTCGAAGGAGATGTACTTTGGGCTTGTGTGTCTACAGGTAATGATATGTAAATATTTATTGCTTGCTTCATGGAAGTGCTTTGATCATAGGCAAGTTCTGCATGCATTTCCTCTGCCACCACACTATTTTCCTTGCTGATACGCACATTTAAATTTTCCCCACCCGCAGAACATTCATCTCTTGCTTTTTTGTCAAAATTCAAGGACCTTCTCCTTGATATTTTGTTAGCTTTGGGCATCAATGGTCCATTCAATTCTCCTGTCATTTCTGCTGGAGAAGTAGAAGACTTATTCAATCTTTCCCTTCTTTTATACTGCCTCTTTGCAGTTGGCTTTTCTTTTGGCTGTGCCTCAGGGGGACTGCTTTTTGATGGGTCTTGTGCTTCTTCAGCTAAAGGCGTGTTATTATTTGGTGCCTGCTCCATGGAGCCTGCATTTGTTTCCTGTGCTACTACACCAATTTCTTTGCTCAGATGCACAGTTGCATTTTCTCTGCCTACAGAATTTTCATCTCTTGCTTCTACTTCAAAATTTAAAGACCTTCTACAAGACCTTTTGGCAGATTCTGATATCAAATCTTTAATCAATTCTGCTGTTTCTTCTGCTGGAGTAGTAGAACTCTTGTTCACTCCTTTCTTTCTCACATACTTCCTCTTGCCAGTTGGGTTTTCTTTTGGTTGAACATTCTTTTGGGTAGCTGGCTTCCGAGTTCTTTTTGGTTTGCCTTCTATGATGACCTTGGGGCGGTGCTTTCTTCTCCTTTGTTTCTGCTGTGGTGTTTTATTCAGATCGAGGACATGGCTGCTTCCCGTATCGGGGTTCTGATTCTCCTTGGATGGTGTCGAAATAGTAGCAAATTCTACAACAGGGTCACAGAGTTCTTTGTTGAGTGGGGTTCCATTATTGTCAAGCTTCTCAGCAGGGACATTTTTCTCTTCAACCCCTGGATTCTTTTCTTCCATATTGATTTGCATTGATGCAATTTGTCTGCTTTCTAGTCCGATGGCAGTGTCGGGTGTAAATGGGGAATCCTGCAAAGTTCTATTGCTCCAACAAGCAATGTATGATGTGCCTGTGGCAGAAGATCATAAGAAAACCAGAGTAAGAGCAATATGGTCTCAGATTGATCCAGTATTAAAAGGGAATCAAAATAGAAACCTATCAGTAAGGAAATGGTGGTGAATGTTATGCCTGTAGGGCAAAAGTTTGTATGAATACCATAGAACATGGTCTCAAGAATGATTGGTGAAAAGAAACATGTATTCTGATATGCAAATAAAATTGTTTTGGTGGAAAATAGTTATGTAAATTAAAGCTTAGAAAATAGAAATCGACTTCCCATGCAGATATCCTCAATTCAGTGCAAAATGGATGATAATGGTTAGTATGCTTAAGATATGCTTGTTGCTTTGGAGAGAGCAGAAACTGCTATGCAACTTAATGTCATTGAAATTTATCATGTTTTCCCTCAGTTCGGCTGATTCTTGTTGCTCTATTCTTTTTAGATGAGGCTCTTCTAAAGTGGATGTGTCTCTGAAGTGAGAAAGTAAGAAGTGTTCACCATTAAATCAATAAAATAAATTGTAGATATAAGCTACTAAACAATCTAAGGAGGATTTTCCATTCTTTTAACACTAAGTCTTGTTGCCCTTTTTTTTTTTCCCACGTCATCCCCAATGGTATATCTTTTACTTGTGTATACTTCAGTTTTAGCTTGTCATGACCATTGCTAGTGCTCATTGTATTACAATGCCACATATTAAACAGAGTAGCCAGAGCCAAAAATATTTGCACTTACCGTGAGGATCTCTGGAACTGTCTTGGATGATTGGACTTTGAAGAGGAAGATGGTGGTGGCTAAGTACTGCACTGGCCGTGTTTGTTACTGGGTCGCCATTGAACTGCGACTTCAATGAAGGAATAAATGGATTTTTCAGTCCATTACTGTCTGGTTGTGTTGCATTAGAATTTACCGATCCTGCCTCTGCCAGCAAAATAAGTTGGGAAAAAGTGAGATGACCAAAGCCGGGAGGAACACAACCAAAAGCTGTCTCTGCACAAGTTTTGCTATTGTCACCAGCAATGTTTGCCATTGTAGCTTCAGGTAGTGACCCATTATAGGGCATGTTGTTTTTCTCTGTACCAGGTGTAAATTCAGGACATGCAACTGCTCCATTAGCATGATGGGGTAGCTGGTTTCCCTCCCCAGGTGAGTAGATCGGAACTGGTTTCTGCAGAATGGGCTTAACAGGAGTGGTGGGGACCCAAGGAACCTCAACTTGTGGCTCCTTTTTGTTGCTCATTTCCCCAACCTCCATTTTTCAACAGACCCCAGTTTTGTTCTTCTTCAATCCTTATTGAAAAATGTCAACAAAAAAGTGAAAAAGGAACAAAATTGCTGAGTGGGGATGTCTCAGAATCCTAAGCAGAGCTCAATTTTCCGGTAAAGGCCACATCTTTGTTCAATCCTGGTCTTCTGAATTCCAAGGTCCATTTTCATGAATGAACCTAAAATAGTATTTAAAAAATAAATAAAAAGGGGAAACAAACATCAATAAAGAAGTGGGAGATTTAAGGACAGAACAACCTAGTTCATGCTAGAAAAACAACATTGAGAGAGAGGTGAGTTTGTAGTTACCTTCCCAAAGTAACCGGTGAACTGAAGCAGCTTTGTAACCACTCAGTATAATTGCAGATAGGATTCAAGAAATTTATGCCCAATTAAAACTAAAAATCCAAAACAGCAAAAAGGCATAAAAATAATATATGGCTGATCATTATTCCCTTTGGAAACTCCGCTTCTTCCTCGCGGTGACTTGGATTTCTTCCATGCGGCCAACAAAAACCAAAGCTGAAACAGAAAAATAGGAGAAATTCATGGGGATGGTAGTTACATAGAGTCAATGCTGGAGATCTGATATCACACTAACATTGTGGGCTTTCAACAGTGAGAACAGGATGAGAGAGAAACCAACACCAATTCTATGTAAGCTTTGCACATTCATTCTCAGGGCTAGGTCAATTTGATTTATAAGTTCTATTAAAAGGATGAAGAAATGAATTTTAAGATATGGTGGAATATATGTGCTTTTTCTCTTTCTTAGCTAAGTCGTTGCTTGACTACCACGATCCAGGCGCACAAGTTCGGAGAAAGAGTAATGTTATTTACACATATAAATATTTGCACGTACGTGCATGCATGCAAATTTATTTTTAAGAATTTAATTTTGATCCACTGTAAATCGTTTCCGCGCTGCGGAACGGTGGCGGTTGATATTAAAATAGAAAAAAAATCAGACTCTTTTGAATTTTCATTTCTACCCCTATTTTGAACTTCTTGATCAAAACTCCCCTTGTGTTTTAATTTAGTTCATTATTGTTATTGTACTAACTCATCAAATTAAGTCCTGTAGTAATAAGAGCTAAGTATAATAATAAATAAATTATATTTTCAAAAACTGCCGATGAAAAAGAAATTATAATTCAATTCTTAAAAATAATAATTGAAAAGGTCTTTTTAGTCACTACGATATTTAAGAAGTACCTGTTTTCTCGTACATGCGTTAAGAGAAAAACAGATATGACAGGTACTTTGCCTCGTCACTGTGGTGGTTTTCAGAAGAACTTGTGAGAATACTTTAATTAAAGACTAGAAATTATATTCCGTAACACTGTCAAAATAACTTAATAGTACTAAAGATTGTTTTTAGATGATGCAACAGCTTATGATTTATTTTCATACTTTGAGAGTGAAGATAATTTTCATAAGAATGTTGAGATTAATTAATATAATATTATTAATCAATGATAACATAAAATAATTTTATACTAATAATAAATCAAATCATTTTTTTTCTTATTGTAATGCTTGTTTATTTTTAATAGTTTGACATATATTTTTCTTAAACAAAGTTTTAGATTTAAATATTTAGAACTAAAAAGATTAGTATACCAACGTTTATTTGGTTTTAGCATTTTATTATTTATTTTTTTTAAATAAAGTTTTGAATTTAAATTTTATGAATAAAAAAATAATATTAAATGAATTTTACTTCCATAATAAATCAAATCGATTCTAGTCAAATTAATTGGAATTTGGTGAACTCCAAACACTAATGATCCGAGGAAAAAAATTGGTGTAAAATTTTATCCTTATAATAAGTTAATCTGGCTTAAGTCAGATTAATTAGGATTAAGTAAATTTTGGATTCTAATGGTTTAGAAAAAAAAAACGTTCTACATTATGATATTCTTATGTTTGTAGTAATACTTGTGTTTGCTAATATACATATTATTATAATCAGATAGTATCAAAATATCATGATGTGATAATAAGTTCTTATTAGCTTTTTTTTTTTTCCAAATCATATCAGCGTCCAATCAGTATATTTAAGATATTAAAATTATTAAATTTTTTATTTATAATATAATCTCAAAATTCTTTTAGTAAACACTCTAATTTAAACAATCCAAATATCTAACTTATCCCAATTTTCACAAGAACCCTAATTCTATTTTCCCACCCATTTAGTGCAAGGTCTCCAGCCCTCCACCCTCGAGGTCATTCATCTGCTGAATCCTCTTAATTTTCTTCTCAAAAAACAAAGACTACAAAAACCAACGCTAATACACAATTATTAGAGTGATTTGTAGTAGCAGCTGGTTTTGTTATATTCAAACATCCTAACAGTTGGAACAATTTTTAGTGTATTAGTCAACTCAAAGTTACGTCATTTTAAGCTTAATAGATTATTATTATCTAAGGAGGTCATTATTTGTAGTTGGAAGTGATTATTATTACTCGTATATGTTTATTGTCATTATAACTCTATATTTGGTACATCGGTGCCACTGTAACTCTATCAGTTTTAATTTAGTTTCTCTAAAAATCCTTAGTCCTCTTTATTTAATAGAATAATAGTTTTTTATTATTATTATTATAGATAATTTATTTTAAAATTTTTAATATTAATTATATAATTTTATTTTTGTGTGACCATTGGATATTATAAGTATTGATAATTAATTTATTTAATAAAAATATTTATATAAATATTGATTTTTTATTTTTATAATATAATAATTCTCTAAATAATATACTGTAGTAAGTATTTTAGATAAAAATTAATAAAAATAGAAAGTGAACAAATAAATTATAAAATACAACATACATATCCAATATTTTACAATCTAGTATTTATATAATTTAATCTAGTATTAAATAAACATACTATACTACGTTCAATATCGATCTCTTAATTTTTATTATACTTTTTGTTTTTTCATTTTTATTCTTAAAAATTATGATAACATAATATATTAAATTAGTTATTTATTTAGTTATTATATAATATTAGGCAAAAAATTCTAGACTATTATTTGATGCATAAAATACCAAATTCATTAAATAATGCCATAAATCATTATTAGATAATAGTATAAATTTTTTTATACTAATGGTGAATGTTAATTAGATTTTAAATTTATTACCAATAATTATTTTATTTAATTTCCTCCTCTCGTAGTTCCATACACAATAAGGAGTTTATAGATAAGAACATTCTCCTCATCTAATATGACTTTTAAATTTAGAAATTTATCATAAAATTTTATTTAAATTGCTTGACCTTAAATTGATGACCTAGATATTATTTAGCTTGTGTTTGGTTTGGTGTTCCACCAACTAGACCTATATTTGTTTTATCACAAACTTATTTTGTTTTTAGAGAACACAAAATCAATCGTGATTCCAAACCTAAGTCAGGATGGAAGTAACTTATTATCGTTTTTACGTTAGATATTTCATATTCAATATTTATGTATATTGTTTAAGAATTAAATTTTTAACGCTATCCTCAGACAATTATAACTTATTCTATTTCATTGTTTTAAATTATTTTTTCTTATAAATTCCAATAAAGGTAATCCTTGTATCAACCAAAAAATAAAAATGATTTTATTTGAGAGCATCCTTTTACAATATTTTACATATTTTAATTTTTTATTATAAATAATATTTTTGGTCATAAGTGTTTATTGTATATTTTATACTTTATTCAACTATATAGTTTAAAATATTTTTAAAAATAATGGCTAAAAAAGGGATAATATTAACATTGCAATATATACTTACTGCCTGCTGTTTAAATTTAATAGATTGGTAAGGTTTTTCCAATTTTTTTTACTGATGTAAATTGTTAAAACTGCAAGAGTGAAGGTTATCCTATTCTAATACCCCTCCTCCCTGACCAGTGACACAACCATGTTTATTTTCTTCACTCTTAAGATTTTTTTTTTAGGCACACAATTTCTATTTATTGAAAAACATATATTCATTAGTATCGTCAGATATCTTATTTTCCAACGAATTTAGAACATGAGATCTCGCAGAGAACAATTATAAATGACATTTTTTCAATTCAACTATAATAATTATTTTTTTTTAATCTTGCATATATAATGATATTCTTAATAGATTTATTTATATCATAAAATTGAATAATTACTAATGCTTTTCATAACCTTGACACCTAACTCTGCCATTTATATAATGGACTAAACTATCTCACAATTGGATATAGTGGTTTTAATCTTGATTTATTTTCAATATATTTTTATAATAGTAAAACATATATAATTCGCGGCATTAAAAAAATTTCTTACATCTTGCGTTATTAGAACTTAACTACTGTAACTTACAATTAAATTAGTGCAACAAGTTACACTATGTCCAATACATATTATTAAAAGAGCTACACAATAAACATTTAAACATGACCAAATTAATTATTGCAACATGTTTAAATGATACTTGAAAATTTTACCCTTTAAAAAATAAAAGTTTTTACAGATATAATTAATCAGAATTAAATTCTACCCCTCCTTTGTCCTTATCTCCTACTCCTTAAAAAAACAAACAAATAAAAGCAACAGATTTTATTATTAAACTAATAATCCTAGGTTTCATCATTTAAACCTGAATAAATCTAACCACACTAGAAGTCACAATGGTAATTATGTAGGGACCAAAAGGCTATGAGTGCAACTGCAAACTTCAATGCATACCCAACCATTTTTGTGATTTGTCCGTTTCCCTTTTATCAGTACTTGAGCTAAAGGGGACCACTCCACTTGCTTCTTCAAGAGATATCATTATCAACATTCCTAAATTTGAGTAATATTATTTGTGCATGTTAATAATATATATATATATATATATAACTTTGATCTCATTAATTACTATCAATTTTGTCTTTTTTTCTTTAATTTTATTTTTATTTTTAATTTAATATACAAATAATATTACTCTTTCATCTTAAACAAAAATCCATTGAATTTAATCTCTCCTTTTGCTTTGCGTTTCCTTTTGCATTTCCAATGAGATAAAGACAGAGCAAAGAACAAAGAACAAAGACCAAAGGAGTGACATGAACGCTCAACCGCTTTGCTGACTCAGCCTCCTTTCTTTTTCGCTCATACATTGATTCGAGTTCGGCATATACTAGCATGCCCACAAAAATTTAGAGAGAAATAGAAATCTTAGCCGTTAAAAATATTTACTTAATCAAATTTAATTTTTGAAATAATACCACAAATCGATATTTAATTATAAAACATGCTTACTAAATTATTTTTATTTAACTTGTAAAATTTAATTAATCCATTCTATAATTCCACACGATACTTTTTTATTAATATTGTGCTTAAAATTGTATAAAAATAAAAGAGTAAAATTAAAAAATAAAAAAATATTTTATTGATATATGAAAATAATAAATAAAATAAAATAATTTTTTTCAAAATAACATATAAAGTAAACCAGAAATAGTATATCAATGTCTTTTTTCAGTCAATCACTTTTTTTAATCTTTCAATGACTCAAGCTATGCTAATTGGTACGAAAATGTAAAGCACAAAAAGTGATGAATCAACCATTGATCAATGATGATTTTGTATTCAACTAATCATGTGTCTGTGGAAGTTATCATCGAAAGATGGATAAAATTTGTCAAAATTTCTTTACTTCATTTATTCGTACCATTTATCATTTTTCATAAGTCAAAGTATAAAAATATTTATATTCTGGCATATTTTACGACATTTTGGACAAACCCAATTTATATAGATATAGAATAATTTAAAGAGAAAACATCAAATCCCACATAACATGATTTGCATAATCCACTTTTTAGTGTTTTTAAGGATAAGAACATTATCGGTGTAATTTCTAAAAGGATTTAACATTGAATTTTAGACTTATTTAATCATATATACTAGCACATTATTTTTTAAAAGGTTGAAATATTGTAATAGATATTTAAAAAAAAAACCGACAAAAATTTGACCAAGAATTATAACTCATGAAATTTTTTATTAGTTTAATTGTTATACATTGATAATATAAAAGAGTATTACGTTATTCTCTAATCAAATGTTTGTGTTTATAAAATTTTTAAGATAATGAGTTAAATACTTTTGTTAATATGATAATACATAATTAAATACTTATATAAAAATTTTTTACACAAAAAATGCATATAAATTAAATCATTTATTTACTTATTTATTTTTTAGAATTGATTAGTTCAGTCACGATGTTTTGATGTTTTGCTTATAATTCATTCACTTTATCGACCTACCTTTTTATATATTAAAAAATAATCGACAGAAAAATGACAAGCACTTTTATGATAATAATTTATAATTAAATAAAGTTTAATTTATATGTATTGACAGTATAAAATTATTTTATACTATCAATCAATAAAAATGTAATGAAATGCTGAATTATGATAGGTCCTTTATCATAATAGATAATTACCTAATATAATTTGACACTCCTTTATATTTTTATTGATTGACAGTGTAAAATAACTTTATATTATAAATGTATACAAATCAAACACAATTAAATAACAGTTTAAAAGAACTTCCATTAATAAAAGAGCAAGAGTGAATATAGATTAAATATTCACTTTTGTCTCTGAAATTATAAGCATACTTTACTTTAACTCTTGAAATTTCAAAATTGACCTGTTAGTCGCTGAAGTTACATTTCGTCGATCACTTTAGTTTCTGACTAACTAACCATTATTCAGCTATTATTGTTTTGCTTATATGTCACATTAAGCGACACATCAGCATATCACATGAGCCTCTAACGTGGCGTGTCATATGGCACAACTCTCTGACATGGCATGCCATGTGACAAGAACTCTAACATGTTGTGCCATATGGCATGTTGACACGACATTAATTTTAAATTGGTTCAAATTAGTTTATAAAATTTCTAAAATGCGTCAACAAAGTTCTTGAAATTTTTTAAAATATGTCAAAAAATAAAAAATTCTTAAATTTCTCTTTTTTTCCTTCACAAATTCTAAATCTTTAATCTTTCTTAAATTCACTAATTTTTCTCTCATTTTCATATTCTACCTAGACTAAATCCACCCCAGTCCCTCACATAGAATAATATGAAGAGAATATATATATAAAGGAAATAATTAAATAATTAAATATAATAAATAATTTTAATATAACCCACCCTAATTTAAGATCTATGAATGCCTTTAGACTTAATGAGTAATCAAAGAAATCTAAAAATTAAACTTAATCAAAAAATTAATTAAGTGAGCTAACCCTATACATTTGTTAAGATAGTTTCATTCCTAATAAATGATATTTGTTCATCTTTATTTATGCATTACCTATAATTTTGAAAGTTAGGTTCCACACAAGCGATAGTTGACAACCTCTTAGTAGTCAATAGAATGATTTTAATTAAGATCCTCTTAGTCTATAGGGAGGATCTAGTCGAGGTAGGATACGAAAATAAAAGAGAAATTAGTGAGTTTAAGAAAGATTAAAGATTTAGAATTTGGGAAAGAGTAGAGGAGAAATTAAGAAATTTCGGACTTTTTTTTGACACATTTTATAAATTTGAGGAACTAATTTAAATCAATTTAAAATCGATGCCACATCAACATACCATGTGGCATGACATACCAGAAGGGTCGTGCCATGTGACAGGCTGATATATCACTTAACATAACATGTCAATAAAATAATAACAATTGACTAACAATCGACTAGCCAATGATTAAAGTAACTGACAGAATATAATTTCGAGAACTAAAAAATTAATTTTAAAATTTCAGGGATTAAAGTCAAACATGTTTAAAACTTAAGAAACCAAAGTTAATCTTTACTCGTGAATATATATATACATTTATCTAGACGACCAATATCTAAAGACTAATAGACTTCAATCAATCGATTTAAAATCGGATCAACCAAGATAAAGCTCTCACATTTGACCAAGCAAATTTGCCAGTTAAATCAAGTTATTTATTTATTTTTTTTACCCCCCGCCCTGTGTGTCTAAAGCGCTCATGTGGGCTCCCCCCATATTTGCTAATGGACACATTCCAGTTTCCCAAATCATACGTAGTTTGACATAGCAAAGCATTGACCGAATAGAATCATCGCCCTCCACACAAACATTTCATGCACCAAATGAAGGTGCAACTACTATTCAACTACCCAAAACTGCATAAATTAAACTAATTTATTGTCCTAACTTTTTTCAATTAGAACACATTCTTGAGTAATTTTATTTTCTTTTTCTTAAGGCTAATCCAAATGGAATAAAGTTGCAAATATTCATGTTACCTGCGAGGAAGTTATACTTTACTTGGCTCAATATCAAAACAAGAGAGAACATACAAAAAAGGACCATTTTGCTAATATATTCCACCTCACTTTCATCAACCAAAACAAGGGCATGAATTAGTAAACCCCTCCTCAAACAGTATGCAACTTTGTGTGAATAGTTTCACTTTTGCAAAAACGCAAAGGATTCCATGCTCCACAGCAAGTGGGCTTATAGGGCTTATAGCCCATACAAAATGAAGCCCTTGTTTCCTAATACACATAAGGCAATATTCTCCATGGAACAAGTGTACGATACTCAGCCCATATCTCTTTATACTTCTCTGCACAACGAGTTTCATCCCTTCTCTCTCTCCATATCAACAGAATAAGGAGATAAATTGGATAGAAGTATGGAACTGGTGAACTGCAACAAATGAAGTAAATTATATAAAATTTTGACATTATTTTCATTATAAAAAAAAAATTATCAATATCTATAACTCTACATCGATGTAATAATAAAAGCAATAGAGTTAAAGAGATTACCTTATCCCACAAGGTAAGCTAAAGGAGAGAGCAAGCAGCAAGTCACCTAGGTAATTACAGTGTCTAGCAACACCCCTTCAACATAAACAACTATTTGCATTAATAACTTCCATGAGAAAATGCATCAAGAGTATGGACATTGTTCTAAAAGGCTCTAGGAGGACAAATGATAAAGACAGCTTATCAAATGTTAATGTAGTGTTAATACGGCCTAAACACACACAATCTCAGCATGACCTAAATTTGGTGACTCTATAAATACAAATACGTGGGATTATGCAGCGATATTGGTAATCTATTATTGCCGAACATGAACTTAGATTATGCAATGCTCCGTTATCACTTTATTAATATATCTGCCAACATGCCAGCAATTACTCAATTAACCATAATGTTTACTATTTGGTAAAATGAATGACTTATGTCAATGTAGTATCTCCATCCTTTTTCTTTTCTTTTTTTTGATAAAAAGCATTTTCATCCATATTTATCCTTGATTTTCCTTCTTTTTGGAGCCTCCCAACATGCTTAAGGATAGTGCCCTCAATTCTTATAAATACCTGATGACATATTATGTGCTAGATAAAAGGTGGGAAAAATAAACACACATGCATATCAATTCCAAACAAAATATGATTATCTTCTGTTCTTTTTACCCCTTAAATCCTGAGGACGGATAGAAGAGAAGAAACAAAAAAAAGAAGTCAAATGAAAAGAAATCTTACCAATAACCAGAAGCAAGTAACTTGCCTCCAATGACTTTTGGAGGCTTACCCCATATAGGGGCCTTTGGATTCTTCTTGAATACATGTTTCTGCTTGTTTGCTCCTCGAAATACCATGTATCTGCAAGGTTTCATTCAACAACGTACAATTCGTAAAATTTCACTTTTTATAAAATCTTCTATGTTATGTAGCTTCAGGAGTGTATGTGGTGCATTATAGAATTCACTGTTAGATGTTATGGGTAATACCCAATCAGGAAGACAAAGCAATTAGCTACAATGGCAGCTGTTGTTAGCTCCACCTTGTTCCTCAGGAGCCACCAGCCCTGACAGCAATTACAGATTGTCAATACATGCAAGATTTTAATGTGGAAGTGATATATAACGTCCAGCTAACAAGATCTGTAGCAAGTTTCAGTTTCCAAAACAGGGTATTTACAAACATCCAGGCATCATGTGATCATGATCCGTGATTATAGCAGAACACAATACAACACCCAATTATCAATTCCTGTCTTATAAACTGATAAGATGAAATTGTGCTTTGGAAATAAATATGACAAATAATCATGAAAGCTACTTATCCCTCTAATTTTCTTTCACATTTCCACAACATATTTACATGCATTGGAATACTTAGACATCTATATTGTCAGACTGAATGATCCATTCCAGAGTGAAATTCTATTTATATAGCTGATAAATCCAATATAGCAAGAAACCAAGGAATAAATCATTTCAAGTTGATCCACAATCAAGATGAACAGAATGGAGTATTTAATGCTGACACAAGCTTAAACACCCTTTGGACATGGAACAAGATGCAATAAATAGCAAACTTCATTTTATAACAAATGACTATGCACAAACATGATATCTCCCATGAGTGCAAATAAGCTGCAAGTTGAAACATCTTTCTAACAATTACCTGTATGCTAAAAGTAAAAGGAATCCACACTAAATCTCCAAAGACCAACATGAAGCCCAGTCTCTCTGCAATTATGTCCCAGCTACAAACAATAATTCAAAGATAAGGTCAGAAAAGTGAATTAGATCATATGTGGATGACTTTGTGGATATCATAATCATAGTGAAAATATCATGAGTAATAATTTTTCTTTTTTCTTTTTTATTTTTTTTTAATAGAAATCAGAAGGAATAATGTTTGTGATAGGAACTGAAATATTCTAGTACTGAAATGGAAAAATTGAGGAGCAAAACACCTGAGACAGCAGAGCAGGAAATGCAGAAAGATGAGTATAAAACTAGGAAAATATAGAAAGAAACAATCAGAGACCAGTGACAGTCCCTGCCCACCCAATTTCCTCACCACAATGTCACTCGATGGCCTTCCACTCTCAAGCAACATCTTTATGCAAATTCCTGAATGTTCCTTCCTACCGACATGCTGCCAGCTGACCTTGCTATAGATACTCCTTTCTCTCTCCTTTAACTAACTTCCTCATGCCTTCCCCTTCTTTCTTCTATCATATACCTTAATGCATCTCCCTTTTCCAGACCCCCCAGCCCACTGAGTTGTGTGGATTGTGGCCCAATCTGCTCCCTCCTAGCCCTTCTAGTATATGCATTAGTTAAGCCTATAAAATTGTTAAAACTTTTAGTTTTTAAGGTGCAAATTATGATGCAATGTTGTTTATATTAAATTTAAAGTATATACTTTTGCTATTTTATTGGACATATACGTTGGCGAACCTAGATTCTAGATTTTTTTTACAAATTGTTGCATGCCCATATGGTATTGTTTTTTATACAATACTTATACCTGTACCTTTGCAACTTAGCTTTAACCACCTTATGCCTTGCAAGGAATTTTAAAAATCATAGATTCCACCAAATAAACTTTCAATTCAGAACCATCCCAAACTACAGAGGGCCTTATCCAACAGGAAATTGTGCAAATGATATATTTACTAATGCAGCTATGACATACAAATCCATTTGTATCAGTTTATTGTCAAGGGGATTCTACAATGGGTATTATCAGTAGTTGATATACTTCGCCTGCAGCACAAAGGTAAGGTAATGCATAGATTAAATTTCATCATGCTGTTCCAGTGACTGCACAGGCATTTCACAGCCAAATAAAATCAGCAAGAATGAAAAATAATACAAGTATAAGTAAACTTTTAAGACATTTCGATGAAGTATAGAACAATCTTGAATTTTATGATCATGACTTGGATGATACAAACTTCCGACTCAAAGGTAGATTTATGACAAATTGATCATATAAATTTTTTTTCATTATTGTAAGAATTTTGAGCTACATCAATGTTAATGGACGTCATCATTATAAAACTTAAGACAGGACATGTAGCCCATGATGAAATTTGTAAAACCCAGTAGTCTTCTAGTGGAACAGATATAATTCACTTACGTGGATGTCATGTACTCTTCATGTACAAAGTAGTCCAGGATGTATAGCTGGAACAATCATGTAGAAATTCATAAATCAGACACACAAAATAATATAATATTTTTTTTAATCAAAGAAAGAGGGCATGCAAGTTTTGAGATTACTGCACAGAATAGCTGATAGAGAATCATCGATTTGCTCAAAGTACCATCTTGAATGCTCTTTGCTAGAACTGATAGATTGATAAGTAGCCACCCCATCATTCCAGCCCTAACAAAGAAAAATCTGCAATTTGACAATTCCATTAAATGTACAGCAATATCTACAGTGTGCAGAATAGTCACGAAAGTATTCATGGACCAAGAAAAAATAGATCTTTCATTGGGATGGCTGCAGGCCAGGAGGTTTTTTTCTTTTTTTTCCCATCATAACTCAATTAATAAACAGTTATGTTAAATGAGAACAAGCAAGAAATGACGATGGATGGATCACATACTTGAGGTCAATACCCATAAACTGAGGATTCAGTTGTATTCCAAACCACCTAATAAGGTATAACAGAAAACAAAATACAAGATTAACCATAGAAATGCAATTTCTCCAAGGGTCAGGGGAGTAAAGTCAACCATGTTGCCATTAATTAGAAAGCCAGTACTTTGTCATAAGAGACAGAAAAATGGAACATCACAGATGCAAGCACACAGTATTTTATCACTAAATGCCAGTATTTTGTCACAAATGCAGTTACATATAAACTTGCCCCATCTAGTTTGCTGGGATGGAAGATAGCAGTCTATCATCCTGTCCATTACTCGTTAAGTCATCAAACACAATATTTTTCACACATTCAAGTACTTATTATCGATGCTATTAATCAAACCCGAAGCACTTATTCATATCTCTCAAATAAGGTGCATCTAGTAGTATATGATGAAAGGTTTTCTAAAAGGTTGAAAAATGAATCAAAATGAAATCAGTATAACTATATCCTAAAGGTGTATCAGAAATATTAATAGCCCGCTCGGTTAGGAGGGCAAGCGGAGAAAAATCAGTTCCTGGGGCAAACACGAGTTCTGAAACAATTTTAACAGTTGTCATTGGATACAGGCTATAACTCTTTCTGTGCTCATGTAATGCCATTTTGCATGCCATGCATCAGTGTCTGTGCTTTAAAAACAACAGTTTTATTTTTAACAATATATCCTTGAAAACAACAAAATTTTGCAGAGGAGCCAAGGGCCAGAGAAATGGTAGAATCAATAAGTTTTCTTGTTTGAATTGAGTGTAAGGTGAGAACATAACAGAGCATATTTAAACTTGGAAAAAAGATGATAAGTCATGGAATAACTCATTGCATATGATTAGATATTCTTCCCACTATCTCTCTGCAGGTTAGGGAGTTGACAAGGTCAAAAGAAATACTTAGATACTTGGAACTTGCAAACTATGGTCCCATATAACTGTTAAACTGAAGCAGTCACCATTAAAGTAATCCTAACATTTAGAACATACCAATCATGTATCAGATTTCTGCTGATATGAGGTTTTAGTGATGAACCTTTACTTCGTGACTTGCAACCGGCAAAATAAAGTGCCAGAGTCACCTGCCATATATATGAAAGAGATGAATAAAAATGACAACCAAAAAGGTTATAATCACATTGGCAGAATAATAAGAATAACACAGATGAAATTAAAATGAACTATCCTCTGTCAATGTCACAAGAGAATAACACAAACTACAGGTAGATGGTATTGTACGTCCAAAAATTCATCATATTTGTTTTTCTTCGATAAAATTTAAAAATGGATCAAATGGAATAGTTTGATTAAAAGGGATGAAGGAATGCATAAATTTAGATTAACCATTAAAAGAGACAAGACCAAGAAACAAACTATCAAATGCCATTACTTTCAAATTCCAAATACAGATTCTAAGCTTACATACAAGAAAACTGAACATAAAAGTTGTAGACAGCAGCTCAAGTCCTCTCTCTGATATGGCCTGCAAGAATTGCCACAAGTCATTCTAGGCCACTCTAGCTCTAGCATACATTTCATAAACTTATGCAAAACATATCTAACAAAATTAGATAAGCAAATTACTTAGGAGCACACAACAGAAACAACAATTAAAATATCCATATTCAAATTCAGTGAACACATACAGTAGGAGATACAAAACCCATCTTGGCACTGATCCCAAGAAGTGCAACCAATAGAAGAAGCGAAAGCAGACCTGAGAAAATGTGAACACAAAGTTACACTCCCAACAAAGTATAAAATAAAACTTGATGCAAATATAGACTTGAGTTCATGTGAATCTTATTTGTACCAACAATCAAAACATAACTTAAAATTACAAATATACACAACAACAAAACAGCTGAGACTTATCCCACTAGGTGAGGTCATTACATACGATATCATAGGATCTTGTTATAAATTATGTTTACATTCAAACCATTAAAATCTGAATCCCTTATAATAATTTCACCTATAATTTCTTTGGGACCCCCTCTACCTCTAATTGGACAAATATGTTCCCATGTATAGCATTTAGAATTCACCATGAACTCAAAGTCTATATTAGTATCACTCTAAAATGAACCACATTCTGTAGGCGCAGTGCATATATATTAGAACTGACCATTGCAGCGATAGTGAAGGCGAGTTCCATCAGCAAGAACAACCCCAGGAACAAGTTTTCCAGGCACAATGGATCCAGCAATTGCCAAGTAAGCAAAGAACCCCGCAAGCAAATAGACCTGACCCACATTCCAAAAGTTAAAAAGATTGAAAATTCGCACATTACATTCATGTAATCAACTAATTCATGAAAAGGGTGGTGACTAGTGAGTAGTACTAACGGAGTTCCAAGATGGGATTAGAGCGTGAAGGAGAAAACCCAGATCCATGAAGTGACTCTTAGTATCTCTATGCAATGAGTCAGAAGATTATGACTTTGGTGTCAGTGAAGCTCAATTGCTACTGCTGCTACTCAGTATAACCGCAGCAAAAGAACACAAACACAAGAACAAGCAGTCAGGGGGATTCTATAGTGGTCCAGGTTGGGTTTTGGACCACCGTGGACCAGGGGCAAATATTTAAGTTAGCTAATTTCTCAAGGAGTAAAAGGTAGAAATAATGAAAAATGTAAAATGACATTTGAACCCTCCTACCTCAGCTGCTCAAAACTTGAATGTTCAATTTTTTGTCCATGAGACCGAGGCCATCATACGTGGGATAAAACGCACTTTGCCACTTTTATTTTTGCAAGTATGTACTTTTCCCTCTACATTTTATCAAACGTATATTTTGTTGGCTCTTTTGTTAAGTTCTCATCCTATACTCTTCGTTAGTGACATATGAACTCAGAATTTAAAACTCGAAACTCGGCCTAAGTGAAAGTACACTTCTTTGCCCATTTTCATTGGGATAAATATAAAATTCAAGTTTTAAGTTTTGAGTTCATATGTCACTAATGAAGAATATAAATAAATAACTTGATAAAAGAGCCAAAGTACATATTTAATAAAAAATAAAGTATTTGAATGCACATTTTTAAAATATATGATGTAAAATACATATTCACTAAAATATAAGGGGTAAAGTGTATTTTTCTCCGCATATGCAACCCCTCTACTATTTTTCTTATAATATATATAATAATGTGTATTAGACTTGAATGATTTCAATTGAACCTATGGCCAAAGGGAACCCAAAATGATTGGTCACATTGGAAAAGTAGTACTGCATTATCATCGGGGGGAAATAAGTTAGGTTTCAAGCTTACATCTAGGATTTAGATAGTCCTTTCAAAAATTTGGCCTAGTTTAAAAACCTATTTAAAGATCTACTTAATAATAAAATTCTTTAGATAAGCCAAAACCCTATTTTTAAATAAGTTAAAAGGCTTTTAAATAACCCAAAAAAACATCTTCTAATAAGACTTCCTAAATAGGCTAAAGAATCTATTTCTAAATGAATTAAAAGGTTTGCAAATAGATAAAAGGCCTTTTGAAATAATAATATAATATGATATAAATGATAATCATAGTAATAATAATATATTATAAACAAGTTAGGGTGCATTTGTTTTAAATTTTAGAAAAGTGATTATAAAATTTAAATTTTATATATAATTGAAAAAATTGAAAACCAACCTTTTTTAAAAAGTTATTCTTTTCAACTTCTACAAAAAAAATTGAAAATAGATTTTTTTGAGGATATAATTATTTTTAAAAAATTATCTAAATATATAAAAACTAAACTTTTTAATAAAAAAGTATTTTTTTACCAAAAAATACAAATAAATACACATTTAGTCCAACAAACTTAATAGATTTTTTTTTAATGGCCTATTTCAACCTTTTAGTTAAAAAAGCTTTTTAAAAAATTTTGACCTAATTTATTTACTAAGTAAGTTTGATCAGGTTAGATGGAAGGCACTTGACGGGCCATCTAGGCTATTTTCGCCCATATTTACAAATATTTGGAGTTCAATTTGTAATTTTCACATTAGACAAAATTTTGCCTAAACACTATTCTCAATTCAAATGTTTTTTTTATGGATTTATTTTAATGCATTAATGTTTTTTTTTTTCTTGCAAAATCATCCAATATTATATTATCAAACCACTAGTATTGTTTGACTATGTTAGATGATTGATTAATAATGTAAAATATTTTACACTAATAATATATTAAAATTAATTTTTTAATATATAATATATTTTATTTTCTATCCATTCAATATTTATTACTATTAGTATTAGTGTAAAATCCCCTCCAAAAAAAAGATTTAAAAAATGTGATATGCATATTTATAAGAGAGTAATTTTGATTGTAATAGGTTTTATATTGTTTTTCAATTATATATTATCATATATGTGATTTTTAAAGTAGTGAATTATAAAAATTAAATATTTTTATTGATATAATAATATTAAAATTAAATTACATTTTATATGAAATTTATGTGCTCAACATAAAATAGATAAAATTTCTGAATGAACCAAATGCTGAAAGATATCATTTGATATCTAATTATTTATTTGCACTTTTTTTGGCATACTTTCGTCGCGTCAGAAACCATAAATAAATAAATGTAGAAAGTTTTACCATATCCAGCAGGTTTGCCCGAGAGGTTAAGGGGGAAGACTTAAGATCTTCTGCACATAAGTGCGCGTGGGTTCGAACCCCACAGCCTGCATTTTTCATTCTACATTTTTTATTTTTTGTTCTAAATCTCTTAATTAATCCTTTGGCTTTAGTGTATTGAGAGTGATACAACTACCCTTCTATCATCGTTCTTCCAGCCTTCAATCACCATCCTTCCATTTGTTCGTTTTGTCAATTTAGCTTTTTTTATGTCACCCTCATCGAAATATGCATTCACTAGTAACTTGTATATGATATCTGGCTTGGAATTATTCCATCATTTGTTTGTTGGCCAAAACCTCCCCTCGGCCTTTTCAATCTTCCCTTCTATGTATTCAACAACATTATTACTACAAGTATATATGATGGTCATGGATCCTCTCTCCTTCATATAACACCCTTTTCATCCAACCAAGCATTTATATCACTCTTACACCTTGAATGATAATCAAGTTTGACATGTTTTTACCCTTCTCCTCAGGATTCAAGAGAAGAGGGTAGGTTTAGTTTATTTATGTTTCTGTTGCCAAAGTGAACTCTTATCTAGTAATTACATTGCCCTTTTAGTTTTCTTGTGATGCAAACTGAGGTTTGAGGTTGGAATTGGAACTTGTAATCCCTTCAACCATAGGTCAAGCCAATCACATTTACTTTCCTTGGTGTAACATTAATTAATTTGTCGCTGATTTTTTCAGTAGAATTTGACCAACAAACATAGAGAGAGTCAAACAAAGAACCAACATGGAACTTTGAGCAATCTAGGTATCTCTTTATTGAGGCAGGTTGTTTCTTCAAACTAGAACCATGTAAAGAAAGGCAAAAGAAGGAAAAGCTTTTAGAAATTTAAAAACAAAGAAGCTACATGATCTTATAAACCATCCGTCCGATCAAATATGTCTAGTACACAGCTTAGTTCATTTTCTGCATGCCTCATTTCCATGATAATAACTTGTTGTGACCACCCTTTCTTTTATACTAACTAGTTGTAACTCTGCTGTAGAAACTACATTACAATGTCAAGAGATATTGAAGGCATAGAAACATTATTTGCTGAATGAAGAACAGCCAAGTCCTTCTAGGAGCTGGGAATGAACGTGCCAACATATCCAAATGCCACGGTGAAGAAAGCAATTGCTTGGATGTAAAGGAATACGAAGAAGCAGCTTGTCCCGAACACAAGATCAAAGCAGCCACAAAAGAAGAGGTAGAATCCAACAAGAAGTTCCAACATGTGAATCCTAATGATATTGAACACAGACAACAACAAACATAGATTGGTAAGCAGTTCAATATCATCTATAAAGTAATTTAGTGCATGTTATCTGATAAATGAAACCAAGATTCTTATTTAGAGAAATTATTACGTGCTCCAAGAGCCAGAAAAAAGTTTTGCTCTGATCCATCTACAATAGCTGAGATGTTGAACTATCAATGGATCATTGAAAAACTTTTTTGCTTATGCCGAAAGCACCTACGAATTTCTCAGGTATTTATACCTGTTTCCAATCCTGAATCGAGGCTTCTTGAGTGCTTTACTACCAGCTTTACCCTTGAAAGCATGTCCAAGTTTTTCAGTGACAATCCATTCATTCACTTGACTACCCTCTAGTAGACCAATAATTGTTGCTTTTGTTCTATGCAGAGACATGGTATTCTCAAAGAGAATCCAGAAGACCAGTAAGTGGAGTGACCTGAAAAACAAGGAACACAAGGAATAGTAAAACTCACCAAAGTTCTACTTGCAAAACAAGTTTTGTCATCAAAGGTCCAAACCTTTTCAGATCATTTGAGGAATGTCTCATGCAATTGCAAACTATTTAAGATTTCAAGGTGTGCATAAGAACTTGTGAATTGTAAAACACAGCATAGAACCAGGATGTGCATGCTTTCCTAGGAATTCCTAATTACATTTACATTGTTTAAACTTTAAAGCAAGTCATATGCTATGAACAAAGAATCAAAATCTGATGTGTTTATTCCAATAAGAAAATTGTTCCATAGATCATCTAAACACTAATTTTGTTTATATTTTTGTTTAAACCACCGGTGTCCAGAGTCCACTGAACTTTAACTAATCTTGTTCAGGACACTAATTGTGTCTATGAGCATTGATTATAAAGGCAAACAGCACAAAGGAAGACTTGAGAATCAAGACCTTGGAGTTCCAACCGCATTTAGAAGTGTGATGATGAAAGGGACATAGACAGCTCCCCACTTTGGCACCACAACCTCAGGCACCAAAACTGTTGCAGGCAATACAATGCAATAGAACACAAATGTGTTGATGTGAGCCACAACCTTCCGAACAAAGAAGAAGCTGTAAATCACATGTATCTTGTTCCGCAAAGACACTTTCTGCAATGGATATATACACACATGAATTTAGATCACAATAGCCAATATATTTCCTCCTGCATATATGCTAATTCAGGTGAGTAACATTGCCTTGTTTGTAATAATCTCCACGACCATTTTCCTGAAAAGATTGGCTGGCCCACATGACCACCGGTGCTGTTGGTAGCGGTAGGCCTTTAAAGTACTTGGCAATTCATTTTTGACCTATAGTCAAATTAATAGCTCATGTCACAAACAAATTCATACCTTATCAAAAAACCGTGCATATATGTATATAAGATTTTATATAATGAATCCTGAGTTATTACTTTGAGAAGGACTCTACCTAACTAACCGTCTAACACCATGGAAACAAGATTGCATGAACAATTGAGACAAGAAAGAAATAACAAACATTGTCAATTCTCTCTCACACACAAACATGTGAAATTTTGGTGACATGCAAAGAGATGGACAACTTAGACTTTAACTTAATAGAGAACCAGAATTTTTGCTAAGATTTTTATTTGCTATAATGATATGACATACTCGGAGCCTGTTTGGTTTTGTTTGGCTAACAGGACAACGTGATTTCCAATGCATAATCCCGATTTCCAATGCAACTTTTAAGAAAAGGAAGAACCTCTTTCCTTCTAGTAAAATTTAACATTTCAAACGGCCTATTATGATTTTCAAATAAATAAGATAGTCATATTATTCTTTTTTAATCTAATGGTCACCTTGTTTTTTGTTAAAAAAAAAAAAAATTGGCAATTTTTGCTATACATCATTGCTTGTAAGTTAAATGGAACCTGTAAGTTGGCCAGGTATAAGAATTTCCATCCTTTGAGACTAGCTCGGACAGCCAGATCCATATCTTCCACTGTGGTCCTATCCTTCCATCCACCAGCCTCATTCAGTGCAGAAATTCTCCATACACCAGCAGTCCCTATATCACTTATACAAAGAGTTACAAAAAATAGATGTAAATTTATCATGTCAAAACCACATGAAAACATGTGCTTACTTCCACTATTGCACTTAAAATCAATTTTTCTTTTTAACAAAACTAAGATCGATGAAATTAATACTGATTTTTTTATTTTTTAGTAGTAGGAAGTGAAAACATTTGGCACACATTACCATTGAAGCCAAAGAAGGCGTAAGTGGATGACCCCACTTCTTGTTCCACAGTAAAATGGTAATCCAGTGATATCTCCTGCATCCTAGTCATCAAGCATTCATCGGCATTTACTGAAATAAAAAGAGGAGACAGAGAGCACATTATTAATTCAACAAAACTTGTTGCAATGAAATTTACTATGTTACCATATAATTATTATGAATGATTTTTCCAAGAAAGAGTACTTCAGTCACTCACATCCATCGAATATTATCATCAACATATTCTTTAAAAATGCTTTAAAAATATGCATCTACTTTTTGTGTCCTCATTACATGCATGAGTGTGCAATTCTCGTACCACGCATCATCATCTTTTCAATCTAATTATATTATAGAAATTTTGCAAGATCAATTGGAATAAATAATAGTCAAGTAGCTTACAAGTTAAAGCAAAATTAAAAGGCTTACGGAAAATCATAATTGACCATGTAAATGGTTGGGTGAATGACAGCCAGTTGTTATTTTCTGTGTTTCTTTTCATTTTTATTTTGTGTAAGCAACTTCATCAAATTACTTATATATAGGGATTTAAAATGGGTCAAATCTATCGAGCCAACCCATTTATCTATGAAAAATAGGTGGGTTGGGTTTACAAAAGAACAATCCATTTAAACTAACTAATTTTCAGCCTAACACATTTAACTCGCAAGTTAAATGGGCCAGCCTGCTCGGATAAATAGGCTGACCCATTTACCAGCATTTCATTTTCTTTAGGAAAAGAGATATTAATTTAATATATAAAAATATAATTTAGTAATCAAATTTAGAACATCCTCATTTTTTTTAAAAAGAAATAAGAATTTTTATCTTTTTTTAATCAAAATTAATTTTTTTAAACCTGAAAAACAAAAAAAAAAAAGATAAAGATTGAACGGGCTGGACTGCTAAAATATAACTCGCAGGCTAAATGGATCGGCCCAACCCGTTTGACAACCTACTTAGATAGGTAATTTATAAGAAAAAAAAATCAAAATGGTATTTTTTTTTTTTCATCAAAAAGTATTTCATTTTGTATACGTTAGATTTACTACCGTAATAAAATAAAATTACCAAATATATATAAAAAATTAAGGATATGGCATTTTAAAAAAGATGATCATATTAATTAGTCTCGTTATTTTAGATTTTGGCACTGCTGATATGGATATTAACACTTCATGTTTCAACACCGCAACCCTCCCCCCCCCCCCCTCTCTTTTTTTTTTCTTTTCTAAAAAATTACTAACACTTCAAAATCAGGATAAAACGCTTCTGACTAAATTTATATTTTGTTTAAACTTGAAACAACCTCTACTTTGACTAATTACTTGCTAACCTTAATCAGATTTCAAAGTAACGACTATGATCCATTTAATATGAGAGTGACTTTATTTTCCCCAACCCTTCATATTTTTTCAAAGTAACTGCTATGATCAATTTATGTATGAGTGACTTTACTGTGACAAACTCTTCATATTTGTCAAGGTAACTACTAAGCTCATTCTTAGATAAGTGACTATATCTTCGGAGTATAATTTTACTATGTTCTCCAGAAGCATATTCTCTTAATACTCTTCTTAATATTTAATTAAAAAAATATTAAATGAAAAAATAAATGTTTTTAGTATCTTATGAACATAAAAAAACATTCAATATTTCTCTTTTTTAACAAATAGGGGGATATTTTGGGAGGATTTGGCATTTTTGTTTCACAAATTCTTCATAGAGATAAACACATATGAATCATTTTAAAAAAGTTTATAGTAAAAATAAAGTACTCACGTAAAATCAAAATTTATGAAGGTTTTGTTCAACGTTTTTCTCTAAATGCCGAGCTTCCAAAGTATTCATTTTTCCCCCATTAAGCTGTGGTCCAATTGTTTATATGACTTAATGGTCAAAGAAACTAACCCTCGTTCCTTCTATAAATGAATCATTGGCAGTGATAATACCCCAAAACAACTATTGTTACATCATATTTAATCACCTTTCAATCCATTGATGATGATGACTTGTAAAGACAGACTGTATCCAAAATGTAAATAGAGATTTGCTGAGTTGCCATTCCCACTCTTTTTTCCAAGAACATGAGGCACACAATAGAACCCAAACAAACATAGAAAAAAACAGTTACCTTTGTGAAGACCATATGGGTCCAATACGTGGCAAAGCTAGAGAACGATTCAAATTTACTTACAGCCAAATGATAAAACTAAGTTCACTAACTTTATTAAAAGATGCATTCTATTATTTTTAAGTCCCATTAACTTTATTGAGAATATGCTTAAATATAAAGTATATATAGACTTGTAGTAAGAAAAAAAAAATTATTCCAAAAGACAAAAGAACCAACGAAAGTTTTTTAACAGCTAAGCTATGTTAAGGTTAATCCAAAGAAAGCATGCATTAGACAACCAAAAATTCAGATTAAGAAAAAGCGTTTACCAAACTTCCACCGTGCTTGAACTAGACCAAGTTCAGGATTGTTGACTAGGAATGGGATGGTGCGCCAAAGAAAATCAGGCTCTGGTTGAAAATCAGCATCAAAGATAGCAACATAATCACATTGTTTAGCATAGCTTAGCTTCATGCCATCTCTTAGAGCCCCGGCTTTGTACCCATTTCTGTTGCCCCTATCTTCATACTTTATGTTCACCCCTTTGTTTGCCCATCTAGTGCATTCAAGCTCCACCAATTCCTGCATTTTGTTCATTAAACCCCTTGAATTCATTGATCAAATCATCATCAATCACATGTCCAATAAGGGCCACTCAATCATTTTTCCATGAAAAGGAAGAAGTGCATTGATCATGTTGTAATAATGGGTTCATTTTTGTGCACATTGTCATGATCCAACTCCATTAACAACTAACAAGTTTAAACTTCTAGTGAAGGCAAAGAAATGGTTTTATATTGAGATTTGGCTTTTTTAAAATATGGGTATACTTTAAGGGATAAAATGTACAATTTCAAATGTTGAAAATAAAATTAACTATAAATTTTTTTTATAAGATATAAATATCATTATAACGGATATAAATATGATAATTTGCACTATTTAATTTCTTATTAATAGTTAATATTGTACAGTTTATTATCTAAGGAGCATTATGCATTTTAGAGAAGCCACATATCTAACACTTACTTTGATCGTTGGGTCAGTTGAATCGTCAAGAACTTGTATGATGATTCTATCTGAAGGCCAAGAAAGCCCACAAGCTGCACCAATTGATAACTGATAAACCTGCATTTGGAAGCAAAAGTCAAACTTAAAACTAAAATTACACACACACACACACACACACACACACACACACACAGAGTATGCTCATTAATCTTCACATTGAGATAGAAAAAAGTAATCTTATTTAAACCACTTTTGAGGAATATTTAAAAGGAGACCATAAGGTGTTATTTAAATATTAATTAAGAAAAAAAAATTTAAAATCTATTCTCAACTAATATTCAAAGATAAAAAAAATCCCAAAAATGGTATAAATAATATTTTTAAATGAAAAAACAACCTCTCTTTCGTTGTACATTGGTACTTGAACAAGGACCATCGGGTAAGAGGAGTTTCCAAACTCTATGTCATCTTTCATAGGCTCCCATTTGTAACGCTTCTCTGGTTTTCGACCAAATAGCTTCACCAAGCATATGGCAACTCCCATGTACACCCTCTCAACAAACATCATCAATGACATGGCCAAGCACACCAACACTGCCACCCTCAGCAGCGGCACCACCACTGGCCCTTTGATATGCCTCCAAACCAACCCAACTTGCATGGCAATGTCTTCTCTAGCGCCTTGTAACGCCTCCATTTTCGAAACGTTTTCACTGCAACATTGGTTAATTAAATCAAAATAAATAAATAAATAACACAGAGGAACCAACTTTGGTAAAGAAGCAAGAAAAACTTTCCATTTAATAGGGTGCATTTGAATCATAATTTGCAAATCATAGTTTAGTTTAACAGAAAAAAGTATTTTCCTTTTAATATTTGTTCAAACCATGGTTCAAGAATAAAAAAATTGTTGAAATATAACTCGACGTGATTTTTTCCAAACATGTTAGAAATGAATTGAAACTTAAGTTACACCCTTCAAACTTTAGTTTAGAGTGTGCTTACACAAAGAAGATTAATGAAGGAAAAGCTGGAACGAATGTCAATCACACAAGCACAATATACAGAACTTTTTCTACTCTGCAGTTTGAACAGACAACACTAAATGAGCTATGCAGAAAAAAATGAGAGATCAGAACCCTGAAAAGGAAAACGTTATGTGAATTCTGGACACCTAATTATGTGAGTGTCAGAAACTGTTGTGCTTCTTTGATCAAATGAAAAGAGAAGAGAACCCCACAATGACAGAGAGAAAGCAATGAAAAAAAGGAAGGTTAAGGAAAGAAAGGGAAAGAAATGAATGAAGAGAATGTTTTTGTGGTTTGTGTAAGTGATGTGGCCTTTGTGAGGGAGCTCCGTTCTCTCTCTTTCTGTGTTGGTTGCCTTTTATAATGTGGGTTTTGTCCTCACTATGCCTCAAAACCCATGCCAGTTGCAGCCATGAGTGTATGTATGTGTGAGACTTATATAGAAGTGTGGTATGGTATTGGGGGTAGGGTGGGAATATCAAAATATAAAAAATATAAATTAAAAGCAAGATAATTAATTGCATTTTTAATTGAAAAATGTTAGAGAGCTATAATATTTGGGAGAATATATTTGACAAAATAATATAACATATTCTTTTTATCCTTAAATCATACTGCTTTATTCATTTTAATTATTACTCTTTTTTTGATGAAAATTTTGACAATTTTTTTTAGCTAAGTACCATTATTCTTTTAAATTTGCCTCTCTTTTCTCTTTCCTCATAAAGGGTAAGAGTGAATTTTTTTTTTCCCCAAAGAGAAAATATAGTGAGAGCTTGTTTCCCTCCTGTTCTTATTACTTAAATTCTTACTTCTAAATAAATTATATGTCAAACTCAGTTAAATAAGAAAAATGTTCATTTCTTATAAGTTTTCTCTCACCCTCTCATTACCTCTTGTCAAAGTAGATCCTGAGGTTGCATTTTAGTAGCTGACACAATTTTCAGCTCATGATGTAACTTTTAAATTTATCTTAGATTTAAAAAATCTAGGATTCAAGAGGTAAGTAATAACTTTTTCTTTTTGTTTAATTAAATAGAACGTTGCTAAGGTTTTTTTTTCACTTATTAATTTATATTAAGCACATATCTCAAAACTTTGTAACAAATTAAGGATAAATTATATGAACGGTAGAAATGATCACTTCACAACGAGAAATGTTATTTAGACATATTATATATATAATATATGATTGTAAGTATAAACAACTATCGAGGTATACGTGTATTGATATAAAATGTGTTATATATATTTATGTGAGGGAGCTATTATATTTGGTCATTTTGATGTTAGTAGCATTACTAATAAAATAATTAATAACATTTATTGAATTTAATATATGTATATTAATTGCTTGAAGAATCATTAATTGTATTATTAAATTTTAGTGATTAATACATCTCTTAAAATAAGCCGAGTTAATTATTTTTATTTAGTTAAATGTACTAATAAATGTCAACAATAAATGAAATACTAATTAAATGCTCAAAATTTATTTATTTTTGGTGAGTTATTTTTGTCTTGAAATTTGAATTTTTTTTAAATTCAAAACAAAAGGAAAAAAATTATTATTGTTGAAGCTTTCTCAACACGATTTTAATATAAAAATATTGTGGTTTAAATACTGTTCTTGTCCTCATATTGCATTAAATTATAGTTTTGGTCCCTATAATACTTTGTTTAGTACTCCTCCGGTTTATAATAGTTTTTAATTTGGCTATTTTCATACAAATTAAGAAATTCAAAATTAATATATAATTATGATATAGATTTACTAAAATATCCTTATTAAATTTTATTGTATAGTGAAAAACATGATTTCATTATATGCTGAAAAGTAACCACCTCTTTTAATTAATGAAAATAAAGAGTAAAATTGAAAAATTAACAATAAATATTGCATTGATATGTGAGAATGACAACTATTGTGAATCAAAAATATTTATCTAAATTAACAACTATTATGAATTGAAGGAAGTATAAGTTTTCATAGTTTTCTATTATTTGAGTTTTGATTCGTGAGGAGTCTTCTCAATGTTCAAAGCATACCAATAATTGAGAAATGTAGTGTGATATTGATATTAATATAATAAATTAATTAGATGTAAGGATAGTTTAGTAAAAATATTTCATAATTAAGCTTTTATTTTGATTTCTTTAATTTCTATGCATATGGCTAATTACATGAGGTAGTATATAATAATAATAATAAAATATAAATAAATATTCCCTCAACTCTATGATAAGTGTTGTTTTGAATTTTTTTTTGTTCCATATTAATTTCATTTAAGAATTCTAAAAATGAATTAATTATTTTACACTGTTTTCATCTCTGTCACCATTGATTGTTTGACTCGTAAAATCTGTCAACATTTATCTATGCAACTTTTTCTCTCTCTTATTACTCTTTTGTTGATCTGTCACAATTATTTTTTGGGTTTTTTTGAGTAGTGCTAGTTAAGAAACTAATAATGAAATTTTTTTATTAAAAAATAAAAGTTTTAAATTTTTAATGTATTGAATACATTGAAAATTTCAAAAACTTTTTACTCTTAGTTCTTTAACCAGTGCCGAGAGCACTAGCACTAGTTAGTAAAACCCTTAATTTTTCTAATTAATTAATATGACTCTTGAAAAGCCACTCAAAAGGAGACTTATTATGCTAGCATGCTAGAAGTGAAAGAAAATTAGCGGAGATGAAAAGGGCTTAAAAGAATGTTGAGTAGGCAAACTTAGTGGAGAGAGATAATTATTGGTGGTGCAATATTTGAGGTTAATTTAGCTTTCAATAAGTTAAAGCGTAATTCAGTCCTTCACAATTTTTTATTTAAAAATTAATATTATTAAATTATTTTCTTAATTCTATTATCATTACTTAATGACATTTGTTATGTCCAATGAGTACATAGATTAACCAGTAGGAGTTATACTAGTTTAACCAAAAGTTTCGGATTTGATCCCTTAATATGTAGCTGTATTAAAATTCGAAAGGGAGAGGTTTGGTTGACCATAGAGGACAAACTTAACTCAAGCAAGATTGCATCTAGTAAAGAGATACATATGGTTTTGACTAAAAATCGACACTTGTTATGAAATATAAAGAGTGTGTATTCTCTTGACAATGTTATGTTCTAATTTTATTTATTCGGAAAAAGAAATAGATTAATTTTTATTCATTGTTATTGTAAATTGCTTTATACTATTAACTAATTATATTTCAATATATGTGTGGCTTTTGAAATAGTTATTATAAAATTCAAATACTTTTAATGATGTGAAGATGTATGATTTACAATCTTGTAATAAAAATTTTATATTAATAGTATATCAAAATTAAATTCATATTTTTAAACTTTCAAAAGTATACAATAGCAATTTTTTCCTTCATTTATTTTTTATGATATCAATCTAAAAAAAACCTAAATTTACTCTTCCAAATTAAGTTACTTCAGCCCTAAAAAGAAACAGACAAGGTTCATATATTGTGTGTAGTCCTTTTATTTATTTTCCATGGACCATTAATCCAAATGAGTAAAACTACACTTTGGTTCATGAAAGATTAGTATTTTAATACTTTAGTTCTCAAAAAATTAATTGTATACACTTAAGTCCTCCAAAGATTTAACATTATAACACTTCAGTTCACTGTTTCCATTTTCTGTTAAACTGAAGTGTTATAATGCAAAATCTTTGAAGAACTCAAATGTATGTAATTAATTTTTTGAGGACTGAAGTGTTATAATGTTAAATCTTTGGAGGACTCGAATGTTACAACTGATCTTTTGAGAACTAAAGTATTAAAACACAAATCTATTAAGAACTAAAATGTAATTTTACTATAATCCAAACTATTATAGTCAAATTAGGTGATTATCTTGGTATCGAATTTATTGATGAAAAAAAATAACTTTACCCTATACTCAACTAGTATAAATTTGTTTTGAAAGTCATGGAACGTGATAGTTTTTTGTTAATATTTAACAAAAAATTAAAAAAATTAATCAAAGAAATTAATTTATATCATTAACGGTATATAAAATAGCCAATAGAATTTCAAAGAATTATCAATTTATAGGGAATAACTATCCACTACTATAATCATTTAGTATGATTTGATAATTTTTTAAAATTCATAGTGTATAGTATTAGTGTATAGAAATTAATCTCTTAACCAAAACAAATATATTTATGTAATTTAATAATCGTATTGCACAATTTTTAAAATTTGAAAGATCAAAGGGCACATATAACCTTAAATTTGAGAAGATAAGTTAAACTTTAATCCTATAACTGGGGTATATAAAGAAAAATATTAAAAAAAATTGAAAAGAAAAGCAGTCTTTTTTTCTGTATAATTATTATTTCTAATTCTTATATATGTGCTATTTTTCCTTTGGTCGAATGAGCAATGACAGCCAAATCTTTTGAGATAAAGTGCTTTCCATTTTTGGGTACAGAGACCAAATGCTTTTATTGTTGATATGTCAGCATCAAAATGGAATGGTGGCAAATGAAAATGATACGCACACACAGGTTATTATTGACTGCATTAGAACACTGATAGCAAAGATTAGCTGTTAGAGTTTTTTTTTTTTTTTTTTTTGCCCTTTAATGACGGAAAATGATGTTTACATAGTTTTTGCGCCCATTTATTTGCATTATACTTGACTAAGACAAAAAAAACATAGAACGTGTATTAAAAGTTGTATTTTCTTGTTTTATTATCTGAAAAATACGAAATTAATCTAATAAAAATAATATGTGAATAATAAATGTTCTTGTTTAATCACATAAAGTATGAAATCATTAGTTGAGAACCTGAAATCTACTTTCATGCGTTAAAAAAAACAAATCCTTCTACTTTAAATTTGACATCCCAATTTAGACTATTTATAATTTTGAAGAATAAAGGGTAAATTAAAAGTAAAAATAAATATCAGAAAGCAAGAATCTCTTATGAAGTCCCATGCAAATTCTCATCCACCATATGTTGTGATTATATATAACATAGAAGTTTTTATGGTATCTTATTTTTAAATAAAAGTACTAATGTCTTATAGTAATTAATATTAAGTCATATGTTTAATTTTTAAAAATAAAAATATAAAATAAAATATATTTTAAATTATTAAATTAATAAATTTATAATTAAACATTAACCACGGAATGATAAAAGGTATGGGTGCCCTCATAAAACATAAGGATACCAAAGGAACTCTTTTTAAAATAATTTTTGTGTTGTTATATTTTCGTCTCAGATTAGTTTTTTTATTTTTTTTTTCCGGTATACGAATTAGGATATCTTTATATTGTTATAAAATTAATCTATTGAGTAAAGAGTGATAGCTAGTACAATTCTTCTCAAGATATCAATAATTTGAACCTCAACGTGACTAATATTATATTTTACAATTTTTCAGATTAAGATAAAATGAAAACATTATAGTTTGGCTTTTTCTAAGATTATAAAGTATTATTGCAGGTTCTATATATTTGAGCTATATATGAAATTAATCATTTTTCAACTATAATAATACGAAAATTGTGTAATCTCTTTACACAATTTGATTTATTTAAAATTTAAATTCACATCTAACCCAACCCTTCTTAGGAATATTATTTAATTTCTTTATTCGATAGAAGTGTGTGAAATGATTTCTTAGAGTATCTTTTTACTCGATATATAAAAAATTAATCTCGAGAGATATAATTAGACGTCTAAATGGGAACACCTCTAAATAGTGTTTATATATATATATATATATATATATATATATATATATATATATATATAAACTCAAGACCCATAATTCAGTGGCATTAATTAGTTGTACCTACAATTTTTTTTTTTTGGAAGTTCTACCTACAATTTAGTTCGATAAGAATTGAAAGATTAAATAAATATATCTTTTTAGTGTTTTATAAAAAGAAGCTCCTAGAACAAAAAAAAAAAAAAAAGAAGGGGGGGTTTCAAAGCATATGAAAGACAACAGTTGGAAAATTTTGCTAATTACGACAATGTCAGAAATATTAATTTCATAATAATATTTATAAAAGTACTTATTGAAAAAAAAAAGGCAAGACCTTAGAACATATTTAATAAAAGAATTATAATGTCATTGTTGCGTCAACATGCTTTATTGTGACTTAGTAGTATATATGGTGAAAGTTTGGCAAATAAATATGGAATGTACCTTATTATGTAATAAATACACTATAATAAGAGTAAATGATCGGAGGAATAATCGTTATCAATAGTCATAAATCTTTCTATATCCTCACCTAATAATTTTGCGCTAGTCAAGTAATATATAAATGGAATCCTAAGTTGGCGTGTTAATGCTAATTATTAACTATAACTTAATTTTCAAATAGTGAATAATCGCCACTTACACATCATTACTATTCATTATAGACTTAGACTTTGTACCCTCAGCATTATCTATTAGTTTTATATGGTGCTGGCATTAATCATTAACATTAGCTTGGTTTAGGACTAGAACCAGAATGTGACATTTGCATGAAGAAAATGTGTCAAGAAGTAAAAATTGCCCGATAACCCCAGTTTGAATTAACTTCAATAATGCTTCATTCACTGGATATGGACATAGTGTTTGATTTACGATGGTGTCCTTGTTACATCAATATGTTACGTGTGGATTTTTTTTTTGGCCCCCCGGGGGGGGGGGGTGATTAAATTTGTGGTGAACAAATTTTAAGCTGTACAATGTACCTTGTGTATTGAATACGATAGGATTTTGAGGTACAGAAAAATCAGCGCATATATTTTCATGGACTTAATTTTAATATATTGTCAATTTAAATATTTTTTATAAAATAATCCAATTATATATGGTCACTTAATAGTTTTTTTTTTTTTTTACTTTTGTTAAATTTATTAAAAAATATACATTTAATGATATATAATTAATTGATAATGTAAAACGCCTTATACTCACGCTCAGTGCAAAATAAATTTCATCCTCCAATTCATTCGACAAATTTATAATGAATATGTGTTCAACCGAAAGATGGACTTCACAATCATTAGTATTAATTCAAATTATCATGACAAACTCATCAAAAGTTTGATTTTTTGTACCACCAACAATCATCTTGAATTATCCTTAACATTATTACCATTTTAGTGTCCTGTCTTTGTCTTAATAGCCAATCAAAGCGTCGGCATTTGTTTTACTTATAATACAAAAACCCATGCATGCTTATTTTTATGTTTAACTCTCTAATTAATGTCTGAAAAAGCCAAAACAAGGGTCACTCGACAACCGTTTGCTTGAGGCCTAGTATCTTTTAACTTTAGTTTACAAAGGGCAGATTAAGAGAGATTCCCATTTTCTTTAACCTATAGATTATTAATTCTTTTAAATGGAATCAATCATATTAATATACTCAATGACCCATCACTATATATATTTATGTTTCAATATGTTTATTTTGAGTTTGAAACAAAGAAAGACAGTCGCATCCTCTATAGTTTATCATAGTATGCAGTTCAATTATTTGAAATTTGTAGCAAAAGTTGGCTAGTTGGCACCTACTAATACTTTCCAAATTCCGCAAGAATACATTCATACCATACGTAGGCACCTAGTAAAACTTTTCATCTGTTCCTTTTATTTGTACTGTCGTACGTTCAAGGAACTTTCCTAAGATCAATAAAGGAAATTATTAAATAACTTATTATTTATTGAAATGTTCAAAATAACTTTATGAATATTTATTTCTCCTTCACTTATTAATACTAATGATAAAATTAAAAATATAATTAATGTTTCATTATTCTATTAAAATGACAAATAAAATAAAACAAAAAATACTTTTTCCGAAGCAACAAATAGAAAGGAACAGAAGATTCTAGGTCAGTTTAAGGTGGTTGGTCTGTTTGGGCCTCATAAAGACGGCGTTATTCAGAGGGAAAAGAACTATTATGGGCCGAAACAAGCCTTTGAATAAAAAAGGCACAAAGGAAGCCTTCAACCATTCTGGGCAGGGAGCTCCATCTCTCGAACCTCGTAAAACTTTGAAAAAAAAATTAAATTAAATAAATAAATTAGAACTCAGTTTTAGGTAGTTTTTTAATATTTTATATAATAAAAAATTCAAATACAGAGAAAATTTTTCAACGTTGTGTATCTTCCAAATTCAGAAAGTTTAAAATACGTTCTAGAACGTCAATAGGACAGTGGTTACTTTTATCCGCTCTACACTTCAATCATTGTTTTTTTTTTTTTTTTTTTTTGGGTACATTCTTTTTTAGGTCGGAAAGATTGATCATGAATTCATAATGCTAGATCTTTAGCCGAAAAACAGGCAACTAGAAAACACCTTAAGTAACACGCATTCAACCTACACAATAGGAAAAACTCTTTAATATCACAACTTTTCCACTTAAGATTATAATTTTTCTATCTCATGCTATAACTTCTTAAAAATGTTGGTGTATTACCTATAAAAAAAAGGTAATATTGATTTTAAAAATAGATAAAAAAATTATACCCTACTTTATAATTTTTAACCTATGTTATAACAAATATTCTTAACGTCACAACATTTTCTACTACTTCAAAAAAAAAAAAACGTAATACTGAGTTAGATGCGATTTTATAAATCAAGAGTCTCTCCATCTAACTCTAAATGTCATAAATGTACGAAAATTGGAAGGGGGGAAAAAAACTAAAGGTAATTTCGCTGAAACAATCCCAACAGAATAGCTTACAATCTCTATGATCATCCATCCACCTAGCTCCCAACTCAAAGAAGAAAACAAAAAGAGAGAAAAACTTTTGAAGTGTTCGACACAAAGTGTAAGATCAAAAATAATGAGGCTGGAATAATCCTTTCTACTTTCTGACAACTGTACATTATGTCAAATAACCTAGTTGTCATGACAAAGTCCCGGTGTTAGATTCACTCAGTTACCATGTCAGCCTCAGCATCACCTGAAAACAGAAGAAATAAAAAAGTTACAATATGATGCAACGTGCAACGATTATTGACTAGAGCAAGAAAAAGCTCGTGCTCTAAATCATTCAATACTCAATATTTCAACAATTGCATCGAAAAGTAGTTAAGTGATAGATAATGATGATTCACAAAACTAAAGTGTTAGAACATTGAATGACTTAGAGCGTAAGCATTTTTCTGGCTCTGAGAGCACCTAAGATTTTTTCTGTTGACTTGAAAGTGAAACCCCATTAGATCAAAACAAAAATGTAACTGAACCTTCTATTCATCAGGCAAAGAGATATTGATGTCTGGGGATATTCTCTGATCTGAAAACTCTTCAGAATCATTCCAAGTGGCAGCAGCAGCATGAGGTGAGGCATCTAGGTTCAGCTGTTCACTTGTAACACTGGCAGATTCTCTCTGGATTTGTTCTGGTAACTGAGATGTAGGTATGATAAAGTTCTCACCATCAGGATTTGCTTGTGAGATAGGCCTTGCTGCTGTCACTGTGTCTGGACCACCTGAAATAGGCGAGGCCACTGAATGTTCGCGGTGGTACTTCCTTTTATGGGTCTTGTAACCATTTGGCATGAAGCTTCCCACTACAAGCTGAAAACCATTGCTAAATAAGTTTTCAGTAGAAGTAGATGGATAATAAAATCAGGATGATGCACTCTTCATTGTGATGAAGACTCTCCCACGAGAAAAATATACAACAACTAAGCCGAAAGGGTTAAATACATAAATCAAACGATGCCATTGAACCAAGTGTACGAACGAGTTATTAAGTCTTTTCTAGTGGTTTCATCTATAGTTTTTTTTTGTCTTGTTTTATTCCTACTTATTGGACTACCCTCTATCTAATATACTCCTTTTATTAGAGCTTCTACAGGTCTTCTATCCCATGGAACCAAAAATGTGTTATGAAGATTATTAATCTTATGACTTTCATCTTTATTTCAACCATTAAAAAGGTACATAAAACAGTAGAAGTTCAGAGCTCTTAGTCATGCAGCCTAGAAGATAAACCTTAATTAATATACTACATAAGTGTTTTGACTACTGCAATTTGCCAGATGTTGCAAAGATGCAGCTTTTTAATTTGTTATCAGTAATGTTTTGAGATAGCTTATTCAGGTTCTAATTTGCCAGGACCAAAATGTCTGCCTAGGGTCAGTTTGGTATGTGGGGGCATACTGAGGGTGAAAGATAAGAAATGTTTTTCAACCCATTTGTTAGACATCACTATAGAAACACTATGATTTGTAACATAGTCATTGATAGGTATACATCATGGTGAGATCCGGTTTTTTCTCTTACTTTTATCTCTTTCAAATGTCCCATTTTGATGTATCTAACTCGATGTTCGAATAATGAGACTCGTGAAAAATTTATAGGCAAGTTTTACTTTCAAATTGTATTGACAATTAATCCATGAATTTTTCATCCCATACTAAACTGACCCTTATAACTAAATCTCAAGAAAGCAGTAAAGAAAATATCATACTTGAATGGGGCCAGCAGCAGTCAACAGACCAGCAACTCCACCTCCAATCACACGGCCATCAGGACCAGCTAGTGAGACACTCAATCCACCAGTCCTACTTCTCATGCCACCATTGTCCGAGACTGTGTATGATCCAGACAAAGATAAAATCTCAAATCGACCCTGAAAGTAATAGAGTGGACTAAATTATTGAAGAATTTTGAAAATCAATTACCATTATTGAATGTATATCAAAGACTTATATCACTAAAAGGACAAAAAGCGCAACACAGCAAAAAATGACTTATGACATTGACCTCAGATAGGCAACCAAGTCAATAGTCTTCAAATTTCTGATATAGAGATCTGTATTGGCAGATAAACGATGAATGAAATAAATAATTTACATTATCCCCGTGCACTAATTTGTGACAATTTCTTTGTGCATTTATCTGTTGCAAGGCATGGAAAGCTCAAATTGAAGAGACATTTAACCTTTTGGTTGTCACTTGTCATATTGTAATACCTAGAGCTATAAAAACACTTCCACAGACCTTTACAACTGAAACTCAGCTTCTGGAAAAAGATATTCAGCAGAATAATCATTTTGATTTTAGTTGTAAAGTTTCAGTAGGCTTAAAATGGATGTATACATCATTAAAGGGTATATCTTCACTGAAAAGAACACCGCTAGAAGCGTGTCTAACAGAAGTTGAGTAAAGGTAACTTCTCTAGCTAGTGGATCATGTCTCTGGTAAGCAATTAGTTCTGCATCTTTGGAATTATCTTAATTCCCATTTCCCAATGTTAGATCTCACGGACTTGAGCTAATGTTATGAGGGGATAAGCCAATTTTGAGAATCTAGTCAATAGATGAGGAAGAAACATTGTCCAAGCCCCCAGGGAGAGACAACAGAGATCATCTGACATAAATGTTCCATTGCTATAGTAAATAGCATATCCATATTATATACTTAAGACATAATTAGGCTAGCCCATGAGTTTATCCGATAATTTAATCATGGAAAGCTTAATGTCTTGAAATACATTCAATTTAATCAACAACGGTAACAACCAAGCTTTATCCCATAAGTGGAATCGGCAAATAAACGTCATAGTGTCCTGTCATACATCAACAAATATATATATATATATATATATATATATATATATATATATATATATATATATATATGTAGAAAATAAAATTCGCATCAAGATCTAAGAGATCATACCTCATAAGTCAATAGTCCACCAGAAGAACCAGGTTGGCGTATGGTAACATGAGAGATAGCTCCATTGGCAGAAAGAACACATATTCCTCTTGGACCCTTCTGGGCGAATGACAAGATCTTTCCAGCAACATCCTGCAAAATAATAAAGTAGGATCTCTATCTAGCTTACTACATGAAATAGATCTGTTAAATTTGCTCAGAAAATTGCAGCTTAATAGGACAAACCATACCATACTAAGTAAACGAATCTATAAGGCTAGCAAAGTACACATATTTCTGCATTACCTCTCCAGTATGAACAGTTACAACATGTGGCGTAAAATCCCCACCAGCACTGTTTGCAAACACCTCACCTTCAAAGATTACAGACAGAGAAATGCTCAATATACATGATATATAGAAGAAAGTACCATATAAATTTCACGATCAAAATTAGAAGCAGAAGGTAAATTAATTAAAAAGAAATACACCTTTTCTGGCCATAAAAACTCAAGTAAATGTTTATACGAACCTTAGATTATTTGCCAGAAACAGTAAAGTTCACATCTTTTTCACCGGTCATGAGCCCCAACTTACCCTTTGGCCATTATCAGAAACAAACAAAGAAAAAGAAAAAAACATAAAATTTGCATCAAGCCACCCCTTAAATTTTTTTTTTTTGGGGTAGTTAGAATTGAGCTTAAATCTAGATCCCAACCCAAGAAAGAAAATTTTCTTAAACCCAACCCCAGAGATAGTGGACCTTCAAATCAAATATTCCCAACAAGAAGTTAGGGAATTTGAGGAAATGAAGCAATAACAGAAACAGCGAGACTTCTGCATTTTCTTAGCAACCAAAAACCACTTTTGCAATCTTTAAAGGAACAAAAACCACTTATTTGTTTGAAGATTGAAAATAGTAACACATTATTTTGACAATAAAATTTTTCAAAAAAAAATACTATGATTATTCATTATTTTTCATTATTATTATTCTTAGAAAACTCTTGGATTTTCTTAGCAACCAAACAGTACACCTGGTGAGGTCAGCACCATAAGAGAGAGACACAAAAGCATGTTAGTACCGACCAACCACTCACCAAAAGAAGCAAGGAAGTTCCAGTTATTGCCAGCTGAGCCCGTACTTGTTGACCTGCCACGACCCCTTTTGGAAGAAGAGAACTCAGAAGGATAAGGTGGCGAACTTGGTGACCAAGTGAATCCTGGTGGTGATGCTAATGGCAATGGCAATGGCAATGTTGTTGGTGTTTTTTTTGCATTCCGATACGTCACCCTCAGGTTTCCATCTGAGTCATACTTCCTTGGCCTTCCTCTCTTCTTCTTCCCAAACAAGTCTAAGCTCCCTTGTCCTCCTCCACTAGTGCTTCCAGGTGTTGCTGTTGTTGTAGCCATTGTTGCTGCACCTGAAGACACTGTATTTGCCATTGTTGTTGTTGTTGCTGTTATTGTTGTTGTGACTCCCCCATTCCCCATGTTTATGTTCATTATAACTGGTTGTTGTTGTTGTTGTTGTTGTGGTTGTGGCTGTGGTTGTGGTTGTGGGGGTGAAAGGGGTGAAACTGATGCAGAAACATTGGTGGTGGTGTTCACGGTTTGCTCCATGGAAAGTGGTGTGAATGATGAAGGGAAAGAAAAGGGTATATGCAGAAGTTGAAGCTGAGAAATAAAAAAGAGAAAGGTGAATGTGGTTGAAGTTTGAACAAGGGAGGGAGGGTAGTGTAAACAATGGCGCCAGAAGAAGAAGGAATAGGGTGTAGCCTTTTTGTTGTTTAATTTTTCTTTTTGGCTGATTTTATGTTTGGGGGGTAGAAATTATGAACACTCTCAGTCTCTAAACTGTGCATTGGCATTAATGGAAGAGAGTGAGACCAGGATGAGAAACTGCTACTTTCTTGTCGGGACTCCGCTGTGCATTAATGTATTTTTAATTATTGTAAAGTATAATAAAAAAAATATAAGTAAATCTTTAAATTAATGCTGACAATATTATTGGTAGATAAATTGATCTATGATAAAATAAATTAGTTTCAAGATATCTGATAATTATAAAAATTAAATATTTTAATCAATTTACCAAGCATCATATCACTTAATAATATTCTTTTTTTATCGCTATTTAAAATGTGGTATTAGAGATAATATGGAGTTGAGAATTTTGAAATATTAAATTTATAATTCAATAAGTAAAATAATATGTGTTTTTTTTTGTCACATGTCTACAAGTACCGGTATCATATGGAATGGGATTAATATATTTTAATCTGCAAGCAATCTCACATTATATTATTTACAAGTTATAATTGAGTTAGAGATTAAAATATTTAATTTTTTTAATTATCAAAAATCTTAGGACCAATTTATTCTTGTTAGAGTCCATTTTATCCACCAAAGATATTGTTAGGAGTTAATTTTAGGATTTTCTCTAAAAATGAAAAACTATTTTAAGAGAGAAGTACATTAATATCTCTTTTAAAAATTGTATTTTATTTTTTGTTTAAATAAATAATATTTGAAATCTACTCAACTTCAATTAATAATTTGACTCGAGTTAAGTCAAATTACTACGAAGTAAAAATTATATTTTAATATATAGATGCTTTAGATTAATTTTGATAGTTGTTGTAGTAAAAAATTTTATACTATCATATATGAATTAGAATCTTTTTATGTCTATTTTTAGTATAATTATATTATATTAAAAAAAGACACAAGTATTTTTAATAAGTAGAGTCATTTAAAAATCTGAAAGATTGATTGTGTTTGTCTCTTTATTAACATAATTATAAATAAACATGAGAGAATCATAGTTCATCATTCAATTATATATTATTAAATATATGATTTTGATATAATAATGATAATAGTCTAACACATTTATCAATATAATAATATATAATTAAATAATATTGTATCCAAATTTTTTATAACAATAGTATATTAAAATTAATTTTTAAATATTTAGTGTTTTAAAATTAAACTTTATTACATTAAAATTATTTGTTATACTTTAAACGATATAATAATTTTTATACTGTAAAACGTCATTTAAAATATAACAATTATTCTTAATGTGATAATTTTTGACATTAAAACTATAATTTTTTGTATATATTTTAAGAGTCTAAGCTATACAAGAACAGTATAATACTCTCCGCGAAAGAGGAGTATTATCGTGAAGATATTAAAATAATACATGTCAAGGGTCCCATGTAAATCCATGAGAACAATCACCAGAGATTGCTGTCCTATGCCCAAATTACCCCTACTTTGCCGTTATTTTTTTAATAGCATGCTTGGCTTGGGGCATGTCTGGTCTGTTCCAAATTAAAATAAAAAACCTGACGTTAGAGTGAATTAGCTTCAAATAAATAGGACAAAAATAATGTAAGTTCGAAAGCTATTTGTTAACACTATATCGTAGTGCTTAGGGCTTTGGCTAAAATACTTAAACAATAATTTTTTTAAAAGTTGTAATCATATTTAACAAGTTAGAATGCAAGCGCAGTAACATTTAAAACTTGTGCGGAAGTTGTGACAAACGAAGAACAAACATGTTCTTAGACAATTTTGGCAAAAGTAATTTTCATTTTTTCTATTTTAATGTGTGTTGATGTTTATTTTTATCTAAATCTAACATACATTTAGCTACTAAATTGGATCTAACAAAAAAAGCTAGTCCTTTATATATGACAAACTATAGTTTAAAGGTATATTTATTTCAGTTTTTGAAAAATATGATTCTAAAAGTAAAATTTTTTATATGATTGAAAAAATTGAAAATAAATTTTTTTATATTTTAATTATTTTTAAAAATTTATCTACATATATCAAAAAAATTTTTTAATAAAAAATGATTAGTTTGCAAAAAAAAAAAATTACCCTAAATCCTAATTGAAAGAAATGTCCACATTTAACATCTTACTTCTCAAAAAAAAAAAAAAAAAAAAGGCCTCTAATAAAGAATAGTTGTGAAAGAAAAAAAAATGCTTAGCTGTGTCACATCTTTCTTTAATTTTTAGAAAAGTTAAAGTAAACAGAAATCATATTTACAATTAATTTGCTTTATTAAATTAGAAAGAAACTTCTAGCTTCTAAAAAAAATTCAATTGAGTTAAAAAATGTGCATACAATATGAGTCTATGAGACGTAAATTAATTAATGTATTGAATTAAATGTGCATTAACTATTCCTTAAAAGTTTTGTTCTATCAACGTTTTGTTAGTTTAAACAATTTATTACTTATTATTTTTAGGAAGATTTCAGAATAGTGGCAAAGAATTCAACTAATATGTATAAAGTCATATATTTAAATTTAATGTCATTGATATACCAAAAAAAGTTCAAAGATGTTAGATTTAAATTTTATAAATGGAAAAAATATATAATGTTAAAAGAGTTTTATTTTAACCAAGGTTAAGAAAATCAGACCGGGCATCAAACCGGTCAAGACAGGAGTTCAAAGATTCAGATATTCAATCGGTTTAACTGAGAGTCTGACCTGTATATAATATATATATATATATTAAGTTATTAACAATAATATAATTTATATAAAATAATATTTATTATGAGATACTTTATTAAATATCTGAAATATAAAAATTATTTATTTTAATTTTTACTTATATTTCTTTTGAAAAGTATTCATAGATAGTATAATAATTATTTTTTATTTTTTATTTTTAAATTAATTTAAGAGTATATAACAAATAAGTATAGTAAAAGAATCAAAGTTCAAAAAAAATGAATTTTTATTTTGATTGAGCTTTTTTTAATAAAAAATAGTATTTTTACCAAAATAAAAAAAAAAACAAAATTGATCAACTGGTTTGACCGGTCCGATTCACACCGGTTCACCGATTTTTACCAATTTTGATCACAACCGATTTCGTGGTATAGACAGGACCGGTCTAGGATCCGGTTCCCGGTTAGACTAATCTGACCGATCGATTCGGTCCGATTTTCTCTTCACTAACTTTAACTAACTTCTTTACAATTGAATTAGTTAAAATTCACTAACTTCTTTAGAATTTTATAAATGATACTATCATAGTGTGTAGTACTCTTTTCATCAATTCACTACCCTTACGCTAAAGTGGGAGATAATCATGTCTTCAATTTTTTTTTCTTCTTTTAAAGGGGAACCAAAGTTGAAATATCAAGTCTTGAACTTTCACTTCTAAGCCTACTTTATTTTTCAAAAAGTTTACCTAAATATATGCCGAATTTGAAAAATGCAAATAAAGTAGTACCGAATGTCATCTTTCTATTGAAAATTCGTGTTACTAAGGTAAGGATTTTCCTACTTTCACATACATCGAACAAAAGGGAAAAGAAAATTACAAACTACGTTCCTCTAAGGGCATTTTAGTAATAGAATATCTATGCAGCTGTCTTTGATTAAAATAAACTAAAGCAGTAATTATAAGAGGGTTTCGGGAATTCTTGGAAAACGATACCTTATGATATAAAAAAAATGCAGTCAAACTGGCGTCCTTCTGGTAAAGCCATAAATTAATGCCTTTTTTTTGTTTTATTTTTATCTGAGCAAAATAAAAAGTCCAGGTTCCCATCTTACGTTCCGAACTAATACATATACATTGGAATCCCAATTATATAATTTGTTGTTCTTATTAATAATTCCAAGAGATTGGTGGCATGATATGAGCACCTTTACGTTTTTATTTATATTTATGTTCTAACCTTCTCATGACAAACGCTTCACATTCCAGATTTTGTTGCACAGTATACGATTTTGTTCACAAGACTGTTCCTTTCAATGAAGCAGAAAAAATGTGACTCGTTGAACTTTTTTCCTTTTGGTAGTCAATTAAAATAAACATTGTGTTTAATTTTAATATTAATATAATAAGATTTATAAAAATTATTTAAAACAATTATCCAATATAGTTTTATAGCATTGGTAAAATTATTATCCAAAATAGCTCATTGTTTGATTCGGATGATTTTGAAAAACTTTTTGGTAAGATACTTACGAATGACTCAATAATAAAATTGTATATTATGCTCGTGATATTTAAATAATTAATAAATAATATATGTGAAAAGTCGTCCTCTTTTTTTTTTTTGGAATAAATCCATGGATTTATGTTCACATAGTCAGAAATACTACCATACTTTTAAATGAAAAGAAATCTTTTTTATATTTATAAATAATGATATTAAGAATTTTATTTATTTGATTATGATAACATAGTAATTATTACTTAGCTATAGTGCGTAAATTAGTTAAAATTTAATTAAATAAAATTAGAAAATAAGCAAATTTAATAATTATCATGAATCATCTCTTTAAAAAATTTAAACTATTGAACAGAGGAATATAAATAATAATTTTTTCTGCACCCTAATTCTAACTCTGCCACTTATGTGATAATTTTAGGTTGTATTATCGTGTAATTTCAAGAAGTGTGGCTTATAATTATTGTGTATCAATCAATTTTCTTATTATATAGTTCAATTCTCAACAAATAATAGTTAAAAACAGGGGGAAAAACTCAAGATAGGTGTGAAATAATTTATGCATTTGAATGACTCTCAATTTAAAGTATTGTTATTATAAAAAAAATTATGTAGTCATCAACTCATATGTTATCACATTAAACAAATTCAATTCTTATCACCATCATCTTAAAATTCTCTCTCCCAAATGACAATATCAAACCTTTTGTATATTAATAGGTTGTTGTGAAACCCAAATTTTGAAGAGCGTGTAACATGCCACTCTCTATTTAGTATATTTACTTTAGCCATATTTCTTGCACTATTTTTTGGTGAAGAGGATGCTCAATGGAAATGGGTGCTCGAATCAATTAGCTTTAACAATTAATAATAAATGGCATAAACGAAAAAACAAGGGGGAAAAGAATACAGATAAATCCGGTTATAGGTCTGAAAAAGCGAACAGAGAAATAAAAGCTGTCGGTAAGACCGTTGACTCCTCTGACAACAACACGCAATCCATTACGATCAAATTAAAATTGATAATTATATCAAGACGAAAATTATTGATTCATGGAAATAGGAGTTTATTTTTTCTTTAATTTTTTACGTTTCCTTTTCTCTTTTATTAATTAGGTTTTGTTAATAAGTGTTTTCAACAAATTATTTATTAATTTTCACTTAAGATTTTAATTCCATGTGCCTAATTTTTTTTACTTTTCATGTGCCAAATTAGTAAATCTATTTTGATAAATTTTTATTGTCCAACTCCAACGTTAATAATTTGTTTAGCAATCATTCATCCATATAGAAAAATATATACATATACCATCCATCGTATATCCATCGGTAAACCGTATATCAAGTTACATTTCTGGTTGTTTGAACATCAACACCACTTCAGTTGTCCTAATGGAATTGTTAATAAGAAAAAAGTTACTTTATGTATTTGAGAGTATTATATTATTCTACTAATAATATACTCCTTTTATTTTAATTTATATGTCTATTTAGATAACTTGATATATTTTTAAATTAATATATTTGGATAGAAATTAGCTATGTGTATTAGCAAAATTTATATCTTTTACTTAGATATTGAGTTGGCGTTGTAGCGATAAAGTTGAGCCCAAGTCAACTTAACTCGGCCCAAATTATCATAACAAATATCGTTGTTATATTAGTATATTTTGTGGTTATTTTATTTTTTTAATGGTCATATAGTGTTTGGGTTAACAGGAACACCTAGCTAAACCAGCTCCTTTGACCTGGTCAAAGATATAGCTAGATATGTTAATTTTCAAATAACTGACATAAGTAGGATTTAGACTTATGAGCCAGCTCGTTATGATTGTGTGCTTCACATGCTTGTTTCCAGCTAACATAACCCTCTAATTATACCATTTTTACAAATAATATTATATTTTAGTTTGTTTTTAGTATTATTAGTTGGTTAATTTTTAGGAGTTTAACTATATAAATAGGTCTTAAATGACCATGTTAGCTTATTAAAGAATTTTATCATTTGAATAAACATGTACGGTTCATATTCAAATTTTTTTTTCTAATTACTTACTATTAATATAACAAACTAATTACAAGTCATTAATATTACTTACACATGCAAATTGTATCAATATTTTAGGTTTTAGTGTATTTTTAATTATTTATACAAATAACACATGCATTTAACTAGAATATTGTTTACAAGTAGCCGTAATAAATGATTTAACTTATCAAAACCACAAAAGAAAGAAGAAAAATTGCTTAGGTTGGCATGACAACGCTGTAACTAGTTAGCGTAACTTCATTCACTTCTTGTATAATTATTTTGCTTTTGATGATGTCTTTATATCAAGTAATACTTTTATTAGTATGGTCAAACACAAAATGTGTAAGTTGTTATTGTTATTGTTATTATTATTATTATTATTATTTTCTTTATGAGTGTTGAACCAATCTCTATATAGGCAAGGAACACAAGAACCACAGACATGTTGTATCTGCACTTCCACACATTGAACAATCACGATCCACTGTAATGTGTTTTCTTGAACAAAAAAAAACTTTCTATTCATTTTTTTTTCTTTGAATTTCCAACTTTTACTATTAATATAGTTTAAATGGGGTCGATGTGGTATGCAGATAAAGTTTCTCAACTCTATCTTTTTTATTCACAAAATTAAATTAATACTCTACGAAAAGAAATAATAAACATCAAAGTATTTAAACCAACCAAACAAGATTAATAATATATTCAATTTATTTTATCTGCATGCTTCTTTCTTTCCAAAAGACCTCATCTGTGTTTTGTTCAAAGATCTAATTAATTAGATAGGCATTCAAGCGGTTGATTATTCACTGAGGTGTTTATTTATCTTTAGAATTCTAGTGCTTGTGTCTCAAAATGATAATTTTTTCCCCAGTTACCATGACATAATTTTACTTTTAATATTAAGGTTTTAATTGAAAAATAAGTTTCTTTTTTTAAGTTTTCCATACATTAAATATTTTAGAAACTCAATAACTTTCTGTGCTCCAATGAGTGTGTACAGATATTGCTTCAATTGATCAGACATGTTTGATAATACACTGTAAATGTAAAAATTTTGTACATGCATGTCACTAATTGAAGGTATTTGATTTTACAATAATTACCTATATAATTAGTTGATAATATAAATTAATTTATATTATATTGATAATATATAAAAATTAATTTTCATTTATATAAATTTAATTTTGATATATTATCAGTATAAAATTTTTATACATAATTATCCAATAATCTATTTTAATAATAGTAAATATATTTTACTTTTATTATCAATTCCTCAAAAATTATACATATAATTATATATAATTAGATAATAGTGTAAAACTTATTATATTAATAATATATTAAAATTAATCTCTATTTATATTTCATATGTCACATAAAATTTGCATTATATAACAAGTAGGTGGGGCATGGTTGTTGGTCATTACTGCAAAATGGCTTTGCCCGTGGACCAGTATGGCCATCATCAAAATGCAAAATTACATTGTAGGTGTAATTCCCATAACTGTAGCATTCAAGCTTTATTTCCATAAATAACCCTCATAATAACTATAACATTCAAGCTTTATTTCCATAAGTAACCCTTATAATTTAAAGTGCCAAAAAATATTCAATTTCTCTGCCGCACTCTAGTGGAAGAACAAAAATCGTTTCCCTTCCTTACTGTATAACCTCTTTTCCCTTTTTTCAAGCACGCGTATGGAAAACGAAACTCTTTTAACCACAAAACTATATATTTTTTAAAAAATAAGGAGAAAGCAATTCATGAAAGGGAGATTCCCGAGTAATAATCATGTGTTAGCTATGTAGTTTCAAACTTTCAAGGATAGCTTTTTTATTATTTAATTAATGTGATTGGTGTAATCTTCACTTTCACTGAGCATATCAAAGTGGGTTATCGTAAATTATCTTGAAAATCCACAGCTTTGTTCAATAGTTCTCTATCGGTGCCTTCAACGGAAGGGCACCTCAAATGCATGACCATATATAATAAATTGATTAAATTCCTTTCAAGAGTCCCAACAATGAGAATTAAGAGGGAAAAAATACAGAAAAATGCAACCTTGTCGTGACCTAATATAGAGAAGCGTGATGGTATTGCGGGACCACGAGTTAGAGAAGTTAGAGAAAAATGTAGCTTCGTTTATTGTATTTAAGAATAAAAATAAAGCTGAAAAGTCACAACTCCATGTGAATTTCTTCTGCAAATTGTTGATTATGCCTTACTTCACCTAATACAACAACAATGGAATTTTAAGGCAAGTAATATTATTAGTACATTAAAAATGAGTACTTTTGGTAAATATTATAAAAATATATAAAAAAAAGACAAAACAGTACTTCTCTATAAAAATAGATACCAGGTCATATATACAACTTACCTCCTCAAAGTTTTTTTTGTTTTTTGGTCACAAAACCTATTATAGTTTGGTCAATGTTGAAAATATAATCTTATATAATATGATAGGAGGTCGTATATTTCATTATTCATATTCATCATAGCTATCAGCCTATCACACATGCTGTGTGTCCATATTTTTGCATTCACTATGTTTTACATTTTTTTGTTCGCAGGTTAGTTATAGAAGAAGTCAGGTCAATGATCGTAGATACTTTCTTTTCATCAATTTGATGCATCACTGCTGGTGTTGTGCGTCCACACCTGTATATTCATTATATTACTTATCACATTTTGTCTGCCAGTCCTTGATAACTAGATTCTTTGTGAATCAATGATAACATATTCTATTTTGTCAACATTTATATGCATCACTCTACATATAGGGGCTCAACTCTATAGGAGCATAGGGATTGGGGGGTTTGGTGATAAAATTATAAGCAGTAGGAAATAGGCAGTAGGAAATAGGTTGAGAAAATGTTGAGCAGCATGGGCCCTGGACTAGCAGCAGAATTGGGCTCATTTCGGGTCAAGTATGCAAGGCCCAAGATTTATGCAAAACTGCACTTTCAGTCTCTTATTTTAAAGTTGGACATGGAAAAAATCAAACATAAAAAAAAATTCTCGTGTTTAGTTGGGGGTAAAAATTTTACTCCTATTTTTATCCTCTAACCAAATATATCTATATGAGAAAGAAACGCTAGACCAAAGAAAAAAAAAAGCATAGTCTATATACCTTGGCACAGATATTTTGTATTTTGTAATAAATTTGTTTAATCCAAAATACATGTATAATCAATAATTGGCGAAGAAGTTCTTTATTTTAATCCATGATTAACTAAGTAATTATTAAATTAAGTAACAATCTATCTGTTGTTAACTAATAACCTATTTGCATCATATATAATACTCAATAAACTAGATAAAATGACAAATATTGATTGAATTAGTTTAATATTCACTTATATATGTTAAGAAAGAAAACTCCTTCCCAAGGTCGCACTAAATTATCAATTTCCCTGATTAGAAATGTTAAGTTCAATTCTCGTGTGACCTATAAAATAAAAGAAAAGAATCCTAAGTTCATGATATCTAATTAGTCTATTTTGGACAGCCAAGAGATAAAAAACATTGCATGGCATCGTCGTGGCGAAACTTAACACCATAAAGTACAGACAATTGCCCTCTGCGGAATGCTGGAATGCACAGTGTATTTTTACCTATATTATGATATTAAAACAACTATAACCTTTTACATCATTATATTTTGATAAAAAAAAATCCTAGTTTTACCCTTAATGAAATAATAATCTAATAGTTTATTTTATAGTTTTTATTACAAGAGAAAGTGAATATTAAATAATTTTGAAAATGATAAGATATTAAATATTGTCATTAAAAAATAATTAAGAAGTTGTTAAAATGATATCATTTATCTTTTGTTAATTTTCAATGGAGAAGTCTCTTGTATAAATCAAGTACATCAACTTTAGTGTACAAAATCAGTAAATTATAATTATATTAATAAATATAAATTTATATAATATAAATTAATAATATGTTAATATTTTTATCAATTGAATACATTTAAGCTATATAAGCTAAGTTTACATAAATAAAAATGTTTCGTATATTTTTTTCTTACGTAACCTCACATAGTAAGTAACAAATTATTGATTTTTATGAGAAAAACAAAAATTTTAAAATGCTCTCATACTTTTTTTTTTAAAAAAAAGTAGTGTTTTGTATAATTTATATTTTAACACATTAACTTTGATTATTGTCTTTCGTTTTCACTACATTTTTAATGTAAAATTTAATATGTTAAAAATGACGTGAAAAGATGAGAAAAAATGACGTGAAACTAACTAATATTACCCTCTACAAGGATCAATATTGTGCTTGGTGATGAAGCATCCATTGCCTCTTGCCAATGGCCAATCCCTTGCAAACTCTCTAACATCAAATCCAAAGAACTTCCTCCAATATGAGGCGTTATGGTATATACCATAATACCAATTCAATGGATCCAATACAAACAAGAGTTCAGCAGTCAATTCATTGTATATGGTTGTACATTACAAGCATATACTCCTGAAAATTCCCCAACTGTCCCATGTACAATGACACAATGGAAAATATTCACAAGAAAAACGTATTCACGTCAACAACTACTACTGCAATCCATTGGCACACACTGGCCTAACATGTTTCAAAATTCTTAATGTTCACAAAGTAGTCTATCATCTAAGAAAGACATTATCTATAAGAAAAGTTGTATTTGTAAATAATAAGTTAGACATAGTTAGACATATTCAATGAGACAGAAAAATAAAGTAGTAAATGTTGAGAAAAAAAAAATATGATGGTTTCCACTATTTTTATATCTTATATATACTATTTTTATATCTTTTATATTTATACAACTTTGTTATGTACAAATAATAACTTTCAGTCTATAATAAATACTTGGTTAAAGTAGTTGGTCATTCTTTTGGACAAGACCTTATATTTAGGTCTTATAAATAAAAAAATTTAGATTTTAATTATTATACATTGATAGTATAAATATTATCATTCAATCAAATGTTTATATTTATAAAATTTTTATAGTAGTAAATCATTGAGTCAAACAATTTTACTACATGATAATATATAATTAAATATCTGTATAAAATATTTTTATATTGATAATACATATAAATTAAATCCAAAAACTAGCTGAATTTGTTTTTCTTGTAATAAGCTATTATGTAAATTTTAGAGAGTGGTATTTTAGAGAAAAACAAAATCCAAAAGCCTTAACGCAGTATGAAGGGTCACAGAGCAGTTGCATCTCCACATCAGACAAAGTCACACGGACACTGTGACACACTCTTCCTGAACTTAGCAATTACCAAACGCAATGAAGCACTGAACTGTCACAGTAATATCCACGTTTCCCAAAAGCATATTATTCTCACCTCGGTTTGACCGAATTTTGTAGTACTGTGTCTGTGTCGTTTGTCTCTCACTTTGGTATTTGTAACTTTGTTTCTTTCATTATCCTCTTCCCATATCACCCCATCCTTCCTGTATGGTGCACTGCTATTCTCATCGTCCTTCACCTCAATGCTGCTTCATATTTGTGGAGGGTATGTTTCTTTCTTTCTTTCTCTCTTTCTCTTTATATGATGTTTTGAATCTGAAAATTGCTAAGTTCACATCTCCAGGGGACACATTCCCTCTTACACATGATGCATGTTTGTGTCACAAGATTATAAATGTGTAGCAAATAAGGTGTGACTCAAATGGTGAAAGTTGTTTGAGATGTGATGTATGTGTAAGTGTGTAGGTAGAAGTACACTCTTTGAGTCTAAATGGTCTTGGTTGAGTTTTGGGAGCTGCTTTGCTTTGCTTCTGTTGGCTGGTGAGAAACTTTGGCTGATGACAACAAAGGGTGAACAAAAAAATTTGAATCTTGAAAAGGGGTTTTTTGAAAATGCTCCAAAACAGCATTTTTGGGTCAGGATTTTTCTTCTAGTCAAAAAGATAGAAAAAGTGTGAACTTTCAAAAGGGGTTTTGGACCCTTGAGATAACAATACATTTTGTGTTATGACTTGGGATGCTTCTTCTTTATAATTTTGTGTTTGAATTAGCTCAATTAGTATTCTAATCATTTTATAATCAAAAGTTTGCTCTGAGAGAGTTTTTGAATTAAAAAAAAGCTATTCTTTTTTTCTTTTCAGCAATTTAAGCAGATACAAACGTGCTGAAAGTCTTTAATTTTCATGATGATGTAATTTACATCTTAGACTATGCTCCATGTCTTCTAAAATTTAAGGGCTTTTAAGGGTTTGGACTCTCTAATTTGTGTTTCCTTGTTGGATTGCATACAGGATACTGTGTGTCTACTAAGACTGTTAATTAGAACATACCCATCCAGTTGGATATATCAATGAGGGGTGACATGGCGAATGGGACATGGCTCAGTGCATTATGGCCACTCTCCCACAAGATGGCATCAAATGACAAGGAAGCAATTGGAATTTTGGCATCTGAAGTTGTGGGGGTGATGTCTAAGGTGGTTAATTTATGGCATTCATTGAGTGATAGGGAGGTAATGAGTCTAAAAGAATGGATAGTGAACTCTGTTGGGGTTAAAATGCTGGTTTCTGATGATGATTATTACTTGATGGAACTTGCATTGGATGAGATACTCAATAACTTTGTATCTCTAGCAAGGTATGTGGCGAGATTGGGCAAGAGGTGCAAGGATCCGGTGTATTATCGCTACGAAAACTTTGTTGCTGACCCTTCTCAAAATTGTCTTCAATGGTCTGGTTGGGAATATGCATGGAAAAAGATGGATAAGAAGGTGAAGAAAATGGAGAGATTTGTTGCTGCTATGTCACAACTGTCACGAGAGCTTGAGGTACTAGCAGAGCGTGAACAAACTCTGAAGAGAATGAAGGCGAATCCTAAGTTGCGTAAGGGGAAATTGCTCGAGTTTCAGAAGAAGGTAACTTGGCATCAGCAGGAAGTAAAGAGCCTGAGAGATATGTCTCCTTGGAATAGAAGTTATGACTATGTTGCCAGGTTGTTGGCAAGATCATTATTTACAATTTTGGAGAGAATCATACTTCTTTTTGGAAATACTCATCTACCAATTACACAACAACAAGATGATTCTCCACAAATGAATGCTAATCATAAACTTCTACGCAACTACTCTGTGTTGGCTTATACGCGTGCTTATGTTCATACTTCTGAGACTAATCCATATGGATTATGCTTAGAACCTATTGTGATGAGGCCGGTGTACTCGGAATTTGAAGCTGAGAAGAACAGAAGAAAGAAGAAACAGCATCGCATTCTTCATTCACAAGATTCATTTGGGGAGCACCAGCATTCAGAAAGCAAGCAGTTGAAGCATATTGGACCCTTCAAAGGGTGCATGTCTGTTGGAAATAACTCTCCTGTTGTACATGGCTGTATGCAAACTAATGGTGGTTCTATGAGGTTGATTGATCATCATCACAAAACTATTGATAACATGAAAAGAGTGGATAATTTATCTCACTCTTACAGAAGTAGAATATATTCTAGGTTATCTGAAAAGGGTCAGTTAAAACCAGCTCCATCGACGCTTGGTGATGCAGCTTTAGCTCTACATTATGCAAATGTGATTGTATTGATTGAGAAGATAGTGTCAGCACATCACTTTATTGATCCTCAAACTAGAGATGAGCTATACAACATGTTACCAACTACTATAAGAACTGCTCTGAGGGCTAAGCTTAAGTGGTATGCGAAAAGCAAGCCTGATCCTAACCTTGCAGCAGAATGGAGTGTGGTACTTACACAGATACTGGGATGGTTGGCTCCACTTGCACACAACATGGTAAGGTGGCATTCTGAGAGGAACTTTGAGAAGGAGCACACTGCTTCAAAAGCAAATGTTTTGCTTGTGCAGACTCTTTACTTTGCAAACCAAGCAAAAACTGAAGCTGCAATGGTTGAGCTGCTTGTTGGTCTCAACTATGTATGCAGGACTAACAGAGAAGCTCGCGTCAGAGAGGCACCAGAGTTTGCCAGCTCTAGATCTTTCAACAGTGTTCGTTTGAGAAAGAATGAGTTGTGCAGTGAAGATTCATAGACTATGACATTGCTTATGTCCAGTGTTTGAATATGATCACTGTTGCACAGCTCTCATTTTTCAAATGGGAGGTTTTTCCAAATAGTACTTTTCAATATGAATATGCTGATTGGAAGCATAGGTTACATTTGGATGAATCAATTTTGTTTTTTGAGGTACTTATATAAGATAATTGATTTCAAAATATATAATTTATTTTACTGATTTGCAGAATTAAGACGTGAGAAAAAAATAAGAAACTTAACTTTTTATCAGTTGTCTTGGAGCAGGTTATTTGAAATGGTACAAATTTGAACTCTCTTCCCTTCCATGCAGTTGCTACCTTTGAGTAAATAATCATTCTCTGCTGTAATTGACTGCAACTTTCCTCCAAAACATAGATTCATGTGAATGACGCAGGAGGTTAAATAAGCTAGGAAGTTTGTTCACAGTGGGTCAGTTCCATCTTATGTCAAGTTGTTATAGTTTGGTGACTTTGGCCCCAGTACATGATCGAAGCCGTTTTGAAGGGTGTCAATTCTGTAATCTTTGTAATACAAGAGAATGCAGTGTAATGTGTATGACTATAGATCTTTATAGGAAAACTATCATGTTATGAATTAATTAATAAATTTTATTAAAAATAGTAAGACTTAGAAATGGTGATACTTCATACAAAAGCCATCTACAAAAAATCAAATCCTTAAACTAATGTAGTTTTAAACAAAGACTTCGCGCACATAAAAAAAAATAGAAATACTAACTTATTAATAAAGACGATTCCCTTAATTTGAAAGGATATAATAAAAGAATTAAGAAAATGAATTTATTCTTAAAAGGCCCAATTTATATTTGCAAAAGCAACTAATACATAAACACTTGGTTGGTTTTAGGTTAGCAGTTTGATATTTGTTTTCTTTAAATAATGTCTCGAATTAGAATATTATGAATAGAGAAAATTAGTTTTGAGAGAGTTCCACCCTTATAATATATTAATCTGATTCAAATTATGTTAATCAAGATATAATAAATTTTAAATACTAGTAGTTTAGATTAAAAAAATATTTAACTCTTCTAGAGTGCAAAGTGGATTTTAGAAGAGTATAAAGCACAATCTTAAATGCTAATAAGAAATTAGTGGTTTAAAATTTTATAAGATATAAATATTAGTATTGTAGATGATAAATATGTGATAATATGAACCATTAATTTTCTAATCAAGTGTTGATATCATGCAGTTTAAAGTGCACTATGCTCTACAGAAGAGTCAAATTCTTGAAAGATAAAAGCAACTAAGGGTGGATTTGGTTGAGCTTATTTTGATAGAAAAATTATTTTTTTAAATTGAAAAAAATCACTTTTATAAAAACTACTTATATCAACTTCTACTTAAAAGTTAAAAATAAGTTATTTTTAACTTTTAAATAAAAATAAAAGAGTTTAATTGACAAATACTGACAGTGTCAACTAATAAAATTATTGAAAAGTAAAAAATTATGATGAACCTTCATTATAATGTATGGTTATTTGTATGAGTTAACACTTTTAATTGTTTCTATTAGCTGATAGTGTATTAGTATATTTAAATTAAATTCAAAATTAAAATGAGTAACTTTTATAAAAACTAATTTTTTTAGTAATTAAAAAATTATTTTTCGGTGAAAAAAAAAGGGACACAAACACACCCTAATATCTCATCAACTAATAAATGGTCATTTCCTTTGGGTCGTGACCAAAAACTTTGTCCGGAACAGTGGTCTATATGGTGACACAACTGTCCTGATAGTGGTTCGAACAAACCTCACAGCCCATCAAAAGAAGGCCCACTCGAATTTTAAGAACCTTGCTATCGGCCCGGAGGCCCATATCGGGGTTTCTCCTTGGGCCTCTAACTTGCACCCTCACAGAGCGAAGAAGAAGAAGAAGAAGCGGAAGAGCAATGGCGTGGACGGCGGAGAAGGGTTTGCTATTGTACAACGCATACAGAGCCCTAAGCTACACTCTCTCGCCGCTGATTCGGCTTCACCTGCGGTGGCGCATTTTCCGGAACCTCGAGCACCGCCGGCGGTGGCCGGAGCGCCTCGGCCGCCCCTCCCTGCCTCGGCGGCCGGGACCGCTTGTATGGTTCCACGCCGTCTCGTTAGGGGAAGGAATGGCGGCGGTTCCGGTAATCAAAGAGTGCGTGCGGAAGATGCCGAACTTGAACGTGTTGATGACCACCACTACTATGTCTGCGTTGTAAGACGCCACTTCAAATTAACGTTTCGTTGCATAATTTGTTATCTGTTTCTGGATGCGAAATTTGGAAGAATAATTAGCATGTTTTATTTTTTTTAAAATTATTTTTGTTTTATTTTAGTTTGAGTGTGATTATTTGCTTACTTTTTTGCTCTAAGTCTAATTTGCAGTGAATATCGTGAAAATGATAGAAAATTTCCTATTTTCAGATTATGATTACGGTGTGTTTAGATAAACTTTTTTTAAAAAAGTGATTTTAAGATAGTATTCAAAATTAATTTTTCTATGATTGATTTTATTAGAAGGATAGAATAAGGAGTGAATGCATCTGATAGGAAGTTAGGATAGCACTTGTTGTGGAAAAGACTGTAGATTCTCATCTTAGAGTGGTTTGATCATGTGTAGAGAAGAGCTATAGAAGTTATAAGCAGAGTAGAGTAGATGGAGGGCTGCACAATAGCCAAAGATAGAGGAAGATCAACAAGAAAAACTATAGGTGAAACCATTAAGAAAGATTTAGATGCTAATAATTTGATGATAGACATGGTTTACGATAAGATACTATGGCATCATCTGATTCATGTAGTTGACTCCACCTAGTGGAGCAAGACTTAGTTATTGTTGATTCTACTAGAAGCAACACCTACCTGTTTCTAAACAAAAAGTTTTTTTAAAAAAAAAAAAAGATTATTTTCTGAATTTTGTTTTTTAAGAATCTAATCTAAATGGTCTACAAACATTTAGGAAGTAATGTTTTTAATTAAAAAAAGTGCTTTTCTTAGGAAGCAAGCTCGAACAAACCTCCATATGAGTTTGACCTTTACGTGATTATGATGCTTTTCCAAATTCTAATGCAACCGTTTAGCTGTTATTAGTGTTTTTGTTTTTTTCCTGTTGGGAGACCTAAAGCCCCCCATAGAATCTTTACGGGTTGAGCCGGATTAGTCGGTTTCCTAGTAATAAGGCCCGGTGAACCGGTGGGTTTCACAAAAACAAAAAAGTGTTTTTGTTTTTTGAAGAAAAAAATAAATTAAGGAAATAACCATTAAGTCTGTTGGTTCTGCAAAAGAACTTGCATGTTCATATTTGAAATGTGAGCCACGTTGCATGAAAATCATTTTTCTAATTAAATAGGGCTCCCACTGGCTATGGTGATGCTTTGGTGCTTCTTTAGAGAGATGAATGAATATTCCTTAATTTGACTTTGTGAGTAGAGAAACAGACATTGCTGAACTTATTTTATGAGGTTATTTGTTGGTGCAACGCAGTGAAGTATTAAGCAACTGGCTTCCAAGTGAAGTAATTTTTCAGGTACATTGTTGTGAAATGCTAACATGGATTCAGCAACTTCTTCATTCCATCTACATCTTTTCTTGAATTTAGTTTATTTCCTTGGCCATTTTCATGATGGGTTCATCCAGTTAAAGAACTTGTGAAAAGCTGTTATAAGTAAAATTTGCAGATGAGAAGGAGGGTGATGTGCTCTTGTTTCTTATACCATGGCATTAATAACCTTTTCATCAGTCAATCAAGATAATATGGTGCTGGAGTGTGATTTCTTAGCTTTATTTGTATTATTATTTTATTTAAAAAAAAAGATTAGCACTAATCTAGCATTTTCCAAAAACAAATTTATTGCTGAAAAAAAGAGAAATGTGTTTGGTTTTTAAAGGAATCCTATTGCTGGGGAAGTTGTTAAAAACTCAGTTTTTGTCATGTTTCCATTTGATTTCAATGATCTTAGTAATGTAAATATATCTTCACGACAAAAAGGCCCAATAGGCCCTTGAAACGACATTCCTGTTGTTGACTTTGGTGTTGTGGCTTGCTTATTTCGGTTTGAACTTTGAACAGCAGTTCTTAAATTCGTTTTTAAAGAAATCATTTGCTCTACATCTTACTTTCAAATTTTCAGATCAGGGTTTAACACATTGTTTTGGTCTTCTGAAATTTTCACATTTGGCAGTTTTCACCCCTTGATACACCTGGTTCCATTGATTCTTTCCTCAATTACTGGAAACCAAAAGCTATTGTGCTGATGGAAAGCGAACTCTGGCCAAATCTTATCATGTGTGCTTCCAAAAATTGTGTAAGTCGTTATTCCTCTTTGTTTCATGCACTACCTCCATCGAGCACAAGTAGAGTTTAATTTTCAATCTGCAGATCTAGAATTAGAACTACATAACCTACTGTGTAAATGGTAGTTAAGAGTAGGTGAGACTTACGTTTTTTTTTTTTTTTTGTTTTTTTTTCTAAATCAAAAGCAAAAGACCAATTAATTTCTTTGTTCATATGTATGATTCACTTGTGTATGTTGCAAGTGCATCGTATCACATAGTTTTACTTATTCTTACATGCTATAACCCATTTTATTCTCATCAGATAACACTGGCATTGTTGAATGCTCGGATGTCTGAAAAATCCTTTGAAGCTTGGTCAAGACCAGTGCTTCTACCACTAATTTCATTGATGTTATCCAAGTTTTCCTTGATTGCCCCATTGGTATGTACTCCTAGATATTTTGACCACCAATGTCTTTTATGTTTCTTAGTATGACAGCATTGAACATTTTGAATGTCATAGAGTACAGAGCAGGGCATCCGGTTTCAGCTACTGCAAGCCCCTCCTGGTATCATAAACTTTTCTGGTGATCTAAAGTATGGTACGTCATAGATTTCATTATTCAAGTTAAATGAAGTTGAGTGTGAAAAATTGATAGCAGTCTGTTGTGGTATGCAACATTATTGTGGTTACTATCATTAACACAGAAAATCATTGTTTTTGGTTCTTCTTGAATTGTTGATTTATTAAACAGGTGAAGTGGTCTGCACTAATCTTGTTTTATCACTCATTTCATTCAGTGATAGAAGATCTTGGAGTCAATGAAAGAGGGAGGAAAAGTATAGATGATTTGAGATTACAGCTTGCTCACAAACAGGTTTGGATGGCTTCTTCCATTCATAGGGGCGAAGAAGAAAGTTAGTTTTGTCCTCCATACCACTGGCATTATGCTATGATATATTTTTTGTTTGTTCCTCAGAGTCTGTAGCAACACTTAACTATTTTGCTTAGCATAAAATAATGAGAGGGAAATTAGTAATATGTAAACATTGACATGATATAGGTGGTTTGATTGCCCACTGATATTTGCTCTGCAATCAGTACAGATGTCACATTTTGATTGCCTGTACACATTTTGTTATGTTTTGCCTTTGTTTCCAATCGACCTTAAGTTACAAATTCTTTTTTTAGTATAGCAAATTCTATTTTCATTTTTCTTCCAAAAGCTGGCACTAAAAAGATACATTATACATCTTCTTATTTATTTATTTTTTTATGGATTTGGCTTCCTTTTATGTAATTTTTAACTTTTGTGCAATTGATATATTTGAAAACAATTCTAGGTCAGATATATATTTCTAGCTTCTTTTATAGATTGTCCTATTATGATTAATTCACAATGAGTTAAAAATATTGGCTGGATTTCATTCATTGCCCTCCATATTTTGGTGCTTATTTATTATTTTCTCTTTGTATTAATGTATTAAGATTTGATTGCTTTCTCTGCAGTAATATTAGGAGTTCACATAGCCCTTATGCAGCTGCAACCTAATATAGTGACTATTATTGTCCCTCGGCATCCACAGCATGGACGAGAGATTGCCAAAGTAAGTTTTTGATCCCATCCTTTCACTTCAAAACATGTTTGCTGTGGCTGCCTCAATTCTTCCTTGTCTCCATTCAATACTGATGCGATCATTTATGCATAAAACCGTAGTCACTACGAATATGGTTCAACAGTCCTTTTCTCCTTATTATCACTAGTCAAAGTATGATTTTGGCTACGGTCTACTTAATAAATAAAAGTTCCAATGAAATATTATATATATCTAAATCATTGTGCACGGATATGCTCATATTGAATGAAAGTCAATTTGCAAATCTTCTTCAGCATCATTCTCATACAACAGAAATGATGCTCATACAAAAATTATAATGACATTTTTTACCATCCCTGAAATTCATTAAGCTTCTACTTGATATAGTGCAGAAATTGGAGAAAGAAGGACAAAATGTAGTTTTGAGGTCTCAACATGAGAAGTTTAAGCCAGAAACAAATATTTATGTGGTGGACACTTTAGGTACAAATTCTTTTAATGCTCTGATGTATGAAAATCCACTTATGCTGAGAATTGAGTCCATGTTATTTCTAGCGTTGCTGATTTGCACCTTATTGTTTGCCACAATTCTCCATCTTCCTTGTCACTTGTCATTCTTTTGTATTAGCCAAGACTCAAGAACATATTTAATTCAGGTTTACTCAAGGAAGGACTTGTGGAGCCTCCTGACCTGTAGTAGTTTTATTTACAAATTCAAAATTTCAAGTTGAACTTTATGTAATATGGAACTTTACTTTTTAAGCCTATCACTGGGTAGAGGGTACCTGCGTGGAAGTTGATGGAATTATTAGTCTTATTTAGGATATCATCCATGACAGACACTGTCAACCACCTTGTTTGGCAGGTGAATTAAGACACTTGTACACATTAACACCAATAGCTGTGATTGGGGGTTCTTTCCTCCCTGGTTCAACTGGCCATAATATATCGGAAGCTGCTGCAGCTGGCTGTGCTATCTTGACAGGTGGATGTTGTATGACCTTTTATGTAATAATTCAAAACATGTTATTCAAGTGGCTCGAACTCATAATTAATTGATTTCAGGTTGTCATATTGGGCATTTCTCCCACATGGTACTGGAAATGCAGCGATTGAATCCATTGTCAGTCCTTCAGGTATGTCAGACATTCTCATTTGCTTATAGAAAGTGTTACTACAGCATGGATATTCTTAGACTGTTCTCTGTTGTTGCTGACTTGTAGGTTTCTGTAAAGGAGCTTGAAAAAACTCTCATTCAGCTCGTCAGAAATGCAACAATTTTGGAAGCACATCGTAGAGCTGCAAAGGAAGCATTTTCTCGTTTATCCAGTGACATTGTCACAAATGTATGGAATTTGCTAAATATTCATATCTTTAGTAGATTTTCTGCAGAGGAAACTAAGACTGTATGAGAAATGAAGTACTAGCTATTTATTAAAATTCATTTGACCCGAGCTATAGAAGCATACTAAAATTACAATGCCACTGTAATGTTGGGTTGTTATCTCAGTAGGAATTGCTAGAAAGAAAGTGAATCATCCTCAAATGTTTCAATACTTTGTTGCTTTCTTCTCATTTATTTATTTTGTAATTACGAAGTTATTCTGATTTTGCCTTTTAAAACTTGAAGATTGTAGATGCAAGATGCATCTTTCACTTTCATTCTAGAGCGTTGTCAATAAAAATTTACCTTGGTGCTGACTGGTAAATCTGTGCTTCTAAGTTCAAAACGTTGATTTTATGAGATGAATAACAATCAAATCTAATCTAATGTGGGCAATCAAATTCATATTTATGAGGACATTTTCTCATAAATTATTGTATTTATGGAAAGCCCATATGGTACCTGCCACTGGTAGGTACGTAGGTAGGCAGGTAGCTCTGAAATTTTGTTACCTCGTACAAGAAAAATTGATGCTTGCACAGTCTGTCACATCAAAATCTTTAAGTATTGCATGTGGCTGGAGGCATCTACCTTTGATTTAAGAAAATTGAACTCTTGGATTACGGTTTATATTTTAGGAGAAAAAAATAATTTATATAATAAATAGTAGTATTTAATTTAATTTTTTATTTTTTAAAAGGTTTTTTAAAATTTTAAAAAATTTATTAGAAGAAGTATATTTGAGATTATTTTTTATTTTAAAAAAGAATTTTTAAAAATTTTTTTTATTATTACTCTTATATCAGTAATTAAAAGTAATTTTATTTTATTTTATCTAAATAAAATTTATTTTTGATATATTTAAATTAAATAAAAATTATTCTATTAAAAATAATTTCTCTAAATTTTTTTTAAAATTTTTTTTTCAAAAAATCTACTAATAAAAATTAAATCAAACGGATACTTAATAGATAGGATAACTCTGCTCGATAGCAATTTGTGCTACATCTTGACCTATGGTGTCAACTACTGATCAATTAATCATTGTGGTCCCAATGCATCTTTTGCCTCTTGCTTGCTTTGCAGTGTTTGAATACTTCACTTTTTCCCCTCCATTTTTCAGCTAAAAGACGTCATTCTACTCTGTCGTAACAAGGTGAACGATAATTTGGGCCCCACTGCTTCTAGAGTTTCTGATGGTCCTGTTTTAAAATTGTAAAGTGACTCCTGCATGTATTAATTGTCAGGAAAAAAAATTGCAATATTGGTCTTCATGTCTTTTATTTGGAAATTTATTTTTCTTCTCCGGTGACTGATCATTCTGTTGTTCTTTGACAAGTTCAAGTTCAAATAACTAATCGAGGCCATACCATACATTCAAGCCATTCCCACCAAAGTCGGTAATCTGCTTAACTGCTCCCTTTACACAAGCTTCCTAATATTCCAATTTACAACAAATGCAATAATCCCATAAAGAAGAGAGTCAAACTCAAGAGATACTTTCCAAACAAACTCACAAAATTCAAATAATACAAAAACAATTGGTTGGGATTTGTTTAAGCTTTAAGCCAAATCTTACCACGTTCATATGTTCTTATTGGAAACAATAGTGATACTACAATAATTGAAAATTCCAAAACCAAAACTGCGTAAATTCATGATTGATTGTGAACGTAAAATGATATCTTCATCATGGCAACGATACAAATCGAAAGGAAGCCAATCTACCGAAACATATGATTACATTGTTGGACTTTTACATATCCATTTCAACTACTTAAGGGGAAAAAAAAAAAGAAAAAAAAAATGAAGAAGTTACATTGGTCGACCTTCACCAAACAAGCTGATTCACCTTTCCTCTTTTTCACTTCTTAGAGAGAATTTATGGAATCGGAAGAGGAATAAGTAAGGTTCGCAGCAAGTGGCAGTCCAATAATTTCAACTCCTTTTTCCTCATCCATTTTCACATCCACTCGCTTGAACACCAAAAATGATAATCCCTTCATCTCTGGTGGCGATGGCGGAAGCAGCAAGTTCTAGTTGATGATAGCCGCGACCTACACTCTAGTGATGGTGTTCACGGTCTTGGCTGGCCTCACTCTTGTCACTGTCATTTTTTGCGGTGCCAATAGGTAAAAATCGAATGACCCCTCAAATGAACCAAAAAAGGAAAAATCCTAGAGAAAAAGAAAGAGAAAGAGCACATCGCAAAAATCATAGTTTACTCTCTCCTCTAATGTTGTTCATCTAAAACACAAAAAAAAGGGGTGAAAAAGAGACCAAAAACAAGTTTAAATAGAAGGAAATTTTTATGAGTGTTAGGGTTTTCTTTTCCATCTTCATCGAACGACCTTCGTTGGCACATTCAGATTAAAATCCTTATTAATTCATTTGGGTGTTAGGGTTTCTTTTTCCTTTCCATAGACAATTTGCCTCCGATTTTAAAATGTTACTCTGATCAAGCATAAGGGAGGGATTCATCTACAAAAATCTTAACACTTGAGACCCCTAAACCCAAATACAAATAGAAAATATATGGGTGAAATATTATTTATGATATGTTCATTAAACAAAATCTAATGATCAGAATTTGGGGACTATCAAAAGCTCCAAAAATAGCGGAAGACCAAATTATCCTTCACCATCATAACAATAATGAGCTATATTCGTGCATCACAGATCATATCATATCATATTTGTAAAAAGAAAAAGAAGTGTATATGCAACATAATGTCTTGAGGTACGTGTAAAAGTCACATATTCATGTATAGAATAAAAGGGGTAGGTGGCAGATATTGCATCTCTACAACTTGGAATTATTTGTAAATCTAACGTAGTTGCTAGGAACTGCTCTTCGGACTGTCCTCAATGAAGGTGATTCAGGAAAGTTGAAGAGTTCTTTTTTTTTTTTCCCTGCTACAATAACTGCCATGCTTACTAGTGCTTTTAGCTGCTCCTCCTCCTTTTGCTATCAAAGCCTTGAAGTAGTGGTACAGTTTCCTTGGACAAGCTCAAGTCTAGCTTCTTCAATGGCACATGGCAAGAGGGTCTGCGTGAATCTGCTAGGGACTGAATTATGTCCTCAAAAAGCAACTCATCGCAAGGTATAGCCAGAGGACCACTCTTGTTGAAGCCATGCCCTTCATATGCTTGGTCTAGCAGTTGTTGAAGCACTGGATGGTTCAGGTAGTCTGCCCTTATCACAAACCTCCGGTTCGCTTCCCCCACCGTGACGGCCAAGTGCCCTCGTGGCACGTCGGCCGGCGGCTTCTTCCCACTGCCGCTGCAGGCATGCTTGAGCCACAAGCAAGCCATTTTTTCTTTTTTTTTCAGGGTGATGATGAGGTTGAGGTTCTTATTGGTGGTAGACTATGTCGTATGTGCATATATGATATACTATATACTTGAGACACTCTCTACGCTACACATCATATTATATGGTCTTATATTTCAACTTTTGACATGAAATTCAAGACACATTGTGTGATGTGGAAAACGACTGAAGCAATCCATCATACTTTGACAAAGGTTGGGTATGGTGGTTTGCTGCAGTCCTTTTTGTCGCACTGCTGCCAGGCCATTACTGTTTCCATTATTTGTAGTGATTCCTCTAATTTGTCATTAATGATAACAAAGAGAGGATTTGGTTGCCTTTAATGATTTTGGAACTGTACTATGTGCTGCTTCACATATTGTTTTATATGCTAAGCATTTTTGCTTTTTCCTCACCTTCAAAGTCATACCACCTCAACCCAATTTGAATACGTAACTTCAATTCAATGTATAATTTCATTATTTTACTCTTCTTTGACTAATTTACTGTATATTTGCTGGAGGTTTTATTTTTATAGAAACAGAAATTTGAATCGAACTTTAAATAGAATTAGAAGGATTTAAATAGCCCGAAAACAAAAGCCACGTTTTTTATATCGCCAAAAAATTACATGACTCTGATGAAATAAGTTTTATAATCTATCTGCAGTGTTAATGGAGAAGAAATTTCCTTAGTATTATTGGAAAACAAGCTTGCTTTTGTATGCAATGTGATTACATAAGGAAATAATGAAAAGTATTATTATTTTGTGAGTAATAATATACTGGATAGGAAATGTATAGATGACCAAAAATAATTAATATCGTCCCTTTTGTGCATAGGTAGGAGATCAACAACACAATTAAACTAGAATGAGATCCACACAGTGTGCAGGACAAATAAACTATAAGAAGAATTATTAAATATTGTAAGAATAATTAAAGGTGAAATAACTATATAATGAAATAAAAATATTATTTGTTTATAATAAAATGAAAGTATGATAATATAACAAAAATAAAGATATACATCGTTTTATGGCCATTTGGAACAAACTGAAAGCATATGAATATTTCAAATGTATCATTCTTTAGTTATGTAATTTTGGAACACCAAAGATGTTAATTATATTTGAAGACTTGTTACATATTTAATTTATTTTAAGAGTAGTTGGGCTCTTGTTTAGGATAAAAGTCTTTGTAATAATGTAGATTTGGGACCCTTCTTTCAAATTATATCTTTATGTCAAATAATCAGTTAATAATAATATTATTTTTAAAAAACCTAATCATTGTAACTTTTAAATTAGTTATGTTTAATTAAAAGTAATTACTCTCTTAAGAAAATGAGGTAATTTAGCTTAACCTTTATCAAAAGCCTGAAAAAGTTTAAATAATTTTAGAGTAAGAAATTAGATCAATATAATTAATTAATTAAAAGTATTTATTATAGATTAAAGATTTAAAATAAAGTTTAATGTACATAAATTAAAGTATTTTTTTTAGTTGAGTATAATATTAAAGAATAAAATAATATAATTTAAATTAATATGAATTTTGTAATTCTTAATATAATAAAAAGTTATGCTTGTATAAACTAATTTTTTGTAAAATGTAAAATAGATAGAGAGCGAGAAGTTGATTAAGTAACATTTATTTTTGCTTTTATTAACCTATACTTATATATAATTATAAAAGTCTACATCATATATGATACATGAAGTGTAGCTGATTTTTCAAAAAAAATTGATAATTTTGTAGTTATATCATATTGTAAAATTGAGCTCCCCCCTCAATTTTATAATATGATATAACTTTAAAAATATTAAAAACTTTTGGAAAAAAAAATATTACACTATGTGTATAAAATTGAATCTATCAATTTTTTAATATTATTTTTCAAGCATGTTGTCATGCAAACCGGAGAAATAAGAAAAAGACATTGAGGTGGGAGAGGAAAAATAAAGAAGTTGATAGGAGACGAAAGAAAAAAAATACTAAAATGATAGTATACTTATGTGTCATTATAGGAACAAGGTAGTTACAAAATATAAAATGATACATTCATCCATAAGTTAATGCGGCAATGTTGTAGAATATTTAATATATCATTATCACATTGTGCCACACCTTGTATCTTAGTTTTAATATATTATAATAGAAATAAATACCATTCCATTCTACTATTTTATTTTTATTTTCTGGCGGTTTCTCAATTTTAGTTATTGTTTATTTCTCTATAATTATTCTTATTGAGGATTTTATTTATCCATTTTTTTCACACAATAAAATACTAATATTTAGGTTATGTCTTAAAGATTTACGCTAAGTTCAATTTATGCCCTATATTCCAAAATGTCTAAAAAATACAACTATCAAATTATACAAAAAAAAATGTCAAATATATGGATCGTAGAGCATTATTTGAGAATTATAATAAAACTTAAACATTTTAAATTACATAATTAAATTGACTTTGAAGTGAAACCTTAAGAACCAAATGAGTGATTTAACCACTAATAAGGGTTAAGAGCAGTGGTAAGCTAGTTACCCTCTATAATTATTAAGATAAGTTTTGATTAATTGCTAATTTTGACGGTCCTACCAGGCAAAAAGTTTGAAGAATTACCTTACGGGTACATATATCTAATTCAAAAACACCAATACAATAAAGTATGCTAGCGCTGCCTTATTTATTTCCCAGCTGCCCAGTGATACTATTATATTCTGAACAGTAATGACAATTTCTTTTCACAAATTAGCATACCGGTAAACCTTAAGTCACTATTTAGATCACAAAGATTAGCCCAAAATGTCATAGAAAACTATACGGAAATGGCACAATTCCAGTAAAACGTACCATTAGTGTGTGTTAGTTCGGAGTTGGTGTGCCTCTTTTTCTCGGTATCTCATGTGTACTCACATGTTAATGTAATGCCTCCTTAAATAAGACCGACAATCTAACACCGCCTCATGTTCAGTAAGAATCACTAATGACCAATTTGCTAATGAGTTTGGAGGCCTCTGCCATTGTATTAGATCGCATTTTCTTTGATTATGAAAATTCATTTATGGGGAAACTATTCTTTTTTCAGATTAATTTTAATACCCCGTTTGTAAAGTGTTTTATATTGACATCTATAACTTGTTTGGCTAATTGGAAAGCATGATTTGCAATGCATAATCCCAATTTCTGACCAGCTTAAACAAACGGAAGAACCTACCTCCTTCCTTCGAGTAAAACTGATTTTGGTGACTTTTCAATCAGAATGCTAATCATATTTTATCTTTGGAGATAGTTAAGATAGAAGTCAAACATTTTTTATGATGTGACTATACATGATTATATAATTATGTAAAAATTGAGAAATTCTTACATAATCATAAAATACTTAGGTGGATTGTGCTCTATCTTATAATATAGTGATATTTTAACATTAATTGTAATGGTATCCACACTTTTATCTCAAATGCTACTTTATCATTGGATGGAGCATATTCCACCTAAGTGCTCCGTGATTATGTAAGAATTTCTCATAAAAACTACATTGATAATATATTAAAATTAAAATTTTTTTGATGTTCTATAAATTTAGGTTGAGACAAAAGTTCATCTGAATGCCTTTGAGCTTAAATTTATATAGATACTTATAGGTGACTTATCAACATAAGAATTGAGATAAGCAATGACAATATATTAGTGGAAAGCTCACTAGGTGAGCCAACTTCCGTTAGCTTTGTGGGGCAATTATAGGAGGTGGGTAACTTGAGTAGCCAAACATGATGATGAAGATGCCTTTGTCCTTTCAGATAAACACCAAAAGCTATTTTTTTTTAAAAAAAAAAATCTCTTGCTGAGCATAAATTTGGAGAGTTGGCTGGACCAGTAAACTAAAGACTCTGAAGGATTATCCCTCCATTTCTTTGTGAAAAGTGTAAAGAATAGTGCCTAAATTGAGACTGAAAGTGATCCTCAATTATTGATCACTCAAAAAAGGTCATCATTTTACGAGGCAGGCATGACCTTGGAAGAGAGAGAGGGGGGGGGGGTTTCTTCGTGCACCTCTTTGCAATGACTTAAATATCTGTTCACTTCAGTTTTATTAATGTACTACTATAATATTAGAAATTATGTGTAACCTTAAAAGATAGCACACCCCCCCCCCCCCCCAAAAAAAAGAAATGTGAGTATTATTAACTATTGGATGATTTTAGATACAATACAAAAGTGTTGAAGTTTTGAGGTTGATTGATGCATAGAGATCGCTTTAAGTTTTCAATCCTAAAGGAATCAATTTGAGTTTTAATTAAATTTTGATATAAAAGAAACTGTTCTAAATAGAAAATGATGTACAAGAATATTTGTTCCTATCAAATGTGATGAAACTAGGAAGAGCCTAATAAAGCTTCATAATAGTGGTAGTCCTCTTGGCTCTTAGCCATATAAGCATTGGGGCCAATTACCATGTGAAGATTTATTAACCATTTCCACTTTTAGATAGCTCTTCATTGATGCAGAATAGATATATACCAGAAAGTGTGAGTGGCATTCACAAATACGTAATTGTTATCTATGAAGGTTCCTTGTTATATGAGAAATTCTTAGTCGGTAACCATTACCTTTTTCCATGTTCCTGCACAATAATATGCACTAGTGAGGAATGAGGGGTGTAGAAAAACACTAGGGTATAAGGGTAACAGAAGCACTTGCCTCAAGTGTGTTTTCCTTTTCTTCTCCTAATTTTTGTTTTGTCTTGCTGGTGTTTCTCCTAAGTATTTATTAAGGTCTATTCTTGTACCAATTGGAAAATTATGTTAAACACTACTTTGGAGGAAGATTTCACTTTCTAAGGTCCACCTAGAGTACTTAACATGCAAATAGCAAACGACATGTGCAGCATACACTAGTGACAACTTTGGGACAGCTATAACTCTTTCTTGTTCTCCTTCTTGGTCTAGGCATTTCATGAAGAATTCACATGGATTTGACACTCACTTTAATCTAAAACACATGCTATATGCGAGCTAGAAATGTATATTCTTTCTTTTATCTCATTCATTGAAAGTTTACACCGACTATTCTAACAAATCTTAATAATGTAACTGGCAAGAAATATAACCACTTCTTAAACTTTTTGGTCCACTATTGCTGAACAACTAGGTTCAGATGAGTGCTATATTAACTACTTACATACTCTCCACCTGTCTCTCCCTGCTGCTCTCGGTTAGATCTGCCTTATTGTTGAGAAAAATGTAAAAGAGTCAGAATTTTTATCATAATGATGTGACTTATTTATTTGATCCTTATATGTGTCAGTGAGTCGTATTACTTTATTTCAGATCGATAACCACCTTTGTTTTCTGCCAAAAATTTTGGCAATGTAACATTATTCTACTGTCAAGTAAATGAAATCATTGGTTTATGTGGAGTGTGATCATACATATGTAATTTAAAAAAAAACAAAAGAAATGGACAGGTTTGGCCAGCAAAAAGAATTAAAAAACACACAAAACATTCTAATGCTACACTTTAATTATCCAATAAAAGAAAGAAGAAAGAGAAGGAAACCACTCTGATCTCTTTAAAAAAGTTCAATCAAACACACCCATATTCAGGTGCAGAAAAGGGTACCATAAGCAACCATGGCCCCTCATCCCTCACTTATCTTTTAACTTTTGCTTTTATGTTAATATTTTTCTATATGCTTTTGTAGTGATATTTTTGTAAGTGAAAAAATAAAAATAAAAATAAAAAAGACCCTTCAAAATTATTCATATTTCGATAGTATTGTAAACCATAATTTAGATTATTTCCACATTTGAAGTTCTAATTTAGCCCTGCAGAAAGTGTCTTCCGCGTGAACCGCAATTCTTGATCCATTGAGTATCATGGTTTAGTTTAGCGCTATAGCATGAATGAATGGAGGGACCAATGTAGCTAATATTTCCACAGAAGATTTATATAATCCTCCCAATAAAGCATGCAGTTCTGGTATGGTAGTTGTGCCATATCATTAATGTTTCCACAGTAAAACTAACTCATATGGCTACTTATCTTCCCAATAAACCGACCTAGAATCTAAGACAATAATAACAACTAGAATCTAGACTTTTCCCATTCGGTGAATTGGTTATATTAATCAAATGGTATAGTTGTGTCTTTATCATAAATTATGTTTATGGATAAGCCACTAAAATTTAAGTCATTTTTAATGATTTTGTTTATAGTTTGTCTAAGTCTTTTCCTATTTTTATTTATAAGGTTACTCTATCTGATCTACTCTACTTACAAGGACTTCTACAAGTATTCTCATTACATGACAAAATCACAAAACGTGGTGAAAATAAAATTGCTACAATCCTTTAACCTTTGTATCAAACTAGTTGGTTGCAGGGTGTCACAAATTACAATGCTTCTTGTCTCGTGATTTCCCATATTTGTTCCTTTCCCCAACCCATGCTCAACAGGCTCAGCACTGCTAGTTGCATCAGCCAATGTAAGTGAAAATTAATAACAGTCTTTGTGATCTGACACTGTTTTTTTGTCTCTATTTGATGAGACTTTCTTTGTCCATACATGAAGCACATCTCTTTGATCAGCTAAAGTTACTATGATACTTGGTTTGTCACATGAGCAATGAATGCTTCACAAAAGAACATCGGAATCTTTGATAGAAATTACCATAGTTAATGGATATGACATAAAGTAATATAATTTACTTATTTATCTAAAGGTCAATAATCATCTCAGATTATTTTGTCAACTTATTTCTAATCTCTTAACATTTTTCTTGTGACATATATCTATCCATGCTTGATACCCCAAGTATCTAGTAGCCAAATAGACTTTTTGGAGAATAAAATCTTGAGCTATAGCTTCTATCTCAGCAGAATGTTCTTAAAATAAGACTCTGCCCTTTGCCCCATTTTCCGATATGATAAAAGCAGTTAAAAGAAAGAAACACAGATTTTGATTCCCTACAGCTAACTGCATGCAGTACTATTGTGCTTTTTCAAGTCTAGATGATTCGGTGAATGGCTGGCAAAATTTTTTGGAGTTGGAACGCCAATCTCGCCTTCAATCCCTGCTGCTTTATGTTGCTTTTGCTTTTGCATGTTTCTTGTGCCAGAGCATATTGCCATTCTAATGCAACAACCAACAATAAAGGAAAAGAAGAAAAAAAAGCTGAATCAAGTTCTTTACTTTTTGGGACAATATTGTACATATTTATATACACACCATTACATATATATAAGAATATTTTTAATGTACTGTCAATGTAAATTCTTTTTTTTTTTTAACATAATTATCCAATTATAGCACTTGCCCTTGATGTGAAGTGGTGTACATTAATGTTGTAGTTGTACACTTGTATTAGTTGATACTCTAGGAAGGATGGGAAGAGTGGCGTAAGATTGTAAGAGTACCACCCATAGCCCCCACCCCATGTGCCATTACCCATCTTTTATATAAGAATTGCATAACATTCACATGTTTTATACCAGGAGCTATAAAATCAATGGAGGAAGCGGGAAAAGTGATGAACAAGTATACATGTAGTATATTCAGCCAACATGATGTACTTGTGTGCCAATTATCTGCTATATGAATCAAGCTCTTGTAGAAACCAGATTATCTCCCTTGAGAAAACCAACATAAAAGAATAAAGAAGAAGAAAAGGACATTCTGCATAGTACCATTCTGAATTTTTTTTTTTTTCAATCGATCCTTTTTTGGCAATTTCAGATATAAATTTGACTATACAGTATTTGTTGTGTTTGACTTAAATAGCCACCAATTTTCCTCTCATTAAGTATGAAATTCAGTCATGCTCCTTAGATTTGCATGTTTGTTGTTGAATATAATCACTTTAGGATTGGTGTGAGAAAAACTTTGCTTGCTAATGACTTAAAGTATAGACCTCTTTTTTTCTTTCAGGACATAGAAAAGAGATGGAGCAGCAGGCAAATCAAATCATGAACCACTCCCTTTTGTTGAAAGCCTCAAAAGTTTTGCCCCAGAAAATATAAATCAAGTTCATTTGAGTTAAATATATGAGCAGTGAAAGTTGCACAAATGAATTGCATTGACACACAGTCAATGCATAAGTGGTCCACAGCTCAAGAAAAGTTGGGCCCAAATACGAAAGAGTTTCTTAGATATAACAAAATGATTGTTTTAGTTATGGACCATTGAAATTTCAAATGCTTCTTTTTCTCCACCAGAATATTTCAAAAAATAAATAAATAAATTCAAAGCCTGCAGAAAAAATTGATCTTAATTTAATTCATCATAAGTATAAAATTTTTTACACTGTCAATTAATTAGATATTATTATATATATAACTTTTGACATAATTATTATAAGTGTCGAATATTTTCAATAATGTATTAATAAGTGATTAGATGATTATGCAAAAAAAATTTATACTGACAATATATATTAATATTTCAAGTTGCATGAACTCAATTTGAATTTTCAACAGTTTTCTCATCCAAAAATCAAATTCACTTGCCAAAAGGAAATAACTTGTTACTTGTTGATCTCGTGTCTTAATAGTTGGCCTGCATGGCCTAATTACTGAGGAAATGAATTCTTTGGAGAAGGGGTAGCAATATTATGAAACTCTTGAGTGAGTTGAATAAAATGAAGAAACAACAAAACAAAAGGAGGAAAGCAGTCACCTAACAATTATTTAGGATGGATTGTTTCTAGGTGATTGTCAACAGTCAACTCCCTTTAAAGTCCCACAATAAGCAAAAAGTTGACCTTAAGAGGGGTAGGCGCCAAGAGTTGTACTCCTGTTCACATCCTTATTAAAACCTTATCAAAAGCATCATTGCAAGCACATGTATACTCGTGACAAGAGCCAAGTACTTATTTATTTGTACACATGATGTACATTCAAGAGATGAGAAGATTATGATAGTTATTATAGAACAATTATCTTCAATGAATCTTCGGTTGTGACTTCTGATTTAGTTTATTCCAACAACATATGCCATGACCAGTAACATAGAAATGACTACAAAACTAGTGTGAATAGATAATTTGTGTAGAACAATGCTGGTAAGAATTTGTCAACATTCTTTTTTCATGACAAAATGACATGCTTGTTAATTCTTGGATAAGAAAGAGGATTACATCATTTTATTTTATTTCATCATCACCTTTGTTTTCTGTTTAAAAAAATTCTCACTATTTTTTTTTCTAATTATGTAATGATAATATTGTTTATCAGTGTATATAAGTGAAACATTTATTTTTCATAACGAACTTGAGTTTTAACAATATGTACAGAAAAATATTATTTGCATATATCATAACCAATCAGTTAGAGAGAAGATGAGCAGGATGCTAGTGTCTTCCATAGATGCCAATTTAGATACCAATTTATAATGTCGGTGTATTTTTGCGCATGCTATTTGCCATTGATAAATTTCGTTTGAAACTTAAAGTCAAAGTGGAAATATGGTTTGAAGATTACACCTAATACTGGCGGATAGAACAGAGGAATAGCCTTCCTTTGTTGAAAACTCTTACATGAAAATCAGTTTCAAATCTCCATCAGCACGCAAAAGGGCGTCAATTCAAGCTCATGAGCTAGGATCTCGAATCTCACAACGTTAAGCCACGATAATGCAACAAAAAGAATAATTTTATATTAGTAAAGGTGACAAAGTATAGAGTATAGGTGGCTTATTAAAACAATAAAATCATCAAGGGGAGAAAGTTTACAACAATTTCACTCAACTTTGGGTCTATTTTTTCATTTCACTCTCAGTATTAATCTTTATTTATTCCATTGGTATCTTTCTGTTACTAAATTCGTCCTATAGCATAGCAGCTTGTTAATGTGGGAGTCATTTTATATAGTACCATACCATACCTCAGGTCACCAGGATCAAGAAGTATAGCATTTTCCTCCTTTTCCCCCTTTTGCAGGACAAACCGAGAAAAAGAAAAAGCAAAATCTCTGGACACTCATCATTCTTGTTTCTTTAGAGGAGTGGACAACAGCAATCATTCACACAACAACCATTCCCTTCCAAATCCCAAAATTAGCTGCCATCTTTAATCATCATGTATATTACCTCTGTCCTAATCACCACAACATATAATAATAGAACCAACCTTTTCTCTCACAAAAACACACACACACACGAAAATTTAGTAGATTGATATAAATCTAATCACTTTATATTTAGACATACTCATAATACAATTTATAATAAAAAAACTCAGTTTTATTGTAAATTTATTTAAACATAAAAATATTATTTAAATATTAAAAGTTAATATCAAGAGAGGATAAAAAAATACATAAAATCTTAACTCTATGTACAATCACAAAATGATATGTAGTTTTCTCTTATCAATTTTCACTTTTAATATACACTTTTTAATATTCAAAAAACATTATTCTTTTATCACCCTCCACACACTCTCTGTAATGTAATGATGCCACATCAAAATAAATAAGCGATTCCAAATTTTGTGATAGATGATAGATCTGCTCCACTCTCCCAAGATGAGAGAGAGAAGGCATGAGAACCTGCATGAGAAGAACCTACTTCACTCCTTTTAATTGCAAAACACTCTCATTGCTTCCACTTCCCGCTTAACACCAAAGACAGCACAACACAACTCAAACACAACAACATAAACATTCCCAAAAACATCATGAACAATCTTCACCTCCACCACCCCATGCCATTCCCCTTGTTCTTCACCATCATTATCACCACCATCATTCTCCATACACCACCATCTCCAACACTTGGCCTCCACCACCACAATGACACACATGCACTCACCCTCTTCCGCCTCCAAGCCGACCTCCACGGCCACCTCCTCCCCAACTGGACGGGCGGCGACGCCTGCTCAGCCGCATGGCACGGCGTTGGTTGCTCCCCAAACAACCGCGTCACCTCCGTCTCCCTCCCTTCCCTCAACCTAAGAGGACCCTTAACCCCACTCTCTTTTCTCACCCACCTACGCTTCCTTGACCTCCACGACAACCGCTTAAACGGCACTGTTGCACCTTTACTCTCCAACTGCACCAACCTCAGGCTCCTCTATCTCTCCGGCAATGACCTCTCCGGCGAGATTCCGCCGGAGATATCTGCCGTCAAAGGCCTCCTCCGCCTTGACCTCTCCGGCAACAACTTAGATGGCAAGGTACCAATAGAACACTAATTCTCCTTCCTTTTTGGCAAGTAGAAAAATCTCGAACTAATGCTCATCAAAAATTACAATTCAATCCGTTTATAAATTACATTGTTCATTTAAACTTATTATTAAATGTTTCCAAAATATTGCAATTCACCTATGAGTTACATGGTTCATTTAGATTTATTATTGAGCTAATGTTCACCCAATATTATAATTTACTAATGAGTTACATTGAATCATTTAGGCTTATTTATACAATATGCTAGTTAACCAACTAACAACATAACTGCATTTTACTAATTAAGACTATTTGTATCAGGTTCCCAAGGAACTGTCCCATTTGACGAAGCTTCTCACTCTGAGGCTCCAAGACAATGTGCTCACTGGCTTCATACCTGACCTTTCAGCTCCCATGGAGAGCCTCGAGGAGCTCAACTTGACCAACAACGAGTTCTATGGTCGGTTACCCGATCCCATGCTCAAGAAGTTCGGTGCTGAAAGCTTCTATGGCAATGAAGGTCTTTGTGGTGCAACCCCATTACCGGTTTGTTCATTCACTCATGGGAATTCTCCTCCTTATGGTGATGATGGTGATGGTGGTGATGATGATCATGATGACGATCTGGGTCAAATTGTTCCTTCAAATCCTAGCTCTATGCCACAGACAAGTGAGGTAGCAAGGCCAGGAAGTCAACACCACCACAAGGGGTTAAGCCCTGGGGCCATTGTGGCCATTGTGGTGGCTAACTGTGTGGCTTTGGTGGTGGTGACTTCTTTTCTAGTTGCTCATTGTTGTGGTAGAGAAAGAGGGTCTAACTCAGTGGCGGGCAGTGAGAGTGGGAAGAGGAAGAGTAGTGGGAGTAGTAGTGGCTATGGGAGTGAGAAGAACAATAAGAACAAGAAGAATAAGAACAAGAAGGTGTATGCAAATGGGGTTGTTGTTAGTGGTGGTGACAGTGATGGGACTAGTGGGAGTGATGGGAGCAAGCTTGTATTCTTTGATAGGAGGAACCAGTTTGAGCTTGAGGATCTGCTGCGTGCTTCTGCTGAGATGCTTGGGAAGGGTAGCTTGGGGACAGTGTATAGGGCAGTGCTTGATGATGGTTGCACTGTGGCAGTGAAGAGGCTCAAGGATGCAAACCCTTGTGCGAGGCACGAGTTTGAGCAGTACATGGAGGTGATAGGGAGGTTGAAGCACCCCAACATTGTTAGGCTCAGAGCTTACTACTATGCCAAGGAAGAGAAGCTTCTTGTCTATGATTATCTCCCCAATGGAAGCCTGCATGCTCTTCTTCATGGTAATTAGTCCATTATTGATTATTAGTTTTGAACTTGAAAATATATTCTTGGGCAACAAATTTTTCGCACAATTTTTATCAGGCTCAAAAATTGGCTATCTGATTAGTATTCTCACCTATAACCTTGAGTGAAAATGGATTTTCTGGACTCTGATCATGTCATATTAAGAAAGATAAATACAAACACTTTAAATGGGTAAGATTATGTTAAAATTTGTGAACCTCAATTCAAGTATTTATATCTATCTCTAGTCATATGACATGATCATGTAAATAAAAACACAAGAATATGCATCTGCCTTTAAAAAGATTACTAGTAATATTTATACACTTTGTTGACCAATAACCGTGTCAGGTACCATCCTACAAGTATAAAAATGGTGTAAAAATTTTGGTGTGCAAATAACACTACTGAATTCAATTCCTAATTAATTAATGGTTTTTCTGATTATTTGTTTTTTTTTTTTCCTGTTTCTTGGACATTGATAGGGAATCGTGGTCCTGGAAGAATTCCTTTAGATTGGACAACAAGAATAAGCTTGGTGTTAGGGGCAGCTAGAGGCCTTGCTAAGATTCATGCAGAGTACAGTTCAGCCAAAGTGCCTCATGGGAACGTGAAATCTTCCAATGTAGTTCTTGACAAGAATGGTGTAGCTTGCATCTCTGACTTTGGTTTGTCACTTCTACTGAACCCTGTTCATGCCATTGCAAGGTTGGGAGGGTACAAGGCTCCTGAACAAACAGAACAAAAGAGGCTGTCTCAGCAAGCAGATGTGTACAGTTTTGGGGTGTTGCTGCTGGAAGTCCTCACAGGGAGGGCTCCCTCATCATATTTCCCTTCACCGGCTCGCCCTCGCGGCACCGATGAAGAGGAACATGCTGTGGATCTTCCCAAATGGGTTCGCTCGGTTGTGAAGGAAGAGTGGACAGGAGAGGTGTTTGATCAAGAACTCTTGCGGTACAAGAACATTGAGGAGGAGCTTGTGTCAATGCTACATGTTGGGTTGGCTTGTGTGGTGCCGCAGCCAGAGAAGAGGCCAACCATGGCAGAAGTTGCCAAGATGATTGAGGATATCAGGGTGGAGCAATCTCCTCTTGGTGAGGACTATGATGAATCACGCAATTCACTTTCACCTTCCATTCCCACCACTGAAGATGGTCTAGCTTAAGAGTTGAAGAGTACTACTATTACCTGGTATACAATGTCATTCTGGACATACAGTTCCAGTGCAGCAACTTTCTTTGCTTCTCTTCTAGTTGCATTGTCTCACTGCACATTTCTTATTGGTGTCACTAGCTCTCCAAATGGTGTTAATTTAAGTGTTCTTTGTAAAATTTGTGAGCTTTGTGGAATCCCATTGTTAATGGTAGCAAAAATCTGATGATCTTGAGCCTGAGCTTGAGCTTAGAATAAATCGCTTAGTTGAATCGTATAATTGCAAAATTTAAGTTTGCATCAGTGGACAGCTTTGAGACATAGTTGATCTCCTAATTCAATAGGCAGCTATTGGTGCAATGAATTGGGTTCTTGTTCAACATGGAAAGGAAGTGAGGAAGTACTGTGAATCAGCAATAAAGAATTGTGTCTGCTACATTAACTTAGAGTCTTCAACGCTTCTTTATTGGAAGCCGCTGGATTAAATTTCTCTGAGACCATTAGCTAAGATGAAACCAGATCAAAACTTATGCAACTCTGAAATCATGGAATCGTGTTAGGAGTGCCATCATGCTTTACATTGCTTTTACAGCCTAGGCATGCCGACACATTACTCCATCAAGTTCATTATGAATTAATCGCATGCCAGGAATAACTTCCAAGTTACAACTAATGAGTACCCCCAAATTATTAAACATGATAATTCCAAGACTTGGTACAAAAGATTTTACCATCTATATTGACTATTGCGACGAGATTTAAGGAAAGAAAGCCTTAAGCTACTTCTCGAAAGCCTCATTTCAATTAAAAAGAAAATGTATAATCTCATAAGTTAAGTCTCCTCTCTGTTTTTCATCCCTCCACTCTCTTACCTCTACTAGAGGAAATGGAGCACAATCGAAGTGACTAATAAACTTGCAATTAATAAAGTTTAATTTTGAATTAAATTACTCTGAATATGTTTACAATTATTAACAAAGGAAGGCTACTACTTCTAGACTACTATACTACAATTCATCTAGGAATGATATACACAAGCATTTTTTTTTCTTTTTACACAAATACATATTAAAACTACATCCACCACCTAAAATACTTAGGGATAGGGAATTGTGATTTGCGCTCCAAAATACAGTTTCCACCAACTTCGCCATGCACTGAGACTATTGGGTTCTGATATTTTCTTCTCGAGGCATCTCAGTGATGGTAAGTATCCCGCTCAATGGCTCCACTTTGCCAAATAATAATTAAATCGGTTGAATTAAATGTTAGCTTATTGCTCCGGTTTGGTCAATTAGTGTTCCAACCTGTTCTCCACACAAAGCCTTTGAGATGTTCCCAGGCTCCAATAGATTAAAAACCACAACTGCACGAGTAAAAAAAAATCATCAGATAACCCTGTAACGAAATGTCCACTTTGTAGGTTACTTCAATAACTATTATCAGTTTAAGAGAACTACCACTAGGCAGTGCAAAGTGATTTAACTATGCAATATGACCCATTTGGGACCCACAGTCAGGCAAAGATCACAATGGGGAATGGATACTTTCGTGTGAAAATTTCATATGACCTAGTCATATGTTCATTTTTATTATTGATTAAATTCTCATATGGATCCCATACTCGGTTCACCTTCTTGATCAATAGTAAAAATCAGTAGATAATAGAATCATGTGAAATTTTCATATGAGAGAATCCATTCTCATCCCCGTGGCAGTGCATATGTATTGTCCATGCAAGAATACCAGAGGCACCAAAGCCTTAAAGAGAATGCCCATAAAAAGACCAAATGCAATATACTAACCAGGAATAGCATTTTCCTCGCAGAATGTCAGTGCTGTCATATCCATAGAGGTGACACCTCTTGATACCAGCTCCCTGAAGGATATGTGCTCAAAAGTGAAATTACTGTCTCGGGAGTTGCAGTCATATACACCATCTACGTTAGTACCCTTGAGAACAGCTTCAGCATTAACTGCAGAGTACGAAAACAGAAACAAAGATACATGCGTTGCCTATGCGGGACAAAAAGAAAATTGAAAAATAAACTGATAAGTCAGCAACATACGCTCTGAAGCTCGGAGAGCTGCAGCTATGTCAGTTGAGAAGAGTGGATTCCCAGAGCCAAAACCAATCCCACCAAATATAACAACTCTTCCTTTCTCAAGATGTCTGATGGCTCGCTGCCTATTGTACGGTTCAGCAAACTCCTGCATGGCAGCTGAACTTTGTACACGAGTCTGAACACCCATCTTCTCTAGAGTTGATTGGAGCAATATTGAATTCATCACAGTTGCCATCATGCTGGTATAAAAGCCAGCACCACCCATTAACGTGAATATTTTAAAACAAAGCAGGAATCAAAAGTGTATCACTTTAAAGGACAATATATTAACCAGAAAGGTAAAAAAGAGACTTATGGCAAGTAACCAAGGGACTCAAGGCCATGAGGGCACCAACCCCGATATTACCCATGTGCAAGGCAGAAGACACACAGCTAAGCACTATCAAAAGCCTACAAAGCTAAAGCATCAAAAATACATTTATCCTATCGGCGACAAACATACAGAAATCACATAAAATAACATTAACGACAGCTTAAACTGTAAAAAAGGGAATAATTGTTCTACATATTTTAATATAGATTTATTTATCACAAAATTAAAACGGCCCCGCAACTCTAGGAAGGGGAAGAATGGGTTCATGCAAATCATCATCAGCGGAACATCCAGCAGGAAGTGGATTATAGAGATTAAACGGGAAAAGCATATGAAAAATTTGTTTTCTCCCTCCCACCTGACAACGTTAATCATTTCTTCTTTGTTTTCTTCGGATCATCAATTTGTAATCAGCATAACGATGGTTTCACTGAGAACTAGGCCTATTTTGCCATATATTCTCTTTGTAATAACAGACTTCTAGTATAACAACAATGAAGTAGTATATACATAGCTGTTTTGGCGGTTAACCTTACCCAACTTGGTATGCAGTGCATCTTTCTAAACCTGTTGCAGTTACCCATGCATCTCCGCAGAAAAAATTACGACCTCCAACAACAATGGCCACCTGAAACATCACACAGAAAGAAGCAGGCCTCAGCAAAACTGAGAAGGGTAGCAGAATACCAGACTCCAGAGGACAATGATGAGAACTAATACCTCCACACCAAGGCGCGAAGCTATTGCAACTTCTCTTGAAATTAACATAGCTACCTGGCAATTAATTTAAACAAACAAATGGAATGAGTTTTATCACGTGCAGATAGCAATTAGACCTCTACCTGGTAAAGACTAAAGAGGTCAAATAATAGCGTCAAACTTTCCACATATGCATAATCATACCACAAACCTTTGGGTCAATATTGCAGGTATCAGAGCCAGTAAGTGCAGCTCCACTAATTTTGAGGATTACCCTTCGCCATCGAAGGTTTGACAATGCTTTGGACTTCATGCTATTTACTTGACCTCCACTGCTGGGCGTTGCCACTCCGTATCTATAAATAAAGGCAGGGAAGGTTCAACGTTCAAAATACTTACAAGAACAAGGAAAAAGGAGAAAGAAAAAGAAAAACAATTCATACTGAATGAGAATCAACATGAAATAGTTTGAATGATGACAGCACAATTAATATGCCATTCCATCCTAGTGGCATCACCAGGCATTACTACTTGGAATTACCATCTTAGCATGATGCTTATGTGCAACAAAACAGCAATACCGCTGAATAAAAACTTCAAATTTTCAGATTCAGAATTCAGTAAAAACTCATAGACCCCTTTTTATTCCAAAATCCTATTCTAGTTTTATAAGCTATGCAGCAAATTAAAATACTCAGGCACTACATAGATAAGCAATGCACTCAAATCAGAGAAAACAAACGAACGAATATTCCCGTAAATATAAAGCGCAGTGAAATACAACCATGGACAAAAGCTTTGATTTTGCTGGAGGATACGACATCAATATAATAAACCATGACAGAGAATTACTAAACTAACCACCAAGATGTAAAATACCAGCACTTGTATGCAACAACACAACCACCATAAAAACCAGAAAATTAAGATCCTAAATTGTCTTAAAGATAAGCAACTAACGAAAAGGATCATGTAGCAGCTGATATCATGGGAGTAAACAGAATGAGGATAAGGCAATCAGCAACCCCACTCACAGTGGCACAGTGCAGAAACTATTCTTAATCCCTAAGTAAGCTATCTGCTTAATACCCTTTTTTGGTCCTTATAACCACTAATAAATATCAATAATGTCTTATCCAGATCATTTGGATACACAATAACACTGCAAAAGTTTACCTTAATAGCTAAATCCCCTAAGATCCAAATAATAAAAAAAAACACTACCATATAGAACCATGTCAAATAAATACATCTAAGTGAAAAATGGAAACTAAACACGCATTCTTAATTATGTGCCTTTAATTAAATGACAATAATAACGGATTAACAAAAGTTAAACTCATTCAGATCTGGAAACTCCTAACCGACCTCTTCGGTTGCCGAGGCGAGTTCCCGGCGGCGGAGACGACGACGGCCTTATCGTCGTCGGAGGTGGCGAACTTCGCCGGAAGCGAGTTCCCGACGATGTGCTCCATGTGCTTGAACCAAGGCCAGTGGCTCGCGGAGATGCATCCGCTGCTGATCCTGTGCCTCTCGAGCTTGTACCTCTTCTTCAGGTTATCCACCTTGTTCTTGCACTGCTCCACGCTCTTCGACTGGTTCTCGCACCGCTCCGAGACCACCGCCGCCACCTCCTCCCAGTCCCTCCCCCTCAGGTTCCCCCGATTCAGCTGCGTGAACTTCTCCGTGTACGCCTCCAGCAAGCACACGATAGCCGTGTCGCTCCACTCCTCTCTGTCCTTCCGGTACTCGCCGGCGCTGGCGCCGGAGCCGGAGCAGCCTCCGGCACTGGTAGAAGGCTTCGATCGCTTTGCGAAACCGTACGGCGACGTCGATGCGTCGTTGTTGTTGCAGATCTCGTCGCGATCTTTTCGCTTTTCGGTGGTGTTGGTGGTGTCGTCGTCGAAGGGATTGCCGTAGTCTTCGGCGTCGTTGTCGGAGACGGGTTTAGGTTGGACGGCGGCGGCGGCAGCGACGGCGGCGGAGAAGTGGTGGTGGTGGTGCGGCGGCGCGTAGGGTTGGTGGAGGAGAGAGAAATCGTCGTCGTCGTCGTCGCAAGAGGCCATTAAGGGGGAAAGGGGACGTTAGGGTTTGGGTGGGTGGAACGGCGTCGTAGGGTGACGGTAGAGTGGCGGCGTTTGGAAGAGGAAGAAGGTGTGTGTGTGTGCTGTTTGGGAGGGTTTGACGGAGCGTGGGCTCCGTGAGTTTGCATGGGATCTGCCGTCACGGGGTGGTGACGGTCCCGTTAAGTGAGTACTAGGAAGTGCACTGCACGCGCTTTTGGCGTCGTGGATTGAAGGATGAGGGGATGGATGATGCTGCGGTTATGGGCCGTGTGTTGAATGGCGATCCAAATTGCACAACATGGTTTGTTTTTGGGCCCATGGTTTGAGTTTGGTAAGAAAAGGAAGAAATCTATCACAAGGAAAGAGAGAGAGAGAGAGAGAGAGAGAGAGAGAGAGAAGAAAAATAGAAAAAGAAAGAGGAAGTGAACTTTCAATTCGTTGAATTGAATGTATCACAACCTTAAGGGGGTGTTTGGCATGCTGTATTAGATATGATAGGATAAGGTAATACAATACATTATGATCTTATTCGTTGTTTGGTGCAGTCAACGTATTGTATAAGCTTATCCATCAAACCTCCCTTATACGTTATAATAATGGATAATTTAATACGGCCTAGGGAGGCCGTATTAGGCCTGATTAGCTTTTAATGTATAAGGATTTTTTTATTTTTTAATTTTTTAATATATTTTATTAAATGAAAATTAATTATTAAATAAATAATAAAAAATAAAAATATATAAATAAAAATAATATTATTTAATAATAAATAAATATTTTTTAAAATATATAAATAATAATATTTAATATAAATTTAATTGTATATAATAAAAAACACAATCAAATATAGAAATATGATACTAAGCCTATTTAGATTTTGATGTATAAAAACTCCAAATCTATTTCACTCACTCTTTCTCTCTCTCTCTCTCTCTCTTATATTTTTTATATTTATAAAAAAATATTAAAAATAGATAAATAAATAATTTTTAATATAAAATTATTTTTATATATAATAAAAAATAGCTTAAATAATTATAATAACTATTTAAAAATTATATTTATTATAATCTCTTCTTTTGGTTATATTTTATATAATACAATATCTTATACAGTAACATACCAAACACTGCATAGTATTAAATTTTTATCAGACCTTATATAATCAGCCCTTATCCTATCAACCCTTATACTAATAGGCATACCAAACGGGCCCTAAAAGATTTTACCGTCGACCAAAAAAAAAATTTTACTTTAATCAAAATTACTAAAGTTGATCTCTATATTAACATGGCCAAAACGATAAAGTTTACACCTATGGGGTATAAAATTTTGTTTGATTATACTAAAATTCTTTTAACATTAATATTTTTTTTATTCATGAAACTTGAATTTGATATTTTAATTAAGTGGAACGAGTATCGAACCACTCTAGCTAATCAAATATAAAGTCTAGAGGATATATAAGTGAGAAAACTTGTATCTATCAATACTAAGATCCTAAACGAGAGTTTTATTCTTTGTTTTTTTTTTCTTTTTGTCTAAATTGTCAATATCTGAAATTCACTTAACTATAATTAGTATGGCTTGAGTCAGGTCATCCCATTATAATAGTAAAACTTTTTCAATACTAATTTTATTTATTTACAAGACTTAAATCTGGTATATTGTTTAAGGAGAACAAGTGCCGAAATATTTAAACTTTATTCTTTATAATTTTATATCACAATGTCAACATATAGCATATTTAATAATAGAGGATTAGATTTTGTAATAGAAACCAAACATACCAATAGAGGATTAGATTTTGTAACAGAATTTCTTACATATATAAAGATTATGATCGATGTATATGTATCCATAAATTGAAGTACTATAGTTTAAACACATAAGACAAGATGAATTCTCAAAACCAGATCTCCAACGAAGCATAACGACAATAGTAGAATTGGGCTCGAGGAATCAGGACTTTCTCTTGTTGTAAGGGAAGATTCCGTTTAGAAATTTTCTACTTTTCTTTTCCTTCTTTGATGTATGCACTCTCAATCTCGATGATGTTGGTTGGATTGCATGGTAAAGAGTGATGGGAAGAAAGTCAGAACAGGAAAGAACCATGGGTTAGTGCTTCCTTCCAATCAGATGATGGGCCCAACGTACAAGGTATCATGTTGATGCATTAATTTGGCAAGTATTTCCTCGTATACAGTATGTTATTTTATAAGTACTTATCCTCTTTTAATCTTAATTTTTATTATCAATAGTTTAGGTTAATGGAAAGTTCATCCCAATTTAGGTTAAAACATATTTTTGGGTTTATAGAACATTTATATTTACTAGCAAATTGACAAACACTTTTGTATTTGTCGATTTGCATTTATTATTTTTTCAAAATAAGAATGTAGGATTTAAGAAGGAAAAGGAAGTTGAAGGAGTTATTGTCAATGTGAAAAGTTATATGAATTACTATAGGAGGTTTAAGAAAATGAATAAATGTAAAATAGGAAATAAAATTGTGACCAAAAGATAGTTAAAGTTCTTCAAAGCTTTTATATAGTAGTCTAGATAAAAATATTTACAGAGAGTTAAAACCAATTTATAACAATATATGAGTAAAAAGTCAATCAAATAAGTTTATCCCATTGACTTTAATATTAATAATGTGATGTATATACATCATATGTGTATAAAATAGTTCCCTTTTAGGGTTCTTCATTTGATGATTTTGTTTTCCTTTTATTTTCTTATAGGGGGCACACGTTTGGTAGAGGTTTTAGTTTTGTATTCTTGTGAATATTATCCTAAGATTCCAATATTACTATGTTTGGTAGCTGGATGGTTAAAAACATTCCCAGGATCCTTTAATTTTGGGAATGAAAATGAGTCACCTTTCAATCCCGCCTAGGAGGTGGGAATGTGACATTCCGGCAGGATGGAAAAATTGGCATATAAGGTGAAATGAGCAAATTAACCCTCCTTATAAAACAAACATGAGCCCCAACATAATTCAGATCTCACATCTCCCTTCCTCGAGCTACTGCTGTTCCTCACTTCCTCAAGCTGCTGCGATTCCTCCTTTCCTCTGTTGGTCCCGTCCACTGGAGTTGCTGTCGTCAACGTCTCCTCTGTTGGTCTCGTCCACTGGAGCTGCTGCCGTCGACTTCTCTATCTCCACCGCGAGAAGACCGCCATTGCGGGAAGTGGCCACTGTGTGAGGAGCCCTTTCTTCATGTCAAAGGTATGACATTTCCATTTCTTTCTCTCATTTCCATCATATATGCCACTAATTTCTTTATTCTGCTTCTCTCCATTTTTCGGGGAATCTTAAGCTTCCTATAATTGTTTTGGAAAATTTAGGGTTGAAATTGTTTTAGACTAGAGTAAAATTAGACTTGTGCATGTTTTACCTGTTGATATATTGAAATTAGACTTGTGCATGTTTGGTTTGCTAATATATTGAACCAGTAGGTTTCACTCTCTATAGCGGTATTATTAATTACTAAGTAAAAAAGAAAGAAAATGTGTAAATAGACTATAACTTTTGATATTTCAAAACCAAAGTTTATAGTACATTGCACGTTTAAATTGTTTGCATGATAAATTCCTCAATTGGTCCATAGCAGATTGCCAAACAAATTAAGAGTTTTCTGTTTGTGCCAACCATTTTAAGCATTTTCCTTCTTCACTTGTGTATTTAAGAAAGCTAATATAGACTAATGTTTAAACTATAATAAAAGAGAACCCAGAAAGTTAAAGGCCATATTTTTAAACTATAGTAGTAGACATCAAAATGAGGTTTAGTCAAACATTTTTTTTATTTTAGTATCCATTCCTTTGGTCCCTCTTGTTTGGTCAATTGACTATAAATAGTACTATATTAGCTTTTATTAAATAAAGAGCTCCATTTATACTCTCAAAATATCAGATGATGCAAGATACAACACCTATTATGCCTTCACTAAAATGGTCAAAGATTGTTTACCATGTCAAATTTGACTAAGTTTTTATATGTATTATAAATGGAGACTATGATCTATATCTACATAGATTCAATTCTTATGTCTCATTTTTTGTCTCTTTTTCTTCTCTCAATGAAACTGACCACCTCTAGTTTTTCTTCAAGACAAGTGTTTAGTGGTTACATAATTAAAAAGATTAATGTGATTGATAATTTTTTAATTTCTTATGGACTATATTGGGGTTTTTATTTCTTATGGATTAAGTGGGTATTTCTCTTATCAAATTGGAATGATCAGTTGAGACCATATCTATAATGACCACTAAGCAGTACTTTGAATGTGATATCTTGAGTAAATAAGCAACTTACTCCTTGAAAATATTTTATTTTCAATTTACTCCTTGAATTTATATATTTGTATAATTTAGCTTTTAAGTTTATAAACTTTGTGTGACATTAGTCTTTGTTAGAAAGATAAATGTTGAATTGAAATTTTGAAAATGCTGGAAGAACCATGTTGTTCAAAAGGACTAACTCTTCCCATTGTTGGAAGCATTAACTCTTCTTAAACTTTCTTCATGACAAATGAAAGCTTGTTCAATATCTAAATGCATATTTATGAATCACTAATCAGATAGCTAACACACGTGAAAATATTACATTGCTAATTTGTTTATATATTGAATAATTTGCTTTGTTCTAATTGTGGATGTCAAATTTGTGACTAAATTTTAATAGACAATATTGAACTGTATCCTAAATAGTGCGTATTTGTTTGAAGTCTAAGAATTTGTTTTTTTACTATTTTCATAGCATGGATCATGAATAGAAAATGAAAATTATTGCAATCTTGATTATGCATTTGGAGTTGATGAATAATATTGTAGTCATTATATTATTAGTTTGTTCGGCATTGCTTCTAGAGCAATTGAAGAAGAATAAAAGGAGAAAGTTATGGGATTGTCATAGTAGACAATTGGTGAGGGAGGTAAATGTTGAGAGGATTGTCTTCACTAGTGACTTAGCATGCATTGAGAATACAAGAATGGATAGGCTTACATTCCATGTGTTGTGTGCAATGCTTATGCAAGTTGGTAAGTTAGAACCAAGTAAGAATATAGGTGTAGAGGAAATGGTTGCACTGTTTTTGCATGTAGTAGCACATAATGTTAAAATTAGAGTAATAAAAAGACAATTTGTGAAATCAAAAGAAATGATTAGTAGGCGATTCAATGAAGTTTTGCTTGCCATTTTGAGATGTCATAATCATTTGCTCAAGCGACCTCAACCAATTAGTGAGGATAGCACGGATGAACGATGGAAATGGTTCAAGGTAATTTGTTAAATTAGTTGTTGATGTTCTTCATTTGATGTGCATAACAAGTTTACACATTGAATTAATTAATTAATTTTTCCTTTGAGTTTTAGAATTGCTTAAGAGCCTTAGATGGTACGCATATCAAAGTAAATGTTCTTGAGGCTGATAAGCCTAGATACCAAAATAGAAAAGGTGATTTAACCACCAATATACTTAGAGTAGTTACCCCTGATATGCAATTTATATATGTAATGTCGGGATGGGAGGGTTCAGCAACTGACTCTAGGGTATTACGAGATGCATTGTCTCGTAATCATGGTTTTAGTGTTCCACAAGGTATTCATTTAGAGTTTTAATATATTATCAAAGTAATTAATTAATTTTTTTTCCATTCATTTACACTAAAAGTTTTTATGTCACATTTAGGTTGTTACTACTTGTGTGATGCTGGATACATGAATTGTGAGGGGTTTCTTGCACCTAATAGAGGGCAGAGATACCATCTTAGTCTTTTTAATCAGGGAAATCAACCCACAACATCCCAAGAATTTTTTAATATGAAACATTCACAAGCTAGAAATGTTGTAGAAAGAACATTTGGCCTATTGAAAGCGAAATGGGCAATTTTGAGAGGGAGATCCTTTTATCCTGTTAAGATACAAGGAAGAATCATAACTACTTGTTGTCTTCTGCATAACCATATTCGAAGGGTGATGTCCATAGATCCTGATGATGGGAGAGAAGGTGAATATATGCCAAATGATCCGGAGCTAGATGATGAATTGATCCACCATATTGAGACAAGTGACGCTTGGGGTATATGGAAAGATGAGCTTGCTCAAGATATGTGGGACAAATGGAGGAGAGGATGTCGTGCTTGAGGGTTGTTTGCATTTATTGTGTGGCTTATTATTTATTGTTTATGCATTTTATTGCGATTTGATATTTCCAGTCATGTATTTGAACTTATTTGATGGATTTAATGTTTATTTCATGTATATTGGTACTAAACTAATGTATTGTTGTTTCATTTACTTCCATTAATATGTTGGTAAAATGTATGGCTTCATTTAAATTGCACGACATAATTAAATTGAAAAGCAATGGAGAAGTGTTCACAACCGAATGCAAAGCAAACTAAGTGTCAATGGTGGCCTCAAGAAGATTCAAAATTGGTTGATGCTTAGTTGAGCTTGCTGCTACTCTATGAAAGTGTGCAAATGGAACATTTAAGCCTGGTTATACAAAGTAATTGGAGAGAATGATTAACTACAAGCTTCCTAGTTACGGTCTTAAAGCTAGTCCACATATTGAGTCTAGGGTCACGATGTTGAAGAAGCATTACTTTGCTATTGTTGAAATGATGGGACCTGCAGTTAGTGGCTTTGGTTGGAATGATAAAGACAAAATGATTGTGGTTGAAAAGGAAATTTTCAAGGAATGGGTGAAGGTAAAATTTATACTTTTATGAGTACAGTTTCATATATTTTTGGTTTTTATTAGTAACTATTTTCTTGATTTAATCTTGATTTTTAGTCACATCTTAATGCTGCAGGTCTTGACAACAAGTCATTCCCTCACTTTGAAGAATTGGGAATAGTTTTTGGTAAAGATCGGGCCCAAGGAGCAAATGCAGAAGATCTGGCTGAAGCAGTTGCTGCTTTGGAGGCCGAGCTTCAAATACAATTGAATGACATACAAGTGCATGAAAGCATAGATGCAAATGTCAATGAAATAGAAGCTAAATTTGAGAGTAATTCTCAGGTATACATACATTTAAGATTGAACTTTTCCTAAAAATTATAATTTTTGAAATAGAAACTGCAGCATGCTTTTGATGAAATTTCTAGTGCATTGTATTAGAAAATTAGAAAATAATATTCTGTTAAGTGATGTTGCTGTTTTATTAGTGATTGAGTTGAGTTATATTGTATTATAATCAATTCATATTTGGTCTATTGATTTTGGTCTTTATCAATGCTTTTAATTTTAGTTTGTCAATTATAGATCTAGATCTAGTGCAACGTGAAATTTATGATACAGCATTTGCAAATAATTTTTTGCCTAGGCTTATGATGAATTCTAATGTAATTGTTTAACTCAAATTAGGTGTATGATGCAGCATGCTTTTGATAAATTTCCATTGATTAAAGTGAATGGTGTTGAAATTTCTAGTGCATTGTATTAGAAAACTAGAAAGTAATATTATGTGGAGTGGTGTTTTTGTTTTTTTAGTGATTAAGTTGAGTTGTATTGTATTTCTAGTTGTCTGAAAGTGAAAAGACAACCCCTGCTGATGTGGGTTCTTCATCTGCTCAAGAAAGGAACAAAAGAAAGAGAGGTGGCAAAAGCTTAGATGTGATTGAGTCATTGGCTGAAACAATTGACAAGTTAACAAATGTTTATCAGGAATTGTCTGGAAATATACATGAATTTGTGTCTTGTTTCAAGCATGAGAAGGAGGCAATTGATAGAAGAATAAATGTAACTAATATCTTGAAAGAGATTGATGGCTTGTCAATTCAAGAAAGGGTTAGAGCTAGTAGGATCATTACACAAGACAAGTATTTGACTGATTACCTTTTCACACTTGCAGCAGAAGATAGAAGGGTATTGATTTTGGATGTCCTTGACCAGCATACTTAATCTCTCTATTTCATGATAATTATGGAACTTAAATTAAGTTTTTTGCATACATTGATAGCCTATATAGTGGGTTTCAATATGTAGTGGATTTGAACTCATGTAAGCAGTAGCTATTGGATGTAGTGGGAATTAATATGCTGCATACTATTATTATGATTTTTTGGCTTGCAGTAGCTATTGGATATAGTGTATACTATGATAATATTGTGGACAGCTTGATTTAGTGTATATTATGGTGATATTGTGGACAACTTTATTTTTTGGTGCATTTAACATTAATTGTCTATGTTGGAGCACTTTGTTTATATGAGTTGGAGTTGGTTGCTATTTCCTTCTTCATTTTTTCTTTAAGCAACATTTTCTTTGTTTGCATTAATACGTATGCATGTGAAGCTATTTTGCTATTTCCTTCATTTTTTCTTCCATTGCAGGTTGTCACATTTATTACTCGATTCTATCATAGTAGGGCCTGTGATGCATTAGAAGTTGTGTATAGATATCGTGATTAAGTTGAAATTGTTAATTTTCAGTAAAAAATATTTATTTTTCAATTAAAATTATTAATTTTTTGTTAAAAATTGTTAATTTTTTAGTTAAAATTATTAATTTTTAAATTAAAAATACTAATTTGAATTTAGCATGTTAAGGGTATTTTTGAAAAATTACTCATTATTCCCGAGAATATCCAATATCAACCAAACATAGAAATATTTATTCTTAGGCATATTTAATAACATTATTAAATTTTAATCTATTTATCAAACACTAACAAAATATATATCTTGAAAAGTTATTATTGAGAAAAATATTCCTAGAAATTATATTCCCCGACATAAAAAATCAATCTCTCTATCAAACATCTCCGTAGTCTTAGGGGTTCATCAACCCAAAAAAAAAAAAAAATCAGCTCATACCACAATTATTCGTCTCGTCATCATTTTTCGACGTTGAATAGTCATTTGTGTGTAGGGGCGAAAAAAAAAAAAAAAAAACAAAGATGGCAACGTGTTGTATCATGTATGGGGCGACGGCTGTAAGTGTCTAGATGAAATGCTCACGAAAGGACCAGTTTAATACCCATTTTGGCATTTTCAAATATTCCAATGATAAAAAAAATCCATTTCAAATTTCCTCACAAAAAAATCCATTTCAAATATTAAGAAAGTAAGAAAAGACTGAAAAATATTTATTTCTAAGAAATTCTACTTAAAAAAATTAACAACGCGTTATATAAAAAATTAAGATGTGACAATGATGTGAATTTTCTATTAAACTATTATTCTCTTTTCAAAGTATGGATAATTTTTTTTAAAAAAAATTGATTTAACTTATCTTTCATTCTAAAAAAAAAGCTAATACTTGAATCAATTATTATTGTGTCTTGATTTTTCTACCAAATTAAATAAAAAAGTGTTGATAAATGGATAATATTTTAACAGTAAAAAGTGTCAAGGCATTACCTTTTAATTAGGTTTTAAACCTGTTTATCTACACGCTTCTTAAATATGAAAATTAATCCCTTGAATCATCAGAATATTGAATTGGAGGACAGGAGCTAGAGTTCAAAGTAATTACGTAATGCACAGCAATATTAAAACAATCAAGATTAATTAATTAAACCATATCATATTGTCAATGACTAAATGATAAATCCCTACAATGAATTTTTTTTAGTGGATGGAGTATTTAATTTCTAATCTATATATTCAAATAGTTGAATTTATAAGCCTTTTGAAAAAATTGAGCATAAATAAATACTGGAGTTTCAAAAAGAAAAAATAGAGTTAGTAAAACCTTGAATAATTTAAAACACTATTACATTATCAAAAATTCAAATCACTATTACTTTAGTGGATTGCCCTTTTTTTTTTGTCGAAATTATAGATATCCTTTTATTGGAATCAATTCTAATAGAGGCGGATAAAATTATTTGGATGATAAAATATTCTCTTTCAATTGCTAATTTCACCATGAATAATATTTTATTTTTTAATTTTCCGAAATAAACGTCTCAACACTTTTTCAAATAGCCTCATTTCCCTTGCTACAAAGTTCAATTGACAGATTCGCATTTACTGCTACAACTATAAAGACATAAAGACCAATGCAACAAATTAATGTTGATCGTTGAATATGCGGCACAAACAATGCCACATTGAAATCAAAGGCATCGAACATTAGCCTACGGTTGGTTTATTTCGCTATAGTTCATTTTTGTTTTCTTAAATTCTAGACAAGACACTTCGTTTGGGACGAGATGCTGTGATGTTACTAACATGATAGGAGATGCTATAAAAGAAACCATCGGAAAGACAAAGTTAATAAATTCTTATCTTATGTTTTTTGTGCTCATATTGTCATCTAGTAGTTTATTTTTATTTGGACTTTTTTTCACTCAAGTAGTATAATATTGTTGTCGTGCATTTGGTAATCCCGACAAAATAATAATAACTTAATTTGAAAGAATAAGTAACTTGAAAATTCTTTTCACTCTTGAAAATATTTTAATATTAATTATTTGATGAGAAGAGAGATTAATTGAAGTAATAACTTAGTTCAATTAATATCAATTTTTCTTCAAAAGTAATAACGTCTCATGAGAATTTGAAAACTCAAGCTTAGAAATTTTAAAGGTGCTTTAATTGTACTTTATAATTCTATTTTTTTGTTAATTCTTTTGTTGGCCGAATGCTATTATTCTCTATCGAGTAAGTTGAGATGACAAGTATATTGACTTTTTAATCAAAAGTTTAGAGTGTGAGTTTTAATAATGGAAATAAAAATTTATTGGAAGAACTCTACACTTTTTAAAGATTTTTGTCGAATTAAACTGAATTAATCGAATTTCTAATAATATACTACGGACACCGATAATTCTATGAAGATGAAATGTTATTATTCTCTCTCACACTAAATTTTATTATTATTATTATTATTGAGAAAAGGTGACTCTTGGGATTGTGAATCGAACTAGAATAAAGCACGGCCCACTAAAATTATTGACCTCTGAATGTGGTACCAAAGCGCCATTTTGCGGGCGGTAGTAAAAACGCTCACCGCCAGTTGCTTCACAGTGAGGCAAATTTTTATTCCCATTTTAATTAGATATAAATAAGTCATCAATTTTGTTAACAAGTTAACATCAACATATGTATAGTAAGAGTTTACAGATCAAAGAACAAAAATATAAATTATAAAATAACTATTTTATTATTTTTCTATAATTAAAATAAATAATAAATATCTTTTTAATTTATGAAACCGTACTTTTAAAATGCACACTGACAGAATTTATAAGTGATTAAAATTAAAAAAATAATAAATTATAGTGAGTAATTATTATAATAAATAATTATTCAATGTGATTTGATATTTTTTAAAAAATTTAATTAATTAATAATATAAAATTATTTTATATTTTTAATATGTAGAAATTAAATCCTAACATTATATTAAAATTAATTAGATATACTTTAAAATTAACTTGGGCCGAAATAAATGAATTTACCTTACACCTAAACAAGGGCATGCCGCATGCGTTCCTCGCCATGTCCCTTGCTCGAGGGCCACACCAACTCAGCCACCCTGTCACGTGCGTTCCTACTTCTTCACATAAATTAGGGTCAGTGGGGACCACCAAAGCCCTTAACCCCCACGTGCCTCACCATTTTCCTCTCACATAGCGCACGCACCAACGCTTCTCTGTTTCCCCTTCCCCACGAAACATTACACTACGCTCACAGGTCGCAAGTCGCATCTCATTGGTTAGTAAGGTAAATTCCTTTTTTGGTCCATTAAGGTAAACTCTTTGATCCACACAAGTTTAATACTTTATATTTAAGTATGTTAAAAATAAAGTTAGTGAAACTTACTTGAATAAAGTTGGTGAAATATATATTTATGTTGGAATTTTAAATGTAAATACTGAAATTTTATATTGGTTAAAAATTAACTATATGAAGAGTGTATAGGACTCATAAATTGATTATATTAAGGCTTTAGATTAAAACGTAGCATCGAATCTAATTTCTTAATTAGTGAATTAATTTTGATTTTCTCGAGCTCTAGGCTCCTCTTCCAACAATTTACTATAAGTGTGCTTTAAATGTAATATGTTGAATTATATTCATACATAATCTCTCATTTTGGACACATCCTCTACAAAAACACAATTTTATTTGAGATAAAGTCAAATATTAAATGTAAATATCTCTTTTAATTAAGATATAAAATTACATATAAAGAAGCATCCTGTAGCATTAAATCTAATCCCAATTGATTATTTAGATACTAACTTAACCCAAAAAGGGTTTTTCTAATATTGCTTAAAATACTTAAAAGTGAAATTTTTTTAAAGATTTCAATTAATCAAATATAGGATTTTTTCGAGCATTTTTTTGTATTTAATGGTTGTGATTTAATTTCAAATTTTAGAGATATTAAATATAATTAAAAAATAATTAAAAAAATTTAATAATTTGAATTAGTAAATATTTGATAAATTTTTAGTCACAAATAATTAAAAAATACCAATATTCTTGAATTTTATAGGAACATTACAGAGACCTCCATCAAATATATTAAAAACTTAAAGAATTTATTTTTTAATCAATTTTTTTATTTAAGTATCTTAACCAACGCCGTACTTTGGAAAAAAAAAAAAAAACCTAAAAATACGGAAACAATTTTTTTTTTTTAAAATATCTGAGACTAGAGTCAGCGTACTACTTTTCAGTTACAAGGGTCCGTCACGAAAACCACAATTCACATTCTGGTGGGCGCAAAAGCGACAGCTCCTAATCTACCACGTGTTAATGTGTGTTTGGTTTTTAAGTTATAAATAAACTTATTATTTGGTTCAATAAAAAGGAAATAACTATATTTTCCACAGCTCAATTCAAAATTAAAAAATATGTTAAAAAATAATTTACCATTATGAAATGTATTAAAATAATTAAAGTTTAAATTAGATTCTTCAAACTATAATTTGGGATGCTTAAACTTAAATTCAAACATGCTTTGACTTTTAACTTTTTCTTTTTCCTTTTCTTTTTTCATTTTCACCATCTTACAATGTGAAATTGAGGAGTATACAAGACCAAACAGCTTACATAATATAACACGACAGCGATGTGACTAGAAAATGTGTAAATTGAAAAATGTTTTCTAACTCATGATCATGATATTTTTGGCGCAGCTCAATTCGTTAAAGAGCAAAACAGGAGGAAAGAAATACAACTCGGTCTCTACGGTGGACCACCCCCATGCCCTCTGCGAGGAGCTCCTTGCCAATATATATATTTTTTATTCCATGCATGGTAAAATAATTAAAATATTTAATTATGATTAAGCTCATAATTTATTAATTATTTTTTATATATCTCATTTGAACTTAAAATATCCCATATTTAACTCCTATTCTTTGCCTTAAAATATCTTTTAGAAATAAATTTTAATTTTAAAATATCTTCTAAAAATAATTTTTAGTTTAACTACTTTTGATAAAAAAACTTTTAATTATTCAAATATAATTATTTTACTTTTTTCAAAGATAAATTCAACATTAATATAACTACAGATTTTAATTATTCGTACATGATTACCTATGTGTTCCACCAAGGTTAAAAAAATATATAAAACTATAAAACTTAATATATCCAAGGATGGATCCATGTTGCCCCACCAAAATTTGAAAATTTTTTATGACTATAGAGTTGTATGTATATTTTTACCTTCATTGTTTATTAATTTTGATCCCATATTATAATAAAAATATAATTAAAAGAAATTAACCCTCTTTTTTTATTTTTATTCTCATTATCTAAATTTTTTAGATTTATTATAATTTATATATATTTCAATTAATTCTTAAATAAAGTAATAATATATGTATTTTTAAGAAATAATTAATTTAAAAGTTAAAAATATAAATTTTTAAAATTAATTGAAAGAAAAAAAAAGAAAAACAAAGGAGAGATAAAAAATAAAGAAAAATATTATTTTTACATAATATATTTAGAATATTATATTAATATATTCTTATTTATCATTAAATTAGATATAAATATTACTTGATTTAACCCCACATTCTTACTGATAATAAATAAAAGTAAATTGATATGATATTCAAAATATATTATATATAATAAATTTAAATGATATATATTAATAATATAAAATTATTTTATTTTATTAATTAATAGAAATATTAAAAAATAAAAAATTATAATAAATTTTTTATTATAATAAATAATTATTTATATAAATTAATATTTTTTATTATTTTTACTCACCGATAACATAAAATCAGTGTAATTACATTAAATTAAATTCATGTACAAATAAGATATCTAAAAAATGAAAGGGGAAGTGTTTGTTTCTAGAAATGCAGAAAAGGGAGCTAGGGAAAGCAGCCAGTAGTTTATAAGAGAGAGAGAGAGAGAGAGAGAGAGAGCAAAGAAGAGAGGAAAGGAAGGCAATAGCATATTCTTCATTCAAAGCACCTTCTTCATTCTTGTTCCTTTGTTCGTCTTTCTAATAAATCCGCGTTTGCGTTCCTTCGGTCTCTTCACGCAGCACGCCAACCCCCACTGTTCCCCTTCCAACTCCTTCCTTTCTCTCCTTTATAAAAAATCTGTTCTTCCAACGCCACTTTTTCAATCAATCCATCGATTAAACGAACAAACAAACCAAACATGCCTTCCAGTCACTTGCTCCTCGAGGAACCTATTCGGATGGCTTCCATCCTCGAGCCATCCAAGCCCGTTAGTCTCTCTGACACTCTCTCTCTCTGATTCATTCATTCATTCTTCGATCCATTTATATATTCATTTATTTATCATTATTATTTATTTATTATTTGTTTTTTTATTTTGCAGAGCTTTTTTCCTGCGATGACAAAGATCGTGGGTACCTTGGGACCTAAATCTCGATCCGTTGATGCTATTTCTGGCTGTCTAAAAGCTGGGATGTCTGGTCTGGCACTCGTTTCTTTCTTTTTTTTTTTTTTTTTCTACCTGAGATTCTTAAATTTCATAAGCTATATAGTGTTAATACTTACAGGATAATTTGCTAAAGGGTTGTTTGATATACGGTTTTTTATTTATTTTATTTACTTTTTTTTGTTGTTGTTGTTATGATGTTGTAGTGGCTCGATTTGACTTTTCATGGGGTGACCCTGAGTATCACCAGGAGACTCTCGAGAATTTGAAGGCTGCTATTAAGGCTACTAAGAAGCTCTGTGCTGTGAGTTTCTTTCCCTTTTTTTTTTTAATTATTATTATTCCTTGTTGCTTTACATGACACACTTGACAGTTCAGTTTTGTTTCATGAGGAAAATTTGGTCGAAGCCGGGCCAGTATAACATATTTTTCAAAAGCATATTCGGATTTTGGTTTGCGAGCTCCAAACCGCGATTTGAAAGATGCAAACTGGGTTTCAATTTGGATGTAAAGTGTTTGGCAAAATCATGTTGAGTTGCATTTCAACATGATTTTGTAGCAGAAGTGGGGAAAAGTAAAAAAAGAAGTTTTTTTTTCGTTGGACTAAACCATGGGTTACTAACTATAAACCAAACGCACCCTAAGTCGAGTTAAGTTTCAATATATTTTTTAGTCTCAAGCCGTGGTTTAAGCAGAAGTGGAAAAAGGTTGTGTTTTTTATTGGACCACACTATGGTTTGCTAACTATAAACCAAACACACCCCTAAGTTGATTACTTTGGTTAAAGGTTAAATTTAAAAAAAAAAAAATTGAAACCTACTGCACTGTTCATCTTTTAAGTTTATTAAGATTAAGATTTTATCAACTTCTTGAGGAATCTCCAATCTCATGGGTTTTATGTTGTACATGAATAATGGGAAAGGAGCTGAGTGTTTGTTGCTGGATTGCCTTTGCCAGGTTATGCTGGACACGGTGGGTGCGGAGATGCAGGTTGTTAACAAAAGTGAGACGGCAATCTCGCTTAAGGCAGATGGTCAGGTTGTTCTAACTCCTGACCAGGGACAAGAAGCCACTTCAGAGTTATTGCCCATCAATTTTGATGGACTGGCCAAGGTTAATTGATATTTACATTGTTTTGAATGATTAATTGAATGATTAATTAAATTTTTACACTTTTTTTGTCTACTGAGTGCATGCTTGGAGTCAACTGCAGTTCCCCTTTTGGGTTGCTTGGCTCCAATTAGCTATCAATCTTATCTGTGTATGCAATTTGCCTCTTACTTATGGTGTCAGAAGCAGTAAACTGTAATGTTTAGTTGATTTCCCACATGAGAATTTCCTCTTCATATAAAATATCTTGAGAAACCTTTTGATGGAATTCTAATTTGTTGTCTGCAGGATTTGTAAAATTTTTGTAATACATAGGCTTGCTACTATTATTTTCAATGTTGTATATGTGTTGGTTTGAACTTTAATGTTCTTTCTTATTGTTTGCAGTCAGTGACGAAGGGTGACACTATTTTTGTTGGTCAATACTTGTTCACAGGAAGTGAAACTACTTCTGTATGGCTAGAGGTAATATAAGTTAAGCCCAAAACCCCAAATTTATTCCAATAGGTCCCCTTTGGTTTTATTATTTTTATTATCTTTCTTAAATTATTTGCCTTGGTCGTTTTCACTTGGGTTATGAATTTGCAATTTTTTTATCTACTTCAACCATTTGGTATGAGTCTATACTGCGATATCTGTTAATTGAAGTTAAAATTTGTTGAATTGATATTATCAAATCCTAAAGTAAGGCCTTAGGCATTTAAAATAATATTTGAAGTTCTGCTTGCATGATAAATTCTACCTGAAGCTGTGCAGGTATCTGAAGTCCGAGGGCAAGACGTTGTTTGTACTATAAAGAATACGGCAACATTGGCTGGGTCATTGTTCACCTTACATGCCTCTCAAATTCATATTGATTTGCCTACCCTCACTGAGAAAGACAAGGAGGTACTTCCAGCATTTGACTTGCCTTTTTGAATGATTCACCTGTCATTGCACATGTAGTTTTTGTCTCTGGCTCCTTGCCTAGAAAATAGATTTCCTTAAAGTTTTGGAGTTATTTTATTTATTTCAGGTTATTAGCACGTGGGGAGTCAAAAACAAAATTGATTTTCTGTCACTGTCATATACTCGTCATGCTGAAGATGTTCGCCAGGTTGTTTAAGTTCCACACCCTTTTCAAGGGTCCAGTCATTTCAAATTCATGATTGGTAATTTAAAATTTAATCTTCTATTGGTGTTTCAGGCTTTCTATTAACAGATTTTTATATGTTGGTAATGCAGGCCCGTGAATTCCTTTCTAAGTTGGGTGATCTCAGCCAGACTCAAATTTTTGCAAAGATTGAAAACGTTGAGGTGAGTTTCACGTCTTCATGATGTACTATAAAAACTTTCTCTTTAATTTATATTCTTATTGGCTATGCTGACTTAATTATATATGTATTATCTGTGTTGGATTTAGGGATTGACCCATTTTGATGAGATTCTACAAGAAGCTGATGGTATTATCCTTTCTCGTGGGAATTTGGGCATTGATCTTCCACCAGAGAAGGTCAGTTTTGTTTGTGAAATTCATTTTGTAGTTCTAAGACTGACTGTTGCATAGATATCAATACTAATCAACTTACATTTGCTTTTGCAGGTATTTTTATTTCAAAAATCTGCCCTATACAAGTGTAATATGGCTGGAAAACCTGCTGTGCTTACACGTGTTGTGGATAGTATGACTGACAACTTAAGGCCCACTCGTGCTGAAGCCACTGATGTTGCCAATGCTGTTTTAGATGGTAAGTCCACTCGTTAGGTTGGTAACTACTAGGCTGTGCAGTTGGATATTGGTTTACACTTTACACGTTCTCCTGTGACATTTGATTGTTGATCATCACTTATCAAACACAGTTGGGAAATATTTCCCTCTGTTTTAGATTGAGGTGCATTTCAAACTACAATGATGTCATTTCTCTTTCATTAGTTATTTTCTAGCGTGCTTGACAGCTCTCTGTTGTTAGTGATTTGCATGTTCACTGATAAGACCTTCTGTAGGTGATTGTCAAAGATAGTTAGAAATTTTTTTTTTCTCCTCTTTTTGTCAGATTAGGTCATTCTTAATGATTTAGTTTATTAATGATTGCCTATTCAGTGTGCTTGAAGCTGTTCTGTTGAGATTGATTTGCATGTTACCCTGTAACCTTACCTTATGGCTTATGTAGATGATTAACAAGGACTACCCTTCCTGTGGGTGTGGATTTAGGCCCTTCTCGATGATTTAGTTTATCTTTAATAATTGCCTATTCAGTGTGCTTGAAGCTGTTCTGTTGAGATTGATTTGCATGTTACCATGTAACTTTATGGCTTATGTAGATGATTAACAAGGACTACCCTTCCTGTAGGTGTGGCTTTAGGCCCTTCTCAATGATTTTTGGTTTCTATTATGAGCGCTTATCCAGTATCATTTAGTTCCAATCACTTGAAGGATATGTTTTTTGAACTGTTAAAATATGTACAGGAAGTGATGCAATACTTCTGGGTGCTGAGACTTTACGTGGGTTGTACCCTGTTGAGACTATTTCTACTGTTGGTAGAATTTGTTCAGAGGTAAGTTCATCTATATATATGTGTGTGTGTGTATATATATATATACACACACTCTTGGACTGTGAGTTCTGTGTCTAAATGAATCTGGAATTATAGGTGTTCTGTTCTGTAAGCACTTTTTATTTTACAATTGCTTGATTGGGTAAATGCTTGAGTTGTATGCTCCATCTAGTTTTATTCATGACAGATGCTCTCAGCTGCTGTCTTTTGGCCTGTTATGGGTATTACTGAATATCTTTTTATTGCTTAACTAAGATGTGTTAAGTGCACTGCCACTTCATGATTAATGATCCATTATGTTGACTAGATATGGAGTGGCAGCTTACATGATGTCACTACCACATGGAGCAAAACTTGCATGAATAAAACTACCCTAAACCACTCCATGATTAAGTGCACTACCACATGGAGCAAAACTTACATGATGGCAACATTTGGACTCACTACTTGACATATTGGTTTGGGAAATTAATATGTTAATGGACCGGTTGAAAATGATGTGATCTGCGGTCTGGGTTCAACTGCTGGATCTTAAATTCAGTGCCCTTTTATTCCCACTTTTCAAATATAATAAATAAATGCAGGTTTTTACTACAGTTTAAATTATTATTTTCGAGGTCCATGTAACTGGATTAACCTACTATGGTCTGAATGACCTGAGTTAATGCAATTAGATTATTTGTTTTCTTTAACAAATTCTTTTGTTTTCCATGATAAACAAGCAAAATGAGACTTGAAGAAGTCTATTTGAAAGTTGCTCGATAAGAACTGTTAGAATATTACTCTAGGTTTATTAGCATATTTAGCACATGTTAGAATATTACTATAATATTAGTCAACTGTAGTCATGTATGTAGTTAATGGTTTAATTAGTCATTGATTAGCCCCTTTTAGTGCACTCATTGTATAAATAAGATGGACTCTGTACATAATTCACACCTTTCTTTCTGGTTCTAATATATGATGCATTTGTATCAATCAAATCTTAACATAATAAAGGAAACTATGTTATTCTCATTCGTTACTTCTTTTCTTTTCTGGAACATGGATTTCTTTTTCTCATTTTTGCTTTTCTCTATCTTATGGTGGTTTATCTCTATGTGGCGTTCTGCAAATCATTTGATGGGAAGTCCTTTGAATCATATGAAATGTTCTCCAATTTAAAACGTCGCTCAAAATTTTGGCTGATATTTCTGCCTTTGATTTCGTGCTCTTGTAGGCTGAGAAAGTCTTCAATCAAGACCTTTATTTTAAGAAGACAGTCAAGTTTGTTGGAGAACCCATGACCCACTTGGAATCTATTGCTTCCTCTGCGGTAATTACTCATTTTTGTTTTTCTTTTTAATAGTAGTTTCTCGTTCATGCCTTCTGTTATGGTTAAAGAGAAGTTAATGCTTATTGCTTTTGCTTTATTGGCTTGGTGGTTGATTTTATTTCATCACTGAAAGTAGGCTTCTTTCTCGCCAATCTTTACTTGTTTAGGTACGAGCAGCTATTAAGGTGAAGGCTTCTATTATAATTTGCTTCACTTCATCTGGAAGGGCTGCAAGGTACTTTCTCTGAGTAATTGGATATGAATGTTGTCATATTTGGTTTCTTCAAAAAGTGAACTAGCCTCTCTCAACTTGAGTTTGATTTGGAAAACCAATCCTATCCTTCTAATAACATCTATATCAATTTTTTCCTTTCCTGTATGTTCACTTGCTATATGCACTTGTCAGGTTGATAGCAAAATATAGGCCAACAATGCCAGTTCTCTCTGTTGTGATCCCCCGGCTTAAGACAAATCAGCTAAAGTGGAGCTTTAGTGGAGCTTTTGAGGTTGGATCTTAACTTATGATATAGCTGCTTATTTTCTGTTAATTATCTATGGCTGTTATTGATGTCCTCCCCTTCCCCTGACACAGTGCATTGTATATGGTTGAGGACTTGGGTGCTAAGAAATGCTGACTGAATTATACTTCTTTGGTAGAACCAATTTTTTGTGCTTTATATTGTTAAATAGGGACATTTTTCTCTGTTGTTTCATTTTCCCAATTCCAAGACCAATTACCAACTCAGTTGTGGGACAACTAATTTACATCTAATGCCATTGATATGTACTACTTTACTAAATTTTTTTTAATTGATAAATAATGTTAATTATAATACAATTTAATGTTACTGTTATGTATTCTCAGCTTCCTTCCTAATATATGATGAGTTTTGTTGTATACGATGGAACATCTTGCTTACCAAACTTACAAAGAAAATCAATTTGTGGCACAGGCAAGGCAATCACTTATTGTAAGAGGTCTCTTTCCCATGCTTGCTGATCCTCGACATCCTGTAAGTAGTTGTTTCTACTCAGTTATTATTGTTTCTTGAGTTGATTGGCATTGTTCCGCTGAGATTATTTCCTTTAGGGGGAAACATTGGGTGCTGAATTTAGATCAATGTGAGAAGCTGGACTAGGGGTTGTGTTCTTACTGACAGCTTCAATCCATATTCTGGCTCTAGAGCTCCTTCTAGTCCTTCTAGGTAGATATGGAGATAGGATTTGTCTGGATCTAAGTAGTTATTTTATTAAACAAAATTATGACCACCCTCTAGGTTATCTCTTATGATGCAACCTGTGATTTACATTGTTGGAAATAATCTTCCTTCTGCATGGCACGTTCATTAGTGGTATGCTTCCTGCTATAGTTGCTCATATAAATGACCTATAATGTTATGCATGCTACTTTATAAGCACCCTTCATATAATGATCCTAGACTTACTAGATGTTGATCCCATACTTTGCGTGCAGGCCGAGTCAACAAGTGCAACAAACGAGTCTATTCTTAAGGTTGCCCTTGATCATGGAAAAGCTTTGGGAATTATAAAGTCACATGATCGAGTTGTTGTTTGCCAGAAACTTGGTGATGCATCTGTGGTTAAGATTATTGAGCTGGAAGATTAAAGTGCATTCATCCAACTACAGTTTTAGTATTAGTTTTAGCTCTTTTTTATTTATTCAGTCTTTCCCCAGTTTTTGAAAGTTGCAGATGATTCTGCCACAAGTTGAGGTTATATCTGCTTGATTTTGACGGCTGACTTATATATTCCATTGTATCGGAAATGAAAGTTGATATGCAAATTATTACTAGTGTCAAACATAAAATCAAAGGGAATATGCTCTTCATGCCAAATTTTTTGGTTTAATATTTACACGGGGACACAGTTGGACAATGTGTTTATTGGATATTATTGTTAAACTAATGATTGCTAATGGCTTGTGTTATCTAGCACCAATTGTGCACGGCATATTTTATTCTATGTTCCTTGTTTCCATATTGGAAGTGCTTAAATTGCCCGTGATTTGTTCAAGTTTGGGAAGCATGGTATAACTAGTTTGGTGGATTCTTGGTCCCCACTATAATAACCTACTTTGCAGAGTATAGTTGGTTTCCTTGCTTTTCTTTTCTTTTTTTTCTCTTTTTTTTTTAAATATTGTTTAATGGGTTTTCTGCCCAACAAACCATAAACAATTCTTATGGTTTGTTTGCTCTATACTGGTTCTTTTGATTCATGTAGTTGATCTACGTGAAAAAAAGCTGTCACTATTGTTGGTCTGAAGGGCGTGCTTTGGTTTGAGTGGCGTTCTTGTGCGATTCAGCTCCTTTAAAGTAAGTAAAGTAAGTATGAATATAGAGGGGGAAATTAAGGGGTTAATTGTTTTTGAATTATTTAGTGGAATTTACATATAATAAAAGTTATTAATGTAAGGACGATGAATCTTTTACTTTTTTATTTTATGAACATATTCACTTAAAAAAATTCAAAGCAATTATCAAGATACCTTTTTTTATTATTTCTTCAAGTTGCTAAATAGGTGTTAGCTAAGCATAATAACTCATTAATTCAGTTTTGATGTATTGTTAATCTAAGTTCTTTAGATTCATCTAATTATGACTCCTCAGATACTTAAAAATATTTGATTTTTATAATAATTATTTTAAAAATTATATATAAGATAATATATTATTGATTGATAGTATAAAATATAAATTTAATTATGATGTATAGCTGGCGTAAAATTTTTGAACATAATTATTTAAGGATTTAATTTATATGTATTGTTAGTATGAAAAAAAAAATTATACATATATTTAATCATATATTGTTATATTAATAGAAGTATTTGATTTAATTATCTATTATCTTAAAAATTCTATAATCACAAATATTTGATTAGATTATAGTATAAATTTCTTTTATATTATTAGTACATATTAATTAAATTCATTATTTGATTGTATATTATTCATCATAAAAGTATTTAATATTTATAATTATTATTTTAAAAGTTACACAAACAACCATATATAATTATATAATAATATAAAGTTTTTTATACTGATATTATATCAAAATTAATATTATAAAATATCTTACATTGAAAGTACTAAAAATAAGAAATTAATTTTGATACAATGTTATTATAAAAGAGTTGTATATTGTTATTTAATCATATATCACTATATATAAAATTTTTGAGGTAATGGGTGTAAGAATTAGGAATACTTTTGCTAATATAATAATATATGGATGAACGTTAATCTAAATTATTTATATTGACAGAAAGTCAAAATTAAATTCTAAAAATAAGCTCTAAATCAATTCCCATCCATCTTTATTTCAAATGGTCGTTCAAAGAGTGTTTGTGGAAACACAAAATTGTGCATTTGACAGAAGTCGCACATATTTCCTTTTCAAGTTTGCGTTCACGGGAAAATAAAAGAAACAGATAGAGTGTTATGCTTGTCATTCATTGATTGCTTCATGGCCTGAGGAATTCAGAAGTCGCACATATTTCCTTTTCAAGTTAGGTTTCATGGCCTGAGGAATTCAGTACCACTAGGGAATCTTGGCTGTGTGAAGCACGAAAGTAGGAACGTGCATAATGCAATTATGATGCAAACTTGCACGCTTTCAAGTGAATTCACATTGTACCGAAAAAGAAAAACAAAAGGAGTAGAACAAAAAGTCTTTAACCTGATCAAGGTGGCCAAAGCAACAGCAAGTATTTCAAGTGCTAATCATTTTGTAAAGAATCTAGAGTGCATGTGTGCCATTTCCATGTTATCTTGGTTGCCACTTAAGATTAAGATTCAAACAAATTATCACGTTAGTAGTACGAAATTGTCTTTCATTTTCAGTGACGAAATATCTGGAAAGAGATGTTTAGATCCATTTGAGGTACATGAATCTGCCAAAAATGTTACCAAAACCGAATGTGAAACTAATACAGGAATCTTCCTACTAAAGTTAATCTTGCTTGAGCCGGTTAAGATTTTTTAGATGGCAAAGTTCTCTTTTTCGAGTTTTAACACAGTTGCGTGCCTCAAGCTTAAAATCAAGACCTTTGAACAACCTAAAATAGCCTTCGACAGCTGATCTACACGCTTGTTTACTGATACTTGGTTGATTCAAATAATTTGATATTTATTTCTTTTAAGTAAAGTTTTATGAATAAAAAAACTATTATGGAAAGAGCTTTACTCTTGTAGTGGATTGACCCGACTTAAACAAATTAGTTGAAACCTAATAGATCGTGTATATGAGTTTTTTTTTTTTTTTTGAAAAAAATAAAACTTCAAAACTAAAGGTGATCCAAATTAAATAGTCGAATTGGATTATATCATAAAATAATATGAGATGTGTAAAATTATTTATAAGATATGAAAAGATATTGAAGTTTTAGAAATTATATTAATAACGGAATGAACTGATTTAACTTATTTTCAGATGTTTTAACTAATCCAAACATATTCTGACCGTTAATTTGAAAACGTAACTGAATCACAACCGATTAAATACGCAATTCATGGTTAAGCTGGTCTGTTTGGTCCAAATCAAGTTTGACAAAATTGTATAACTCGTGCGCTTGATTTCTTATTGTGTCTCATTTTTTTATATAAAATATGTCTAAAAGAGAAGCGCAGTAAAAACAAATGTAGGAATCGCTAAATATGTTGAAGATCAACAATTTAGCATTAAGGAGGCGTTTGGTAGAGGGTTTAGAAGGATCCCTGAGAATCTCATGAAGATGCCTATGTTTGGTACAAGTTTTGGAAAAATATTCCCGGGAATGTAACATTTCCGCGATTGATTTTGGGATAAGATTCCCCTCAAAATAATCCCATCTCATACATGGGATTGTAACATTGTCATGGCAAGGGAATATTTTTCTATGTGAAAAGATTAAACTATCCTTACTACCACCCTCCATCAACTACCCTCCATCATCACCATCACTCTCCACCACTAGACTGCCGTCGGACCACTGTGGGTAGCTGCCGTCGGACCACTGTGGGTAGCTGCCGCCGGATTGCCGCCGACCATGGCTGGACCACCGCCGCTAGCCACCAGCCACCGTCGTTTGCCGCCGTCGAACCACCGTCAGCCACCGTCAAATCGCCGCCGTTTGCCGTCGGATCGCCAATCGATCGTCGCCGGACCGCCGCAGGCCACCGCCAGACCGCCATCGACCACTGCGAACCACCACCGGTCATGGCTGGACCACTGTCGACTGCCACCAATCGCCATCGGGCAGTCACCAGACCACCACTGACCATTGCCGGACCACCACTGACCGTCGCTGGACTACCATTGGCCACTGTCGACTATCATCGGACCATCACCGTTTGCTGCTGGATTGCAAGGGTATTTTTGGAAATGAACATAATTTTCCTGTAAATTTAATTCGTCTATCAAACGCCTCAAAGTACATATGTCTGAAAAAATTATTTCTAAGAATAATATTCCTGAGATTAAGATTTCCAGAAATAAAAATTAAAATCCCCTACCAAACCCCCGCTAAGACGAGTAAAATGATATACTGCATCAAAAGTGCGTGCCGTTCAGCGCTCGAGGCCTAATGGAAAAGGCGATTTTGGGTTCGAGTCCCACCGGGCATGTTCAAAAATCTTTTTTCTCAGCTTTATGGTTCTATGATGAAGTAAAGCGAGTACAAGTTTTGTGCATTCATAGTTTATTGTATAATAAGTATCCTTCCTTTAGTTTTTACAGTAAAGATCCATTTATCTGTTTGTGGTATCTGTTTGTGGCATTAGCCAACACCATCTAATAATTTCGAGTAATGTTAACTGTTCATGAACAAAGAATATTAAAGATATATATCATAAAAAGAGAAAGATATAAAACATTTGATTGTAATTAATAGAACTTAAGCTTTATATTTTTCTCCCTATTTTGTTCACACCCTTAATGCTCATTTTTGGTTTAAAATAACATTACTCAATCTCCCACCCTAACAACCTCAGCAATAAGACAAGGCTTGCTTGATTGTTGGTTGTAGTATACTTATGGCAATAGTTACAGCATATGTCTCAGACTCCTTACTACTGTAAAGTTGAAGCGGTTTGTCTGAAAATCTTGGGTTGTACAGTTAGTCTTCATGAAAAAATTAAATTCTCTCAAGATTTAAATAAACTCAATTGAATACTGCCAAATAATGTGCATAAAGCAACTTCAATACACATATTACTGCGGTGTTATATACATATTTTTTGGTACAATAACAGTGTTTTTATTTTATATTTTATATTTCTTTTCCTCCAAGCACATTGCACTGATATGAGTTTATTGTGGCCGGGTCAGGTGGCTTTGGTTTTAAAAGTTCAACTTGAAAGAGGAAGAGAAATATTTAGTTAAACTTGATTTTGAGAAACCAAAAACGGATATTATTAAAATGGTCCTTGCATCAAGATGGTTCTTGAATCTTGTTTAGTGAATTTTTTTTATTAAATTTTTTATATAATAAAATAATCATTGATAAATTTTTTTTATAAATAAAATTCAAAAACTATCTTAATTCATAACTCATAAACAATCATATTAGAACTTATTAGAGAAAGAAATAGGAGAGAAGAGAGGGGGGGGGGGACATGATTAAAAGAAGCGTGTAGTTTTGATGGCACATACATCATAAATGCACATATCTTAGTATTTTCTTTCTCCAATATGAAACAAGCTGGGATAACCCGAAAAAAAAAAATGGAGTACAACCACTTTCATTTATGACTATGACCTAGTCTACATTATGTCTATTGTAATTTTACCTACCATACATTTTAGCCTAGTAAAATCAAGAAACTCTTATGTAATGTTAGGGTAGAGAAAAAATTAAGTGCCACATTCCATTCATAATTCAACACTTCAACTTTTTGAGTCATTGTTATTCTGGTGCTGAAGATTAAGCAATTCAAGCTCCTTCTGGCGAATAAGCAAAACCATTCTCTCATTCTCAAGCCTTCTCCTTTCATTCTCAAGCTTGGCTCTCTCCATTTCCCTCTCCTTCTTGCTGATAAACCTTGCCCATTTCAACCTTTGCTTTTCAAGCTCAAATGCTTGGCTCTGATAGCTTACTTGCTGCTCCTCCAACTGCACTATCCTACTCCTAACCCATTGCTTCTTCTCCCAAAGGCTCTTACCCCCATCTTGGAACACACCACTCACCTCATTGCTCAGTTGCTGCATCAACTGAGATGTTGTTGATGACATGATAGAACACCCTATTGATGATGATGATGCTTTCCTTGACCTCTTATTATTCCTTGATGACCTTACTCCATGATCATTATTCTCGTTATCATCATGATCATCTTCATGTCCATTCCCTCCTTGATGACCCCTTGAACCACCTTCTCCTGATTCATCCTCATCCTCATCAGAATAGTCCTCAGACTCATCATCATTGTCGTCATCATCATCATCACCATCATCGTGACCCTCTTCCACACCACACCCCACCTTCAACATCCCCAAATTGGCCACCCCATCATCAGATGAATGAAAACATCTTTGTTGCTGTTCTTTCTGTTCTTGTCGTTGTTGTTCTTGAGACTGAGATACATCACTTCCAACCTCTACTTGCTGTGGAACACCACTACCAGAATCAGCCCCATGACCACAACTATTATGATAAGCACACATTTCCCTGAAGAAAAGGTGCTTAGAATTGAGCAACTTTCTCACTTCCTCTTTCATCTTCGGTGACAAGTGATCCATTGTGTCCAACAAGTTCTGGTTCTCCACAACCTTGCAAGCTGTTCCCTTCCCAAGAATATCATTCACCCTCTTGTACCTCTTGTTAAGGTCATTGAACTTGTCCTCACACTGCTGAGGGGACACATAGAACCCTTTCTCCATCATGGCCCTTGACACAGATTTCCACTTACCTTTCTTCTGAAGCAACCCTGTGGACTTAATCTTCTTCCCATTGGGATCAATCATCACTTCTGATGAGCCACCCTCATCGCCAATGTAGTAAACAGCCATTATCAAGAGCTTAACCATGGTGTCAGTCCACTTCATTCTCTGCCATGGTGAGATATTCTTCCTCTTACTGGGCTCCCCAGATATGGTGCTGTCAGGGTCATCTTCATCACTGAGAGGGCCTTGTTGTTGGAGCTTGTTCTTGGCTGAAAAGGAAGGGTAATTACCATGCTTGATTTGTTGTTGCTGGACTTGTTGATGTGTGTCAGTGTCATGGTGAGAAGAACCAAAAGGAACCATTTGGGGGTGCTGCATATGAGGAGGATTTTGTTGTTGTTGTTGTTGTTGTTGTTGCTGATTTGAGTGGCTTTGTTGATGCTGCAAAGGGTTATTGTGATCTCCTCCTAGCAAACCAGAACTTATGCCAGAGAACATGCCACCACCTAGTCCATTGTTGGGTTCCATTCAATGTATCAACTCAATTAACCTTGACCAAGACTAGTTCAATTCAAACCTCAACAACTACCTAAACAAATTGAACATACACAACCTATCATTATTAGTATTAGTATTATTATCCCACCGCAACAAATTAACTTTTGAGGAAAATTAAAGGCCTTTAGTGATGAGAAACTAAACTTACCCGTTAATTTATGGAATAGTTGTTGAACAATGCAAAAAGGTAGTAATTAAGGGGTGAACAACAACAACTAGCTAGGAGTGTGACATGGGTTATGGAAGAAGCAAAGCGAAAATATGGCAGAGTTGAGATTATTATTACATGGTTGGGGGTTGAGTTGATGTTGTTAGAGACAATATATATAAGGGTATATAATATTGCACTAATAGAGAGAGAGTGTGTTTGCTGTTCATGACTGAGTATAAAGTGTGAAGAACTTGAATCAAATAAGAGCAACTGGTTTTGTGGGTGGAAAGAGAAAGTGTGCCCATGGTTTTGGGGTAGAGTGGGGATTGGAAGGAATGGTATAACCCACAGGTTTTGTGTAAAACTTTGGGAGAATGCTGAGTGCTGTTTCATAGCGCCAACAAGGACACTAGATTCTGTATACGTGCTTGTCATTTAACTACCCCATCACCATTGCTATCATACTATTACTATGTGCTCTCCCCCAACTTTTAACTTACTTTTCTTTTCCTCTCATATTCAATTTTTTCTCCTTCTAAACAAACAGTATTCGAATCTCATTAGATTTTAAATAATCTGACTGAATCTAAGTTAATTTATTATAAAAGTAAAATTTTTTAATATTAATTTCTTTCATCCATAAAATTTGAACTCAAAATTTTATTTAAGAGAAACAAGTGACCATTCACGTGAACTAATTAAATATTAGCATCTTATATTCAATTTTATTTCATTGCAGTATCTTTCAAGAGTATGTTGATACATTACTTAATTATAATAATTATATTAGATTAACTTTAATATAGATTAACTTTAATATGCTGTTAGTAAAATTTACAATCAATCACATTTTATTCTTTATATGTCTTTTAGATTAATTATTATACAAGTCAACTTTTTTAATATGGTAATATATAATTAAATAATTGTGTAGTTAATGCATATAATTAAAAATTAAAATAAATTACACTAACTTCTTTTAAGATTAAATGATATTACACACAGCATCTCTTAATTTGTTTTGCTTATATTGACACCCCCTAAGGGGTATTTAGTGACATGTATATAAGGATGCTCAATATCACATTTCATAAAAATATATAATGTGTGTTTGGAAAAATTATAAACTTAAAATTATTTTAATAATCGCTTATTTGTATAATTGATTATATGAGAATTAGTTAATGTTTGGATACTTTACCTGAAAAGAGGTTTTAAGATAGTCTAGTTGTTTGGATTGTATGAAAAATATTACTTTTGTATAGTAAAATTACTAAAAAGAGTATACAATGATTATTTATATTATTTAATATTTGATATTTAGGGTCAATGTGGTAAAAATATAAGAATTATGAAATAATCAGTTTCTGCTTATAATTATAAGCTCCAAAATATTGCTCATACTTATAAACTATTTTTCAGTTTAAAATTATTAGTTTTAAATTATAATCTATTTCCAAAATTTAACCAAACATAATTAATTTTTATAAAATAGTTTTTTTCAAAAAAAAATTGTTTTATGCAATTCGCACTTAAACCTTATAAGAGGTTAGTGTATATTTCTGCAAATCGAATGATGTCGTGTTTAATATCACTTAACCTCAAAGATGTTAGTGTAATTTATTCTAAAAAATATTTATTTTAATATATTATCAATACAAATTATAAAAAATAATTATATCATTATCTAATTATGTGTTATTTTATGTATAACTTTTGAATATAATATTTATAAAGATAAAAAATTTTACTGATATAATAATATTAAATGGTTAAATAATTTTTTTACATTATAGTGCAACAAAATTAAATATTAATTGCAATTAGTTCGTACACTTGTTTACTTGAACATATACTTTGAATTGCTTTTTAAGAATAAATAACCGTATTTTCGTCAAGTTTAGAAAAAGTATAAGCATACTTCCTTTCAAATTTATTTATTAAGTATTGATATATATGCCACTCTAGAAAACCACTGACATATTGCATTTTCAACAATTTCTATAATAAAAAATAAAAATATAATCATTACCTGTATATATATATTAGCAAATATTTCATTCAACACTAAAAAACATATTAATTAGTTAATTACAAACATAAACAACCAAGTTTTTCATAATGCGGAAGTATTGGATTAAAATTATTCAAAGTGAAGATAATTGTAAAGTAAAAAAATGAGATATTATTCACTCTTAAATTATTTTGATAAGATTTATACATAATAAAAGTTATTAATTTAAAGATAAATAATCTTTCACTTTTTTATTTTATAACTATTTGCAATTTAATTTGAAAGTCAAAGACTTACTTTAAATTAAACTCCTTCTCACATGTCAAAAAAATTTTAAAAAAAACTGTAAACTTTCTCTCTCTCCCCATGTCTGTACGTTATTATTATTATTATTATTATTATTATTCTACCTTTATTTGTGATATTTGAAGAATATCCCAAGCAGTTACATAACGTCACACTCATATGCACATCGATCTATAGTTTCATTTTCATTTTAAATAATTAGGTTGGTATACTTGCAAAATTTTGTTTTTAATTTGAGTTGACTAATTCTTGAGACAATTAGTGTTAAAATAATGTATTTTCAATATTTAATGTTAAAAATCAATGTGCATTATGGAATGCTGTTCTAAAGTGAATTTAAAATATTTTTAATTGCATAAGACAAAATAAAATGCTTTAAAAAATAAACTTATGTTTTAAAAATGATACGGAGAGAACTAGAGTAAAGAAAAATGGTCAAGCTACATTTCTCACATCTTTATATATGACAACTAAGCATTTTAAAAATAAATAAATATTGTAGCTAATATAAGTATAAATATATGTAGTGTTGTTGAAAGATAAAAATCTCGTGAACTGTTGTTGGAAAGCCAATAGGAAAATCAATGCTAAAGTGCTCGCACAGTTTGTCAACAAGTGCCACTGCCACACACATTGATTACAATCTACAAGCACGTTTTTCTTGCAAGTATTTATTTTTCCCTACATTCCGTTGACTTGGGTTACCTTTAGCCCAAGGTATATATAATTTTGTGTTTTAAAAAAAATGTTGACAAAAAAAAAAACAAATATATAAAGACCGAGAATTAGCTTTAAGCCTAATTTATATAACAGAATATAAATAATTCGCAAAAATAATTGATTCGTCTCTTAATTTTTTTTTTGTTTTTAAATTTATTCTTTAAATAATAATTATTCTAAATTTATCTTTTAAGTAATAAATATTTTAAATTTATCTTTTAACTTTTAAAAAATAAACAAATTTATTCCCTTCACAATCTCTTCACAAATATTATTTGTTTTATTAGAAGATAGATTTAAAAATATAACTTATTATATAAGATATTATGTATATTATTTTTACTAATTTAGATATCAGATATAACTTATCAATGGAAATAACATCGTCTATGAAAATGATAAATATTTTTAATTTTTGAAAATTAGAGGATAAATAAGCAATATTTATAATTTAAAGAATAAATTTAAAAATAAAAAATAAGTTAGAGAATAAATTTATTATTTTTACCTAAACAAGTCAACCCAAGGATCCAAGAAGGTAATCTAAAACCATACATTTTGAGATTAGAATTATGCATAAATTGATGCTTGTAAATTTACTAAGGAAATCCAGCGTTTAATTTACCTATTATGTGATATATCCCTATTTGCTTAAGAATTGTCTGTATTTGATAGAAAAAAGAAAGAGTTTATTGTGATTTAGCCTGTTTTTATATGAATAATATGAAGGCGGGAACTTAAATTAATTTTAAGGAAGGAAAAATAGTCTAATTTAAAGATTATGGTACATTATCAGTACTATTATCATGTTTTAAAATTAACTCTTAAAACAATTAACTTTTAAATTGTGATTTTATGTTATAAATTAACTTGTTCATATTATTCAACTGAATTGTTACTTAAATAAAGTCACATTAAATTTATACTGTATTTAGATTAACTTATTTTAAGTTTAAAACAATTTATAAATAAACAAAATTAGAGAACTTTTTGGGGGGGAAAATTGCAATTATTTCTCAAAAATAATCACATACATAGAGAAATAAAAATCCTCATCATACAACTAATTAAATCCTCGACATTATCATTGTTTCATATCCTCACCATATGGTCAACGATGGAACCAATACTCAGCTCCCAATTTTCGTTGTTTTTGCCAACTTGAGCTGCGGTCCCATGTATTCGGTTGTGAAATTTCCCACCTCTTTCGTTCATGAGAGCGATCCTCTTATGTTAAAAATTTATATGATATTATTATGTGTGCATTTTTATTATTAATAAAAAAAGGATCAAATATAAAACTCACAAAAAATTTAATTGATAATAAAAAATAATACATAATAAAATTGTATAAATTTTTGACGTAAGAGGCTTTCGACCGCATTCCCGCGTATGTAGTGTTTGATGGTTTTAACCTACATAAAAAGATTCCTATATCAAGTGGACAACTTTATTATTCTTGCTACAGTGCAGTTAGCACTACTTTCCCTAGTGTCAAGTAAATATGCTGTTACCAATTCTCTTCGCAATTTGAATCTTCAACTTAAGTTGCACGTCAACGATCGCGCGAATACTATGTGAGAGATTTAACTGTTTGTAATAACTTATAAGTCAAATTTATATCGCTATTATAGTAAGAAATTACTTATTAGGTATGCCATTTGTAAAAAGCTTTGGTAGAAATTTTTCTTAATGTAGTGCATATTTAGAAACATGTTTCTAACAGTTTTTATTAGAAACAAAGCTGTTTCTAAAAAATTAATCTTATTTGGTAAAAAGTTAGAAATAGATTCTAATTAAAAGATAATAATTTGAAGCTAAAAAATAATTTATAATTATAAGTAATATTTTAGAGTTTATAATTATAAATAAAAGTTAATTATTTCAAAATTATTATGTTTTTATCAAATTAATTCTAAGTAATAAATATTATATAATATAAATAATAATTTTATACTTTTTTTAATAATTTTATCGTATAAAAGTAATTTTTTTATATAACTCAAATAAAATATATTATCTTAAAACTATTTTTTAGTTAAAATATCTAAACATAAATTAATTTTTATATAAATAATTATATAAAAAAATAATTATATAAATAAGTAATTATTAAAATAATTTTAATCTTTCAATTTTTCCAAATATACATGGAATGTATAACACTGAGTTTATAATATAAGTATTATAATAATCAATAATTAAAAACGTACTGAATATATATGAGTTTTTTAACAATTATGACGCAAAAAGGACTTATGGTTCTCGAAGGAAAAAAGACTTATATATGGATTCCGTTTTGGAAGCATTTACAATGCTTCATGGAGCACCAATGCTCCAAATTTTTTTTTCTCTCAATGATATATCATAGAACTTTCTCCTAAAAGTCCATCGATGCATCACCAATTGCTTCTCCAAAATTTCTTGCTGGTCACCCCCTCCTCCTTATAGTCAGCAATTTTGAAGGTGCCTTCTCCAAAATTTTCAACATTTTTTTTGTTAAGCACCATTATTTCCGTTCAGCAGCCATTATTATTATCTGTCTAATAGCTATTACTTCCACCCAATAGCCAAGTATTCTTCTATTAAGCTCCTTTATTCACATCATTGAAACTGATGCTTGTGGAGGTAGTGGTTGAAATCGAAAATCAATAGTGGGGAGGGACTTGTGGTGGACGCCGGTTGCACATGTGGCAACTGCAGCGAGTAACGGGTGGAAGAGGCGATGGGGTGGGTGATGAAAGAAGAGGCGGTGGTATTGAGTATTGAGGTTGGGATAACTATGGTGGATCAGCGGCAAAAATTTCTTATAATGGGTAAAATTTATTGGAATAAATTTAAATCATTTATATTATTTTAATTAATATTTGATGGTTATAAATATTTGATATATTATAATTTATAGTAATCCATTGACCAATATAAATACTTCCGTTAGTTTTATAGTTATCAATAACTAATAAATTTCTCAGGAGTAAACTCTCGCTCTGGCTTTTGAAAAAAGTTCAAAACTGACGTTAAAAAAGTAGTGACGTCAAATTAGTTGTTAAATGATAATTTCTTTTTTCACTGGGTGACACAAAATTTAGTCTAGCAAACTAAAACTTTGACTATTGCTGAGAGCTAAATTAATAAAATAATTCCTTTAAAATCAAAACTCAAAATAGTGTTTCGAAAGTCTTTTAATGATTAAAACGAAAGTTTAACTAATAATTGAATATTATATATTAGTATATCATCGTTTTCTAATTATATTAATAATACTTTAATTAATTAACTTAAAACTTAAATAATCAAAATCAGGTAAAAATAACATTAAATCTTTCCATATAATTAATTGTGAGAAATGTAATGCTTCAAATTAAATAAATCCAAATCATCTAACTGCTAGTAATATTTTCTTCCACTAGTCCATTTATTTAACTAGAATGTTGTGAGCACCCTATGTTTAGACCATCAATATTTAAAATTTATTGAATTTTTAATTAATTTAGTTTAAGTTAGAGCAATCTATTATGAAGATTAAATTTTTTTGTATTAATTTTTTTTAATTATAAAATTTGAAGTTGAGACATTATTTAAGAAAAATAAATATCGAACAACTTAAACTAATTAAGCATTGATATATGTATGTCAATGGATGAAGGTAAGATTTATTATCATTTAATAAAAAGAATATAAAAATTGTACACTATACCTATAATAGTTACTATTTTAGAATAAGTTTAATTGGTATGTACTGATAATGTAAAATAGTTTTACATTGTCAACCAATAGAAATAAGGGAAAGTGACAAATCATGGTGGGTCCCTCAATATAATGGGTAGTTATTTACATGAGTTGACACTTACCACTATTTCTATTGGTTGACAGTATAAAACTGTTTTACATTGTCAGTGTATTTAAATTAAATTCTTTTATAATTGAAACTCATATTCTTGTTTGAAATATTGAAGTTATATTAATATTTAATTAATTCACCTGTATTTACCTATATAATAGGTTCACTTATCGCTTTCCAAATTAGTTAAGCTTTAGTGAAGTATAAATATTGATAGTTTAGTAAAAAAAAAAAAATATATTTATCATTATCGTCCAAGTTTATGTGAATCTTATAAAATTTTAAAAAAATATTTTAAAATAATATTTATTTAATTCAAATAATTTGACACTTATTTTTATTTAAATTAATTTGAAGATTGGGTATTGTAAATAAAAAAATAACATTAAAAAAGTTTTTCTCCATAATAAGGAATCCTACTTGAACTGTATCACTTATAAGTATGGATGTATTCCTTGATAAATCAAGAAAAAAAAATGCTATTTATACATAAACTTTTGCATATGAATTGATTATTGGTAATTTATATATAAATAAACAAAGAATTCAAATAGGTAATTAAAAAATTAGATACTAATATTATTATTTATCACTATACTTACCAAATTTTCTAATTATGGAAATAAACTCTCTACTTACTTGTACATAAACCACATCATATGTCCAAAATAACATGACTCAATCAAGAAAATGCATTGCAAGTGGATCTATAATACAATTTAGGAACGGACACCCCACGCGCTTTCTCACTCTAAATTAGCTCTTGCCTCTGCCCAATCCCGGTCCCACTCCGGCTCCCCCGTTTTTGCATCGCATTTTCCCGAGAAAATTAAAAAAAAAAGGGTTCTTTTTCGTAAATATTCCCAAGAAATTCCTCTGTCGGAAAAAAAGAAAAAATCAAAGCTCAAGATCCCCACACAAACAAACACACACTCATGGAGCAGCAACAACAACAACAACACAATTCCACTCACTCCCCAAAAATTCCCCCAAATTCCCCCCTCACGCTCTAAATCATTCCCCTTTCCCCAGTTTTCGCCAAATTCCCATCCCCCCTCCCAAAATTTTCCCTCCATCTTGTAAACCATGACTTGAAACAACAGCAACAACAACAACAAAGAAGAAGACGAAGAAGAAGAAGAGCGAAGCAGAAGGAAGAAGAAGCGATGGGGGCGTCGCTATCGAGCCTCGGAACGAACGGCTCGACGATCGGCCCCGGCCTTGGCGACATACCGGAGGGCTGCGTGGCGCGCGTGTTCCTCCACCTGTCGCCGCCGGAGATCTGCAACCTCGCTCGCCTCAACCGCGCCTTTCGCGGCGCCGCCTCCGCCGATTCCGTTTGGGAGTCGAAGCTCCCGCCCAACTACCAGGATCTGCTCGATCTGGTTCCTCCCGAGAGGTACCAAAATCTCTCAAAGAAGGACATTTTTGCGTTGCTTTCTCGCCCCGTTCCATTCGACGATGGGAATAAGGTGAGAGTTCCGAAATCAGGTTAGTTTCCCTCATTTTGTTGCGGTGGTCGTGGTTAGGATGCTTCTCAATTGTTCATCGATTCATCAATGGTAGTTAATAATTGGTGATTAGTTTTTTCTTTGGGTGTTTGTTAGGGTTTTTGTTAGTTTGGGAACGGATTTGTGTTTGTGGTGTATTAGCTGAAATTAATAGGAGAGGAATTTAATACTTGTTTGGTAACAGCTTAATTTTGAGAAATAATCGTTTTTTAAAGCTGTTTTAGAAAGCTTTTGATTGTAAGTTGTTTTGAATTCAAAATAAGTTTATCCAAGTTGTTTTTAATTCATAATAAGTTCATCCAAATGCACCTTTGGTGTATGTTTGGTTTTGAGTAATTTTAGAGGGGGAAAAACCGTTTTTTTAGCTTTCCCATTTTGATTAGGGTTCTTAATGGTGGTAATAATTGCTAGACGGTTTTAGTGTATGTTTAGTTTTGAGTGAATTTTAGGGCCCTTCTCTCTCTCTCTCTCTCTCTCTCTCTTTCTCTCTTTAAAGCTTTCTTATTTTGATTATGGGTTATGATGAGTACAAAGTAAGCTGATCTATGCATATATTTACAGGAAGTGTGGCTGGACAGGGTGACAGGAAGGGTTTGCATGTCAATTTCAGCGAAGGCAATGGCAATTACCGGAATTGATGACCGGCGATACTGGAATTGGACTCCTACTGAAGAATCTAGGTTAGTTTTACAAATCTTTAACTTTGGGATTAGAGTCTTAAGACTGCTATATAAGATTTCTGCCATGATTACTAAGACTGCATTTCTCGGTATGTTTTATATTGCTGAAGTAATAGGATTGTTTGGGAGTTAGAAGGGGAAGGAGGGGGAAAAAATCAAAAGAAAATGATTTGGTAATAGGATTGTTTGGCCTTATTCTCATCTAAGTATTGGCTGAGCATCCTAGATCATTATAATGTAAGCCAATATGCCTAGTATAATGCAATTCAAGTAAAACAACTGAATATCATTCTCCATGGCTCAGAGCTTGTTGATGTGAAGTAGTGCTCAGAAAAGTATAACACTGCTATCTGTAAATGTCCTTGTTGCTTTTGTTGGCTAACTGCTCGACTAATAGTTCATTTCACATATGTGAAAGTTGTTTTTATTTGATCTGGAGTCTTCGGATTAACTGCATGTACTCATGGGGTTGTGCCTCATTGGAAAAGGCCACCGTCTACCCCTGGAGGTTGTTGTAAAATTATTAGTTCAATGCAAAATTTGGATTTCTTTTTTTGGGGGGGTTCAAAATCTCCCCTTCTTTCACAATAGGATTGTTTTCTCTGGCCTTTCTAGCCACTACAATCTAGCTCTGCCCTGGTTATACATTGGAAGTTACTTATGAGCCTTGTAATGGAATCATGAAATAAGCTTTTGATAGTGTAGACTCCCTATTTGTTAAATATGCCATAAATTCTCAGTTTGAGATCCACTCTCTGTTGATCTAACATCAGGTTTTTAATTTGTGTACATGATTGTCTTGTTAGTTTCATTGTTCTCTTATGTCCGATTGGCTTGCCTTATATGTTTTAAGTGCTTTATGCTTGTCTTTTTGAGTTGAACTCTAGATTTCCTTTTTGTTGTTTCCTGAAAATTTTATCTGGTTGATAAGTGATGATCTCTATTTGAAGAAATAGGAGAATATTTCTATAATGTGAAATTCATTCGGTTTATATATAAGATCATATGTTATTGTGTATAGAGTGTGACCTTGTTATCATTCACTGATATTACTTGCTGATGCTCTGTGGCGTTTGCCCCTTTAAAAGTTGTGTAACTGTAACCTTTGTAGTGGGGGTTTTAAATTGTTGGGTAATGCTTGGTTCAATGTTGAATTTAAACCAATACTAAAAGGAAGTATAGCAATTTATAAAACTGCTTAATGGGATGAAGCTGACAACCCTTTTGGATCCAATCCAAATGACCTATTGACCTTGGGTTTGTTCCTTGGTTTGGGTTCTCTTATTTGGCCTGAGTCAAATATAATTTAACATAAGTATATGGACTACGTGGCAGCCCTGTTACAGTATTACTAGTTGTATGACTATGCTCTCTCATGCAAGTAAATTTTTCCTCAGCTATGTTCTAACATACTTTTTCACTAACAAGCAAACCATTGGTGACTATATGAAAGCTACATCAGTGCTCAAATATAGATATACATATATATGTCTTCATATATATATTTTTTTAGACTCATAATCCAACTCATATAAAAATAGTTTGAACAATTTACTTTTCTGCTTACGTATACATTTGTTAATATAAGGACAGACAAATATTTGCTGCTTTAGTTATTTGTGACTTTGAATGATGATTTTAAATCATATTAGCAGTGTGGCTCGGTTTAGATGGGTTGACCGCATTTTACAACCTTGAACTCAACTGAACCATGAAATACTTGACCTGATTGAACCAAACTACCCATGCAATTTATAGGTGGTTGGTTTGCACAATCTGGGTCAGTTGATGGGTCCCTGTAATTAATTCTCAATGTCACACCATACTTAAATTATGTCAACTTACTTTGTTTATATTATATCTTGTATTTTGTATTCCTTTTTGCAAATTGCAGCACTCTTGCAAATTTTGATGTTGAAGCTGCTTTGTTTTTCTTTTGTTCTTGTAATCTGTTAGCATTCTGTTACAGCTTAGATGATTTTCAGGTTCCACACTGTAGCATATTTGCAGCAAATATGGTGGTTTGAAGTGGATGGGGGGGTAAAGTTTCCATTTCCTCCTGATATATATACTCTCTCCTTTAGACTTCACCTTGGACGGTTTTCTAAAAGGCTTGGACGGCGTGTATGCAATTATGAACACACCCATGGTTGGGATATAAAACCTGTGAAATTTGAGTTGTCCACTTCAGATGGTCAGCATGCATCATGTGGGTTCTGTTTGGATGAAACTGAGCTTGATGATGCATATGGTAACCATAAGCGCGGATACTGGGTAGATTACAAGGTGGGTGAGTTTATGGTCAGTGGATCAGAACCTATGACTGAGGTTAGATTCTCCATGAAACAAATTGATTGTACACATTCCAAAGGTGGGCTTTGTGTAGATTCTGTATTTATTATACCTAGTGATTTGAGAGAGCGCAGGAGAAGAGGCATTTTGAAATAGCCATGCAAAATAGGAAGTTTTGTTTTAGTGATGTCAGACTTCCCAGAATATTCTGTTGGGATCTAAAGTATACTTCTGAACAAAATTGAGAATGAGAATTTGGAGAATATCATCTTTTGTTGAGATTTTCTTTTTTGGGTTCTTGCAGTAGGCATGTATCCTCTTTAGTTATGTAATATCATTTCTGTGTATTATTATTATGCCTTTGTCAGATGAGATTGATAAAGAAGAAAAAAAGTTTTGCCCTTGCTTGCCATGGCTGCTCTCTATTCCTTTTGAAACTTATTTGGGATGCAAGCGTAGATTTTCGTTTATGCCTTCAATCGGATTTTTCTTTTTCTTTTTTTCTTTTTTTAAATAATCCTTCAATGATGATGCTAGTTTGATAAGATAGGATAATGAGAGCATAATATATGGCTGGATAAGGTACAAAGCTAATTCTTTCATACATTATCTAGTGTCACTTTGGTGTATAATAAATTGCTGATAGTATATAGAAATATTTATTTAGACAAAGTGCCCTTCTTCCTTATTTTGAACACATTGTGGTTGTGGTGTTTTTCCAACTGATGTACAGTTGGAGGACGTGATGGCGTAGTAGCTCAATTAGAATAAGTTTATACTGTTATTTGTATGTAGAGGAAAATAAGGAAAGGCAGAAGAAAATTCTTTTTTTTTTCAAAAAAAAAAAAAGAAATTATTTTTTTAATATTGGTCTCATAAACATTCTAGTTTGTCTACTTTTATCTTGCGTGCCAAATGGACCGAATCGCAAGGTTCGATCGAGGACACATGCGGCCATCTAAACACAAGTCAACTATTTGTTGTTTGGTACATTAGCTAAAGGAAAAAACATTGACCAAAAAAAGGGAAAAAAACAAAAAGAGAGAAGACACCTATCTGAGATGAGAAGCACCAGATGCTTATGCCATCAGTAGAAGCTCGAGACCAAGTACAAGCCAAGTGTATTGTATGATCAAGAGAAAAAGAAAAAGAAAAGAAAAGTAAATTGTTTTTCAATTTTCGGTAATGTAAAGTTTAGATGAGAAGAGATAGTCAAAAGTCATCAGGTATGTTACAACTTACAAGCTTCAGCCAGTATTTACAGAGATACTTTCTTATGATACAACTATGAAAGTCTACAAGCTTTTTGTTGAACGCTGTTCGATTTCAGTTAAGCCTGTTCTCATTGATAATAACACGTCTTAATATCAAGTAATTATTGCAACCTTGCTTTCTTATTGAGTTTTGAGTTGACGTGCTATTCTTTTCTGATGTTGTTTAGTATTTGTTTTTTTTTTTGGCATGGTAAATGAATATAGTTAGGATCTAGGAGAATAATACAAAATGTCGTATTCACATATTTACAGGAACGACTTTAAGTGTGTACTAGGTATCAAAATTTGTAAGTGTGTATATATATTGACGTGTGAATAATCAAAATATTTTTAACTATATAATTAGATGGCTTTCTAAAGTATAATTTTTTTTTTCTTTTTCATTTGGTGGTAATCAATCCCAACGAGTTCTGCAGCATGGCTAATTCAGAAGTAGAGTGTCACTTGCATGTAAGATAATTTTATAGAAAAATTGGACATGTAAATTTTTTTTATTTTTTTTTCCCTCTCTCTATCTCGAGTAGCGTAAATAACCCAAAAAAGAATAGTCTGAAATATCGTAGTTTTTATTATAAGTAGCACTGATCAATTGATCAGAATCCAATTAGTCAGAACCATTCTAGCATAATGGCCTAACAGATTGTGATGGAATTAGGGTCGATTGGATGTTGGGTTGTTTATGTCAGATGATGTAACTTAAGCTGTTGACTATACCAATTCGAAAAAGATAGCTACACATAGATGATAATCATAGGAATTCCATAAAGATGTGAGTGGATTACTGAGAATTTAGTACGTATTACGTGTTAAAGTAATACTATGATTTTTATTTTTATTTTTTCATACCAATTGAAGCAAATGTGACGTCATTACTATTTACTCTATTTGGCACGGTGTGCTCAAAGGGATTCAGTGAAAATACTGTTTATACTAAGCTTGAAAATAAAATGGTGAGACTAGATATTTAAATTTAATTAGTTCAATAATTGGTTATATGTTAATTTGCCTAGTCCAATCTGACAGCATTATAAAAATAACAATCCTGCAAAGTCAGATAACGTTAACAATTGTTTTTTTTTTTAATTTAATTTGAATGCATTGTCAGTGTAAAAAATTTTTACACAGACATCCAATCATATATTGACATATCAGCAAAAATCTTTGATATAATCATCCACTACTTGAATGGTCATGCAAATGGAAGATTTTGATTAAATGATAGTGTAAAAGAATTTTACACTGTTAATGCACCCCAATTAAACTCTTTTTTTTTTTTTATAGAAATTGGGATGAAATATAATTACAGAACTTATTTATTTATCTAAAATTGATAATTAATCATGCTACACCATTCGGATTACTTCATATAATTATACCTCAACTATTACATTAAAAATATAATAAAAATGAAATTAGTAATGATTTAAAAAATTAATGTATTAGACTATGCTCCTTTTACTCTGGCCATTTAACAATTTCTTTAATCGATATAACACTAATTTTGACTGATGAATATATATATATATATATATATATATATATATATATATATATATATATATATATATATATATATATCCGGTCATACGGACCAATCCAGACAAATCTTGGTTATCCTAAATGGTCACAGGGACCCCGCCAATGTTCTATGGAAAAGTCCAAATAATTCATTTGCATGGCAGGAAAAAAAAAAAAGAATATAAAAATGCTGCCAGAACAAATAAATTCAAGATCAAGTTGAACCATGTGTTGGTTTTGGTAAAACCTGAAAAAAGAACTATTGTGTGATGGTTGGGAAACAAGGGAAAAGAATGACAATAGTACAAGGTGTCTTTTCTTAGTTCTTACTATCTGTGGATTACCCCCTAAGTTGCAGAATAGCCATGCTTTTTCCAGCCGTAGTTTGGTTCAATTAATGATTCTCTCTATCCTTTTTCATTAATGTACGTATTAACTGCTGTGAAGAAATCGCAAGTATCAATATAGATCTGCACATGGTATACCAGGACTCCTATCGAGTCTATCGCGTGTTTTGATTCACAATATTAATTTTAAATAGTGGACTAATCAAATTTGAACCTGGATAGTAAGAATCCAGTATTTTTGTTTTTTGGATAAAATAAAATTTAAATGGGTCCAACATTAGTCTTCTCACCAAATTTAGGGCAAAGTTCTAAGGATTAGAAAATATTTACAAAAAATTCATAAGATTGACTATCAATAAGTTTCTCATATTGACAGTGGAAACATTCGAATTCACATCTTTATAAGATATGAGACCGTTGCTTATGAACTACACCAACTTTTATTGATAGAGTTCAATAAGTAATAGATACATATGGTTTAGATAATATAATTAATATTTTATAAAAAAAAGTGATTTTACAAACAAAATATTCCTTTGGCAAATGATAATTTTATTCATAAATATTTTAAACTTAACCAATCACTTCTTCGCAATTTTAACTTTAAAAAAAATTAAGATTTAGGAGTTCAGTAATCTTATTCGGTACAAGGGAATGTACCAAAGTAATAATATGATGTTAACATGGCCTAATGATAAATTTTAAAAAGCCAGTTTACGCGCAACATAAAATTCACAGTTGGGTAAAACTATTAAATGTGATTACATTTTCTATGCATGCATTGTTTCACGAATTATGGTTCATATGCAAAACTACATTTTCTTAAAAATAAAGTAAAATTACAATTATACATTGACAAAGTTTATTAATCGCAATATATAGTACTTGACGGGTTGATAGTGATATTTATAACAATATCAAGATGAAAAAAAAAAAAAAAGAATTACATTGAACACACCTCATAAATTAACATGATCTAATCTCTGGATAGATACATTTTTTTTCTTTGATAAACCTCCAGATATATATATACTGAGTGGGATTTTTTGTTACTACGTTGATGAGGGCAGGCATAGCAAGTACCATGCAACGTTGGCTCTACATTCGGCGCCGTTTGCGTAGAGTCACACGCAGTTGCTCCGCAGCCTTCGCTTCTGTCTCACAACTATGTTAGGTAGTGTTGTTTTGTGGTAGGGTTAGGGTAGTTTTACAAGTTTCACTCTTAAGTGAAACATTTTACTACTCTACACTATATACAGAATAATATAAAAGAGATTCGCGTATAAATATAAACCTACTATATCATATTTGAGCACATTTATAATAAAGTTACAATGTTATACAACTAGAATAATATAGTTAGAATCTTTAATAGAAATTTTTGTTTGCATAGCTTCAAACAATAGTTTGAACAAAAGTTACTCTCTTATAGCTTTTGCCCAAACCATAGTTTTGGAGTTGCAAATAGAAATCCAAACATGTACTTATTCATGTAAAGGTTCATAATCATGTCATAACTAAGTTCTGATAAAGTTTTTTTTGACATTCTTAGTATTTTTCATAATAAAATTGGATCCTACAAATGCAGAAATGCTGTTTGATATACACTAACTTATTTTGGAGCTCTACCAGATTTTTTATGAATGTGTCGAAATGTAAGATCTTAGATTTTCACATTATGTAAGAATTTTTTACAATATAATATAATGCTTCAAATTTACAATATTCACCACCAAGTTGAGGACCACATCCAGATCTGTGTTAATTGATGACGTGAGCGTCATCAGTTTACAGTAACTCTTTAATTTGTTCAGTGTTTCAAATCTCCCCGGCATACATAGCTTCAAATTTATGGTTTCTTAGATCATCTTCTTATATATTGATCATTGATCAGGTCCAGGACCACTACTTTGGTCTTAAGAGGTTGAAGAAGCTCTCTCTACCCTATCTTCTAGGGACGCATATAAAGTAAGGATCTAATTATGGTCTTGTAGCTTCATTACCGGAGGTTGAGCTAGCTTTAATTTCAGTTCCGTAGTGTTCTGAAATACTGACTATTTGATATCTTTTCCCATGGAAACTATAAATCACTGTTTGGTCATGATTATATGTGGCTCATGGTGGGGTTTCAATTCAGTTCTTAACCGCATATGCTTTATATCTAATGATAATCTAACCAAATATATTTGAAAGCATATATATCAATTAGTCACCCCTTCTAGAAATCAATAGGGGGAGTACTTAGTAGCTGATCTAAGGGAACATGGTTTGGGGTTTCAACAGAATAATAACCTCTATTGTTCAATAGTGGCTCAAGGAAAGTAAATTGGAAGGTCCATCATTCACATTGCTCCTTGGAATGTTTGTAACAGGTATTGATCACACAATTTCTGGGTAGGAAGAGTAGTTAGGTAAAGTTTTTCTCAAAAATAACAATTCTAAAATTTGAACTCATAATATTGCAAATAAAGTTTGTCTAAAAGTCTTTTACTCGCTTTCACCGCGGCTAACTACTTTTGAGTAAGAAGCTTATATTTTATTTCTAAGTTTATATTTTATTTCTAAGTTGAGGTTAACTAAAGTTTTTATTTTTATCTTTTAATAATGGTATAAGAGAGAAATGGAAAGGAAAATCTTACTTAAACAAAGAGGATAAACGCACAAACCTCAGTAGGTATTTGCCATTAACGATCAAAATCACACCACCCAAAATTTTCCTCCCCTCCCGCGGATTTTGCATGTGACAGTTTTCTGATTTATTTATTTGCACAATGTAACTAAAGTGGATGGTGCAAGTGGAAAACTATATATACTTGAATTAATGACACAATTCAGTTCAAGTTGACACCCTTTTTTTTATTGTTGTGTTGAAAAATTATACATATTTTCAGGTTTTATTCGTAATTATTTTACATAAATATTAATAGACCCCACTAACATTAAGGCCCAAAGACTAGACTTTATTCGGACCTCAAATCCAACACGCCGATGGTTTGGTACTTTGGTTCTTAGACTTTTGATTTCTGCAATACTCAATTTGATGATTCGATCAATCAATTTTTTAAAAGTTATTTCTAAAAATTCCAAATCATGATTTTAGACTTTAATATTTTAGTCTTTTGTTTTTGCTTATTCATTTGAGACATTCACCCACCCTAAATTATCACTAAGTATCTTGTGCCTTTATTCTACATTTGCGCCATTATTGGCCATGTGAGCATAATATCTTAGAGGGCGATAAAAGTTTATAATTTCCATTTTAACTCGACGATCTGAAGTAAATCAATTCGATTTTGGTTTTGTTTATATTAACAAATGAAATATTATTATTATTATTTTGGTGTAAAACATTATTAAATTTGATAATTAATTTGAATTTCCCTTTACCTCGAACATAAAACAGATCAACCAATGAACACTTCTACTGATCTGCTCGACTCTCGTGATCCCCATGGACTTGACCTCTACACGAGTCTCTCAAACTTCCATGGATGGCCATCTCTTGTCCCTCCCCCCCCCCCCCCCCAACACACAAAAAAAAAACCAAAAAACACAATACTTACCCATGACCAAAATTGACCAAAGGATTAATTGCATGGTTACTCCTAATTGGAAACTTTTCTCGCATAAGCATATCCTCTGATATCCTTAATAGAATATGACAGGAGGTTTTTCCTCCACCTACCACTCGTATAAATGCCACCACTTGCAATGAAACAAGGGTTTTCCTTCTCTCTTTGTCTATAGCTTATTTACCTACGTGCATTTCTCTTTGATTACATATTTACCTTGAGCATCAAAAGAGTTTGTAGGTATCCATATGGTCCATATATTTAATATCCATACATAGTTTCCTTTTAATACATCAGTGATAAAGAGGTTCCAACTCCTGAATTCATATACATTACTTGAACTCCTTATCATTAGGCCACTTCTGGTGGCTTAATATACATACATATATAATTTTCACCAAAATCTTAACATGTGCATATATAAAGTTCAGATTAAATGGAAAAGATACATCATACTAAAGTTTACTAGACAAATTATGAGGACTATAAAATATTTGGGGTACATAAAATTGCAAAAAAATAATGAAGGAATTAAAATTAGACCAACTGTATCAGCAAAAAAGAACTGGACAAACCAGTAGTTGGGAAGCGCCAATCAGTACTGTCCCATGAAGCCTAAAAGATCGGCGCTATTATTCCTATAAAAAAAACAGACCAAGCACAGTTATTGTCTGTAGTTATATCCGTGAGCTATGATACATGGCTATTTTAAGAGTGATGCTATATAATGATAATTGAAGAACACTTCACATAGTTTAGTTATAGTTGGATATAAGTCAAAGCGCAATGTTGATCACTCATTCAATCCAAGAATCAATAACAATGTTAATTCATCCAATAGAAATAACTATATCATTTGGGTATTATTTTCAGAGTGCATAAGAATTTGAGGAATCACCTCTAAACAATCAGACGATCAGATTATTATGTTACATGGCTTGTAAATGCTATAAACTCTTCTGGTGACTGAGGTTATAAATTAAAGAATGCTAACAAGAGGACGAAATTTGGGAAGGAAAATGTGTATTGCTATGGACGTTGTAACAAAAATGTGATATTGGAATGGATTAATTATTGAGATTAATTTTGATATATTGTAGGTGTATTATACCGTCAAGTAATCAAATATTATTGCATATGTGGTTTTTTAAATAGTTATTATAAAAGTTAAATATTTTTAATAATATGACCATATATAATTAAATAATTATATAAAAAAAATTTTACATTGAAGGTATGTTAAAATTAAATTCTTAATTATTGGAGTAGAAACCATATAATTAGGACCTTCAAAATTCTAACCTTTTCTTTGGTTATCACTCGTATCTAATTAAGATACCATTTAACTGTGCTTGAATATGTGCTCAACGGTCAACATACTTAAAAGGAGTACTTTCTTAGTTTCTTTCCAGAAAAATTGAAAAAGTCCATTATTCTCACATGCACCCTCAAAGAGATGCTACATGGAGGAAGAGGAGAATTTTTTTCCTCCATGGAGGAGGGTAGAAGGACTCCAACAAACGCTGAGAAATTTCTTTCATTCAAGACTATTGACCTTCATGAAACGTTGAACATCATGGTAAAAGGACCAATGCAGTTTTTTTTGCTTTATTAAAAAGTTAAGCTATTCTGACACTACTTGCACACCTATATATATATACGCACGTGACACAACATTTATTTATTTATTTCAGTACAAACAATCTAAGCCATAATATGTTATCTCTCTTTTCATAAGCATATAAAACAAGAGAAGCTACAAAAAATGGTTCAGAAAATTTGCTTACCCATCTCGAGTCTTAATGGGATAATTAACTGCACTCTACTGATCAGTACTCAGCCTTCAAATCTGAAAATTTTCACAAGTTTTATGATTCTTTGGCCTTATCGTTATGCCAAAATTAATGTTCACTCTTGTTATTAGGTACGTGGTGTGTGGTGTTGTTATCATGGTGCATGAATAAAGAAAAACTACTTTAAATGTTGCACAAGTAGAACTTGGTTTCTGCAATGACCTTTGTCTCATCTATCTCTTTCACAATTTGGCTCAAAGAGCCTTTTCTTATCGTTCCAAGCCTTTATTTCTAGCAAGGTACAACGAAACAGAGAGTCCAATCTGTCAAGTGTCAAAACATAGCCCCCTACATGCCACAACACAATCAATTGCATTTGCATGCATATATCAATTTTTTTTTTTTTAAAACCAAACCCAGATCCCAATTTCATGCAAAGCACAGATAGATCTAGAGACAGGAGTGGTGAAAGTGAGATTGCATCAGCTTTCTTGAGCTGTAACACTGCCACGTTGTAATTAAGGTGAAAGGGATAGGAGGTTGAAACAACAGAAGATGAGCCCCAAGTTGTGTTTTCTCTTTACCTTCCTTTACTTGTCTTATATGAATGCAACAGTGCTGGTGGCAGGATATATTGTGTACTGGTCACCCTCTTTTGAAGCCAAGGGACTTTTCATTTGCATGGTATTACATGATTTTTTTGATACTCATTTGACCTATTTTGCAAAATAAATTTTAGCAAGATAAATTCTAGCATGGTACAAATATACCTCATATACACTCACTTGGAGTAATTTTTACTCTAAAGTGAGTTGAATGTCTAATTACCTTAATCAAATTAATTGAAATTTAGTGAACTTTGATATTGATAGTCCAAACTATAAAAGGAAAATAACAACTAAACGTCATTTCATTATGTGAAATTGGTGACATGAGTCAGATCACACCATCTCCGATCCATATCTTAAAAATTCAATGAAATTTATCGAACACAATCATTCTCTTTGAGAAATATTATGTAAGTATATTTTGTATTGAATATTGTGCCGGCCAATTTACACCTCATCTATTATTGGGTAGGATATAAATTTCATTTAAATTAGAGGTGTAAGTCAGTACAGTATCTAACATAAAATATGTCCACATTACATAACTCATCCTCTTTCATGTGGACTTAGGCCGCACGTGATTAAGTTGTGGATTTCCTTTGCCAATTTTTAGTTCTAATTAGATGGATAGAATTAAAGAAACATGAGTTTTGGGTGATTGTATCACAAGGGGAAAGGGAAAAACAAAAAGAGTGAACTCATCGGTCTATGATCAAATATGGTCCCCAGTGAAGGCAGCCTGGGGGGCCAGCTGACATATGCCTCCCCTTTTTCACGCCTTGTCCTAGTGTCCTTTACTGCCTCTTCCTTCTTTCCCCTATGGTACGTTCACTGCATTAAACACAGAACTTTGTTGCGCCCCAAAAGTGAAGTATAGGAGGAAGAAGAAGAAGAAGAAGCTCGCAAAATTCACAAGTCTTACACACTCTCTCTCTCTCTCTCTCTCATTCATCACTTGTTGCACCTAAAAAGAGAGGAATAGAACCTTTCATCTCAGAACTCTAGTGTCACGCCTCACTAGCATCGTAAAATACTACTTAGAACTCTTTTCACATACACATCTCTGACCTGTCTCTCTATCTTCTTCTCATCACTGCCCTTTGTGGTCCATCCCAATTGAGTGTGTGGCCCCATATGAACATGGATAAATTCTCGGGTAGGATCAATTGAAGGGAAGAGACACAAGAAAGTGAAGAGCCAAAAATATGGATTGGAATGGGAGCACAAGACCCTTTGCTCCTAGAGCTGAGTCTTCCTTGAGCTTCTTCTACAATTATAACTACACCCCATATCCAGGTAAAAAGAGCAAGATCAAAATATACAAACTAGTCTTCTAAAGCATTCTTTGATCTTTATCCTCAAATGTCAAGTTGCCTTTCCTTTTGACTCATCATGTTTTAACTTCTATAGCATGTAATTTATTAGTAACCCCTTCACATCCGGGGACTATTTTCAGAGTCCATTTTTGTAAGTTTTTACATGAACAGTAACTTGAAGTCCAAGCAATTGTCCCACTCTATTTATTGCTTTCTTGTAGAATTCACACAAGAGGTAAGAAAAAGCCACTTGCACACTAAATTTTTCATGTCATATTTACACGAATGATTCCTGTGTAAATAACTACAGTGATCAACATATATTATCATTATTCATTACGTAGCGATTAAGGATGATAATCTGTTACAATATGTGATGATTAACCTACAATACGTGATGACTAGTGTATATTATTTGGTGATTGGTGTAAAAAATAATGTGTGAATAATAAAACTGAAGTAAGTATTTATTCTATTCAATGCATGTTCCAAAACCACATTCAGTATAGTCCAGCCTTGTCAACATTAGTTTATCTAGGAAGTATCTCTTGTCTGAATAAATATTACACTCAATAGTCGCTAGCTCTCGCTTTATATGTGTTAAGGTATGGAAGTGAAACAAGCAGCATTGGTGGAGGCACCTCAAGCAATGGAGAAAATGGACAGCGGGTCCCACCAGGAGAAGAAGAAGAGGTTAACAAGTGACCAGCTTGACTCACTGGAGAGCAGTTTCCAGAAGGAGATAAAGTTGGACCCTGATAGGAAGATGAAGCTCTCCAGGGAGCTAGGGCTGCAGCCTCGCCAGATTGCTGTCTGGTTCCAAAACAGGCGTGCAAGGTGGAAAGCCAAGCAACTTGAGCACTTGTATGATTCACTAAAACAGGAGTTTGATGTCATATCCAAGGAAAAGCAGAAGCTTCAGGAAGAGGTAGCTTAATTAGTTAGCATTGATCATGATTGGTTGCACCCCTCTCTGTCATGCAGATCTTGCAAGTAGCATGCAAAGGCACTATTTGCCACTGATTAAGTTATTACATGTTTTAAGCAATGCTAGACAACAACAAAGAAAATTGTGGATAAAATAAAGTAGTTTGATTCATATATCTGCTTAAAGGATTAATAAGTATGCTATATTATTCCGAAAAAAATTCTCATTTTATGGTATTTTTTATATGCTTTTGCATTTAAAATCCAAAAAATGTTAAAAGAGTCAAAAATATTGCCAAAATTTAATTGGCAAAATGATGTGATACTATGTTGACTCTTGAATGAATAAGTGAATTATATTATTTTATTTTATCTAACAACCATCATAATTTCTTTAAAAATTCTAACTCTTTTGGTTGTGAAGATATGCTCTTAAAATTCATAACACTAGAGCTTCATTTCATGTTTCTTTATATTTGAACATAATAGTTTTTGTTCACTGCTTTTGTAGTTCCGTGTTTATGTACCAAAACTACTCTTTTCTTTTTCATTTTTGCTTGTCTTGAAAGTGTTGATACATTTTTGAAGTTTGAACTAGACATTCCTCCTATGCGGTTTAACTAGTTCCTGTAACTGTGCTGTTGCCCTATGCAGGTTACGAAGTTGAAGGCTATGCTGAGAGAGCAAGCTTCAAGGACACAGATATCAGCAGGCTACACAGAAATCTCTGGTGAAGAAACAGTAGAAAGCACTTCAGAGGCCTTGCGTTGCTCCAACAAGCCTAGGGGAACTGTTGTTCATCATCAGCAGAATGTGGCAGAGGGAAACTGTTCTTTCACTGTTGAGGACTACAACACAGTTCCAGTGTTGCCCTACTGGGCTAGTGTTCCTTATTACCCTTAATTAATATGTTTGAATAACTTTGTTTTGCGCTCTATGTATGTGAGTGAACTTAATTAACTTGGTTAGTTATATTGATAGATGGAAAAAACAATTTTCCATAGGATATTGACATCATTAGGATCATGTTGGTACCATAATTATGAGTATAACAGCTATATTCAGGGCAGACGTTACTTAATTAGTCACTTCCATATATATTGCATGAAGTCTTTTATTTGTTACGTACTATTTTATATATGTAATCTTTGTTGTGTAATGTTAGATAGTTAGAAAAAATTGTTAGAATATCTAGCAAAATATAAAGATTATTGTTGAATGGAATGAAATAATATAATCCCTTTATTTACTTAAGAGCTAACACATAAGTCATGATATTTTGACAAATAAATTCGAACAAAATCCTAAATTTACCATTTTTCACCCTTATTAGAAGTAAAACTTGTACTGTTTATATATATGATTAACTCCTTATGATCCATACATAATAACATGCATTAGTGGAATTACTTTTTTATTTTTGGTGATCAGTGAAACTCTGATTCTACGGATGGATCCAGACCACACAAGAAGGAATTAAACAGCTTGAGAATTAACTTGTAGATGATCTGAATACATAAAATTTCTCTTGGGTTGAGGTTTTTTTCTTTTTTCTTTTTTTTTTAAAAATAAAACATTAATTCTATACCTTCCATTCAAATTCTATCTTACATGCATTTATCACTTGTCAAATGACAGTAACTGTGTTTGTGTGTGTGTAAGAGAGGAGAGAAAATCATTTCTTTTCCCTTTTAATTTTTTTTATTGGAAAAGAAGAAGAAGAAGAAGTTGTTCAACATCTCTTTATGTCCAGCACAAGTGCCCACAAACGTACATATTCTTTCCAGAGAGTAATTACTGTTGCTTCCAAATGAAAACTTATGCCCAAACTGGAGTAGTTGTGCTTTTCTTCTTTGAAACTATATAATTTTGAATTCTTCAGTTTCGGGGATCAGTTAATTCATTTCTTAATTTTTTTTTGTTTAATTCAATCATTAATTAATGTTTAAAGTTGGCAACACAAGGACTTTGTTCTAGAACAAGTAATCATAAATTCATAATATACATGGGCAAATCTTCATAGGACCGATGAAGGTAACAGGTGACTACAACCCAAAAATTTTAAAAATTTAACAAAAAATTCAAAGGAAATTACTTGTAGCCCGCTAAATATTATGTAAATGTTATAGGATTCCTTTAAAGTTTTAATCTAACTAATTGTCATTACATGAAGTTGATTCATATTTATTAATTTTAAGGTAAAAATAAAATAATAACGAAATATGCAAATTGAATTATAATTATATAATAACAAGTAGAGAAACATTTGAAATCAATTTTGATTAGAGAGTAAAAAATATTTAAAATTTTATTATCTTTATATTAAAATTTTTCAAAAAATGAATTAAAGATTTGATTTTGATACACTATCCATATAAAAAAAAAATTTACACTATTATCCAATTATATATTATCATATTATTATTAAAAATATTTGACTTTTGTCATTAGTATCTCAAAAGTAAAACATATAATATCATATAATTGGATGACAATTTAAAATTTATTACACAAATAGTATATCAAAATTAATCTTGTTAATTAATAATAATGCTAAAAGAAAACATAGACGAAAGGACTCATATTAGTGATAGACGTGCTACTAACTATACAAACTTTGAGACATTTATATCTATTATGTTAATTCTCATTTTTTGGGCTCAACCTGGTTAAACCCAAAAGCCCACCCAAATTATTCGTTTATGTTTATTTGGTCGACGACAATGTTCTCACTGAAACTTGGAACAAATCCAAATCGTCTAAGGCCTGTTGGTTTAGGTCATACAATTGGTTGATCTGTAAGAGATCTCCCTTGGAATGCGTGTATCATTTGTTTTTATTATTTTGGTATATATCGCGTGTATCATTTTTCCATCTCATGATGAACCTACACTCTTCAGGAAAATTGATGGTGTTAACGTTCTTTCCGTGGGAGGGCAAAAGAGGTGCCAAAATCGCACCCCACTGAAGTGCCAAAAGACATTTAGCAAACGCAAATGATTTCCAACCCCTATTGGAGGAAAGAGATAAATCAAGAAACAATGCTGAAACCTATAATTGGACAAGCTTGGCTTCATCATTGTTGACGACATCCTTGTATGCCAGTAGATAATTTGCAACCCAATTGATGGTAAAGTTCAACTGGGATTGTGCTGAATGGGAATTCCAAACTCCAAAGTACCCATAGGTGGTTTAGGAAGTTCAACCCACGCCTTCACCCTCGATGACCTTAGTTGATGGCAAAGTCAAAAATAAATGACGAAACAAAATATAGTTGTAAATGCAAGAATGGTAGAAGAGAATTTACGTAAACTTAAAATTTGCTCCGCTGCAAAATCGGTTCAATAGCTAGATATTCTAAGCTCCAAACACAAGTTTTGAAGGAACAGTGAAGTAAAAGATTAAGCAAGCAAATAAAATATCGGGTACAAAAGCTTGAGGACAACTCTATTTTAGGAGCTAGCCTAAAAGGGAACAAAACTGGAGACTCAGCGCTTCCCGCCTCCACCACCAAGCTTAGGACCTTTGGGTTGGGCACCCTTGGAAATATTGCCTTTGCCTTGTGTCTTCTGGGCCTTGGCCGTGACTTCTGCTTTCTTTGCCTTCTTCTCATCCTTTGTTTTCTTGATCCTCTCTTTGATTTCACTGCAAAACATAATGACTTCATATGGTTAGATATGGTAGCCAAATCTGTATGCAAAAACCAAGAGGTGAAAGAAAACAAGATAGAGACTATCAAACAGAAATGATGTCATATACCTATTGGCAACATCAAAGGTACATGTATCACAATAGAAGAAATAAAAAAGAAAACATACCGAAGAGCAGCTTCTCTGGCAGCATCTCGAACCTCAGGCTTCTCAGTTCTTCTTTTCTGGATAACTTCCAAAGTAGCACCAACAATGGACCTGGAGTAAGGCCTTTTGGTAGCACGACGTCTCTTCTTCACAGCTTCTTGGGCAATGTCCTACAGATCACGTGCACAAAAAAAATTATCAGTCTGCATACAATCAAACTTGTGCAGGCATATAGACATGGGTCATAGGCATTGAAACTTCTAGTCACATTCAACAAAAATAGGTGCCTAACAACATCTTCAACTCCTAACCAAGTTCGTTTAATGGCAATTCAATTTTACAAGCCATCTACAAGAGCTTTATGATGATTCAAACTGTTTGATGTCACACACACATAATGTCAATGAAGTATTCACCTTCTTGTGCTGCTTCCTATACATGGCAGTCCATGTGAGCTTTGATGGCTTCAATCGGTTGTGGAAATACCTCTTGCATTTCGAGTTGGCAAACAGAAAGACCTAATCAATCAACAAACACAAACCCTCACATCAGTAACCGATTATGAAAATATTATTGCAAACACCACTTTCAGAGCCCAATATAAAAACAATAAATAAGCCATAAAATCCAATGAGTTTCACATTTATGTCACCTGAGAATCACCACGAACAAATCTGATGCCTTTCCCCGGGTAGATCTTCGCCCCACTGAAACGGCAAAGTTCAGTCCTGAAATGCCCAATATCAAATCCCAGCGAGCAGAATTGTTTAGTGCAGATATTATAATTTGAAAAATATCGTCAGTTCATCACTCATTCAACTCATAACAACACAATGCTTGAGACACTGCTTGACTAAAGGTCATAGATAATTCATAATCAAAATTATTAAACATACATGTTCAGATCAAATACTTAATCCCTACTTTAAAAAATGGGGGAAAAAAAACGTTTTTGGTGTTTGTTTTTACAAGTAATAATAATACCCAAAAAAATAAATAAATAAACAACGCATGCTAATCTTGGTGCATTGTAGAAAACACAATCATAATAGCAGTGCTAATCTTCATATCTTTGCAAATTAATTCTACAATGTCAAATTTCTAAAAAACATAATCTCTTGAAGCATGCTAAAATCGATTATTCCAGCTACAAGACAAGACAATAAGTAATAACTCAACCCAAACTCATCACTCCAAAAACGACAATAACAGAGTAGCCATCAACAAAGAGAACGATAAAACGACACGCCGCATTTCCAAAATCGCATTCATTTTTTCAATGAAAACACGACACTGGAGATGAAAATTTCGAACGTAAACACAGATCCTGATTTTGACCCCACAAAAAAAAAAAAAAAAATACATACTTGAGAACCATGGTTGCTGCAGCGGAGGTTGTTCTCGATCCCCTTTTTGGTGCAGAAACCCTAGAACGTAGTGTTCAGTGATATCGCTATGTATACCCCAAAATCTCCATAAATAGCCTTGAGTTTTTGGAGAACCACGGAAATGCCACCGTGGACTAGTTTGGCCGGTGTACTGATTATGGCCCTGAATAGAATAGCCCAATTCTTGCTTTCTGGGCCCTGTTGTAGACTAGTGTGTATGATGAGTAATTCGGGCTTCAGAGAGAGAAATTTGAAAACCCAAAAAACGTATGAAGGGCCCCATTGTAATGCCAAAAACAACCCAATGTTTGAAACTATGGTATCTACTAATCCGCACTCAATCCTTTCATAACAAGGCTGCTTGTCCTCCTTTATGCTCCCAAAATCCTAATCTCTCATTCATGACACCCCCCGAAAAAAAAAAATATGATATTTACTCTCGTCCCTCGCTGAAACTCTCCCTGAACCCTAAAGCGCCGTTGCAACAGTTCTCCAATCTTTTCTTAGCTTAAGAGGGGCGCCACCATATGGAGGTGGTTTATTCCCCTCTACGGTGGTTGCTCACCTCCTTCCTTTCTAGTTTTTAGTCTTTTTTTTTTGTCCACCCTTTTACTAGTTTATGATGTATTTAATTTTCATATCTAGTGAGTTTTTTTGATGGTAGGATGTCTAGATCGAGAACTCTTATTTGGAGTCTTGCAGTTGTAGTTACCTCTTGGATCGAAAGACATTGCTTGTGTCAATGATGGATCGACAACTTTTATTGGTGGATATTGGTTGGGGCTTTTTCTGAGATCGTGAGCCTCCTTCTACAACATATGGTTACCGTCAAAGGTTTTGATGATCTGATGTGTACTATAAAACCAGCTACTAGTATACAAACTTAGCTGCTACCATAATTACGAAGCTAAATATTGTCGTGTTTAGTGCCTCAGCTTTGAGAAGTTATGATGTAATGTTTAATTCCTATATAGTCTAGGTATATTGATTTTATAATGCCTTAGATAGACCTGAGATCTAACGTGCTTATCTTTGTATTAATGGGTATATGTAGTGTGATGCGATTGTGTCCATGTTCTAAGGTATCTACTAAAGTTGTATAGTACTTTGGTTAATTTCCTAAGCTTAGTTTTTGCATGTTAAGAGGTTCTCTTGTACTATTTTCTCTGTTATAATCAGGCTTTACCTTTGATTATTAATTAAAAAGGAGCTTTTTTGACCCCCCAAAAAAAAGAGTAATTCACGCTGCTAAAAGAATATTGAGAGCAACATAGACATTATCCAATTTATTATTTTTTCTTTTTGTTATGGACCACTGGTATTCAACAACTCACTGGACAACGATTAATCTAGTTCAAGTCGAGTCGGCCTACTATGGGGTAAAGTTCTCTTAGCGATAGTTTTTTCTATCCAAATTATGTTATCAACTGATTGTTGACCAAAAAAAATTGTTATCTACTGATTTTATTTATGTTGTAATGATAAATTATAAATAAGTTAATTTTAATATGTTATTGTTATAAAAAAAATTGTAAATATTCTTATTAATATGATAATATATAATTAAATTGTTGTATTAATTTTTTTATAATGACAATATATTAAAAATTAAATTCAATACTAAAACTATAATATTAATTATTATAAGTAGTGAAACATTGCTAAAAAGTAACGGTGTTCATGATCTATCTTGACCTAAAGCATATTGGATCAAGATCAAGTTTTGAGAATCTTGACTAGGTTTTTGGGTCATACTTTTGGTCACTTAGGGGGTGTTTGGTTTGCCATTTTTATTGTCATTTTTACTAACAATGCAAAACAAAACTGAAAATATGTTTGTTGATCGACTTTTGGAAATAGCAAATCGACGTTTTCAGTTTTTCAATTTGATTATTGGAAATATTTTCAAACAATATACAGTGGCACTATGGTAATAAGCCGAGCTTTTTTTCTTTTCTACTCCGATGTCCTGGGTTCGAATCCAGAACAAAGGAAGCAAGCATTTTTTTTTTTTTTTACCATGGCTTTAAGTCTGTTTCAGGTGGACACGGTTTGAATCACAGGACACAAAGTGAGATGAATTTTTTCCCCCAATTTTGATAAATCAAAGCCCTAAACTAAAACAACCCTTCCCTCTATTGTTTGTCACGGCTTCATCCCTCCCCTGAAGCATGTCCGTCGTGCAACTCCAGCTCCCTCAACCAAGTGCGTTGCGCCGCTCCAGCTTGCTGTCGTTGCTGCAGCTCACCATTACCATCACCCCCTATTTTCGGGTTTTGTTGGTACAGTTTCCATCCTCTTTGGCTTTTTTCCCCTTTTTTCCTCCCTTATGGCTACATCTTCTTCATTCAAAAACAGTCTTTTTATGCTGCAAAGTGGTTGTTTGTCCACAAAGGCTTTTATTTTTGTGCTGCAAGTGGTTGATCTTGTTAGGTGTGGTTGATTCTATTATTGGTTGATTTGTTAGTGAGTTTTTTCTATTGTTCAAGTAGCTAGGTTATTAACACATGTATTTGATAATGTCCAGCCTAACAAGTTGATTTCCTAGATGCTCTGATGTTATTGATGCAGCAGTTTTTATCTTTGAACAGGGCAAGTTGTAACTTATCTTTAAAAATTTAAGTATTAAGGGAAATCTTTGTTACAATAAACCAAACCACCATCAAACCAAGTGGTAAGTTGTAATCACTAAAATGGGAAGTGAACAAGCATGGGAGAAAAGAAAATACCTCCGAATAACTAGTAGCTCCAGGAGAACGATCAATATAAGCACTCCATTGCCGGTCCTTCAGTACAGGGTCCTTGTAACATATTTGATTGCAATCCTCCAAACCTGGTTAATTAATATTCTATCATTTGTAAATCATAATCAAGTTCTCTTAACTTGCACATCCTACTTTCACAATCACTATTTCTTTGAGTTTGAAAAACCAAACTCTCATATCAAGGTTTAGCCCATAGTCAGGAAATCCATAAATATGGTAAGACACAAGACCAGAGAAAGAATCTATACTAGGCTCCTTTTCTGTATTTCATTTGTATGTGTCTTAGTCAGATGTGTAGAGCCACTAGCATGTTTAAGACCCAACACTTTTGTGGAAGTGGGGCTTAACATTCTGCACTGGAGGTATAATTGTGCGTGTGTGTCTATCATTTAGGAAATTCTGGTTACCACCCATGTTAGGTGATGTTGTGAGATTTCCTTTGGCCAAAAAAAAAGAAAGACAAGCTTCTATTTGCAATAGTTTGTCTAAGGATGTGGCATAGAATTTTCATTAATGAGGATTTTCATTAATGAAAGGCATAATCAGTGATCATATCTTCCATTTTTATCAGAATGTGCAAAGAAGAAAACTGATATGAGCCAAGTGAGTTAAAAGATGCTCATTCTAAAAAACATGAGCTAAAGAATGTATATTTTGTTTTTCATTTTTCAAAAAAATATATATTGGTGATTTTTATGGATTTTGTTAAGACTTGTAGTATTAAAGTCAGCTTAAGGTTTTGCTTTTGTATGTTTTCCTTTTCCTTTCTTCTAGTGTTCGAGAATGTATATTTTGTATCTTTCTTCAAAAAAATCAAATATGATTCTCATTTTTTTCTCTGATCATGAAAAATAATAGTGCATCTTGCACAAATTTTTTAATGGAATGTCCACATATGTTGGTCAAGTATAATATCGGTTTGTTTAATAAATTGCATTCATTATGATTGGCCAAAGTATGAATTATTGAAGCATCAGGAAAGACAAAATAAAATTAATGTTATAGCTAGTAATTAGAGTATATCAAGTCCTAATCTATATATCGCAAGTGCTAATTAATCCTGAGATACCAGCTACAAAGATTTATGTGCCAAGTAATATCATGTGATTGCCTCACCATTGCTTATTATACCATGCATAATTTTTATTAAAATGCAACATGGCACAGATGGACTATTTGATGATTACTCTGAAGAAGACATGATTGTGGATGGACAAAGTTTAAGGGTAGATCAAAAAAGGTGTCGATATTAATACTACTAAAAATAACTCAAATGACACAAATTAGGGAGACAATTGCCGATCAAATGTGGTGTAATTATCGTTAATAATTGATGACTATCATTTTTTATATTTTGTTCTAGGATGATGTAGTTCTCTTTTTCTTTTCTTTTTTTTTTGGTATGTTTTAGCTAATTGATAAGCTGAAGTATAACAAAGACTGTAAATACAGATAATACTTATTATTTTGTTTAATTATGTCTCTTTTTAATATGATTATAATTTTCTCACAAATCAAATATATTTCAAACATATTTTGTTATTATAAGTAATTTTTGTAGCAACAGTTTCTTTTGTAGTATTTAATTATATAATAATTGATAATGATAATAAAATTGTTTAAAAGTGAGTAACTTATTTTGTTCTTAATCTTAAAATTTTATAGAATTATTTTATTTTAATAAATACTTTTAAGTTCATCTCAAATTTGTAAATAATAAAGTTCATCTAAATGTGTAAAAAAAGAAACTTTTTTATTATTTAATAATAAATATAATTTTATTATCTTAAATTTGATTTTAAAAATATATTTTAAAAACAGAAAAATCAAACATATTTTTATTATTTGCTCTTTTTTAAAATAAACAAACCAAATGCATTTCTTAAATTTAGAAAATCTGCAAATAAAAATCCTTTTAAGAAAATAAAAATAGAAAATATTTTCACAAACTAAATGCACCCTTAATTTTTCAATGGTTATATTGAAAAGGTGCTAATAAATTATAAGGTTGTTATATTTCACTTAATATATTTTATATAATAAAAAATTATTTTTATATTAATATAATTTATTTTAAAATATGTATTGTAAAATATTTTTAATTTTATTTCTTATATCTAAAATTTCATAATTTTACCATACTCAATATCTTAATTGATATATATTATTTAAATATCGGATTGATCCAATTAAGGTGATTAACGGATTGGGTACGCGCTTACAAAAATAACTCAATTAAAATATCAAATTCGAGTATAGATTTGGTTAAATTTACTCAAACTGCTTCTGATAATTTTTTTTTTTTTGACGTGTGCTTCTGATAAAATTTAATAACGGAATGTCTGCAGCAAAATTTAAAATTGATAGAGCAGCGAAAGGTGGTTTAAACCAGACCAGGTCTAGATTAATGGTTTAATTAATTTGGTTAGGTCCATGAGGTCCATGATTTAGTTTGGTTTTTAACACAATCAACCATCATTTCACACGAAGTTGGTGGATAATGATTGTTTTGCAGGGGGAAATAATCACACTGACACATAGAAAAACGAAAAGTAAAAAGCCCTTTCATAGTGGATAACAAAAAGTGAGACAAAGGAAAGGCGAGTGGAAATTGAGTACAAGTATAGGGGGAAATGTATCAATCAATATTACTCAAATAAAATGCATATATAATTAGGTATATCATAAAAATTCGTTCTCAATGATATTCATAAGTAATACCCACAATCGGATGGATATGGACGGAATATTTTGCCTCCGCTAATAATGGAAATAGAAATTTTAAAAACTTATATATTAATTGGGATGAAGGTGGAGACCACTATTTCCGTATTCATGGATATCAGATATAAAATTATTATTTTATTATTAAATTATTAATTAAATTAGGCTGATATTATTATTTTTCTTTAAATTGATTGAATTAAATTTAAATTTAAAAATTAGATTTATTTGTACTTATTATATATTAGATTAATAGTTAGATTACTATTTTATATTTATTTTTATTTTAAATATTTTAAGTTGTTGAATTTAGATTAATTTTGTGTGTTCATTTTCATTTTACATATCTTAAGTTGCTAGAATTTAAATTATAGAATTAGATTACTATTTATACTTATTTTAAGTATTGTATGATATTAAAAAAATTATTTATTTATTTTTTTGAATTTTTAATATTGTAACGGATATTTATAGATATCTGCATATACCCATAAATTTGCAGGAAAATAAAAAATGGATATCCATGTAGATATGGAGCTGAAAATAGGGGAACATATTTGTCCATGGGGTGGGGGATGGGGGACTATCCTCCACCCTCGCCATACCCGTTGACATCCCTATCCATAATATACATTATCATAACATTCTCAAGAAATGGTTGTACATGACGTGCAACTTATATTAAAATGATTTTATTATTTAAAACAAAGTGTAAAAATATATAATAACATAATAATAAAATCATGCATGAATAACCTTATGAAAATATTGCTAATGAGGTACAAACATATGATTTGTTAAAATGGAGATGTTCTTTTTCGTTAACTAATAATCTTGAATTTAAGTATTGAGTATGAAATAATTGATATTGAGATAGTCATATTTTTTATGAAATCTCCAATACTCAAATAAAATTGTTTCCAATAAAAGAGTATCCATGCGTTACATGGTGTACATATCTATGGATCCGGTGATTTCGTTACACGTTGTCATTAGAATGTATAAAAGAATTTTTGTCAATTAGATTGTCTCTCCTTCATGGATTCAATGGTTATGAGCCTAACCGCTATAAGTACCTCCACTCCAGTTTGCTTAGGTATGTTCATTTTTGCCTAGACTTTACCCACACTCTACTCTTACAGATTTAAGCATTGAAATGTCTTATGTAGGTATTAACATAGTGGGTTCAAGGAGATCTCCCATACTCTAATGCTCAAGAAAGTTGAAATAGACACCACGGACTATCTCATCGGCTCGAAACCTAGGCGAGAACAAGCACATTACACTAAAGTTTGTCAAATTTTTTGCCTCTACCATTTTTCATCATTTCAACTATCTCTATATGTTTGTAACCTAAAAAATCGAAGGACATATCCTTTATTATTCTAGATTAAAACAAGCGTTGTCCCTTTGTATGTGTTCGGGTTTTTTTTTTTTAAATATTAATGTAATGAAACGAAATTAGTACAAATAGGATAAAATTAACTTTTTTGCTGGTTTGGAGTATTAATATCGGAATGGAACGAAATGACATTTTATTGATTTTCTTTAAAAATTATATTATAAATGGACACAACAAAATATTTACATTATTCAAGGATTATAACTTTGAATTTGCTTGGTTTCTCTTTCATTTTCCCATGTTATCCAAACATTTAGTCCAAATTTTTAAAAATGTGAAAAATAATATAATATTTTTATTATTATTGTTAAAAGTTTAGAAAGATTCGACCTTTGTTACCTTACCAAAGTTAGAACAAAGTCTTACGGTTTAGAAAGTACTATAAGAGCTTATAAGATATTAGTATAAAGAATCAAACTTGGGTCTTTGTGTAATATGAGACCATCTATTCCCTACTGCACTAACCCTTATTATTATTATTATTATTGTTAAAGAATTTCTAATTTGTGAGTTGAAGGACATGGAAGTGAATGGGCAATGAGATAGAGTCATACACAGAGGAAGGGTTGTGGGATGTGGGATCTGCGAACCGTGATAAAATGAGTGCTGTGTTGTGTTATGGGATGGACGTGGATGAACATGACACCTCACTGAATTAAATTAACCGGGAAGCCAAACCCCACTTCCACTTCCCCCCCCTCATTCCCTCATTTCATAGAAGCCCTTCACGCCACATCCTCCTTTCCGTTTAGTAAAACACACACATTCTCTCTCTCTCTCTCTTTCTCTCTCCCTCTTTTACTTTCTCTCACATAAACTAACCCTCCAGCACCACCACCACCTCCACCTCGGAAACACCAAACACAAACTGTGGTTGTTTGTTCTCATCACTGTCCGAGATCTCACTTTCCACAAAGCTAACCCCTTAAACCAAAACCCACAAAAACCCCATTTTTAGCTCTCTTTGATTCCACACACATACTATTGTTATAATTGTTTACCGAACCGATCGGGTGTTTTGGTCGGAGAATGGGGGACAAGCAGGAAGAGGAGAGGACCGACAGCAGCGATTTCACGTCCGAGGACGAAGGAACCGAGGATTACCGCCGCGGCGGCTACCACGCCGTCAGAATCGGTGACACTTTCAAGAATGGTCGCTACGTCGTTCAGAGCAAGCTCGGATGGGGACATTTCTCCACTGTCTGGCTCGCTTGGGACACCCAATATTCCGTACCTCACTCGCCCTCTCTCAAAATCTCAACTTTTTATCTGGGTCATCTTTTTTTTTTTTTTTTTCAATGTTGAATATGATATGGTGGTTGTGAAATAAGCACTTTATGTTGATGTTTTGAGTGTGTTTGGTTACGGATCAGTAAATAATCGTTTCTTTAAGCTGTCTTAGGAAGCTTATGATTAGAATGTGTTTTGAGCCTAAAGTAAGTTAGTTGGTCCAAACACACACTTTGATCTTTTGCCCCCAAATCGTAGTTTGGGCTTGACCCTTTATGAGGGCTTTGAAAATATAGGAGAAAAGCTATGATTTTTGCTATCAAAAGGTTTGTGAGTTCAGTTATACTTATATGGTCGTCTTATTAGTGTGTGTTTGGATTTTTGGATTTCCATTTGGAGCTCCAAAACCACGGTTTGAGCAAAAACTAGGAGATTTGCAAACAGAAAACTGATCATGGTATAAATTTGTAATGTAGTAAGGAAACAAGAATTTGGCAGTTGGCAACCAATTATCTGTTTGTGTTTTTGTTGAGTAAAGGCTAAAGTGGCAGTGGTTGTTTTTTGTTTTTTACCATAGCCCTTTGGTTTGTCCATTTTTTTTCACATCATTGGTACGTGACTATAATTTTTGTGTTTGGATGGAGAGCTGCAGAGATATGTGGCTTTGAAGGTTCAAAAGAGTGCTCAGCATTACACTGAGGCGGCCATGGATGAGATAACAATTTTGCAACAGATTGCGGAGGGAGACCTGGAGGATAAGAAATGTGTGGTGAAGCTTTTGGACCATTTCAAGCATTCTGGTCCGAATGGACAGCATGTTTGCATGGTGTTTGAATACCTTGGGGATAATCTTTTAACTCTTATCAAGTATTCTGAGTATCGCGGGATGCCTATCAGCATGGTTAAAGAGATATGCTTTCATATTCTGGTTGGATTGGATTACTTACATAAGCAGCTTTCTATCATACATACTGACTTGAAACCTGAAAACATACTCCTTTTGTCGATGATAGATCCATCTAAGGATCCTAGAAAGTCCGGTGCTCCTCTCATTCTTACTAATACTAAAGATAAGACTGTATTGGAGTCAGGAGCCTCAAAAGACATGAAAACATCAAATGGAGATTTGCTTAAGAATCATAAGAAAAAGATTAAAAGAAAAGCTAAGCAAGCAGCTCACGGATGTGTGGAGAAGGAAGCTTCTGAAGGAGTTGAGGGTAATCCTGAGACCTCTGGTGCTGTAGAATCATCTCCAAATGCAAGTTCTGCAAGAGAACAAGCTTCTAGTTCTGCAGTCACCAATCGGTTATCTGATGCTGATGGAACAAAGTCAAAGGAACAGAGTGGCAAAAGAGGAAGCCGTTCAATGAGACAGAAGCTGCTGGCATCCGTTGACCTCAAGTGCAAGTTAGTTGACTTTGGTAATGCTTGCTGGACATATAAACAGTTTACAAATGATATCCAGACAAGACAATATCGGTGCCCAGAGGTGGTCCTTGGATCAAAATATTCTACATCTGCTGATCTTTGGTCCTTTGCTTGCATTTGTTTCGAGCTTGCCACTGGAGATGTGCTATTTGATCCTCACAGTGGTGACAACTTCGATAGGGATGAGGTGTGTATATTTTGTTTACATATTTATACGTCCCATCTGATTATTCTAACTCCCTGTGCTGAAGATTTTAGGTTTTGAGGTCCTTGAATTTACGAAAACAAGGGTGAAAATTTTAACAGAACATACAAATGATTACATTTTATATTAACTGTGTTGAAAATATATATGATATGAGATTGCCATCTGTGGCTGTTATGGGAATCAACCTACACTTTTTGCTAGTGTTTGAGGTGTTCCTCCTCCCCGCGCAAAAGTCTGTGAAAATTTAGGATCAAACTTTGGGTGCTTGAAATTTCTAAAACTCTAAGATAAGATAAAAGGCGTGCTAGTAGTATTTTACGTTAAATTTGATTTGATGAAGGTGAATTAGATCTATAAAAGTCTGGCATTGATTGTTATTTAGAAATTAAGCATGTAGAATGAGAAGATATCCTACTATCTGCATCAACTAGTTCAGCATGAAATGGGCAGCTGGAATTGTTTTAGTAGATGAATTTTATGGCTGCTTTATTTTTTCAAACTTTTTCACTTCACCAGTTGAAAGGATTATATATTTGTGGACTTCTCCAAGTCCAAGGTCTTGAAGGTCATCAAATCCCAACAAACAAACTGATTGGTCTGAATTATCAGTCTCTCCTTACTAAGTTCCGAGCTTTTGGCTCTCATAAAGAAGTAAAGATACTGTAGCAGCCCTCGGTTTTTGCTGTAATTGGTGTCTCTAGTTGGAAAGGAATGCTAGTCCTTTTTGGATGTTGATTTTATTTGGGATAGGATTTCTTTTTTGGCATCCTTTTGGTGCTTTGCTCATGGGTTTGACATCCTTTGTTTCATGGTTTATCCATATAGGACTTTGTTGTTAATTTTTGTTTCTTTGTGAGGATGCCTTACCCTCGTCTGTATTCTTCTCTTCTCTTCTAATAAAATTTGTTTATCTATCTCCCCCTCCCCCGCCCCCCCCCCCCCCAAAAAAAAAGAAGCTAATTAGTCTGAATTAGAATTCAGAAGTTAATGATTCGTGCAATACAAGCTCAAATGGCATATTTGAAAGCCCAGATTGAACCACGGACTGAAGTAAGATCCTTTTGCGGAATAACCATTTTCTTAATCTACCGTTAATCCCAAAAAGAAAAATGTTGAAATGTTTCATCAAATGGCAATTGACTAAATATTTTGGAACTCTACAGTTAGAGTCACAACCTGTGTCAAAACCATATATGGAGCTTGATGAGTGAAACATTTGTTAGTCTTCATTTTGTGTATGCCTAATTTATTAGTGGGTTAAAAAAAAAAGAGTTCCTTAATCTTCATTGTGGGGAAAATCCAGTGTCTTATTCATGATATAAAATCTTTTCACTGTTTTGTGTATGTTTATGGCTTGAGGAGGTGATGTGAAAGAGTCCTTCCCACATAAATCTGCTGTTATATCTGAATTCCAGATAGCACAATGCTGGCTGAAAAGGAAAATATAATAGCAATTAGCATCATCGATCTTCAAGAGCTTTCTTTGGTGCATAAACTGACTATCTCAAATGCTACATGTGAATGATCAGCCTTGGATTCTCTTTCCATTTATATTGTATAAATGTTGCTTGGATTTTTGCCTTTGTTATATAGAGACGTACACAAATTCATAAGCTTTCACATGAGCTTTTGGGAGGTGGTCCTTGGCATGTTGTTATTAGCTTCCTTGACTAAGCAGTTAGGACTTTGATCCTCGCCACCCGCATTCTTCTACTAGAAGTCAAATTTTAGCACATGGTAAATGGTCCTTTGCCTTTGCATTTTCCATGCTTGAAACGAAAAGATTGTTGTGTGCGGGGGCTCCCACCTGATAACTTAAGCTTTGGTTAGAGTAGGTCCTTGACATAAAGAATTTTAGAAGAGAGGAATTACATAAGAGAGGATAAGGTGTCTTCTAAAACGTATAGAAATTGAAAAAAGAAAGAAACAAATTTTAGTGTGGTGATGCTGTTCGATCTTGCATATAAAGTAAAAGCACATTTATAAAGATCATGAACTAAGCATTAAAGAGAAATCAAATCTAAATCCTGTCATTAATGTACTTGGCTCTAAAATCACCTTCTTAAAGTTAATGGTTCTGGTATTCTTCTCAAAACAAATGCACTTGATGAGGAAAAACCTATGCGTTTCCATAAAAATGTTGCCGAAGTTTATCATGTTTAGTGTAATCATGTCATAGAGTGCAAATAAATTGTTTTAATTTATGAAAAAAAGCCATGTTACAGAGCTTCTTAGCAATGCCAAAATTGGAGATCTTTGCCAGTTAATGGGTAGCATTTGCTTATGCAATAGTGAAATTTCTTTGCTAGATCTGTGAGGATCGTGTTTTGGTGTATACGCCATTTCAGAAACTTGGTAAATGTATCACTGATATTGCCCATTAGATGTTATACGTAATTTCAGGTTGCCTTTGCCTTTCCAAAGTCATGACTGTCGTTTTGAATAACTGCCAGTGCTACGAAAATAAACATGTTGTTATGTTCTAGAATGGTTGTTAGCCATACTTCTATGTTCTATCCATTGTTGCAAAACCCAGTGACCAGGTCGCCTGGCAGATCCAGTTCAACATGCTAAATACACATGTGAACTGAGCATTAGATAAATTTATTAGGTTGAGTTCCTATATAATTATATTGAAGTCCCTCATGGTAGAACTTACCCGATCACTTCTTAATTTCTCATTAGGAAATCTCAGAGCACTGAAATCACCCCTCACAGGCTCACACACACCAGCAAGGACCAAGGAGTACACAAGTCTTTACACAAAATTCAGCTCCTCCCAAGGAATAGAGCTTAACCTAGGCCTTGTGGGAGCATAAATTGGAGTAAATCATCAGCTACCTATGTCCCCTTGCTCTAATATCAACTATCAAGTAAGAATAAAACTGAGAAAATTGCATGGGGGGTAAACTTTTGTAAAAACTCTCAAGCCATGATTATTAACTAGTAGTCACATTTTTTATCAGAAACAAAAAACTAATAGTCATATTTTTTTTTTCTTGGGATGCTATTTTCAGTTTTTGCCTGCATAATGACTATTGGCCTCTTCTAAACTTTATGCTTATTAGTTAATTGCCGCATATTTTTCAGTTGTCGCGGAAATGGTTTGGTTTGTGTGCTGTTTGCAGCATACTGGATGTGCTTATGAGTTTCAATGTCAACATAATAGCTTTATTTGTTGGGGAGTGAACGATTGATTCTTTTTATTTTGTTAGTTTTCTCTTCAGTACTGACGATTTGGAAATCAGAAATTATATGTGCTTGCTTTCGATCTTCAGTTTAATTTCTGAATCAAGCTTGTTCTATCTTTAATAATGTCTCAGGACCACTTAGCGTTAATGATGGAACTTCTTGGAATGATGCCCCGGAAGGTAGTAATATTTTCCTGCCTAGTTCTTAGCCCCTTATGTTTTTTACAATCATGTCTAAGATGTCCCTCTATATTATAATTCGCAGATTGCGCTAGGGGGCCGCTATTCCCGTGATTTCTTTAATAGATATGGGGATTTGAGGCATATCAGGCGGTTGAGGTTCTGGCCCTTGAACAAGGTCCTCATGGAGAAGTATGATTTCAGCGAGCAAGATGCAAATGACATGACCGAATTCCTGGTCCCCATCCTTGACTTTGTTCCTGAGAAACGGCCGTCTGCTAGTCAGTGCCTTCAACATCCATGGATTAACGCAGGTCCACGCCTTTTGGAGCCATCTGTGCCTTCTTCTAATCACAACCCAGCTGCCGATGCTGCCATTTCTGACCAAAAGAAAAAGGACAAAGATGAGAGGGAGGCCATGGAGGCAGGAATGGGAAATATAGTTATCAATTCAGATACTAAATCACTCATGCCTTCTCCATCTAAGAAAGTCTTCCAAGGCAGCCACAGCCACAAGTAGTTCATCTTGCTAGAAACCCTTCATGTGTGACTGTTTTTATGTACACTGAGCATGCCCCTATGCATTGTGTCTCATTCAGTGGTGTTGTTTTTGGGGCATTGATTGGTTTGGCATTGGGTTGGTTGATGGGGCAGCACATGTTCGAGGACCAGGTGCCAGCTAATCCTTCAAATCTTGTACACGGCTCAAAGTTTTAAACAAGGTGGATTCTGAGAGTTCTCACTGTTAAGAATACCATTATGATATATATATCCTGTGCCTCTCTCCTGAGTATGATATAGGTCAAGGATCTTCCTTTTGTCCTTTGTTACCATTGACTTGTTTGTGAACAGTGTTCATTCTCATGTCCTCTTGTACTGATTGATATTCTTGACATTAAAACATTCTAGACATGTTTCAAGTCATTTTTAATTTGTTGTCCTTGAGTTGTTTCTAGACTGATCTAATGCATCTCATTTTTCAATTTTTTTTAATAAATTTTTCAGTACTATATAATTAGAAAGCACGGATAGTTTTTAAAACTCTATAATTAAACAATTTCCTTATGATCAACTGTTAATTTTTTTCCTGCAATTTAATTGTTTACTGAAGTCAGGTGTTAAGAGGGTGAATTCTGATGCAATAATAATATTGTTATCTTGTGAGTTGGAATTATGAGTTTAAATTTTGAAAGCCTTGTGTGTTGGACTGCCATTTTTACTTCGGATTTTCTAGTGGTAACTGGAAACTAGACGTTGATTTGAGGAATTTTCATTTACTGAGCTTAGTTTTGTATGATGATAAATACCAAATTATTAGAAACTCAACACTTAGATATAAATTAAATTTTAATATTAATATATCAATTTAAATAAGATATAAGCTTGTGAGTACTATTGTATGTACACAATGATTGTGAATACTCTTTTTTTTAACATATGTAAAATTATGTATAAATGAGTGAGAATTTTAATTATGTAATTAGTGAATTGGGTAAAACGATTTTTATACATTATCAATTATCTTTTGATATTTATTATATTTACCAAAAAAAAAACTAAATTTTTCATTATTTACATATCAATTCTAAAATGAGTTTAATTGGTATGTACTAACAATATGAAATAATTTTACATTGTTAACCAATAGAAATAGGGGAAAGTGAGAAATTATAATGGATCCTTCATTATAATAGATGGTTATTTGTATGAGTTGGTACTTTTTATATTTCTATTGACTGATAATGTAAAACTGTTTTACATTATCAGTGTATTTAAATTAAATTCTTCTAAAATATCTAAAGAGGTGTTTATATATATCATTTTCCTAAAAATAATGCATGAAAGAGCCAACCTCACCGAACCCTACTAAAGGTTAAGATCAAAATCATTACCTTGAACTTATTTAAATATTTTCATATAAGTATCATTTGTGTATTTATGTCCAATACGCAACATGTGATGTGGGCTCATGCATATATTTTATCAATTATTATTTGAACATGATTATTTATATATCAAAACTAATATTTAGTGGTTGCAGATCAAATAAATATAAATTTTAGTTATATAAATGTCAAATTGATATATTATTTTTAATATTTATTATTATTTAATATTAAATTTAACACTTACATAATTGAAATTTATACTTTTTTGTATATCGATTATTACATGTTGATAAGTGTCTAAGAGCTATGTAACAAAAAAATTTTAAAACAAAAAATTCTCTAAACGTATACGCTCGGAATGAAACTAGTCTCCTAAGCAAGCTGAGAAATTTCATAAAAAATATTAACTGTTGACGTTGAGATTAGTATAATGTATCCATATTATCGTAAGAGAACATAATTATTTATCCTTTCATTTGTTGCATTGATTTTATCAGTGTCTTTGACTCTTTGGTGATTTTTCTCCCATTTTTTTTTTCCTTTTAATTTCCCAAGAAAAAGTATGTTTTCCCCTCTACGTATATAAACTGATGTCATTGGCCGGCTGAATAATTGATGTTACATGATTTAGGCCACAATGATCAGAATCTTCAGAAAATACATTTTTGGCCGCCATAGACGCATGACATGTGCTTTGCCCAGCAAAACACATGATCATTTTGTTTATGGATGGATAAACATAATCAGAACTATTTTCCACTTGGCCAGGATCCACCCTCAACATTAAATTATTCCCATGGAATAACCAGTAGGGATTGTTTAAGTTGAGCACAAAATTTAATCAAACCACAATTGGAGATGAGGGCTCAGGGTTGGAAGTGGCTTTTATCACTTATGAATATTGGTAACAGCCAAAATGTTTTTCTCATGTAGGAAATTAGAAACAGCAATTATTGAATGGTTCTAAATTAGGAAGCACAAATATTTTAAAATAGTCATTTAAGTCCAAAATGGATACGATTGTGCGGAATACCTCATAAATATTTTTAGACATATTTAATTATATTTTACATGTTTTATTTTAATTTTGTGAATTTTTATACTTATACAAATGAAAATTTTATAACAATTAAAAAGATAAGTGTATTATTTTATACTTACAATAATTTATGTTAACATTTAAATTGTTACTCCTCTCTTTTAATTTAAAATTTATGCTTTTATACCTATATTGTATTTTATCCATACCCAATATATATATTGGTGCTTCATAAGATTGTAAATTGAGTCCTTGCTCCTATTTGATTTGTCTAAGGCTTAAATGAAGTTAGCTTAAGGTGCGGTTGTTTTACTAAATTATGTGTTGTTGGATCGTGCAACTGGATGATGGGCTTCTCTAGATAGATCAGATAGTGTTTTCTTTTGACTAGAATAATTTCAAAATTAAAATTCAGTATCACATGTGATATCATGAATGATCATTGATCAGATTTAAATATATGTATTTTGTAGAAAGATGGGTCCATCTGTTATGCACCCCATTATTTATGGTAGGTATATTGTGCATGGATGATGTGGCAATATAGTATTTGTTGGAGTATTCATACATAAAAAAACTGTTATGCACCATAAAGTGACCCACTTCACTCTGTTCTTTCTCTTCGCCACCCGTCTTGTCGCAAAGAGTTTGAGATCGAAGAGTTCTAAAAGGCGCACTACCAGGACTTCATCTTCGTCGTCGACGACCTCCGACCGCTCCTCTCTAACGTCAATGACCTCAAGTCCTTCCTCTCCGACTCTAGCTCCAAGCTCTAGTCTGTAGCGCACCCACTCCTCTCCTCCCTCGACGACTTCGTCAAGATGCGAAACGTTTTGCAGAACGTTAACCTCGCGATTGAGTCCGTGCTCATGTGCGTGAAGCTGATGGAGTGTGCTCACGCGCCGACCACCACCTCACCGACGACAACTTCTACATGGTGCTGAAGTACGTGAATGCGATCGAGAGTGAGTACTTAGAGAAGATGCCATCATCGACACTAAAGCGGATGCTAGAAAGGAAGATCCTAGAGATTTGGTCACACATCGAGAGGAAGGTGAGCAAGGAGTTCGGCAACTGGCCGGTGGAGATCTGAGTGGTCTGTCACAACCTTGGGCAGCTAGCGATGGATCAGGCCTTGGTGGCGCGATAGAAAGAGGCGTGGGATGAGGAGGTGGAAGGGGGCACGAGGAGGGCAGGGCAAGGGGCATTGTTGGTTGCTAGGCGACAGATTGATGGGGTGAAAGAGAAATGAAGAGATTTATAGTATACCACAAACAATTGGTATATGTATACGCCAAAATATCTAGCCCGTTGGATTAGATAATGCGTGGTGCACTATTTTTAAAGTGATATATAGTAAAACGCGCCCAGAATGATAATTTTATTTGAGTTTTCAAATAATTTGACTGGATGGCAGAGAAGGAGATTACTATTTTGTTCATATTAAACAAATGCTTATTTATTTCGGCATCCGTTGCTTGAAGTTTTAAAACAACTAATGCTAAAGTACTCTTATGAAATTGTGATTCCGTGGGCTAATCAATCAATCAATCATTTTTTGTATTTTTATTGACAAAATGAATTGAATATTTTATTTTATTTATGAAGCAATAAATAGGTGTGTTTGGTTTAATTTTTAGAAAAAGATTTTATTTTAAAAATTTTTTTAGAGGAATTATTTTTAAAAGAATAATTTTTATTTGATTTTAATATATCAAAAATAAGTTTAGGAGAATGAATTTTGTTTGGATAGAATAAAATATAATTATTTTTAATTATTGATGTAAGAGTAATAATAAGATTCCTTTTTAAAAGACTTTTTTTTAGAATAAAAAATAAATTTAAAGATACTTCTCCCAAAATATCTAATAAAAAAAGATTTATATACCTAAATTTATTAATTATTATATATTTTCATTCTTATTTTAATAAAAAAATTTTTGAATCTCTTATAAGTATAACCAAATGAACGCTAAGGAGTTGGCTTAATGCAAATATGTAAGCATTGATTGAATTTAAGAGTGTGTCCTGATTTTAGGATGATATCCCCTAAACCATAAATCTTAGTGAAAAAAAAAATGTTATAAAAATGAAAAAGACTACTTCACAAAGTTTCCTATACATCATGCTTTTAATATTAATTTTTTTTCTATTTATAAAAATTAAGCTCAATATCTTATTTAATCGAGATAAATATTAAACTAGTTAAATTAACCAAAATTTAGTAATAAGTGTTTCGTTTTTAATACATGACAATCGTATTTTTGGGTTAATCCATTGAGATTAGATTTTTTTAAAAAAAATTATTTTAAAGGTATACAGCACACTTTTTTTGACTATCAAGCCAAATTTTCTAATTATTTTATACTGAAGTTTCTTTAATTTCTTTGAGAAGGCTTTATTATGTCTTATTTTAATTTGTCGTTACCTTAACGAATAGGACAACGGCTAAAGTACAGAAGCCTTGATTAACCTTTTTGACCAGTGACATTTTAGTTATAAAAAATAATAATAATTTTTCTAAATATGTGACCATAAATTAACATGTAAAGAACTGATACGTTAAAGACAAATCGTGTTTATCAATCAGCCACTTATTATTATTTTTTTTCCTTTTCGTTTCCAAACAAAACACTGTTTTTTTGTTTATGAAAGATAGACTCAAGGACTATTTGCATATTTGGCCACATGATATCTTCATTGATAATGATGCTCACTATACAGTACACGACAAAATTCCAACCGCATATTCACTTTGTACCTTAATTTCCACATACAATGAAAAAACCATAATTTGGTCCCCAATATTTTCAGTTCATTCAACTTGATCATAGAAGCCAAACAATAATACAGGGACATCAAAGCCGTGCCTGAGACATCTATATTAATCTAATTTTTATTATTCACTTTTGGCTGAGGACCATAATCATAGGTCTCTTTCTACTAGCCAGGTCCAACGTATCTTCACCACATAATCAAACCAACTCGAAAATGGGAGAGATGAGCAAAGACAATTTTGTTTAGAGTAATAATATTTGAACATAAAAAAATAGATTTTTTTTTTTTATAGACACTATAGAAATAAAAGATAAAATATGTAGTTGCTATGGGTAAAACAAAGATTTTATTATTTTAGTTTCTATCAGAGGCAATTTTGTTCAAGATATAATTGAACATTAAATGTGAATTTTTTTAATTAAAATTCAAATGATAACTTATCATATATAAAAAAATTGACTTTTTTTCACTAAACTCAATATCTATTAGTATCTCTTTCTCTTTCCATCTAAGATATTTACTAAATGTGTTTATTTTTAGTATACAAATAACATTACTCTTCTATTTGAGTTAGTACCATTTTTCTTCAATTAGTTCATTTCCAAGGTCCAAAACTCTAAGTGTATGTTTGGATTAAAGTTTACAAATTGATTTTGAATCAACATAATTTTGGAAACTTGATTTTGATGAAAATTGGGTTTGATATAACATGATTTATGTTTGAAAACTTTTCTCTTGAAAGTAAATTTGATAAAATAAATATTTAGATAACATTGATAAAAATCACTTTTATACGTAAAATTACTAAAAAAAAGTATATATTATAATATTAATATTATCTTTTTATTTACATTTCATTATTTTTCAAATATACTTTAATAAATTTTATATATATATATATATATATATATCTGTTAACTTAAAATATAATCAATGATTATTATTAATTTAATTAAAATGAAAATAGGCATTTAAAATATGTAAAAAATAGTGAAAAACTCTCACCTAACACTGCTATATTTTGTTTGGGTGGAAGGATAAAAATGTCAAAAAATCTCTAGTATGATTTTGTTGAACGGAAAAGCAGTAAAAGATCACTTTTACATCAATTAAGGTTTGATATATAAATCCTATTAGAATTTATCCAACTAAAAAATAGCTAGACATAATAATACAACTTTCAAAAAAGAGAAACGCTCATTTGGTTGGTGAAACGCCAATCCAAACCTGCACTTAAAGCACATGGCATATATATTCACTTCTTATGCTCCACCCATCTTACTATAAGAGAATATCTGAACATTGGGGGGCAGAAGTACCTTGATCAATTGAATATCCACACACATAAAGAGCCATATGATATTATTTCCATTAACTAATTTTTTTCTGACACAAACTTATGTAACTGAATGAATCCCCAACAAAAGCTGACAAAACAAATAAATCCCTAAGGTCCAAATAAGATATGTGTTAGCCAGGAGCTAACACAGCCACAAACTTTATTTTCACACATAGGAAGGCAAGGCCATTTTTATTGAGAGGAGGCATAGATCTTCATGATGGTCAACTAGGCATTGACCAGCATATGAAAATGTTGTCCTACCCTTAATTTACAACCTTTTTTCACACTGACTGAATTTTTTTTTTCCCTTTGTCAGCTACTAACTTCACTCTTAATCACTGATTGCTACAGAAAGCTAAGAATCCCATAAACTCATGGTTGTGTATCATTTGAATGCTCTTCTCAGTGCCAACAACACCTGAAAAAGAAAAAAAAAATGTTACAATTAGGACACTTCTATGTAAAAATGTACTACACAAATAATTGTGCAGAAACCATTACAGATCAGCAATTCAGGTAGGTTTTCTTTACCCATGGTGACAGCACTAGCAAAAATGACACCTGAGAGGATGAACACAATGATTGATGCCCTCCCAAGACATTTAACTAATCTCCTTACAAAGAACTGTCCCCAGAAGCCAGCCAGAACAGACACGGTGGTGAGGTATAAGGCTGCAAAAACATAAATACAATGAAATAAGCTACATATATATTCATATATATGATATGATCATACGATACATTGATAGAATAAAAGGCCAAGCAGCTTGAAGGGCTGATGAAAAATACCATAAGGAATGGGGAACCTCTTGAGAAGATAGAATTCAACCACAGACAAAGATGATGAAAACATCATCACAAATGTTGCTGTTGCACTAGCAACCTGCAATGTAAAAGATCAACATACTTGTAAGTTAGTCTCTTGAATTTAGCCTTAAATTGAGCAGATGTGACTCCTCTAAAGTGCACCTGCACCTCAAAGAGTAAAGTGCAAAATCTCAATTATTGATGAGAAAATTAAATATTTAGAATTTTATAAGATATAACTTGACAAATTATACATATATGATAATAACACCATTAATTTTCTTATTAACGATTGAGATCATGTACTTTATCTTCTAAAGTGTATCCACCTTTTAGAGGAGCCAAATCCAAATTGAATATCGTCAATACAATTGAAAGTGGGATATATACTTTACCTGGGGGATGACACCAATCTCCAAGAGAAGAGGGCCTAAAACAAACCCACCTCCAGAACCAAGTAGGCCTCCAACAGTTCCCCCTAAGATGCCACAGAGTGCACAAAATGCAAGGCTCACAGCAGTCCATTCTATTGAAGCCTCACATATGTATCCTAGGTTCCCTGTGGTCATCCTCTTTTTGTGGTCCTTGTACAACCTCACTGCTTCACAGCCAAACACCACAAGTGCAATTGGAAACTGTAACAGAGAAGATCACAGGTGCATGTCAATCATTAGTCCAACGCCACCATAATCACAGTAACAAATTGAGGTTAATTAAGTAATTGCACTTATCATCCAACCTGTAAGCCAAAAAGCACCCAATACCAAACACTGCAAACCACTACATCATTCTACAGACCAACATCAAACATATTAGAAACAAAATAAAAATTGAATATCCTTTGAGAGTGTCTGTGTGTGTGTGTGTGTGTGAGAGAGAGAGAGAGAGAGAGAGAAAGAAAGAGACACTTGCCTTGATCACTTGAAGTAGCAAGAAAGCAACCCACACTACTATCAACACCAGAATCCTTTTCCATCTAAGGTTGAGACACAGAATTTGCTGAATGGATTTTAGGTGAAAAAAGGGTCAGTTCCTCTCACATAGACCAAAATAAAAAATTTATTAACTGTATGAGAAATTCACTTACTAGAGTTGACTTCTCCTCTTTGGGGATCAATGGTTCATAATTTGTGTCAATTAAAACTGCAAATTCAGAAAATACAGTTACCAACACTAACACTCCATACACAATAAAAAACACTAAAGCACATGAATATAATATAAGGGGATAAAGCACATGACTATAATATAAGGGGAATGCTTTACAGACGACAAATTTTTCCTGTTTCCATAGCAATCATTACACCCCAAATTTTTGTACTGTTTATTTATTCATTAATATGCAAAGATAAACTATATTCGAAATGTATGTGCGTGACTTACGTTCGCCACGGGAATTAACCATAGTCGCTTGTTGCTTGGCCATTTCTTTCTGCCGATAACAAACACAAAATAAGAGAGAAAAGGCTAATGAGTTAACTTTCCGAGAGAGAGAGAGAGAGAGAGAGAGAGAGAGAGAGAGAAAGCTCTGTTGATGCCATATAAGAATATTCATTTCATGGTCTCAAAATCATGAAATTTGTCACGAAAAATTTGACCTTGAGAAGAGTCTCTTCCCTCCACATCTCAATTCCCTTGAAGAAGGACCTTGAAGAAGTCCCTACACAAACCAAGCCAAATTAAAAAGAAAGAAAGAAAAATAACACAGTACTTTGGGGCTTAAGAATTGATTTCACTCAAAGAGCTAGCATGGTTTAAAATGGTAGTGATTAATATTTTTAGTGAAGTCACAAACCTATGAAGAGAATGATGATGAGGACAGTGATGAGCCAATAGGGGAAGACAACACTGAGGGCAACACCAACAGTGATACCAAGCATGAGCATGGGCTGGAACAGAAGAGCCAGATCATAGTCTAATATAGGCACCTCTTTGGTTGGGTGTGGCACTCTCAGATTGTACCAAACAGATGATGCTGATGCCCCCATTATCATACCTGAACCAAGTCAAACAACAACACCACCAAACTTAGTTCATAACACACAACATCATCCACAAACAACTATGCAAATATTATTTATTGATGACGAATGATGAAAGAACCATTGAGAAAGACCAAAAAGAAACTAGTATGCATATGGGGTCACTCAGTTTTGAATCAATTTTGTGAAACTCTAATCAAAGGAAGCATCAGAAATTTTGAGAGTGAATAGAGTTATTACATTTAGATAGAGCAGCAGCAGATTTTGTATCAAACCCAACAAGGAGAGTGAGCATGGGAACAAAAATGCCTCCCCCACCAACCCCACCAACTGTTCCAAAAGCAGATCCCAGAAAACCAATCACTGTGGCCAACACAATCCTCCAATTCAACTCCAATTTCTGCCCCCCCCCCCCCCCCCAAAAAACACACACATAACAACCAAGCATTAGTCTTATTTTCTGCACAACAAAGAAACTCACTCACTCATGCAAAAATCACATGAAAAAATGGTATAGAAAAACACATACAGGCCAAACTTTCTGAACCCCAGATTCATAAAGGGTAGATGATGACATGGTAAGAGATAATTTGTAGTCATCATGAACATGGTTTGTGAGGAACACCGCGGATAGAACAGCAAAAGAGAAACCAGACACAAGATAAACAATGAATCCTCTAGTGGACATTGGCATGGTGACCAATTGATTCTGATGGAACAAAAGCAGCAGCAACAACAACAACAACAATAGATGCAGATGCAAGTGCAGTCACGTTAATGTTATGTGTGTGTACTATTCCTATGTATCATGTAACCCTCAAAGCAACGAAGCGAGATGGATAGCACAGAAAAATGAAGGAGCAAGTGCTCTAGGGAGAGAGGGTAGTGTTACGGTTCACATGGGTTTTTAAGTGTATATGCCACCTCCAACTAGTGAATTGAATTCACGTGGCACTATGTCAATGGATGGTGGTTCCAGAATATCCCTACAATCCCTCCACCTTGGATTATTTTTTTAAAATTATTTTATAAATTTAATTTTAATATCAAAATATACTGATGATGTAAAATAATTTTAAACTCTTAGCTAATAGTAATAGTAGAAAGTATCAATTTATATAAATAATTATTTATTATAATAAGGGGCCACCATAATTTCTGATTTTTCAGTATTTTTATTAGTTGACAATCAGTGCATATCAATTAAACTTGGTTATTATCAAAAAAAAATTTAAACAGATATCTAATTATATATTGTTATATTAATAAAAATAGTTAATTTTTATATCTATTACTTAAATAATTATATAAATAAAAATATTTAATTAAATAATAGTATAAATTTTTTTACATTATCAATGCATCAAAAATTTAAAATTAAACTCTTATGTTATTTTTATTAAATTTTTAAATTATTTTGTTGGATTTTAATTTTGAAACATTTTTAATATAAAAAAAATTATAGAGTCATTTAATCATATATGATATCCCTACCAAAAAAAAAAGAAGAATCATATATGATTTGATCATACAATTATTATTTTAAAAATTACATTACATATATTAACATATGATTAAGTAACACTGTAAAAATCCCGTAAAAAAAAAAAAAGTAACGCTATAAAAATCTTGGTATTAAAAATGTATCAAAATTTACCTCTTTTTCTTTATATTCTATTAAAATTTTTGTCAGCTAGAGAATATCCTTTCAGTCTGAGGGATCTCAATCATCTCGTCAATATGGAAAGAGTTATAATGCTTTCCGTTTTGTTCTTCTGCGAGTTGAAAGAGTATCTACCAAACTAAGAATGTTATGGTATTCTGCACATTTAATTTTGATATATTACATAAAATATTTTTATACAATTATTTAATTTAATATGATAATAATTAAATCAGTTTTGCCGGACTTTGACTTTTATCTATTTGGATATCGATTTTGTCTTTTTAACTCAAAAAAAAAAAAAAATGAACAGTTCAATCATCTATGCTTTATATTTATACCAAAAAAAATTCTATACTTTTATACTAAATTAAAGCTTAATATAAATCAATGTGAACCTACCCCAACCGGTTAGACCTAAACCTATTAACAGTTAATTATTTTAAATTCTAGCATACACGTCCATTCAAATTTGAATGATTACTTCAAAATTAATGTTGAAAGGGCCAAATTGATGATTATACAACATTTTCTATTAATAATTAAAATTGAAATATTCTTTTTTAATTATTAAAATTAAAATATGCCCATCAACCAAAACGTTTTATCTCAGAAAGGAAATTGATGAGTGTTAACCTATATATCTTACTTTTGATCACATTTATTATTAAAAGGTAACAACAAAACTGTGTTTCTTTATATTTTCTTATGGTACTTTTGTATCAATATACTTTATCATATGTATTATAAAATTTACTTTTTACTTTATCTTTTAAAATGATTGAAAGCAAGTTTTGTCTCTGCTTATCGCGTCATTTTCTCTTTTACTTGTGGACATAAGAAAATGATATAATCATCGCTAGATTCATTTCATTACTGGTTAGGAGGTCAAATCCTAAATAAAATTCTCCTCCTCCACCATCCACGGGCACCGATGGTGAGTGGCGTCTCTATCATGTCTAACACTAGTAATTCGATAAACGTATTCTTGTCTTTCTTAGTAACTTTTATTTATTAAATAAAAAGTTTCATTTTTCTTCCACATTCACATTTGGTAATTTAATTTTATGATTTACCCAAAAATGGTAATTTAATTTTGTCTTATTTTAGAAACATTGGAACCGGCTAAAGAATTTACTTTAATTGCTTTGCACTAGTAAGTTCATTGCTTCCTTATTATTTGATTACCAACAAAAAGTTAATTAAGAATTATACACTTAGATTCACTCGACATCTCTTCCTTTCGATTTGTAATTTATTTATTAAAGAGTAATTATTACAAGTTAGATTCATTTTTGTTTATTTCAATCACTCAAAGTGGTTGATTACACTCTTAAAATGCACAAAAAAAAAATCCCCAATTTGGGTATGAATAACTGAAATTTCTAATTATATTATATAAATTATGAGTTTAATTTAGGTGTATTGACAGTCATCCAATCAAAACCTTCTATTTGTATGAATATTGAAGTAGTGGGTGATTATGTTAAAGAATTTTACTGATGTGATAATTTATGATTTGATATTTGTGTAAAAAAATTTTACACTAACAATGTATTCCAATTAAATTTATAAATTATATAAAATATCTATGTCAGTCACGATTTGAATTCATTATTATTTTTTTCTTAGCAATTAGTTCCACAACTTGAAATCAGTGGTGAGAAACTTCAACATCCAAATGGTTAATATTACAAATAAAATTTATCTAGAATCGTAGTCTACTACTTTGCAAACCACTTTCAAGGTGAATTCATCATTTGAATCTACACTTGTGCTCAATCAAATAAGCCAAGGTGGATGGCACCTTCTACACTTGTATAATCATATGAAGTTTTGAAAAATTAAATCTCCAGATGTACCATTCCACATCTGGGAGTATTATTGGTATGTTTAGGATGTGAAAGAGTGCTTATTAATTGGCTACAGCTCCAAAATTTCCATTTCTAGACATAAATTGTCGTGTACCTCATCACAGCTGACAAATCTGTATATTTTATTAATTGTACAGCAAAGAAAGCGAAAACAAAGTCTCTCACTTAGCAAGTAGGGTTATACATGAAAGCAAGTGGTCCAATGAATATGCCCTGCAACCACCCATGGCTATATATGAACAACAAACATGAGGTGAGAGCAGAACCTCTCCAAATTCAAATCTTGGATGTGTTGGAACTCGGAGGAATCCAAAGCATGAATGATAGGTTGGCCTTGGTTCCAGGGTGGAAGAAGACTCATTTAAGTTATTTTTAAAGATAGAAACAAGATTAGAGAAATAATATTTCTATAATTCTACATATTATTTGGACATTTGAAGACTATTATATAAATAACTGAAGACATTTTTGGTGAATAGAGTAAATATAATATAACAAATAATATATGTGAAATATTATTTAAAAATTTAATATATGTAAAATTCTTTTACTAAATTCACTGATAAAATTATTGCTATTGAAATAAACAATTATGAATAAATAATTTTTCATATTTTTTATATACATATTTATCAAAAATACAATTAAAATCACCCATTATTTCCACGCAATCCCCTCAGATGTCTAAATAATAATGACCACAAACAAAAGTGTTATTTAAATAATAGTACTCAAAAGAATATAATAAAGAACTGAAAATCTTTACCGTCTCTTTCGTGCTCGCATAAAATAATGGATTCTTTTAAAGAGCCAAACCAGTCCTATATACTATAGTCAAACTTTAAAGGTGTAATTCATTAGCTAGATGAATTTTATGGTTGATTTGAACAATGTTGAGACAATTAATATTTAAATGTTGCGAATTTTTAATAAAATCAAATTATAAATAAATATTTCATATCTGTATGTTGGCACCAATGCCTTCTCTATAACTAATTGCTTCACAGTTACATTATCTTAATATATCTTAGCGTTATTGTCTCATCTGATTTCAGAGTTTTCTTAACGCAAAATTTTAAAAGAAAAATTATAAATTTCAGAATCTCGTTGTTATCAGTAATTATAAATTTTATTGGAAACCAAAATTATATTGCATGCTTTGTACTACATCCTTGATATTTTCTGGTACATTGTACTACATCCTTGATTAACAGCCTATACAATCTTATTCACAATAAAAAAAGATATAAAGTTCGAACTTATCCATTTAACTTCACCCTTGTTAGAACTTGTCTATTTATGTTCACTGTTTAATGTATATATACAAGTTTTATTTTCTCTTATTATTTTCAAAAAGGCAAAGGAATTATGAATTTAGTGAGCAATGCTATAAGAAAGAGACAGCACACTGAGGAAAACTGACTTTATAGCTTTACCAAACGGCCAGGGTTATTTCTTGTTTAATTTTTAATTTTTTTCATGGCCAAAAGACCTTAGAATTAACCACTTGAACACGTGTGTCCTAAATTATCATGCGCCATGATTATCAGTCAAAATCACAGACATGCTCAGCAGAAGCCAAGGGATGCGATGGGAACAACACATTGAAAAGAAAATGTTGTAATGTCTTCTGCCGTTCCTAGTGTGGTTGCTTGTTGTCGTGCTGCTACAATCGTATTGATCTTAATTAATGCTTCGAACAGAACCTTTGATTAGTGGCTTCTTTCATATCTTAATTAAGGAGAAATTTTTTAATATTTCTGGAATATCACATAAATTGTACACATAATTAATAATAAAATAATATTTTAGATAAAAATATAAAATTAATTATAGATTTTATCTTAAAATATTAATATATTATTGACGATAAATATTTTCACGTGATGCTATGTAAATATATAAGAATTTCTCCCTAATTAAGTGTCTACTGTGCCATTCGTTTTGTACCATCTGTGCCACATCGTATTACTGCAGGACTTCTCCATTTGCTTTACTTAGGCCTTATTTTTCTTCTAATTATAATTATTTCACAAAGATTTACCACAATAAAAACAAAGGATACGTAATCATTTCTTACCATAATAAAAAGAAAGGAATAGTTGTATGCTGCAGAAAAGATGAATCACTCCCAAAAAGCTATCATTTTGTAATGAGTGTTAGATATTTTGAAGATCAAATTAGTCTTACGTCGAGGGACACGCCATCAAAATGGTGTGCGTGTCCAGTACAAGTGAGACATCAATGTGCATTGGACATTGTAGCCAATGTGCAGTCTCACTTGTTTGATTTACCGAACATTATTTTTCGTATGGCTTAAACACTGTTAGGATACAATCTAGTATTTTTTTCAATTATTCGATGAATCAGAAAAAAATTTGAAGATTCAAAAATTTAAATTTATTTAGGAATATTTTTTAAGATATAAAAAAAAATAGAACATATCAGGGTTGCACGTTTAATCCCCATGGATTGAGTTCCCAATAGTTGTGTGTATGAGTTAGATACGTGAGTGACCAAAAGAAAAAAAATAGAAATAGTCTCTCATTTTTTTTGAAAGAGGCATAAGAGATATACATAATATATATTAAAAGTGCTCTATATCTTTTGAAAATGATTTAGAAAGTAATAAAAATTGGTATTTTAACATTTATAAATGTTTAAAAGTATTATGATATAATATTATGAATTATAATTTTTTATTAATTTTTTAATATATATATATATATATATATGTGTGTGTGTGTGTGTGTGTGTGTGTGTGGGCGCGCGCAATGTCTATATCTTATAATTTTATAAATTTAGTGTATCTTTTATATCCATATATGTGTCGTTTCAAATATCTATATCAATCTCTATGAATCTAGATTGGATCACAAGGAGGCTCTTGGACTTTTAGAGCTTAAATATATAAGAAAGCCCAAAGGAAATAACACCATGCACATGTAAGCATGGGCACATTATTCATTTTGTCATATTACTTCACAAGATGCATAATAATTCATTAGGCTATGTTTGGTTGGAGGGATTTTGGAAGGAAGGAGAGGGAGGGGAAAGAAATAGAAGAGAAAGGGTTGAGTTTTCCTTATTTGATTGGAGGGAAAAATAAGGAAGGAAAAATTAAATGGTGCCAAACAAGTGGTAGGATCAACCAAAATAGTAAAAATCCCCCCCCCCCCCAATCGAGTGGAAAACTAATGGAGAAGAGGGCTTTAATTTTTTTTCGAATCTTGCCCATGAGCTATGCCACCTATGGTGCCTTCTTTGTGCTACCATTGCCATCTGTGCTGCCTTCCTCCCATCGCGTGTTGTTGCTCCATCAACGAGAGAAATTTTTACACTTACAAGAGAGAGACAGAGAGAGCAACGAGAGAGATGGGCAGATGAAAGGAGGAGGAAGGGAAGGGGCTAGGGTGCGCAATACCACTTAAGGTGCTGCATGATCCCTCCTCTCTTTTATCTTTTTTTTATTTAAATCAATACTTTTAAAAATTTTATCTAAATAATTTTAATTTTTCTATCACTATATTATTAAAAATAAATACACAAAAATACCAAGCCATGTAAAATTTTAAAATTTTTCGATTACCAATATTTTATTCTAAACATATATTTTATTTTAAATAAGGTATTACATAAGTTTTGATTTTCTTTTATACTATGTTAAGAGTTTAAATAATAACTAAATAATATTTTTGATATTATTTAGTTGATAAAATATATTTTTAAATTATATTTTTGAAATATTAAATTAACTAAAAATATGAGTTTTATTTTAAATAATTTTGAATAATTTATTTTTATTAATATTGGTTTGATTTAATATATTAATATGTTTTAAACTGTTAAATTAAAAATAATAAAACTTTTTATTTGATATTAATTAATATAATTAAAATACCTTTTATAATAACATAAGAGTAACATTGTCATTTGACAGTATTATTTTTTTCTTTCTTTTCACTTTTCTAAACAAACAATAAAAAATAATTCTTCTTTTATTTTCTTTCTTCTTATTTTCCTTTCATCCAAATATACATATAAAAAATATAAATTTATTTTATTTCTTTTCACTCAATTTACTTCCTTTCATTTTCTTTCCTCCATCCAAACAAAGTCCCAAGAGGGCAAGAGCATTAAGTGAATTTGAGACCAACACGACATGTCTCTGAATTCAGAGTCACAGTGTTCTATTAGCTCTAATTCTTTTTCTTCTACATTCAATAAAACCAAACATATAACTTAATCACATAAATATAAATATCTTTTTCTTCTCTTCCCTTTACTATGCATAAAGAACATACAAAGACATAGTGGATATATTTTTGAAGAGGAATCGAAACCAAAAGGGGTGTACATATATATTCATTCATTATATAATCTGTGAATAACAAGCAAATAAAGTAAACAAACAAGTTATTATTCCATGTTTATTATAATTATAACGATATATATATATATATAGCGAGAATTGCATTATATGTAACTATCACATAATATTGTTACTTAGGGGCATCACGGCGCTCTACACGAACAACTCCTTCATCATCGAAGGGTCCAACGTCGTTGAATGTCTGACCCGTCATCTGATCAGCCGCTCTCAGAGCTTCGGCCACTGCACCTGGTTGTGTCTCTTCCAGTTTGATCGTCACCTTATCTCCACGGTCCCCGCTTTCATCTCTGCTGTAACCTTTTTTACCTTGCACGTTTTGTTCTTCCATTTTCCTCCTAGCTTCTTCTTCTGCTCCTTTCAGATTTTCCTGTGTCCATGCCACATCCACAACTACGTCTTAGTTTTCCCTCAAACATCAAATAATTAGCAATATACAAAAAAATACAAACTATACAAGACACAAAATAATTCATGTGTTTTCACTTATATTGTTGGTCCATAAGATAATATATCAGATACTATGATCAAGTGGTATTGTATAGTATAAGAGCAATGCTAGAAATTTTCAAAATTTTTGACAGAAACGAACATGTTACAATAAACATGACTTTCTAACATTTTTTTTAGAATATAGATGCCTTTATTTTTTCGAAAGAGTGGTGCATTACATAGTATCAGATGTCAAGTGCTATAGTATCAGATGCTGTGATCAAAGTTTCAATTACTTCCATTTTTGTGCTATAGTATTGGATGCTACAATCAAGTGTTAGTTACTTCCATTTTTTCAATTAAAGTTGAAAATCATGTTTTAATTAGTTCTATTTTTGTAATTAAAGTTGAATTTCAACACACAAGCTCAAAGAACTCTCTAGCATGAAAAGCTCAAAGCTTGTATGAAAGAATTTGTTGCATATAAAATTGATAATGTACCTTCACCTAGCTACTTAGGTTTTTAAGAAAAGACTTCTATAAAAATAAGATGCTCACAATCATAATGAAACCATGAAAAGCATAAATGCGTGTATAACATTATTTAATCTAATGATAAAATATATAGTAAAATTGCTCTTAAACAAATTTAACTTTGAGACCTTGGTCTTCTCCTTTGCATCTGCAGTTTTCTGCTTTGCTGCCTCTGTGGTCTCCCAAGTCTTATCCTTTGCTGCATCCTTCATCTCACTGGCCTTCTGCTTCGCAGCCTCGGTGGTATCTGAAGCCTTATTCTTTGTTGCCTCAAAAGTCTCTGCACTCTTCTGCTTCGTTTCCTCTTTCTTAGCTCCCAAGTAATCCATAGCCCTCTTTGCAGCATCAGCAGCAGAATCGTTCAGCTCACCAAGCTTCCCCTTTGTGCTGTCCTTCCCTTCTTTTGCCTTCTCAGCAGCATAATCCGTGTACTCCCCACCCTTTTCCATTGTCTTGTCCTTAGCTTCCTTGGCCTTGTCCATGGTTGCATCCTTTGCTTCCTTTGCTTTCTGTGATGCATAATCTGTGTACTCTCCAGCTTTTTGATATGTAGCATCTTTTGCTTCCTTGGCCTTTTGAGATGCATAATCTGTGTACTCACCAGCCTTTTGATATGTAGCATCTTTTGCTTCCTTGGCCTTTTGAGATGCATAATCTGTGTACTCACCAGCCTTCTGCATTGTAGCATCTTTTGTTTCCTTTGCCTTTTCAGCTGCATAATCTGATACAAATAGTCTTAGTGTGTATAGTTATATTGTTAATTAACAAGCATACTGCATAAATAAGCCTAAATGACCATTATAAGTGAATTGTATGATTTGGATAAACTTTATTTCAATTTAAGTTTTCTTGTCTTAATTAGTGCTTATGATTGTATTATTTAATGAATATGTTGTATAAATAATCCTAACTAACCACTGTAACTCCTAAAAAAATTGTATCATTTGAATGAGCTTTACTCAACAAGAGTGATTATATTGTTAGTTAGTGAATATGTTGTATAAATGAACCTAAATAACCATTATAACTCATAAGTGAATTTTTAGATAAAACTTTATTCAATTGAAGTTTTCTCAATGAGAATTGGTGTTGTTTCATAATCTGTGTACTCACCAGCCTTTTCCTTTGTAGCATCTTTTGTTTCCTTGGCCTTTTGAGATGCATAATCAGTGTACTCACCAGCTTTGGAACCTGCTTTGTCAGTGGTCTCCTTGGCCTTCTCAGTGGTGTAATCCTTAGCCTTCCCTGCTGATATATCTCTCACTTCACCTGTTCCTTCATCACCAGCAGCAGCATAACCTACTTGTTCTTCCCTTGCGTTACTCAAATCTGAAGTGTCCCTTTTGCCAACCACAGCTTCCTTTGCATTCTCGTAGGTGTCATGCACGGCCCTTAGCACTGACCCAATAACACCAGGTTTCTGCTGAGCATGTTGTTGTTGTTGTTGGTCCACAGCACCAACATCACGGTCTCTTGCTCTATTAACTTCCTCAAGGTCTTTTGCAGCAGGCTTTGCAGCTTCCTCAGCTCGATCTTCCTTGAATTGTTGCCTAGACTCCATTGACAATTTAATCACTCAACTCAAATATGTCAATTGATGTGTGAAAGAATAAACCAAGTAGAATTTGTATTTTTGCCCCTTTTTTTTTTTGGCGATAACAATAAGACTATAAGAGCTTTGTTTTTCAATTTGCTATGGATATATGGTATGTAGTGATGGGCGTGGCAAAATCAAGTAAGCGTTTTATAGTACATATGAATGGATAAATTGTGGGGTACTAATAAAGAAGAAGGTTCTGAGGTTGGGGTGAGTGACACGTGGGGGCTCAAAGAAGCACCACGTGGAGGGAAGGGTGGGTGTGTGGACATATGGCAAGCATGCCTGGGAGGTGTGACACGTTCTATTGAGATGCTGCGTGGGGGTGACATGACACTATAAATTATTCTAAGAACTCTAAAAGCATCTAATGTTATATGTACATGTAATGGAAAGAAACGTAGTGTGAAGGGTATGTGCATGTGTTTAATATTGAGACGTTTGGATCTTCGGTGATGGGGAAAAAAGAGGAGAGAATGAGAAGGGTGAAGGACATGGATTCTGATCGAGAAAAGGTGAGGGTCGGTCCCATGAAAACATGACAGGACGAGAGTTGTAGGGTCCATGTGGCAGGTGAAAAGTCAAAGGATTTGACGGCGGTTGTATGAGAAATTCTGTGGTTATAATATTCAATGTTACATAGTAACACGTAAACCTAAATCTATATGTTATGGTAAGGTGTGTGGATGACCTGACTCGGTCTGATTTTGGGCATTGAATTTTTGATTTGGCATATTTTTAGGTCGATTTTGAGTTGTACTTTGAATTAACCTGACTCAGTTATTTGTCAAATCATTATTAGGTCGTGAAGTTAAAAAAATTACCCAATCTTAACAAAATTAATTGTATCAAGTTAAACTTGAACTCGTTCTTTATACACCTTTAGTGGTCTTTCCATATGTTGTTATAGTATGCATCTTCTTCCATGTGCGCTTTATGAGTTCTATTAACAAACATTTCTTTTTTTTTTTTTTACCTTTTTCAATATCTGCATATTGTAGCAATGTGGATTCAAAAGGAAAACAAGATCCATTTGAGTTATTGCCTCGTTCTAGTATGGATGGAGTGAATTATCAAGTTAACCTTTCAAAATCTGCAATACCATAATTTGATGTTAAAGAGTCCGAGCTTTAGCCTGAACCTGAGATTTTTTAAGTTAGCCTGGCTTGAAGTGTGTTTGGTGCAACAATTTTGATTTGTAGCATTCCTCCTTAGTTGTTAGTTTCTTTAAATTCCAACTAATCTGTCTCAAATTAGATCAATTCATTATACGATAAAATTTTCTCACAGTAAAATTCTCTTGATACTAATTTTTTCGCTTCTACAAAACTCAAATTTGAAATCGTACTTAACGCCGAATCACTTAAACTATGAAATTTTTATTGTTAGGCTACAATTCCTAAAATATAGAATTAAAAGATAATCAAGTAAGAACTATACACGATAAAAGTACTTCTTTATAAGTACTTTTGAGAATTATCTTAGAAATATATATTTTTTAAAGTTTATCCGAAAGACCAAAACTTACCATAATCACATCCTATTACATTAATTGCCAATATGAAACAATTCAACGTAATTAGGCAAACATGGCCACCACAAATTGCTAGTTAATTATTGGTCATCATGGACTCTGATATTCAATCTTCTGAGCCACACAGAATGAAGGATCATATGGAACACGTCGAATCTTCTAGGAGGAAAATGCACCTCAAAGTGTCGCCTAATTTGTCCCACTCTCCTCTGCATCCTTGTATACTGCCTAGGAGAAATACTCATAAGAATCTTCTTCAAGTTTGGAATGTTCCTCACAGAAACCTCAACTGAAAAGGACTTCCAATTCAATACATCACTGAATGGAGGGACATAGTGTTCAGAAATAAGCACTGGAACACAACCAGTGTATATTGCCTCAACCACTCTTGGGCTTGCCACCTCATACCCACTAGGGCAAAGACAAAACTTACTCTTCCTAAGCATACCATAGTAGGAAACTCCCTTTGGAAGGTACTTGTGGACTTGGATATCTTCATCCTTGTTCTCCCAATGGTCAAGGAGAACAGGCCTAATGGGCCCGTGAAGCCCACCAGCAAAGAAGGCCAGGACTGGACGTTTGGATGCTGGTGGCCCACCAATCAAACCATCTATTGAACCTGTTTGGAGATTGATTTCAGGAAATGAAACATCCTTTGCAGGGTTGAATCCCTCAGAGGTGTTGGCGTTGCACAGCACACGGATGGAGTTCTTGTGAAGGTAAGGAATGGAGAATGAAGTCACTGGCCCCTGAAACAAAACAAACAAAATTTGAAGAATTAGTTCAACGTTATCATATTTTTCTTTTAGTATTCCTATATGTATGATTGTGAGACTAATCTGGAGATGTTTTGAATAAAGATAGTTTGAATTCAAATAATAATCATAGTAAAGAGTTTATTATAAGATAATAATTAAGAATAATTTATTATATAACAATAAGATAAAAGATAATATATTACTAAATTTTAACATAAGATAAGTTGATGTTCTTAACTTATCAGAAGAATAGATGTATGCATTCGTGTCTTTGCAAGCAGTGAGGCTATTTTTAGGAATTGAACTTGTGATCTCTAAGTCACAAGACAACAACCTTACTATTACAACACGATTCACACTCTTTGTGCCTTTTAATCAACAATGCAAGGATCATGAATTAGTAGCAGTTAGCTACTTACCCAGTCATGGCAAGCAAGCATGAAATGATCAGCTCCAAGGCTTCGGTTCCAATAGGGATATCTTCCAGCAATGAGATTGACATAGTCTGTCACAGTTCTTTTTATGGGGCCAAAATCGCGGGAGTCCCTTTCATACACAAACCGGACCATCATTACTACACTGAAAGGAAGGAAAAATACATGTGCTTTCTTAGGATCCCTTGTTCGAAATTGGTCATTCATCTCAATAGCATGGATGAATTTCCCCTCCATGGAGTATATGCTTTTGCAAGGTCCATTATGAAAAACTGGAGGTTCTCCTTCTTCATAGATGAATACTTTGAACTGTTTCTCCATTTCTAAGTAGCTCCTGTCATAGCAATTTTTATAAAGAAAGAATGATTAATGAGTGACTGGTACTAAGCAGTGTTTATAGACTATAGTACATGGTTCTGACTTTTTAATGCAGCAGCAATATTGTTCACTTGCTAATATGATTGCGGTATTGAAAGAATCGGTGTGGCCCATTTATGATATTCCTCTGCATATTATAATTGCCGATTATGAACGGAAGGGGTAAATTTGATACTTGATATGTCAAAGGATATTAGTTCAGCATAGATAAAATAATCCAGTGCATTAGGTACCTGTGAAATACTTTAGCATTCCTATACATTGGACCTACTGGAACATAGTCTGGATCTTGTGTTTGATTCCAGTTTCTGGCTTCTCTAATGGCAGCTCTAGCTTGTAGTAGACCGGCTTCGGTTCTATCTAAGATGCTGAATTTTCTTTGGGGAGGAACATAAGATTCATTCACAGGAGCCGAAATGGGTTTGGAGATGTTGAGATCAACTTCAGTTTGGTTCTGTTCAAAATGGATAAGTCATCCACTTTAGTTAAACTGTCAAATATGCTAAGATTTCAATTCAAATGGTAGAGTTATAGAATTGTCTAGTCCCTTCATTCTTGTTCCAAAACAATTGATCAATCACTTAGACAATAGCTAAGGATGAAAAATTAATGTAACCTCCATTGTAGCCCTCACTCCCAAGATGAAAATGACACCGGCAAATCATTGTCTCTTTGGCTCACCTTTTTACACCACAATCAAATTTGTTTTGTTGGGATTTTGTAGCATTGGACATAGGCATTCTCCTCCTATTCAAGAACAAAAGTGCTAGATACACATCTAACTTAGAAATGTGTTTCACATTAAAGTCAGGATGATTGTTTGCAAAAAATGAAGTGGGCACCATTATGATCAAATAATGAAAAGTGTGAAGATGTAAAGTAATGTAAGTATGAGTAGCATAGTTGATTTAAAAATGTCTCATTTTGTTACATCAAAATCTTAGGTACTGATGGGTTTACATGAACCATTCCCTATGTGAAAAATGAATATGGGATAATATAACAGTAATGTAAAAAAAAAAAAATTTATTGTACAAATATAAGCAGTAAAAAATTCAATGTATCATACACAGTAACCTTCAGGAACTCATTGTCATTATTCTTGTCATTGTTATTCAGAGTAGTGAAATCAACAATTAAAATCAACAAAGATGTTTAACATTTTGAGCAAACGAAAAGAGAAATCAAAATTCATCAAATGCCAATACAAGAAGAGTAGGAGGCTCAACTTCCTTTGCTTGATTCACCATTGACTGAAATTCATAACTAATTCATAGGATTACTGCATTAAGGCAACTATTACAATGTAGCATCCAGGTTAAGAAAGAACTTTGCGTTAGTTCAAATCGTTTTTCATTGACAAAGCAAGCATTGCCTCGACAAAGCCGAAGAAGCATATAAAACAACAATATAATGCCGTTGGATTTTTGTTGCAATAAGAGCAGTTAAGAGCATGTTAAAAGCACTTAATGCGAATTAACATTAAATCTTACCATAAAAGAAACAATACAAAGAGAAAACTTCGTAAAGAAGAAGATTAAGAGCCCGTTTGAATTAGCATTTTTCTATTTCTTTTTTAAAATACTTTTATAAGTTTTTATAGTTATTTGGATACAATTTTTTTAAAAAGTGCTTCAATTAAAAAAAATAGAAATAAAAATAGTTTTTAATAAAATTATCTTCCAAAAATATCAGTTATCTTTAATTAAAATTATAATACATATCCTTTTTTTTTATCCCTTATCAAATCTTACTTCTTTTTCTTTTTTTGATTTTTTTTTTTTGTAATTTGGCTATAAAAAAATACTTTTATTTTTTTATATCTAAACAGATTTATAAGTACCTTTAATAATTAAAAGTACTTCTCATATGTACATCCAAATACAAAATAACTTTTTCTAAAAATTAAAGCTCTACTAAAAAAAAATTTAAAGAAAAAAGCCCTTTTTTTTTAAAGTTCATCCAAATGAACTCTAAATATACATGGAAAATATTATTGTTTTGATACATATTTAAAAATATTTTTTTCAGCATTTGTGTATTTATATATAAAAAAATGAAAATATTAGTAATATATATTTTTGTAATATAATTAAGTTTTTTTTAAAAAAAAAAATCCCTGCCACTAGTTTATTTAAAACTCAGTCCTATTACTCAATATAGGAAAAAGGTTAAATATTGAACTCAACTCACTGCTCTTCTTAAAGAGTTAATTACTCATTAATTGAACGAAAATAAATGGCATTAATTACATTTCTTCCTTCTTGAATATAATAATATATCATTCAATATTTTATTAAATTCCCCACAGGTAAGCTTCTACCGTTCCAATCATTATTCCACTCTGTTGGTTGACTAAGAAAAATTAAATTAAACTCCAGAATTAGAATCAAAAGAATTAATACCAGCCAAATAAAAAAAAAAAAAAAAGAGGAATCCAAAGAATTAAAATCATCAAAGCAAAGTAATTAAAAAAAAATCAAAATTAGTGAGCTCTTACAGATTGTTGAAGTGATGGCAAGGCCTGAACAGAAAGTGGGGGAGAATAATAGGAGCGATTGAAGATGTCATCATCAGAGATAGGCATAGCTTTGTTCTCCTCCTCCTTAGTGGTCACAACACTGCCACCATTGTTCAAGAGTGAAGAAGAATTACTTATAGAGCTCCACAGTGGGACCCTTTTTCCAATTAAGAACAAGGTGGAAACACTTGGACCAAGGAGAAAAACAAGCCCCATAACCATTATGAGGGGAACCATGAACAGCAAGAGCTTCATGGATGATGAAGAAGCCTTTGAACCCCACCAAGCACAACAATTCCATCTACCATTACCCATTATTGTGATGATAAATGATAACCTCAAAAGCTCCTTCAGAATTTGGGCAAGGACACAAAAACAACTCTAATTAACACAAGAAAGTTGCGTGAGGTTTCTCCCTTCTTTCCATGAAACAGCTGGCTCTTCTGTCTTCAGTTGCAAACACGGCACCAGAAATTCATGCATGCCGCTGTTTTGGTTTTGTCTCCTTTTTTGTTCACATCAGAGCAATAGAGAGAGATTGATAGAGAAGCATAGGGTCCAAAACGGAGAAGAGGTGTGTGTGGGGTGGCATATATGTTAGCAAGAGTAACGTTATTTCTAAAACAAAAGTGAAACTCGAGTGAATACCATATAAAATTTAAAATCTAAAGTATTTATTAATGAGGTTAAGGCTTCGTATTCTTTGTTATGTGCAATTTTAGCGTAGAAATAACATTATGTACGCATATATATTTGAAAATATTTGATTGCTTCACCTTTTTTAATACTTCCTCCGGTTTGTAATATTTATCACTTTAGCCATTGACATAGATATAGATATTAAGGAACCTAAAATTACAAGTTAATTATAAAAATATTTGCCAAAATATTTTTATTTAATAATCAATTTATTGTATAAATTTTTCATCGTTTATTATGCTTAGTGCATGTTTGGGAAGCTCCCAAAACAGCTTTTTATTAGCAAAAAATTGTTTTCAAAAAATTAATCTTGTTTGGCAAATTTATCAAAATAGATTATAATTTAAAGTTAATAATTTTAAACTGAAAAATAGTTTATAAGTATAAATAAATTTTTTGAGCTTATGATTATAAGCAGAAACTTATTATTTCAAAATTATTATATTTTTACTAAATTGACCCTAAATAATAAATATTATATAATATAAATAATTATTTTATATTTTTTTAGTAATTTTATCATATAAAAATAATTTTTTTATATAATCTAAATAAAAAGATTATCTTAAAATTACTTTTCAGTTAAAGTATCCAAACATAAATTAATTATTATATATATAAAAAATAATTATATAAATAAGTAATTATTGAAATAATTTTAATCTTTCAACTTTCTCAAATATATATTTAGAATTGTATGGAGAATATAATTAAAAATTTTGTAATAAATTTTCTTATAGAAATATAAGAATGACAAATAAATTAAACTAATAAATTTTATTTAAAATGACAGATATTATAAATTAGAGGGAGTACTTATTACTTTAAAAAAAATTAAAATTATTAAAAAATAAAACATTTAATATGTCAGAAATTTGAAATTTTAAAATTTTTTTCCTATATAATATTGTTAACCATTATTGCTGTCCTTGTTATTAAAACTCATTAAAATTATGTAACGTATCCAAGGGAGGAGAAATTAATATAATGGCTGCGAACTCACGCCAAGCGTCCGCACACTGCGTCCTTAAAATACGAGTTTTGCATTGCTTTTGAATTTACCATGCAACTTTTTGGATTTCCGTTTCTACCCTTTTGTTTTTCCTTTTATCAACAGCCCACCGATTCTTATCTAAAACGGCCACGCAATTTTCGTCTTTCTTCTTTCGTTGAGTTTGAAAGCGAGCTCTCCACAAAAATGCCAATGGTCCAGATGTGTCGTTTTGTGATAGTTATTCGTCTTTTTTACTGTCGTTTTGAGGGCCGAAGTGAAGAAGAATCCAGAAGCTTGAATTGTGCGTGTGGCCTTGCAAGTTTAATTCCTGTCCATTGATTTTATCACGTAATTCGATCAAATGTTTATATTTATAATATTTATAAAATAATAAATAATTAAGTTAAATATTTTTATTGATATAGTAATAGATGATTGAATATTTATATAAAATATTTTTATACTGATAATATATATGTCTCACCCAAGTTTAAGGATGATAATAGATATCCATTGAAAAGCACATGCCCTGCCCCAAGCCCATGGATACTCATTCCTTATTTATTACGAGGATTTAAATCCCCGCAGATATTTGTTGGTTTATACAAAAAGAAAAAAAAAAAGAGAGAAATAAAATAATTATATATTAAAAAAATTATAAATTTAAATAAAATATTCATAAATATTGATTATCCTTTATAATATTAGTAACATAATACAATCCAAATTAAAAGATAAAAATACATTATGAAAATCCAAATTATTGTTAATTTTAGTTTGATCAAAGTTAGCCAAATATTATAAATTTGAATTTAATTACAAATTTAGTCTACTATATACTAACTATATTTTGAATCAACTTGATTTTATTATTAGCAAAATTTATTTGTAAGTTAGTCTCTCTCTCTCTCTCTCTCTCTCTCTCTCTATATATATATATGAGGGATCCGTTGGCACCGGTGTGAGATTTGATATACTTACACCTTCAATAACTTTTTATAGAATATAGTTCTTATCAATTCGACTATTGAATTATAATTATATATTTTGTAGATCATTTATGCCAAATTTTTTTAAAAAATTAGATATTAATAAAAATGTGATCAAATAATTATTTTTTACATATATTTAAGAAGTATATATTACATTAATTTAGATGTATACAAAAAATGTAATAAACCATTTTGGATTAATATAAAATTTTATAGATATGCTCTAAAACATATGAACTTTCAATTCGATAGTTAGTTTTGTAAAAGATTTCTTTAATAAAAAATTATTCAATGATGAAATATATGAACTTAACTTACACCGATATAAGTTGATCATCTCCATAATCCATATATATATATATAGGGCACATAAATGGAGATTTAGTGGATCTCTATAAGCCAGGGACCTCGTCTCTTGCTCTCTTCTCATTTAATAAAGGAAAACTTTGTTTGCATCCCTGCGAGGACTCGTACTCGCCCTCGTCATGAGTAATCTATGCGGATATCTACTTTGATAGATTTTTTTGACATTTGTACCTAAGTTGCTTCAATGGTTTTTTTTTTTTGTGGGACGTTCTTAGATATTTTTAAAATAAGAAAATTTTAATGTTATTTTAATTTTATGAATTATTATTATTATTTCCTACTTAAATTACATTTTCCACAAGAATCAAACAATGCATGATTTTTTTGGATAAATTTATTTTGATTTTGCAATAATATCTATCGACCCATTCAATTAAACTATATTAGCAATGCTATAAAATTGAAAGCTTTCTCTTAAGATAAAAGTCAGGGGCATGTATAATATTTAAAAGGAAATGTTAAATTTTCTATTTGGAGCGATCTTCTTTAATTGTTTTTTTTATTACTTTATGAAATACCACTTAATGTTGTTGTGCGGGAGGATGATAAGAGGACGGCTCTCCCTGATAAAGACATTCAACGGTATGGGTTGAGAAATATTAAATTTTTTATTCATAACACTATTTGAAAACTGAGTTGTTGTGATGTCTATGGATATGATAGTTAAGGTAAATTATTAAATAGTAGTTAATTGTTGGTCTTATAATAAAGTATAGAAGTCTACTAAATATAACTAGCAGATAATAAATACTAGACAATTCAGTTTGACTATGATATCTTTAAACAAAGATGGGTGGATAAACAATCTGTTTCACATAAATAATCTCTTTAATGCATAAACTATCTTAATTACTCAAAAATATTATTAAATATTTTTTTCATTTTAACTGTCCCATTCAAGCCCCAAAATGGGATGTGGATGGGGTAAAAATCCCCATGTAGCAAGTTATGCCCTACTTCGCAGGGACTCCATGTGTGTAAAAATACTAAAATATCTTTCTATTATATATATTATACATATATAAAAATATATACTATTTTGATATTTTACATTATTTTATTTTTAAAATTAAAATATCTTCTTTATTTTACCCTCACTCCCTCTCAAACCCTAATTTTCCCTTTCATTTCTTTCATTCGGTGAGAGTTGCAGCCCATTGTCTCTCTCTGCCTCACTCCTTCCATCCCCCACTTCACCATCGTCACTCCTTTCATCACCAACCTCCCTCTCGACCAGCCTTCTTAGTCCTTCCTGCAACAACAACAAACCAAAAGCTTCGCTGACATTAAACATGATGATTCTTTGGTGATGCTGCTCTCGACGGATCTATGCAAGCATGGGCTTCTCCTTGATGGATGCGACCACGATGCCACCATTCCATCCCCAACGAATCTGACTACAAATAGCCACCATTTTCATAAATTTGTGCTTCCCTACTGGGGGCTAGTGCAGATGGGGAGACCCCCATCTTGCATAGGTAATATCCCTACTTGTTAACAAAACCTTATATAAATATATTATTAAAAGTTTTTTGGCCAATTTGGTTTTCTTATCCTAAGTACAAATGCGGCTTCCTAAGGCAATTTTAGAGAAAGGAACACATTCCTTTCTTCCAATTAATGTGGTTTAGCAGATGCTTTGACTTTTACTACAATAATTTCAAAAGTTATATAACAAATAACATATAACTGGTTAACAGTATAAAATATTTTACATTAAAATTATATCAAAATTAAGATAATGTTTGTCAAGTTAATAAGATATTAAACATTTCCATTTTTCAGTTAACACTGGCGATTTGGGAGTTGGATGGTACAAATGTACCCTTATGGATATATTTAAAGGGCCAAGTTAATTTTGATTGATAGACCTAAAAAATAATGAAACAAATACGACGCTTAATTAATTAGTGAAGTAGAAAGCAGAAACATCACTTGAGAAGAGCGTATTTATCACTTTTTATATTCTTCAGCTCAATTTTCACATCAATTGAAAGTTGAATTCTTAAATTAAGAAAAAAAAATTAAAGTTATTTTAATTACTCTACTCTTTTTCTGTTCATTTCTGTTTTCGCCTATAGGTAATTAGGTGGATCAACTTGCAACAGCAACATTGATTTGAAGAGCTTCACATATGACTATAGTACGAATTGTACCTGTAAAAATGCTGCGCCATCAAATTAAAATCAATAAGGTGGAAGGCGCACAGTCTAGTGTTTAAATGTGAAAATACTTGAACCAATGCAGGGTGATTATATAATGTGTGGATTATAGAGTCCGTTGGATAATTCATATCAGACTAAGATTGCAACTGGAGTGACAATTCAACTCAAGTATTAATTCCCTTAGGGGATCAATAAGGGTCTTCCCTGTGCTAGTAGATTATCAGCCATGATCTTATTAGCTGCTTCAGTTTGATGAGCTGCATCCCAAAACACGTACCTTGTAGCATTGGAGCATGTTCCCACAGACCTAGCATTGCAGAGTAAGGAGGTTTCTGATACTCCTGACCCACAGCAACCCCTTCCTGATTCACTGAATCCTGTAAGCACAGAAGTGTAACCATTTTAAGGATTTTTTTTTTTAAAAGCTTAGCAAAGGAGGAGAGTTTGGAAATATCATAGAGTAATGTTATATAGTCATAAAAAATTGTCCAATTTTTTTTTTAATAGGAAAGGGGAGTCATTAGATGGAATAAAATAACTAGTATGACTTATTATTCATTTAAAAATTAATAAACATGTCACATCATTTTGACAAACACATCCTCAAAAAAGTTATGACTCTAACATTTTTCAATATCTAAATCTGTAAATTCATGAGATGTTAATGCTAAAGACTAAAGTGTGTTTGAATTTGCATTGAAGAGCCTTCAATGTGGGCTTAGGGATGTCAAACGGGGTTTTGAGAGAAATAGAAATTACTTTTGGGCAGTGAAAATGAAGTTCAACAGTAATAAGTATTGTTTGGTTAAACTTTTAGTTTAACAAACTTACTTTCGAAGCAACTAGAATTATTTTTGGTGGCAAGAAGAAGAAAGATATTTTTCATTTTAGCAAAAGTATTTTTAAGATGAAATTTTACTTTTATTTCTACATTAACAATCATTGACCTACTCACCCTTAAATGATATTATATTCTTTTTGGTAATTATGGCTTTAAAAGTAATTTTGTTTTATCTTATTTAAATAAAGATTATTTTCTTAAATTTATTTTTAAAATACTTAAACTAAACACAAATTAATTTTTTTCAACTTTAATTTCTCTTAAAGTAATTCATTCAATGTAATTCTTTCAAAAGTCATTCATCCAAAAGTTAAATCAAATAGACTCATAGAAATTAAATTTGGCAATTTTCAAGTTTGAAAAAGTTCATTTCACCATGATTTTGTTGGCAAACTAAGATTTGGGTGCAAACAACAATTTGTTGCTTTTGTGTAAAAATTTTCACCCACTTTAAGTGGATCGGATTTTGATCCTTACACAATTTTTGTTTAAGAGATAAATATTGAGTCCGTTTGGTTAAAATTGTAAGAGAAGTACTTCTTAAGAAGTAGAAGTAGAAGTAGAAATAAAAACAGAAAATTATTTTACGTTTGGATATAATTATATGAGTATTTTTTATTAAAACTAGAAGTTATTAAATTATTTAGATATAATAAATATAGAAGTATTTTATTTAATAAAATTACAATTAACTATATAGAGAGAGAGAATTAGAATGGTAAAAGAGTAATAGTTTTTAAAAGTTTTAAACACAAAATTATAATTAAGTGGAAAGAAAGTAGTCGCTATTTTTAAGGAGCAATATTTTCTTTCTTCTATTGCTTATACTTGTAGGAGAAGCAGCTCTCTATTTGCTTCTCAAAAAAAGCAGAAAAATAGATTATTTTCTGCTTTTATTTTTTTTTAGAAGTACAAACAAACTATATTAAAAGTTTTATAAATATTTTTTTATTTTTTTTTAAAAATGTACTTTTTTGTTCCACAAGCACAAACAAATGCATCCATTATCTTATAACAATATCAAATATATCATTTAGGTGATGTTTAGCATATTAACTAATAAGATTACTAGTAATCCATTGAGAAAAATTGTCATATTTTAAATTACTAGTAATGTTATAATTTAGTGCTTGATATATATAAATAATCTAACTAGCAATTCATATTACTTTATTTGATTTATAAAAAAAAAATTAGGTACTATATATCTTTTATCAATATAATAATAATAGTAATAAATAATATTATTACTAATATATAAATGTTATTATTAATACTAATTAATAATAATAATTATTAATAATAAGGTAAAACCTCGTTTACATACCTTACGTTTTATAGTGATTTTTTCTTAATCCCAATTTTTTTTATTTTTTGGTTCTATATACCCTAATATTTTCAAAATATTTTAATTTTACCCTTTCAACATACAACATCCAAGTTATAAGCAAAAAAAGTTGATATTAATGTCAAATTTCGATATTAGTGATATTCAAATATCACCAATGAAGATTGTTTGCCTTCAATTTTCCAAGGAAAGACATTAGATATTGGTTTTAATGGGAAAAAGATTAATTAAGAGCTAAGGCGGTTTAAATTAAAAAGGAAAACTTTTATATCCTCCAAAAATATGAGTCAAAATGATAATAAACAATATCATCTCATTCAAATAAGTAATGAACACATCATCGCTGACATTATAAACTGACCTTCATATTAACTTTTACTGTTTATAATTTGATTGTCAAAATAGTAAGATTAAGATGTTTTAAAAATATTAGGGACATAAATAAAATAAAATAAACTTTTGAGACTAAGATGAAATTAATGTAAAATGTGAGAGATGTAAATAAAATTTTACCCTTAATAATATTAATTATATTTTACAATAATAATAATAATAATAATAATAATAATAGTGAAAAGATTACCATATAGGTGGTAATCCATATAGACAGCACCACAGAGGCAATCTATATTGCCACTTTAAAAGTAATGTAGATTGTCTTGAAAATCTGGATTGCTAATAATATGGTCTAATCAAATAAGGTAATATTATGAATTCAGGTAATTTAATCCAATATTACTAGTAATCTAGATTAATTATCCCATACTAAAGCCCCTTAGGTAATTATATGAGAAAAAGTTATTTTGAGTAATATTATCTAAATAATATTCATTTTATCAAACTCATTTTTAGGGTAAAAGTTTTTAGGTGAATTTTGTGAGCACACACACCTTCTGAAATTAACAGTTAGATGTGAGGGTATATTTTATGTAACTATCCATACTCCTCATATCTAACCATTAATTTTAGAAGATATGTGATGTACCCCATTAGTTTGCCAAATTTTCAAATATAAATTATATTATATCAAACTTACTTTTTTATCAACGCCAGTTCTGCTATGCACCAAATAAAATACGGTGTATAGTGCACCATTGACTTGTGTATGGTTCACCAGACATGCAGTACTCATCCAAATCGTGTATTTTGATTATCAAAAATTGAACGGTGAGAGATTTGTGTATTTTTGGATGGAGCACAGCAACCTCGCATCCTCATCCTTCAAGCTCCGCGACCGCACCCCCGGCCTCTGCCCGCCAGCGCTGCCGGCGGCACCACCGCTAAACCCACCCCAAGCTCATCTTACCTATTGCCTCACTCTCTCTCTCTCTCTCTCTCTCTCTCTCCATGGTGATGGCGGGCCCCTTTCACGGCGCAATATCGGAGGCGTTAGGGAAGTTCCGGCACTAGAGGTGCTACAGCTATAGGAGAGCAACTTCACAGGGAGCATTCCCCCGAGCTTGGGGACATTTACTGTGAATCTTGTTAGTTTATTTGTATGTGAAGCTCTGTTTTTTTTTATTATGAAATAAGCTTGTGTGCTCATTATTTTGTTCGTCTTCGTTAGATTTGGTGAACAATTTGGTTACCATTTGCAAGGTCTGGGACCAAGGAACTCCAAGTTTGAATTTTTAATTTTTTATTTGTTTTTTTGTTACTGTGAGATCATGGTTTGAGTTGATTGGGTCGGGCTGGAGATGGTGATGGAGGAGAGTGGATGTGTGGCGTTCAACCACATTTTAAAAGTGAGTTTAAGTGCATTTTCCTAAATGTGATTAAATGCCTTACTAGCCAGCTCCTCCCTAGCACCTTAGTCAAAATTAAATGATGTGTATTGCACCATATTTATCAGATGCATTAGAGAACTGGCCTTTATTAAAATTAATTTTATAAAATCAAGTTGATTCAAAATTTTGTAAACACTGATTCAAACACACACTAACTAATCAGGTGCAGTATTTTGTACATCAATTTATATATATTCAAGGAATTTGATAGTAGTTTGTCTATATATTCTTGCTTGGAAAAGGTGCTTATGTTGAGGCACATACCATGGATAGCTGGCCTGGCGATCACATCCAAAAAAGGCTGGTAGATATCAAGTGCCATAAGTCTTAGACCAGGGAATCTGTTCTTCAAACCATCAGATGTTCTGTATAACTTTGTGTTGAAGGAAGTGACAGCCTGGTTAACACTAGCAATGCATTGATTGCTTCCAGAGCCAAGTATGGTAATGACTAGAGGCAAACATCCAATTGGTGCCACAGTTGTTACTCCAATCTTTCTTGCTCCCAGTGTATACAGATTCTGTTGCATATTCATAATGGAAATAGTTTATACTGAGGAACCATAGAATAATTCGCAATTTTGCCCCAATACACCATTTGGTTGATGCAGGAGAGTAAAACAATATTCTTTTTTCTTGGCTAGTTAATGACCATATATGCAATCAAAATATATGGTTTTTGGCTTTTCCATGTAAGGGGATGACACAGCTGGGAAGGAACATACTGTTCTGCTCCTGCCTGAGAGAGTTGGGATTCCAGAGTAAGCCATGCTAACCTATATGACATGAGTATGTAACCTTAATACTTTCGCGGGCATGCACCAAAAATAAAATGTTAATGGAAAAAAACCTGAATGAAATTAGTGTAATATGCCAAGAGGATCTCTGTGAATTCATCAGATGGAATCACTCTGTTCAGGAAGGGGTTAATGAAATATGATATGAAATCAGCGTTTCCAGTGGAAAGAACGAAGATTGCATTAGAGAGTGTGTCATTGGCCTTGGCTTGCCCCACCAAATTGACAACTTTTGTCTGATACTCCATGTAGTAATGCACCTGCCGAGTCAATGAGATGGTCCCCTGCAAATTATAAGAGCCAAAAGAAGGTGGCTGATGTTTGTTATATAGTTATAATATGGGAGAAATTCGTGTATACTCTCAAAAATGAAATAAATAAATAAATAAATGATGCTTAATATTGACTTTTTTTTATTTTTTTATCTACAAGACTTGAACTTAAAACATATATTGTATAATAAAACTGAGTGCCAAATCATTTTAACCAATCAAATCTTGGTACTAGTTCGGGTGTTAAAAGATAAATTCTCAGATGATCTTAAAATAAGAAAAAAAAATGGTAGAGTTCTAAATGAAACAAAGTATCACTTTTTTCTTATTCAAAGAGCACCTACAAATTTCTTAGTGTTAAAATATAGATGATATGTAACACCCCCAAAAAAAAAAACTAAATGGTAGTAGCACTATTTATTTTTGAAAAATACTAGAAAGTCAGAATATTTGTCTGAATTTATTTTCTAAAATGATATATATATATATATATATATATATATATAGAGAGAGAGAGAGAGAGAGAGAGAGAGAGAGAGAGAGAGAGAGACCTTTAGATAAGTAAGTGGGTAGATAAGTGAAGGGGTCATATCATTTTATTCCATATCTTGACCACACTTATTTTCTATTAAAAAATTCTGATAATTTTTTCTCTGTCAATGTAACATTACTCTTTGTTTAAATCTAAAGTTACGTGAAATTTTGTCCATGATATGCATGGAAAAAATATGAGTTGTAATTTGGTATTCAGAGATCTTTACGTATGACTCTGATATCATGTCGTGGTAACCACTTCCACCTGAGCCAAAGTTGGCTCCTATCAAGAGATTCTTTCCACGGGCTTCTTGGCTTAGATAAGCAGGTGGGAATGAAGAAAAGCCAAGAGACTCAGCTGAAAATGGAGAGAGAACCTTAATTAGTTTCTCAAAGAGGGAACCTTAATTAGGGGTATTTGAGTTAACTTATTTTAACTACAAAAGACAACTTATAATTAAAAGTTTCTTAAGATTTTCTTTTAAAAAAAAACAATTATTTTCCAAAAATAATCAATTAGCAAACATACATGCACTATAACATTGTGCAACGTACCAATGAAATCTATGACAAGCTTTCCGTTGGAGAACCTCCCAGTTGGTCTGTGAGTGACAAAGTCTCTTCCATAAGGGTGAAAGTTTGCCTTGACAAAAGTACGCAGGTTGTTATTGTTTCCAGTATCAACGTTAGAGTCTCCAAATAAGATAAGTGCAGGAACTAGAGGATCCCCATCGACAATTGAGAAAGGAAGCATAGCGAGTAGTGAAAGGAAAAGGGTATTTGCTAAACTCATCGTCGGTGGGTTGACAAAGAAAGGAAGACATGTATAAAGGATTGATGAATAATGAGAGTCGCTGACTTCGAGAGATTCTTATATGGGAAATTTCTTTTGAACATAGCATGTATAGACATAAAATATGGGATACCCTTTATCTATATGAGTGTAGGTGAGTATTGCAAGTTACATATGTATATTTATATGAGAGAGTTATATTTTTATGTCTCAAAATTATGTATAAATAATATAACCCTTCTTATATTATGAGTATGTTTGGTTAAGATTCTAGGAGAAGTATTTTTTAAGTAGCAAAAGTAGAAGTAGAAGTAGAAGCAAAAATAAAAAAATATTTTATGTTTGGATATAATTGTATAAGTACTTTTTATCAAAATTGAAATTTATTAAATTATTTGGATATGATAAATATAGAAGTACTTTATTAAATAAAATTACAATTAAAGAGCATGAGAGTGGGAAGAGAGTGTTAGTTCTTGAAAATTTTAAGGATAAAATCGTAATTGAGTAGAAAAAAAGTAGTTGCTAATTTTAAGGAGCAATATTTCTTTTATTCTACTGCTTCTACTTCTAGAAGAAGCAACTCCATATCCGCTTCTTCAAAAAGTAAAAAAATTGATTATTTTTTACTTCTATTTTTTTTAGAAGCACAGATAAACAACATTAAAATTTCTATAAGTACTTTTTTTAAAAAAAAAAATTTTAAAAAAGTACTTCATTTTTAATGAGAAGCACAAACAACTACACCCTATATGTTTTTTTGGAAAAATAAAAAGTCATCTCTTGTTATGCGCTCTTCAGTATTTATCACCATAATTATAATATTAAAGAAACGAGCCTCGCAATCATTATGAGAGGGACCATGAAAAAGCTTCATGGAAGATTGGATTGTGTGTAGGGGTTCTTGGAAGATATAAAACTGAGAAGCTCTTGTGTTATTATTACTTCTATGGGTAGCGTATGTGGCGGTTCCTAATGAGTTTTGGTCCAAGTCTATGATTTGTCAGTATTGTGAGAAAAAGTGATGTTTGGGGTAGAATTATAATTTTAAAAATAGCTTTATTTACTATGCTTTTTGTCTATGGTGGTCCTTTATTCTCTCCGCTTCCATACACCCTCACCAATCTGTACCACCACCATTCTAGCCTCCATTCACCCTTCACTTTATTCAACGCCACCACCATCGCAATTGTCTCCATCGCCACCGTCCCTGCTCTGCCATTAAGCCCCCTCTCCTACCCCCACCCTCGTGCATAACCACTAAAAGCGACGACCACCACCACACACCCACATACAACCACAGTCTTGTCCATCACCCAATCGTCACCACAAAAGCCAGATCCAAAACTACTACATGCTCCACCGAGCCCTGTCTTGCTATTGCGTAGACCCACCTCTGTTGTGTCAACCCACCTTCGCTGCGACCAGTAGCCGCACCGCCACACACCAACAACGACGCATCCTTACCAGCAGGGCACCAGCAACCGCACATTGTGAATAGATCCCATCTCGAGCTTAACGGTGATTTATCTTTCTAAACCAACTAAGACAATATCAGAGCTAATGGTCATCATAATCTATTTTCAACAATATTAGGTCATTGATCCTGTGTGCTGAAATTAAAAAAAGGGTTATAGTACAATTCTACAATTTTAAATATAAAGCTTCTATGGATGTAAAATTGGATTCTAAACAATATTAAAAATATGGAATCTCAACTGTAGGATCAAAATTCAATAGCATAAATTTTATACTAATCAGTCACTAACTTGGATTAAAATTCAACATGATCCACAACAAACTGCGCCTACTTATATGGTATTAATAGTGACTCACCTCAAATATGATTGTGAAAAAAAAATCAATACTATATTTCATTTAGTAATTTTTTGTATCCGAATCATTTAGTAATATTTTATACCTTAATTTTATGAATTATTATTAATATCTCTCATTTTAACTATATTTTTAATATAATCATTTAGCTGGTCATATATATATATATAGAATATCAACTTTTTTATGTTCTACAAAGCACTTGAGAAGTCTTTCCTTTTTATTGAATCTCACCAAGATCTCTCCAAGTCCTTTTTAATTATTCTCTAACCAAAAATAGGACGAAGCATAAACAAGAGAAAAGCATAGTAGTATAATACCGCTAATTACTCACTAAGGTTTCGCCCAAAAAAAAAAGAAAAAAACTCACTAAGGGGTCATTCATAATTAACATTGGGAGAATAGGAGCTGAGTTGAAGGCGTTGACCTTCTATGCATGCTGCTCCGCATTTAATTTCATCAGCTGGAGACAGAGTCACGCAGGTCAAGGCATCTTAGATATTTCATATTTCCTAATTTATTGAGTGGCTTTTATTTTCAGCAACTTCACACTCCTCAGTTATTTGCAGATTTATATTTAAGGTTCGTACTAGTTAAATAACAGCAGAATTATGTGGCAACTAAATGTTTATAATGATATTAATGACGATTTATTATGAAGGGCTTTTAATAAGACATATTTTCGTTTTGTAAATATACCTATTGACACAATTCAATCAAACAATATTAACTCTTCCCTTCATTTTGATATAACTATCACTTTTAAAGTTTTATTTTTTCACAAATAATTATTCTATTTAAAAATTTTAGACAATATTAATTATTTTTTTGGTTAGACCCTTATTAAATAAAGAAGTTGTGGAAAAGAGAGAATAAATAGGAAAGGATAATGAAAAAAGAGAGAGGATTAAGTAGTAAGGATATTGTAAAATATACCTAAATTTTTCTAACATTAAAACTTTTTCGATCATTTTCTTAATTTATGTGCGCATTTAAAATTAGATAGTTATTTCAAAATAAAGTTAGTATAATTTTTCTCCTAATATTATTTTTTTCATACGTATAAATTTTGGATCAAATCTAGGACCATATATTTAAGGGACTCGAGCCTCTTCTACTCGAGTTAACACCTCATTGGTATAATATTAACTATGTTATATAATTGAAAGCATGGACACACCATTCGGGTGCCATGTGTATGTGTCAAACACGTGTCTATATCAGATCTTACATGATATACTAATAACACACATGCCTAACTCCAACATGTAAAAATAATATAGATAAGGTCATTTAAATTTAAAAAAAATACATAAATTTTGAATTTATTTTAAATTTTTAAATAATTTCTAATATTAAATAAAGAAAATAAGACATAGGTAAAACTTATATAAATGATATTATATAACAATGAATCTTTTTCTTTAAATTTTTAATTATATATACACATGTCTATGTCCTATATTTTTAAACTTTGGTGTGTCTCCTGCGTCTGTGTCTGTGTCGTGTCGTGTTTTGTATCCGTGTTAGTGTTAATGCTTCATAGATTATAATCGAACTAATATTATTTTGACATTGAACATGAATATTAAGAATTAATACCATAATATGTACTAAAGTATTTTAGGGTGTAGATAAGTAGAAGAGTTCAAACAGCTTAAATATATTTTTAATTTTTATAAATATAGGCTGTTTTGATTGTGATATCTCTAAAATTTTTGCTTTGATTTTGGACCCTCTTTTTTTTCTTTTTTTTTTTTAATTTTTAGTCTCCATCATTCTAAATCTTGATTCTTATAAATATTTTAAAATATGCGTATAGTTCTTATAAATATTAGAATTTTTTTTGTCTTTATAAATATTTTTCTAAATCTTCGTTTAGCTCTTATAAATGTCACCACTTAACACTAGATTTAAATAGTAGCGACTAAAAACCTAACAATAGAAAAAAAGAAAACCAAAATCAAAGCAAAAGTTTTAGAGGAAGTAAAACTAAAATGATATATATTTATAAGGATAAAAAAATAGTTAAATCAGTTAAAATTTTATATCTTTTTTTTAATCTAAATCACTATTATTTAAAATTTAGTGAATTAATCTCGCTAGAGTTAGGTCAGGCTTTGTTTAGTATTGTTACATCTTTTTCGAAACTACTGAGCTCTTTGAATTCTTTAAAAGTTGCTCTTAAAAAGATATAGTATTATTATTTAATAAAATAATATAAAAGCTACTTTAAGTAAACAGAAGTCACAAGAGTAGTATTTAATAAAATTGTTCTTGCAATATAAAATAACTATAATGGACATAAATATTAAAAAAAATAATTTCTACTGTCATTGTCATTAAATATAATAAAGTTATATTAATTTTTTAAGTTTTAAAAAATATAAATTAGCTCTGAAAAGCACTTTATGATGACTCTCAAGAGACATTTTAACTTTTAAAAGCCAAAAGCAAAAGTATTATAACTTTTTTATTTACCAGATAAAAAATTGACTTATATTTTTTCTAAATAAGAGTACTCCCTCAAAGAGGTGCACCAAACTAAATCTTAGACTTGATTTAATATTGTTGTGGCCTTTTGAGAGCTGTTAAACTTTTTTGACTCTCTAAAAGTTACTCTCAAAAAGTTGTAGTAGTATCATTTAATAAAATAATATAAAAATTACTCTTAATAGACAAAAGTCACAAAAATAGTATTTAATAAAATTGCACTTAAAATCTAAAATGACTATAATAGATATAAATACTAAAGAAAATAATTTCTATTTTTAATGTCATTAATGAGAGTAAGACTATATTAATCTTTTAAATTTTAGATAGTACAAGTCAGCTTTAAAAAATACCTCATGAAGGTTCCCAAGAGCACTTCCTAGCTTTTAAAAGCCACAAGCAAAAGTACCACAACTTTTTAGTTTACCAAACAAAAAATTGACTTATGTTTTCTATAAACTAGAGCACACCTTCAAAAAATATTATCAAATTAGGCCTTAGTCTAATATAAGACTTTGTCTCTCTTTATCTATTGTTGATATTCTCTTTTAATATTCAAATAATATTAAATTACAAATAAAATTTGCTCACTTATAATATTAAAAAAAAGGGCCTCGCATCCACTATGAGAGGAACCATGAATAACCAGAGCATTAAATGTGTATTTGGATTAACATTTGTAAACTTAAGTTTCAGTGAACTTGATTTTGTAAAATTAATTTTGATTAGAATTGATTTTATAGTAACGTGATTTATGTTTGGAAACTTTTATATGAAAAGTGATATTGATATAATAAATGTTATTTAGATAGTATTGTTCAAAATTACTTTTGAATGTATAATTATTAAAAAGGGTATGAGTTTCACAACATCTTTATTATAATTTCTTTTTATTTATTTCATTATTTTTTAGTTACATTCAGACATGTGAAAAAATATTATAAAATAAATAACTTTTATTTTTGATATTGTTACCAAATTAAGTATAAATAATAAAATTTGTTTTATTTATTAAATTTATTATGGTTTCCAGAAAATGTTTTAAATAATATTATTAAATAAAATACCAAATATGCAATAAACACTTGAATAATTATAATTATTATAATACAAATTTAATTGATTTAAAATATAAAATATGTAATAAATGAAATATTGTTGAGAAGCACACATTCACACATTGAATACATAGAATCATACAAAGAAAAGCTAAAAACTATATAATAGTATCCTTGAAGGATAAAAAAGGAAAATGCATTCTCAATGAATATGGAACATGGAAACAGTGAACGGATAAACAATATATTGTTGCTACCACAACTGAGGTTTGGATGAAAAACCTGATGAACCAAATCCAACGCAAAATAAACCAAACGAGTTAGCTACGGCGTTCAAGGACCTAAACGGAGGTTTAAGCGTGATGAACGCGTATCCAAACATGCACTAAATGTCTCTAATTTTAAGAAATGCTGCACTGGGCACTATTATATTTCTATAAAGTGCATTAATTTGAAAATAGAGGCAAATCTTCCAAATTGAGCACAGAAAATACCTGACAACGTCTACATACTATACACGCGACATGTTTTGAGAAAAGATTTAATTTTGATATATTTTTCATCTAAAATTCTTTTATACAATCATTTAATTATGTATAATTATATCATAAAATATAGGTAAAATTAATTAATTTATTCTCTAACTTATTTTCTATTTTTAAAGTAGTTATCTAAGTAATAAATATTTCATATTTATATTCTAAATAATAAATATTTTAAATTCATCCTATAATTTTTAAAAATTGATCATATTTGTCATCTTCATAATCTCTTCACAAATATTATTTGTTATATTAAAGAATAGATTTAAAAATATAATATATCACATAAAATATTATGTACATTATTTTAGCTAACTCATATCAGATGAGATTTTTTCAACAATATAACTAATATTATTTATGAAAAGGATAAATATGTTCAATTTTTAAAAGTTGCAGTGCAAATTTGAAAATATTTATAACTTAGAAGACAAATTTAAAGATAGAAAATAAATTAAAGAATCAATCAATTATTTTTGTCAAAATAAATATTTGACTCAGATTAAAAAAAGATGTTTTACTTTTACACTAATAATATGTTAAAATTATTTCTTTAAAAAATAAAAAATTTACTATAAAGAACAACCTGCACCAAAAAATTTAAAATGGAAAAAATTTAAATCAAGTTTCTTATATTTATTCCATCTAATTCTCAAATCAAATAATGATAAGTGCATATTTTTTTTGAGAAAAGTGTAAAATTTTAAGTTTTAAATTATTCATTCCAAAAATAATATCTATATATCTTTATTTGATTTAAAAATTAATTAAAATATATAAAAAAAAAAACTTAATAGAAGTCTTATTGATTTAAAATTAGAGAACGCGCTTTATTATCTTCAACACGGCCTTGACAACTCTGTAACAATATCAAGGGATTTATTACTCATGGACTACCTCAAAAGTGCATGTCAACTAACCAGTTATAAATGTTTCTTCCCTTCCACATGCAATGAAAGCACATGCAAACACACTCGATTCCCCACGGTGGATCACTCTGGAGAAAATGACAAGTGGTTGTTGTGCATGTTTTTCTTTAAAAGAAAAAGAATAATGTTCTGCAACTTCTCAAGTTTTTCAGTGTTTTACGAGATTAATTTTTGCATGTTGTCAATATAAAATGTTTTACATGTTAATTAATCAAATGACACCATATATTAAACTTTTGAGATAATTATTGTAAAACCAAACCTTTTTAATAATATATAAATAGATGCATCTATTCAAAACTTTTAATTAATAATAGAATTTAATTTAAATATACTATCAGTCAATAAAAATAGTGAAAAATACTAACTCATACAAATAATCACTTATTATAATGAAAAATCCACCATAATTTCTCACTTTTACCTATTAATATTAGTTGATAATGTAAAACTATTTTACACTATTAAATTTAATTGAGATACGACATTAAAAGTGAAGAAAAAGATAAAAAGAATGAGAGATCGAAGAACCTAATGTTTGATTTTTATACTTTTGTTTTTAATTATATTTATATTAATAATTTTTAAAAATTCATTATCTTTCTCAAAAAATATTAAAAATTAAAGAGTTTTATACTATCAAATTTAATTGAGATACGACATTAAAAGTGAAAAAAAAGATAAAAAGAATGAGAGATCGAAGAACCTAATGTTTGATTTTTATACTTTTGTTTTTAATTATATTTATATTAATAATTTTTAAAAATTCAATATCTTTCTCAAAAAATATTAAAAATTAAAGACAAAATAATAATAATAATAATAATAATAATAATAATAATAATACCCTCTTAAATCTGTAGGCATTATAGGCATACTACCAGCACACCAATTCTATAGTCCGTAAGCTGTAATAGTCAACAGCTGGATATTGCTATAAGATCCCGATTGGATTCTCACAGTCCTTTTTTCTTTTTGTTTTGTAGTAAATATTTGATTTACGTTATTGGCGAATTATTTTGAGAGAATTAAATTGAAAAAAATTAATTTTAAAAGAATTAATTTTTTAAAATATTGATTTATATTTAATATAAATGTAACAAAAATAAATTTTAAAAAATAATATTTATTTATATAAGATATTAGATAAATAAAATTAATTTTAATTATTAATATAAAAATAATAATAAAATTTCATTTCAAAAACACCTTTTTCAGAATAAAAATAAAAACTTCAAAAATCTTTCTCTCAAAAATACTTTTGATTGTTTAAAAAATACTTTTAGTTGCAGAAAAAATCAAACCAAAGACATTAAATTATTATACAATTTCATTTTCATTTTATCAAAAATACTTTTAAAGCCTAAAACTCTAAACACAGCCCTAATTCGTGGAAGAAACAAAAGCATGTTTAGATTAGATTAATTTTATAGATAGAAAATTACCTTTCTATTAAAAAATTATTTAAAAATTTTTTATTATAAATTATTTTGATCACAAAATAAGTTAATCTAGACACCCAAGCAAGAAATTGAGAATAATACTGACCAAGAACATTTGCATGAATGGGGAGGAAAAGTACACAGAAATGGCTGGTTTGTTCCCGTGAAATTATTGTTCTCAAATTAATCCTTCACGATCATTACTGTTCTAGTGCTAATGTAAGAATGTTCTTTCAACTCCTCAACTTCCTAACAACTACACTACAATCCTCAGGCTGCTGAAATTTAGCAGAAATAACCTTTCTAGCATATGCATATATTACATATATGAAAGACAAGTCAACAACATTAGAGGATTTCAATTCTTTGCCAACAACAAAACACAACATATATCATGGATTACAAAAAATATGTAATAAAGTGCCGTACTAAGTAAAAATCACTAGTTCCTCTATTCAACTGATGCACATATATCTGGAGGCCTCATATTTCATATCCGGGCTTGTCACTCATCCCCCTCTTTGAAGTGAAATGTTGTTGAAAATAAATATGATAATCCTGTTCACTATAATGCATGCTAGTGGCCAAAATCATCAGTGCATTAGAAGCTGGAAGTCATCATCATTGTTCACCACTGTGTAATCATATCCAAGTCTGTTAGCACGGCCATGGAATTCATCCATCTCACTTTTTGTTACTTGTATTCCAACCAATACATTTGCCCCAGTTTCACCCTGTTGGCCATGAAGTATAGTGCATTGATCAAAGGTATAAAAGAAAGAAAAGGCATGGAATTTCATGCAGTGTGTTTAACTATAGAAATAGAAAGCGAGAAATTCCGGTACCGAAAGAAAAAGGGAAGGAATCCAGAAATTCTCACCTGCCCGCGATAATGGAATAAACTAATATTCCAACGTGGACTGAAGGAATCCAAGAATTTCATCAAAGCACCAGGTCTTTCTGGAAAGATAAAGCGACAAAGAACCTCATTCTGAACATTCGATCGGCCTCCCATCTGAAAAGTGTTGTAAACAAAGTAAACATAGCACAACAATACAAACACAGGATCTTGGTAATTCAACTGTCCATGGAAGCGACATTTTAAAGAAGAATGTTGCAAGAAAAGACACGAACAGTTCTTAGTCATGTCACATGTGATGTAACTTAATTTCAACATCTTAGCTAATTTGGACTGGAATCCTCCGAAAATTCCAACATACCTAAGACAAACTCTTATCAAAATATGAAGCTCAGGTTGAATAGAAATGAATAGCTTCAATAGTGTATCTAGTATTTATAGAGTTTGGAGGTTGGGGATAGTGTTGAGAAAAGGGTAAAAGGATATAATACTATGAAGGAATTTATTGAGTTTCAACCAATATACCAGGTAACGCAAGTGATCTTTCACCAAGTCACTTTCTGTGAGATTGTAGGTTTTAAGTTGAGAAGATTCCATCTTCTCCTGCATCGCTTTTAGTTCTGAGACTGTGTGTACCCCAACACTGCACACAAATACAAAGGATGATAATATTTACTGGCTTTGACACAATACTTCTCAACAGGTATTAGCCATATCTGAATAGAATTATAGAAAGTCATCAAGAACTAATTTATTGTCATTATCTTACCTGTAAAGAACCACAGCCTTCTTATCAGAATTATATCTGTATTTGAATTCTGTGATATTCATCTGCCCCACCTGTAAGGCCGAAAGACGATCAGCTCAACTATGAAGAACCCTGTTCTTGAAAAAATGTGTCAGTCAAAGTAGTATAGACATACCAATTCACAAAACTGTTTGAAACTGCCAGGCTCCTCTGGCATAAGAGTTGCCAGCACAGCCTCTTGTTTACGACCAACATTAGCAAGTTCAGTTACCACCCTAAGTTTATCAAAATTCATGTTTGCCCCGCTGGTTATTGCTACAACATTTTCCCCCTTGATCCCATAATACTTGCAGTATGCCTCAGCTCCAGAAAGGGCAAGGGCACCTGCTGGTTCTAAGATGCTCCTTTTCTCCTCGAACATATCCTGCAACAAGTTTTACTCCAGTCATTATCTCCTAGAAGTTCAAGTCATAAAGAATTTACAGTGCTGTTTCCGTTCAATGTACAAGACATTGAAAGGTCTATGCAGAAAAATAGGTCCCATTGATAAAAAAAAAAAAAAAGAGCTACATAAGGAACAAAAACAACTCGCCAACTGAACACCCTCAGTGCTGAGAGACCTATATTGTCTACAACAGAGCAGACAGCCTACAAAAGTACGGAGTAAATTAACAGTCAAGTTCCCCTAATTATATCACTAAGTAAAGAAACCATGACTCCCAATAATCACCCAGTGACATATAGGGTACCTGATAAAAATAAATGTGGTGATAAGCAACACTGTAACTGGTGCTTCCTATCACTGCCACCAATCTCCCCAAACCCAAAACACAAAAAGTATTCTTGATTACACAAAAACTACAAATAACTTGGCTATTAATCCTGGTTCTGGCCATTACATGGAAGATACTCTTCCAACTACCAATTTTAAATTTGACTTCACACTAGCAAGTTTATAGGTCCCCAAGCAAATCTCAAATATTAATTGGCTTGAGCAAAACATCTGCAGAACTACATTCATTTATATAACATTTGCACAAAAAAGCACTAAAGACCATCAATGAACTTAAAAGGAAAAATATGGAAATCACTTCAAACTCATCATTGGCAATGGAAAGCATACAAAGCATCAGAAACTCAGAATGCAAACTTGCACAAGCAAAAGGACATCTCACCTTTATTGATGCACAAATTGAATCACGGCTTACAAGAACAACGCCATCTACCAACTCCTTGCATAAGCGAAAAGTTTCTTCACCAACCTCTTTTACAGCTACACCATCTGCAAATCCTCCAACCTGGTCCAAAATCACTCTCTGACCATGATGAAGTGATAATGCCATTGCATTTGCATCAGTGGGCTCCACCCCTATAATCTTAACCTGTGTAAAGATGTCAATGGTCATTTCATTCCTTTAATGATAGACTACATAGAATGGAAAAGTATTCACATAACATCATATGAACCTGGGGAGAAACCCTCTTCACATAAGCAGCAATACCAGCAATAAGACCACCACCTCCCACAGGCACAAAGATTGCATGCAGTGGACCCTGAATTTGGCGCACAATTTCCATCCCAACAGTTCCCTGACCCATGATGACATCGGGATGATCAAAGGGCGGTATGAATGTAAGGCCCTCCTCTTTTGCACGTTTCTTAGCATATGCTTGTGCTTCATCATATGAATCCCCAACTAGGACAACTGTAGCACCCAACCTCTCCACAGATCTCCACTGCAAAGTTAAAGACAAGGGTTGGGGGGGTGGGGGAGAAGAAATGAAAACAAATTACTTAGTTAACCAGATTTCTGTAGAAATTTAACAATAAAGAAACAGGTAAGCATAAAATTTAATAACAAGTACCTTGATTTCCGGAGTGGTAACAGGCATAGCAATCACAGCTTTGCAATTCAGTCTCTTGGCAGCTAATGCAGTGCCTTGAGCATGATTTCCAGCTGATGAGCATATAACCCCTTTCTCCAACTGCTCCTTTGGAAGTTTTGCCATCATATTATAAGCTCCGCGGAGCTTAAATGAGAAAACCTAGCATTGGCAACAGTCCACAATCTCAGAAACTCAGTAACAATGCACCTCTTCCACTGAAACACACACACATTGTGCTATTTATTCATGCTTTGCTAAACAACACAGGGTCTGTTAAACTTCACAGAGTCCAATGTCACAAAATCCAGTCAAAACTAAAAGCCAACTAGACTAAGTGAAATCTGACTCAAGAAGCTTTTCATTATAACATAAGCTAATTCAAACACACTAAATCCTAAATGATTAATTGAACATAGTTCCTTCCATCTGCAAAATAAATTCCATAGTTATTTTCTTCATAAAAATAAGTCAGTTACAAACTCAACACAATCAATCCCCATCAAAAACGAATTTTGACGTTGACTCACTTGAACCAAAGCAAGAAGTGCCCATGTCTCACAAGAACCACCAAAGAGGGAAAAAAAAAAAAAAAAGTTGCGGCTAACGGGTCCGTTATCTATTCATGCTATGCTAAACCAGACACTTTCTGTTAAACTTCAGAGTTCCAATGTCACAAAAATTCAAGTAAAGTGTATCAACTCTATCACGGTTAAAGCCAAAAACCAACCATACAAAATTCTAGATGATTGATTGAACATGGTTGATAGTACCTTCCATCTACACAGTAAATATCACAGCTATTTCCTTCATTAATTAAAAAAAAAAAAAAAAAAAAGTCAATAACAAACTCAACACAATCAATCCACATCAAAATCAAATTCTGACGCCGACCCACTTGAAACAAAGCGAGAAACTAAAGACCCAAGTCCCAAAAAAGAACCAAAAGCTCCACAGTTATTTTCTTCATTAAAAAAAAAAAAAGTCACTTACAAAATTACTCAACACAATCAATCCACATCAAAAATCGAATTTTCTTTCCCAAAAAAGGAAAAACTCACGGGTTGCAAGTCCTCCCTCTTGAGCCAAACCTTAACCCCGAGCCTCTCAGAGAGCTTCGGAGCGAGCTGAAGCGGTGACTCAATGGCCACATCGTACACTTTCGAAGACAGTATGTTCGTCAAGTAGCTCATGGCGCTCATTACATCGTCGTCTCCGTCCGAATTTCGGGTTCGTTCGGGCACTGCCCCCACGTAACCGGACGGGTACCGAAGCGAATCGGGCGAGACCCGAGGGCGAGGTGGTGGGGACACGGATGACAGCAACGGATCTTCTACGGCGGCGGAGGAGCAGGAGGAGGAGGAAGGAATTGCGGTGATTTCCGGGGCCGCCGCAGACGGCGGGTTGGTGAGGGTGGCGGCGATGAAGGGGCGGCGGTGGTGGTGGTGGAGGAGAAGGGTGTTGAGAGGCATTTTGGTGAAACGGTGTTGTTTTAGGAGTGGTGGTGATGGTTGGGGAGTGGTGGAGAATCGAAGGGTCTCCATGGTTGTGTTGAGAAGAGAGGGAAGGAGACGAAATTGGAGAGAGTTATTGTTGCTGTTGTGCTGCGAGGGAAATGAAACGAGGAGCTTGAAGGATTTTATAGGGTAACAGAAACACAGACACGAGAGAGAGTCATGTGTCCGTGTTCGTCTCAATAAGGTGGAGAAATACTTATATAGATTGGAGCATTATATGACAGTATTTTTAAATTAATTATATGAATATATTTTATATAAAATTTATTATTAATATATACTTTTATAAAAATATATTTATATGGCAGGAATTCAGTTGTTTGATTCTTCTGAAACATATAAAAATTTCTTTAGTGAGAGAGAGAGAGAGAGAGAGAGAGAGAGAGAGAGAAGGGGGGCTCATGTGTCCGTATTCGTCTTAGTGAGGCGAGGTGAGCATCCAAAATTGATTTTCGTACATTATATTTTAAAAAAAAGTTGGATTTATATACACGTGTAAACAAGAATAGGGTTTAAAAAAAATAATTAATTCTCACAATCAGTGATCTAAAAAAACTTACTCGTACCTATATAATAACATATAATTAAATATTAATATAAAAAAATTTTATATCAACAATATATAAAAATTAATGTATTTTTTAAGGCTAAAATAAAATAAGAAAATATTAAATTCTCTTAATTAACATACCTAAAAATTCTTTTAATTTAAAATATTATTTATATATATTAAATAGTCATTAGATATTATATAAATTATAGCTGATATCATTGTGAATGAAATTTTGAATCAAGAGGTTTTTTAATTAATTATTAGGAGAATATATATGAACACTCTTAAGATTTAAAATAATTCTTGAGGTGGGTTTTTAAAATAGTGTTTTGAGAGACTAATATGCCAGATAAAAATATTCCTTGAGAATTACTCTATTTATAAGTAATATTTAGTTTAACTTTTAGGAGAATTATTTTTGAAAAAAAATATTTTAAAAAAATTACTTTTTGAAGAATTATTTTTAAAAGAATAATTTTTATTTGATTTGAATGTGTTAAAAGTAAGTTCAAAAGAATAATTTTTGTTTGAATAAAATAAAGTAAAATTATTTTTAATTATTGATATGAGAATAATAGTAAGATTCTTTTTTAAAAGGCATTTTTTTATAGTAAAACAAAATTTTAAAGATATTTATTCCAAAAAATCCTCTGGAGTTCCAAAAGGCCTTCTAAAGAAAAATACCTTTTTACATCTAAATACATTAATTACTGTATGTTTTTATTCTTATACCAATAAAAAACTTTTTGACACTCCCAAAAATAACCAAATAGGCTAAAAAAGATCACTCACATCCTTTTACGGATTATTTTAGGAAATTTTTATTTGTTGAAGATGAATTTATAGTGCGATATTTTCAACAGGGACTATTCTAAGGGTTTTATTAATTAATAATACCAGTGTATGTGAGAAATTGGATTAGGATATTCTTTTGTTTATTTTGAATATAATTGTGTCATGTTAAGAGAGACAAACACAAATATATTAAATAAGTAGAGCTCTCTTAAAATTTGTAAAATCTAATTTAAATATTTGCATATATCTTTCTCCTTGCATGGTAGGCTTTTTTACATATATAAAATAAAAAAATATTATTTATCTAAATACATCATTTTAATATTATTTTTTAAAATATCCTAATTTATTAGATTGTTTATAAATTAATTTGTACTACATCGAATTATTACTATTTAAAATTTTTTACAAAAACATAAAAATCGATCTGATACAAATCAAATTATACACTATTCAAATGAATAATGTATAAAATTCACTTGTATCGCGCATAAATTAAGTTTGCAACGGGTGGAGATGCATATACAACAGGGAATAATGCATAAATAAAGTTTGAAACCGCGGAAGCACAGTTAAAGTGCACATATAATTCTAAAATCATTCTTATAGAAAATTTATTAAATTAAGCTATTATAATTAGATATTACTAATTAACATAATTTATTTAAAGTTAAAATAATATAATAAATTTATAAATTATAATAATAAATAAATAAATAAATCTAATCTCAAGTTAAATAAAAATATAAAATAATAAAAAAATAAGGCAATAAATAGTATCAAATAGCATATAATTCGATCTGATACAAATCGATGTATACACTATTTAAGTGAATAGTATATAAATTAAATAGTATATAAATCAGTTTGTATCAGAGCAATTTATATATTATTCAAGTGCATAGTACATTGTTCTTCGTCCTCTATAAATAGCAGGATGAGAGTGATTCATTTCACATTCGATTCGAAGCAGATCGATTATTAAGCAAAAAAGAGTATTTGAAAAGAAGAGAGTTTGAAAAAAATACTAAAAGAAAAAATTAAAAAAATGAAGAACAATAATTTATATTGGATGGATGCCTATAGACATATTTATGCAAATTTAAATATACAAGTAATTTTAATATTTTATTTACATTTGGATCATTTTATATCTTTATTTAAATTTAGTTTAGTTATTTTTTATTTGTTTATTGTTATAATTTATAAATTTATTATATTATTTTAACTTTAAATGAAATATGTTAATTAGTAATATCTAATTATAATAGCTTAATTTAATAAATTTTCTATAAGAATAATTTTAGAATTATATATGCACTTTAACTGTGCTTCCACGGTTTAAACTTTATTTATACACTATTCACTACTGTATATGCATCTCCATCAGTTGCAAACTTAATTTATACACTATTCAAGTAAATAGTATATAAATTGATTTGTGTTAGATCGAATTCCATGTTTCTATAAAAACTTTTAAATAATAATAATTTGATGTAATACAAATTAATTTATGAACAATCCAATAAATTATGATATTTTAGAAAATAATATTAAAATAGTATATTTAGGTAAATAATTTTTTTTTTAATTTTATATATGTAAAAAAGCCTAGCATGGTATGATCATGTTAAGACATGTTTACTTATTTTTATTAAGAATTACCCACACAATTTGAAATTAAGATAGGGTTAGATATTGCCCCACCAACATTGTCCTACTGCACTGATTGAGCTAGTCCTCTATATATATTGTTATGATTTGAATTCAATTTTTAGGTTCTTTTATTAATAGGTAATCTATAATTATCTTTAATTTATAAATATTTGATAAGTCTAAAAGTACGTTCTAACTTTATAATAGGAAAATATTCCCTTAAAAAGAGATATTGATTAGATAAAGTTCTCTCCAAAATTATAAATTTAAAAGTCAAACTCATTATATTACAATAAAAGTTGTTTAAAACCATGGCAATTATAATCAAATTACTAACTTTACAAATAAATCTTCTGAAAAGGTCGCAGAGTTAAACCAAACTATTCAAAATAATGATTGGGGTGAATTATCGACCAAACTTAGATGTCCACACGAAAATCATTATTCTTGTATCCTTTATTCATGTTTATAGGAGAATAATGTATCATTTAGTTTTGAGGGTTTTTTAATCAGTATCCTAATACGTTAAATACATTAAAAATTTAAAAGTTTTACTTTTTCAATAAAAACATTATTGTATAAAAACATTAAAATCAATAAGCGGTGTCTAAAGATACTAGTTAGAAAAACTCTAAGTTTAAAATAATACTCCATTTATCTATCGCTTTGAAGAATATTTTTATTCTATTTCATCTGAATCCACATTTCAATGCAAAATGTACTGCTATTTTTTTAATTTTATCCTTTCAAACATTTTATAATCTAATGTGATGTTAACAATGAATAATACACGTTAAAAATTAAATAAAGATATTTTTGTGGACATATTGTATAATTAAGCATTAATTTTAAATTTTTTAATTATCGTACACAAAATAAAAATGACAGATAAAATGAGATGGAATGAGCAGAATTTTTTTATACATGGATATAATTATTAGTGAGCATCTTCAGTCTTGTTTATTTAATAGTCAAACACACTTTTGATCAAAGAAGGATTAAACTACCTCTCACAAAAATCACCTTAAGAAGCTGCATTTCACCCTTTTCTTTTTTTGAAAGTGTTATTTTTCCATTGAGAGCATTAACTAAACAGGTACTAACTTTCTTAACTTTGGTGCCTCACGGCCTGTAGCATTTCTTGTTTATTTATTTATTTATTTATTTTTGAGCCATTGTTTAGAATCTTTTTAATCGATTGCTAATACCTTATTTATTTATTTATTTGTTCATACATCTCAAGTGGCACAAAGGAACTTAGTAGCCTCGGTGAGCTTAACTACTGCTCAAGTCAATCACTGATGGCATCAACTCCTGGTAATTAAATTATAAATGGTGGGTTTGCATTTCCACTCATCAAACAAACAATTTGTTGTTTTGATGTGTTCGAATTACGATTTTTTAATTATGTTTGAGCAACTGATAACCGAAATAATTAAAAGACAATCTTTAAAGAAACACTTATTAAAATGTGTAAAATATAGACTAAACTAATTCAATAATCATGCAATTTGATGTGCAACCTTTGCACTTTCTCAGTGGGTTTTTCTCCCTAAACATCTTTTATTGCTCCTTTCTCATTCTAGAACCTGCTCTAACCATTAACTTCATAATAATTTGTAATAAATTATAAACTACTTACTAACAGAAGTTCCCAAATTTAAAATCATATTATATACTTTCTCCACTTTAAGATAGTTATCAATATGGGTAAATTTTTTTATTTATAATCGTAATCATTATCATATATTAATATAAGATTTATTATTAACTTTTTAATTTTATTAATTAAAAGAGATGATTACTTTCAATTATATAATAAAATCATATTTTTTATGACATAATAAAAATTAATAAAAATATTTTAATAATCAATATTATAAACCACACATTAATTTTTAATTGTATTAAAATGGCCAAATTGACATTAATTATGTAGCGCAAGGTTGATGAGTCAACTACGTTGCCTTTCCATTCTTCTTTCTGCCATTATCGAAAGACTGCCATGGCAGTCAGCTCACTAAAGCCGAAACACCTGTCCATTATGCTGTGTATCTCTACCATATTATTCACGTGAGATTAACTTTGTTAGGCCAGTTCTCCGGTACCTTATAAGAAGCGTGCATTTTTGGCAGTTATTCGATGCAGTACGGACGCGTATATTGATGTGGGTGTATAGTAGACAACACCCACCCTTTCTTTGTGGAAAATTGTTGTACCTGCTGCTTATGTATATGTCGACATGTACAATGGCCAAAGAGTTACAGCATATATGGCCGACGAAAACGTGGCTTCACATGCTTAGTGAAAAAAGGATTTAAAAAAATAAAGCTTGAATAAAGATTTTAAATACATGTGGCTATATATATTTCAAAAAAGAAAATAACATGTATTGTTTTGAATTTAATTTAAATATATTATCAATTTTCACTGTCAGTCAATAGAAATAATAGAAAGTATCAATTTATATAAATAATTATCTATTATAGTAAAAGATCTACCATGATTTATCACTTTCCAATATTTCGATTGGTTAATAGTGTAAAATTATTTTATATTATTAATATATATCAATTAAACTCTATTATTTTTATACTTAACTGTAAAAATATAAAAATTGAAAAAAAAACAAATATGTTCTTATTAAAAAAATAACAATACAATTATTATTTCATAAAAAAGGGAGACAACACATCCATTAGATGGACACTAATCACAAATATAAAATTTATTAATTAATCAATACAATAATACAATGCATGCAAAATCTCACGGGGACAGGAGCTTTACACTCACAGGGACTAGGAGTAATACATGCACTAGCAACATAGAAAATATGCAGGCTTTATGGTGGTCACAAGCAAGGGGAGGGAGCGAAGAAGCTCTCATCTGCCGTTCCTATACTTAATAGTTTTTTGGTCCACTTAATTATATTAGTTTTATTAATAAATAATTTATATTAGACTATTTTAAAAATTAATGACAAAATAAACCTAAGTTTTTTGATTGTATACAATTTATCTATGTTTATTTTAAATCTAAATTATTGTATAATTAATTTTTAAAAAATAATAACATGAGAAATAGTATCATAAAATTATTTAGAAAAAATATTTATGAGAGGCTAATAATATTAACAAAGAAAATGGTTTATGTAGATTTGGATTCATTTATTTATTTGTCTTTTTAAAATGAGTACTTATTTTTTATTAAAAAAATAGTATTTATATGAGTTTTAAAATATGTTAGGAGTATTTTTTTTTGGAAGATTTTAGAGTTAGAAAATATTTATTTATTTTAGAAGTTAATGGTTCTTAAATAATTCTATAGCAAGGAAAAAAGTGATTCTTTAGTATTAATATTCCTAATATAAAGTGAATCTTAAACACCATATCTAAATATAAAATAATATTTTTCTAAAATATTTGAAAATATTTTTTTTTTATAAATACCTTCGAATGATTCATACTTAGTTATTTACATTATCATTAAAATTAATAAAAAAGAGACAAGATAAAAACAACAACAACAACAACAACAATAATAATAATAATATTATTATTATTATTATTATTATTAACAAAACCTCCTTAGACTATCGTCCTTAACATATGATATTTGTGCAATTGCGTTTGAAAGGGAAAAAACAAAAAGGAAAAAAACAAAAGTATATTTCTTTAAAAGCCTTTAACAACCGTAATCATTACCTAGCCTACCAAATTAAAGAGTGAACGTGTTAACATTCTCACCATCCAAAATAGAAATGCACAAAATATATAATTGTAACAAGGTATTAGGGCATTCGTCGCCACCCTTTGTTATATTATAAATATAAAATATTTTATATTATTAATTATTTAAATATAAATATTTATGTAATCTTTAAAATATTTATTGTAAGAATTTAATATTTTTATAATATAGTAATATATAATTAAATATTCATATAAAAAATTTTATATTAATAATGTATCATATTCATATTAAAAAAATTAGTTGAATATCAAAAGGTAGATATTTATTAATATAGTCAAAAAATTAAAAATAAATTTATGTGATAATAGATGCTAAGAGAAAATAATCAAAATTTTATATTTTTCTCAAAATTAATCTCAAAATAGTTAGTTTTATGTTGATGCAATATTATTATTAAAAAAATTTTAAATAATCATAGATTATTTATTGTTATATTATTAAAAAAGCTTGGCTTTGGTTATAATTATTTAAATAATCACATATTTGATGATATATTTAATTGATTAATAATATAAAATATTTTATAATAATAATAATAATATATTAAAATTAATTTCGTACAAAATATTTTTTTTATTCAAATAATATTTCTTTTCATGTTACTGATGATTCGGCTCGCATTTCTAAAGGAAAAGACAAAGCTCCTAGTCCAAAGTCTCCTTTTTTTTTTTTTAAATGATTACTATTTATCGTTCGCAGAGTTATAGATTGCTTACCCTTAAAAATTAAACATAAAATATTCACCTAAGCATATATTATTGATTTGAAACTTTTCATAAATTTAGTGGTAGAAAATAATAAAATAAATTTAATATGATAATTCATGATGATATGGAATGGTGTAGGCCACCAGATTATTAACAATTAGTCAGTTTATTTTGCTACAATTTTAAATAGTAAAAAGAGAAATCTCCCATAAGGGCAATACTGTAGCATGATGTCGACATGGAGAAAGTAGCTCAGATCTGGAGAAGGCCACTTAGAAAAGCTTGCGACGAAGGAAGCTGCTAGGTTACTGCCGTAGGTTGCCTGGACCGTTGGATGGGGTACGGTCAGATGGTGTTCCCACTCTGCCGAACACCCTTTGTTCCAAATGATTTGCAAGGTGCCTTCAATGAGAGGCTCTGGGCTGGGATCTTGAATTTCATGCTATATAACATTATGTTGTTGCTTTGTAAGGGAGGAAATAAAAAATTTCTTTTCATTGTTTATGTGTACGTATGTATATACTTAGCTCATGAAAAAGGAAACGGAAATTAAATTGAGAGTTGGTTTTGCTGTCTTGAAACTTGAATGTTTCAATCCTTTTTTTACTGTTGATTGTGTTTGTCAATAGCTTGGATTGCATAAATATAATTGTTATCATTCTCTCAAGCTTCTGTTGCTGTGTCTGAAAAAATGTTGTAGCATATCTAATTACCTACCCTTTCAACCTCATTTAGGTTGTGTCTTTGTAAGAAAAACTTGTAAAGATGCAAAATTTCATTATCTTACATTTGCTACATTGAGTTTCTTGCTTTGCGCGAAACAAGAAGATAATGAAAATTTATAGTATTCAATTTTTTTGAGCCCTTCTTGAAAGGAGATCCTTACAAGTTGTTTAAAGACCGAGGCTCATATTATAGAGCACGATTTGTAATATTTCGTACGTTGTTAGGTGTCAATTGATCTTTATCTTTTCCCAATTGTTTTTGTATTATGAACTTGCTTTTATTGGGAGAGTTTAAGCTTCGATGTATTAACAGGAAAAAAAGAATGGCAATAGAGAGAAGATTTAATTTAGGATGAGGAATAAAATAGTCTTTGTATCATTATTAAATGAAAATAATAAAACAAAATAAATTGTTGTAACAGGTCAGTATGGGTGAGCGTTAAATGTTCATTTCTTAGGATTTTCATTCTATAACTCTTGTTGTTTTTCCCTTCACTTTTGGCTCCAGGACACAAGGCTATTTCAGTTAGGCATACGTAACCATCCTTGAAGATAATGACATTTTCATTAATTATTTTGATAAATACCACACAGGCACAGTGAAATAAATTAATATTCAACACATGGCCATGTAAGTCTAAATAAATCTTTTTCACTATGGTACGGGCCGGGATTGTATTTTTTATATAATATTTAAGTTATGTATGTATTAAGATATAGAAATTGAGAGAAATTTATATTGATATAGGGTTTATTAAAATCGAAATTTCTGATTTTTTTGAATTTAATTAATTGTTTTTATTTGTAATAAAACAGGCAAAAAATAAAATATTTTTTTAATTGAATTCAAAAATTCTGAATTCACCATTTTAAAAATTAAAAATTTCAATTTTAATAAATCTTATATTAATATAAATTTCACTCAATTTTTATATCTTGGTATATTTTCCACCTAGATGCCGTATAAAAAAAAAACACCCGGTAGGGACCCATGTAGAAAGAAAATTCCAAAGACTCGCCAACATTGTCACTTTCCGGGAAGACAGTGCGTTGGACCCACAGAAGGGAATCCCCTTGATGCTTCACGGAGTTCAATTAGTCACGAGCCAATATCTGGGCTTTGTTACACATATTTAAAAAAATACAAATTATTACCTGAAAATATAAGGATCACTATTTTAAATGATTCGGATGAATAATAATAATTATTTCATTTTTTTTAACATGTAGTTTTAAGATACGCCTTAATATTTTAAATTAAAAGTTTAGGGATAACTAATGCTTTATTTTAAAGTAAAGCATGTAATAAGTTTTAATAATCGACAACAATAATATTTATTAATAAAAATCATTAACAAAATCGTACTTAAGTATAATGATTTGATCTTACTCTCTGAAATTCTGAGCTACTTAGCTAGGAACTAACAACCGGAAATTTTTCTGGGTCGGTGAAAGCCAATTCTGCTTTTGCTTTTGATGTCAATGGCATGGCATCATCTCAGACAAATTCGTATCAGAGGATCAACACGAAAAGACCTGAGATCTGCGGTACTGTGGTCAGGATCTTACTTTGGCACATTTTAGTCACTTTTCTATCTATCAACGTAGTCAAATATGGGAACAACATCTTGCTTTTTTTGTGCTGAAAAATTTCGTGCTGGCCATCACATAAAACCCGTTCTTTCCTTTTGCTCTTTTTTTTTTTTTTATATATAAAAATAATCTTTTTCCCTTTTTCAAAATTAAGGATAACAGTAGGTATCATGAATAAGGAGATATTTAAAAATTTAATCCTCGTTCTCGTTCTTGCCTTTGTCTTTGTCATGGGTTTCGTTTCTCATTTTCCATGCAGATTTGAATTCCTATAAATATTTGTGGATTTATGCAAAAATTTGAAACAATATATTTGAAAAAGAGAAAAACTCATAAATAATACTTCTAAAATATTATTAGCACATCACAATCTAAATTAACAATAAAAATATATGATGATAATTCAATAGTTTTAAAAATTATAATCATAAAAGATAATTATAGAAATTCAAATTATAAATATTCCCATTACTATTTGTATATGTATATTATTAGTGTGTATAATTATCAAGTTATGTAAGTAATACTATATATAAATGGAGTCTTGGTTGGTCTCCATAGAGCATGAATTTTGTCCCTTATCCCCACCTCATCTAATAAATGGGAATCTTGTCTTTGTCCTTTTGAAGACTAAAACCGTCCGCATACCTCCCTAATTTCTAATATAGACTATGAAAATAATCATATAGGTAATGAGGCTAACTCTCATGAGAATAGAGGTAAGAGAGAATACAAAAAATAGACTGTGAAAATAAAATCTAAATGAGATGCATACTTTTTTTTTATATTAGATTATGTTATTTGTGTAGATTTTATTTTATTGTGTTCTATTTTTTATAAGAAAATTTCAGATATTTATAGGAGTTTTCTTATTTTTGAAATACTATGATATAATACTCGTTCTATTCTTGATGAATATTAAGCTCTTATTTAATTATCAAAAAAAATACCCATCCCATCACAAATAATTTCCGTAGATACCCATTTGGATGGGTTTTTTGGCATCCCTACGCACAAGGGATTTGCTAGGGAAAATTTTGGCAAATTATCACATATAAAAAAAAGGAAAATGTGTATTTATTTAGATTAGATACAAAGAAAATGCTTTTCCTTTTTATGCTAATTATCCTCACTAAGACCAAACACAATTGTATCCAGAATCGTCATACTCAACTCATGATACAATGATTTTAAAGTTTTGAAGCAAAACATAGCATAAGTGGAGTTTGTCTATTTCTCTTTTGAGAGGAATTTCTCTTCTCACATTCTAATATGCTTCCACACCCTAAAACTATAATGCTTGATTTTTTTTTTTTTTTTTAATATTTCCATCTTAGTGGGAGAAGCCTAAAACTTCTAATTATCCCTTTCATCATCTCATCAAGACTCACTTATCATCATACCTGAGACAAAACATGATGTAAGTAGAGTTTCTCTTCTCCCATTTGAAAGAAGATTCTATCCCCACCTTTTTAATATGCTAGCTCATCCTATCCTTAATAAGCTGAAATACATGGGTTTTTTTTTTCTTTTCCAATCTTCCTATCGTAATAATAGGAAACCCCATATTCCCACTGAAATTTTTCTACTAACCATGTGATCACCATGTCAACATTTATGTCTCATCATACCTAACTCATGACATATATAGTAGATGGTATTGAAAATTTGAAGCAATAATTAGTATAAGTGGGGTTGCTCCCCCCCCCCCCTTCTCTCCCTCTCCCTCTCTCTCTCTCTGTCGAAAAAATTCTCCTTCCTTCTTTAGATGAATTCATTGTATACAAGCTCAATTCACTGAAGTCAAGAGAGGAGCAAATTAAAGTATTACAGCCCAACTTAAGGTAAACGATCACATGAAGAATTTCTCTTTCTATCCATATACTTCCACAGGATCACATTTTTCTTTTCAATATTTTCATTATATATATATATATATATATATATATATATATATATATATATATATATATATATATATATATATATATATATATATAACCAATGAAAATAGGTGTAATTAGTTAAGGTTTGGCTCATATCCCATAATGGCATAAATTTAAATCCGATTGACCGATGTAAAGATCTTGTTGATAGTGTGATATGTAATCCTTTATGAAAATTCTTTGAAAAGTTGGAGGCTTTCTCTAGCCTAATAAAATATTGGCACTTACCTTCACCTAAACTTATACTCTACCCAAAAAAAAAAAAAAAAGACTAAACTTATCTTTAATAATTACGTGAATCAAATCAAGAAACTTTAAATTTAGTAACATCATTAATCTTCTAGATAACCCATATTATATCATATGAATTCCAACAAAAGTAACCTTTTCAATCTTAATGAAAAGATAAAACTAATTTTTTAATGAAAAATTTTAACCCTCGCAGGCGAAAGGGTAACACTAGCCTCAACGAACTTTGCATCAGAAAAAAATTAAAAATAAAAGCTTGACCTGCATTATATAAAAGAAATAAATATTAAGGTAATATGTATTTTTAAAATATTTGAAAATATAATCCATTTACATAATTTTTTTTTATTGGTGTTCAATTTTGTTAAAATTTGATATAAATAATCAAGAAGCATCATATCTTATATTTTATATAACTTTTAAGATAATGGTGATGAAAGTCAAATAATTTTAATTATGTAGCTTTACACGATTTGATGATTTTATAAAAATAATTTATAGTGACGATGCATCAAAGTTATATATATGTAATGTTGAAAATATATGAAATATAATTGTTAATAATTACAAGTGAGGGTGCCACATGGGATGATTTATCGATTGCAAGTGACTAAGGAACTTGAAGTGTTCATGATTTGCACTTATGGTGCTGTTTGCAATGCGCTTCGCAGCTTAAGGTGACGTGTATCGATGTATCAATCACTTATGATATACTGTAGTAATATATTAATTTTAAAAAATTAAAAATATGATTAAATATATTTTAAAATTAATTTTTATGTACTGATAATATAAAATAATTTTATACTACCAGCGTAATATTACACTAATAGATAGTGTAAAATTATATTAATAGAGTAAAATTACACTGATAAAATTTTTATGATTTTTAGAAATTAATTTTTATACACTAATAGTGTAAAATTACATTGATAGTATAAAATAATTTTACACTGTTAGTGTAAGCAAAAAAAGTTTATCAGTGTAATTTTACTCTGTTAGTGTAATTTTACATAGTGTGATTTTACTCTTTTAGTATAAATTTATCAGTGTAATTTTACTCTATTAGGGTAATTTTATAATGACAGTGTAAAATTATTTTATATTATTAGTATAATTTTATACTATCAATATATGATAATTAATTTTTAAAATATATTTAATCATATTTATAAATTTTTTTAAAAATAAATATTATTACGGTGCATCATAGGTGATTAATGCATCAATACACCTTACAATCTCACTATCAAATTGCAAGTTATACTATGCTCTTTGACTAGCAAAAAGTACTGTAGATGGCGCCTGCATTTATTAGAGACTTTGGAACCAATTTCTTTTTATTAGAAACCAAGATATCTATAGGTGTTTTTGTTATAGATAGATTTGGGGGTTTACTTCTAAAGATATTAGTCTTCATTTTTCATGGATAATTTATCATTATCATTTAATTTATAAAAATTTTAATTCTTAAAAGATCAAAACTTTAATAATTTCCATAAAAAAATTTAATAATACAAATCCATTATTAAAAAATTAGACAGCAAAGCGTAAATAATAATGAGTAAATAGAGAACAAAATTTGCTTTCAACCTTTTTTGTGATTTTGCTTCATAGCACTAGTGCACTACTTATTGTTTTGATTGGGTTCCGCCTTTTTCCTTTTACATAAGATTTTTAAAATGTAAGTTGGAAAGAAAAGTTCATATCAGACTAAGGACAGGACATGATTTGGCCGCAGCTTATCAGACACTTATAAAGTTAATTATAAATATTTTATGGATAAAAATTCTAAAAGAACAAGACCAAATCATAATAAAATATGAATAGATAACAAAGTAAACCAGTTCTGTCTTCACTTGTTTTAAAAGGCTGCATTTATATTATTTAATCGAAATTATTCAATAGTATGCTTTAGTGTATGTACATTGGAGCCTCTTGTGAGATGTACCTATTTTAAGTTGAATTGAGACTTTTTTTTTTTTTGGGTGGTGGGGGAGGGGGAATTTTTTTGGAGAGAGGGGGGTGAGAGGGCAATGGGGCTCTGCGCCTTGCGCCCTCAGATGCCACTTGCTTTTAAGGGGTGGAGTATTGTACCAGTTGAGCTCGCCCTTGGGTGCAGTTGAATTAAGACTTTAATGCAGACCACATCGTGGGAGTCCTAAAAGTTTTCCACCTCTTTTTTATGTGGTAACTTTTTTTTTTTAAATTACTTGGATCGGTTTTGGTCAACAATTACTTGGCTCTCTCTTTTTGGTCGGTAATTACTTGGATCATTGATATATAAGATTTTGCCTGGAGAATATGGGCTTGTCTACTGTCAGAAAAGTTTTGGTCCTTACAATAATATTGGGCTGTAGCGTATGCTTTTGACATAATATTGGGCTGTAGCGTATGCTTTTGACCATAAAAAGAAAGGCTTATGACTTTATCATCTGTTGAAGTATTGGGATTCCTGACCGAAAACAGAAAATAAAAAATACCTTTGTTTGTGATGACGATACCTTTTTCCCCCCAACTGTAGACAACAAATCAACATAATTATGAATTTAATTTTGATGGATAAAAATATTTGCACAGATATCCAATATAGATAAAAGTGTTTAATTCTCATCTCAACTATCTCAAAAGTCTCACATATAGGAGGCATTTGATAGATGAAATAAATTTTTATTGCTTGGAATATGATTCCTAGAAATGCTATTTCTAGGAATTTTTTTTCGAATATGATATATTATGAGTGTTTGGTATACAAATTGAATTCTCAGGAATATTTGATAATTTTTTAAAAGTATCTTTGATGGAGGTGGTGGCAATTGGTTATCCGACAGTGGTAGACGGTGGCTGGTGGCTTTGGGGGTGATAGGAGTATTTTGATCTTTTCACAATGGCAGGCATTCCCTTTCCATGGGAATGTTAGATTTCCATGGGGCAGGTAGTAATGTTTTGGAGGTGAAATTCATTCCTGAAATATAATATTTCCAATAATGTTGCTTCAAATCTTCTACCAAACATGAGATTGTTTTCATATTTTCGAGAAAATAAAAAGATGCATACATACCAAATGGCCCCATAATAGCATGTTTTGTCATACCAAAAAAAAGTAGTATATATATGATTATATAATAATATAAAACTTTTTTTTACTAATAATATATTAAAATTAACCTCCATAATTATTCTCCTAAGAGTGTATTCAAGAGTTTGATTTTGAGAGAGAAGGGAAGGAAAGAAAAGGTGTACAAGGTTTTACCATGTTCATGAGTTTTGCTTATTCCAAGGGAAATACTTTTGAGGGTTTTATTAACCCTTCAAATTTTCTATTATCCTCATTTAATGGTTTTCCAAAATTGGAGGGTTTTAATAAAATTATAATGTTATTTACTATCTTATCCATATTAAAACCCTAAAATGTCATTTTTATCTATCATATAAAATACATAAATTATATTAATTATTTAATAAAAATAATATTGTAAAAATATATTATAAACTCTCAATTTACTTTCCCTTATATATTTTACACTGGTGAACAATATTGATAAGGTAAAATCATCTAAATCCTTCCTTTTCTTTTCTTTTCTTTCCTTTCTCTTTGCTTTTTTTGTTCTCATTGCTTACAAAATATACCCTAAATTGTTCAAGCCAAAACCTCAATTTAGAGAATAATTATTGGGGGATTTTGATTATCTTTCATAAAGTTAGTCATTGATATTATGATAAAATGTATGCATTTACATAATAGATTAAAAGGTTGTCATGATATATTTTCATTAATTTTTTTTATTTATAGTTGAAATTCTTTAATTTTTCTCTCTAAATTAAACTCTTCATCTAACAAAATTCAAATTCATTTTGTCTACTAACAAGGGAGTTGGTATAGTGGTAGAGGCATGCCACAGCCCTAGAGAAGACTTTAGTTTGATTCCTCTAATTGGGAGAGCAAACCTATTTACATTCAAAGAGAATTAATCTCCTTTTTTAATAATTGAGAGGGAGAAAGAGAATCCTTGAAAGCCCAAAAATTCATTTTGTCTCTCTCATTAATTGGACTCCTAACTTATTCAAAGTAATTGATCATAGATGAGGCAGGGTAATAATTTGTAGACACATTTAGGTACTCATCTCATCACATATGGCTCAAGGTGACAGCATCTTAATATATGTAGGTGTGCTTTAAATTTAACCTTGAGGGGCCATTTAAATCAATGATAAAAAAATAAAAAAGGAAAATTGCCATGAAAAATACCTGTAAGAATTAAACTCAGCTATTGCTTGGAGAGAACTTTGTTGGATGTATGATTTCCCTTTCCATGTAGGAATAGTTTTCGTATTCGCAATGTAATGCTGGATAGCCAGCTAAAGCATGTTTCTTTCCTTTTTATTCACTACAAATTCCTTACATGTGTTAAGAAAAGTAACATACTCGTTCAATACTTGCTAAATTGCTTGTGCTAGATCTGTTAGATCTACAAAAAGGTGGAAAAATCTCGATCCTATGAGAATAAGATATGAGTTCGCTTATTAAGGAAATAATGTTTGCGGGTGTGAGTGTAGAATCTTGTGTTCTTTGCAATCAAATAGTGATTAGCCCTTAAGCAGTTTAAATGCAACTACATATAACAATACCTTGTGTCACATTTTTTTTCAAATTGTACTACTTTACAATAATTACATTGTTCTATCATAAGAATAAAAAAGAAAAGAAGAGCAACTATAAGTCCACGCTTATGAAGTTTTGTGTGAATATTTTGCCAACTCATTTTACACCATTACAATTCAAATTTTTTTTTTTAAAGCAGAGTATTGCCTAATTGGCATAGAATTCTTAGTTAATGATACCAAGAATGTATTGTAAAAGAAAATTTAATTGTAAAAGGGATATTTATGAAGCAACAAGTTATATGCTTAAAATTTTCACTCAAAAATAGCTTTACTAAGGTGTTGAAATTAGCTATCGTGGAATTGGGGCATATAACTCAAATGATATATGTAAATAAGACTAGAATAGAAGTATCTAGAGGATGTACAATATCCAGTTTACACTTACCCCATGGAAGTGGCAAATATCATTTTCCAAGTGCAATTGATTAATCCATAAATGAATCTGATTCCTCGAAGCTGGTATTCCGTTGGCTGGTATCATCTATATGCCTGGTTCATGGTAAAGAAAAACCTATTAAAAGCCCCTCTTTATCAGAAAATGGGGCATTCTCATAAGGGAATTAAACATGACCAAAGTTTTCACAGCCATTTTTTCTTTGGAAGATGAAGAACATGCTAGATGCGGTTTTGATGAAGTTTAAGAATATAAAGTCGCATCCTTGCTATTAATTATAATTTTTGGCAAAGTGATAAACACTTGATTTGAGAAATGAGTTGTGTTTTTTTTTTTTTTTTCCCAAAAGGAGAAAATTTCTTAAAACGCTCTAGAGATGGATGGAAGGCAGTGAAAAGGTAAGAGTGAAACCAGTGGTAGAAAACAGTGATGAAATTAAGTGCGTTGGTAGGCACATTCTGATCTTCCTATGGAGCAAAAGGAAATTCATGTTCCTTCAACTGCATCTTGCTCTATAATGCTTGAGTCAAAGTATCATACCTTCTCTTCCCCAGCAAAATGCCAACACATAATTACAACAAATGATTCACATGTATTTATTGGCACATGCCAATAAAGAAACTGTTGATGTTGGTATGGACACTGCGTGTTTCAAAAAGGAAAAAGAAAATGGTGATGCCATTTCATTTTAGACTTTATTCACATTTGTGCACGACCTGGGGACTTTATTTAATCAGTCGCTTTCTTTAATTATGGCATTAGTCTGCTCTGACTTCAGAAAGAATGAAATATTCTAGCCTATAATTGATTGTTAGTCGTAATAAGAAAAAATGATGATTCATTATATATAATCGATCTTTTTAATAAAATTAGCACCTTATCTAGATATTTAATTTAAAATAGTTTAAAGATGAGATGTTTTATTTGGATTATACAGAAAACTTCTATTATCTTTTTACAAAACATTACTTTTATGATAGAAATCACCGAAATAAGTATGAAATGTTTTAAAATATTGTTTGCTATAAGATGAAGTATTTTTGTGTCCAAAATGTAGGGCATATAACTCAAGTGCTATGCGTGTGGGAACAGAATAAAGGTATTTAAAGTGACAATTTTTTCCCCCAATATTGTTAAGTGCTCATTTTCATTAGTATTTTTCAATAGGTCATACCTCTATGTAAAGGTTTGAACAAACATGTGTAACATATAGTATATCACATGCACCCCGTGGAAGAAAAGAAGCCTGACATAGCCAATATCAATTCCCAAGTGCAATTGATTAATCCAGAAAGGAATCTGATTCCAAAGGGCACAAAGAGGGGCGATGATGGTGGCGTACAAGGCCTCTTGGAGTGGTCAAAAAGCTACATACCACTGTTCCTCCAAAGAAAGGAAAATCAAGGAGACAAAGCCAAATAATTAATGCAACATTTTTAAACCCTTTGATGATAGCATAAGAAGGAACAAATTCATAATTGTTTGGTCTTGTTTCCAATCAAGTTTTGATCAGAAAAAAACACAAAATTACTGAAACTCCTATCATTGTTCATAGATGGAAAGCACAACATTGAAGGCAGAGAACCTTAAGCCAGTTATCCTCAAAGCTGGTGTTCCTTTGGCTGTGTCTTTGGCTGGGGTCATCTATGCATGGATCATGGCAAAGAAAAGCCTATCTAAAGCCTCTCCTTTATCAGAAAATATAGTTGATACCCCAGAAACCAAAGATTCCCATCATGGAACTATGCATGAAGAAAGTTATCAAAGCCTTTCTTCTATGGAAGATGAAGAACCTGCCACCCCCATGGATAGTAGTGCTCATTCTGGAAGATTGGTAATCCATGATAACCCTTCTTTGGAACAAGATATTAGTGGCCTAAGAAGAAGGATTGAAGGTTTGCAAATGAGAGAATTGGCCTTAAGTTCACAATTTGACAGGTACTGTGACATGAAAGAGCAAGAATCTTTGCTTATGGAGATCAAGAACATGTTGTCACTAGAGAGTGCGCATGTCGAGTTCTTGGATAGAGAGATTTCAACCTTGGAGGCAGAGAATTTGAGGTTGGAGAATTTTGTGGTCCAATATCTGAAAGTTATGGAGCAGCTTGAGTATTGGAGATCGGAGAATAGGGTCCTTCACAAGAAGGTTCAGAAGCTACTTAGGAAATCGAAGGCGCAATCTCAGTTGATAAAGGAGCAGGCTATGAAGATCAAAGCAGAAGAAGTAGAAATCTTGAGAAATCATGATGCCTTGCAAACAAGAATTAGTGTCACCAATAAGTTGGAGGATGAAATCAGAGAGCTACAAGGGGTTTTGGATCAGTTGCAGGATGAGAAGAATGAACTTCTGAGGAAGCTTGACACAGCAGAAAAAGCATATGCATCTAAGGTACATAACCATCATCAACATGTGCATATAAATCACTGAAACATTAGCAAGAAATAATAGAGTGAATTTTTTTCCTATATGGAACATGACCATGTACATCAATAACAACAACCAAGTCTTGTCCACTGGGTAGAGTCAGCTGCATAGACCAGACGAGACACTATAGGGTCATATAGTAAATCATATCTATAATCAATTCGTTAAAATCTAAATTTTTCTTAATGGTTTCGTCATTGGGCTGCCAAAGTACACATCAACATGTGCATCGTACAAAATCATTACAAGGTTTCTTACTTGCAGGTTGAAGCAGGAGATGTAAGCAAGGAAGATTACAACCAGCTTCTCAATGAATTGGAGCAGGTCAAGAAGGAACGTGCAGATGAAGTTGAAGAACTGATTCAATTGCGTTGGACCAATGCTTGCTTAAGGCATGAGTTAAAGAGGCACAATGAACAACAACAACAACAACAACAACATGATCAAGATAGAGACCATATTGGGATGGAATTTGAAGGAAATGGTGAAGTTATGCATTATGAGTCAGACCATGAATTACATCATTCCTTTTTGGAGCATCACAATATTGTGCCTTGCTTTGGTTCTTCCCATAGTGATCATGCTTTTTCCAAAAGGAAAAGGTTGCTTAAAAGGCTGAAGAGATGGGCGGAAGGCAGTGAAAAGGTAAGAGTGAAACCTGAGGGAGAAAATCATGCAAGGAAGTGCCTTGGTATGCATTCTGTTCCCCATGTAGCAAAGGAAACTCTTGTTCCTGCAAGGAGGTCTTGCTCTAGTGCTTGAGTCCAAACTCCATACCATCTCTTCCCCATTAATTTTTAGATGCTCTTAGAGTAAGAAAAAAATCTTATTATATTCTATTCATTATTTGACATGTCAACTTTATGAGTTATTACTATTTTCCACTTTTACTATATTTTTTAATAAATTATCTAATATGTTAAATGATAAATGGAATAGAACAAGACTTTTCTCTTACTCTAAGAATACTTAAGAATTTATACTCTTTCCCAGTACAATTGGAGTCATTGGCCTAAGTCTTGATCTCCAAGTAGTTATTTATACTTGCCAAATAAAGAGAATTGGATGTTGGCATAGAAGCAGTGACACTGTAGTTGTTACAAAGATGTGATGATGCCATTTCATTTTAAATTTGATTCACATTATAATGTGTACATTTCTGCACGACTCGGTGACTTTATTTAAGGAGTCGTATTCTGTAATTATAACATCAAAATGCTCTAATTTCAGAAATAATGAAACATTCTAGCTTTTAATTGTGAAGTAGAAGCTAATTAGGCTTATGCTTTATTCTGGGTTAAAGTATTTTGAATGTGAACAGAGTGGGATGAATTTGAAGAATTATATTATGGTTGTGGAGCAACATATTCACCTTTTAAATTGTTTAATCTCACACATGTTCAATTTCTTGTTAAATTTAGCATGTTTGAAGGATTATCTTTTAGATGCGACTCTTTTAAAGTGAAGAGGTTTGGTTTGAAGCATCTTGACTTATCCAAAAAAAAAAAGTTTGAAGCAACTTGATAGTTGATAATAAAACATGTAGCAGACTCTAATAAAATTTATAATTTATCTTGCATGCGCATACGTTTTATTATTAATATCAATAATTAAGTTTCACATCAGATTAAAAAAAAAAAAAGTAATTTTACATACAGTTAAAGTCTTTTACTTTTTCTCTCAAATAGGGATTAACTGGAGTTAATTTTTATCCTCTTAAAATCAATAATAAGAATATTAACATAACTTAAGTGCAAAATATAAAAATTCATCCTTAAATTATTCGCAATTTTAAGAAGAGATATCAAAATATTATCAACCAAATATTTACAAAATATATTTCGATTGATCTAAAAAGAATAAATAATCTCAATTATAAGGCCAAATATCCAACTTTTATTTATTTAACTTTTTGCAATATTAACTATTAAGTTATTGTTGTCACTATTGTTATTATTTCATTAAAACAATCTTCTAAGTTCTAAAGTGAGTCATGTTCTGTGATTTCTGAATGCTTCAAAATTGTGGATGGAATCAACCACTTTATCCTCTCTCTATATTCTTCCTCTTTCCTCACTAACCAAACTAAACAAAAGAAACAACTAAACTAGATTCTGGTCTCATTTTGAAGTGTCAACCAACACCATCATGGAACTCTCTTTGTTCCCTCACCAGCACAATCCTACGCTCCTCCATTGCCGTCTTACCTCCATTCACCTCACAAGTAAACTCTCTCTTTCTGCTATGCTTTATCCTTATACATGCTGGCTTTTATGCTGAGGCAATTTGTTAACTCCACAGGGACACACAAAAGACTTCACAACAAGAGTTCATATAGGTTAAGGTTACCATACCACTGCTCATGTTCTTCCTCCAACAAAACTGCTGCAGAACCAGCCACAGTGTCTTTGCATATCGAAGGACGGAGGACATTACTCAGTTGTCTCCTCACAACAAGTTAGTTAACTTCCAATATTCTCTTTCAGATTTATTCACCTGAACCTCTATCTGCATGTAATTTTTATCAAATGGGTTTCTATCCCAATTAAAAAAAGTGTTTTTTTCTGTTCATTGGGTCGTTCATTGTACTTGATCATAGCGGTATCTTAATTTGAAGTTGTTGTTATGGAATATGGATTTATTTCAATTGGTGGTATAAGTATAACATATTCCATGAGGAGGAGCTTGTAAAGTATTTTCAAAAATTGTGCTGTAAACACTATATACATGTGTAAGCATGTGTGTATGTTCCTTTTGGCTTGCTTAAATGTTTTATTTTATATCAGTTGCTGGAGTGTATGCATGTGATGTGGCTGGAGCTGTTAGCACAAGTAGAAGAGCTGTATGTGTCCCATTCATTGTCTTTTATTTTCTGAGTTATTTGAAGAAATGATGGCTCCGAATTCCAACTACTGATTGAAATTGTGCAATTTTTTTCGTTTCTGCAGCTACGAGGAGCGAAAATTCCTGAAAGTGATTATACAACCCTGCCCAATGGTTTGAAGTAAGTATATGTTATTCACCTCTGAAATTTCCCTGATACTGTGGATCTTTCTATCTCATTATTTTGCATAAGATGGCTAATGACTTACATAGATTTTCAAAGTATGCTAAACCCCTTCAAAATAGATATGATCACATAGGAATTTCTCCATCTAAGAACTAGCACATTCATTTGAAGCTTTCTTCTGTTCTTCCTAGAGAAACATATCCGTAACTTTTCTTTGCCTGGAAGCGTTGGATAGACTAGTCTTAAGTTTGGTTTCTTTCATAATCCCAATAGAGAACAGACACTGATACAGACACACAGCAAAGTTTGAAGTGTTGTGTTGTGTCATAAATTTAGCGTCCATGCTTCTGTATCCCCAAAAAAAGTGTCTGTGCTTTGTTGCTTATAATCTTTAAAGTGTCACACTATTCACTTTTGTCGATTTCATTTCTAAGATCTGTAAAGCTAGTTGGAGGGCACTGTGTGACGAAACTTTAATATCTTCAGGTACTATGATTTGAAGGTTGGGACAGGAGCTGAGGCTGTAAAAGGATCCCGAGTTGCAGTACGGTTGTGAACCATTTAGATGTGTTTCACTCATTAGTGCTTTTGCATGTCATATATAGAGTTAATTACTTAATAAATGTTTCTAGACGTTGATATGATACACAGACTAAACCTTTCAAATTTTGCTCTAAGTAGAATCTGCCTCAACACCTTTCAGATCATTAACTGAAGATATGGATTTACCATGTAGTTTGGTCTTTATTACTGACTTAATTGTACAATTTTTGAAGGGGAAAATTTGACATCATCCAAAGCTTGTCAATGTTTTCACCAATGTAACTGATGGATGCATACCATTTACTCATGCTTATAGCATTATATTCTGAAGAGCTAAATTTACATCACATGTATGTCATCGTTATGTCTACTAAAATTTTGGATCAAAACACTACAATCTGTGACCTCAATTTGTTAGTGATTGACTTCCTGAATTACCAGGGCTGATGATAAGTAACAGCTAGATCAAAATCTGATCTGTCTCATATAACATAAAGAAATTAATCTTTTATTGAGTGGCTTATTTTATGGATACATTTAATCTTGAAGCTAAGGGACTATTAAACCTGCTTCATTCTAGCACAAGATTAATATGCATTTTTCTTGACCAATTGTGACAGTCTGACTCATGCTCCCCGCACCAAAAAAAAAATAAAATCCATGCCCTGATTTTCATTTTCAGTTTATTAGGTGATTGACTATTACTTAGAATCTGAAAGTAATCAGAATGTCATGTTGTAGATTCACTATGTTGCTAAATGGAAGGCATCACCTTTATGACTAGTAGACAAGGAATGGGTGTCGGAGGAGGAACGGTATGATCCAAGTAACTCAGCGAACCACTTTTTATTATAAGCTGTTTTGAATCTAAAATAAGCTATAATCCCAAACACTTTAGCAAGTAGGTTATTAGGAAACATCAAATGTACAGGCAGTGACATGATTTCTTTGTAACATTCCCAATTCCAAAAGAGCTATTTGTCCTCTAATTGATTGTTTCAATGAATAGGTTCTTCCTTGTATAAATAAGGAATTTCCTCGTGTGTTCTTACTAATAAAAAAAAGTTTTGTCCACTTTTATATGTGAAGCATATTGCATATATAATTTTATGAATTTGAATTAATCTTTTTAGATTGATATAAAAGCTCAACCTCAAATCATCATTGGTTTCTTTGATTTGAAATTAGATTTGGCTTAGCTCAATGAACTGTCTCTTCTTGACTGGGATACATAACTGTTTTGTAACTCAGCCCAATGGTAGCTTTTTTAAACATTAACAACTGAAGGAAATTATGATTTACTTGCATTACTTCTGTTCAATTGTAATCTGTCCAACCTCATGCACCATCCAATCATACTGCCTTCTGGGACAATGATTTGACATTGACATCAGACATCTAGGTGCAGAGTTTCCAATTACAGAAAGATAGTCTCCTAAATCCTTGTCTAGTCACTATTGTAATATTAATGAAGATATAAATATATGAGCTTGCAACAAGAAGGAAAGTTGCAATTGTAGGTCTGCTGTAATGTACGTTGAAAGAGAGAGTGATTGACAGAAATTGTGTTAGGCTACACACATGTTCTGGTATTTATGGATTGATTTACAATCAATTACAGAGTAGTCAGAGCTAACACAAACGAATCTCTAGCCTAATAATCAATAACTATTTATTCTAATCTAATAAAAGTGAGTTTTGTTGAATACATATACTGACATAAGTGCTAATATTCTGACAGTGTATTTACATTCAGTCATGCAGAAAATAAGAAATATAGTTGGCTTCCTAGCACACTGAATTTTGATTCCATGTCTTTCTCCTGTTACATAATGACAACACTTCCAAAAATTTTCGATGGTCATAATGTATAACTCTATGAGACTTTCACATATTTTTGTTGGGAACTTTGCTTGCTGATTGATGAGAAATGCTTAAATCGTTGCAGCCCTATGGATTTGATGTAGGCCAATCTGAGAGGGGAACAGTCCTCAAAGGGTTGGATTTAGGGGTGCAAGGCATGCGAGTAGGAGGCCAGGTGAGAAAAGATACTTGTAGCAGTATTTTTTTTTTTTTTTTTTTTTGGTGGTGATTTTTTAGATTTTTGTATAAAAGGGGTGGTGATTTTTTAGATTTTGGTTTGGATCATAGGCTTCATCAAGCAATAATTTAGTTAGTTCTTTGCAGAGATTATTAATTGTTCCTCCTGAACTTGCCTATGGAAGCAAGGGAGTCCAAGAAATACCTCCAAATGCAACAATAGAGGTGAATCATTCCTATCTCTTGGTTATGATATCTTCCTCGAAAACGATAACACATATAGCATTTAGCTGCATATCACATGGCTCATAATATTTTATGCTTATGCATCAACATAAATTGATTAATACTTAAGTTGAATGGTTAAATATCTGCACACCACCATCACCAATCTAACTAAACAGAACCCTGCTGGCTTAATGACCATTTCCATTTCCAAGTCAATTCATTTGTGTGCTAGGTAGAGGGAGAGCATTCTTGGATGTTCATAATGTATGTTTAGCAGCTTTCCGCATGTTACATTTGGGCACTATGTCTATTGCTGCAGTCTTCTCTCATGTTATGCTCTAATTAAAGTGGATTTACTTCGGTATACATTTTTACTGTTTGCTTCTTTTGGAACTGTAGTTGGATGTTGAACTGCTTGCTATCAAACAAAGTCCATATGGGTAACTAATGATGCCAGCAAAGTTCATTATTATTATTATTACTATAATATGGTTCACAAGTAGTTAATTTCAGTGATTTTGTGTTGTGCAGGACTGCCGTAAAGATCGTTGAAGGTTAATACGATGATTGATTATCCAGTGTGATAAGTTGGCAAATTATGAGAAGACAATAATGTCCTCCAGCACCGGCGGTCATATTGCCCTTGATGTGAAGGAACCTAGAATTTCACCAGTTTCCCTGCCGGCGAAGAAACAGCTAAAAGTATTGAAACCTTCTTTCGCCAGTTTGTAGATAATTGAACTACATGTCTTATGCATCTAAGATATAAATATACATTTTTAAAAAAAAACAAATACATTTTAAATTAGTGGTACATGTAACAAAATAATAGTAATTAATTATTCAAAGGTATCACTACCCTTAAAAAAATAAGGGTATCAGAGAAAACATCTCAAACTTTGCATGAAAAATATGATTTTCTGCATTCAATTCAGGATCAATGTTTGCTAAACTACAAGCGACAACAAAAACGGAGAGGAAAAAGAAGAAGAAAGCAAGAATGCAAACAGAATTTGTTTTCACTCTTTCTGTGTCCTCGTGCTCCTTCTCAAGCAGAGACCGTGCTCCCTATTTTTTAACCTTGTGTCCGCTACTTTAATTCTTTTTTTTTTTTCCTACTTTTAAATATCATGTGATATGTATATCATACACCAATCAAATTTTTCTTTAAGTATCAGACAATTCCTCCAAATGCAAATAAAACCCGCGACATACAGTTGAGATTAGTCTGTCTACTTCCAGTATAAACAAAGAAAGTGTAATTACAATCTCTCGTCCCTCTGGAAAGACCCTTGTCTCACACTCCAGGTGTAAAATACACTTGAATCTTCAAAATGGTAGCCTCGTAGCCTTCCTCGAACTAGTAGGAGAAACTCACCAGAAAGCGAATCAGCGCCTGAGATTATCTGCGGTAGCGGTAGCGCTTGAAATTGAAGTACACATGTAGAATTCCACGTTCAAATGTGCACTTAAAACCTTTCTTATGAGAATACTCCCATTCTTTGTTTACAATGCGGAACGCCTGTCATGGAAGACACAGGATTTAAGTAATTTGGTGGAAAATTAAAAATAAAAAAACTTCAGCACATCAAAAACAGTAATACACTAGGACTTTTTTCTTTTTTGATAGAAAGTAATACACTAGACTTACAATGTCTTCATATGGTGGCCCTGCATGGAATCTTATAATGCAAGTCTCCCCATTGCTGCCATCCTTCTCAATAGTGTAGGTTGGAGCTTTTGTCTTGTCTACAAGGTCTGGGTAGAAAATATTGAATTTATAGCCTTGCACAATCTTTGGAGGTGGATTGTCATGATCATAGTGAGTCTGATTATATTTGTTCCACTCGTATCCAGTGTGAACACGGTTGAAATACTTTGGCTTCCTGGGCCTGTATTTGTCATGCCACCAATAAACCTGCTCCGACGTTTATCAATCACATTAGAAACCATAAAAGATAAGGAGAATATAGTTGACAAGCATTTATTTCTCCTTAAGATATCAAAGTATATTTTTGAAAGCATATTTACCCCTCTAGTGTCAACTTCCCCTATGGAGAGAAGTAAGTGTGATCAAAGCCCAAAGTACATGACAATACAAAATATAGATAGATGCACAAGGCTTCACCCTATGTAAGTTGATAACCACCCACCTCCTTATAATACCACTTCCAAAAATCCAGAACTTTGCAATCCTACTGATTACATGTTTTCTATCTATCAAACATTCAAAATTCTAACAACTGTCAAGCGTTCACGCATTTGATTCAATTTCACAAAGTGAAAATTATATACATGACCAAGACAGGTTACCTGTGAATCTAGATTTACTTCAGCACCAGAGCCAAACACTGCATCTCCATCTTCCATAGCTCCCATAGCTTTCATGGCCTTCATCTCAAAATTATCTTCAGATGGAGCAGGCTTCGATGCCATTGCTTCCTGAATTCGTCTTTGCTGCTCTTCTAATACAGCCATACGTTTCCGCTCCTATGAATGTAGCGTCATGGTCAAGTTAGTCTATCCATATATATAGACATGAGATCACAATTGAAAACAATGTTTAAAAAGATTACCAGCAGTGCCCTATCCTCTTCAGGGTCAATAGCTTCCTCATCTTCATCACCATGCAACAGTTCCGGTGAAAATGACCCAGGCTCATCTTCAACTTCTTGATCCTCTTCTTTAATGGGTTCTGGTGAAAAAGATTCATCTGCAGATCGGACTACATAAGAATAACAAGCAAATATCAACATGAAATATGGGATGGAGGAAGCCCATAAAATAGCTATGTTCCATAAACAACTAAACAATCACAAAAAGCTTATACCTTTGATATCCTCAGTATCTTCCTCAGATTTGAAAACATATGCATCTTCTGTTTTATCTTCACCATCCAATGGTTGTTCAAGGAGTTCCAAATGCTTGCGCAACATTTTAGCATGAATTTCTTTTAAACAAGCCTGTATTTGCAGCAATTAATAATGGAGTGAAACAAGCCATTGATTAAAGGCACGCAAAATAATTATAGGACAAAAATTTGTTGAAGAGTACCTTGGCCTTGTATATATCGAGGCGTTTCAAAACAGCCTCCCAATACTCAACCACCTTTGCTGTACCAGTACGCATCTCTGACTCAATATGCGCCTGTAAAGCTTCCAACTCTGCATGTGTCTTCCCCTGCAAAAGCCTCTTCACATCTGCCTCAACACTGGAATGCAGACCCCTTTCTTCTGCAAGCAGCTCAGCTGGAGGTTCTTCTCCACGTACCCTAGCTCGATCAAGTGCATCCTTTTTTCGAGCTTCAGCTAGCTCCCAATCACACACCAGAAGGAGTGCCTGTATATGTTGACCAATAAGTCTTCAACTTTGAACATGAATTATAACATTTTTTTAGGATTAAAAGAACACGAATTATAACATGACTAATTTAGTGCCAAGATCCATAGGATTACGTGTTAAGGATGCCACCCTCAATGACCATATGAGTTAAATAGAACAGAGAAGGAAAAGATTGACAAAGTCAACTAGCTCATTTGGTCTCCAGTTCATAGAACAAAACAGTGATTTCAGATCAAATCAGAAATATGATCCTAGACCACAACTAGATAAAATTCAAAGTAAGAGTCACATCCAATACTACCTGACACGAATAAAATAAGATGAATGTATCATTAACTAGTTAGAAGTCACTAAGTAATAACAACTCTGTAAAGGACTATAAAGCAACCAAACAAAAAATTTGAAAGTGGATGATACCTCCCAATATTGTTCGTGGGTTGGGGTGGCCCTGTCAAGGTCCAGATGCATTTTGATGTCATCACGAAGCTCTTCCATTTCTTTCACTGTCAAACCCTGCACCATATATGTCAAGTCATTAGGTAATTGGTCCAACAATATTGACATTTAAAGCTAGAAACATTTAGTCATACTAAGTGACAGGGTTTGAAAGTTTTTGAGACCTGCATTACATAGCAATTTACAACATTCAAAGGCAAACGTGACTTGAAATTCTATAAATATTAACCTTGAAGACCATGTATGGTTCATTTATTTCAATATCCAAATCATCGGAGCCATTCAGCTGCTTGGTTAGGATATCAATTGGCTTGGCACGCCCTTCACGCAATCTAATCTCTGACCTAACCTTGCTTTGATCAAAATGGAACTGCAGATGAAATCGTCTTAATCATCAGATTGCCAATACTATATTCAAAAACAACAAATGAAAGGAATTCAAGGAATCATACCTCCTCTTCTCTTTTTTCCCAGTCCTGGAACTCAGCTCTAGCACGTTCTCTAGCTAACAATGCCTGTGAGAGAGAATGTGAGTAAATCCAAAAAAAGATAATATACTTTATGCACTAGCCAAGCGTGGGCATAATTGATATGTCATATTAGAATATAGCCACAACAGACAGGCCCCACCCAGGACCATGACAGCGGTGAGATAGAATTTTGCCACTAACAGATTAAAAAGACAACTAATAACAAATTATGAGAATGTATTTACCATCTCTTCCTCATGTTGTGCTTTCTCAAGTGCCCTTTCCTCTCTTCTTTTTTTCACTTTTTCAATTTCTGCCTGCATTATAATTTTTAACAAGAACTTAGTTAATGTTAATGGTAGACACTGGCCATGTCATCATATCATAACTCAGTTAGTCTAGCTGGTAAGAAATAAGTAGCTGTAGGAAGCAAATGAAATATCATTTAGCTTTGGAAGTCAATGATTTTCAAAAAATGGATTTTACCAAGATTGGAACACATCATCATATATTGAAAATCAGAACTCTAGATATCATATGATCACGAGCAGATATATCTTTTGTATACATTGCCAGGCAATATTGTTGAATTTCCTTCAAAAGGAAGCAAAGAATCATATCTATAACAGAATGAATTCAAGCAAAATTGATTTCCTACTGAGTGAATATTGGCATATCCTAATTGAAAACTGAACCACAGATGTATTTCCTCATGATATTGACAAGAAAAGTCACAAAACAATCATATTCCAAATCGAGAGAAACCTATAACGATAACAGATTATAAGATTTGACTTGCAGTCCTTCTATGGCACATGTATAGAGAAAAAAGTAGTCTCTTACAAGTAGTACAACACTTTACCAAATGACTACCCTATAAAGATAATGCTCCTATGACAAGAAAATATCAATAGTTCATGTATAATTTTAAAACGATAACAGATTATAATATTAGACCTGCAGACCTTCTACGGGACATGTGTAGAGAAAAAAGTAGTCTCTTACAATTAGTGCAACACTTTACTAGATGACTTCCTTACAAAGATAATACTCCTATGACAAGAGAATATTAATAGGTCATGTATAATTTTTTACTCGAAAAAAATATGCTCATTTAAATTTCAGCCTGAAATCACTATTTCTGCCCTAAAATAAAATCTTAAGAAAATTTAAAAGAAAGAAAAAAAAAAACAGAAAAACAGATTTTATACAAAAATGTTATGTGCCTTCCTCCAAATCATAATATATGTCTACTCGTGTACAATGTAACTAAAAAGCACCAACTCATCACGGAGTAAAGTTTACTGAAAGGCAGAGGGAAACAACATTCTGGGAACAATATACATTACAAAATTGTAGTTTGTTTTTTTTTCATTGGTAGGAGGAGAAAAAGGGGGGGGGGGGGGAGGGGAATGCATACCATCCTTTCTCTCTGTCTCTTTTTCTCAGCTTTAACTGAAAATGTATCAATAGGTACCCCTTGAGCAACATCACGCTCAATCTTCTTACGCCAAACAAACCTACAAATAGCATTTTTGTGAATATGACATAGGTAGGCATCACTCAACGCTAATACATTAATTTCAAGTAAAGAAAGCAACGTGGTGGAACCAAATAAGGCAAACACAATAATTACAAAAAGCACCATAACATAACAAATAGTAACAATACCTGAGCTAAAAACCTCATAAGATTGCAATACTAACAATATCCATTTCAAGGCTGTTTAATTGTTTTCTTGTTCAATAAACATCCAAAATAACTAAATAAGGTTGTCCAACGATCATCAGTAGAATTTTTGGAATAATTTTGGATCATAAACAAGTCCTATCATCTATCAAAAAGTTGCAGCTCTGATTCATAATGGATAAATATCTAATTTAACCCATGGTGACTTAATCTTAGAAACTTAACCAATTGCAGCAAGTATCCCCAAAGACTGAAACAGAACAAAGTGTTGTTTTTTTGTGTGTGTCTGTTTTTGTTTTTTGTGTGTGTTGGGGAACCCCGCCTTGTATGTGAGAGCGAGGGGGATGTGTTCTAGCAAGGGGTATCTTTTTAATGAACAATTCAAGCAACCAAATGCCTCTATCCAATCCTCCACCTAAGTACTAAATTTAGTATTAGTAAATCAGAGAAGCAGTCCCCTGAGAGACCGGCAACACAATTGCTGCAAGGTTCTCCAAATATTTTCTGTATCATGCTCTTTCATAATCTGAAATTTTAACTAAATTGAAAGACAGACTCATGAAGGAACCTCAAACAGTAACCCATCAATAACTAACCAGTTTCTGGGAAGTAACATCCTATATTCTCACATGTTTAACCCCAGAACTACCAACTTCAAATTGTATAAATCAGGGAGCAGAGAAGGAACTTACTTCTCATTAAGATTAGAGTCGCCAAATGGATTTGAGTCATTTGAATACCCTGATACAGTATGAGTCTTTAATTTTTTAGCAACTTTCAAAGCCTGAGGACAAAACCAAGAAGAAATGCAACATCAACACACACACTCTCTTCAAATCAAAGCATGAAATAACAAATATGCATGGAGAACCAAGACAAAACCTTTCTCTGGGCCTTTTTCGCCAAGTACTGTGCTATTTCCTCTTCAGTGATGGTCCTGGAGGACTTCTTATTCCTGCTACCATCCCTATCACCACTCTCATCACTGTCATCATCATAGGAACTATCTGACTCTCGCCGGCTCCGCCGCCGTGATCGACTACTGCTGCTTCCATGACTGCGATGATGGCCGCTTCTTCGCCGCCTGTCGGAACCCCTCTCCGGGGACAAATCACGGCTGTCTGAATCATCAGAGCGCGAAGGTGACTCTGATGCAGAGTCATCTGATCTTCTAGATCTTCTTTCTTTCCTACTCTTATTACCCATTCTATTCTACTCTCCTGCTCAGAGTACAATTAACCTGAGCCAAAATAACAAACAGAAACAAGTTCACGGCTAAATTACTGAATAGTGGAGGGGTTTCTATATAATACAGGGTATGCAATATTCTACTCTTCAGCTCAAATTACTATTAATCTAACCCCAAAGTGCACAGAGAAACATGTTAACAACTAAATTACTGAATAGTAGAGGGTTTTCTATGCAATATAGGCTGTGCAATAACATTCATCACAGAGAAACAGGTTAACAACTAAATAAATGAATAGTAGAAGAGTTTCAATGTGATATAGGGCATGCAATAATAGGCATCAACACAGAGAAACAAGTTTCACAACTAAATTACTGAATAGTAGAGGAGTTTTCTAATACCGGAGGGGAAATTCTGTTACAACTAACTTATAACCACCTCGTTGATAGTTTGTCAATTAGTTAGTTATGATAGATAAGAGTTAGTTAGTGTGAATTCAGATTAGAATCATCAAACTCATAGCTTATTTAGTTACACATGCTGCTGTATATAAAACTCGTTAATTTGCTTCCAATAGAACCATCATTTATTCTTGATTACTTACACAATTGTCAGTTTCTATTGCAATGATAGGGTTTGCAATAATAGGGTATCGTCGTCACAGGAAGAAGAAGCAATCATCGTTTTTCAATCCAAAGGTAACAGAAATAAATACCTGTGGAGAGGGGAAGGGGTTAACGGAAGAGAGGGAAGCGCGGCTTCGATGTCGGCGACGACGGTGGTTGGCGGCGACCGTTGTGAAGGATGAAGACGACGGGTCTGGTGATCGCGAAGGGCAGAGGGGAGCATGGTGCAGGCGGAAAGAAGAAATAAAATGGGCCAATGAATGGGCCAAAAATCTGTTTTTTCAAAAACACTGACTAGCTTTGGGTTGTCCAAAAACACGCATATATTGGTAGATTGAGCCCACTACCTCGTGGTTGAGGCCGTGGTCTAACTGGAAAATCTGCCGAGCCTCTAAAGAACCACACCCAAGGGGCGCAACTTCGCGTCGCAGAGGCAGAGCCTCGTTGCCCCAACCCCCTCTCCCCAGACCCAAAAAAAAGAAAACCCAACTAGCTCGTGGCTGTCATGTTATTACATGCGACATCACCTATTGCCTCTTGAGTGTAGCCACATCAGGGGTGCGAGTTCGACTTGCTTTGCGATCAGAGATTGCTTGCCCCAACAACCCCAAGGGTGCGTGCGTGTGACAAAAAAAAAAAAAAAACCAACTAACTCATATATAAGGATATTGGGTGACGGATAACAAAGTCCGCCGTATGTCTCGGACTATCACATGCTCCACTGTTTGCAACCATTAGATATTATTTGAATGGTTCAGATTGAAAGACATAATAATTAAATAAAATTATAAAATAAAATAATAATTTTTAAATTAAAAATAATAATTTTTGAAAGATCAAATTATCCTTCTCCTTCTACTTCCCACTACTATCTCCTTCTCTTCTCTTCTTCATGCCTACTACCACCACCACCACTACCACCACCGAACCCACCTCCGATGGATGGGCTCTGACACCTTCACTTCCCTCTTCGACCACTCCTGCCATCACCCCTTTCCCCATGGCCATGGCATCGGAAAAGTCAATGTCAAAATTCTTAGATGTCAAATTTGACCCCCCTCCTTATAATAAGTTCTTCACTGATGTCTTCTTCATGTATTGATAATAGGTAGTGTGAAGAACTCCTTTAGTGGATCATTTAGCCCACCTTCATCGAGTACCACTCATTTCTGATGTATTGAAAAAAACACATGTCGAAATTGAACCCCTTGTTTTTTTTGTCACAGAGAAAGCTTCATGTCTCGGATAAGAAAATAGGAGATAAGTTAAATGATATAGCTTTGTGTCTGGGTCTCTGATGGAGCTGGACTGGGGAAAAAAAAAACACCACTTTTTCAAGAATGATAAATGACAGAAAAGTGGGTGAAAGATGAGATAGGTTCGGTGTATTTTCAATAGCATTGAAGTATAATGTACTACAAGTATATCACACTGTGTCTCTCTTGTTAATTGAGAATTTAAGATCCAGTCATCAGACAACAGGACATTTCAAATAGAGAAAAAGAATGGGATTTAAGGTTTCAAGAATAATGATATAAATAAAACGAGGGGAGGGGGTGGAGAGGTGGGATGAAACATCAAAGGGGATGGAAGGGCAGTGATAGAGTCATTAGTTTTTGTTTGCCAATTTCCAAACTTGTAGTTCAGACGCAATCAACAGAGATTGTGATGGTGATAGTGGTAAATTGCAGTGGTTGAAATTGAAAATCTGAAAGTAAAAGAGGGTTAAATTGGTAAATCCAAAGATTGAGAGGGTGGACCATGACAAGGTCCAAAACAAATGTTGGTCCATGGTAACAACCACCAGGATATTGACGGTTTAATTTAAACCGATTGAGTTTGCTGGAAAAAAAAAATTCGATTGAGTTTCTGATCAAGAAAAAAAAAAGTAATTGAGACAAAAAAAATCAATTGATTCAAACAGTATTTCCCGACCAAAATTGGCTTAGATTGGATCGTTTTAGTTTAGAATTTGATTTTAATCCAATTCGAATTATTTTATTAATTTAGATTGAATTTATTTAACTGATTTTTAACTAAAAGAAATTTTGAGATTAAAATATTATAATTTGAAAGTAACTTTTTTGTTACATAATTTAAAAGCGCAACTTAAGTCATTCGAAAGAAAAACAAATTAAAAATAATTTATTTAAGATGTTATACAAACAGGACAAGTACTAAAAAAATAACTTATACATAGCAAATCATACAAACATGAATTAGTACTAAAGTATAGTTATCTTATCTCCAACAAAAGTGCAATGAGAGGGAATTTCAATATTCACAAAATAAACTAAAGGTATGCGTTAATGTGCAATTCATCACATAGTTTAAAGCATATAATATATACTTATAATTTTTTTTTTTTGTAAAAGATTAAAAAAGAGAGTTTTCCTATCTAAAAGTCCAGCTTGTTACAAATCTGAATAAGAATTATTTATAATTACGTATGATTTACCAATAATATTATATATCAACATAAATTTTTTTATTGAATAAGTAAATTTGCAATGTAGTAATTTGCCTATAAATAAAATTAGTAAATATACGAAACACCCCAAAAACCTCTTATGTTTATACATTGTGACTTTTAATATCATGAATCAAACACTGACTTAACTAAAAACATTAAGGATAATTTTAACGTACTTATGTATCATTAGAGTAGTGGTTGTGTTAAACATAATACAGACACGTTCAAGCCATTATCAAAATAGGTACCTATTTTTTCCGACCAGTTTTGGAGTAGCTAGACAACTATGTCGAAAATGTGTTCAATTGCAATTTTGGTTGTTTTAATCTCAATCTAGTGAAACTCAAAAAGAGACGCGCGCGCATAAAGCAATGTGTAAATATAACAATTTCTAATTGCGGAAGTGCAATACAATAAGAGTGGATAAATCTTAAGCTTAGTAATTAACACTCGGAATTACATCCGTTGCAAGAGATCGGTTCTATTATTGAAGAAAAGTTTAAGATTCACATTTGTAATAGACATATGAAGTTCCTTATCTAACAAAAAGTAAGTAACCCTCCATCAATTGCTGCAAATAGCAACTACTTGACTGAAAAGACAAGTTTGTCTTTTCAGTAATGCAAGATGAAACATACTAAACCCAAATTCATCCGATATTCCAAATTAATTCAGGTAATCAAAATCCATGACAAATTTATCCCTAAATGATATCATCATCTCTATTCAGTATTCACTAGCGATACCATTCAATCCTAAGGCAAGAAAACATGAAGTTCTTAATCAAAAGAAAATATACTGCAGAACAAATACTATAAGGTTCATTGATGTCAAAAATCATGAATCACAGGATCAGATATCGGAGTTCTTGGAAGCTTTAACCACATCATGATCTAAGCTTCAAACAGGTTTCATCTTCAGGCTAGTCTTCAATTGACTGCAACCTCAGCTGAGAGGAAATTCGAATGAAGTGCATCCTGCCCAGAAATTGTGGTAGTAGAATCCTTAAGCACTTGCACAGCTTCTTCCACCTTCGAAGAAAGTGACTCTGGTGATTCCAGGAGAAGCAGCAATTCTCCATTGTCCATCTCCAAAAGCATTCCTGTAATTTTTGCTGCTAGGCTAGGCTGTGCAAGATAACATATAACATATATCATTTCGGCCAAGAATTTAAAAACTTGGCCTAGAGTACCAGAAACGAAAGAGAATAGTGCATTGTACCTTGAGTTTCTTGATAAGTGGGTAAAGATACTCGCCAATTATCTGTTTCTGTTGCTCAGGAGCAGCAGTAGCAAGCATGCTATGCAGCACTTCTGATCCCTGAGACCCTCCGGAAGACGAAACTCCAGATCCTTTCTCCATCTCATGCTGGTGTCCACTGGGAACATACATAGCCTGTCCGGTCTGCAGCAAAGCATATTACTTAAGAAATCAGAACTAGGAAGCACATGTATCGAAAGGAATTAAAGCACAAATTAGAAACAAAATCCAAGTAGCCTTTCAGCCACGTATACTTCTGCTGATCAAAGGATGAAAATGCTATTACTGAGACCTCTAGAGAAACACGATTGTCTCAGTTGAAGCGTTAAATGAATAAACTGTCGGCATAGTTTTGCATCGAAGGAAACAAATTAAAGACTAAACAGAAAACAAACACTTGATTATTCCTGACGCGGTGTTCAATGTCTGAATATGTTTAGAGCAGTTTCCATATGTGCTCTATGTTCTTGCATATATGCATTTGTTTCCTACCCCTAGTTTTTCCTCTAGTAATGCAAATAGAAATGAGACATCTTTAGAATCAAGTTCACTAAGAAAGAAAGAAAGGTAAACCTGCTGAGTACTTGACTCTTTTGAAAAGGCTGCTGACTGAGAAGACTGTTGCAGTTGTGGGGTATGTGTACCAGAGTATGCTTTTCCCTGTGAATTTGTGTGCCCATTCATCCTGCCTCTGTTTTGCCTATGCTGCCTAGTGTTGTTTGAAACCTGAGGATGGAAGAAGTAAAATAAAAATAATGTGTTAAGATACATTAAAACAGACATCAAAATAGGATTAATTTGTCCAAAAATACATTTCCACTGCGCAGATTGTATACAACTACAAGCAAGGGAAAATTACAAAAGAGAAACTTGAAAAACATTTTGACATGAAGGAATATAGTTGGCCATTTTGTTTAAAGAACTAGCTATTTGTTCCATAATAATAAATACTTTTAGGAACTCCTTTTATCTAATTTTTCCAAAATTCATTAAAAAATTACATACAGGTGAATGAGACACATGTATATTTTGAGTTGGTATGGAAAATTATCACTCACATTAGGAGCTGGTGATTGCTGAAATGGTGTAGTGGGAGGAGCAAAACCATTAGCCCTCCATCCTGATCTCAATCCCAGAGGTTGATACATCAGCCCAGCTCGAGAAGGCGCATGTGAAACAACACCACTAGCTGCATAGAAGTAACGAGGATATCCACCAGGGACAACTGCAGTTGAAGGTCGACCTAGTCCTGCTAGTTGCTGAGCAAACTGGAGCTGCAACTGTGTTTGCCTATCCTCTTTCCTCTGAGCAATAGCAACATATAGTGGTTTACCATGGAACATGCATCCTGTGGCAAATGACAACAACTTAAATAAAACGTAACCAGCGTAGCAAAGGGATTGCACATATAGTGGTCCTAATTGGAATTGCCACATACATGAAAATATTTTAAAATAATTAAACGACAATGCTTTAAAGGGGAAGGGACATAATTTTTTGAGATCATTAATTATAAATCAGCATATAGAATCCACCAAAAAATAATCAGCATATAGAAAATAACAAGTATATTTGAGCTCTCAATCAACCTTAAAAAAAAAAAAAAAAAGTGATCTCTCAAATTGTAAGTCAATACATATAACATGCAAGTCTTACATTCTATTATTGGGACTTATAGTGAGCATTTGTATTCCCATTTCATAGTATTGATACATATCTAGCAAAAAACTAAAACGTGTATCAACACATTCAGGCTTGCATCTACACTCACCATGAAAAGTGTTCACAGCTCTATTGGCCTCCGCAGGGGTAGAGAAGCAGACAAAACCAAACCCCTTGCTTACACCTTTCTCATCCCGCATGACTTTAGCAGATGTTATTGTGCCACATGCACTAAAGTGATCTCGTAGTTGATCATCAGCGACGCTATCATTAATGTTCTTCACATAAATGTTTGATCCCTGAAAGTTAAATGAAGATGCACTAAGAAAACTTATAATGGTAAGATAAATGTGGGAGAAAGGGCATGAAATTACCTTATATTTCAAAATTTGTTCCTTACGTTTCTTCTCAAACTGATGATGCAAGATCTGCTCTCTCTCAGCCTTCTTTTGTGCCCTCGCTACATATAGATTCTTTGAACCTGCTTATGATAAATCAAAATAAGATAATCTATATAGGATCAACATCATGAAATTGCATTTTTAAGGACAGAAAACCTATGTAGTATTAGGATAAACTACCAAATTGTGATCCATTCGTTGCTTCCATTGCCTGTCTAGCATCATCTGGGTTATCATAGCTCACAAATGCAAAACCTTTTGACAGCCCGTTGTCATCTTTTGCAATAGCCAAGCTAATTATTTTCCCAAAAGAGGAGAACTTTTCCTGAAGGAGTGCTTCTGTAATATCTGGGTCCAAATTCTTGATGTAAATATTTGTATATTCGGCATCAGGGTCAGGCAATATGCGATCACTCTTTTTGACAAATTTTCCAACGTATCTGTGACAGGAATTAGGATTAGAATCAGATCAAACTTAACATGAGGAAGTAGCACGTATACAGAAATTGAATATAGCAATTAGCTGAAGGCACATAAAAACATAGATTTCAAAGCATAAGATTATATGGATGGTGACAAACTTCAGCATATTACGCAACAATGCAGTATTTCACATACATCTGCTTATCTTTAACAGTAGAGCCATTCAGCTTCTCGATGGCAGCATTTGCAGATACCTCTGACTCAAACTGAACAAAGCCATACCCTTTGCTCTTCCCATCCTCCGACATGACAACTTTGCTGGACAAGATATTCCCATATTTTTGAAATAAATCATGTAATCCCGCATTATCTATGGATTCAGCTAAGTTCTGCCACGTTACCAGAAACATTCCATGAGAATTCACTTCTGAAATGATAACCAACCAGATGTAGAATTAATATTAGAGCTGTAGACAACTAGACATATACCTTAACAAAAACATTCCCTCTGCCACTTTTTCTTGCATCAGGATCACGATGTGACCACATGACCCTTATCACTTTTCCATGCAGTAAAGAATGATTCTTCGACTCAATTGCACGACTTGCTATTAAATGAAATCCAGAGAGAGCAAATTAAGGTAAGTGTAATCAGACTACATTAACATGATAAATATTCTCAGATCAAATCTCAACCATTATGCTCCGATTTTTTTGATCTTTTGCAGTTAATCAAAACTTATAATTTTCACCCTACATACAAATCAAGAATAGTAACATAACTTGGTCTGAATAGTTTTAGAAAACAAGACAAGAAGAAACAAAGATAATCAGAATTACTGGCTACCAAAAATAAATCAACATTGTAAAATCTATCTTGTAAATTCAAAGCTGATAAAGTTCAATCGAGTAACATTTTCCAGTGACCACTGTTCACCAACATTCACGTGTATGAATATTCTTTTCAAATTCTACGAGGAAAAAATGAAAAAAAGCCTGAGCGACACATGCCACAGGTCCAGCTTAACGGAAACCACAAGCTTATATGTTAATGAATCACATGCACATACCAAAAAAACCCAGACAAGAAAAGAAAAGAAAATAAAAAAAGGTCATCGACAATGTGAGAAAATCCCATAACGCAAACAATACTGACTCAGATTTTTCCTACAGTATAAAGCTCGTCAACTTTTCATAGAACATTTTTATATAAAAAATAATTTTCCAAATTTCTTACCTCCAGTTTCTGTCTCAGATTTTTCTCAAGACGACGCATTTCTTTTACTATAATAACGCCAATAACAACAAAACGCATCAACCAAATCAAGCACAAAAAACTCCAATAATATTCAATCACAGAAAAGCATCAATGAAAAAAAAAAAAAAGAAAGCTAGATCCTTCACTCTTGAAAATTCTTCCTCACGACACACAAAGATCCAAGCAATTCAAGTACACCTAGCTACACTGCTTCTCCATTCAGCTTAACGTTTCTTGTTCTGACAACAAAAAAACAGAAAAAAAAATATATATCTACGTATCTTTGAAAAAAGCAGTACGACGCAGACGCAGCAAAAGAATAACAATCGAAAACACGAAAACGAAAGCATCAATGCAATTCACCTCAGAAGCCGTTAACGTTACCAGCTAGAGATCTTTCACTCTTGGAAATCTTTCCTCAAGACGAAGAAAAAACGACACAATAAAGATCAAAGCAATTCGAGTACACCTAGCTAGCTACTCTATTCAGCTCAACATTTCTTGTTCCAATAACAACCAAAAAAAAAAAAATCTACGTATTTACGAATCGAGGGAAAAATAAAAGCGAAAAGAATAAAAAATCAAAAACACGAAAAAAAAGGGGAAAGAAAGCATCAACGCAATTTTTCATCTCCTAACCCGTTAACGTTACGTCACCGTTCAGCTCAACAACAACATAATTCTAGATGTCTCTAACAAAACGCAGAACCAAGCAAAAGAAGGGAAAAAAAAAAATGAATAACAGAAAAAGAAAGCATCAAATCACTGCGATTCAATTCACTCATCTTCGAAAGCGTGTTAAACGTGTTTGTTTATATACCGTCTTGGTGAGAGATGAAGTTGACGTAACCGTAACAGAGTGACCTCCCTGTGGCGGAGTCTCTGCAGATGCGAACGGAAGCGATGCTGTTGAACTCCGAGAACGCCTCGAAGAGCTCGCCGTCCGCCACCTCAGGGTGCAGGTCGCCGACGTAGAGCGATGCCGTCGCCGGAACAACAACCGCCGCCGCCGCCGCCATTTAACGATCCTCAGTTTCACAGAAACGGTGTCGTAACGAAAAGGAGCAAGAACGACAACAACAACAACTAATGGCAAAAAAACAATTCGTTTCAGCGATAGCGTTTCGGAGAAGGAGGAGAAGAAAAAGAAGAAGAGAGAGAAACGATGAGAGAGAAAGAGAGAGAGAAGGTGGTGTTGGAGGTGGTGGTGTGAGCGAGTGTGAGGATTTTTGCATGGACGCAAAGGAAGGTTTGGCCGTTCAGCGTTAGAGGGTGTGGTAAGCGTGCAAGCACGCTCACGCGCTAAAGGAATGCGTTTCCTTCACGGATTGGTTAATGAACCATAAATTTTTTTTAACAATTTTTTTTATAAATTGTAACTACCTAAAATTTATTAGCTTTCGATTAATCTGATTAGAGTTTGATCAGTTTACTATATGGTAGAATTTTCTTGAAAATAATTTTTTTATTCACAAAATTTAAACTTAAAATTTTTATTTTTTTGTATTAAAAAAATTAAATTGAAAAAAACTTATCTTAATTTAAGGTTAGGACATACTTTTAAATTTAGTGGGCGATTAAAAAAAATACTTATAAATAATACTCCTTCGATTTTAAAATATCTATTCAAAACTAAAAAAACATAGATTAAGAAAAAAATTAACTTTGACAATGATATAAAATTATATAAATAAATGAAATTATTCTTATCTAAAAATAATTGGTTGGTCTAATATATTCTTCAACTTAATTATGAGGATAATAGATGATAATTAAATTGAAGATATAATTAAAAAAAATAATTTAATATTATTTTAATATTAAAAATAAATAGATATTTTAAAATCTTAAAATATTAAAATTGGACAAATATTTTAAAACGGATAGAGTATATTAGCACAGAAATTCATTATTCAGTAATCAAATATCAATTATGACAATTACATAAGTAGTTAACCAATTAAATCAATGTTTTTTAAATCAATTTTTGGCTTTGACTTTTGAGCCTTGAAAGTGGAGTTTTAATATAACAACTGAAATTCTTGCTTTTGTCAATGGTAACCATTTTGTATAATAAATTCTAGAATTTAATGCATTTGCTGGGGTTATTGATAAATATTTAATGCCAGTGCGCGTTAAAGCTTGAATATAAATTTGTCATATAAATGTCATAAGGGTTTTTCTAACTATTGTTATAAAGAGCACTTGTTAAAGATTCAAAGTAGCAACTTTTTAAATTTCTTAATGCACTTAATGTATTAGAAACTTAAAAATCTCATATTTTAATTAAAAGAAAACTTATCATTTTTTATTTCTTAATTAGTGCTCTTTGAATACCAGTAAGAGAAACCCATGTTATAAATGTTATTTGTGAGAAAAATTATATAAAAATGTTACATTTTGCTAATCATTGCTTTTAAGACACTAATTAGGGTTTTGATCATGAAAAATTTTAAAATTTTTAATGTATTCAATGTATTAAAATCTTAAAAGAAAAAATCTGGACAACAAAAAAATGTTACTAAACTAGAGTTGCTAGAAAGATTTAATGCTCTAATAGCTCTTGAATGAATAAGTGAATTCCATTATTTTATTTTTTTCTCAATCACTCCTTGATTCTCTATCAAATTGACTCTGACAAAAATCTTTTAGCTAAATAGTATCGCTCAACTTAAAATTTTTATTTTTGCAATCAAAATTTTTCACAATGAAAATGCTTGAAGTACATTTCTTATTTTAGGGTGAAGGTGATGGTTGGGTAAAACTCTACCCATCCTCACATTAAAATGGAATTAAATACATCTAAATATTAATTTTAATTAATGTTCCTATAAAAGTCACTACGTTGTTATGTATGGAACGTTTGGAAACGCTATTATATTCAAATAAAAAGCCTAAAAGCATTTATTTAGTATACATACACTTAGAGGAGGAAATTTAAGGTATTTGTCTTACTAATAGATCTTTTTTTTGGTACAATATGTTTAATAGGGTTTAATTAATGAAATAAGATTTTTTGTGGAATTATGAAAAAGTGACTAATTTTAATACATTGTCAATCTAAACAAATTTTATATTATCATCCAATCATATATTATTATATGTGAAAATTTCAAAATAATTGGTGCAAAAGTCAAATATTTTTATAAAAGCAACAATATATGATTAGATATATATATATAAAATACCTAAAATACTTGTATTTAAATATTGTCCTACATGGTAGAGCAAAGAAGTACATATGTATTTATTTAATTGATAGAAAGTACGTAACATATTTACGCAGAGAAGTGGTTAGATAGAAGGGGCCATATTCCACAAGGGAATGGAGGGTCAGGCCAGTCAGCGGCACATACCTTCATCATGGGTCCATTGTAGTGGGCCCACAGCCCACAGAGGAATGGAGAGGGACATACTAGCATAGCATGCATTTCTCACAGCAATGAAGGCTTCAAGAGCAGGGGGGAAAAAAAGCCAAGAAAAAAAGATGTGCAGTAAAGAAAAAAAACTAAGAATGAATCGATGTGAGTCGAATTTAGGCTCAGCTCAATAGTAACACGCTCAGTTTACGAAAGAACTCAATAAAAATTAGTCTAATTTTTAAGATTGAGTTCAGCTAAAATCGTAAGCAACTACGAGGACAATATTTGAACCTTGAAAAAACAATTATGTATAGGTGGCAATTACACTCCGACCCATGGTATCCACTTTGCCCCAACCCAATCAGGTTGGGTTCTAAATCTGCCTCACCGTAGGGTGGGTAGGCACGAGGCAAGTTTGGATACGGGTAGGATCGAGTTCGGATTTAAGGCAAATCCATCCTATATATATTGTTGGCACCATAAATTAGGTTAACAAATGACCTGAAATGAAGCCTGGTTAGAAGCTGGAATGGGCCAAGAAAAGTAATTAAGTCTAAGGCAAATATTCATCAATTGAAAAATAATGGTAGGCTTAAAAGTGCTGCATCAGCTGAGTGGAATGTTAGGCTAAGAAAAATGATTGAGTCCAATGGTTGATGATAGAAGAGTAGTTGGAGACTGAAACCATGATAAAGTAGCGGTTACCATTACTACAAATGTGAGTGCATGGATGACCACTACATGCATGAAATAAGAAAGTGGTGAGAGTTAAAGAAGATTATAAAATGCTCATGCATAGAGAATAAAATGATCACTCATATCAAACACATATCATGTCATTTTAACTATCAATTTTTATTTCTCTTTGTTAGGTTCCTTTTTAGCTTTATGTCATTTCTTTGATTTCATTGCTCATCTTCAAGGCTTTATATAAACTCATGGTTGATTAATAGAAGTTCAAGTTTCTATTAAATTCTTCGTTGATTGATCTTGCTCAAAGGTTTGCTCCCGTGGGTCGTTTGAGGAATCCATTTGCTAACGGGCAGAATACCTTCCTCAACTTTAATCGTCTGAATATTGATAATCTTTGGGATGTTGCTTTTTGAATAAGTTTCTTCTTAAAAAGTTAGCCGATTACATATTTTCATCCAACATATATATATTGTTGAATCCCAATTGTTAAAAATGACTTCTTAAATGTGATAATGCCCAGAATTAATATCATAGCCCTCAAGGCCAAGAATAAAAAGAAAAAATTCACCAGCTATTGACAAAAAGTAATTTTTTAACTACTTAAAAAATTATTTTTTACATAAATTACTCATTTTAATTTTTATTTAAAAGTTAAAAATTATTTTTTTATCAAGATAATCTGACCCAAATACACCCTTAGTTTATTAACAAATCATTAGAAATAACATACAAACTAAGGACTCACTTCTAATTCTAACTTTAACTTCAAGTACATATATTCAAAAAAGACAAGAATAAGAAAAACATCCATAAACAATACAAAAAAAGGGTTGATCTACAATGCATTGTGTTTATTATGATACATCACGCACCATTATTATCCAACAGTCAAAAATAAAAGTGTATCGGTGCACTTAAGTACATGTGATACACTCTAATTTTTCTCCTCCTCCTTTTCCCCCGCCGACTCTACTTCCAGCTCCTTTAACCCCAACGCCGCCATGTGCTACCACGCCTCCACCTCCACCAACCATCGTAATCTTGACAACACCACTGACAACCCTTAACATTAAACCCTCTCCTCTTCAGCGCCATCGCCTCCGCTGCAACCTATCCCCACCCCCCTCTGGAGCCACCACCTGAGAATGGATTTGGCTCGATGCCGAGGAGGTCAACAATGATGAGGTTCCAGGAGTAGAGGCTATGGTGGTTGTTGATCTGATGGTTAAGGCGGCAGCCGCGATTCCCCCATCAAGGAGGGGCCTTCCTTCAAGAGGGTCAACTCCCGGTGGTAGGAACTTCTCCGGCGAGGTCGTTGGCCGTGGAGAGGTCGGTCATGACACCCAAGCTGTTGGAGGTGGGGGTGCAATGATGAGGGTGGGCAGTGGCATCGACTAATGCAGTGGAGAGAAGGAAGAAGGTGGGGGTATTTATGGTGTATCACAACTGAGTCGTATATGTATACACTATTAGATTTTAATCATTGATCTTTAAGGTGCGTCAAGCACCATTTATAAGTCCATCCACAAAAGAAAATGCTTCACTACCACAAACAAAATTCATGAATGAAAGAAAAGTGATTCTTGCGCATAAGAATTTTAAGGCAATTTTACGCTAGACGTACTGATTTCAGAGTAATAATCGACTACTAACCGTTAATTGAATAATTCATGTCATTAATAAAAAAAATTATATTGTTAATTAGCATGAAATTAGAGTGAAAATTCTAGTGTGGATATAGCAGAATTCAAGAAATTAAGAGACGCACAAAGTACAACACAACACGTAGGTGTTGAACTCGAGCCTACACACAAGCCCCCTCTATTAAAATATCTCCAATGTTGGTCCCATTTAAATCTCACTTCTGGCTCTACTATTAGCCATATCAATATCACATAATTAATACATGATAAAAAATAAAAGTGTCACAAAAATGGGGCTCATATCTCCAATAAAAAGGATCAATTTTGGTCCTACATAATTTTTAACCTTAAAAAATAAAATCAATATATTTTATGAAATATTGTCATAAATATTTGTATTATACAATTTTATTTTTGAATGGGATAAAAATATAAAATTTAATTTTTCAGAATAATTTTTATTCAAATTAGATTTTAATAAATTAAATTATGGATAAAAATATCATACATTTACTTTTTAAAAGCTAAAAATCTAAAAAAATTAAACTATTTTTTTAGCTAAAACAAGTCTTCAATATGCTTGGAAAATGTTGCATAATTAATAACAAGATTGCATAATTTTAAAAGTTTAATTGATATACACTGACAGTGTAAAATAGTTTTACATTGTCAACCAATAGGAATAGGAAAAAGTGAGAAATTATGGTGAGCATCTCATTATAATGGATAGTTATTTGTATGAGCTAGCACTTTCCATTATTTCTATTGGCTGACAGTATAAAATAGTTTTATACTGTTAATACATTTAAATTAAATTCAAATTTTAAAAGCAGTACATAATTGAGACATAGGCTGCAACATTACATAATTGAAATATTATATAACTAGCAATTTTATTTAATAAGCATTATGGAATTGCTAGATATATTCCACTAAATCTACTTATAGTTGTCAATGTTTTCGTCTATCATAAAGTCGAATATTATTTTGGATATATCTCTCATACGGAATAAAAGTTTCTTCATCCAGCTTTGGTTGTGATATGTCATTCTTCACATCTTCGTAAGAAGGAAGCTAATGAGATGGGTCAAATGATCCACCAACACCTGTTGATTCCAATCTCAATCTCCTAAATTGGGTTTAAAATGGGAATAAAAATTAAAATTAAAATATTTATGGATTTTGATTATTTGGAAAGAAAAGAAGCTTGAAAATTTGTAAAAATTTGAATATAAGAAGGAATTTGAAAATTTGGATTTGCCAATAAGTTAAGAATTTGTAAATTTGAATTTGGATTTTGAGAGTTTAAAAATTATAAATTTTGAATATTTGATTTTGGCACATTTTGTTTTACTCTGACTTAAAAATGGTGCATTATGCACCGTGTAAAAATATACGGGTTGATGGAGGTTTCCTGCTTTAATAGCTGGCAAATGTGGTAGTCATAGTATAAGAGTGACCGTGCACTGCTCAACGAAGCCCAACCCTGTGTCCCAACTCCAGAGTACGCCCTCAGTCGCAACAGTACACGGCATTGTGGCGAACGGCGGTGTCCTCCATGTCTGTCGTGGTTGATACGTTGACATCCTCGGAGTACGGCGGTGACAACCTAAGTCGGCACCCGTCCCTGGTTTAGTGAAGAATAGTGAACTTGATTTGTTTGGTTGGCGGCCAAAAACGCAACTTGATCTGTTTTGTGGGTGCGCAAAGAGCCAAGTTGAACAATGTGAACACTAGACTGTCTTCGCAGGTGTTCGATCTGCAATTTTATGGCAATAGTTTGGTGACAAAGATGGTAGCATTGCGATTGGGTGGCTGCAGGGGTCTTCCTTTGCATCCTGTTTAGCATTGCGATTGGGTGGCTTACATTTAGCTTTGGTTTGGATTAATATTTTGTCCCATATGGTGCGGTGGTAATTTCATCTTTTAGATTGGGCTAATATTATATAGACATTAGCTGGAGACTGGTAATGAATGCTGTTCTTTTGTTTAGGGAATGGCATGAAGACTAGAAAACACGATGCGGCGACACGCGGTATTCATTCTACATGCAACGCTAGTGGGTCCTTTAGATTTTAATCGCTGCCATTTTTAGAAAAGATTCTACCCAATATCCCATAATAAGTTATAACCGTCAACCATGTGCACAAGGACTAAATAAATACGAGATTTGAGTCATGGTCATGTCCTCATTGCTTAGGTTTGCAGTTTGATTATAGACTATCAACATTTTTTTTATCAAATCTTAATATGACAAACAGCTAAAAAGGGAGAAAACCAACACACCACAAATGGAAATAAATGAAATTAGTAGACCACCTTTTCAATCAAAGCCATTACATTGATCTTGCCACAACCATCCTCAATAATATCCCTGGCCAATACCAAAATTAAACCCACCTGCTTTAACACCTCAAGTCTCAACTGCTCAAACCTGCTCATTGTTACTTATTCATGAAGGTTAAAATCAATATCAGCAATGTAACAAGCTACATAATTCGCCCGCACTTGTCCTAAACAGTATATTAATCGCAATCAATATATTCTTTACAAATATTAAGCCAGCTATAGCTTTTCTAGCTCCATAACACTTCTACTATTTACATCTCTCCTCCCACGCCATTTACAGCTGCAGTTCAACATGACAACAAGTGCTGCCCAAATTTTTTCCTTCAAATTAATTTGGCAATCAAATCCTTGGTTACTTTGGCCCTTGAGATTGAACAAACAGATCAAGCTAAAGTACTAAACCCTATTAACTCACTCACATTTTCAGTTACATCCCAGCTCCAAAAGTGGATTTCCGTTCAACCCTTCCAGGTAAACAAGAAAAGATTCAGCCTCATTTTGCATTACCACACAACACTTGCTCTGTCCTTCTCTCCCTTTCACACCGATGGACAATTAATCTTCAGCATTCAACTGCCCCGTCCACCAACACCATCATCCCCCATCCGTATCCTCCTCGCCGTCCGCTAACTACGGCATTGGTGACATTCAGTTTTAATTCTACGGATTTTCCGCCTTCCCTTCAACTTCTCCCAAATCAAACACTTCCCTTTCAACCAATAATCTCTATTTTAGCCAATATATATATGATATAATGTAAATTCACTAAACTGTCAATTTGTAATGAATTTTTTAAAAAAACTAGGGGCAAAAGAATGTATCTCACATTTTCTTATGTGTTAAAATCTGAGCGTATGTGCATGAGAAACTAAAATGAATTCAATTATGATCATATAAAAAAAGTGAAAAATATAAAATAAGAGTAAGCGTGTGTAACATTATTGATGACCATACACATTAGTGTCGGCAAGTATCCCCAAATCACCAGCGGAGAAGATAACCTTTTATTTTGATGAAATTGAAAGAAAGCATCGCCAGCTAGCCCATCATTTATCAAAGAGATTAATAGTTAGTAGTCTTGACAGTCATTCATTAACCAAAGTAGGATTAGATTGAATTAACAAGTGGCCATAAGTTATGTATAGGTGATAGCTGATAAATCGAAATCAGATTCACCCATCAAAGATATCAATTTCACTAGGAACACAAAGTTGCACAACACTGTTTTCCAATGGAAGTGATTGCATGGGGTAACATCAGCACACAATTTTCTTATACAAACCAAAATGACTAAGTAACATATTGTACTTAAAGATACATAAAGTATTCACTATTCAGACAAAGGTGACAATTCTAATCAGTGACTATCCTAGAATTCGCTGAACACCAACCATGATGCCACCACCATATGAGATTCCTATACACCTACCTAAACTTGAGGGCTGAAAATCACAACTGAACTGTTCTATGCGCCCAGAGCACTGTATAAATAGTACAATATTATCTACTACATAGACACTAATATACATTTCTGCCAGTTCTCAACAACATTGTCCCTTTACAAAGTGATCCGCATTTTCATCAGGTGAATGGAAGACACCCCTCTTTTTGTGAGCATGCCAATCAGAATAAAATATAGAATAGAAACAGCTACCAAACATGAGAAGGGTTTACCGACAATAAATAAAAACATCGGCCAACTCAAGTAGGTTTCAAAGTGGCGTGACAAAGAATAAACTTTTGAATCTTGGATTTAAATTACAAAAATGGGGACTTGGTGAAAATTGCTATGTGCACAGAGAGAGCCACAATGCTTACAGGTAGTAACTTGGAGACAATGCCCATATGTGAGCTGCTGACACTCATCTGTCCTGCATTGATGTACTCATCCTTGCTTGTAGTCACTGAGACATTTACGGACATGGAACCTAAGCAGCAATATAACATTTAGACAAATTGAAGGATCGTATATGATCCTTGCAGGAAAGAAAGAGTTCCTGTGGTGAACTTACAATCGTAGTTAGTCCAGCCAATGCGTTGATGGGCCAAGTCATAGACAATTATCTTATCTTTTAAGACAAGATCTGCAAAAGAGGAAAAAACAAAGTTGATAGACTCAAAACACCATGGTAGTTCACTTGCTGATCTGGTACATTTGACACACAATTTATGCAAAATAAACATGGAATGGCTACTTTATGATTAGCAAACTTATTCATGATGTTATCAAGTCAAAAACAAAATCAACTTTGATCAAAACGCATAGCTTTGTAAAGATTACAGCAGTAGTATGCTGGCATATCTTTGGAATTCGGATCGTGACAACTGACAAACAAACATTAAATTAAATCTCTATTAGAAATCAGTTTAAAGATGAAAATGAGGGAATCTGATCTTTTTTGGATCATATCTTAAAAGTTCCATTAGAATGTTAACTGAAATCTGAGCTATTTTTTGAGGAAGATCTTTTTAACGCACAAGCAGTTGTCTTGCGTATTTTCAGTTTTACCATCAACAATGGGTTGTGTGGAATTCCGAAGTCGTTAAAAACCAAAATTCTGTTTAAAATGACAGCACACTAGCTGTTCACCACGGACGCAAAACAAATTCAAGCGCCCATTTCATAATAAAATGATAGAAATTTCTAATTTCTTCCAAGTCCTTGCAGATTTTCGTCTGTTTAAATGTTTTGTACAGCAACTAACCTCCTAAAATTGAGACTCCCTCCTGCACTTTCTGGAAACCAATGCACCACAATGCATCACCATCCTGTTAAAGTAGAGTGGCATGTCAGAGTATTACTAGTAGCATAAATCCCAGAGAATAACTTCTTTATGAAAAGAAAATGACCAACAGAGTAACAAATATACTTACAACAAAACCATTATGCGTAAGGTACTGTTCTGGTTTTAAAATCATTGATGCTCCACCCGCAAAGTTTAAACTGAGTGAAGGAAATATATCACCTACACTGAATATATGACAAGCATAAATTCTAATGAGATATACAGGAACAAACTCTTTTTATGATGAAAGAGAATTCAAAGATATTTACAATAACCTGGTTGAGACCAGATAACACTGGCTTCCTTTTGAAATCATGGGATTGGCAGACTGTGACACAGCTGTAGTTACCTACAGATTCATTTAGAAATTCAACATCATTATATGTCATAAGTAAGGTCAGTTTCATTTCTTGTAATACAAGATAAATAAGAAAAGGAAGATTTTGTTTCCCTCTGTCCCAAACCCCCTTTTAAAAAATTTACAAGAAAAAGTAAGGCTCTAAACCTCAGTATGGTGTTCAATACTTCAATACATTGACAAGATAATAAGGCATGCAAGCCTTCATTAAACCATTTCTAGATATTTTAAATAAAAAACATTATCAATTAAGATAAACGTAAGGATCAAAATTAATCTTTAACTAACGTAATAAAACATACCAGACAAATAAGACAAGAATATGCGAATCCAAATGAATTCAATGGACAAACATGTCAATGAAATATCCTCATTATTTAATTGTAATGCAGAATGCCTCATCAACAATGAAGCAATGGAAGAATATTGTGCCCAACAAAGTACAAAATTTCAAACTTTGTTGTAACAAGAGAACTTACAGCATTGACAAGAGGATCATAAGCTTCTTGAACAAGATATGCCAATGTTGTACCAGAATCAACTATAGTTCCTCGGTTGGTAGATGTTGCAAATACTGCTGGATTGATTGAGAGGACTTGTCCATTGACAGAAATGCTCTGAAGATTTAAGTTGTAATGAGGCCTGAAATTTGATTGAAAAACTAGTCAAATACACTGTAATATATCTCATAAAACTGCAAATTATTTGACAACAAGCATAATAGGATAACAAGCATTTTAAGAACCTAATTCTCTGACAGCAACATCATCTTTTATATCCATAAATTTCTTTCAGAAATGCATAAAAAAGTGCCCAATAGCTAGGGAAAGAAAATGAGACAGGAAGTGCGGAAGAGAGAACATACTGTGATGGAACCAGTGGACTATAAACAATACTTGGCTCCAAAATCTCACCAAGAACTAATATGCCTCCTCCATTGCCATCTCCTTTTAAGCAATGAGAGAAAACCTTGGGTGTTATGCCACGTGAAGACAATTGTGATACAACAGATAGAGGACCAGGGCCAAACCCAAAAATTCCATCAACTGCTTTATCTGACTTAGTCAACTCTCCAGACAGATAGTTGCTGCACCTGTTGCCAAAATAACCATCCAAAAGAATTTTCATTTGAAACCAAAGTCCATATTAAGTATTAACATAAACATGGGACTAACATAAAAAATAATAGAGGCCATAGAAAAAGGAGTGAACAACACCAAGATAAGCAAACCCAATTTAGATCCTGGGCTCGATTTGGTTTAGTATCAAGGCGATTCTGCTTCTATTTCTATATATATATATATATATATATATATATATATATATATATATATATATATATGGTCCACACAGCATTTCCACGATATTGTTATGACCAACTAATGGGACTTGGCACCTTTGCTCCCATGAATTAAAACATCCACCTAATGACAAATCATACATTGCCAATTTGACCTCCCCCTTCTCATTCCTCTGATTTTCACTCCTACCAAACATGTCCTACAATTCCCTACAAAGCTAGGCTCCTTTGACCCTCCCATCCAGCTCCACTCTTTATATATTTCCAGGCATTGAGTGTTCTACAAACCTTATTCACAATAAAAGCATAAGGGCTCACCCAAAAACAATGGTAGCCGAAGAGTTAGCCAGTGAAGACTGTCCCAGGATCATGTCAAAATACATTGCATCAGAAACATAGTAGCCCGTTGTTCCACTTCCATCTCCATACTGAAAGGTGTAGCTGCACTGATTAACCTGAGCGGAGCATTCAGCTGCTGCACCTTGAACGTCGGAAGTGCATATTGGGTCTGAGCACGGAACCAGCACGGCCGTGGACGAGCCAACTGTGTCAAAGAAATTGAGCTCAATCTACAAACACAAGCAACAAGAAGAACAAGGCATTAAGCTCCCAAATTAGAACCTTATTCCCCGAGGTACCACAAGCATGCATGAACATTAATAACAAGTATCAAAATCCTCACCCCAAGTCCACTAGATTGAGGGCAATTGCTGCAAGTATTGCAATTAACCCACAAGATGTCACTTCCAGTATCAATCTGCACGTTAAATTCTCTTGGAGGAGACCCCATCTTCACCTTGGTAAAATACAACCTGAAACAAGAAAAACCAAGATTACCCCCCACGTTCAAGACATTACATAGTACTTGACACTTGATAGTTAATAACACATTAACATTACCCTTTAAACAAACTAGAAAAGCCAATGGAGAATAAAGGGCAATTTTCCAATAACAAAGATTTAGGCACTGGAGCAACGAAATCCACAGCACATTCTAAGCAAGCACCAAACAATAGTCCGACCGAAAAAACAAATGATCTTGAATACTCAATTCCTATCTCACTACTCACTTTCAATTGGGCAAAAAAATAAAATAAAATAAAATTCAGTACAAAAATACACAAAATAATGCAATTTTTAAAAAAATAAATATTCAGTACTTGTTACTTGATAACATTACTCTTCAAACGAACCCCCCCCAAAAAAAAAAATGAAGAATAAAGGGTAATTCCAACAACAAACATTTAGACACTGAAGCAAGGGAAATCCACAGCACATTATATGCAAGCCACAAAAATATAGTTGTACAATTACAACGTAGATTTTTTTTTTTTCAAATTACACATGCAATAAATGCTTCCCAGAAAAGGATGGGGCATGGGAATAAGAGAAGCACGAAACAAGTACCTATGAATGAAGGCTCATTTAATTATAAAATTAAAAAAAAAAAAAAGTTAATGCTGAGGTGGTTCAAATAGTTCAATACTTGTCAGCAAGTTCTCATGTTCTAATCTATATGGACAACCAAAATGGGAGAATTTTATCTAGATTCTGAGCTGAGTCGACTCGAATTAAATTAATGAGAAAATGGACTCCGAATCCATGTGGCTTTTTAAGAAAAAAGATTTTGTAAAAAAAAAATGAGAAATTGTTGGAAAATGAAGAGAAGCCAACCCAGAAAGAGAGAAGAAAAGGGATTTACCCGTACCCAGCGGAGTCAAGATCGGAGGTTCCTTGCACTCGGAAGTCCACCACTCCCCCCACACCACTACCACCACCACCACCCCGCAGCATTCGCGCGTGACGCGCCCAGTCACGCGCCCTCACGTACTCCACATCCACGCGCCGGCTCAGAGGAACGGCGCGTTCCAAAGGGAGCAAAACGCCGCACTCCACCACCACCACCACCACCACGACCGTGGCCACAACCAACAACAACCTCGTAAGACAACACCGCATTTTCGATTCCTCTTTTGGTTCTCTTTTTCGTCTGTGGGTTTTGTTTTTTTCCCGTCTAATGGAGTCGTTGCATTGGAAAAGCTTTTGAAACTTGTGAGAGAGACCGAAAGCGTTGAGAGTTTGGAGCTGATTATTAGTGTTTATCAGCTGAATGGATTAAAGTGATCATTAAGAGTGAATGGATCAATTTTGGGAGGTATTGCCAATATATATAAACGGTTAGAGGCCCCACGCACACACAACACCTTCGGCTTTTATTTCAAGTTTAAACTAAGTTGGGGGGTGTATGTCACTGTGTGTATTGGCATGCAGTGTTGTACGACACGTTGCAACTTGCATTAGCCTCTCTCAAACTTTTTCGAGAAATGGGAAGAGAGTGATGAGGGCTGCCTAAAACGTTTTCTGCACAGATTAAGCGCAGAATTTGAATGGATGGATCACGTTTTATGCGAATCACGTACCTTTGTGTTATTTGGACATTTCAATTGGAAGTTATAACATTTCAATTAAATATTAATGTGAGATATTATAAGATTCATATAATTAAAAATAGGGTTTAATTTGCATGCACGGATAATATAAAATAATTTTAGATCGTCAATCAATAGAAATGTTAGAAATATCAACTCATGTAAATAACTATCCATTATAATGAGGGGTTCATTGTGATTTGATAAGTTCTAATATTTCTATTGATTGACAGTATAAAGTTATTTTATACCGTTAGTACATACAAATCAATCTCCTAAAAATATTGACAATTTTTCTTGCTCAAATTTTTTATTTTGTTTTTTTTCACTTTACTTATATAATGTCCAATAATAATATCTAAAGAAATATATTATATGTTTTGGCCCTGCAAATGATCCATGCAATTTTGGATCGATTGGTGTTAGAATTAGTCCTTCTTGAATAATAATTCTAAAAATTTAAGCTCTTAATATTGTAGGTTAAATTCGCTTATAGTTACGATTTATCATCACAAGCGGCTGAGTATATACACTTGAATTGCAAGCAATTCATTTTACCATTTGTTTTAAAGTTAATTTATCTTAAATTGCAAAGTGTTTTTATAAGTTTTGTTTAAACGTTATGTAATTTTTAAATTTTTTATTTATTAATTACTTATATAATTTTCATTAGAAATAATAATTAAATAAAATTCTCATTAAAATGACAATCTTAATATTCAAATTTTCAACATTGTAAATAAAATATCATAATACACTTTTTACAGCAATTAACCTTTTTTAGCGTCATTCTTCCACTGAAGTTACTTCTTCAAAATTATCAAAACTTAAAAAAAAAAAAAAACAACATTTTATTCGGGTGTAATTAATATAAATATGAATATTTATTTGACTTAGTTAAGAGCCTCCTTGCACTTGAAGGAACTTTAAAAGAATTGTTAACTAAAAACGCTATTACAAAAAAATTCTTAAGTCAACTCCAATAATAGAGTTATTTTCTATGAAGCACGGACATAAATACAAGATATAGATATGATATAATACGGATGCAAGAATATGATAATATTTAAAAATTATAAGATATAATACGACTATAATAGTATAAAATTAGTAAAAAAATTAACATCAAAATATAAATCTTAAATTAAAATAGAGGTATAATGATTTGAATATTAGCATAAATTCTTGTAAACATATTAAAATTTATTCATTTTATTGATTACTTTATAATTTCCATTTATATAGTATAAAAATATCAAAAAATAAGGCAAAAGTTTTTAAAATATAACTAAAAAAAATCTAAAAGTACTTGTAAAATATCCGACACAACACATATCAAATACAGATACAACGGCTATTTTAAAGTATTTATAGGTTATTTTTTTCAGTCTGCTAACCATTTTATTCTATGTACAACCTGTTTTTCTGTACATGTATCTACACCGCAGCGTATGAGCTGAAGACAGGGAGAAAATTAAGTTTTAAGTAGAGTGTCCTTGTTATTTTCGTGTAACTTGGTGGAAAGCCTGCTGCTTTGGAACCTTCTTTTATTTGTGTAATAACTTTAATGTGTTAAAACAACAATATATTTAAAAAACAACAGGAATGAATCATGAAAATCACAGGATAGTGATCTCAAAAAAATAACAAGATAGACAAGTTGATACAACCCACCCACATCTACATGAAAGAGACCCTTTAACACTTACTTGCTTTTTATTCTTTATCTACCAAAAATGTGATCTAAATCAAATATCATGATGTGCTGGATCACAGGGAGAATATAACAGTGTACTTGTTGGAGACAAAATAACTATATATAATTTTATTTTTGCAAAGAAATTATGTGGCCTTGCATGAACTTAGATTGAAAAATTGCAATTATATATGTCAGTTGAGCAGACCAAGATTGAAAATGATAGAACGAGACAGGCATGTGGGAACACAAAATATGTTGATTTGATTCAATATGAAGAGGGAGTTGAAGGGACAGGAAAAAGAAACAGAAATGAAGAAAACACTGACTTCAATTCATCTCCGCTTTAAACATTATCACAGTAACAATCCCCCAAGAAAATAGCGGTGGAGTACGTAATTTTTTTTTTTCCATTAATTATGGTATTCCATCATTAATTGGAAAATGAACTTTATATATGGCGTGATTGTGTATCAATAAAAGTATTGATTTAAAATTAGACATTTATTTTTGTTAAATAAAATTTTAAATTCGAGTCTTATATTAAATAATAAAAAATTTCATATAACTTGATTTAAATCAAATAAATTGAGTAAACTCTAAATATACTAATAATTTAAACAAAATAAGAATTGTGTATATATTGTTGCTAACACATTATTTTGAAATATGGTACATTGACTCCATATTATTCTAGTTATTTTATTTTATGGTATGATTCTTATTACTCAAGTTACAAAACATTTTTTCCCGTGTACATAGTACTTATTTTATGTCAAGTAGGATTTTGAAAAAAATAAACCAGAACAATAATTAAAAAAAAAAAAGGATGTCCCATGTACCCACATGCAAGGCTGGCCACTTGCTGTAGCTGTGCAGTTGCTGCCCTGTGTTCGATTTTTTTTCATAAATTTTTTTATGAAATGATCATTATAAACATATACTACTATGGAATATTTTAAAAGTACTTTAAAGTTTATAGTATTATTTAATAATTCACATAAAAATATACAAAGACCACGCAAACAAGTCTCTACAAAGAATATTTAATTTGATTTTCTTTTTATACTTTTTGCTTACTAATGTGGTTAAGACACTGATGTACGACACATATTTATTTCATAGTCTTATAAATGAGACACGGCATTGCATGTAATTCAATAGATATGTTTTAATGTGGCACAGACGGTGAATATGTTAACGAGTTTGTAACCAAAAAAAAAAAATGTTAACGAGTGTATAAAGTTCTAAATATGTGTTATGTAAGCTATGTCTATATTACTACAAATGATATGTTAGATAATTTGGCACTTGCTCTGCTTTGTACAAATAGAGTTAAAAATGATCTTCAGAAGTGGCTTAGTTTTCTTAATATAGGATTTGGGTGTTAAAATAATCGGAATATGAGATTGTAAATATATTTACATGAATATGGTATTTGGCCAATCCACCGTCACATATGGCGAATTCACTTTAAAAAACCCAAAAAAAAAAATTCATATTTTTATAAATGTTGACAAATTCTCATATTCTAATAAATGCTCCACTAAACACCATAAAAAAAAAATCATTTCCCTAAGTTGGTAATAGCAACAAAACTGTATTGCAATTCCAACCAAATTTTACTTATTACATTAGAATTTGAATTTTAGAATTATTATTTTAAAAAACCTTTTATTTAAGGCTTAAATATGATTTTTCATCCTTAAAAATATAACATTTTATAGTTGTACTCCCTCAGAATAATTCCAATCAATTTCAGTTTCTTATTTTATACAAGTGAGCATAATAACTTTTAAAAGACTTAAAGACTTATACATATATATTGTCCATGTGACAGGAGTTACTTGTGTTCATTTTTAAAAATGAGTAAATAAAAAATTGAGTGATAAAAAAAAATATTATATTTTTAAAGATTACAAATATATTTAGTATTTATATAGTTATTGTTTTCAATTCGAAATTACCTTTGTAATTCTTAAATAAATAGAAAAAAGACTTCATCAAATGTGCCTTACGTAAGCTTGGTTCACCTTTTTCTTTTAGTTGACATACAGAATCACAGCTAATGAGGTGCGATTTGTTGTGCTGTCCCTATTTCTAAGATCTCACCGTAAAGTTCCAAAGCGTTGATCCTATTCAAGCAGATATATACTTCTTGACGCCTTGATAACTGAGAACATATGAATAGAGAAACTGAGTAAACTGTATCAGAGAGAACTTATTTATTTGGTTATTATATGATTTTTCGAATGAAAAGTTTTAGTACAAACTCCTGCCTTATAATTTTTGTCTGATTTCTGTATAAAAAGGAAGTTGTAATTTCAAGAGTGTTAACCCAAATATGAAAAACAAACCTATTCCTCTTTAATATTCAAAATATTTGCTCTTAATTTGCAAGAAAAGTATTCCTATTGGTTCAAAGTTGAGAGATATTAATTAATCCTTATCTCGGCGATTTGAAATCTTCAATTATGACATTGTTGCCGTCACCTTTTTTTTTTTTTTTTTTTTTTTTTCTCTTAATAAGATTGAGAAACTATGCCATTTCACACCCAATGACAAAAAATATCATTAGTTTTCTCCTAAGATTGCTTTTCTTGCGAGATATATTTCCACAATCCCCACCAGAACTTTGACAATATATGGACATTGGGCAATGTCAAGTGTCAAATTACAATTGGTTGCGTTGTATAATAATTTTAGGTGCATGCATACGATGACAAGACAGGTTTCTGCAATTATATCAACAGATATGTAAGAAACTTCCTACGTCTTTTTCTTGGATGTGATGAAGATTGCATCTCATTTTCTTGTTAACTTGTTTATGTGCATGAATCATGAAAGTAAACAAAGCTAAAGGACAACATATTTTAGGTGGTCTTAAGTTACACCTTCTAATTATGAATTCTCTTATATTTACATAGAACACTTTGCTCACATACTCAAAAATTTTCATATGTGGTGGAACTCAGCTGGTGAGGCAGGCATTAGGTGGGCCATTTTTGTTGTTTCGATAATTTTTAGCACAGAAATAAACCATGAGAAATTATTTTTTTAACAAAAGTTTTAATAGTTGCTACCAAATATTTATCGTGAGAGAAAAATTAATCATGATTAATTGACGAAGAACCCACTTATAAATTACGCATTTAATTCAAAATATCCTCAGTTAAATTATACAATTCAGTATTAAAAATTATACATTTAGGCTACAGTGCCAATTAAAGGCAAGGGCATAAAAATAGTTCGCCCCACGAAAAAAATATATTTAAACTCTAAACAAATTTTATTTATAATATTAAAGATTTAAATTTTGAAGACTTGAATTTAAAAAGAACTTTACTTAATCGTTATTTTTAACTCAAAATTTTTTGAACATTTCTTAAGATGAAATAATAATAATAATAATAATAAAAATAAAGAGAAGACTCTAATCTACCAACACCCACCTGAAAGAATCATTGATCCATGGAACTAACTCAACGTTTTGAGCTAAATATAGGATGCGCATAGAGCAAAAGATTATGACGCAAAGGATCAGTCACATTATCAACATTTACCAGTCATGGTTGGTTGAAATAGTTTAACATTTATTCCTTTTAATTAAGATTTTGGATTTATATTTTATGAATAAAAAAAGAACTAATATTAAAATAATTTTACCACTACAATGAGTCGAACAACTGAAATCAAATTACTCAACCTAAACATATTTCTGGTGAAAAGGGCCAAAAAAAAAAAATACCTGAGCCATGAAGGTTCATCCGTTGTTGGTCGAAAGGTCCTTTTTTTGCTTGGGCTTTTTTTGGTGGAAAGCTTTGGTTGTTTTATGAAAGATCTAGGTCTTGCTCGATCTAACTGCCCAAACAGTTTCATCTATGGGCCCATATCGTCCAAGCCCACAACATAAGCCCAATCCCAATACTAGAAGCACCGCCACGCCACCCATTCTACTTCTTTTTCAAACTCTCAGCCCCTTTTTAACTAACTTTCACTCTCTCTCAGTCCATACTTTCTCTCTCCTTTCCCCACCATGTCGGAACCCGCCGCCTCTCCTCCGCCGCCGACGCACAAGAGCTGGGCAGACGAAGCCGACGAAGACGACGACGCCGCCGGTGAAACCACCGCAACGGCGCCGTCACCGTCAAACTCCTCCACCGAAGCAGCATCATCGTCTCTCAACGTCGACGGATTATCGATCGACGAAACCAAAAAACCTCCGAAGCTATTGGACGATCCCGACGACTCCAACATCCAAGCGGTTTCAATCTCTCTCTCTCCAATCACCACTTCACCATCTCGCAATTTCTCAATTTCTCAATTTCTCAATTTCTCGCGCGCTCAATTTCTCATAAGCTAGGGTTTTTCTTTCCGTTGATTCGGTGCAGGTTACCTCTGGCGACACGCCATACACCTCGGCGGCCAAATTCGAGGACCTGAACTTGTCGCCGGAGCTTTTGAAGGGTCTCTACGTGGAGATGAAGTTCCAGAAGCCGAGCAAGATCCAGGCGATAAGCTTGCCGATGATCCTGAGCCCGCCGCACCGCGACTTGATCGCGCAGGCGCACAACGGTTCCGGCAAGACCACGTGCTTCGTTTTAGGGATGCTTAGCCGCGTGGATCCTTCGCTGCAGGCTCCTCAAGCTCTCTGTATTTGCCCAACAAGGGAGCTGGCTATTCAGGTAAAAGTTGTTTCTGTGGTTTTCTGTTTGTTGTTTATTGAATAATCAACAATTTATTGAACAATCAACGATGACTTGTTTGGATAAAAAGCAGAAATAGAAAGTACTTTTAGGTTATGTAGAGTTATATAGATGATGGATGGGAATGATTTATACTGGGAATAGAAGGGAAAGGCAAGGAGTGGAGTGGATTAAAATATGCCACCCTCTTGTTTGTATGTTCAATTAGTTTAATGAGGGAATGTAAGAAAAATTTAGCTCATTCCCTCTTTGAACCCCAATTGGGATGGACAAAAAATAAGGGCTTTGAGTGTTCACTTAAATTTGGCCATTCTATTCCTTGCCACTCCCTCACTTGCCACCCTTCCAAACGTAAAAGCAGAAGCAGCTCTCCATATGTTTCTAAAGTGGTCATTTGGTTGAAAGTTTGAGGGGGACAAAAGTACATTTGATAGAAGTAAGAAAAATGTTATTCCTGTTTTTCCGTTCACTAAATTGTAAAACAAACAATTGATTATTTTCTGATTATGCATTTTTTTAGAAGTTTATCCAAATATGCTATTCAAACTTCATAGATATTTTTTTCATATGTAAAAAAATTATTGTTCTTGTTAAAAAAATGCACAAACAAATGCACTCAATGTGTTGTGTTGTGGACAATTGGGCATGTAGTTGTAGTGTGATGAGGGCAATTGATTGATGTGTTCTGTGTGTCTTAGAACACTGAAGTTCTCCGGAAGATGGGGAAGTACACGGGGATTAGCTCAGAGTGCGCCGTCCCTACAGACAGCAGGGACTCGATTCCGATAGCGAAACGGGCGCCGATTATGGCGCATGTGGTTATCGGGACCCCTGGCACCATAAAGAAGTGGATGACTTTTAAGAAACTGGGTGTGACCAGATTGAAGATTCTTGTTTTCGATGAGGCTGATCAAATGCTTGCTGAGGTAATTCTTGCATGCTTATAAAATGTAATGCAACTGCTTTTAGTTAGGATTTAAAGTTTCATGATACTTTAATTAGGCTACCACAAAATTATCTTTTTCTCTGAACTTTTTTCTTCCCTAAAGTAAATAATTATTACTAGAACTTATTGCAGAATAAGGGATCCCTGTTTGATAATAGTTTACAATTGTATGGTAAGTTGTAAAACTCCTTCTCTTATGTTGGATATAGAGGATGAGAGCACTGTTAAACCGCTTGGCTCAATATCATATCTATTGCTAGATAGTAACTCTCTAATAAATATGCCAGAGATTCTAGGACCTGGATTTATGTTCAGGGATATCCCATGGTTTACTAAATTAGCCTTATTTTTTTTTTTTTAACTTTATAATTTAGCTACTTTTTGCTGCTAAATATATTGTGCCTTAATGCTCTTGCAGGATGGTTTTAAAGATGATTCCTTGAGGATAATGAAAGAAATAGAAAAATTCAATTCTAGCTGTCAGGTTTGTTGAACCCTCTCTTGTGTAGTGTGTTTGCATGCATGAAAAGTTCCAGCCATTCAAGAATTCTTGCATAGATATAAAGATAAAATCTTCTTTTGGTTGATGCTAATTGATTGCATTAATTAAATTTCAATTTGCCTAGAAGGGATATGTAATTGTTCCTTATTACACACTTGCACTTATTATTTGTGCAGCGGAACCATTGCTTCTGCACTTGAATGCACTGTACCATTGCATCTGAACCTTAATGAACTGAACCATTGCATCTTTACTTAAATGAGTATGTTACCCAGATGTGATTGCTATGGATGTAATTCAAGCATTTGTGTGTGCTTGTATGTGATGTTGTTGATATTTTTTGAGTTTCTATTCTTATCTAAGAAAACTTTGATTGGCTGCTATATCTCCAGGTCCTTCTGTTTTCTGCTACATTCAATGACACTGTCAAGAACTTTGTTTCAAGGACAGTTAAGAAGGATCATAATAAACTTTTTGTGAAGAAAGAAGAACTTTCCTTAGATGCAGTGAAGCAATATAAAGTGCGTTGTCCTGATGAGCTGTCTAAGATTGAAGTGATAAGAGATTACATATTCGAAATAGGAGAGAATGTCGGCCAAACTATTATATTTGTGCGCACAAGAAATAGTGCAAAAGTGCTGCATAAATCACTTGTCGATTTAGGTTATGAGGTCACGTCCATACAAGGTGCTCTTGAGCATGAAGAGCGAGACAAAATTGTCAAGGAGTTCAGAGATGGTTTGACTCAAGTTCTTATATCAACTGATGTTCTTGCTCGAGGCTTTGATCAGCAACAGGTGCTGAATTGGTTCTTCTCTCTTTCCCTCTCTTCCTTTTTTGTGTATATGTGTGTACTTATTTCTTTTCTTAGTGATGACATCCTTCCATTTTATATCTATTCAGGTTAATTTGGTTATCAACTATGATCTTCCACTGAAACATACTGCTGAGTATACCCGTGAACTTGAGCCTGATTATGAGGTGTATTTGCACAGGGTTGGTAGGGCTGGACGTTTTGGCCGTAAGGGTAAGTTCTAGTTCATATCTCATTGCGTTGTCTACTTACTGTTGTGTAGTTATCATAAATTGTAAAATTTTATTAAGGGAGCTTCCTGTTACCTTTTTTGGGTGGGGCTAGTGTAGCTCAGTTGAATTTCTTCATGTCACTGTGCTAGCTTTAGCCATGCTTTCCATTGTATTATAACTATAAGGATAAACTTGAGCTTTAACTTTTTAGTTGGTATTATTTTCCTCAAAGGGGCAATTTTGTTTCATTGGTTCAAAAGTTTATGTTGATTCTGTTATTACTTTGGTGAGATTAGTAGTACTTCAAGCAAGCTGTGTTGGTGGAAAGTGAATGTTATTTTGGACATAATGAAGTCTAGATAAACAATAAGAATGTAAAAACTAACTATATATCTAGACTTTATTAAGTCTAAATACATTTTCACTTTCCAACTCGTAAACCTAGCAGACCTTGCCCAGATGTGATTGTTGTTATTATATGTGCGTGTTGGGCCACACTGTCACTTAATAATATACAATTTTGAAATTTTTAGTTTATTCTTTTATTAATTTATTCTAAAGGATGTCCATTCGAAATTTCATGCTTCATAAAGTTATGCATCATATTTTCAGTAATGCTACAAAGAATTTTTTTTTTTTTTTCCTACAGGGGCTGTATTTAACCTGATATGTGGTGAAAGGGATGAAAAGCTTATGTCAAAGATTGAGAACCATTTTGGCACCCATGTAGCAGAGGTATGCTACTTGATAACGGTTCTTGGATCATGATGCTCCATGCAGTATGATGCAAAACATTGAATCTGGAAAATTTGATTATGGCTTACTATGCTTGTGGAAAGACTTATTATGAACATATGCATCTGAAATAATTTCATTTTGCTGATGTCACGGGAATGCAGGTGCGAGAAAAAAGTGTTGAAGACTATAAAGGTGCTCTTAAGGAGGCTGGTTTACTACAATGAAGTGAAGCTGCAGATGTTGAAGGATGTCGAGAACTTTTTGTTTGACAGATCGTGCTTTGGATACTGGCTATCGATTGCCCATATCCATGAATGCTTAAATTTTTTTACATGGACACATGCTGATCACGATTTAAGTTTTGCGGATGGAGAGTTCCTGTTCAGTGTTTGTTTCTTAATATTGCAGTGGTGAAAAATTTCCTCCTTAATATTGGATATCAGGTTGTAATGGGACAATTCTTGATGAGTGGATTTGTCTTTTCGTTGTAGTACTGTATCTCTCTTTGGATAATTCTGGGTATAGAAAATTCCATTTTAGTCGTGTGATAATAATGTTATAGTTATCAACATAGCGAGGGAATAGAGCAAAGAAGACAAGGTGCTAAAAGCTTGATTGTCTCAGATTGAGATTGTCAGGTTGGATGGTTTTTCATCAAGTATGCAGAGATATTTTATTTAAGGGATGTATTGATAAATTGATAACGCAAGCGCAAATTTTATATGCGTTCTATTTTCCTGTTCTCATACCTCTTGCTATAAGTTTTAGAAGTATATTTTTTCTTTAACAACAAAATTAGCTCAGCAGCATTGATATACTTGTTTGAAGTTGAAATATATCAACTTCTTAATGGAGTGGTAAACGAGTTTCAAATCGAATGACAAAGAGGCCGTCACTGCTCATTAATGGGGTTAAATGTATTGGTATTTGTCTGCTTCCCGCTCCTTTCGACCATCTAGTTATTCCCATTGATGGATTTTATGCAATTCCAAGAAATTTTACGTCAGCTTATGATTCAATGAAAAAAAAAAAAAACAACGAGAAAATAACACTTCCTGCAAATTTATAACAACATTTGGTTATAAGGCAATATTTAATTTTTGTGCATTTATCAATTAATAGACATATAAAAAAATCTTAAACAATTTATTTTAAATATATTGACAGTATAAAATAATTTTACACTATCAATTAATAGAATAGTAAAAAGTGTCAATTCATACAAATAATCATCCATTATAACAAGAAATTTACTATAGTTTTTAACTTTTCAGTATTTCTATTGGTTGGTAGTATAAAATTATTTTATATTGCTAGTGCATATCAATTAAACTCAATTTTAAATTATGGTGAATTTTTTTATCATAGTAAATAATTATTTAATATAATTTGATATTTTCTTACATTTTCATTGATTAACAATATAGTACATAGAAATTAAATTCACATTATTGTGAACATTAATTATCTAAATATTATATAAGACACTTTATAATATATGAGTTCTGGTGGATATTGAGGTATATATATTGGGATAAAATAAATATGTTATATATTTATACAAGTGAAATATTGATGTCAAAATTTGTGTTTTCTAAAATATATTTTATACCTCAAAGAATAAATAAAAAATTATATTCATGATTCGTCAATGAAAAGGAAATAAATGATTGAATTTTTTAAAAATATATACATTAACATGATAAATTATAAATTATTTTCATTAGTTTTCTCATTAACAATTAAAATTATGTATTCTAACTTTTAAAATATAAAGTACAGCTTAGATGAATTAAATTTTAATGTATAAAAATTCTAATTTTTATTATTATATGGCTAGTGTATTACAGCAAACTATTTTTCAGAAAAAAAAAAAACCAAAAAAATGGTGAAGCTCCATTATTTTATTGGCTTGGAAAGACGGCAAGCCACGTGGAGTGGAATCAGACCCCCACGTACTAGTATTTCCACGCGCGGCAGTAATTAACCACTCATATCCAAAATTAATAATAAAGAATTTAAATAAATTTATTTTATTCATTGTATTTTAATAATGAATATGAAAAGTAAATAGTAACATCTTTATATCAAGCCAGTTAATTATTTTTCCCCCCTTAGAAATTTCAACACCTATTTAACACGATCCTAGCCAGAAAAGACGAAGAAGGATGGAGAAGAAGGAATAGTCGAAGAGAAGAGAGGGATCGCGACAATGGCCACGTTGCTTCGGAAACCTATCAAATCGCGCTTTCTCTTCCATCTCCACCGGTCGACGGCGGCGGTGGCTCCCGTCATTTCCGGCACCGGACACTCTTCCTTCTCTTCTTCTTCTTCGTCTTCATCGTCGTCTTCTTCTTCTTCTTCAGGTAAATCGCCGAAGGCGGGGAAGAAGCTGGTGGATCGCCTCTCCGCCGTCATCGACGCCGTCCACGACCGCAAACTCCCTCCCGAGCTACGTGGCCAGCGCAACAATGTTAGGTAATAAAATTAGATTAATTAATTACATTTAATTATATAATAATTTGCTTCTGTGACTCTTCAATTTCGAATAACATGTTTAACGATTGAATCGAAATTATTGCAAATGGAAACTTGCATTGAATTGAGAGTCTTCTGGTTTATATATACATGAGGTATTTGATCGCATGGCTAACTAACTTTAACGAACTAAATAACTGAATTAGTTACGTGGTACATGAGTTAGTTTCATTCATCTTCTGGAGTGTTATGCTGTGTTATTATTCTTTGAATCAAGTTTCCATTGGTTTCTCACCGAAAGTTTTGAAATTCTATTGGAAATTTGCGTGTCAGTGCTGAAGTTCTGAGACCGAGGCATTCATATACTCGTGTATCCAGTGACGCGTTTATCTGTTTCTGCAATTCCATGAATTCAATTCAGTTGCGAATATATGGAATTGAAAACAAAATATATGAAACGAAAATTGACAAGTGATGACCAAGTATTTTTCACATGCAAATTGTGGAGGATAGATTTTAAAGTCGGTATAATGTTATAGTGTGTGAAGTGTGCTCCGAATGCACCAGTACTATGCCGTATTGGCATTTTATTGATAGAAAAATTCTTAGGTGTTTCCAAACCGGAGTGAGAAAAAAATTGTGCTTCATCTGATTCATAGTTCAACACTTTAGCTTTGCGGCCATTGCTGTCTCTCACTTTTACGATAATTTTAATGCAATAGCTAAGGTGTTAACTGGTGAATAGAATAAAGTACAATTTTTTTTTATTTTTTTTATTTTTTTTTACTTTACCATGGGAGCATATAAAAATTTCTCTGATCGATCAGTCGAAGGTTAAGGTATGGGTGCACCTGAAGAAAAGAAATTATTGCATGTTTTGTAGCAGTGCGTAGGATTGTGCTTACTCCAATCCACCATTAACTTATACATCTATTGTTTTTTATTTTGAAAAAGTTGAAAAACATGGTTGAAAATATAGATGTCTAAGATAATCTGGAATGTGTGATGAATGAAATGAGTATAGTCAAGTGGAATTGGCCTTGAAACCGATGCTTCTATCAGAGATAAAGAGTGAGTCCTTATGTTAACTTCATGTAATGTTTTGTATAGAAGCGCTACTCTACTCTCATTTCTGTTGATATAGTCGGTAGGTTCGTCAGTTAGTCAGTTTGATTGAAATTAGTTATCACTGGTGTAATCATGTGTTAACATGTTCTACATGGCATGAGGCACTTCTATTATATAAATCTGCAGACACTAGTGTAAACATAACTTCTTACAATCATAAAAGAGAAATTTTCCTGAAAGCTTTTGTTTGTGTGGTAGATGACTTTGCGTGGGTTTTCTTCTCCTTAGTGTTTGACATACATTGGCTGTTGGACAGGTCAGAAACTGATCTCATCAATGTTGTTGAGCAAAGAATATGGCATTCCATGGAAGAAGGCCATTTTGAGAACTTGCCTGGGAAAGGCAAGCCGCTTAAGCTCGACACAAATCCTCATGCAGATCCCGCAGAAGACACCCTGTACAGAATCCTGTCAAAAAATGGATGTGCACCTCGGTGGGTTGAGCTTAACAAAGAGATAAGATCTAAAATATCCGAATGGAGGATGTCGTTGAAGAAAGCTTGGGGAAGTAAATGCAGTGGAGATCAATCTAAGTGGGATGAGAGTTCAGAGGCTCTGAAACTGCAGTTAAGAGAAATCAACGATAAGGTGAGTTAGGCCATTTTGGTGCTAACGTTTTGCTCAAAATTGGAGATTGAATGCCCGGTTTTTTAAAAATATTGAATGCTGTCTTTGATATATGTGATACCAGAGAGCTAGGAATTTTGCCAGAATTTAGTTGCTAAAATGCTAAAATGATGTGATATGTCTTTGGTGAATGAGTAGGTTATGCCGTTTCATTTGTTTAACAACAACTATGATTTTTGTCAAAAATTATGGTAATATTTTTTTTGGTTGTATAGCATTGATCATGTAATAAAGCTATACTTGTTTTTTTTTTTTTTTTGGCAGGTTTTCCGGTATAACCTCGTTGTGCCTTTTGGTCGGCAAATGTTTGGTCTTAAGTGGGAGAAAGAGCTAGGTTATTTACAAGAACAATGAGATTCGGTGTTGTTATTTAACTTTGAGCCAGTTGGTTTACCATTGTAGAAGATCAAATTTTGTTATTCCATAGCCGGATTTATCTGGTATTCTTGCTATCAGTGTTCCTACTTTCAACCTTTACTATGTATAACAAGGGAAACAGAAGAAAATCAAGAAATAATAATGAAGATGTATGTAACACACTAAATTTTCCGCTTGTTGTCATGAAAAATGTACTATAACGTCTATGCCTTGTGTTGATTGGAATGCTATATTTTGCAGAAGGTAAATTGTAGTTTCAGTTCAGTGAACAGGACATTTGTTGTTAGGGGTTGAATATGAGTGAGCTATTTCAATGGCAGTGCGATTCTGGAGAGCCAATTAGCCATTGATCAACGGATCATGATCATAGAAATTCATATTCCCCCAATCCTTTGGGGAGGGAGATGGTCGTTAACGTTGAATTTAGTTAGAACTCAAATCATACCATTGCTAGTTATTGTCATTATAGACCTAAATTTAACGAATGAATGCAGCTTGAGGATATTGTCTCGACCATTTTTTCAGACAGATGAAATGTAACCTATTTGATAATAAACTATATTAGCGCATTATTTAATCGTATTACAGCATTTTTTGCCCTTTCGAAAAAATTGAACTAGCAAGACAAACCACCTGTTGCTGAGAAAGACAACAGAAAACAGGTATGACAGTAAGATGGTAGTACTCTTGCTGTATATTTTATTTAGTTTGCCCATTAATAGATAAACATGAAAATCTGTATAAGGTTATCACCCAAATAATTTTATTATTACAAATAAGAATATGAGAGAAACATATAGAAAACCGAAAACAAAGAAGTCAGCAAAACTATTCAAAGAACATAGACGTATGTTGTCACCGAGGAGATTATTACATGCTAGTTTGATACGTAGTTGTCAGTACCTCTTCTCAAGATGGTATGAATCTACTGAAAAATGAACAGACACATATATTTTAAGATCACAAAGTGGCCCCTATGACAAGAATTGGTAACAAGTATCTTTGACTGATAACTACTGTATTCACAAGAAATGAACCAAAAATCAAATACATGTTCGACAAACAAGGAGTTAACATTCTTAATTTTCGTATTCCTCATATATTTGATGTCTTAGCAGCAAGATGTATCAGAGTTTTCCTCTGGTAAGCGATACGTAGATTCTTGTATTTCTGCAGAAAAGCTCCAAGGTCAATCTATCTGTCAAGGAATTCCTGGTGCAGATTTTCAGATTGCTCTTCTATCCGATGCACACCCTCTGCAAAAACATTATACAAGATTATCATATTTATGAACCTAAGGAGGAGGTCTTAACAATGATAAAATTTTGTGATTACAATAACCATAACTGTCAATTATCGTTTCAAAACATACCTTGAATCCTATGAAGAAGGGATGCTGGGGAATTCAACTTCAACATTTCTTCTTTCTGCTTCTCAAGCTCATTTAGTTTCTCCTGAGCAGCAGCTAATTCAGTTGTCCGAATTATTCTACACTGTTTCCATAGAAGGTTGAATATTAAATACTTAGCATAAGAATTTAAAAAAGAATCATATAAATCATAGGATTATCTGTGATCTTACCTGATTCCTAAGTTCCACAAGACGAGGTTCCTTTTGTAGATTTTCCTCTGAATTAAAAACAAAAGTTGTTTGAGAACCTCTCCAATATTCAAAACAAATAAAAAGAATTCAATAACTCACCGACAAGCAGCGTAGTCTCCTTGCAAAGTTCGTCTTTGAGCTGATCATATCATTAGGTAAAAATATTTAAAAATAAAAGAAGATACAAATTCAAGCATATAAAACAGAAGCAAAAGCAAGTGCATAATTGCATGGGGGAAATAAGACAGTATAGTATTCGGCATTTTCATTTTTCGAGAGAGGGGTGGGTGGAGGGGGTGCTCAATGCATATTGTGTAATGCCTATCTATACAACATTATAACTGCACTTAAAGCTGTGCACAACTGCACAAGTGACTCTAATTGAACTAGGTACCCAACTGATTTTCATTTTTTCAGTAAACTAATGGAACAACTTCAGCATTGGCGAATAGGTGTGACCTTATGAAATGTGCGATTGAGAAACATTCCAATTGTTTGAACATGTGGACTGCAGTACTAATCCAGATTGCTGACATTGACACTTTTAGTATCACAACTATGAAAATTTAAATCCTAGTAGATGACAAGCCTGCAGAAATCAGTCTAGCGTTTGCAGGATCAAGTGCCAACCACTATGCCAAAAGTTTAAGTAGCTAGTGAGGATGCAACTTTATGTTCTTATAACTTCTTAGAGCAGCATGAAGCACCAAGGTGCTGCATCCAGCGTAGGCACCATGGGGTGGGATTTTAAGCCCAAAAATGATAAGGATTTGGTAATCCCAATAATTAGCTCTAAAGAAAAGAAGCACAGTAGATGAAATATACTTAAGAATTAAGACAAGCAAAACAGGAAAAGATTATAAGCCACCATGCGCAATAGCAGAGTGAATATATGCAGCTTACATTATTTTGAATCTTGACCTGTTCAAGTGAATGTAAAAACTGCTGATAGGCATCTTTGTCAGATAAAAGTTTCCGTAACTCATCAACACTGGCCAATTGATAAAGAGGGGAAAAAAGAATTAAGATCATTATCATTTAAAAAGATGAAATAATTCAATTTCATCATAATATCAGACTGATCAGAGAATAGTAAATGACAGAATCCTCTCAAGAGCAATCATCTAAAAGAACTAGCAAAGTAAACCATGCAATCAATTTTGATTTCGAGGAAAATCTGGTAAAAGAGTTATGTCAGTATGGACATTATCACTTATGGAGTATGGACAAGCTATCCCAAAAGTTCAAGATTTATTTTTCCTTTACTTCATTAACTTGCTCGACAACCATAAGCACAAGGCTATTGCAACTTTAGGACCTCTGATCCCAACTGGAAGAGTTGAGTATGACTAAGACAAGTAAAAACTAAAAACCCTTTTCAATATCTTCAGAAAAAAATGTGATACTCGTTCAATTTTTACTTTCCACACGATACTTAATATACACCAGGATTCAAACCGCAACACGAATCAAATCGCACACTAATTTCAACGGTGTAGTAAGTCTTAAGGGCTTTAACCTTCTGTCCTCCAAAGCAGCAATAACTCCAGCAGCTTCAGCAGGGGGAACATGTGAAGGAGAGTGCAACCTTTCTGTAGGTCTCCACGAATTGTGGGTGCTGGAGGAAGATGCAGCAGGCGAAGCAGGCCTAGATGAAGAGCTTGGGGAGCTCAATACGGATGGCGGATACCATGATTGCGTCTGTGAAGAACCATCCTGCACACGTGGCTGTGGTTGCTGTTCTTGTGATCCCCTGAGCATAAACAACATTAATCCTATATGGAAAATACTACTCAGCTTGACCTCTATTGCTAAAATTTTTGCCAGAATGATGTGATATTATTTCCAACCTTTAGATAGAAAAGTGGCTTTCACTTCTTTAACTTATACAACCAGTCTCTTTGAATTGTGACAAATTCTGAAGATAATTCTAACAGAAATTCTTACTATATAATGTAAAATTACTTATCCAATAATATAATAACCCTATACTAGTTTCCAATCCACAAGGGACGTGAAAACACATTAAAAGAAGAAAAAAAGAAAAAAGAAACTAAAATTCAACCTATAATTAAGCATGAAAAGATGTTTTTGTAAATCTTAGCTGAATAATTAATATACATGAAAATGAACGAGATGACCATAAATCCGAATAATCGAATCAGCGATAAAAGTCAAAGAAAGTGTGTGGAAGGGTTACCAAAATCTAGCGAACATTGATGACAGGTTCCGAACTGCACTGCACAGAAACCTCGTTTCAAGTTTCACGAAAAACAATCTTCGGAGCAACAAGGTTGCAGAGAGACAGAGAGAGAGAGAGAGAGTCGAATGAATGCTGCTTTGAAACTGAATGAAATCGAAAGGTATGAAGAAATTGTTTGTTGTGTGTTTAGTTTGGTTAGTTAAGATCCTAAGCAAAGGAACGATGTTTGTTTAGAGTTGCGCTACGCGCCTGTGTCTGACTCCGTCGCCCTTTCTCCATGTCATTAAGCAATCCTCCCACCGCAACAGAAATTTCCTCCTAAGAAGGTTTTAAATAAATAAGTCTTTCATACTTATAATTTTTACTAATATTGGTTTTAGTTTTTATAATGAATTTAATTTCAATATATTATGAGTATAAAATTTTTAATATTTAATTATATATTATTATATTAATAAAATTATTTAATTCAATCACATATTATTTTAAAAATTCTACAAATAAAAATATATAATTAGATAATAGTATAAAATTTTTTTATATTGATAAAATATTGAAATTAATCTATTTTATAATTTTTAAATTTACATATAAATCTTGATAGGGTAGAAATTTAGTTCTGGGTTCCTAAAATTAATTATTGATTCTTATAATTTTTACCCTTTTTAGGTGTTAGTTCTTATAATTTGGTTTTGGTCATTTAAGAATCAAAACTCAAATAGTTATGATAATTTATACCAAAAGAAAGATATTATAAGAATCGAAACTAAGATTTAATGTAACTATAAAGATCAAAATGATATTTAAACCTTTCAACAAACAAACTAGTAAATCATCAAATTAATCTTTGAAGTTGGCAATCACTTCAAATCTACTTCTAAATTAAAGCTTTGAAAACTCTCCCAAGCTCTTAAAGTTGGCAAAGGGACTAACTTAATCGACTTTTGATAATTTTAAGAATTTTGGAGAGGTTTTCAAATTTTAAGAACGAATTTAAAGTTGAATGTCAATTTCATAGATGAAAGTGATGGTTTACTTGAAAAAATAACTTTTTTTTTGGGGGGGGGGAGAAAAGGTATTTTGGATTCCATTTTTCAATATAATTTGACATGGTCGAAAAAAATGGTAGAATTTATAATAAATTTTAATTTATTTTATTTTATATTAAATTTTCCTTTTCAAAAATATTAATTTTGAGCATTTTAACTACAATTATTAGTTGATTATTTTAAAATTATAATACTTATATCAAATTAACCTTAAGTATTAAATATCGTCTAATATAAATATACTTTTTAATTTTTTTTAGTTATCTACTATATAAAAATAATTTTTTCATACAATATAAATAAAGTATACTATTTAAATTTACTTATTAGTTAATATATTTAAACATAAAATAAGTTTATCATAATTAATTATTAAAATAATCTTGTTTTCACCACTAATTCAAACACACTGCAAGTATTAATACCATATTAAGGTCCTTAACACAATACTCAGATTTTTATGAAATCAATCTGCTTAGCTATGATCGATGTTCATAACTTCCATGTCTAATTTCCTACTTCCTTTTGAGTTTTCATTTGAATATTTTGTTTTGATTTCTTTCAGATATAGTACCAGAAATATTTTCGATTGTGAGAAGATAAAATAATGACCCTCGGAGACACTTGCTAGACATGCTTGAAGTTGCATGGAATCATTTTCATTTAAACAACTGTGATTTTCTGGCCTCCAAAGAAGTTTGGTATAATTGTAACTTTCTTAGTATAATATACATGAAAATTATCGGCTGATTCTATCAGCCCTCTCCATGATAATTCTGATCATTGTCCTTAGTGCTGACTTTTGTTTAAAATATATAAGATAAACAACCAACATCGACAGCTCCGTTGTCGTCCAGCGGTTAGGATGTCTGGCTTTCACCCAGGAGACCCGGGTTCGATTCCCGGCAACGGAATTTTCATTTTGTTAATTGATTTTCATCTACCAAATCATTCCTTTTTCAGAGTGCTCATTTGCTAAGGTGTCAATCTAACACACATGAAAGTTTGGTATATGTGTCTCAAATACACCACAATGATGTATATATGCGCATGATGAGTCAGCTAATTGAACGGTGATATGCATGTGAGCTCCCATTTAGTGTAGGTAACAGTCTGCAATTGCCACAATAAAAGGGACACTGCACAAAATTAATCTAATATTTTAAAAATTACTTTCTGTATGTATAAAGAGAGTTATATATATCTATATATTCATCAACATCCATTCACTCTTCTTCAACATCAATCTAAACATTTTCAGAGGTTGGGTGGAGATGTATAAGTAGTCAAAAGACTCACAACTGTTTTTCCTTGCATTTTGGTAGAAGGGCAGATGAATTGTATTACCATATTCCAAACTTCAATCATATATATAATTCTGAATTCTGGCACCCCTATTTTGTTGAAAAACTTGGAACACTGTTGAGCTATGCTCATCAAGATATATGGAAGGCACTTGAATCGACTACAGATTGAAAGTTTTCTTAGAGATCCTTTTTTTTTTTTTTTTTTTTTTTTTTTTTTGGGGAGTATAAAGAGATAACACAAAAGGCGTTATATAATTTGGTTAGCTACACGCCACAACTATGATTGGAGGTATATATACGGTTTTCTTACACATTACGTATTAGTTACATGAATGTCAAATTTACATCATTAAAATAATATTAAGAAAAACTTAAATAAATAATAATTATTTTCACAATATAAATTATGTTATATAACCAAAACATGGATGAAAGTGAGACATCATGCAGTAGATCCACTAAGCGATTGCAAGATGCTTCTTTTAAGGTAGCGACAATGAGTTTTCGCGATTAGGTTTCCTTGCCGCTTCTAAATATGTTAAGGATAATTAATATGACAGGGTGTTCTTGATCTTAGGCTTCAAAAGTGTTATTTGTGGCAGCATATGATGCGCCTTGTAATTGCTTGGCCATGTATCCATATCCACACATTTAAATTGATATTAAGCTGATCAAAGCTTGAATTATAAGGAGAATATCAACGAATGCATAGATTAAGTGATGAGAGGTTGTCTTAACTTAATCAAAGGTATCAAATTTGAATATTAGATATGCTAATGCATTAAAACTCAAAAGAGGGAGTGTTGTTGCTCAAATGATCCTATCCGACTTGAGCAAGATCGCTTCTAGTAAAAAGATATTTGTGATTTCGATCAAAATAATTATAATGAAATTGCAAGCAGATCATGAGGGCCAACAGCAGCATAAAGAGGGCTGTATATATGAATATCATTATCAATCGGTATTTTCCTTTTTCCACATTCCCATGTTGCCAACCTGCCATGCCAATTGCCAGCCTAGCTTGCTCACTACATGAAGCTTTCAGCTTCCTAGTTAGCCAGCCTATCACTTGTTATAGTGAATTAGCATATAATTTATTGATTAACTAAATAATAAAATTAATTCTCACATAGAATACAAAGGTTGTTCGTACTCTCATAAGTTTATTTTCATGGCTTCAAGTCCTTAAAACTTATAATTCCTACTTGCATCGCTCCTTGTAAATTGATCTTTTTTAAAATTTAATTACAAAACCTATGAAAAAAAAACACTATCAAGTTGTGAATATTATTCTTTATTTTAAGCTTGAAAATATAAATACTTATATGTTTAACTTCTTAAAACACAAATATTCCTCAGTAGGAATTTTTGCAGAGAGAAAATAACACTGCCAAGTTAGGTCAGTATAATAATCAATTTTTTTTTTTTTTTTTAAGTACAGATAGATCCAAGACATATGGGGAATTTTTTTTTGTTTTTTTAAATGAATTATTGTGTTTACTAGTACCTGGACAAAAGCTGCATGCAGTGTTGGATATACTTAAAATCCAATCATTCGTAGCTATACTATAATTTATTGACAAATTTTAATGTGTTACTATATCATTTAGCAAGTTAAAAATTTATGTAAAATATTAAATTCATTGAATGATAAACAATATCTCATTAAATAATGATATAAAGCTTTGTTACATCAATCATGCATGAATTGAACTCTAACATTTCTTATATTTTTTTAAAACGAAATTCTTGCTTTAACGTCTCTCTTTCCATTGCCTTTTAGTGATTCAATCATGTTTCTTGAACTTGCAAATGCGAAATGTGCGATATGTTTATCTGCATTCACGGAATCATGACAACCTTTTGTGTTTTTCGAGCTATGTTTCATTCTCTAAAGGGGGTAACAATGATAGTGAGAATAGCAAGCAAAGCATGTCTTGACAGCAAGGTCATTGAATTGTTATTTGTTAATGTGATGCTCTATAGAAGCCACTTTTTCTTTCTGAACTATTTGTTTGGATACGAAGCTTTGGTGCCACATTTTACCGCATAATTCGCATTCCTTTCACATAATCAATGATCCTTTCCTTTTCAATATCGATATACTTTTCAAGGGGAAATTGCTATTGGTCTTGGTCATGGCCTATATTAGCCCCCAATTTAAGTCTTTTTCTTCCTCAATTGCCTCAACTTTTTCATAGCCATATAATTTCACTTTATTATTTTACCCACATATTATAACATTCGTTGAAACGCCCCCCTTATTATCGCTTTCTCTTTGCCATTCATGCAAGCAAGGCTGAGTGAAGCATGTGACAAAATAGTTTTGCTCCTCATTATTCAATTTCTGACATCTAATCTCTCTCTCTCTCTCTCTCTTCTCTTCTCTAAAGAATCCTATAATTGACTTCTAAGTTATATACATTTCTTATTTCCTGGCCAGTGGCCATATACACCTATCACTTTTTTTTTTTTTTTTCCCGTATATTACTAGAATGATAAATTTCTTTTAATTTATTTTATGTCAGGATCCTCCTTTATATTTTTCCTATTGGTTTGTTCTCTTGTTTTAGACAAAAGAAAGAAAGAAAGCAGGCAAAACCAAAGCATTCTCACCATTCAAAGATTTAATTAACTTTGATTTAGTTTGGTATTACTGTAACTTTTTAAAAGTTGCTAAGCTCTCTCGACTCTCTAAAAGCTGCTTTCAAAAAATTATAGTAGTATCATTTGATATAATAATATAAAAATTGCTCTCAATAAGTAAAAGTCACAAAGTAGTATTTGGTAAAATTATTCTTAATATTTAAAATGATTACAATGGTTATAAGTACTAAAGAGAATAATTTTTAATTTTAATGTCATTAAATATAATAAAGTTATATTAATTTTTTAAATTTTGAAGAGAACAAGCCAGCTCTGAAAAGTGTCCCATGAGAACTCCCGAAAACATCCCATGACTTTTAAAAATTAGGAATAAAAGCACCTCAACTTTTTGAATTACTAAACAAAAAAAAATGGCTTATGCTTTTCATAAGTCAAAACACTTCCCTTTACAAAGAGCACTACTAAACTAGGCCTAAGTCACTGCCTACTAGGAGTATGTTAGTGGTGAGGAACAGAGATAATATCTATGAGATCATATGTTTAAAACTTATTGTTATTGATTAAAAAAAGATTTAATTAACTAAGAGACTTTTAGGTTTATAGAAATTTGAGCTTTTTTTTTTTAAAAATCTGAATGCATGCATGGATTGATTCAAAATATTCCTAATGGTGAATGGTAACAATTCAGTTTTAAGATATATGGAGCCTGCGTCACAAGATTGGAAATGAGATTGTGAATGGTGGTTATCCAAATCGTGGTATTTCTATTTAGGATTTGTGCATGATTTAGTTTTCGTGAACTACCAGTATAAATGTTTTCTATATTATATTATCAAAAGTATTTAATTCTTAACATAACCGTATTAAAATTAAAAATAATGTATATAATAAAACATAATTAGTTAACAATCTAAAACATTTAAATAAATCTTAAAAGATTACATGATGCTGACTTTCTGCCTATATTTCATTAAGAGATCTCCTTTGCAATTAATATTATAATAGTAAGCTTAAAGTGGCTGAAAGTAAGGGTTTAACTGCTAAATGTTTTAGTTTTTCTAAACGATTGTTATATCTTTTTATTTTATTTTGTTTTGGCAAAAACTGATCTTTGTACATATCCATATGTATTGAATTTTCTGTCAAATATTAAACTAATTTAGCTTATGCTCGTTTTATATTATGCAATAGAGAAATGTTGAGGGAACTTACTTTTTGTGGGATACTGTGTCGATTTACCACTCATTCACCATTAGATAGGGTATGGACCCAGTCTCAATGGGATCCACACCTTATTCATTGATGGATAAATGATAAGTCGGCACAGTATTCCAGAAGAAGTGAGAAGTGAGTTACCCCTATCACTTCTCTACGCAATAGTGCTCCTTTAAAAAATTGACCTCACTCTTTTCTCCTCCAATTTAGAAGAGAAGGAAAACCATTCATTACTTTATTATTATCAACCGCAAGCCATACAAGTTTTCATCATCAAACAAAATTGGAGATTAGTGGTTTAGAAGAATTTAACTTTATATTGATTTCAACTTTAAAGTTACTAATGAAGGACATCAACTTCGTTTTGATAATGAATTTAAAGATTTCAATTTTCATAAAATATTTTAATAATACTTATCAATTAAAAATAATTTAATTTAATGTGATACAATTTTTTATATAGTGATCTAATATGTATTGGTACAATTTTTTTGACAAATTCCTTATATTTAAATAATATATCCAAAATTTTAGTCACTTACACGAAAGGCCTAATAGCATTGTGACTTGTTTAAAAAATTGATTTTAAAATTGAAAGAGTATAAGAATATAGTAGAAAAAAAAAGTAAATATTTTTACCATTTAAAATCAAATCTTAATTGAGAAAGGCGTACATATTTAGTATCTAACTATATTTCAAACAAAATTATCTCCAATGAAAAATACTTACAAAACACACACAAAAAAGGGAATGAGTAAATGGTTTTAAATTTATCGAATACTTAAAAAGTATTTATAATCCTAAAATCAAATAAAAATCATGGAAAAAACTTAAACTAAAATTCAATTAAGTAATTAATTTTGGTTTGCACATTGATTTTCATTTTAGAAAAATGAATTTAACATTATTTTGATCTAAAACAAGTCTTCTTTTCAACTTAAACTTTGTTTTAAAAAAATTCTAAAAATATAAAAAAGAAATAGAAGTAACTTCCAACCTTATTTGAAAAAAAAATTGATTATTTTTCAATTTTAATTTTTTAAAAGTTTACCTAAATAAGTTACACAATTGTAATCCACTAAAGATAGTCTAATGATTAGAAATTTAGCTAATTTATAGGAGATTCTAGGTTCAAATTTTATTATTACCAATATACTAAAATAAAATAAGTTACACAATTGTAAAAAGTATTTATTTTTCTTACAAAAAATACTTGTAAAAAAAAATGTAAATAAATCCACTAATACGTCTTTGAGTTTTAGGAACTACGGGATGTGATGTCATGGCATTGAAGTGGGGGCCACCATTCTACGATGGACGGTAGGTGATATGCCACGTGGCCAATGATTCCCTGATCGTGGATGAACTTGGGAGATACAGCTATTGAGTGAGGTGTGAATTGTGATGCTGATGCTCAGCCGACCCAACCCTTTGTGCCACTTCCAACGTAGAGACGCAAACAAGATCCAAAGTAGCGTCAGCGCCAACACAGACTTCACCACCACCCCCCCCTCCCAAAAAATCCAACGGCTCTCATTCCTCCTCATCCACCTCTCTCTATCTCAGCCCTCCATTCCCACACCCCCTACTATTTCTTTAAGCACCCTCTGTTCCCATAGTCCTAGCTTCTTGTGTCTTGTTGAATTCTTAGTTGATACCCGTTTACTTCTCTCTCTTTCTCTCTCTCTCTCTCTCTCTCTCTGATTCCACCATTATCGTTCTAAGCAGTGAATCCCAGTACCATTCTTCACTCAGCCATTGAAGCACATTATTACATTATTATGGTATATACATATATGTACCATATAATATATATTATTATATGGTACCCTATATGATTTTCTTCATTTCTTTCAATTCATGATGATTTAGATTAACTCAATGTCCTAGTTTTATTCTCTCTCTTTTTAATTTTTTTGCCAATGGGGTTTGAGCAGGACACAATGTTGGTGCCTCCATGGCTTGAGAGATTGCTACACACACCTTTTTTCAATGTATGTAGGATTCATAGGGCTGCAGCTAGGAATGAGTGTAACATGTTCTGCCTTGACTGCAATGGTGATGCTTTTTGCTTTTATTGCCGCTCCTCAAGGCACAAGGATCATCAAGTCATTCAGGTTAGGGTATATATATATATATGTCATCGCCTATATGATCTTATCTTATGCACATTTTAATTTCCCATTTGCATTTCTCTTATCAAAATCCTGGGTTTTGATACATGTCAAAGCAATCTGACAATGGGGCTGGAAATTTTTGTGATTAGTTGTATGATGGTCATTTTTCATTATACCTTATTGAATTTTGTTTTTGTGGTGTTGTTGATTTAGATAAGAAGATCTTCATATCATGATGTAGTGAGGGTGGCAGAACTTCAGAAGGTGTTGGACATTAGTGGAGTGCAGACATACGTGATCAACAGTGCCCGGGTTGTGTTCCTGAATGAGAGGCCTCAGCCCAAATCTGGGAAAGGGGTGCCTCACATTTGTGAGATTTGTGGAAGAAGCCTCTTGGACCCATTTCGTTTCTGTTCTTTGGGATGTAAGGTGAGAGGTTTTATTATGATTATTATTATACCATTTCAATTTTCATTCTCACAACATTGTTTCATATCATTTTCAAAATGGAGCATCATTCACAACTGAAATCACCCCATCATATGGGTATAACACCCACCACCCATACATCATCACCTACATTTGAAAGCCCATCACCATCATCATTATATTCCCCCTAACTATTAATCATCATTGGTATAACTAGGCGTAGATGTGTACTCCATCATTGACATCTTAATTCATTTATAATAACCAATAGTTATATTTTTTGTGTTTATTCTTGAATAGTGGATGGGAACATGGCATGATGTATATAAAATAATCAATATATGATTGGTCCAATTTGATAAGGGTATTGATTGTTTTTGTTGGCAATGACTGACTTAGCTTGTAGGAATAAAGAGAAATGGGGATGCAAGCTTTGCTTTGGATGGTAAGAATGAAGCATTGGCAATGGAGGGGATGTCAAGGAGGTCACTCTCTTCAAGGCATCAAGAAGAAGAAGAATTGCGTGAAGGCTCACAACAAGACATGCACCCCGCCACGCCTCCTCCACCTGCTTCAAACACAAGGAGAAGAAAAGGCATTCCTCGTAGGGCTCCTTTTGGCTCCTAGTCATTATTCTTCTTCTACCCCTCAAAATTGGTACATATCCAATATTCAACCCATCAACCATTTTTTTCCTTTGATAATATTATTTGTATATAAAAAGTGGATTAAGAATGGATATTATAAAGAAAAAGATATAGTATTTAATGGTGGCAAGGGAGATCAAAACTATAGGAGTTTCTCTCCTAAATATCTATTCTTAATGTATATTTTTAACATACAAATAACATTACTATTTTTTTTTTCCTTTTGAAACAACCAACCCCTCTTTGGGGAATCTCGCTAGTCTAATTTATTTTTTCAGTAAAGGAAAAAAAAAAAAGAATGGTAGGCATTGGTGGTGGGTTTCATTTATCCGATGCTCAAGAAGTGGGAAAGTGAAAAAAAAAAAAAAAAAGAACGGAAAAGGGTATATAGGAAAGTTCCTTCTTTTCGTCTCTGGGTCCCAAAACAACAAATTTTCCCTTGTGAAGAACCAATAATGCATAATTGTTTAATAAGTGATGGTTGCGAGTGTACATGTCATTAAGAAATTAAAAAGCAGGACTTTGTGGAATCCGCTTTATAGTTTTCAATGGCCCACCATCCACGGCCGTTTACATGAAGATAACAGCATCCTTTCACATTGTTTATATCATATATATTATGCATTAATTTTTTTGATTTAATATATTATGCATTACTATGTGCATGTAATGATGTAATGTAGCACCTGAAAAAAAAAAAAGTGCATGTAGTGTAATTGGGTGTGGGGACAAATCAACTTCCAATTTATCGTTACTAATTTTGAAGAGCTCAATGAATCGGATGATTTTTTTCCCCTTTTATTATTACGATTTTTCTAAGTAATGTCTTAAGAAATTAAGAAAAAAAAGTTTAAAATTCTTAATAAATTAATGCATTGAAAACTTTAACGACTTTCTGTTTCTTGATTTCATCACCAAACTCTTAAGAATATTGGTTAACAAAACCTTAATTATTATTCTCAAAATTTTGTATTTTCTCTCTTTCCTAGCCCTGCTTTCTTTTATTTCATTGCATTTTAGTCAGAGAAATTATGGAAAATGAAAAGGGCAACACTAACGAATATGAACAATTAATTGTCTTTGGAATTACGAAGCGTCCTTTTCCCTACTTAATTAAATTAATAAGCCAAGGCAATTAGGTAGAGCAGATATATGAATTGATGGCTACTAAGTTTTCAATTTTCAAAACGTTCGTCATCCAATCAACCAAGGAGTAGGTACGTCAAAGTTGTTATGATTTAACTTTAGGATTTAATTTTGGTGTGTTCTTCATGTAAAAAAAATTTATATAGATATTTAATTATATTATTATGTCATTAAAAATATTTAATTTTTATAATAATTATTTTAAAAATTATATATACTAATATATAAGTAATTTATAGTATATAATATTTTACATTGTGAATATATTAAAATTAATCTATTAATTTCAACCTCATTTTCCTCTCACTCTAGCAGGTAAGAGAGTTTCGCAATTCCATGGACCTATTTACTTAATTACTTAAATTCTAAACCTTAACATCTAAATCTCAAACCTGAAACCTATGTAGAATTTAGAATTTAGGGTTTGAATGCCGTGTTTCGTGAACATTCACCTGCAATAGGTTTTACCGTGCACTTAGAAAATGATGTGCAATTAAACGTGAACCATTAAATTGACAAAAAACTTTGTACCCAAAAAAAAAAAACATTTTTCTAAAAATTGACCAAAAGCTTTGTACAGAAAAAAAATGGCCAAAAACTTACTGCTGGAAACAATGATTCATAGTTTAAACTGTCCAAATTATCGAGAAACATCTGGCTTTCGTTTTATGACAATGTCTTAGAAAGAGGAGCATAAAATGGAGAATTTCCTCCGTATGTTATGTGGATTCTAATATTAATTTGTTTTTTCAGTCGTTAAGAGTTCTTTTTGTGAATTCGAACCTCAGATATTTTTTAAAATTATGAACTTAAATTTATCTATCAAGGTGATTAACTTTATTTGTACTACATATAGTATATATATAGCTACTTATTCTATGACATAAAGTCATGATTATCCGAAGACTAGTCCTTTTTACATGTAGCTTTCATGCTTATTGAACATTTGACCCCATTTCATTATGATCTTTCTTTTCATACCGTTGTTGCTAATTAATACTACGTGCGTCTATTTGGAGCCACTAATATGGAGTGTTCAAGGTAACTGCAGTGTACAAAAGCAATTAGGGTATTTATAATCCGACTTGATATGATAATTTGTATCAACCCAAAATTTATTGGACTAGGTTTATGTATTGAAATATTGATCCGGTGTATTTGTGGATTGGATTTGTGTCATAGTTTGAGTTGACTTGACTTAACTTGAAATTATACAATTTTTAGAAAGTTATTTTTTTTAAACAAAATTAATGTTAAATTATGAGCCTTTTATACTTTAATTAATACATTTTATGTAATATGATATTATTTTTTATTGATATAATTTATTTTAAAATATGTGTTATAGTATATCTCTTGAATTTTATTTTTTAATTATAAAATTTATTATGGTTTATTATGCATAATTAATTTCAAAGTTGTGTATATTATTTAAATGTTGGCTTGATCTGACATGACCCAATGATTAATTAGATTATTATCAGATTGGGTTTGAGTTCTAAAAAATAAAAAGGAGCCGATTTAAAAATTTTGTTGAGTTCAGGTTCAGTTGAACTTGGCTCAACCCATCTTTTGTACATCCCTAAAAGTAATAGATGTATAATGTATAGAATTTTTTTTTTTTAAAAAATGAAATTGTCTCTAAAATGAGAAAATAAAAAATATTCATCTTTAAATTATTTAGAGGGACTCACATTTAATATACTTCATTGATTTAAGTGTGGATAATCCTTACTTTTTCAATTTAGAGAAAAACTCAATTTCAAGAATCCTAATATGTTGTCTATAAATCCATCAAAGTAAATGTGTCAGGAAGCAGTAAGATGCTAGGTAATTTTGGTTTTCATTTATTGGAACTCTCAAAAATGTAAAAATGATATGTTCTACAATAATAAAACCAAAGATGAGCATATTACTGAAGTTAATTTCTATTTTAGAGCAATGGCATACAAATTATTGGATGAAATAAAATAGTATAATTAATTTATTAATCTAAAAATCAATAAATGTGTTACATTGTTCTTACAAGTAAATTCTGTCCAAAATTATAACTCTCCAATATTTTTCCATATTTTAATCTTCTTTTTGCATGAGAAATACATGTTAATCGAGTTTATTACAGCTGAATTGGCTAGGAAGAGAAGAAAGGAGGATGTCGCCCTCAACTTATTAGGCCTATCATGGTTCATAGTTAAGCAAAACCATTAAATGCAATAGGATTGAAAAATCAGCATCATCTCAGTTTGGAATTTGAGAGAAAGGTCTCATCAACAAAACCAATACACGTGAGCAAGATGCCTCACTGATGCTTAGTTTTTAGTTATCTAATAATGACTCATCGGTAGTAATGTTCATGACCCATTTGTATGCCAAGGATGGCAATATATATGGCCATGAACATTTGGTCCATACGTAGACAATGACTTGTTTAGGTCCCTGCCCAAGACAGGTGGCTTTTGTTCCATGTGCAATGCATCTTAGACAGAGTGTCGAAGCAACCTTGGGTGGGTTGTTGAAATTTTTGAGGTGGAAGCACCCAAATCATCATCACCCGCCATTTGATGATGATCATAACTTGGGTTGAGTAACATAGACTTGGGATTTTGTTGAGGGAAAAAGTTCTTCTTGGTGTGCTTTGTTCTATGGAAAATGATTAATGATACGAATTTCTTTTCATACAATGTGCATAATAAATATATTTCTAGATGATATCTTTGCAATTTATAACTTTCCATATTTTCCACCCGAATTCTTTCACTTTGTTTCTAATAGCATTTTGCCACCTGTGTTCGTATTGTCGTCATGCATATTTCATTCGTGCTATTTAGCAGCACTATACTCGATACATCAATTATATTAAAAATGTAGTTACAATGAAAAATAATGGCAATTCATAAAGTTACAATGTTAGACATTAAATAAATCAAAGCACAATCTTTTCTCTTATTTTTAGAACTGTTAAGAATTTCTCTTATTGAGGATTTCGTGTTCCAACCATGCTCCCGTGCAAGTGGGAAATCTCAATAGAATAAATTGGTAAACTAATATTGATAGGGTAAAGGCTGCAATGGAGATAACATATTACATATATAAAGAGCCTACTTTGGAGGGGGCTTCCATTTAATTCATTATTCATCCTTTGTTATATTGTAGCAAGTTATTACTAGAGGGGCGTGTGGAAAATTGTATAATTTGCTAGCTGGTGAATTGCTTCAGGTTGTGGTTAAACATGAAAAGAATGTTGCATCTGTAGATTGTAGAGAGGAATAGTATTTGGTTTAAGTTTCATTTTCAAATGGTGGATCCAATAAAGCTGGGTTATGTTTGGTGACAATGACATGGGGGATAAGTTACTACTTGGACTTTTCTCCACAATCAAACATGTTGGTTACAGTAATTCATTCTGCAGGCAATAAGCCAATAACAGCTGTGCTCAAAAGTTAAAACAAAAAATTGACTGTCTTGACACATATTTTATTCTTGTTTATTTCAACATATAAACAAGCATTCGAAAAATCATCATTTATCCCCTGACAAAATTTTTCTTATTCTAAACATGTTAGGAGTTATTAAGGATAAAATAGGAGTAGTAGTTTCTAAACTTAAATTAGGAGAGCTTTGGAAATGTGTTAGTTAAGGAATTCTGAGATTAATCGCAACATTTCTCAATACCATTTTCTTTTTTTCTCTTGTACATTCTTGACAACACATTAAACCAACGTACATTTTCTTTTGGCCATTTAATCTCATCAGAATGGAGTCAGCAAAGCATGGAAAATTTTCAGTCCCGTGAAAATTAAGTAAGCTATAGTTATAAACCTGATAGAAAAGGATCCAGCTAGTGTTATAAACCTGCACTTTTGGACTACAATAGGCTCGACAAGCCTATTGAGCAAAAACCAACAATAGGCGCAATAAGCCTAAACAGGGCAGCCCCAATAATGGAGTCTTCAGTTTTTCATAATTCATCCGAAGAAATGCCCATAATTATTTGTCTTTTTGGGTGTTATATATAAGAAAACCAATTTTCAGTTTTTGAAAATTGTTCTTTTGCTACAATTTGGATCATTTTAATTATGCAAACATGTAAAATTAATGTAATACAAAATGATTTAGTTTTTATCTTAAAAAAAAATTTGTCACTCACACACCTATCATTTTTTTTTGTCAATACACACACATTTTCGCCTTAAGAGAGGAGGGTTTATATAGCACAAATTAGACTATGTCTAATATTGAATTCAAGTGTAGTTAGTAAGAAACAGATAGACTCATCACTAAACTAATAACTCAACTGTCTCATGCACCCATCTTAAAAAATTCTTTGAGTACTTTCTTGGTGTAATGGGCTTTAGCGCTAATTTATTGGTGCAAATGGGCTTTTAACTCTCAATACAATAAAACTACGTAAACCAAAAAAAGAAAAAAAGAAGAAACTATGTATCATATTTTTTGTTCAATTATCAAAACCCAAAAGTCCCTTTTCTTCATTTCGATCACATAAAAACAACGAATGTCGTTACTAAATGTCCACCGCTCATCATACATATCTATCGGACATCATTAAATTCTACAACTAAGTATATCTGAACCAAAACAAAAACAAACTGCGTAACATTTTTTCTGTTCAATTATCAATAACTCAAAAGTCCTTTTTGCCCATTTCAATCACATAAAAACAATGGCTGACGTTACTAATGGTTTGTTGGCATATAAAGTGAAAAGAGAAGAAAGAAAATAAAAAAAGAGTTTTTTTTTGTTATATTATTTAATTGAGAAGAAGATAAAGAAAAAATAAAAAAATAAGAGTTATATTAAAATGATGTATATGTCTTTATTATAATAAAGAATAAGCATATTCTTTTAATTTAATTTATAAATGTTTTTTATAAATTAAAAAAATAAATAGTTTTATAATAATATTTATAAGAAATTTAATTTATTAACATTTAATTATAAAAATTATTTTAAAACTATTTATTTAAATAAAAATAAATTTAATATAAACTCTCAAACTTTGTTAATTTTCATGCTTATGTGAGAGAAAATAATGGTAATTTAATTCACTTCCTCTCTTTATATATCCCATTTTCTGCACATCGAGGAGAAGAAAATTGCACAAATGGACCAGCATGGTTTTTTCTGTCTTTTCGCTTCTCCCTATTTTCACTCAATCCAAACCTGAGAAAATACTGGAATCATAACATTTTCTTTCCTCAAGTTTGGAGGGTAAATGCCCACCACTCATCATCTATCTTTATCAGACATCATTAAAATTTTGCGACAACAACCTGAAAGTTAATTCCTCTAACTATTGTAATGAACATGGCATCCAAATTTTTCACCCAGCTCTATGTCCCTCATCAATATCATCCCACTACTACAACTTTTCTCATCCCAGCTACAGCCTCCAAAATTCGAAGCTCCTCTGACTCCTCCACCAATCTTTCCTTGTCACCAAAACTGAATAACAAGGCCTTTCATGCCTCATACCATTATTTTGTACCTATGTTTAAGCACCTCCCTATGAGATGCTCCAATTCTTCTGTTCCAATAACATCACCTGATTCAGAATTTGAGCCCGATCCAACTCTTACCAATGAAGATCTCAAGCCAACTCCACCTAGCCAAAGGACATTCTCAGGGTTGGAAATGGCTAGCCTCTGGGTGGGGCTTGTTGTTGGTGTCCCTTCATACTACCTTGCTGGTAGCCTTGTTGATCTTGGAATGGCTTGGTGGCAAGGCATAGCCACTGTGGTTGCAGCCAACATGATCCTATTGGTTCCACTTGTCCTAACTGGCCACCCTGGCACCCTTTATGGCATATCATTCCCAGTTCTTGCTAGATCCTCATTTGGCATCCATGGTGCTCATATTCCAACCCTCTTGAGGGCCCTTGTTGGTTGTGGTTGGTATGGTATTGAGTCTTGGATTGGTGGGGAGGCAATTTTCCTTCTCTTGCCACAATCAGTGAAAGGAACTTCACTTTCACAGCCTCTTACTTGGCTTGGCACTTCCCCACTTGAGTTTGCCTGCTTCTTGGCCTTTTGGTTGGCTCAGTTGGCCCTTGTGTGGAGAGGGATTGATGGCATTAGGGTGCTTGAGAAGTACTCGGCTCCAATACTCATTGCCCTCACTTCATGGCTCCTTATTTGGTCTTATGTCAAAGCTGGTGGATTTGGTCACATGCTATCTTTGTCCTCTAGGCTCTCCAATTCAGAATTCTGGTCTGTGTTTTTCCTTTCTCTTACTGCCAATATAAGCTTTTGGGCCACTGTGGCAATTAATATCCCTGATTTTACCAGATATGCTAAGAGCCAGAATGATCAAATTATTGGTCAGGTAGGGTTACCAATTTTCATGGGGTTATTTACATTTGTTGGTCTAGCTGTCACCTCATCTACAAAAGTTATATTTGGTCAAGTTATTTCCAACCCAATTCAGCTTCTTGGTCAAATTGGAGGCTTAACAACTTGTATCCTTGCAATCTTTGGTATCAGCCTAGCCACTATCACCACAAATATTGCTGCAAATGTTGTGGCACCTGCCAATGCTCTTGTTAATCTCAGCCCCAAATGGTTCACCTTTAGAAGAGGAGCTATTGTAACAGCACTCCTTGGAATTGCATTCCAACCTTGGAGGCTTCTCAAGTCAAGTGAGAGTTTTGTTTATACTTGGCTAGTTGGATATTCTGCATTAATGGGTCCTATTGGAGGGATTGTTCTAGCAGATTACTATCTTATAAAAAGGACACAATTAAGCATAAGTGATTTGTACTCAAGAAGTCCTTATGGGGCATACTATTATTCTAAGGGGTTTAATGTGGCAGCAATTGTGGCTCTAGTTATTGGAATTTTACCAGTAGTTCCTGGTTTCTTGCAGAAAGTTGGAATTGCAAGTTCAGTTCCTGACACTTTTGTTGTGATCTACAATAATGCTTGGTTTATTAGCTTCTTTTCTGCGGGATTCTTATATTGGATCCTATCAAGTTTGAGAAGGAAACCAGATAAATCCGCTGCTCGAGACCCTCTTTTGCCATCTGCAAATTAGATACTGAATATATATGTATTAACTTTGTACATTGGAATATATACTCAACAAACAAACTTTGTACGACACTTATTATTTGCATAAAAGATGTTCCATACCGTGTGATGTTTGAATTATGGAAATTGCCATTAATCATTTCTATTAGTGTTTCTGTTACTCAAAATTACATGCCGTATTACATTAAAAATTGGAGTAGGTTTGTTCATTTTCCTTTCAAACAAAGGGATCACATCAATATCTAATATCTGCAATATAGTTCTGACAGATAAGATATCCTAGTTTTATGAGTTTTAGTTTCCTTTTTTTTTTTCTTCTAGAATTTTAAACTTTAACAAAAGTTAATTAAGAAGTAAAGAGCTTGGAATAACTTAGTGACGAGTGTGTCGGATTTATCCTGTTTTAATTTCTTCGTAATTATTTTGTACTCAACTATAGATAGTTCCTGGATTCTTCTTCTTTCAGCCGTTTGCCATTATAGTAGAATTGTAGAAAATTCACAAACAAGAACAGAATGCTGAGAAGATACAAAGCAAACCACAAATAATTAATCATAAAACCATAAAATAGAAAGAGCAACCTTTTGTCTTTTTTCTTTTTGGGGTAATAGCAAGTCAGCGAGAAATAAATAACTGACTTTGGGAATTGTTTTTTTATAGTAAGGGTATCATGCCATGCCATCAAAATTGCACAAAACCTCAAACTTGGTACTAAGATGAGCAACAGTGCCCCAATATGTTGGTTTTTATTTTTATTTTTTTAGCAATACCCCAATATGTTCTTTTTTTAAGCCGTGAATAGCAAATTCATTGTAACCAGGAAGCCCAACATACAAGTGGGTAAAGACATGAAACAAGAGCCATAGCCCAATATGTTGGCTCAATTCCATTCTTTGCAGTATTGGGCTGGTCCTTCATTAGTGATTATATGAAACAGCCCATCTATTTGCACGCACGGCGTTGGTTCAACGAACAAGGCTACGACCAAAAAACTAGAAAAAAAGACAAACAAGGCTCCGTTTAATTATTTTTTTGAAGGATTCAAAAACTTTTTATTGGAATAAAAATAAAAATATATAATAATTAATATATTTAGATATGTAAAAAAAAAATTAATTTCAAATTTTTTTTAAAAAATATTATTGAGGTTATTTTTTAATTTTAAAAAAATCTTTTAAAAATAAATCTTACTATTACTCTCATGTTAATAACCAAAAATATTTTTATTTTATTCTATCCAAATAAAAGTTATTTTTCTAAATTTACTTTTAATATATTCAAATCAAATAAAAATAATTTTTTTAAAAATAATTCTGCTCAAAGACATTCCTTTAAAAAGTCTTTTTTCAAAACACTTTCTTCCAAATATTAAACCAAACACACCCTAAATTGTTGGACTTGCAAAAAAGCATATCAAGGGTTGCATGTTCAATTCTTCAGAGCAGAGTTTCCAGTGCTTATGTGCGTAAGTGACCAAAAAAAAGAGCCCATCTATTTGACCCCAAAAAGAAAAAGTCAATCCACAGCCCCTCATTTTCTTCCGCCCGACTTTCAAAATTTTTTCCATCCACTTGTTGGAAATTTCAATCTAGCTAGCATGAGCATGACTAACTCAAGTACTTAACCTCCGACATCATTCAAATTATAGGACACATCTGCAGTTTGCACACCACTTCTATTGGGGATTTTACATTATTTCACAACGAAAGAAACAAAAACATAATAATAATAATAATAATAATAACAAAAACAACAACAACAATAATAATAATAATAATAATAATATGTGAGTGAGTCTCTGCCTAAACTAATTACTTATGCTAAAAAAAGGTGTAAATTAATGCCATTCTCATCTTCCAATGATAAGTGGGTGTGGTATATTTCCTATATATTAGTTTGAACCAAGTTAAAACAAATTAATGTAAAACATCATGTAAGAAAAAACAATTGCACAACTAGTACTCAAGTAAGATTTTGATTAGCTTTGGGCTATAAATACTTTTTAGATGTCTTATGTTATTTAGACCTAATAGTAATTAATATAGAGTATTATTTTTTCTGAAATAGAGAATATTATATTTTGAATCCCAAATATTTAGTGTTAACCGTGAGGGTTCTTAATTACTATATTCATCCTGAAATAACTATCCACTTTTAAATGTGCATAAAAATTAAGAAAATGATTGGAGAATATTCAATGTTAGATGATATTATGTATATTTTATAAAATTATTCTTACTATTTTATTTTATTTTTTTTAATTATCTCTTTTCATTTATTCTCTCCTTCTGTCTCATTTAATAGACATATAATTGAAAAAAATAATTAATGTTATCTAAATTTTTTAAATAAATAATTATTTATAAACAAATAAAATTTTAAAAGTAGACAATTATTTCTGGATAGAAATAATAGCTCTTTGTAGCTCATTGATATTCTAAGCGAAATAATTTTCCACTGACCTAATGTCCACGAATACTACTTACGAAATTCCTAACCTCTCTCAAGTTATGATTTCAATCTCGAACATTCAATCTCATCGCGTTTCTCTCTTGCTACTATTCACCCATCGTTATTTCTAAGGTTTTTGAATGTCTCCAACAAGTTAGCTCTAGTGTTATTTTTCAAGGAATGTCGCTCTCTTGAATACTTGATTAATTTTCATATTAATAAATTAGGTTTTTTAGTAAATGCATTTTGGACCCAAAATTTTCACATTTCCTTTCAAAAATGAATTTCATATATTTATTTGAGCTTATTTCATTATTACTATCTTATTCTCCGAAAACTTTAAAAGAAAAATTGTTTTCTTACTTTTAAATGACTTAATGCATATTTGGATACCCATTTTGGATTGTGAAAATCGATTATGAGACACAATAATTGGTTTTGCCATTTTTCCAATTTGTTTGGTTTCCATTGAAACCATTTTCAAAATCAGTTATAGATAGAAGTTAAAAATTGACATTTCTACGATTGATTGGGGTGCATTTGCATTGAAATTAATCTTTAACAGTAAAACTTTTTTGTTTCTACCATTCACATTTATTCCTCTTCTTCGTCACTCTCCCTTCTTATTTTCCTTCATTCTTGACATCCTATCTAGTTGTCTTCCCAACTTGACATTCATTTCTATTGAAGACTCATGATTTTCACGTTTTTCGAGTATAGGAAACTTTCCAAAATCAATTCTACACCTCAAAAATTATTTTTGGCATTTTTTTTTTTTTGCATGTTTGGTTGTCATTTTTCTTCCTTTGCAAAATCAATTTTGACCTTCAAAATTGATTTTTAATACAAAGCAATTTGGAGTTGCTTCTAGGGTTGTTCCCTAAAAATAACATTAGCTAATAGTTAAAATTACTTTTTACATCAAATTATCAAATATAAATTACTTTACTTCAAAATTAATTTTAACTAATATTAATATCTACCTAAAATTAATTCTACAAATACAAAACTACATAGACTACTAGAGTTTGATGTCAAAGTCTTAGAATAATAGTGCAATTATGTAGCTCAAAGATTTTTTTTCAATTTGAAAATGAAAAGTATAGTCTTCTGCTTCTTTGTTTTGATTTTCTTACTTTTTCACAGTTCGAGGCTTCTTGTATGCCACAAGTTTAAAATACCCAGATACTTAGAATCTGAGCTCTAGTTGTTTTATGGAAAGAACCTGCTCATCTGTTGTGGACCATTGATCAATATTCTATCTGATTGAGCCTTTATAATAACATTGTCAGTAGTCACGAACTCATGCTTGGCTGTGAAGGTTTATGCTTTGTTTGTGGAAGCTAGAGCTGATAAATTTTGGCTATTATTAGGTAGCTAGGCATAGGTTAGGTTACACAGATTTAATGAATTATGCCCAGCCAATGTAAAAACAAAGAATTTGCTTTCTGCTTAATATATAAATCAGAAAGAAAGAGTGGTGCATATAAACCAAGATTCATTACTAAATTTTCTTCTCAACTTTAAATTATCTCAACTACGAAAATGAAGTTGTAACTTGTAAATGTAAGCGTCTAATATTAACATTAATATTCAACTAAATAGATAGAAAAAACTATAATCCTTTCTAGTTAATTATTATTACAAGGATATGTAATGGGAGGGATGAAATAAAAGAAAAACAAGTCTCATTAATTTTAAATTTTAAATTTACTTATATACCTAAGTTTTTTTCTTCCACCATATTGTTATTGCATATAATTGAACAGTAAAAACTTTATAGATACGAGTTGTACATATTACGTAGATGATCCCTCCTAGCCCAGTTCAATTATTTCACATATTAAATTTCTATAAGAAACTCTCAAAGTCTAAGGTGCTCGGAAGAAATTAATAATGATCATGAAACAGCTAACCGAAAACCAGTGAGACGTGATAGTGTGGAGTGGAGGGCATAAAATAATATAAAACTTCCTTTAGTTTTAGATACAATATTAAGTTGAGGTGGGCCAAGCTAGAAACAACACCATGCAAAGAATCGGGGACATAGGACAAGAAACAAAGCTAATTAATTATTGATTTTCAATAATAAAGCTTTATGGACCAACATATGACCTTGACCAAACTTGGAACTAGGAAGCTATTAGCATCGCCCATTGGCTTAAACAGTACTTATGCCTTAAACAAGGACACTGACTTTGGTGGCCAGCTTAGATTAGCTCTCTCTCTCTCTCTCTCTCTCTCCAAACCCCCACACACTCACACGTGTATCATGCACCTATATTTTTATTTTTCTTTTGTTTAAACTATTCGTATATATAGTTTATTAAACTTAATTAATCTGGTTTGAGTTGATATAATTTACAATACGATAAAATTATTATAGTATTAATTTTTTTTTAATTCATACGACCATAACTCAAAACTTTATTTAAAAGAATAAATATCAAATTACTTAAACCCATTAAACATTAGCATCATGCGGCTATACCCATTAGTAGTGGCTAGCTACATATGGATCCAATAACAGCGGGGTATCAGCAAATTATAAATTATCCCTATCCTCCCCCTGCAGGTTGTTTACTAATTTATCATCACCTACTACTGAGAGCATGACATGATTATTTGTGGCATCAGCTAATATTTTATAGGTTGACGCGCATATTCACGTAATTATCATTTGTTTAACAAGTGCACATATAATTACAAGTGCATAAGTTCATGAATTAATAGTCAACAGCTGTAATGCGTGGATAAGCCTTATTGATTCGGCCAGAAAGACACATGTGCCCCACACCACACATGTAAATTTAGTAATACTTTGCTATGTATTTTCAACCAAACTCTTTGTACCTTTCTCTTTTCTTTAGATAAAAGTTTAGATCGAAGAAAGGTTTAGGTCAGAATAAATTTTAGGAGCTCCATGCATAAAATATTTATAGGAATAGTATGACTCCTCAACAAAAACTGAGAATTAGACCAAACTCATTACAAAATATAAACAAAAAGCCAATAAAATAAACAAATTAGTTTGTAAGTTCTAATATCCAAAATTTGGGTAGGGTTCGTCCTTGTTAGTCTCTAAACTCTTACACACTTGCATGACAACTTCACCTAGCTAGTGGCTTAATTAGGTATTGAAAGACAATTGTATATCAAATATAAAATTAGTATGAGAAACTCTTTATATATTATTTGACCAGAACAAAATCCATTTGCAAGCGTGGCATATATGCAAAACCAGAACATAGGTTTGTTGCAAACGGAACTGCACGTTGAGCATCCATTGTACTCAGTTGATTCTTCTCGAGTCATTTGGAGCCATAGAAAATGAAATTCAGAAATTCCCAAAATTTGATAAAAGCAAATGCACAAAAATGAGATAAGTCTCACTGTGAAACCGTAAACTATCAACACCTAGCTAGCTAAAAGGTTAAAACGAATTTGACAATCGAACGCGAATAAATATAAAAAATGGAGGAAGAGAAGAGAGCAAACCTTGTTTATCCTAATTAATAAAATAGTTGTTTTTAATTTATTTATTTTTATAGGAGTATATCATTTTCCTGAATGATTGTAATTATGGGATAATTCATTTTAGCGGTTTCAATCTTGGTCAAGGCTAGATAACTATTGCATAATTGGGACTTCAAAAAATTAGTAATGATTGTCGTATCTAAATGTGGACAACACTAATTTGCAACTTGCAACTAGTTATGAATATGTCAGCCAAAACCAGTACATAGATTTTGTAGTGGCTAGAACCTCTACGGCCTTCACCCAAGTTGCTTGATTGGGAAAGGGAAGTAAATAAGGCCCGTGCCATGAATCGTTTCAATGTTTGCAAATATTAATTTGAGCAATTAATTAATGTCATGTACACTTATAGTGTGAGATATACACTTACTACTATTTTTGAGTTTTGACATAATATAAAATAGTAATTGACCAAAATTGTTTCGAGGACAGAAGTGGCTAATTGTGTGTTAATTTGATAGCATTTGACTTTGATCAAGGCTTATATTTGATTAAATTTTATATTTAGGTAACGGGGTTGTTGTATGCGTTGGTTGATCGAGTTCAAATATTAAGTATGAAAAGTCCTCACTCTCTCTTGCGCATTCGTCATTACATGAATTCAAACCGAAAGTGCCAACTACGTAATCTAAAATTGCTGAGCTGGTGTTAACTTTTATGACATCACCCCAATATCGCAAACTCATTTCACATGGAAGATGATATTCTCACAATATCTTTTGTATATTGATTTTACATTAATTAATTAAAATATAAATTTATAATTAATTATTTATATAATTTAGTTACTATGATAATGGTCAATTATCATAATATCATAATTAATTATATATAAATTTAGTTAATTACATATATGTTATAGTTAATTGATACGATGATACTCAAATATCATTATATTAAGCATAATTTATGTCATTAAAATAAATTTATACATGATTAGTCAAATAAAAAATAAATATATTTTTTTAGTGTGAGAATGTCATAGTTAATTTCATATAAGCTTGTTAACTAATCAAATCAAGCGTCAAGAGGTTCATTAGGTTAAATATCAATGCGCAAAAGCTGAATGCTTCCCCGTGCACCCTTCCTAAACCCTAAACATTAGATATCTAGATTGAGCATCCATATTTAAAATGTCAATTACATTGAGTAAGATAATAAGAACCTTTTTTTGTAAACAATCTTGTACGAGTAAGTTAGGCTACATAACAACCGACTAGAATATTATAAAAATAATATATAAAATCTTTGGAGCGAATTAAATTGATATTTTTGTCACGCTTATTTTAAGCTTATAATTTACCAACAAAATTTTTTGTCATGCTGATCCCTTTTGTTTATTGTCTTGTCATGTCGACTTCTTCACCCTCTTCTTCGGTGGGGTGTTTTCAATTATAAAAAATAATAATAAATAAGCTTATATTTGAATTCTGCTTTTTTAGAGAAAATTGTTCCCACTTGCAATATTTTACGTGAAAAAAAGGAAGGAAAGAGAAAAGTAAATGGGGTCGCTAAAATGAAAGAAAAGAAAGTTCATGGAACTAAAATGGTTAAATAAATCCGCCTGCTTGAACAGACAACCAAAAAGTAGTAGTGGTTTTATGAAAGATTCCAACCCATAGAGGACGAGTGATACTTACAAAAGATTGGCGAATCGAAATTCATGTTGGTGAATATTACTTATTGCTTCCATTTCTTAGCTATTCTATATATAATTTTTATTGATATTTTGACATGTGCTATTGCTCACGATAAATTATTCAGAACTTCTTTTATTTAGCGGTGTTTGGAGTGGAGGATTTGCGGCGTATATTAAACAAAATGGATTCAGATTTTGAAGATAAATTAGATCCATGCACTTCAAATAAGTTGGAAGATAAACAAGTTATATGCGTGTAATGAATCTTAAGAAATCGCAGTACTTAATATATATATATATATATATATATATACACGTTAAAAAGGTCTACAAATGAAACTTTCTTCACTGTCCATGGCTTAGTGGTCGTTCTCTAAATTAGAAGCGAATATTGGTGAGATACTCGTTTTGAGACATTTGGTATATAATAGGAACCAATTATGACTCTGTTATCAGCTAGTTATTAGCTGTTATGTTAGTTATGCTAGGCTGGCACTTAGTTAGTTATACTACTCTTGTATATATATAAACATCACACTCTGTATTATTCAAAAAATCAATCATTCAGATTCAATTCATCTCTCTCTCTCTCTCTCTCTCTCTCACTCACATTCTCCGTGCACTTGGTGTTCCTTCTTCCTCACGGAACCTTGGTCAAATGCCTTTCATGGTATCAAGCCACAAGTGTCCATGGATGAACTAGTGCAATCACCTGCTTTCGGTGCTTCAACTATTTCAGCCTCAAATGGCTCAGCTTCGTTCAATCCAAAAACCTTTAAAAATCTAGTTTCATTCAAGCTCAACAGGCTAATTTTCTCCCATGGCGACATCAAGCTCTAGCCACGATCATGGCTCGCAAACTGTTGAATCATCTGAAGAAGGATAAAGTTCCTACAAGATTCAACGCTGAAGAAGATCAAGATGAAGAAGAAAATGAATCTCAGGAGTATTTGGATTGGGAGCAGCAAGATCAACATCTCGTTGCTTGGCTTTTGGCTTCAATGGAATTCACCAATAGAGTGGTAAGATGTGAGTTTGCACATCAGATTTGGAACAAACTTGAAACTCTTTTTGCTTCCAAAACAAAAGCCTAGGTGCGTCAGTTAAAGATCCAACTGAAATCAATCAAGAAGCAAGGATTTGTGGCCTCTGAATATTTGATGAAGATTAAGAAAGTTGTGGATTCACTTGCAGTTGTTGAATCTCCTATCACATTGAAGCTATTCTAGATGGACTGAATGAAGAATACAATTCCTTCATCACAACAGTGATATCCAACTCTAATCTTTTCTCTGTAGATGAACTTGAGGCTTTATTGATGGCACAAGAAGAGCTTATTGAAAGGTTCAAGAAGACAAAAATTGGACCAGTTCAGGCTCATATAGCTCAATCCTCCAACAATGATAAAAAATCTGCACTTGCACCTGTGGCAGAGGTAATGGAGGAAGGAGAGGAAGAGGTAGAAGAGGTGGCAGATCATGGAACAATAGTGGCAATAGGCCACAATGTCAACTATGTAGTAAAATTGGTCACATAATGTGGTAATGTTACCACAGATTTGATTAGAATTTTCAGAATCCAAATCATGTGACTTCATTTGGACCACCTTCACCTTCTGCCTCATTCCACAATCTGAGGGCTTATCTTGCAACACCATCCACAGTCACAAAGAGTGCTTGGTATCCAAATTCTAGTGCTTCACATCACCTGACCTTTGATCCAAGAAACTTGATCACTAGTGCCGAGTTCGAGGGTGCAGATCAAGTGCAAATTGGTAATGGTATAGGTATGGCAATAAAACGTATTGGAAATTCATCTTTACACTCACACATCTCAAACACTTCTTTCAATTGGCATAATCTTATGCATGTTCCTGACCTCACCAAAAACCTTATTAGTGTATCTAAATTCGCTCATGACAACAAAGTTTTCTTTGAGTTTTCATCCTGATGTATGCTATGTGAAATCTCAGGTTTCCAAGGAGATACTTCTCCAAGGCAAACTTAGAGATGGACTTTATAGATTTGAAGATGTGTCAGTCCTGAAACCAACTTGCACATGAGCTGCTTTTCACTCTATATTTCCTTCAAATTCTATTTTCTCTATATGGCACAAAAGACTTGGCCATCCTTTTCTTCGAATTGTTAGTCAACTACTTTCTCATTGTAATATACCAGTTTCAGTGAATAAAATTGATGTTAATTCTATAGCTTCCAATATTTGCAATGCATGCTGTTTAGCAAAATCCCATCAATCACCTCATCCACCTTCACCAAATCATTATATTGCACCTCTAGATTTGGTGTTTTATGATCTTTGGGGGCCTACGCCAGCACTTGCCAAATCTGGATGTAGGTATTACATTTGCTTTGTTGATGCTTATACATGGTACAAATGCATTTACTTTCTTGAGTCTAAGAGTCAAGCACTTATAGCTTTTAAATAATACAAAACCATGATGGAGACTCTTACAGGCCTGAAAATAAAAGCCCTTCAAATGGATAATGGAAAGGAGTACTTGTCCAAATCCTTTACACAATTTCTCATAGAAAGTGGTATCTGACATCATTTTACCTGTCCCTATGGTCATCAACAAAATGGCATGGTGGAGAGAAAACACAAGCACATTACAGAAATTGGCTTAGCCTTATTGGCCACTGCTTTACTGCCTGTTATTCTTTTGGAATGATGCATTTGTCATAACCACTTACCTCATAAATCGCTTACCTTCTCAAACCACTAGTCTAAAGTCACCTTATGAATTACTTCATAAACACAAACCAGGTTACCAGTTTTTGAAAGTGTTTGGATGTGCCTATTACCTCAACCTCAGACCTTACATAAAAAACAAACTAGAATTCAGGTCTCAACTATGTCTCTTCCTTGGATATGCCCCAAACCACAAAAGTTATAAGTGCCTCTCACCCTCAGGAAAAGTTTATGTCACTCCTCATGTCGTGTTTGATGAGTCACACTTTTCATATTCTTCATTCACTGTCAATAGTATTTTACCCTCACATGCCGATGTCACTCCAGCCTCACAAGTACCCTCTATACCTCTTATACCTTCACCTTCTTTCCCCTCCAAACCTTCCACTGCACCACCTCCTAATGAATTTGCCAATACTGTTATGCTGTCACTTCATTTGTTCCTGTGTCTACTGATCTAGCAGATACCTTGCCAAGTTATGATATTGTAAGTGTTTATGGTGCCTCCCCTCGAATAGAAATTGTGTTGCCTATTGATTCTGCTGCTGTGAAACTAGGTCCGATCAATGTACATTCTATGCAGACCAGTTCCAAAAATAGTATTTTCAAGCCTAAAACTTATGCAGCAACAATAACAGGTTCTACCATTGATTTGGTTAACTTAGAACCTTCCACTGTAGCTTAAGCTCTACAATCTCCCCATTGGAAACAAGCCATGTTTGAAGAGTATGATGTCTTGATGAAAAATTCCACATGGTCGTTGGTCTCCCTTCCCCCCCCAGTGCCTCAGCCATTGGCTACAGATGGGTTTTCCGCATCAAAAGGAACCTAAATGGATCAATACAAAAGTATAAGGCTCAACTTATTGTCAAGGGCTCTCATTAGAAGGAAGGCCTGGACTTTGGTGATGTTTTCAGCCCAGTGGTCAAGCCCTCCATTGTGCGGATTATGCTAACAATTGCTCTTTCCAAAGGGTGGACCATTCGTCAATTTGATTTCAACAATGCTTTCTTAAATGGCACCTTGTCTGAAGTGGTTTATATGTCTCAACCTGAGGGTTTCTCAACTGGTTCCAATCTGGTTTGCCGTCTGCAGAAGGCCCTTTTATGGTCTTAACAAGCTCCAAGAGCTTGGTTCACCACTCTCAACTCAACTCTCCTTCAATTTGGCTTTACAAGCACAAAGTCTGATCCCTCACTTTTTACCAGATTTTCTTCCTTCACCACTACATTCTAGTATATGTAGATGATATTTTGATTACTGGTGACAATCCAAAGGAAATCTCTCATCTCATTCACCCATTGAATCATGTCTTTGCTATAAAGGATCTAGGAGAAATGCATTATTTCTTGGGAATTGAAGCATCTAAACCCTCAGCTTCTTCCATCCACCTTTCTTAGCAGAAATGCATCTCTGATTTGCTCAACAAAGCTAGTATGACTTCAGCCAAGCTAATGCCAACTCCAATGCTTTCCTCCACCAAACTCTCTGCCCATGGTGATGCTGCCTTTTTGGATCCCTTACTATACAGGTCTGTGTTGGTGGTCTTCAATATGCCACAATCACCAGACCTATATCTCTTATGCAGTCAACAAAATGAGTCAGTTCATGCACAAGCCACTTAACATTCATTGGAAGGCTGTTAAGCGAATCCTATGCTACCTTAATGGTTCTCTTAACAAAGGGTTGCTATTTCATCAGTCCAAGGACTTGCGGCTCTATGGTTTCTGTGACTCAGACTGGGGTTCTAATGTTGATGACCGCAAGTCTACATCTGGGTTTTATGTTTATCGTGGGCCCAATCTTGTCTCCTGGTCCAGCAAGAAATAGCATGTTGTCTCCAAATCTAGTGCAGAAGCAGAGTTCCGTAGCTTAGCCGCCATCATTGCTGATCTAACTTGGATTCAATCCTTACTACTTGAGCTGAAACAACCCTCTACTGCCCCTCCATCAATGTTTTGTGACAATATCAGTGCTGTTCAGTTGGCTGCTAATCCTATGCTTCACAACAGAACAAAGCACTTTGAACTTGACCTGTATTTTGTTCGTGACAAGGTCATTCAATGGCAAGTGTTTGTTTCCCATGTTCTTGCTACTGATCAAATAGCAGATATCCTCACAAAGCCTATCTTAACTCAGAATTTCGTCAAGTTTAGAGATAAACTCAAGGTGTCCTCTTCTCCTCCCTTGCGTTTGCAGGGGAATAATAGGAACCAATTATGATTCTTATATCAGTTAGGTATTAGTCGTTATGTTAGTTATGCCGAGTTGGCACTTAGTTAGTTATACTGCTCTTGTATATAAACATCACACTCTGTATTATTCAGAAAATCAATCATTAAGATTCAATTCATCTCTCTCTCTCTCTCTCTCACACTCTCTTTCACTCACATTCTCTGTGCACTCTGTGTTCCTTCTTCCTCACGGAACCTTGGTTTGATACCTTTCAGTATAGTAGTGAAAAAATGTGTTAAATGGAAGACGATATGGAGAAATAATTTAAGTAGTATTATAGGCCAATAGCAAATAGACTGGATAATAACACCTAAGGTAAGTTGGAACTTGTGGCCCGCACATAGCCCTACATGGGTATAATAAAATTGAATTTCAAGAGATCTTATCTTATTGTATAATAAAATTTGAGCGTCAAAATGGTATCATGTTTCTTAACCTATATTGGAGATTAGGTAATCTCTATTCTAATTTCGTAGTTTCGAAACAAATATGCAACATCTTAAGATGAACGATAGGTATTTCATACAAATGATATAGCATATTGTTGTGCATTCACTCACCAAATGAGTTTTGAAGGAAAGAAACTGCAACAAATTGTTAGGTGTTATCAGAGCAAAAAAGGAAAAAAAAAATACTGATAATTTAATATTTTAATTTTGTGAGTTATTGTTATCTTTCACTTTCACTGTAATCTTAATAAAATAATTTTAAAGTGTTAAATTGTAAATAAAATAATCAAGACCTTTTAAGTTTCTCATAAACTAGAAGGGGTTGATGATATATAATATATACTTGATGGTTATATACATGTGTAGTAAGGTTGGACGTGACAAAATAAGAGAAATAATCCATGCTCAAATAAGAATCACACAAAAATCATCACAGAAAGTTAAAGGAATGGCTAAAACATTTTCATCAGTTCCTTTGCACTAAATTAACCCAATATGCATCAATCACTCCTTTAATATTTTGTGAAATATTTTGTTTATTCATTTATCCTTTTTCTTTAGCTAAAGGAAATCCAAAAAGGGGGACGAAAGTTCATGATTAGGTAGCAGTACTAGCTAGTCATATTATGTTGGTTTTGCAAATCAGTGGCTTAAGAATATTAATGAAGAAAATGAAAGCATTTTTTTGGTTGAAAATATGTAAGTTTTTTAATTACTGACTAATAATTAACAGTTGTTAGTAATGTCAATCTTTTGATCAAAAAATGCTAGATAACTAGAATATTTACTCGAATTTATTTATCAGAATAATATAGCATGCATGTTGACTATTGAATAGATAAATAGATCATATCATTTTATTTCATTCAACAACAATTCTTATTTTTTGTCAAAAGTTCTAATAATTTTTTTGTGATAGAATAACATTACCCATTTTGATCATAGTTAATGATCATCAAAATTTTGTTACCCTTGTCATTGCTAGTGGTTGTCAATGGCCAAAATAACTTCGACCGTTGCCCTAACAATTAGTGAAATCTAATCAACTGCTACACTTGATGGGAGTTAATAATGGTTTGTTTGGCCAACATTGTTATTGGTTATTGGAATCTAATCAATCACTGCCATTGCTATCAGTAAAATTGTATGGTTAACCTATTAGTAGTAGGTTAGTGACAAGGGACTTAGATAATATCTATGAGATTATATGTTTAGATTTTAATGTCATCAATACACTAAAAACAGTGAAGTTGTATGACTCAGACCAACTCGACCGTTTGGACCATAAAACTTGTGATCTAGTGTGCAATTAAGCCGATTCAATTAAAGCTTTGGCTTTAAACTTCAGTGCCACCAATATATTAAAAAAAGCAAAGCTATTTGACTCAAACCAACTCAACTATTTGGACCATAACACTTGTGATCTTGTCTCTAATTAAGCCTATTCAGTTAGTTTTGGATCAAAGTTCATATTGACTCAAATAAATTCGCATGATCCAGATTGAACTAAGTCGATTAATTTCTTTTAAGTTTCACAAAATAATTATGTACTATTTTTCAGATTAATTTACCTTACATGAGAATATTTTTTATTTTATGCAATATGATTCACTTTCTTTTTGTTTTTCTTTTACATATTAATTTTATTCAATTATTTAATAAAATCTCTATGAATTTGATTTTGTATTTATATTAGTACATTGTATTGAACTATAATTTTAAGATTTGGATCATTAATTTAAAGTGAGAACATTAAGAGTTAACTGTCCTTGGATCAGTAAGTTATATTGTGTGTGAATCGTATAAAAATACTTACTTTAAAAGAATTAAATCCATAATTTCAAGTCAAATACCATTTAAATTTTTAAAAAATTGTAATTATTAAAAATATAAAATTTTTATATAATATGATTTTGATAAAATTTTGTATTTTTTAATCAATTGTTTTATTTGTACGCTCAATATGTGGTTGGATCGACAATTGCTGTCAATGATAATACCATTCTCATAAATGTTTTGCTCAACAAAATTTAACAATTACTATTAAGGTAAAAATTCAAGTTAAAAGGAGGACTCGCATCTAATCTACAATTAGAATACAGCTCAAGAATTATCGATCAGTCTATAGAGGTACGTATATACATATAATCTACCTACGAAGAAACCTAGCAATGCACAAGAAGAAAACCAACCCAGTGAGCAACCCGGTTGGCACAATTATCATTTTCAAAGATGGAATTTTTAGACATGTTATTCTAAATAGACATCATTCATGCAAAAGTACGGGCTTCATAAATAGAAAACATTACTTATTTCACATTCATCAACAACCAAGGGCAATAGCCGTCAAGAAATTCCTGTCGGGCTGCTAACAGAAGCAGCAATGTGTATATACATTTTGAGCTGAAAAAGGTTCAAATATGGCGTGAAAAGTGAAAAGTGCATGCTTCTCATAGCAGACGTGTAAACAGTTGAAAGCCATAAAAAATGAAAACTAAAAAGGATATATAGAATTCAAATAATTAAGATGGATCGGTGCTTGCTAATGGACAATTATGAAGGATCCTCCAAGCTTCTCTACTTCAACTCTTCATGAGTGGGCTGGGAAAAGGGGTCGACCAATGCATGCTCAAAAGTCAGCGATGGATAAATAATAAACAAATAATGATGATGTTAATTATATCTATATATAGTGTTTATAATTATCAATTATAAATAATTTTGAAGCTGGTGTTTTAGATATATGTTATATATCATATTATATATATATATAGGAAAGAGACAATTATTGAATATAAGAGTTGATTTAATAGAAGTTTTCAGAGGCAATAAATTAGAGTGGTCTTCTGTATCTGTCGTGACCCTACTACTCCACGCCCGTGGTCTGACCGAACTTTTGTCAACGGAATTGTTAATGGAATAGAATCAGTCCTTTCCGGGTTCACAAAACGTGAAGCTGGTTTCATCAAAACCCGTTACTGTTCCTACCCCACCCTCTTCCCTCTTCCCTTCACTATATATACATCAAAACCAACGCAACATTAAGCATCCATCTCAAGCTTTGGGTTTCCAATTTCTCATCACCTCTCCAATCATATTCCCCAACATCTAGTACCTACACATATATTTTTTATGTTTGTCTAAATTATCTGTATCCGAAGGACACCAGACTGCACCAAATTTCAGCTAAGGTTCGAGAATAATTCTAAATCTAATTAATCTCCTCTTTCTAATTTCCCTATGAAAGAGCACATTTTGAATTTTGATCTCTCTCCAAGTACATGCATAACTTGTATATTGATACATCATATAAAAGAAATTAGAAGTTCAGGAGGCAGCTATATTATGTATCATTTGCACTTAATTAGTAAATTATGTATGAGTTTGAGCATCATACTATTTTTTTGGGTGTGATGATCATGCTCTAAATTTAGTTCCATTTGCAGGTTACTTTTTGCACCAGCACATATGTCCCCTGCAATGGTGGTGACTGATCAGATGGATAACAATGATAGACCAGAAATTCAATATCAGAAAGGGGTGAAGCAGCTCCTTGAGAATGGCATCCACACGGTACCTAAAAGGTACATACTTCCTGCTTCTGATAGACCCACCACCAGTACAGAAGATCCAAGTGTTGCCAAGGAAAACTTTCAGCTACCCATCATTGATTTTTCTGATTTGATTGGTCCAAATAGGCCCCAAGTCCTTCAATCACTGGCCAATGCTTGTGAACAGTACGGATTTTTCCAGGTGAGAATCTGGGCACAGAGAAAATTATGAAAAACATGTTTGAATCTCATATTGCACATCCTAAACTATGAATGGAAGTATGCAAATTGGGTAATAATTTGTTTTAATATATTTGAAAAAATAAGTTACATTTTAACATAATTTTTAGTCTTAAAACCATAATCTGAGTAGAAGTTTAAAAAAACAAAAAAAGTAAAACCAAACATGATTTTGCATACTATAAACCGATCACATTCGAAGTAGGGAAACATTATAACATATGCATGCTAGCTGAGCTACGTATAGACCAGCATATAGAACCTAGCTACACATAGACCAGCATGTATATAGAACCTAAAGATAGCATATTAGCGATATAAAACCGCCTACAACAAGATAGTGCCTAAAATCAATTTACAAAGCATATTAACGGCATATTCGGACTCTTATCATTGAGAATGATCGATGTGATTGAAAGTCTTTCTCTTTTTTTTTTTTTTTTTTTTTTTTTTTTTTTGTTTTGGTTGGATTGGTGCAGTTGGTAAATCATGGCATCTCAGATGATGTTATCAGCAGCATGAGGGATGTAATTGGCAGGTTCTTCAATCTACCATATGAGGAAAGAGCCAAGTACATGACAAATGATATGAGAGCTGCGGTTCGATATGGTACAAGCTTCAGCCAAAGCAAAGATACAGTGTTCTGCTGGAGGGACTTCTTGAAACTCCTCTGCCATTCCTTGCCAGATTACCTCCCTCATTGGCCTTCTTCCCCCATGGACTTTAGGTTTGTGCTCCTCACCTTAATTAATTAGCTTGGTAGAACTATATTTAATTAATAAAGTAAAGCTTAGGTACTTTCATAAGTCATAACCGAAAAAAAAAAAGTATTGGTTTTATATCATAATTGTTATTGTTTTTCATTTTCATTATATTTTGAATATAATAAATAATGTATTAAGTTTATGAATAATAAATAACAATATATTTTTCTTGTTTAATATTTATAAACCTATAAGAGATTAACCTTAACGTAATAGTAAAATTGTTGTTTTAAGATCTACAAGTCACAAGTTCAAATTCTACAAATAATCTTTTCATTTTGAGAATAAGCTTAAGAATATGTACCCTCCTCAGATACCACTAATAGACATCTCATGTATTTGTTCATATCTTTGATGTTTATAAACTTGTCTTATAATAAAACACAATGGTATGGTTGGATTTATATAACTGACCTTGATAAGAAAAGACTTAACTGGTGCTGTAATAATAATTAATTTGATTAGTCACTTCCATCCCCAACTTTCTCTCTTTGTCCGCGTGGACAACATTTTAAAATCAAGTCCTAATATATCCATTTATTAGAGGCTGTCCATTGGTTGTTAATTTGATTGGACGCACATTTCTCTGTAGACAAATAAGAGTTCATTTCTTGCTCTAGTGTATAAACTAGGAGTATATTTAATTAACATAGCAGCAACACTATGGCGTAAGGACAAGTTTATTATATCTTATACTTTATCTTATTGTTTTCAATAGTTACAATGTGTGTGTGTTTTTATTCTTTTTTTAAATCAAATGAAGGAAAGCGGCGGCTACCTACGCAGAAGAAACCAAATACTTGTTTCTGAGGTTAATGGAAGCAATTTTGGAGAGCTTAGGGATCAAGGAAGCCAATGACCAAGAAGAAGAGACAGAAGGAAAGGACAATATTCTGAGGGACTTGGAAGGTGGGAGCCAAATGATGGTGGCTAATTTGTATCCTCCATGCCCTGAGCCAGACTTGACCCTGGGAATGCCCCCTCACTCTGATTATGGGTTCCTTACACTACTACTCCAAGATGAGGTGGAGGGTTTGCAGATTGAATACCAAGGGACATGGGTCACTGTTCAACCCATTCCAAATGCCTTTGTTGTCAATCTTGGTGATCACTTCGAGGTAACAAATTAGTTTCTTTTAAAACCACAAAACAATTTGCTCATTTCATGAACATTGTCTATGTATAGAAAAAACTCTTTCCAATTCGAAAAATTAAATATATACTAGATTAATTTTAATATATTATTAATGTAAATAGTTTTATATTATTAGACAATTATATATCCTTAAATAAATTTCTTTTAAGGTCGTGATTGTAACACTCAAATGCTTTTACATTGATAAAATATTAAAATTAAATTCAATATTTATTCACCCAAATTATTTATTAAGTTAAGAATATAAAATATTTTATTGAATTACCGATAAAGAATTGATTGAAGTTGTAAGTAATTTTGATTTTTTTTCTAAAAAAGTCAAAAGTTCAAATCTTACGAAAATAAATCTTGTGAAAAAATTACTTAATCTTTGTATTTTTATAGTCAAAAGAGAATTAGTTTTATGGTTATTTAGATGGACGAACTTATAAATATATTTGTAGTCTCATAAAAAAGGCATTTTTATTTTTTTATTTTAAAAACAATTTTACTTTACAAAGGATTGCTAACTTATGAAATATATTATATCAACAAGTGATATTTGTTGGGTCCTATTTTTTATGCTGATCCTTCTCTTTTATCTCTTTTTCTTTTGGTGGATTTATTTATCAGATATATAGCAACGGGAAATACAAGAGCGTGTTACATAGGGTATTGGTGAATGCAGTGAAGAGTAGGTCATCGGTGGCTTCGTTGCATAGCCTTCCCTTCAACAGCACTGTGCGGCCGTCGCCCAAACTCATTGACGAAGCTAATCGCAAACGTTACGCAGACACTGATTTTGACACCTTTCTCGCTTATGTTTCCACTCGAGAGCCCAAGAGAAAGGATTTTCTTGACTCTAGGAAATTGACTTCTACATAACTAGAAGGGAAAAAATAAAATAAAATGGCAAGATATGAATTATATATATGCTGAAACGAAGTGCCATATGGCCTACAATAATTGATTAATTTTTGCAGGAAAAGAAGTTAAGTAACATATTAATCAATGATCATTATTTGGTTGGAGTAGGACCAATTTCTGATTGTCAATCTGGTCACAGACTTACAGTCTCGCTCACCCTTTTCTGTGTTAGAAACATGTTACATATTCAGAAATTTTGTTAGAATTTGTTGTGAAAATAATGTGATATAGTTTTCATATTTTTAAATGGATAAGTAGGTTATACTATTTTATTTCATTTGATGATTATTTTTATTTTCTGTCAAAAATTGTAAACATAGTTTGTCATATAAAGATCATATGTCTTATTTTTCTGTTTTCTTCTCTATCCCGCAACTCATATTTTGATAATTACAACAACATATAACATCATTTATAATTTTTCTCAAAATTGTCTTTTTTAAACTACGCATAATATTGTAGATGACAAATTTTTATTGGGGAGCAAAAAAGGGGAATAAAAAATAATGGATATAAGAATTGTGTTTAGAAAAAGGTTTTATCTAACTATTACCTCTGACTAAAAATTCCGTCGGTAATTATTAAGAGAAATTAACAATTATTATTATTATTATTGATCAGACTCGTGATCAAAGATGCCTGCGTGGGAAATAATTCGATGCATGTATATGGATTATACTTTTGGAGTCACAAACAAAAATATTAATTTAATATTAGATCGTGCTAGATTTCCTTCATATTCGCACTGTCATATCACGAATAATGCGGAGTCATCAAGCCATAATATATATATATATATATATATATATATATATATATATATATATTTATAGCATATAAATATCCTTTTGGTTTTGGACCTTGTCTTCCTTTAGCCTTCGATCTTCCTTACAAGTAAGTAAACCATATAGTACGGTGAATATACGCTTGAACTGAACAAGTGAATTGATTGCTCTAACAATAGAAACTAAATATTATTTTTAGTTTATCAAGACCAAATCATATATATGCATTGTTTGATTGGTTTATCAAATTACGAGACTTTATGAAAAGTTCGTTTCTGTAAGTGAAATTTGAATAAATTCAAGTGAACTACAGAAAGTTAATCAACAGCTATGAAGACTTCAATTTTGTGCGGCTTCATTCTTAGGTTGATGTGGTAATTTTCTATCATATAATACTTTGATACTTGAAGTTTCGTAGTAGTACACCAATTAAAAATAATTGAACTTAAAAATATTAATTTTTTTCAACACTTCCCGGATTGAATTTGACATGGTTAAAATGTGTACGTTAACTAAGATAGTTACAAATTTATTTAATTAATAGTTGTCAATGCTTAATTAGTAGTCTTTTTGAACATTTCCCGGGTTGAATTTGATATTCCAAAAATGTGCACGTTAACTACGACAGTTACAAATTTATTCAGTTAATTGTCGATTCTTTATTTTAGTTTACAAAATGGATCATAAACGTAAAGCGCTTGATATATCTCTTTGCGTGTATAGATGCATGCAAACCCAAGATATCATATATCCTTGGAAACTCATGCATGAGTAATGTTGAAAATTGATTGCACGTGCAATGATATGCAGGAAGATATGCATTTGGATGAGTGAATTGCCTCGGTATTTTCTTTAATTTCAAGAATTGCTCACCTAATTTTGGATTAAAGATAGTAATTAAGTAAAACCTTCCCCAAAGTGGCAATTTTAAGATTCGAATCACCAAAATTTCAGACTCAAAATCAACTCAATATATATTTATCTTTCTTCCACTTTCGGCCAAAATAATTGAGTTGCGCAATGCTATGTTTACCTAACTTAGAGAGTTGAAAAATGCTTAGATCCAAAATTTTTGGTCAGATTTATTTGTCAAAGTAATGAGATATACATGTTAATCCTTAAATGTGTTAGTAAGTTACGCCACTTCATTCTATCTAATAATTATCCATATTTTCTATTTAAAAATTATGTTATGATAAATTTTTCTGACTATGGATCATTTGTATAGAGAGTTTGGCATGCTAGAGGACATGCATGGATTCGCAAGATGGTCAAATAATTCGTGCCATTTCCTTTCTTGATGTTTGAATGGTGTTAGCATGCCGTTTTGTTGCCTGCTATGGGTAAGTCCTTTGAGATAAAAATAAGAAATAAAACAAATATACACAAGTATTGATCAAATATACAATGAATGAGAAAGCATAAAAGTTATTAGAACACAATTTTAATGTTAACGGTAAAGTCGATGTCTGCTGATTATTAAATCAATGGGCTAATATCAAATTAAGATCTGTTAATCAACTTAGTGCAACGTGCTCTAATTCATTGAATTTTGAATATATATCCAACTACTCCAAACATCATCAGAAGTCCAAAGATGTTAAGCTCCCCTACGTAGGACTTGGTTTACTTGGAATACCCATGCAGTAACCAGTAAGGAAAAAAGTGCTGTGCGTATACTTTGACTTTAATGGGATAGGCTTGACCTACGTGACAATCGACTTTGACCCAGCTAGCCACCCACATGCAGGTCTTTGGCACCAGTGGACTGAAAAGTTTCTACACCAAATATCGATCATGCCATGTTCACATACTTAATTAGTACTTTGTCATATGACTGAGGTGGCACCATCTCATACACACATATGTCACTATTTGAGATTAAGTTTGAGAATACACCACCTAATATTCTTGAAGTGATTTTTTCCCCCTTCTTGTGCTATTTCAATGCTCAACACTTTGGTACCAGTTGACTGAAAAGTTTCTACACCAAATATGATCATGCCATGTTCACAAACTTAATTAGTACTTTGTCATATGACTGAGGTGGCACCATTTCATACACACATGTCACTATTTAAGATTAAGTTTGAGAATACACCACCTAATATTTTTTTAAAGTGATTTTTCCCCCTTTTTGTGCTATTTCAATGCTCAACACTTTTTCTGAAAGAAAAAAATTATTTCATTTGGTGGTTGTCATGAATCTATAAACAAGTTAGTCCCACCATATGTTTAAAATAGGTCAGATGACACATATCCCCATAGGCATGAGCCTTTTCTTTTTTTTTTTTAAAACAAAGTTTAAGTTAAGAAAAAGGTTCGTTCTAGTTTAGAGTTGAAATATATCTCCAAGCTCATTAAATATTTATAAAAATATTTATAGATCACTTATAATAAAAAAAAATCTATAAATTAAATCTAAATTATAGTATTATATAAGCAAAAAGTTGACCAAATGAGTCAACTCCATATTGGCCTACGCAGACATGAGTTGAGCACTGATTTAGATTTTGATCACCCCCTTCCAAAAATATTCATTTACAGATGTTGGTTGATAAAATCCGCTTTATTAGTTCATTAGAAGCCAAGGTTAACAAAAATTCAAGTTTAAATAAGTTTTTGTATGGTCCAATCTGTCTTTGGAGTTTGGTCCTTTGGCCACGAGTGATGTTGAAATACCTACAAAAGCACTCTACAATTAAGTCATTAATGAGTGTTTGAACAAGGACAATCTAGAGGGTCCAGACTTACCTTCCTGTCAGTGTCCAATGTTCTTCAATCTTCATATACAATAATGTCTCACCGTGCTCCTTGGTGTGTCCTACTTACTGGTGAAGGGCTCTAATAATGGTATGGGTTATTAATTCCAAGTCAGTGGTGCATGGTGATAGCATGACTTTAGATCCATGTGGTTTTTTACTTAGTTCACTAATGAAATTCTTTTCAAATTTTGAGTTCCTCCTATTGCTCTACCGCTTTATTCTTATGTTTGTATACATTATTTAAAATTAAAAGAAAATTCACATACAAACTCAACTTGGTTTGACAAAATATTTATATATATTTACAAAGAAGAGATCAAATATAGCACAAATAATATTATAATATAACTTCTGCACAAATAAAAAATAAATTCTTCTACGTTATGATTTTTACATGTTTCAAGTTAAAAATCTCCACATCATTCCGGCTAAATCTACACCACGATACAAAAAGGGCTGTAATGGGCTGGCAATAGGCAGATGGCCATGGATCCAGAGACATAGACACGTTTGGACTTACACCCAAGCTGGTTATTGTTTTCTTCTTGTCTCAATCTCAAATTTGGGCCCCTTTACCTAGTCTCAAAACTTAGACCGAAAACAAAAAAGGACTTCAAAAATCACATTTGTTACGAATTTTATGTTACAAGCAAAAATATTACGTGCTTTCAATAAAATACTTACAGAATATATCAATATATTCAAGTTATTATTTCATACACCCAAGAGAAAAAAATTTATTTAATCCTTTCTTTTCCAAATATTTCTCTACATGCCTCTTTCAAATCATTCCTCTATGCGTATTTTTAATAAAAAAAAAGTTTGTCTTGTAATCGTCAGACTATAATATTCATCATTTAATCATAACTTTTCTTTTGCTTACAATTTATAAAGTATGAAATTATCTCAAAAGTGTAAAAGTAATGAAATATCTTCTATCTTAAACTGTATACTAATATTTAGTTAGTTAAAGTAGTTCTATATTTATTCTCTTTAAATTATAGAAAAATAATTTATTACATTAAATTGAATAAATACACTCATTTATAAGTGTAAGGTCTTGAATTTAAATTTTAAAATTAAAAAAATTAATATTAATAGAGCTTTATCTAGATAATGAACTAATTTAATTTAAATTAGATTAGTTGGAGCCCGTTGGTCTTTGAATCATATTGTAATCATAATTCACTAAATAAGCTAAACATAAATACATTTTTATTTTCTTGTTTTATAAATAAGCTACGCTCATTTTGGGGGAACTTTTGTACGATAGTTATCTGCATTTTTAGAGGAACTTTTTTTCCGATAAACACAACCTGCTCCCTAACCAGTAGCCACAAGGTTAAAAAGCCACCATTCCATGCCAATTGCCAAGAGCAACAGAACCAATATCAAGCTCAATTTCTTGGTAGTTGATGCATCTCTCAACTACCTGATCCCCACTCTAGCGCACTCCACACTTACCCAAACCAAACTGGGACATGCATATGCTGTATAGTTCCTAGTTCCTACATTACACTTTTAACTTTCCACTGTCTGGGAACCCTTTTGGTTCCACAATCAGTTTAACTGTCAAAACTCCAAAGACAGTGTCCAACATTAGATGCTCAAACAAACAATGCCTTGTTCACTCTCTCTCTCATCTCTCTCTCTCTTCCCACCCCACAAAACAACCACCTCTTTCACTCTCACCCCATCAAAACCATCACCTTATCCACTTCTTCGCCACCGTTTCTCAGTGAAGTCCTCCATTGACAAAAACACCACCACCAATTCCAACACCAAACCTGGTTCTTGGGTCAGCCCTGATTGGCTCACTTCACTCTCTAGGTCCCTCACCATAGGAAAAGATGATTCTGGGATCCCTATAGCTAGTGCTAAGCTTGATGATGTTTCTGACCTTCTCGGGGGTGCACTTTTCCTACCTTTGTTCAAGTGGATGAAGGAGAATGGCCCCATTTACCGTCTGGCTGCAGGGCCTAGGAACTTTGTGGTGGTTAGTGACCCTGCCATTGCCAAGCATGTGCTCAAGAATTATGGGAAGTATGCAAAGGGTCTTGTTGCTGAGGTCTCCGAGTTCCTTTTTGGGTCTGGTTTTGCTATTGCTGAAGGTCCGCTTTGGACGGTAAATGTTCAGTTTTTCAAAGATTATTCAAATTCTTCTATAGTTCATTAAATATTTAAATTTGATACGAGGGTGTTTTGGATTTTGGGGGTCTTTATATATATATGAGGTTGTTTTGGATTTTGAAGGAAAAATCATTCTTTTTTGATATGTTTTGAATAATGGTTGTGGTTGCGTTGCAATTATTGTAATTGTGAAAAATTGCAACAAAATGAGGCTCATACAGCTGCAAGCAATTGTTGTCATAGTGCGGTTGCAGAGACTGCCGCAATGGCAATACTGCAGCCGCAACCGCGATTGCAGACTGCAGTTTAAATGTAGGTTGTTTTGCTTATGCTTAAGAGTTTAGACGTGTTAAGTAATGAGATTCAATGCCTTAAATTGACATCATACTGTGCTTCATAGGCATTAGAAGGTTCTGAAGTTAACTATTTTTACCCTCTCTTTTCTGTTTCATATAAATAACATATTGCCTTACTTTATAGCTGGTTTTTTTAGAGTCTAAATCATTTATTCATTCATAGTTAATTTGATATTAGTTGTGCTTCCTGTCATGATTTTGTATATTATTTTAGGCAACCGGCTCTTTATTGCAGCTGTTTTTTGATATGTATTAGGCAAGGCGCAGGGCTGTGGTTCCATCTCTTCACAAACGATACTTGTCTATTATAGTGGACAGAGTATTTTGTAGATGTGCTGAGAGATTAGTGGAGAAGCTACAACCTGATGCACTCAATGGAACTGCTGTTAACATGGAGGACAAGTTTTCACAGTTGACTCTTGATGTTATCGGTTTATCTGTATTCAACTACAACTTTGATTCACTTAATGCAGACAGTCCTGTTATTGAGGCAGTTTATACTGCATTGAAAGAGGCAGAGGCTCGATCTACTGACCTTTTGCCATATTGGAAGGCAAGTTCTTTCTAGCTTCCCTGTTCAAAATATGAATTTCTTTCTGTGTTGATTATGCCATATAATTCTTTTTTTCCTGTTCTTTTTGTTGCAGTTTAAATTTCTTTGTAAGATTATCCCTAGACAGATAAAGGCTGAAAAGGCAGTAAGCATTATCAGGAAAACTGTTGAAGATCTTATTGAAAAATGTAAAGAAATTGTAGAAGCTGAGGGTGAAAGAATTGATGATGATCAATATGTGAATGACAGTGATCCTAGTATCCTCCGATTCTTGCTCGCCAGCAGAGAAGAGGTTAGCTGTATTTTATTGTTGCAATATACTATGCATTTATATTGTCTTTACGCCTTAGATTATACATCTTTTGGCTCTTTTTGGAAATGAAAGGAGGCAGTACTATAAATGAACTGCGTTGTTTTTGAATGTGCCTTAATGGTTGTGGACATCGTGGTATCTATACTTATTGTTAAGGTTACTTAACCGGAGACGTTGATTGATCATAGTTCGGTCAAGTAAATTTCATCCCGTATTTCTGCTTCATTTTGGTTACACTCTCAAATATGAAGGTCTGCACTGCCATCACTTCCTAAAGTATCTCATATCACTTGACGATGATAATTGTTGTTGTTCTTTTTCTGGGTCATCAGTCATCACAACTTAGTGTAATATACTTTTATGGTATGTGGAGTTTTCTTTCCTCCTTCGAATCTCTTTTCTTCATGTTGTTTATTTTTACTTGATGGTTCATATGTCTTAGGTTTCCAGTGTGCAATTACGGGATGATCTGTTGTCACTATTAGTTGCTGGTCATGAGACCACTGGTTCAGTGTTGACCTGGACACTTTATCTTCTAAGTAAGGTATAATTTAACTTTTCTTTGCTCCTTTTTTTTCCCTTCTTTCTAAAAGATAACGTTTTCATTTTGCTTCGAACTTTATGAATTGATTTCAAAGCCTCTCTCCAATTCTTGTTCAGCATCAATGAGTTGCTGCCCCATGTTTCTCATGGGGTAATGTGGAAATTCATTATGTGTATGATTCTTGTCATCCTGCTACATTGGTGTGGATTTCCCCTTTGTAAATTGTATATATATAATCATCACATTACGGCTTTCATCTGAGTCTCAAAACTAATCTAGCTGTTAATATGCAAACTGTAAAAGCAGTTTAACCTGGTGCAAAGATATTAACATCAAAATTATTGTTCATTGACCTCATAAACTTCTACCTTTTTTTCAGCTTTGAGAGTAATTCAGAGCCCTATTACTATATTTAATTTAGTCTATTTCTCTATTTATGTATTATGATTTGTGATGATTATCATTGAGCAAAAAAACAAGAGCTCTGCCGTGTTCTGGCCCCAAACCTCCCTAAATTATAATATTTATTTCATGCAGGATTCTTCCTCGTTGGAAAAAGCACAAGAAGAGGTAGACAGAGTTTTACAGGGAAGACGTCCTGCCTATGAAGATATTAAAGATCTTAAGTTCCTGACACGCTGCATTATTGAGTCACTTCGGCTTTATCCCCATCCTCCTGTAGGTTGCTATGTTTCTCACAGTGATTTTTATTTCTAACATCTATGAGAGATGCTAAATATTTTGAAATGTCATTTGTGTATGACAGGTCTTAACCTATGTTTAGGTTATGTTTGTTATGAAAATAAGTTAGCATGATAATGTTGAAAATTGATAGTTAAAATTGTTACAGATAAAAACCATTCATGAGTCTTTACCTAGCAGCTTAATCTTTTGGAATAATTGATCATTTACAAAACTAATGATATGACAAGCTGGTTGTGAGGGGGAAAATTAGTGATCTTGATTTGCTGTAACTCTTCTGAGATTATTGACCTTGGTATTGGACCTTATGTTAAGAGTTGAAATTAACCTGCAAGGGAGATGAGAACAGTAATTAGGCGGCTCCTGCTGCCATGTGTGAACAGTGCCCAAGCATAAGGTTTTTTCCTATTGGCTTTTGGTTGTCTTGTGGAAATCTAATAAGATGTTTCCTTTTTTTTTTTTGCTTTTTTCCTTTTCCCCTTTGCACACCACGCTTTTCTGGTAAAGGCTTAGTTTAAACTGGAAGAAGAAAGATATATGCAGAGCATAAATGGCCCTTGAGGTTTCACCAAAATTTTCCGAGGTCTCACATTGAAGGAGGTTAAATAAATGTCTCACTGCTAAAGGAAGCAAACCTTTGGAAATATTATTGATGATACTAAACTCTTTTGCTATTCATTCATGACATATGCTAATCACGCCACATAAATTACTGTTTTGATGGAAAAGTCTCAACTCCATTAGTAAAACTTAGTTATTATTTAATAAGTAAAGCACTATTGTAAAATATTCTTATAATTATCTCGGAACAGTTTAAGTTCACTGCTGTATGTTTCAATTGTCTCATGTATGCTTTATTGGCTGGCTTTGTCAAACATCCTTTAGTATTGTTACAGTTTCTGGTGGTCTTATATGACTTTTTGCATCCTTAAGGTATTGATAAGAAGAGCTCAAGTTCCTGATGAGCTTCCTGGTGCTTATAAAGTCAATGCTGGTCAAGATATTATGATTTCTGTGTACAACATACACCATTCTTCTGAGGTATTGCTTGATACATTTTTATTGGAAAAGGTTTTCTTTTATGGGTTAAATGAAGCTTGTCTGTTGCCAAACCTGTATACTTTTAAATTCACCATTTTGACCTGATCTACAAATTTCATTATGATTTTGCAAGGTTTGGGATAGGGCTGAAGAGTTTTTGCCAGAAAGATTTGATATGGATGGCCCAGTGCCAAATGAAACAAATACAGATTTCAGGTGTGCATTATTGTGTAACAATAATAATTCTTGCACACCACAAAAGTGGTGTACATTACACCTCTGCTGTGGTAGCTAGTTACTTATGCTATTCTCTTACTTCTTGTGCACCCTATCTTTGTTTTGCATATCTTGGTTTGCTGAGACTATAATGAGTCAAAATATGTGACAGATTCATTCCATTCAGTGGCGGGCCCCGCAAGTGTGTTGGTGACCAGTTTGCTCTATTGGAAGCTATAGTTGCTCTTGCAATCTTTTTACAGCACATGAACTTTGAGCTGGCTCCTGATCAGAATATTAATATGACTACAGGAGCAACAATACATACAACAAATGTAAGGTTATCTAATTGTGCCCTTTAGATGTGTTTTCTACAAGTGACTTGTTTAGTCTTACAAGCACAGATTCCTAAGCTTTGCAAGTGTCTATTAATATTTGAAAGAGGGGATGACAGGAAAATGGAAATGCTAAACTATCAAGCCTTCTCAATTTTTATTTATTTATTTCTTTAGAGCAATGCTACATAGTTAAAAAAAAAAAAAAAAAAAAAATTGCTAGAACTTTTGACATAAAAACAAGGGTGTTCACTAGATTGAATAAAGTAGTATGATTCACTAACGTATTTAAAGATTAATAAGTATGTCACATCATTCTCACATAAATTCTGACTTTCCCACATTTTTATTTTCTTTATTAGTTTATTTTGTTGTGTTGTTGTTTTAGTTGAAAATGGAAAAGAATATTCTAATTGCTTCACTTTTATTGCCCTTATCATTAAATATTCAAACTAAGAAAAGAGTTGCTTCACTTAGATCTTACCCTCCCGTTTTACTGTGTCCTAATTGGATTATATTTTTGCAGGGTTTGTACATGAAACTGAGCCGACGGTAGAAAATGTTGACATTTGGTACATCATCTTAACCTAAGCTGTAAAATTGTCTATAACAATCAGCATATCATATTCTTGCGATGATTTTCTCATTTTTTTGCTAGTTGATATAGCACAAGGCACAAGCTATCTAGTAAGTATGTATTTGATAGAAATTCTTTTCAACAGTCAAATATTCATTCATAAATGTTGTAAAGAACTGCAAAGTAAAGAACTAGTGCTTTGGCAGACAAGTTACAGAATCCTGTTCTCTACTTAACCTGTGAGATTTACTGCAAGAATTAAGCAACCATATGCACATATAGTATAGGAAATGGATTATGTGAAAATTTCATATGACTTAGTCAATAGTTATATATAAATTTTTACCATTGATTAAGAAGGTGGAGCTTAATCAATGGTAGGAATTTATACATAACATCATGTGAAATTTTCACATAAGAGAATTGACTTCCATTCTAAGTACTTTTTTTTCTTTTTAAACTTAATTAACTTTTTCGTTTTTATATTATATTTCTTTTGTACGTATACAATTTAGTCGTTACGTTTTATTTTTAGTCCCTCACGTTATCAGTTCCACCCAGCATCTTTGTCCTCCATTCAAATGATTGTCTTATCAAACGGCCATTGATGGAATAGCCTTACGATACAAGCCAACCTCGGAAGGGAAAGAAGATTCTTCAACATCGCTTTATAGACGTAACTTACTAACCCTATATTCACGCGTGGCATTACAACACAAGTTGATGTGGGGACAGAAAAGCAAAAAAAAAAAAAAAAACACAAAACAAACCATGAAAAGTCTGCTATCTACGATTTTTTATGCATATTGGTGGCGGGGTATTTACTGGATATAAATTTTCAAGTCCGTGCATTTTTTTTTTATCTAGGGAAAATGATAGTGCGCTAGATAAAGTAGTTACATAACACACTTTCGATTGGGTAATGTGGGAAAGTCTGGATCATAGGTTATATAATCTATTTGTTTATTGAGAAATTCTTATATGTTGTAGGAGAAACATTTTTGTTGTAGATAATTCTGATTCATTTATTATTCGTTAATTGTTATATCAGTTTTGTAGTAATCAAAAGGTGGCCTACAAAAAAAGAGTAATTAAGGAAATAAAAGTGACTTACAAAATTGATATAACAAATGATAAATGGGTCAGAGTAAAAAGGAAAAACTTTCCAAGCAAATAAAAATTTCTGTTGTTTGCTGGGTTATTTTGCTCTGTTTGAATATTTTTCAGTTTTATCACTCACACAAAGGAATTCTTTTCAGTTTTGATCGAAATTCAGCTTCACCTAATTCATAATTATAATTTTTAACCGCCAATTTACCAACTGATCCTTCAATAAAAGAATCTGATATCTAGGCACTAAACCTTTCTAAGAGTTAATCATTATATAACATAAAGACTTTTTAGTATTGAAGGAAGTTATTAACTTATCATTGAATGTTTTTAAACAAAAATTACTATTTATTAAATCAATGATAGTTTTTCTTTTTGTTGCTATCAGATCAACTTTTTTGTTTTTACTCATTATGTTTTACAAGTTTGATGGCTTTGTCTTAAGCCCGTGTCTCATGGGACTTCATGCCTTCATCCCTTGCCTTGGGTTCCACGTTATTTTGGGCATGTGTTGTTCATTTGCTAAGCTCGTAGGCCCCTCCTCCTACTTGCCCTCTCCGCTCTCATGAGACTATGGTACAAAACAACTATAGCTATGTCAACATAGAATAATACACTGAATTCAACACATGAATCTAAATGATTAAAATTATTCTTGAAAGTCTTTAGTAGTCATATGCCAATAGAATTAACTCACCATATCATTCTTTCGTTAATGTATCACTTAACTTGAGTTCGATTTTTGAGTTTTAATATGGGTGAATTATTTGTAAGTATTTCTGCGAATGCTCGACAAATGCAAAATCATACATAACCCTGGTTGAGATGGACCTTCTTCACAACCTAAATTTATTGTACATAAAAAGATCTTTGTTAATACTATAATTAAGAGTTAGGAGAAACAAAAGTTCTCCATAATTGACTTTTGGGGTAAAGAGTTGTTGATCAGTGGCTAGTAAGTACCAAGTACCGTGACCAAACTTCTGGACCCCAATGCAAACCCACCACAAAATTCTTGGCTTCAGAGACCCCCGGGCCTTCTATAACGTGCATCTATGGGAAAAAAGAATGGGGAATTTTTGGTGATTAAGTTTAGCCAATCGATGTGACCCCAAAGCAAACTCGACAAGACCAAAACTACATAAATGAAGAGGTTAAGCATTTGTATAAATTTTACATATGAATAGAATAAATACAGATGTTATATATGAAGTTTTATAAATTTTGAGAGGACCTTAATAATAAAATTCTATTTAAAGCATTTATATTCATTTGTCCTTTTATATGATATTGTTATGTAAAGCCTACACATGAAATCATCTATTCCAAGCAATCCAGAGTAGCCAACAGACACAAATTAAATACGATGTCCTCAAACATAAAACTTCCATGTCCATTCTTAGTATGAAGGAGAAAAGCTAGCTGTCCCTGCGGAACACATAGAAATATGTATCAAAATATTCCCAATTCACATAGATTTCACACTCGAAATTGTGACGAGGTCGAGGCCAAAGTGTCTTTCTTGATTAGTATCTATTCTTCCCAACTATTCTATTCTGTTCTTGGTTACCATTTTTTTTTTTATTTGAACGCCGAATGTTGAATCTCATATATATTAAATACTTTGAGCACAGGCTGTTCATTTTTGTTTGCTTTCGATCAATATCTTATATCAAACTGTTCATGAATTAATTCTTCATTTAATTGAACGACTAAAAGAGTTACACAGTCTTTAAATAAAATTTGCTTTTTTCATACTAAAATTTACATTCTCGTTTAAGAGTGAAGATTACTTATTAACCTTAATTTTGCTCTAGTTCATTGTGCACTTTTATCTTTTCTTTGTGTTCTAAAGTTACTTTATGTACAAGTACCAAGAAAGTTAATAGATAATTTGATAATAATAACATAATTTATTTGACTAAATTATATTTTATTAAAATACTCAAAATATTATTATCATTTTATTAATCTTTTTCTCATTTATTAATATCAAAGAAAAATTAAAAGTAATTAATTCTTTATTAATTTTTTGAAAACCACATAAAATAAGATATTTTTAAAAAATAACAAGTAAAAATGAATAAAAAAGTAATAATTAATTTTTATTCAATTTTGTAATTAGTTAAATATTTATAAATCCCTCTTGAAAACTGCTATGGTAAAATTCGAATCCACATTTTCATGTTATAGAGGAAAGGTTGCTTAAACTATAAGAAAAGAAGTACTTTTATCCCTTTGAATTATAGATCATATATATTTTAATTTTTAAATTTAAAAAATATATAAATCAATACCTTGAATTTTTTTGAATATGTATTTTTATTAAGATAAGTGTACTATATCCTCTAAATTTTGGGTCATATACAAATTGACCTTGAAATATTTTTAAATATGTAATTCGATATCTTAAACTTTCTTGAGTATATGATATTTTTATTAATAATTGATAAAAAATTACTAGAAAGGATAATTTATACATTCAAAAATATTTAAATAGTTAATTTACATATTTTTAAAATTTGAGAACTAAAATACGTATAATTTATAATATAATATTTTCTGCAATATATTTTTTCCAATGAAATTAGGAGATATTTTTACCGATTAAGTCTTCAAAATCACTTATATATATAAAAAAAAAGGTCTTTAAAATTGCTCATAAGATAAATTTTTATTTATTTATATAAGCACAAAAGTTATACCATCTTCTTACAAAAAGTGTCTCCACAAAATTTGAACTTTAGATGTTTTTTCTGCCGATAGTCAAATTGCTTAGTGCGCTTTTTACAGATAAGTTTGCTTAGCATGATAATCTTGTTTTTGCCTTTGTTGGTTGCTGTAAGTTACAACCTCTCCCACAGGAGAAAAAAAGAGGTAGCAACTCCTTTTAGGTTCTTGGCCAACCACCTCGCGACGCGTCAGCTTAATAGAATCCTTCCCTGACTTTTCCATAAAGAAACAAACAGGAGAAAAGAAAATGTACCCAATTTTTTTTTGAAAAAAAAAAACAGAAAAGGAAGAAAAAAACGGAGATTGGGTGTCGCAGCTGTTTCCTTCAGTTTCACCCTCGCACTACACCACACTCTCTGCTACATAATAATGCATCATATTCATATATACACACATCGCATACGCACACAAACAAACAACATTCCGAGACTGAATGTGACAATCTCTCTCTCTCTTTCTCTTTCTCTTTCTTCTTCTTTTTTTCCTCTCATATTCTATTCTATTGTGCCGCAAATTACAATGCGTTCGAAGGAACAATAAAATAACAACCTTCGCAACAATGACAATTCAGCTAACTAACGCTTCCTCTTCTTCTTTGTTCTCTCTTCTCTCTCTCTCTCTCTCTGCATCTCTTTCTTCAGTTGGTGACGATGGTGGTTGCGCAGAAGAATATCATCATTATGATTATTGATTAATCACATGAAACCTTATGAATGTAGTGATTAACTTTTTCCATAATTGCTTGAGAGTGAGTGATTCAGAAAAATAACTCCAATCCAAATTACAAGCACAGTGAGAAAACCGAAACACAGAGAGAGAGAGAGAGAGAGAGAGAGAGAATGTTTAGGCTGAACAAGAACAAGGCTCCGCCGAAATCGGGAGCTGACAGAGTTGAGTTCAGATTCTCTCATTTCAAGGCTCTTCAGGTTTTCTTCCTTCCTTCCCTCTTTTATTTTTCTCAATTTTCGATTTACGTTGATCAATGCTTAGGCAATAGTGTATTAGTAGTGTTCTCTGTTTTTATCACTCTCTTCACGTTGCTTAATGATGTGCTTCGAATTCTCGGAATTGTTGATCCGCGATGATGATGCATTGATGCCAGATTGCAATGCAAATTCAGAGTCTTAGAGTTAGATCCTAAATTAGAAACAAGGAACGCTCGTATTTACTTGTTATTTATTTATTTATTTTGTTGTCGGAGAAGGTGAAATTTATTATGTGAAGAAATTCAGTATTTTGGGAAGGAAAAACGTAAAGTGGAGTGGGGTGATTTTGGTGAATTACAGTAGAATCATTGAAAGTTCTATCAAATCCAAGTAGCGGATCGTGTTGGTTTAATATGAATAATAATGATTCATGCGTATTTTGTTCACAAGGATTAATGCTTAATAGTGAGACAAATCATAATATTGACTACAGTGGAATGTTAAAAGCAAACAAAGATGAAAAGATAGTGCTGTGTGTTTAGATTACCCTATTTTGAGTTCAAAGTAATTTGTAATCAAGAAACAAAAAGGGCATTATTTCACCAAAAATATATTTTTTGAAACATGCTTGTAATATAATTTCATGCCAAAAATTTGGCTTTTTGGTTTAGAATTGCGTAACCAAATGCTTTTGAGTTTCAAATGATCTTTCTTTATTCTTTTTTTTTCCCCCTCTTTTTTGGGGAACAATTGCTATTTCAGTAATTCAGTGTGAGGCCATAAAGGTGCGGAAAAAGGATGGTTCGGTTAATAACAATTGTTGATTCTAATGTTTGCAGGTGCCCAAGGGATGGGACAAGCTCTTTGTTTCTGTTGTTTTGGTAGAAAATGGTAAAACGATTGCGAAATCAAGCAAAGTGCCAGTGCGAAATGGGAGTTGTCAGTGGTCGGATTCTTTTTCAGAATCTGTATTCGTTTCAGGAGATAATTCTTCCAAGGAGATTGATGAATGTCCCCTCAAGCTTATTGTTGCCATGGTGTTGATCCTATTCCTGCTGCTTTTACTATTATTATGCGCTCTGCTTTGTAATTATGCTATTTCTTTATTCACAATCAGATTTATCAGTTAGAAGTTTCTCTGTTTGGATTATGAAATAAATGATGTCACTTAACAGGGATCATCAAGATCTGGCATCCTTGGAGAGGTCACTGTTAATATGGCCAGTTATATGAATTCAAATGCTGCCATTCCACTTTCAGTCCCGCTGAATAAGTGTAACCATGAGACAGTTTTGCATGTGAGTCATACAACTGAAGCTATGTCTTATTTGTTACTGACTGCAGAAAGTGAGAAAAGAATTCCTTTTTTTGATTTCCTGGATGGTTATGTGAAGTAGATTATTATGTACATTTGTGAGCATCAAATCTTTTATATATTGATTCAATTCCACTCAGCAATATATTCCAGGCTGGTGCATTATTTCTTTGCGAGAATCCCTGTTACATTAACACTACACCCACATGCTCGTGGCAGGGTCTTTTGAGTCTCTTTCTTGTGAATGATTATTGTTTTTTTTTTTTCAACTTCATTTTCATTCAACTTTTCTTATATAGAAGAGTGGTCAATTGTACATGAGACTTAGGTCTTACTTATGGAGGTCATGGTTCCATAAGTATGCTACGATCACCTATGATAGCTGCCACGTTCTTCACTTTGAAGGCATGTATTTCGCCATTTTGTTGGAACTATTTGCATGAAAAATTGTAGTTGTTACCCAATTACTCTAGTTTGTTAAGAGCCTGTTTTCTTTGGGTCATCTCTGCTCATTCAAGCAGTATTTACTGGATTTTCCTCTACTAATATAGAGGCAAACTACGGGCTCTTATTACCAATAGTGCTCCTGCAGCAAAATGTCATTGAACTTATAGTTGGGAATTCAGTGATTATCCATTTTGCAGGTAACTGTGCAGTGCCTTACACCAAGAACAAAAATAAGGTTTGTATTGGAGGTTAATCTTTTTCTATTATTTTGTCTTTTATTCTAGTCAGTGTTGATCTTCTACACTTTTTCAGGGATCAAGAATCAAGGGAGACAAATTCCCATTTAAAGGCCCTGAATGAAAATAAGCATGATGTGGCTGTCAAGTCAAATGGATCTGATTGTTCATATGTTCAGAGTATTGGATCTTCCTCTCTTGAAGATTTGGACTCTACCTTATCCCGAGGAGAAGTTGAGACTAGGGTAAAATTGCATTATTTTTTTCCCAATTATCATATATCTTCTGTTGGACAAATGATAATAGATTTCTGCCTATGCATGCAAATTGATAAATAATCACTCTCTGTTCATATGCTTATCGAACTCTTCAATCTATTATTAGAATTAGCTTTCCAGACTCATATAGTTCTCTAGTTTAGTGTGCCAGGAAGCATTCATTAGGTTTATACATGAAAAAATTTGCACAGAAGGCATTGCGTCACCTCACCAATTCCAATTTTAACTGGCCTTTTGTGCCCCTTCAGTATGCAAACGTTATTATTTTTGAGAGATTTTTGCATGGAAATGGTAACTATATTTCATCCTAATGGGTGCCTTAAAAGTCATTTTATAGAATTGTCTTCAATTAGGGTCCAGGAAACAAAAGGACTTTTCTATGTAGAGCTATCAGCTTTCTCATCTTTGAGTTGTGATATAATTAACTGTTGGCCTGTCTTTATCATGATACTAGTGAAATGTTGTACTTTGATTGCAGACAACAAGTTTCTCTGGATCTGTATCAAATTGCAGTTATACCTCAGCTGAGGGATCCACAGGAAGGGGAAACTTATCCCCAAGTATCAATGATGACCAGAGCCTGGCTGCAAGACAAGACTCAACCAGTTCCCAGAAAAGTGTATCCCATCATGACTACCATATTAATAACTCTTCTTCTCCATCAAATCATTCATCATTTAGTTCCCCAAGTATGCAAAATTGTAGTGCATCATCTTCTAAGACAACCAATTCATCTAATAACCGTCTGGAAGGGGCAGAAGACACAAGTGAAGAGCTACGAGCTCAAGCAAAGATGTGGGAGATGAACGCCCGGAAGCTAATGGATGATTTGGACATGTTGAAGACCGAATTCTCAGATCAGTCCAAAAGACTGGCAGGTCTGGAAATGGACCTTTTAGCAGCATATGAAGAGCGTGATAGTTGGAAAAAAGAAGTTGAACAGTTGAAATTGTCATTGGAAGATCCAATATTGAGGCAGAAACCATTGGAAGATTCAATATCTCAAGGTGAATGTATTCCAGACATTGAAAACGCACTAAAAGATGAATTGAAGTTTCAGAAAGAATCCAATGCCGACTTGTCTTTACAACTTAAGAGGAGTCAAGAAGCAAATGTTGAGCTTCTTTCTGCTCTCCAGGAGCTAGAAGAGAACCTAGAACAGCAGAAAATTGAGATTGATAACCTTTCATCATTGCCCTCAAAATTCAGTGATCTGGAGAAGTCTTTCCAGCTAAGCATAGAAGAAAACAGGAGCTTAATGCACCAGCTAGAACAATTGGAGGAATCAAAGAATAATCTGCTGGTTAAAGTGCAAGAGCTGGAAGAGGCATTGGAGGGCAACATACATGGCACTGAGCATGCAAAGGGTCCAAATGACAAAACCCTTTCAGATATTGAAATGGAATATGAACGCAAATTATCTGCTAAAGAGGAAGAAATTTTAAGTTTGAAAGCAAAGCTGTCTGAATCTCTCCCAGAAGGCTGTAATGCAGAGACTCTGTCCAGACATGTAGAGGATGCACATCTTATGAGAGAAATCGAACTACTGAAAGAGAAAATTCAAGAACTTGAGATGGACTGCAATGAGCTGACAGAAGAAAACCTGCAGCTTTGTATTGAGCTTAAAGAAGCAAAGAAAAGTTCGAAAGATGGAGGTGCATCCGAAGATATTTTGTCATACAAGCTCAAAGATCAATCTTTTGCTAGCTTTGAGTCTGAAGCAGGCCACAATTTATTTCGAATATTCCATTCAGAGAACATGCTCCAAGGGGAATATGCCAAGAAGATAAGTAATGATGATCATATTTCAACTAAAGAGCTTGAGGCTTTGAATTTAGATCTAGAAGTCAGAATCTCAGATCTGAATATGGAAGTGATCAATAAAACATCCGAGATAGCAAATCTTGAGGCTAACTTATCTTCTAAAGAAAAGGAGATTGGGGGTCTGCAGAAGCACCTTAGTGAGTTGGAAGCCAAGGTTAATGATCTTGAGCAAGAAAAGTTTCAACTGCAGGAACACATGGAGGTTATGATGAAAGAAAGAGATGTTAACTCTAAATGCTTATATCATTTACAAAATGATTTTGCAACTCTCAGGAAGAACATGGGAGTCCATGTTTCTGCCAGTGAAAATCTTACAAGAAAGTCGTTGGAGTTGGCACAAGGAAAGCATGAACCGGAGCTCCACATATCAGAGAAAGAACAAGAAAAGGAACAGTTGTTAAGGCACATATCTGTTTTAGAAGCTCAGCTGAGAGATTTGACTAATGAACAAGAGTCCTGCTTATCAGAACTAGAGAACTCTAGATCTCAAGCTGCAAGGCTTCGAGAGGAGATCGTAGAGATGCAGTCTGTGATGGATTCTACAAAAGAAGATTTGAAACAAAGAGAAGAGTATTGTTCCCTCTTGGGAGGCAGGTTGAGGGAATCAGAACGAAGATTTGTGGATTGCTCTGGAAGAGTGGACATCTTGGAAAAGAAATTTTCTTCAATGCTAGAAGATATTGCATCAAAAGAGAAGCATCTAACTTCAGAGTTAGATGGTTTTTGTGATGAAAATAGAAAACATATGGAGCAGGGTCAAAGCTTGTTGAATCAGATGCACATGGAGAAGATGGTAGAAATCCAGAGCCTTGAACAAGAAATTGAGAACCTCAGCACGAAACTTGCAGCAACCTATCATGAAAAAGAAATGATAGCTTCCAAAGCTTTGCTTGAAGTATCTGCATTACTTGCTGATAAAGCCAAACTGGAATCTGCCTTTGAAGAACTTCAATGTCAAGTGATTTTGTCTAAGAGTGAGGTTGATATGATTCACACTGAATATGAACAAAAGTTGACAGACCTAACAACTGAGCTTGCTAATTTCAAAATGGAAAAGGAAATGCTGATGGATGAACATGAAAAGCTGTTGAAGCTGGTGGAGGATTACAAATCAAAAGAACTGAAATTCAAAAGCTCTATAAATGCCCTTGAATTAAAACTTACCGTCACTGAACATGAAAGACAACAATTCATGGATGAATGCGGAAATTTAAAGTTTCAGTTGGGGCAGATACATCAGTTTGAGAATGAGATCATGGCTCTCAAGAATGAGCTCAACTCTGCCAATTCTGAGAATGAGAGACTGGAAACGTCATTGAGCCTGACATCTGAACTATGTGAAGATTTGAAGGCAGAGAAGACATCATTTGAAGTAAAGATATCAACATTGGAGAAGGTTGTGTCTGAATTGGAGGACTGCAAGAGAACTAGATCATCACTTGAAGAAAGGCTTATGCAGTTCGAGAGTGACTTGAAGGCTAGAGAAGAAGCAAGATGTGTCCAGGAAACTGAGCTCAGTCATGTCAAAAGAATAAACAGGCAGCATCAACAGACAATACAGTTGCTTGAGCAGGAAAAAGCTGAGTTACGTAAAAAAGCCCAAGCCTTTGAAGAAGAATTGAAACTGATCAAGGAACAAAAGAGAAACCAAGCTTCAAAGTTAAATAGGAAAGGTTTGCCTGTTCACGAAGATATGAAGGCCTCAAAAGTTAGTATCTCTTTTTCATTGATGGCATGATAGCATTGTGATGAAAGGAGTATTAATTTGTTTTCTTTTTTATTTAGCAGAATCCTGCAGTGAAGAATACCATTCCATATCGCAGTAATAGGAAAAAGCCACCATCTCTAAAGAATGACAGAGAAATTATGAAAGATCAACAGGACCTTCATTACAACAACAAAAATCAGAATGAGGTGATATGTCTTCATTGTATTTTACCATTATGTTGAATGTTACATAGTATATCTTTTAATTTCTGTTGTGTGGCCCATAGTGATAATATCAAATAATTTCCATCTCACTGGAAATGACACTCTTTCCAATCCTTCTGTTTCATGTCCCTTTTTTGCTCAATAGGTGGAAACTGAACATGGACTACTTGATGAAAGTGTTGATGCTGTAGAAATAGATCCAGTATCAAAGACTCAGTTGCTTGAGAATTCTCTGGCAGAAGCTAAAGAAGCGAATAACATATATGGAACTCAACTTAACGGGTTAGAGGAACACCCTGTGCCTTCAAAGAATGTGTATGATCCCTTCTGTTTATGTTTAGAAGTCTAAAGCTTTTCTTTTATTTTGAACTACTATTCAAACGGTATAATTCCAATGTCTTAAAAGACAAGATATTTGAAACTTGAATATGTTCATAACGTTGATTGTTGTACAGATTAGGACTAATTTATCTGTACCAAACTTTTTTGGCAATTTTAGCTGATGACAAATTTAGAACTTCTTAGATATCTAACTGCTTAGATGTCAAGGGTTAAGTGATTAAGCTATGAGGTAATTGGCTTACAACAATCATTATCGAGTCAAAACACCACATGAAGTTTAGCAAATAAAAGGAAATTTGAGTTGATGAAATTGGCAAACTACTTGTATAAGTTGTGATTAATTATCATTTTGTTTGGTTTCATGTTGTCCCCAGTAGAAAAATTTATCTGAGAAAAATTTTTTATTGCTCATATGAAGTCATATTAGTTATAGAATTCCTTCTGTTCCTATCCTCCAGGTCTCCATCCCAAGGCCAGAACAACCAGGCAAATGGCCCGATAAAATCAATGGCGGACGGGGAACTACTGACAAAAGAAAAATTTGAACGTACAAAATCAATGCTAGAGGCAGAGTTAAGAGATATTCAGGAGCGTTACTTCCACATGAGCCTTAAATATGCTGAGGTAGAAGCTGAGCGTGAAGAACTTGTGATGAAGCTCAAGGAGGCCAAGACCAAGAGCAGAAAAGGATGGCTCTCATGACACCATGACCACTCCCAATGGCCCTTTATTGAGGCTACCAATCTCAGGTACATTGTTTCACGAATTTGAAGTGTCACAGACTCACAAGAGTTTTCAATCTGCACTGGGATATACCTTTTGGAAGTGAATCATTGATTAGGAGTATAATAAAACTATAATGCTCATTGTAAATATCAGAAATTTTGAAAGGTAGAATAGCACTCAGCAAATGATATTTTGATTGTCTTGGGAGGTCAATAGTTGCTCTTTCATGTATACTACATTTTTTCTATCCATAGAGCGGTCCCATTACATAGTTTCAAAAATGCATATTTCATTCTTTTGATCTTATAACTGCTGCTAATATTTAATAAGGCAAATTGGATCATGAAAAAAAAAAGGGTCTCTTCCATAATGCCAGGTGAGCATCCCACTAACAAAGAAGAGCAAGCAATATAATAACCTCGTATAGGTCTGCATTGTCCTGATCCATTTTAAAAACACGTTATAATATTGAAACTCTTCGTATGATTCGTATATAATCATTTGAAATTTAAATCAAACTGGTAGATTTCCTAGGTAACACTTAATTATCGAGGTGCCCAATTAATTTATTTGACAAACAAGTCAAAATCAACTATTTATCAAACTTTTTTTTTCTTTTTTTATCAAAGCGTTATTGAAGAAATATTTTCATTTTCTGTGGCATTTACTTTCCATAGTTTTATTCTGCATTACAGATAATAATAGAACCTTATTATAATTTTGTCCACGATATCTACCACTGGCTATATTGGTGGCTGTATAGGCCTTCATATCCAACATATTCTATGCTTTCAAACGTCCTTTTCTACCAAACGGACCAAAGAAATAAAAATAAAAATCTAAAGACAAACCTGATAGAAGTATCGTACAGTTTATTTTTGGCATCAAACAATGTTCTTCTCTTCTGGTAGTTCAGAGTATCTACTGATTTACGTCACAAACTATTTGACGTCCTTTCCCTTATTCCTTCTGCTCTTTGTTTGCGAAGGAACTGCTTCATTGTGGAAAATAAAAACTAATTATTAGCTCATATGAGCTGTAACTTTTTCATGTAATTGGCGTCTTCAAAGTATCATTTGCTTTTTTCTCTTTCTTCAAACCTTCTATTCTGTTACCTCGATGAATGCAAGTAACAAAAAGAAGGGAGAAGCCGAAAAGGCGACGCGTTTAAAAAAAGAAAAATGAGACTAGCTTAATGCACTATGGTAGCTATTCATTTGTTTTGGATCAGATATTGATTTATGATTAAACCCCACTTATTTCTTGACTTATAATGAGGGATTCTTTCTTAACGGCCTAAGTAATTACACAAAGATTGGCCTCAAAATGCTCTTGAAGGAGTAAAATCTTATTGCGAAAAGAAGCATTACGCAGGCTAATAGACTATCAAATTTAAAAGAAGCAAGTAGCACGGCAAAGGCAAAGAATGATGTGATGATTGATGATGCTGTTGCCACTGAGAATATGAAATCATACTCATATAATAAAAAAAGGTTACATAAAAGGATGAAAGCGAATGGCCTAGTTACCTAATATTATAACGCAACTTTTTAAAGGCAAATTTTCCCTGTAGAGGAGACCAGGACTGCTCAAATTAATGGTAAAATACTCAGTGGCGCATGGTCTAAGCTGGTGCCATTTTTTTTTATATTGTCGGTAATTAGATTTAAACTTATAATCTCATGTAATTTACTCAAATTTCTTACTACTAAACCAATCCTAATAACTTAAGCCATTGCCATTCTAATTCTAATCTCTTCGCCTAAGTTTTCTACATATGCTAGTAACGAACCAACGGTTAGTGTCATTTGTTGGTGGGAAGGTTACATTTCAAGTTTATTACGATTTTAAAAACGACAAAAGAAAAAGTTCTTGGTGTAAGCTATTTGTGGATTGGTCTTTAGGCGTATAGTAAAATTATTCCAACCTTTTGAAAATCTCGCTTCTTTATAGAATTGTCTACAGCAAACATGTTATTAGGAAGCAGTCTATAGTGCATGAAAAAATAAATAATAATAAATGTAAAAGTTACTTATTCTTTTGAACTTTTTCTTCCATTAAGTAAATTAATACACAAAGGCGGCAGCTCCTCAATTGTGAAAATAGTTGTACAAGATATAAGTTTTATTTTTTTTTAACAACTATTATTTTGAGTTTATTAAACCCTAATTAATCTGATTCAAGTTGAGTTAAACCTATATCGAAAAAACATCTCCCAATGCTAGATTTTTCATTCACTACAATTTCTAATTTGATAGCTAAAACTTCTTAAATTTTATTTTTGTTTATATGTTATCTTATCTCGAATTATTTTTCTCCGTTTACAATAGAAAAAGAAATAAAGTAATGAAAAATGAAATAAGTTATTTTGCTTTGTCCTCTTTGATGAATCAGTTCCGGCCCTGTTCAAATCCTTCGCAAAATGAGCGTAAATCTGGAAATGCCATTTGTAGTCACAAATTGAAGCTCCAAAAAGGCCAAAAAAAGGGGAAGAAATAACTGAATCCATTTTTTTTTTTTCTGGTCCAGGACAGCACCAAGTAACTGAATCCTTGGAGTACTGATCTGATCAACAGTGGGTCCATTTTGATAGCCCAAAATTCCACTCCTTCATAGGCCTTGTAAGGTTATAGCTTACAATAACCATAAAAAATTCTTATATGCTCTCAACTTTTTCTTTTTTGGGAAAAAAAAAGTGTGTTCTATTTTATTCACAATCTAACACCTAAGTTATTACATTAAAAATATAGTTAACAAAAAATAACAATAACCCACAATAATAGAGGCAATTCTAACACCTAAGTTATTACATTAGAAATATAGTTAACAAAAAAATAAATAAATAACAATAACCCACAATAATAGAGGCATTTAAGTTCTAAATGAACCATAACACAATTTTTTTTCTTGCTCTTTAAGAATTTGTCAATAAGATCTTGCTATTCCTTCTGAAATAGTGAGGAATCATTTCTTTCTGAACGACTGTTGGATGGCTAATTTGATCAAGATTATAATAAAACACAAGTGTAGGCAAAAAGAAGACACGTGATGGGGGGAGAATGAAAAAGTGTTTATCATATGTGGAACAATGGAGGTGGCAAGGGCATATGCTTTGGAAGATGCTAAATTAGGAACCGCCATTTCACTCTTTATCACTTTAATTTTTGTTCCCTTCAACAAAAAAGTCACACTCCAACATCACACAAGGTACTTAAGTCATCTCAGTCCTTTATTGCCATTATGACCAACAAGAAGCAAATCCTATAACAGCCAATCTATGCTACCCTCTCAAACCCTCTCAGGAACACAAAAAAATCACCAAACATGTAGTAACATCACACTTTCAAAGCTTCTCTCAGCCACCTCCATGCCCTATGGCACCTCTTCCTTCATGAATTTGGCAGTGGAAGTGGTGGAGATGCTGATGTGGTGGGTTATAAATAATGGTATCCTCCAAAAGTCCATATATATATGTGAGTGTGTTTCTATGCTCCCTTTGTTTCTAGGCTGAGCAAAGAATAAGTTAAAGATTGCTGCTGAGTGAACCTTCCTTCTTGAGGGTGGTTTCTCTTCGAAAGGGCAACTTCGATCCTTTGGCATTTTTCAAGTTCCTCCATCTCACTTCACTCTCTTAGTGATTTGGGCTCTAGAGGGAGTTTTCAGAAAAGGCAACATCACTATTAAGTACTGTACTCTCTTCTTTTTCATATGTAGTCCTTGTTTGTGCTGTGATTTCGACTGCAGGTTGTGTCTATCACTATGTTCATGTCATGCCTAGTATATAGTATTGTGGGTACTAGGTAGCCAATAAGTCTAAGTTTGAATAGGCCTCTATGGCCAAAGTGTGTTGTTCTTGTCTTTGATATGGGTATGGATAAATATCTGATCAGGTTATTCTGCTGGTGTTTTTGCTTCTTACACCATCACTCTAGTATCAATTTTATTAGATAAAAGTGCACAAATTACTACGATGGCTACATAGACATATCTAATACAGCAATATTATATAGCCAAAAAGTTTTACTAGGAGAGAAATCATGGTAGCTGTTAGGACGAATAAAATGGTATGACCTATTTATTTATCTAATAATTAATAAGTATGTCAAATTAAAACTTCCAATGAAATTTATAACTCTCTTAGTATTTTTTTTTTTTTTTTGACTATAGAGCATATTTATTACATAAGCTCTCCACTATCTAGTGTGGTACACGCGATCCGCAACTTCCAAAAAAACACAGTAATAACATCATTTCGGCATAGATTTGGATTCTTTCGTATTTGTTTTGGACATGATTATGTGATATTAAAATAGAGATAGATATAAAAACTTTAAATATGTGAAACTTTTTTAAAATTTATAGGGCCCAATTTGAATATTTGTATCTATCTCTCTCTCTCAACACGGTATAATCATGTTCAAAACAAATAAGAAAAGATTCTAATCCATTTCGATATTCTTGAGTGAATGATTATTACTTCACGTTTTCAAACTTCCTCTTCCCTTCTTAGCAGAAAATAACTTGCAGATTTGCTTTTATTTTGAAGGTTGCCACGCGTTGCCTCTACTCTCTTTTTTTCATTCATCATTCTTTTTTCATTCATATATCATAAAAAAATATTAACAAGTGAGTCTTAGTGTTTGCTAGTAAGCGACATGTTTGTTGTTGAATACTCAATTCGCAGTCAGTGATATCATCAAGGTTGGGTGATTGGCCAGGTTTTGGTGGTAATTACAAAATTTCTACACAAGCTATTGGCTGATACTGATACAACACAAAATACATTCATTATTCAGTAGTCCATCACATGGGAAAGCCGGTCCCAAGTAATCTCAACGTCTTTGCAAGTTACAGAAGGCCAATCTAGCCAACTAAACTAATACAATTAAGTTAATCTAAACATGATTTCGACCAAGGTCCCAAATTATGAAACAAGTAAATTAAACTAGTGCTTGGCATCTTGTTTTGTCTAGATTCACTTAAAATCAAGATTAACATGATCCTTGCTCAGAAATTGCATCTTGTTTCGTCTGAATTCACTCACTTAAAATCAAGATTTAAGATTAACATGATGCTTGCTCAACAATTTTAAGTGTCTAATATTCAATCCGTTTAACCTTGTCTGTATCGTATTTTACTGTAAATCTTTACATAGTTAATTCCAAGCCCAAATATAAGAGGATGATTATGTTAGGCAGTTGAAAGCCAACAAAAAACTTTATTGAATCTCTATGACATAATATTCAATCTATCTAGTTTGACAGTTTAATTTCCAAGTAACTTAGTCTATCTGCATTTCAAGCTTCTCACTGCAAAATTTTGCTCTTTGGGTCTGCAGATTTTGGTTTTTGCTCAATGCCATATATAACCCAAGCTCAAGGCTACAATAACGTGGGATTTTATGGATGAAAATAAATCAGAATTCGTATATTTGTATGTATAATTATTTGCTCGGGGGAATTAAACATCAAGTATCAACTTAAGTCAGTGACCGGAAAAGAAGAGAAAATTCTTGTCCGAGCACTTAGGAATTCGGATTGTTTAAATTTTTTATTGAAATATTTATATCAATTCTTGTATTGTTGTATTTGCTCAGCAAAAAGAAAAATGTTTAAACGCTAAGAAGTGTCAGCTTGTTTGTTTTACACTCGTAACATGAAAATATAGGTTCCAATGCACTTTTAATCAGAGGAACACCCTACTTCTTTTCACTAGACACCTGTTTGGCTTCTAAACCAAACACGGCAACTGTTGGTTAAGGAGAAAACTTGCAGAAGAACCATATTAGTGAAAGGGAGATACTGTCGAAATTGATTATAGGAATTCATATCAAAAAATTATTATAACGTAATATTTGGCATCTGAAATTAAATATGAAATTAGAGTTTGAAATTGGAATTACACGTTTCAATTCTAATCTTTGTGTTTAGTGTAATATATAATATTTAAATTACGGATTTAATTTATATGCATCCTTAGTGTAAAAAAATTCTATCCAAATATTTAATTACGTATTATCATATCAGTAAAAACTTTTGACTCAATTATTTATTACTTTAAAAGTTTTACAAATATAAGTATCTGATTAAATGATAGTGTAAAAACATTTTACACTGTCAGCATATAGTAATTAAACTCTTAAATTATAATTTCACAAACTAATTTTATAAAATTAAAAATTAATTAAAAATAACTCATTTTAGATTTGATTTGATAATACTCTTTGAAGAAATACTTTTATTTATGAAAAATATAGGCTAATTTTTCTTATTTGGTAAATAAAAAATACAGATATTTTTGCTCTTAATTTTTAGAAATCAAGGGTGCTTTTAAGAGTACTTATATGGTACTTTTTATAATTAACTTATACTCTCTAGAACTTAAAAGAGTAATATAATTTTAAATTTTAATAAAAACCAATTTTAACCTTTGGAGGACTTCTGTTTAGATTTTAAGATTTTATGATTATTATAGTTATTTTATATTTTAAGAACAATTTTATTAAGTGGTACTCTTTCTGATTTTTATTTCTTGAAAGTAATCTTTATATTATTTTATCAAATAATACTATTATAACTTTTTAAAAGTAGTTTTAGAGTGTTTATAGAGCTTAATAGCTTTAAAAAAAAAAAAATTACTCCATCCATTTCAATTTATTTTTTTATTTAGATAATTTAATATATTCTTAAATTAATATATCTGGATACAAATTGATAGATAAATTGAAATGGATAAAACACAATATTAGTAAATCAAACCTTAATTCCTAGCCGATTCCCTAAGAATTACCAAATTCAAAACTTTTTAAATTTAGAATAAACCCCGGAATGCTTACTTAGGAAGAAATTTATCTACATTTTATTTTAATGCTGATGACTTTTCGGTCGTCATTCTTGACTACATTACAGAATTATTTAAGAATAAAATTTGACATATATTTCAAAGAAACAAATTACTATATATAAGTAATGTATGAGATTAATTTTGATGCTATAATAATATAAAAAAATTTATTATTTATAAAATTTTTTAAGTAATATGTAATTTAGTTAAATATATTTATTGATATAGTAATATATAATTAGAAGTTTATATAAATTTTTTTATATTAATAGTATATACAAATTAAACCTGTAATGTGTTATAAATTAACAATATGTTTTCTTTTTTAACATCATATATTATATTTTTTCTTACAATTTTTTTTCACCTAAAATCTTTTTAAAACACGCGTAGCATTTTTTTTATTTTTGGTCGACCACACCTATCATTGTGACGTTATGTGTGCACATCGGGGAGGGCTCGATCCCTACCCGATTGGGGTTATTGTCACACACTTAGGTAAAGCTAAAATTATAGCCGCAAAAAATTAAACATAATAAAAAAATATAGTAGCAAGACGAAAATAAAACTAAAGAAATATATTTGAAAAAATTCTGATATTTAAATAATAAAATAATTTTTATAATAGTTCAAAACAAAAAAAATATCTTTTTGCTGAAAAATATATTTAATTAGTATGAAATTTATATATTTTATTTTTTGCAGTTGCAAGTGTTTCCCATCATTCTCAGTTAAGATACAAAGCTTATCCTATAGTAAATGTCTCATTACATATTTCAAATAAACAAATTACCATATAAGCAATTTAATAATTTTTTTTTGGTCAACAGCAATTTAATATTTGTAAGCCGATTATTTTGACAGAAAAAATGTTTGGAGGATGGATCTTTTGCAACGTAATACAGGATATATATATAGAAAAAGTAAGCAAAACGATAAAAATACTTAGATAATAGGTCTTATATAATCATTATTACTTTTGTTTAATTTTTTTTATCCAAAAACGCTCTAGCATATTATTCAAGATGCCAGTAAGTTTTATATTTTGTATACGTATATGCATACCAGCATTTTTCAATAATACGATGGTAAGTTTTATATTTTATCTACAAAATTTACTGGCATATTGTTCAAGACGTTGATAAATTTTACATTTTGTATATATATATGCAAAACTTACCAGCATTTTGAATGATATACTAGTAAGTTTTGTATGTAAAATACAAAATTTATCAGCTTATTGTTAAAAAATATTGATAATTTTTTTTTTTACAAAACTTACTAGTATTTTTCAATAATATACTGATAAGTTTTGTATATAAGATGTAAAACTTACTAGCATATTGTTGAAAAATGCTGGCAAATTTCTTTTTTTTTACAAAACTTATTAGCGTGTGTATTTTTTTTTTTTTACAAAACTTACCGGCGTCTGCACTGTTTACATTAGTTAGTTTTTTTTTTATTTTTTTACAAAACTTATTAGCGTGAACAATACACATGTTGATAAGTTTTGTGTAAAATTTTTGAATAAAAATTTTTTTTAAACAAAAATAACAGTGATTATATGTGACCTATTATCTATATATTTTTATCATTTTTTTTCATTTTTCAGTATGTATCGTATATATATCTCCATTATTTGTATGTCCACCTTCCGGTCCTCTTTTCACAGGCATGTTTAGATTCGCAGGCAATCACATTTTTCTTTTTTTCCCTTAAGTACTGATACTTTTGTTAGATGTCAAATTTTATTTGTCGCTGATTATATTAAGTGGACTTCGGATACTTGTTTACTGTTAGAACCAACTCCGAAGAAAATATTTCACCATAACTAACTTTATCAGTATATATACCGAGAAAAAATATGGGTTTTCAAATATTTTGATCAATCATGTATTGCTGGGGTTTCAAATATTTCAATTTTTTTTATACAAAACTTAATTTAAATATTTTATTTTTTGGTTATATATTTAATATTTAGTTTATAATTTTATACATTTCAAATAAAATGTGAAGATTGCTACCTCCATATGAAAGTGTGGAGATTAGCATATATATATATATATATATATATATATATATATATATATATATATATATATATATATATATATATATATATATATATATATGATTTGCAAATGAAAGTTGGCTCAATTAAGAGATAAACAGTGTTTGAGGATGATCACAAGTTTCGATTAACTTATTGATTCACTCAATTCCAACTGACCTAATACCAAATGTCCGACTTGAGTTAAATATCTATTTAAGGGTAATAAATAATAAAACTATATAATAATTGATTGCACTATTGGGTTAGGCATTTTGAAATCTAACGACTTGATTACCCAAAACTCAATCGTTTTCATCTCCCTCTTTTAAATCCTTCCACGAACATGCTTTGGCTTGTTGAATCCTTCACCTGCTTCATCCATTGAAATACAAGTACAACTTCTAAAATACATAGAATTCATAATCGAACGAAGCAACCAATAATGAAAAATACCCCCCAAAAAAAAAAATCAACCGAAATCCCAAATGTTGAACATCTCAGTAGATCTAGAGATTAAAACGACAATTACCCCACCATTGCCATCTCTTACATTTTTTAATTGTTTTTAATTTATTGTGTGAGATAATTTTTTCTTTAGAAATATATAACACAATGACTCAAATAAAATTTACTTGAATCTGAACAGGTTGGTTTAAAAAAAAAATTCCTGCAATCAATCCAACTCGACTCTTGACTTTGGATCTTGATTTACCTTCAACCCTAGCTGAGATCACCCCCTAATGGCATTAATTCAAAGATTTTAGGTGAAAATCTTACTATTATTCTTCATTGATATGCTATTAGAAAGTGTGTACACCTTTCACGTTGCTTATTTATATGACCTCACAAATAAATAATGACTCTTGAATTAGTCACACTACTTTCATAATTTTACTAGATTTTTATTTGAAAAAGTTATTCACAGATTTGCAATTTGCTCTTTTTGCAAATTAAACTTAGATCAATGAAGTATACAAATGTGTAAATCGACTCCTAACAATTTCAAATTGTGCAAATAGATATCCTTTTAACTTTTTTATCTATTATTGTCAGAAATAGTATACGTTCAATAAAATTTATGGTATATAATTACATGTTATTTTTTAGTTTAGAGATTATAATATACATGATTTAAAGTTCAAAGAAAAATACATTTAATATTTTTCATTAATAATAAACAAAAATTTAATACAAAAACTAAAGTACATATTTAGAGAAATTCAGAAGTCGATTTATATCTTTTAAAAAGTTTATAAATAAAATGTATATGATCTATCATTTAAAAAAGTAAAATACATTTCTCCCTTAAAAAAAATTACAAATTTTATTTTTTAAAAATGATCGATAGCATAAATAACTATTAGTAAAACGACGTTCAAATAGTAAAATATAGAAGAAGTTAGTTGTCATTTTGGTGTTGTCAAAATTTCTCTCTCCTTTATTATCATTTCAACTCTCCAATAATTGGTTATTTGACCATTAGTTGCCTTTACACAAAACTAATTTCATGCCATACAACATCCCTATGCCAGTCAAGAGTGGGTTTGGTATAAGATAATCTATTTGAATTATTGATAATATAATTTTAAATTATTTGAATTTTTTATATTATTTTATTTGAATGAGCTATATTATTGGTAATCCAAAATTTCAAGCAATTTTTATTACCTTTAAAGTTGTAATATGGATTATCCATCGAGATATCTATATGAATTATCACTCATGTAGTAATTCTCCTATTTTATTATTATTATTATTATTAAAATATATTACCTAATAATCTTTTTTATATATTAAAATAAAATAATATAAATTATTAATTAAATTATCTATACATGTTAAATACTGGATTATAGTATTATCAATAATTTAAAAGAGATTACTATTAATCTTGTTAAGCAATGTATGAAACGTCACCTTTAAGCATTAGTTTTATTCTATTTACAAAGAGTAACACATTATTTTAATTCCTGAAATGATATGTTTGCTTAAATTTAGTCATTGAAATGAAGAAATCAATAATTTGACCCATAAAATTGTAAAATGCAATTTAAGTTGGTTTTTGGAATGATTCAATTTAGCTCTACACATATCACCTCAAGGATTAACTTAATTCACGTTTTACAATTTGAGAAATTAAATTTTGAATTTAATTTGAATATATTGTTAATATAAAATTTTTTTATATAAATATTTAATTATATATTACTACATCAGTAAAAATTTTTGATATAATCATTCACTATTTGAATAATTATATAAATGAAAATTTTTAATTAAATAATAATATAAAAAAATTTTATATTATCGATACACCCAAATTAAACTCTTAAATTATTATTATTTTTATTTAATGGACTAAATTAAAGCAAGCATATAATTTCAGGAATTAGAACATTGCTTACTCATTTACAATACTCAAACTCTTTGATTAACAAAACAAGTGCCGAATTATTTTAATCTATCGGACGTAAATTTTTATTTTCTTTTATATATATATATATATATATTTGAAATGTTTTCTTATATATTTTCATATACTTCAATCGACTCATATTTCATAATTTTTCATATTTACCATATATAATATTAATATATTATATCGTATGTGATATAGCGTAGCTAGCCGCAGCCTCATCCCGAAACAAGATCTACTCCCTTTCTGCTCATTTTCTTCCGAGTTGCGTCTGTCTGGTCAGTTGCGGCAGTGACTCACTGAGTCAAAAACTCGTCCTCGACCCCCTCTTCGCTCCTTCTTCCCCCAAATTCTCTTCTCCAAAGCCCTAATCTCCAATTCCCGATGCCAATCCTCTTCCCAATTCCCTCACATCGTTCCCTCTCTCGCAGATTCACTTCTTCCTGCAGCTGCTGATTCGTTCAATTCGCGGATCCTTGGAAATGGAATCCCTCAAACCAGAGCTCGAATCCACAACAACAACAACAACCCTCACGCGCGATTCCGACGAGACAAACAACAACAGCAGCAGCAACAGCACCAGCGAGGTGGTGATGATGGTGCAGCAGAAGCAGAAGGAGAGAGGTGAGGTGGTGAACGGTTACATTGTCTACGCGCGGAGGAAGAGGAATCGTCATACGGTCGAGAATGAGGAGGAATTGAAGAAGCTCAGAACATGCGGAGGAGGAGCTGAGGTTGTTGGAATTAAGGCGGAGGAGAGTGACGGCGGTGGAGTGTTCGGTGACGGTGGCTCCGGCGAGGTGGTGGAGGAGGTTCCTGTGCGGAACGACGTCGTTTTGTGGAGGTTGAGGCGGAATAGGAAGCCGACGTGGAAGACGGAGGTGGCGGAGGGTGAAGGCGAAGAGAAGGCGTTGGTGTTGAAGACGAAGTCGGAGAAGGTGGTGGTGGTTAATAGGAGGCCAATGAACGTGAAGGAGCTCTTCGACACTGGTTTACTCGACGGGATTCCCGTTGTTTACATGGGTTGCAAGAAGGTTCGCCATTTTTATTTTCATCTCATTTCATATCCATCGATATTTATATTTTCATATTTTTTTTAAATTAGTTAATTATTAGTGATAATTGTTTAGTTCAAGTGGTTTGCTAAGAATTCAAGTTTTATAAGTGGAGAAAATAAGTGCAGGACCAATGAGGACTGGAGGCAAGTCTTTTATATGTGGGAAACCACAATTTGAATTACGGTCGGGAGAGGAGCTTATATTTAGTGTGCGATCATATTTTGAATAGTAGTTTTGATAACTCAACAGAGAATAATTGAAAAAAAAATTTAAAAACAAAATAAAGAGCGCAGAAGACTTTATTGTTAGTAACTTGGCTCAGCTTAAATCAGACCAGATTAGTCGAGGTTTAATATACTCATGATATTAATATTTTAGAAAAAAAAAAAAAAAGTGAATATGCAATAGATTTTGGTAAGTACCTAAGGCAGGTCTTATCTTTATTTTTGTTTTAAAAGAAGTAATAGACTAATATATGATTTCACTTTTTTGTTTTTTAAGATCTACACAAAAAGTATATATCGAGGTAATTAGACATTAATTAATTGAAAAATGAGTCAAATAATATTTTGACATAAAAAAGTAGACATCACTTGGACATTCGTAGAGATTGACACAATACCTTGGCCTATCTCTTCTGCATCGATTATTTTGTGAATATATGTTTATGTGATGTATATTCTTATTGTCAAAATAATATTTCTTTAATTAGCTTGGTTCAAGTATTATAGGAATAAAGTTTTTTTAATGTTAATTTTTTTATCTCGATTCACATAACTCAAATATTATAACTTATTTGAAAAAAAAAACTAGTGTTGAATTACTCGTGCCAAATCAACCAAACTTTAGTTATGATTTCACTTGTTTACTGATGAGATATTGAGTGACCCATAACCATTAGGAGATGCATTAATAAAATTTAATATGTCAATATCAATGATAGGATTTAATTTTTATACATCACTACTATTCTTTTTATGTAACAACAAGTGTTAATCTGAGCCCGACTCCTCTTTAATACATTATTTTGTGTTTAAGTTATATGTATAAAAAGTTATTAAAAAAACTTTCTTTACGAGTCTGTCTGAAACTCGAATAATCTTTTATCATATTTAAGAAAACATATTTTTTAAAATTAATATCTTATTCAATCATATTTACGCAAATTATTCTTATAGTTGGATAATAGTAATAGTTGCTTAGAGTCAACTTTTTCAATAATAAATTAACACATCCGTAGATGATATTGTAGAAACTAGTGTTGTCAACGTTAACCTCTTACCCATCACCTTTTATAAACAGACTTGGCTCCTTGTAAAATTGTTTCAAATTATCGTTTATCTCTGCTGTTGGTGCCTGGCGGCTGGTGGTTTATCTTTAAGTGTAGCTCTCATAGATAAATATACTGCCCACTGAGTTTAATATTGGTTCGCTTGATGATTACAGGATTCAACTTCAGGATTACGGGGTGTAATTCAAGATGGGGGAATATTGTGCTCATGCTGTATGTGCAATGGACGGAGGGTGAGTCATCGTTTGTCTTCGGGTAATGGGTACCCAGTGGTTTCTTAGGTCTGAGACTGCCCCTTTCATTTGTTTTTTCTTGTTCCTTTTGCCTATGTAGATTATTGCACCTTCCCAATTCGAGATTCATGCTTGCAATACATATAAGAGAGCAGCACAGTATATTTGCCTCGAAAATGGGAAGAGCCTTCTTGACCTATTGAGAGCATGCAGGGCAGTTCCTCTGCATGCTTTGGAAGCGGCAGTTCAAAATTTTGTTTGTTCTCCGCCTGAAGAAACATACTTCACCTGCAGAAGTTGCAGAGGTTAGAGCTTTGCTTTTGTTGTTTAGAGTCATCATTTTTTTGTTGTCAAGTTTGCCATGCCAATCTTACGCCATCAAGGTGGGCCAAATCCATAGGGCTGACTCGTTTATCTGCTAAAATTAAGCGACCTGGGCTTCAGAAATCTTGACCCTTAAATTAATTCATTTTTAGCCCAACTTGTTTAACTCGGGGGGTTAAACAGGCCAGCCTGGTCCGATTACTTGTTTATTCTTTTTTTTTTGGCTTAAAAAAAAAAAACTTGAATTTTGTAATGTGTTGATATGTTGATGTTGAATCTTAAAGTTTGGACTTAAGTTTGATTATGTAATGTCTTGAATTTTGACACCTGGAGCTTTGAATTTATATTTTGGTATTCTGATTGTTTTGAATTTATATAATTTGCTTTGTTATGTTTTGAACTTGAAGTTTGGATTTAAGTTTGATAATATAATGTGTTGAACTTGATCTCTTGGAATTTTGAATTTGGATTTTAATGTTAGTTTGTTTTAAATTTATGTAATTTGATATGTAATGTGTTGAACTTAAAAATTTGGACTTAAGTTTGGTTATATTTAGGGTGTAATAGTGTTTAGGAATTTTCATTTGAAAAAATTTGAAAAAATAAAAAAGATTTGTCCTGTTTATGCCTAAGGGCTGCCTGTTTAAAATATTGAAGTGAAATTTAATGATAAAGTAAAGAGTTCTGTTCTATATTATCTTTTTATTTTTTTTAATTGCATGGGATTATTATTATTATTATTATTATTATTATTATTCTTATTATTCTTATTCTTATGATTACTACTATTATTATTGTTGTTGTTGTTGTTATTATTATTATTATTATTATTATTATTATTATTATTATTATTATAGGGTGTTTCCCTTCTTCAAGTGTGGAAAGAGTGGGGCTTATATGCCATTCTTGCATGGAATCAAGGAAATCTGAAGACAGTTCTATTCAAGTAGTTGGCAAAAGAGTCAGGTATTCATTTCTTCTTCCTGTTGGGTTTAATAGGTAACTAGCTTTCTTTGTAAGATTTTAAAATAAACAAATGCCCTACGACTATTTTATATATTTGCTTGCGAACAATTGGCTTTTGAAGGATAGAAATTAGTGGTTTGTTCACCTTAGCCTTTGTATGCCAGTTTCTTGATAGATTAAACAAAACAATCACTTCTAAGTTCTAACTACTATATATTTGCTGACAAAATGCTGCCGCTATGGTCATTATAGTCATAAGAAGTGAGATAATGTCACAGTTCAAAATGTAAGTCAAATAAGTTCAAAATGTTGAAGCCATGTCTAAGGTGCAATGAAATGCTTTTGAGCCCTTTTCCCGCTTCTAACTTTATCTTTTCTTTCATTCATTACAATATTTCAGGTCTCCTAAGCCAGTATTGTTGTCCAGTCCATCCAGTACTTCTGCACTCTGTATCTCTTCACAAACTAAGAGACATTGGAAGAAAAGAGCAAAGTTGGTATTCGTATCTATTTCATTTATCCTAAATATGATACAACATTTGTAAAGTTTCTGCACAACAATTTTGCGCTAACCAATAATCTGTGGTTACTTGGTTTCAAACTTTGATGGATTTCACAAAAATAGCCTTTTTCTAATTATTAGGTTGTATGCTTTCTTGTTAGCATTTATATTTTCTTTTGACTTTCATTCTCTCAACTGTGTTATTAAGGTCATCAAAACGGGTTAGCAGCTCAACTTTTTCCAAGAGTGCTTCAGATCCTATTCTATTCCCCAAGAAAAGTTTGTGGAAGATGAAAACAAAGTTTGTATCTGGCTTTATTTCTTAGCATCCTTCATGTAGTTAATATACTTGTAAGTTTAATTGTTTACTTCCAAGTCTCTTTTCCCCTCTTTGCTGTAATCGGCTGTTATTACTAGGTCATCTAAACTGTCAGTAAAATTGAAGACTGCTCCAATTACTTCAAATTCAAAGTGTTTATCCCCGGAAAATAAAAGTCAGTGGAGGATCACTAAAAAGTTAGTTGCCTTATCCTCACTAGACTTTTGCGTTTATATATCTGGCTGTAGTGTTTCACTTTTATTTTATCATTCTTTTTTTTTTTTTTTGTGATGATAGTAATTATTTGTTCATTCAATATATTCATCTCAAGATATCAGCGACTGCATAAATTAATTTTTGAAGAAGATGGATTGCCTGATGGAGCTGAAGTAGCTTATTATGCACGTGGACAGGTTGTCTTTCTGTGAATTTTCATGTACAAGTTATTGTATGTCTATTCTTCTGTTAACTGGTATGTTCTGGTCGATAGAAATTGCTTGCGGGTATCAAAAAGTGCTCTGGAATTGTGTGTGGATGCTGCAACACTGTGGTATTTCTGCTTACTTTTCTCATGTATGTTTGCAGCCACTGCTCAGGAATCTATAAATTGGATAATGCTTTCAATTTTCAAATGTTATGCAGGTCAGCCCCTCACAGTTTGAGGTCCATGCAGGCTGGGCTTCTCGCAGGAAACCGTGAGTTTTTCCCCCTTCATGTGGGAGGAATATTTAGAAGCTGTTTGAATTGCTTGTTGCTTGTTCCTATGGATTTTCATGGCAGTGGAATGTTTTTGGCAGTTATGCGTACATCTACACATCAAATGGGGTGTCTCTCCATGAGTTAGCAATGTTTCTCTCAAAAGATCGCAAATACACTGCAAAGCATAATGATGATCTATGCATTGTTTGCTGGGATGGTGGAAATCTGTTGCTCTGTGATGGATGTCCAAGGTCGTTTCACAAAGGTCATATATAAAATTTATGGACAAATTATCTATTTTCTGTTGGAATCATCTTTTTTCCCTAATCATTTATCCTCTGCTTTGTGGTAGGAAGTTCTATGTTACCTACTTTGAAGTCAAGACATAAGAGATGCAAGATATATGACTGTATCGCCTGGGATGCTAATATATTATTTGGTTCCTTGAGAACAAAAGAATTTAAATGACTATGAGGGTTGGGATCATAGTTTACCAATTTTGAAGACATCTTATTCTGATCTATTACAAGCTTCTTTCTTCCACCTTGTTGCTGATAGGAAAATGAAGAGGGAACAAATGAAATGCTTGCTTATCTATTTTTTTTCCTTATTTAAAATCTTTTTTTTCCCTTTTTTGTTAAATGCTTTATTAATAGTCATGTTCTGCCAGATTTATTATTGAAATGCTTTTAATAAGTTTGCATAATCTTATTTGTCTAATATAATCAATGGATGGGGGTTGGTCAGGTAGTTATATGGACTTCTTAGTGTAACAAATTGCTTTCTAAAGGTTATCAATCTTCAGTTTTATATAGAAAGAAGTGAAATTTTTTCCTTCTTTGTGCCTAAAATTGTGTCGTGGTTTACTGAACTGGAAGCAGCAGTTTTGAAGAACGTTTGCTTTGTTTGATAAATTACAAGATAGTTATCTTCTACTTGAACTTTTATGTTTCTATATTTGGGATTGTACAGAATGTGCATCTGTATCAAGTATTCCTCGTGGTGATTGGTACTGTCAAATTTGCCAAAACATGTTCCAAAGAGAGAGTTTTGTGACACACAATGCCAATGCTGTGGCAGCTGGAAGGGTTGAAGGAGTTGATCCCATTGAACAGATTGCCAGAAGATGCATTCGCATAGTAACAGACGTTGAAGCTGAGATTGGTGGTTGTGTTTTGTGCAGGTAATAATTTATATCTTATCAATTAGAACTCAGGAGCCAATATATGGGCTTCACGTCTAACAATATATTTCTTGAAATCCACAATTGTTGTCATGTTACTTCTGTATTCAAGTTAATCATAAACCAATGTACTACATTCATGATTTTCATCTGAGTTATATATTATGAAGAGGAAATTTTGTGTATGTAGAGGTTCTGACTTCAGCAGATCAGGATTTGGTCCACGCACAATAATATTCTGTGACCAGGTACGCATTATAGTCCATTTTTCATTTTGACATTACATAGAAGGCCCCAGTAGCATGTAGAGACAAGTTCCCTTGTTTGAAGAAGGGTATGATCAATGATGGTTAATGCTTGTTTGTTGATTGATGCAAGTATCTAACTCTAGGGATCGATCTGGTTCTACTGACCCCCCCCCCCCTTCTTTTTTTTTTTTTTCTTGTTTGTTGTAGTGTGAAAAGGAATACCATGTTGGCTGTTTGAGGGATCACAAGATGGCATTTTTGAAGGTATTCAATGTGTTGCTATATCTTTATATATGGATATGTTAGTTTAGACAGTAACCTACTTTTGTCCTTTGGAAATAATATTTATGCAACTAACAACAGGAGTTGCCAGAAGGGAATTGGCTTTGTTGCAATGATTGCACAAGAATACATTCTATTTTGGAGAACATCCTGGTTAGGGGGGCTGAGAGACTCCCTGAATCTCTCTCGGATGTTATAAAGATGAAGGAAGAGGAAATATGTGTAGAACCATTTAATGAGATTGATGTAAGATGGAGACTTCTTAATGGCAAAATTGCTTCACCTGAAACTAGGCCATTGCTTTTGCAGGCTGTATCAATGTTTCATGTAAGTTCAGCTTGTCCTTCTAATTGTTTCATCATCTTTTTCATTTCCCTTGGGTGGATGAAGGTGATGATCATTATTTGTTCCCCAATAAATGGTAGAGCTACTTTACATTTTTGTTATTAATGTTTATATAATTCACTTCTTTGTATTATACTATGCCTTTGTCTGGCTTTAGTTTGTGATTTAATGCTTGTTGGAAAATTTTTGTAGATAAATCCAATTTTAGGACAGTGTTCAACATGCGTTTTACCGTCAACATAAATGCATGTTCATTGTTCACACATTTATGATTTTATGATCATTTGTTTAGTGCCAAAGTTTCTGACAGTCTGTATAAGCTTCTGTGAGTTGTAATGGCCTTTTCACTTGTTGCATGTGGATATATATGCCACCCAGCATGTTTATTTGTGCACTGAATTTTATATAAGTATTGTGCAGGGGTATATGTGTGTGTGTGCACGTGTAATATTGGGTTACAATGTTATCTCTGTTGTAGTTTGAACCCCCCTTTCTCTCTCTTCCTCCTCCTTCTTGCTTTGGGAATCCCTTTGAGTTTGCCAATTGGCATATGATCAATTAAATAATTTAAAACAGACAGTGGTATTGAGAGATCTCTTGCATGTTTCAGGAATGCTTTGATCCTATAGTCGATCCAGCTAGTGGAAGTGACCTTATTCCTGCCATGGTTTATGGGTAAGAAATTCGTTGTAGAACATGTTTGCTTTTAATTTTTCTCTTCAATTTCTTTCTTCCCTTTGTCTCATCTAACATACCCCTCACACACAGAAGGAGTGTGCAGACACAGGATTTTGGAGGATTTTATTGTGCATTATTAATGGTCAAGTAAGAAATGGTTTTCTCTATTTATTTTTCCATAGTCACTATGGTACTGTTCACATTTGTTTCCATGTCATTGAAGTTCATCTGTGGTATCTGCGGCCATGCTTCGAATTTTCGGTAGAGATGTTGCAGAACTCCCTTTAGTTGCAACGCGTTATAAGAACCGTGGAAAGGTGCATGATTGTACTACCAACTTGATTGACATTTCTCGGTTTACTCTTTTGTTTCCTAACCCCAGCACCATTCCCATTGTTTAAATTTTCTCTGCCTTTATTTATTTTGTGGTGGTTTGAAAGTGGCCATGGTAAGTTTGGGGAAGGTGTAAGTGGCCTATAAAACATATCTAATAATCTACGGGGCCTTCACAGCATGTCTGATTAGCTAAATTGGCGGCTAATGCTTCACAAAGTGCGTTGTGCCTGAAGAGTTCATTTTGGATGTGTTCAGCAATGATAGTATTAGTTCTGTGTTCTCTACTGCTTTAATTTTATATAACTCAAGTTCTGTTTCTGCCTTGGCTGTACCATAATTTTTTCTCTAGTTTTTGTTGTGTTATAATTTTTTGAAATTATATTGGCTCGTCCTGACAGGGCTACTGCCAAACGCTGTTCTCCTGCATTGAGAGGCTGCTGGCTTTCTTGAATGTGAAGAACTTTGTGCTACCAGCTGCTGAAGAAGCAATATCCATATGGACTGATAAATTTGGGTTTAGCCTGATGAAACCTGACCAGGTATACATTTTGCTGTACTACAAGTTAGGAGCTAGGTTAATACTTTGCCACTTATTCTAGCATTTTTCACGTTGATCTACAACTTGGTTTCCGTGGCTGATAATTTAGCTTGCTGCATTATTTGTCACATCACCCATTCTCCAACTTAAAAAAAATGATTGAGTTTATCCTTATGCTGCAGCTTACCAACTATAGAAAGAACTTTAGTCAGATGATGGCATTCAAAGGGACAATTATGCTTGAAAAACCGGTGCCTTCATGTCGGGTCATCAATACTCAATCTTGAAAGATCTCAATATAACCAAAGTCAATCATGAAAGGGGAAAACCCTTAACTTTTACGTTTCCTTCTTTTTCCTTATTTTACTGGTTTTGACTGTTGGCTATTTGAAGCCATTCCTGAACCCATACATGCCATTTGTTTAAACATTTATATTGCCATTCTCGTATTTTAAGTTCTGGCTAACTCTTAATCATTCCCAAGTTCCTGATCTTTGCTGCTTTGCAGTATAATACAGTGCGGTTTCATATAGATAAGATGTCGTTTCTGGTATGATTTAGAATTTTAGATAATAGCTTATGAGTAGTATTTTGAATGCACAGTCGAAATTTGCCCTGAAATTCAAACCCGCCTTAGGAAAACTTACCTCAACCACATGAAGTAACGCTGGCCATAATTTAATAACTTCATTTCAAAGATTGAAACCAAGTTACGGATTTTTTTTTTCTCTCAACTAGTTGGATACCTGAGTACAATATGAGATTTTTTTCGGGGGATAATTTAAAATGAATTTTACTTTCAAAACGTAACTCCATAAATTAAAAAAATTCAGTGCCTTAAACAATGGTACATTATTTGGTTAGCTTATTTGAAGTTGAGCTCCAGCGGCCTTGGTGGTCGTCGTTGTTAGCAAGGCAAGCTGAGGAAACTCGTTAGGCTGCCTTAAAATCTTGGTTTGCCAGTTAGATTCTTCGAATGCATATGCAGAAATCGTACATGGTTATTATGATAGTGGATATTTGTTTGCACAAGCATTGTGTCATAACAACTGAATAGGGAGAATATTTGCCTGGCATAGGGTTTTATTAGGTAATGTATTATTTCATTATTAAAAATTTGATTGCAACTGCCTTATACTTTAGGGAAATATAATGAAGTAAAATATAACGAGGTGAAAGCATGCTAAAATAAACTCTTATACTTTACACAAAAATCAAATAAGTAATGCATATGTAAACATGAAAAATGTTATTTGTAATTCAATTTTAGACACCCATGAGTGGGGGAGAAAAATGGATTAAAAAATTTTTGAAAAAAAAGTGTTGAAAAATGGAGGTTCTATTGATCAGGAATGTTCAAATAATAGCTTTGTGTAAATATTTTCTGGTATATAAGTGAGGCTAGAGCCTCAATGGATAATCCTACATCTCATAAATCTAAGGGAATCAGTTCGATTCCCGTGGGAAAACGCCCCCCTTCTCTCTCTCTCTCTCTCTCTCTCTAGATGACCCAAAAAAAAAAAAATTGAGTACACGTTGAGAGTCACTCCAATAATTCGGTGAGTGGGTTTAGAATTTTCTTTAGTCATATCATAGTATACTCTTACCAATTAATTTGCTGATGCTTAAGAACATTTTGAAATTAGAAGTTAACTTTTTGGTTTAGGCTACAAATATATTGTAAAATCACCATTACGCATTTGGATTTTGAACACCCTAAATTTCTCCCAGCCAAGTGTTACAAGTAATTCGGGAGAAAAAGTCCAAGAAGGGTGGTATGGATTCAATTAAAAGTATCTTTCTGCTATTGAATTAAAATGAACACAGTGCATTACAAGTTAAGAAGCCAGTTTTCTGTTCCTTAGGACTAACACAGTGCATCAATCATCGTGAGAGTCCCACCGCCCAATACCTTTGTCTTTAAACAGTCAAGAATAAATATGGCCTCCCAACAACCTTTATTTATTTCATCCTTTTACATGTTTCAATTTCAATCATTCTTCAGTGACTTAGCGTGTCCATCTTCCAATCTTCATTACTACACACATCTCATCTCAAATTCACTTTTTTAGAGTTCCATTAGTCTCTTTTTTTTCTTTTTTTTCAATTAACCATTAGTATGCAAAATTCACTCGACTAACTTAAACTAATCTCACTCGAGCCTAAGCAACAGCCTATTATAGAAGTAAAATTTTCCTAGCACTATTTTCCTTTATCAAGACTCAAGTCCAAGATTTTGCTCAAGAGAATTAAATATCAAACCACTTGAATCAATCAAGTGTTAATTCCGAAAGTCATATAAGCATAATGCTTCTAAAAGTAGGCTTTGGTCATAACCATAACAAGCTTAGACATTGTAGGCCTATACATACCGTACCTCCCACTCAATCATGCATCACTCACTCACCCTTTTCGCATGCATATAATAAAAGCTTTCCTACTACTCTCCCCCTCCACCACAAACCCATTTCTTAACTCAATAACGTATAACATAGTGACCAATTCAAAAAGCTCTAGCATGAGATTCAACAGCATCCTCTTTTGGCTCTCTACCTTTGCCACTTTTCTCCTTTCTATCATCATTGCTCATTATGCTACACTTCCTTCCTCCACCACCACTAGCACTTCCATTAGTCCAAAAGATAGTTTCAATATTCATCTTGGTATGTTTAGAAAGATTATAAAGCTAAATGGTGCCCAAGACTTTGTGTCTTTGTTTACAGGTAATATTGCAAGGAGATATCATCATCACCGGAGAAAGCATAAGCACAAATGTGACACGGCGAAATGGGCTTCTAGGCTTATTCTACACCATAATGCAACACTTGTTTTCACGGTTGACCAAAAGGGTTGTGCCAACTTCAGTAGTGTGCAGAAAGCTGTTGATGCTGTTCCTGAATCTAGCACTGACACGACCCTAATAATAATCGATTCTGGCACGTACAGGTTGTACCCTTTTTTTGGTTAATCAATTATCAATGCTTAATCAATCATCCTTATTTTATACAACTGGCTATGACTTTCTGTAGAAAATAGATATTTTCACCCATATATAAGAAATATATTACAAAGTCATAATTTCTGTCATAATTTAATTGCTAAACAATGGTGTGCATGCATGTTAATTTTTGGATGAGGGAGTGAATCATATCATTTTATTTCATCCGATCACCATCCTTATTTTTTGTTAAAAAAAGCCTGACTATTCTTTCTAGCATTAGAATGTTATTCTATGTATAATTTTTGATAATTTCTTACAAATCACAGGGAGAAGGTAGTGGTGCACGCCAACAAAACAAACTTGATACTCCAAGGTCAAGGGTATCTTAACACAATCATAGAATGGAATGACACTGCCAATTCAACTGGAGGGACTTCCAATAGCTACTCGGCTGGCATCTTTGCTTATAAATTCACTGCTTACAACATCAGCTTTAAGGTACAAGCTAGCTAGCTAGTTCATTTTTTTCTTTGTTCATTTTCTTGATTTCTCTTTGTGTGGAGTTTGTATATAGAAAAATATTATAAATCAATAAGAAGATTTGGGAACATTTAGTTGTCAAAATGATAGTGATTTCTATGGTACTCTCCCTAAATTAAAGGGTTTGGAACCCTTCATGTATGATCTAATAAGATTTGACCATGTGTTAGACTTTTATCCATTTAAGCAATGAATTATTACTTATAAATTTATATTTAGATCCATTCTATATTTTTTCGATTACAAATTTACCCAGGGCTTATTAATAAAATTAGAAATTTCTTTTCCAAATATTAAATGATCTATTCTAAACACCTAAAGAAACTTATTATTTCCAAATCAAGAAGAATACTAAAAAAATCAATCCCTAAATATTAAAATATGAGAAAATAGATTGCGAAATTATTTCCATTTATGCTCAAGAATGTTTGAATATACCAGCATTAAAATAGCTTTTTGCGAATAGAGGCATCCTGCAGGACAACAACTTCAGCGTACCTGCAATCATACTGCAAGCACAATTGACCTTTAATGACTTTGCTTACATGCTTGTTGACATTGTTTCTATTCATATACTTAATAATTTCAGCCACCTTTTCCCTAAACCTCTCAGTTTTGGATCCTTTGACAATCAAGGTGGTGATGTTATAGCATCAATGGAAATTTGTTGTTTTTAGGGAATAATTTTTCTTTTAATCTTATGACTAGACCTGGGGAAAAATTTGTAACAAAAAATATATATAAATAGGTCAAGATATAAATTTATAAGTAATGACAACTTAATACTTAGGTGAATAAAAATTCAACATATGGTCAAATTATATTGGACCATATAAGAAGGGTTTCAAACTCTTTAATTTAGGGATGGTACCGTAGAAATCACCCAAAAAGATATAAGATGATTATTAACCGTTGAATGAATAAATGAGTCGTACCATTTCATTTCATTTAAGAATCACTATGACTTTTATCAAAGATTCCAGTATTTTTTTTTTTTTTTATTGTGTAGCATTGCTCTCGTATATTTGGTGATAACGTCAATGTATTTGGTTTGGTGAAAAAGAACACAGCTCCTCGGCCATCACCGGGTGAGGTTGGGGCACAGGCAGTGGCACTTAGAGTTACCGGTGATCTAGCAGCATTCTATGGGTGTGGGTTCTATGGTGCACAGGACACGCTGAATGATGATAGTGGGAGGCATTATTTTAAGGAATGCTTCATCCAAGGATCCATTGATTTCATATTTGGAAATGCTAGATCCCTTTATGAGGTACACGTACAAGAGAACTGCATTCTCTTTAAAACTTAACTAACACCAGACCTAGTCTACCATAATCCAGGACCAAATCTGCTTGGATGACGTTAATTACAATTTTTTTCATAAGAATTGGACACAAACTGTTATATATGGCTATTCTTGGATTTAATTAGCCCCAATTTAGGTGAAATCAGGCAAGCTCATCTTTACATGATTATTTGTATGCTTTGTGCTAAACATAAAACATTTGCATATATTCTTCATTACTCAATTGTCAAAACAAGCTAATAATATTATCCTTGCAAAAAAGATTTTTAACATTTCATAAACTGATTTGCTCAAAGGAAAGTGGATTATCTTTTTCTAATCAATGAAATATTGTTATTAATTGTTTTTAAATCAGTTTATTTGTTAAACTAATGTGTTAGGAATTTTATGAATAATTTACCAAAATCGATTATTTAAGGATTTGTAAAATGTTATGATATCATTTTACAAGACATATATAGGTTAAAAATAGCGAGTGAATCTTTCATGTAAAAATTGCATATGAACTCATTATTTGCATGCACATCCTTATCATTAATTTCCCATCTTTTGACAACATGCATTAATCAATAGTAAAGTTGTGCACATGATTTCATTATGTGCAAATTTGTATACATATGAGAGGATGATCTCCGGTTGAATATTAATTAATTCTGCTAGATGAACACATTTATTAAAGAATTACTTTGTGACACAAGGATTGTACCATCAACTCAATAGCAAAACAAGATTGGGTTGGGGTTAGTGGCTCCGTCACAGCTCATGGGAGGCAATCGATGAACAAGCAAACTGGCTTTGCCTTTGTGAATTGTAGCATTGGTGGGAGTGGCAAAGTGTGGCTTGGAAGAGCTTGGGGACCTTATGCCACTGTCATCTTCTCAACAACATACATGTCTGATGTTGTAGCTGCTGATGGATGGAACAATTGGAGTGACCCCTCTAGAGACCAGTCAGTAACTCGTGCTATTTATCTTTCTTCCCCCCCCCCCCCTCCTTTTTTTTTTATTTGTTTCTCTTTCACACAACAACATTATTGAGATTTAGTAAGATTTGAAAAATGTTATTAAACTCTTTAGTAATATAACCTACATATACAACACTTGTAAAAATGTTATTAGAGTTTTAACAACATTTTTTTGTTAATAAATGTTGCTAAAAACTAAATATGTAGTAGCGTCAAGGCATGATTTTCTGCATCCATTTCACATCGAACCTGAATGTTGTGCCTTTATATAATTTAATTTGTACCCCCCAAAATATGTGTATTTTTTAAATAGGGAAAAAAGTTAATGTGTTTGTGACGGTGGGGCTAAGGGAGAGCATCTTCTCATGTGAAACATGTTTTGCTTATGCGTGCATTCTTATCATTAATTATGGTTTTTTTTTTCTTTTTGGTTTAATCTTACCTTTTTAACATAGTAAGAACATGTACATGATGAAATTTTTACATGAAAGAATTCTCTTTCATAGGATAACTTTTAAAACTCTAGATTCTAGATTCTAGAATCTAGATTTATTTCAATTCTTAATTGTTTTTAAAAGGAAAAGAAAAGGAATTGTGTTTGGTGGAGGTGGTAATTAAGGCCCACTATTGATATCCATATCATTAGTAAAATTAAAATCCTGTTTATGTTAAGCCAACAAAATTGAATTGACCCCAGTGAAAAGGTAAGAGAATTGGGAAGATGACTTGAATTCTTATTATTGTACCTAACTAAATACCTTTTTCTGTGTTTCACTTTGGTGATATGTCGTTGGTGTTGATTCAGGAGCGTCTTCTTTGGGGAGTACCGCTGCATGGGACCAGGAGCAAATTACACATCTCGAGTCGCATACGCGAAGCAACTCACTTTTTATGAAGCAATCCCCTACATGGATGTTTCGTACATCAATGGAAATGAATGGCTTCTTCATCATCAAAACTATGTTAGCCGTTTATAATGTTCTAGAGTATAGTGTCAATCGCCAAATTTTATATAGGTTTGGTCATAGGTGCAAGTCACAAATACAACCAATTGATCATTTGCTTTGTCTTTTTTGAAATGTTAGCAGGTTTCTGTTTATATTAAGTCATTTTAATTAGATCTTATGTTAGAAACTTAATGTTAAATAATTGGTTTCAAAATTATGAAATAGTTGAGTCAACAATTAATGTTTCACGTTTATTCAATTAGTAAAGAATAGTATTGACTCAAATTATTCGCATGTATCTGAATAATATTTACTAATTATTCAAAAATTCTGTAATTGAATCGCAATCTATCTTCAATAGTTAATCTAAATTTTCATTATGTAAGAGTGGTGCTACATGTTAATTAAGAATTTTTTTTTTTTAATAGATTGTACGAATGTAATCAAATAAACGATTTGACAAATTTAAAAAATTGTATTATATATGCTCAATGACCAACTAACGTGACGAGTAAAGAATTAGGTGCTACATCATTTCATCGTACTCATAAAAAAGCTTTTCGTACCAATCACAGGAAAAAGCTCGGTACGAAGCAGCTTTTCGTACCCCACTTTTCATGATAAATATCATGAGCAATTATTTTGATATTTATTATATTGTTAAACAAATTACGTAAACTTAAATTGTCAAGAAAATATAAAATTACGGTACGAAATTACAAAGATTGTGTTATACTGTTATATATTATTATTTAGACAAGTTAGAAGTAGTTATACATTTAAATAGGAATTCAACTTTGATATAATGTTGTATATAAAAAATTTTATACAATCATCTAATAATTATATTATATAATATATTATTAATTCGCTAAAAGTATTTAATTATTACAATATCAATGTCAAAAGTTATATATATAATTGTATTTAATTAATTAATAGTTAATAATATAAAATATTTTAAACTGAGAATGTATCTTAATTAATCTCTTTAAATTAAATGATATCTTTGCATATATTAGCTATTAATATATTTTTATGGTAAATTTTGCCCATGCCCTCTTTTATAAGAACATTCTCACATCAACCTGCCTCATTTAGATAAATTTATTAATAATGTTAAATGCAGAAAAAAATTTATACAATCATTTAATTATCTATTATCATGTTATTAAAAGTGTTTAGTTTTTAATAATAATTATTTTAAAAATCACATATATAAATATATGTAAAATATTGTCAATATAAAACACTTTATATTGAAAATGTATTAAAATTAATCTTATATTAAAATAAAAACTATTTTTATGATCAGAAACTAGAAAGCTGTGTTCGAGTAATTGATCACTAAATTTACTTGCATTTTCTTTTTGCAAGAATTTGGGCTGCTTATTTAAAAACTCAGTCTAATATTAAAAACTTTTACATTGAAAATAATCTAATATTAGTCAAATATTCAAAGCTAAGAGTTCCACACTCAAAATCAACGCCATACAATACTCTTTAAAAAATTTGATAGCGTAAGTGCTCAACTGATATTTTTGTATCAATGAGTACTCCATTTCTTGACGTCATCCCTTTTATTTTTTTTCCATATATCTCAATGCTGAGGTTTTTTATACATGTTTAGAATTTAATTTTTTTTGATACTATCAATCTAAAATATTTTTGGGTAAATTATATTAACCTCTATTGAGATTAAGTGATATTATATATAACACTTTTTGATTTTAAAAAAATATAAATTAATCTTCCTTGAGTGTAGATGATATTAAATATGATACTTTCGTATCTCATAAAATATGACATAAATGCTTTTGCGAATATGGCACTAATCTCCACTAAAATAAGGTCAGTATAGGTATAAAAAATCAAAAAATATTATGTATAATAATATCATTTAATTTCAAAAGAGGTCAATATAATTTATTCAATATTTTTATATCATCATCTATTCATATATAGTTATATTATTAAATAAGATTAATTTTTTTAATCTCATATTTTTGTCTTACTTTTTCTATCACATACTGAAATAGGAATGTAGGGACAAATTTGTATATCATCAATACTGGATACTCCCTTCACTTCATAATATTGACTTCATCTTACATTTGTCACTTTAGTAAGATGCATAGGAATTTAAAAACATGAAGTCAAGACTTATTTATGAATTTATTTTGGATTTAATTAGCCTATTAGTACTTATAATTTCACTCAATTTTCAATTAAGTTTATATAGTTTAAAAATTTGTAATCAAATCCCTATATTATATAAAATTTTTCAATTAAGTATTTACAGTTAACCACCTTTACAAAAAATTCTTTGCAATACTATGGTGCACCTAATAAAGTCAAGTATAACATACACCTTATTAACCTAAACTATTTAAAATATATAAAATGGAAATTTATGACTAAAAATAGTATAAACTATTAATGCATTCACTCAATGTAGTCTATTCTAAATTAATATTAGCATCTTCATCCTCCACCGTAAACCACCACCACCACCACCAAGTTCAACCTCCCACCACAAACTCATTCTCCCATTACAGACAACCCCACCATAAATCACTACACACAACCACCACCACCACACACAACCATCATCTTCATCACAAATCCTTCTCTAATCGGAACCACTGCCAACTATCATCACCATCATGCTTTTCACTATCGGAATAACTCCTCTCAGCTGTCGAACTCATGGCCACCGTTGAACCCCCATACACCATACATCGAGCTCCACCACACACGGCTGGACACACACACATCCACAACCCAAGTTTGGAGTGGCTATGGTGGTTGTGGTGAAAGGGATGTGTTTCACTACTGGTGGTTTGGTGGTCGGTGGTTTAATGGTTTGGTGATTTGGGGTGGCTATTGCTTGGTTTGTGTGGTTGGAGTGATGGGTAAGGATGGGTGTGGCAGGGTCGATGGTGAAGAGTGAGGGTGAAGAGAGTGCTGGAGATAGAATATTTTATGAATATTCTCTTTTTTTATAATGATAGGGATTTGATTAAAAAATTGTATACATTATAGAAATCTTATTACAAGTTTTTAAACTAAAGAGACTTATTTAAAAATTAAATAAATTTATAGAGACATATAAAATAATTAAACTTTTTATTTTAATAGAATATGTTTACTCAATTTTCAACATCTGATTACATCACTTGGTTAATGCCATACTATGTTTTTTAATTAACCATAAATTCCAATGGAGGGTTTGTGGTTTTAATGGAGATGGTGGTTCAACTTGCTTCAGCTCCTCATGAAGGAGCAAACTAATATGGTTTTGGTTCATTGGGTGGTGGGCTGAGCCAGAGGTAGGCTGGGTAGCGGCATCCATGGATGGAGCTTGATGATTTTCATTTTATGTAATGAGGGTTAGTTTAGTAATTTTACACATCCAGTAAACCATTAAATGTTACAAAATTTCCATTGTACACATGCTTTCCATTGATCAAACAAACGGCATGTCATCTATAAGGTTAGACAATGTCATAATTCATCAAAATATAAGAGTATTAGATATAATTTATGCATAATTTCATTTAATTTTTGGGGAGATTAGTATAATTTTTCTAACAAAATAATTTGATTTATTTATTTAAAGATCAATATATACGCTATATCACGACAAACAAATTTAGGTTAACATTTTTCTTATTACATTCACTATACTAGAGGAACTAAAAGCACTAAGATACATTTGCACAATACTTAAATTGAAAATCGCGATTGAGTTTAATTTAATTTCAGTCGATATAGAATTAAACACAGATTTTTTTTTTTTTGGTAGATGAAGGGGAAATGCTTTAACACAGAATTTAATACAGATACTTTGCCATTAAATCAAATACCAGACTTTTGCAAGTAATACGCTTGTATATACTGTATACATCATATAAACAAAAAGAATCAAGATATACGAGGTCGTACGTACATTATTGAAAGAAAGATCAGCCCCTTATGAAATTCCATGCTTAGCTCTTATTCTTATTACGCATAAAATGTGCTCTTTAAATTTCTTAACAACCAGGATTTTTCTTTTATTGTTGTTAGAAACATATCATCTGACAAACAGACAAATGGAAAAACAAAAAGAAAGATTGTATCACACTAGCTTCTAATAAAATATATTTACTTCAACATAGATCTTCAAGTTCTTAACTCACTTCCCCCCAAAAGAAAAAAAAATTCACAATTAACTCATATTTTTACTACATTGATGTTCCATAATATCTTGAATTAAGCATGAAATGTTGAAGCCAGATGAACCATCTTCATCTAAGGTCCTTCTTGCTATCTTTCCAAGTTCTATTGCCCTATCCCTCCTCATCTCTCCTTCTTCACCTCCCTCCATGCACATCTCTATAGCTTCCATGACTCTAGTTTTCTTCACCAACACACCAGCTTTCTTTTCATCACCAAACCTCACAGGAACCTCAACACCTATTCTAACTCCAATCTTCAGAACTTCAACAATTAGCTTTTCATTCAAGAATTGTTCAGCAAACAAAGGCCAAGTTATCAATGGCACCCCAGAGGACACGCCTTCAATTGTTGAATTCCAACCACAATGAGTCAAGAATGCTCCAATTGAAGGGTGAGACAATATCATAATTTGTGGTGCCCAACCCTTGATCAGAAGTCCTCTCCCTTTGATCCTTCCCTCAAAATTCTCATCCTCTAACCATTTTTCTAGCTCTGAAGAATTTTCACCAGCAGTTTTAACTACCCAAATAAATGGCCTATTTGATGCTTCTAAACCCAACCCAAGTTCTATTAGTTGTGATGGAACAAGCCTACACAAGCTACCAAGGCACACATAGATAACTGACCTTGGTTCCATCAAGTTGAGCCATTCCAAGCATTGTTTCTCTTCAATTGCAGGCTTGTTCCCTCTCTCAAACATGTCCGAACTCTCCTTGTTGCACAAGGACACTGGCCCCATGCACCAAACCCTCTTGTCCATCACCTTCTGGTACTGCTCAACACACCCTTGCTCCAATTCCTCAAAGCTGTTCACCACAACCCCATAAGAAGACATCTCGGCCTCCCGCATTTTGTCCCTGAAATCATCCAAATCAGGAAGTGATACAAATGCTCCTGGAAGCTGTGCTCTTGTTATCTCAACCTTCTGAGGAAGCCCTGGTATCACAAAAGGTTCTGAGTCATTGTTGACAGAAAGGTGAGCATTGTGGTGCTTGATATTGTGGGAGCTGAGCAATGAGAAGCATGACATGCCATGGAAAACAAGCCTTGGGATGTTGAACCTTTGTGCTGTTATGGATGTCCAAGAGAGGCATTTATCAGATATAATGCAACTTGGTGGGGAATCATGCTCATGAAGATATTGTTCCAAGGGTTCTTGAAGCATGTCAAGTGCATTGTAGAATTTCCTAAGCAAGTTCCTTGATGGCAAGGTGTCAAGATTCTCACAGCCTAAGGGGAGACCAACTTGTTGGCATGGGAATGGGATTTGCAAGAGGTGAATTTGGAGGCCATGTTCATCTCTTGCTCTACAAATTGTGTGCTCAAACCTTGAGGCATTGTTTGGGGTGTTAACCAAGGTCACAATCACCCCTTGCTTGGCCAAGATCTTTGCCATGTCTATCATGGGGATCATGTGGCCTTGAGCCAACAATGGAACCAACACGAAGTGTGCCTGCTTTAATTGCGATGAGGCCATGGCTAAGGGAATTGAACTTGTTATGTGGCTATGTGGGTTTGGCCTAGCATATGTGCGGGCACTTAGAGATGATGGTGTAAATAAACTGATAAAAAATGGCTGATATTTGGGTTGGTCAGGTCTTACATGATGGATGACCTTGACTTTCAAAATTTGAATAATTCAAATGAGGGCGTGCAGTAGTATTAGTGTTCCCATATAGTGGATTCAATTTTTTGGTCTCAACTTCTTTTTCTTCTCTTTTTATATTCCTCCAATAAAAAATTTTCACTTGTAAAATCATAAATAGTGATCAAAGAGTTAAAGAATCACTTTCCGGATAAAAAAATAGTTATGAAAGAATGATATTAAAATAAAAGATTTTTATATTATTATTTAATTATATATTTCTATTTATAAGATTTTTAAGATATTTGATAAATAAGTTAAACATTTTTATTGATATGATAATATATAATTAGATATTTATATAAATTTTTTTTATATTGATAATATATCAAAATTAAATTCTTAATAAAATATATTGATGGTGTGATATAATATTACATGTGTCAAATTCTAATTGAATGGTAAGGGGATAAGAAAAAGTTCGCAGAAGATTTGAATCTCCCTATACTAATTACCACTACATAGTTTTTGTTTACTTGGTAATCCGTCTCCTTTCACATTGAAAACACAAATATACATAAATTATGTCTTTCTTACATAATTTTTCAACCTCTAATACAACGCTTTTCTTATATAGCTATACACAACACCATTTTTCATTCTCAATACACATATAATTTAATGCTCTCTTTTGCATACATTCATATATTATATTTATACTATATTTGTATATGACAAAATGAAACTTTTGGTTACTTAATTAATTTTTGTTTATTTTGTCCCCGAACTCTTTATCATTAAAGAAACTAAAATAAACAAAAAATTAGTTAACAATAAAGAGTTAGAGAATTAAAATATATACAAAAAATAATTAATGAACCAAAACAAAAAAAAAAAAAATAGTTAAAAAATCAAAATAAAATATAAAAATAATTTAAGGAACCAAAAGGTGTATTTTTTTCTTTATACATAGATAATTCAAATAATATTTTTCATATAAATTGCTTGACTTACAGTGGATTCCGCGTTGATTCGGTCAAGAGTTGCGTGAGAAACGAGCAAAACTAGTATTGTAAACTTTTCATGCTATATGCAGCGCCGACTATAGTGTCGACAAAGTGTCAATGTTGTAAGTTTATACGTTGATTATCAGTATTTGTCAAAAGCTAGTTGTTATTTATTTATTATTATCTTTTCTGTTTCGTGTGGTGTTTTGTGAACTTGTCTCGTTTTTCTTTAAATTAATGATATGCATCTTTTGTAATGGCACGGCGACAGGTAAGTATATCTAACATTATTTCGACCCCTCGCACAAACAATTAAAAAATAAATGACGGAAAAAAATAATAACTATTTTGTCTCTTCTATTTGGATAGATGCAGATTTTATGTATAATTGAATAGAACAATAGCCACAGAAAACCCAGACCACCGCACACGAATAGATATGGAGATTTTTTTAAAGCATTCAAACAATTTGTCGGATCCTTCGTCAAGGCAAGACAACGATATTGATTAGATATTCTTACGGTCATCGTTTAAATTAATGTCATAACAATATTGGTAAAATACTTTGGTTAAAATAAATATTTAAAGATAAAAATGAAGAAGTTGTTTAGCAAATATACGTGAGTATTATATTTTCAAGAATAAACTATGTAATAAGAATTTAATTTAAATACATTAACACTGTAAAATAGTTTCACACTATTAGTATATACCAATTAAACTTATGTAATAAAATGGGAGAAAAAAAATGCCAAAATGAAAAAAGAAATTTCATGCCGAAGAGGCAACTTACCAAATTTTCCATTAATGTATACGGTATACCAGTTCATCACCAATTAAGATTATACAACGATCATGACAATCGGTTATAACTGAGATCTTTTTCAAATTTTAAATATCGAATTTTCAATTAAGTTGACTAATGTCGGTTATCGGGGTCACTTGCCACAGAAGTCATCCAACTAATACAGACTTTATCCTTCTTTTTCTTTCTCTTTTCTATAAGCTTTATGAAAGATAAACAGTATGATACACCAACTACGCTTTCCAAACTTTTTAGAAAAAAATAGTTTACTTAAAAATTTAATAATATTAGATGCAGTGCTTATTTATGCTCCCGTCCAGAGAATCAACTTTCTTTTACATATATAATTAAACTTACCAACTCGAGCACAACTGAATCGACTTTTGGAAACATGTGTTATCACTGAAAAATAATATATATGCCGTCAATTTGAAATAGTATACTATCATGTGAGACAAACGGAGTTCTTTCCAATTCCACTCAAGCTCTTAATAGATATGGAAATGTGAAAACAAATAATCTATTTATTCTTATCATCTTTAAGGTAGAAGTGGGAAAAAAATAAAAAAAAAACTAAGGTTTCCAACTCCAGAATCACGTGAATTTATACTGATTTACTTTGAAACAATCCAGTGACTGCTCCATCTATTAAGAAGAACACGCAAAAGGTGTTGTTCATAAAGGGATAATCTCTTCTCTAATGTGTGTTTTATAATTACCTCCTATTCTTGAGGGAGTACTATAACTTAGAAGCCTCAACTCAATAAGGTTTAAATTTCCTCGTATAAGAATTGCTTGATTAATTTCGGGGCGAGATAGGGGCGAGGCATAAGATCGTATACTTTTTTTTTTTTCCTCTTTGATTCCTCTTTAATTTTTCTGTTTCCAATCCCATACATAACAACTTGAAAAATCGAGACAGGCAATACTACAACTTAAGTTATATGTATCTCAATGTAAACAAAGTTTCATTTGATAAGGATCACAATATTAGTTAGAGTATAATAGATTCCAATTCTTTGAATACTAGTGGTTTATATCGAAAAAATAAAAAAACACCAAAGTACTCCCTTTTGGGACCTAACAAGTATACAATACAAGTAAGATACGAAAACGATACACTCATTTGGATGTTTGAACTTTGCATTGTTCAATGTCATCGCGGGTTGTTAGGAAATTCTTTTGTTCATCAATTAGGGTAACCACCAGTTGTTAGAATTTGGGACTTGGTACTCTCTCCAAGTCTTCTCCTTGAAACTTGAAAGGCGTGTTTGTTGGGATAGCAGTGTAACAGTTTTCATAGAAGAGGACCTGAGCATGACTTACGTTGTTGTGTACTTCCTTCCTAGTACGTTTCGGAACAATCGCTGAAACCCGCTCATGCACGAAGATATTTTGTAATAGTGTATTCTAAATTCATATGATGCCAAGATGAAGTAAAATATCTCTTTCATGTCAAATTTGCCTAAATTAATCTGGTTAAGTGGGAATCTTATTTTATTTTTAAAATATTACTTAATTCTTCAAAGGCATAACTTTGACTTAAAAACTTGTGTAAAATAAATTACAACAAATAATAAATTCACAAACAATATGAAGTCAGGAACATGTAATTATATAAATTTTGCCAACACAGAAGTTGATTTTTTTTTGGTCATGATCTTTGACTATAGTAAATACATAGTTTGGATTTGAGCTTTTGGTTTCTTAAGGGTGTGTTTGTGAGTTGAGATTTTAAAGAAAAGGGGAAAAAATAAAAAAATTTAAAAGGTAAAATAAACTTATCTCTTTCAAACATAATTAAACTTATCTTTTCAACTGATGATCTCTTCAGGAATTGAACCAAAGTATTTCCTAGAATTATAGTGTACATTTACTACTACACTAACACCCTTGTTGGTATTTGGATTTGAGTTGAAAAGTTTTTTATTTGATTTGGATTATCTGTAAATTTTTTTTGTAAATCCTTTCTAAACTTAAAAGTCTGCTTAACTTAGAATATAAGATCTATTTCCTCGCCCTAAATTAATAATATGATGTGTCAAAATCTACATATTCTTTTTCTACGTGAAAATCATAGGTATATTTTATTTTGCGAAGAAGCATATATAATTTGATCGAAGGAATTTGCTGTTGGAACTAATAAAATATTTTTTGACTAAAATAAAATATTTTTTAGAAAAGAATGCTATATATCAACAATATAAGTAGAAATACAAAAATCAACAGCGGATATGGATAAAGTCATTTTCCATTAAAAAAAAAAACAAAAAAGTTATGTATGCACATGCTATGATTTTATTCATGCAGGTTAAAAAATAAAAGTATTCATTAGCTTGCACCCATGAATCAGTTCGAACCTCTGGTAATACAGAATTTCTCTTCAGTCGACAAAATCAAAGTTACTTAGATTATGTAAGTTTTTCAATATTAACAAACTCACAGCCAACGACTATTTTTTACGGTAACAATTTTGACCAATTCAATATTGAAATATACCAGCATTTTTTTTCCATTTGAAAAATTATTAAAGGTTTAATTATATCCAAATATGTCTACTAACTTCTTCAACACATATAATTTCCTTTTAAACCATAGAAAGTTCATTCGCGCAAAATTCAGAATAACCAAAGTAGAGAGAAGTAATCTCCACGTTAATCACGGGGCCCTGGAATCGGAACCAAGCAGGAGTAATGGTATAAAACAAGTCACCGAAAACGGAGGTAAAAGGTGGGCTTGAAAGCACAACCCGCTTGAAATGGCTTCTAGAATAATGACACATTCAAATAATTAGGTGGCGGTGATGCATAAAGACAATGTTTCTTCAATCGTCTGGAAGTTGCATGAGGATACGACATGACTCATTCTTGAAGAATATCATTATCAACGATTAGCACTTGTGACATTACTCACGGCTACATGTGGCTCGTCGAATCTCATTGTGGGTCAACGTCTGAAGTCCAGTATTTTCTGTTTTTTCTTGCATATCAAATGATACATAAATATCATGACCCAAAAAAAAAAAAATTGATAAATAAATATAGTTAAATTAGCAGCACCAAATATGTTTTAGGGAAATGAATATTTCTTGTGTCAAAATTTCACAATATATATATATATATATATATATGAGGATCAACTTATACCAATATAAATTAAATTCACTTCTTAAATCATTAATCTTTTTAAAATTTATAGGATTCAATTTAAATATTTTTAATTATCTCTTTTTACATAATATGATTATATAAAAATTAAATATTAAAGGATTTGTTTCCCTTTTACATGATCTTGTCAAACATAATTTTTTACGTTTAATTAGGGCATATGAAGAAGGGCACATGAAATGATCTCATTGCGAAATCAATTATAAGGTGTATCCCACCCATCATCTTTATTTTTAAAGTTTCACTTTCTTTATTTAAGCAGTTCGATTTGGACTCGTTATATACCCATCCTATATCAGTATTTTTAACTCTCGTAAGCGGGAAACATAATTAATTAAATTTGCAAAAACACAGCATGAATATTATATTGCATACAATCAAGGGAACAAAACGCAGATTTGCATGCCGTATTGTTTCTCGGCGGTCATTAATTGGCATAAATTCTAGCATGATATTATGGCTTGATAGCATCAGTTGGTATTCAATCAATTTTGCATTTATGCCAGTTTACTCACACTTGGGCTTTAGCTCATTAGGTTTTTTTTCCGATGATTTTATTAAAGAGCTCAACTCACCAAACAATAAAGTGAGGAGCATGAAAAACAAGGAACAAGGAAACATTCTAGTTTGAAAACAAAACCCAACACCTATTACTCACAGTTAGGCTTTAGCTCATTAGTTGTTCACACTTAACAAGTTTTAAATACGAGAAATTCTTTAGTATTTTTAGAATAAAAGATTTTTCTTTTTTCAGATCTATAATCACGTTAATAAATCTGGATCACCTTTTATTTTCTTAATTATCAATATTTATTGATGTGGTAAATAAAAAATAGATAAGAGCAAAAAATTTCTCTTATTTCAAAAACACCTGAAAAATTTTCTTTAAATACTATGGTACGCATAAATTCATCTGACATGTAAATTGTATCTAATTGCACTGCAACTCCTATTGACAGACTAACAAACTATGCCACATCTGCGTAATGCTTTAAAATACAATTACTTCATCTCCACACTATCACATGTCATCTCACAGTATATATACACTTGCCCATGGTGTAGAATTAATTTACCAAGACGCATGGCATATCTAGCACTCGAAGATAAAAATATCATTGACGCATGTTATTTTATCAGAATTCATTTTCATGTCATTAATGCCAACTTCTTGCTAGTCATTTGCATATTTCCGTGGAGTCAAAAACGTAGCTAGCAAGTGCAGCAAAGAAAAGGCTTAACACTTTTCCTTTCGGTTTATTTTATTATTCTAAGGAAAAAAAATTATTTTATTTGTCACTTTTATGTATTAATAAAAAATTCATTGTTAACTTTATAATATTATGTTTCATACAATTACAAGCACGCCAAACTTTTAACGAGTCATAATATTCTAAGAACGCTAAACTTTTAAGGGAATTTCGGTAAAAATATTTTTTACTGAAGGCTTAATTTTAAATTCTTCAATTCATGCGCATACAAATAAAGCGACAAATAAAATAGATCAGAAGGAGTATATGATTCTAAACTACCAATACTACCACATGGCCAATCCATGATGGGAAAGCATAGTTTTGCTTAAGAATGTACAAAGGACAGATTGGATCAACTTTAACTATACTTAAGTCTGAGTCGATTTTTGGTTAGGTCATTTATTTAAATCTATATTTGACCAGATTAATGGCTAAGTCAAATTAGGTCAATTTGATAGTTAGATAAACAAAAAACATTCTTTTCAGCTTTGCTAGGTATATAATAAAATAGGGTGAAAGTTTTAGCCCCAAAAATGGGGTATATATTAACTAACAGTTGAGTCCTTTTTGAACCACAAGAGATGTATAGTTGCCCATCATACGACTACCAACTGCGCTTGCCTCTACGGAAGACTTGCTCCAAGCATGTTAATTCAAATCACTTACAACACAGAACTCTACGAAGGAAGGAGTTGGTGGGTTAGGAAAGTTCACCAACTTTGCATTAGGTTCGCTTAGTGAAATTTTATTAAAGCAAACCAATAGTTGGTTGAACCTTAGGTCGATAGCAAAAGGTGTAGTTAACCGCATCAAACTCACTACATATTCCATGGAATTGATAAACAGATACAAATTTCGAAATATCATGCATAATTTTTTTATGTGAATATTATGCATAAATTTTAGAAATGAAAAAAATGAAAAATATTTCATAATATATATTTTAAAACAAATTACACCAATATAAAAAATAACATTATGTACATAAAATTATCCATTGAAATATAAAAATTTTATAAGCTATCACTTTTGTTAAAAAAATATAACCTTTAAAAAATTATGTGATTTTGTGTCGGTCAAACTAATCTACACTAAAATATGATCTAAATCTGATTAAAAGATATTCTAAATTAACTGTTCAAAATTTAAACTCGGCCCAGCAGACTTTGGGCCAAGATATATTGTCGGGCTAGACCAAATCTTAAATACGTCTAATTTTGCTCATATCATTAGGAGAAATTTTAAAATAAAAACTTATTATTTTATATCATTTAATACACAACCGCTCGTAACTATCACTGCATAGAAAATCCATGTGCCCTCAAAGGACCTAGCAAGGCAGAGGATACCAATGGCAGTAAGCAGAGTATTAAATAAAATCTTTGCTATACTGCAATCTTTCTCAACAGCAACTCATGAACGCTTGGCAGGTTCCTAGCGCAATGTGCCAGCCTTTAGCACCGCCTCTTTGTAATTGATCAAGCTTCAAGCCTCGAAAATTTTCGAGATAATGAAAATATAATTCCCTTAATTTCCAGTTTTCCACTATAACTACACGACTTTGCGTAACGCTATTTAGCTTATTTTAATTTCCTCCTTATTTTATTAGTATATATATGAAAAATATTATTAACGTACCTTTCTTCTGGGGGTAAATTCATCAATACTTTACACACATTAAAAAAACAAAAAAACTAAGCCACTATAAATTGGCTAATAATAAGAAATTTGGATAGTATATACGAAGTTAAAAGTTTAAACACAAAAAAATCTACTATTTGCTTATATAATTTTTAATATCCGACTTTTCCAGAACTTTGACAAACATGATATTAAATTTTGACGTCAAATTTTCAATTCATCGATTATATCCTTCCATCTTTCACCAAATAGTATTTGCTGTTATTGATACTTTGGATTCATAAACGCTATTTTTTTATCAGACATAATTAGAAGTATAGTCCTCTTCATCTTATTCCCACTAGTCCCAATAAGATTTGAACCTTAATTAGAACACAAAATTGAGTACCAAATGCCTTATTATTAGAGTTTCAAACTCTGAAAGAAAGAAAGAAAACACAAACAAGGAACCAATCAAACAGTTTCGAGAATGACGAAGAAGCAATGTTTCCAATACCACTTGCACTGAGGCAACACACTCAAAGCATAATATGCATTTGGTCTCTCTTATGTCTTTAGCTTTGGTTTAACCCTTTGACATGCATGATGATGCCTTCAACTAAGAGAGACATGTTGTTGTAAGAAGATCCACCTTCTTCTATTGCTTTCTTTGCCATGTCAGCATACTTTCTATCCCTTTCCCTTCTCTTCTCTTTGTCTTCACCTTCACCCATTACCTTCTCTATAGCCTCTCTAACATTGTCCCTGGTCACTTGAATACCTTCACCAAACTTATCCTCGTCACCGAAGTGCACAGCAGTTTCAACTCCAACCCTCACCCCAGTCTCAATCACTTGCACAACAACCTTCTCATTGTAAAATTGGTCAGCAAACATTGGAAATGTCACCAATGGCACACCAGCACAAATTGCTTCTAGTGTGGAATTCCACCCACAATGTGTCAAGAATGCACCTATTGCAACATGTGACAATATCAACACTTGTGGGGCCCAACCCTTGATCAAAATTCCCCTCCCTTTGACCCTCTCTTCAAACCCCTCTTCAATTAGCCACTTCTCCATCTCATCCCTCTTATATGCTCCCCGTAGCACCCAAATGAATGGCCTTTTTGTTGCTTCCAATCCCAAACCAATCTCTATCAATTGCTGAGGTGTCACACGGTTAAGGCTACCAAGGCATGCATAGATCACAGACCCTCTAGGCCATGAATCAAGCCACTTCACATATTGGCTCTCATCATTGGAGCTTTTGTTACCTCTTTGGGCCTTGTCCCAATCATCCTTGTTTGTAAGCGACACAGGACCAACACACCACAGTTTATGTCCTGTGACCCTTTTATACTGTTCGACGTATTCTGCTTCCAACTCTTCAAAGCTATTCACTACTATCCCATATGCTTCTGCTTCAGATTCCCTTATTCTCTCACGTATATCAATCAACTTCTGGTTTGTGCCAGGGTTGAATAATGCTGGAAGCTGAGATTTTCTCATCTCAATTCTATGTGGTAATCCGGGGATAACAATAAATTGTTCTGAATCACAAAGAGTCTCACTGACCTTAGAAGCATGCAAATTGTGGTTGCATAAGAGATTGAAGCAATTAGTCCCATCAAATATTATTCTAGGGACGTTGAACTTTGTGGCAATATCGGCTACACACTGAATATTCTTGTCACATATTATGCAGCTTGGAAAAGGTTTCAGATCTTCAATAAGCTCCTCTAGTGGATGCTGCATCAAGCTCAAGGCCAAGAAGAAATTCTCCTTAAGGTCCATTGAAGGGAGTGTGTCTAAGCTCTCACACCCTTCAGGTATTCCAGTCTCAGCATTTGGAAATTTAATAAGTATTAGTTGGATTGGTGACCCATATTGGATCTCTCTATTGATGCTGGCTTTGAATTGTTGGGCATTGAGGGGTGTGGTGATTATGGTCACCTTCACATTACGCCTAGCCAACAATTTGGCCATGTCCACCATAGGGAGAATGTGACCAGGTGCCATTAAGGGGATGAATACAAAGTGGAGGTTGCATAGTCGTGTTGAAACCATTGCAAGTTTTCTGTGTCATGGCAAAGATTGAAGGAAATTCAAATAAGTTTCAAGTTGCAACTTTCAAAGTAGGATTCAAAGGGAGTATGCTATGTTTTGTGCCTATCACCAGTTTTGCATGTATATCTTGAATTCTGCATCTGATGATGCCAAGCCTGACGTTGCATTTTATTTTATCTTCTTATATAGAAAATTTTTAAATGAAGAATGTAGTTTTTCAACTTATATGTTTTCGATGTTAATTACAAAAATGTCACTTTATTTTTATTCTATTTCTTATTTTCAAGATTTTAAAAAAATAATAAGAAAAACAACAAAATAAAATTTAAGTAATATTTTTGTATTTATTAATAAAAAATAAAAAACCACTTACTTTATTTTTGCTTTCTCTTCAAATAGGGATGCTACACAGCCCAAATTGATTGCCTTAAAAAACTATTGCCAACCAGCCACGCGTGGCAACTTCTGAGTGAAAATACGAAATTTAGGAGTGAGAAAAAAAATATCGTATCCATCACTATTATGTCACTTAATCTGGGCAACAAATAGCGGGCAAAAATTTAGATGGTGTAGCATTTTTCTTCTCAAAATCCACATTTAAATGTAATCCTTAAAGCCTAACTTTAAAAAGATTAAAAGAATTGCAATTCCAGAAAATAAATTATTTAATTCAAATCGGGACATAAGATTTGACGCGGGAAACTTCAAATTGAGAGATGGTCATGGAAGTTTTCGATTCCTTATTGGCATAGAAACTCCGAAACAGTTTAAAATAAACATGAAATTTAAAGCTATTATACTTACATGATTCTACTCTGTCCTGAATAACTCTTGGTTTGTTGAGATGAAATTGTAAAATCAATTCTTCATGTAAGGTTCTGGCCTTTCTCGCTAGAGGAATAGGAATGAAGGATTTTATATTTGTTTTTGTCTCTAATAAAATTTTCCAATTGTTTTCAATCTTTACTTATGGTAGTATTTGGGAGATTTCTACAATAAAAATATATTTTTTAAATAATAAATTAAACCAGTTACTAGCCTTCCTTGGAAGATATACAATGAATTTATTACTTCAGATGTTTCCTTTATGTGAAATTAATATTTAATAATTTTATGAAATGATTATCTAGCAATTTATTAAATGTATACACATAAAATATTATAAATTGCTTACCAAGAGAATTTAATATAAGTAAATAGCATATATTTTTTTTTTACTTAAAAAAATGAACGCATTTAATTAGCATCGTTAATGTCTGTTATAGCGGTTTTATTGTAAATAAATAACCGGAGGTAAATAAGCATATTCAAAAACGATACTCCCTTTTTATTATTTTCTTTATAAAAGATATTTATTATAGGTGTATTTGTTCGTGATTTTTTTGGGTAAAAAATTATTTTTTATATATTTGGATGAATTTTAAAAAATAATTAAAATATTAAAAAAATGTATTTTAACTTTTTTTAGAAGTTGAAAAAAATAATTTTTTTAAAAAAATTAAAACAAATACATTCTATATCTATTAATTTGAAAAAAATTAATTATATTTTTATTTTATTCTTGATATTATTAAACGAGAGAAAATATTAATAAAATAATAACAATATTTTAAATATTTTAGTAAAAGATAACTCAATCAAATAACGTAAATAACTTATTTGGCCTTTAGATTTTAAAGTTAATGTCAACATTGAAAAATGATGATATATTATTTCATCTGTATAAAAATTTTAAAAATTTTTTTGATTGTACAAATATATATAAAAAGACTAATATATTTATCTTTTAAATTATGAGAGATTATTCATAAATTTTTAAATTTTTAAGGGAGTAGTTTATATACCAAAAACCTTATCAAAAATCATAATGGGTATTTGATCTCCTTTTCAAGATCCACATCATCAAAATTCTTTAAGAAAAAAAAAAAAAAAAAAACCTGACTTCCCTATTCCTCCGCTCCAAGAGGAACTGTTCATCCTGGAGCCCATATCGCGTGCAGGCGCAGCAGCCCTCCTCTCCCTCGTGCACCATCCTCCTCGAACTCGAATCCACCCAGCCACCCACCATTCACTGACCGGCGTCAACGGCTCCGGCGACCCACCCCAGCCTCCCCAACTCCGGCGAGCAACCCCATCGCAGCCATCGACCCAGCCGCCCACGCTATGCAGATGGGGTTGTTTGATTACACTTTACCAAGGTCGTATGTTGTCTTCCTTACTTGAAGCGCCTTTACGCTGTATGAATGCTACCACATACGTCATAGTTTGAGAAATCAAAATCTGTGTGCAATAATTGTCAATTATCTTTTCTTTTGTCAGCCAATTCCAATATTGTTAGCTATATGATGCACCTTCTGATTTTTGCCCCTCGGCCTGTCGCCAATAACTTGACTTCAACTTGGAATTTTCTTTTTCTTTTTCTTTTTCCTTTTTCAAATGTTGACATTAGGAACTTTGGACAGATTCTTCGTGAAAGAGAAACGTTTCTATTGACTTTAAGCATGCTTAACATTGAAAGACCAAAGCCAAGTAAGTTCCTCAAATTAACTTCTGGACTATGTTCCTCAAATTCGTCTTTCTTATTTGTTTGCAGATGAAAAAATCTTGCTGAAATGGTCTGCTCAAAAGAGATTGAAAAAGGACCGAGTTGACACTCTAGAAAAAGCTTATTATAGCAGCACATGGAGTTGTTCTATGGTTTCTTCAATAAAAGAAGCTGAGATGGACAAATGGTACTGGTTGAATGGATTGAATTTCACATGCTGATTCTTGGTGGCTGCTGCATTTCAATTATTGCTTGGAGATGACTTTTATAACTCTATTATTGAGGTGGAAAATATGTTTGCAGCTGGTTGGTGGTGCTAGAGCCATTTGAATTTGATGTAGTGCTTTTTCTGATGTATTTTCTGCTCATTTGATGTAGTCTTTGGCCTGCTAAGCTCCTCTCTATTTGAGAGTTTGTGCTTTTGTGATTTTTAGTGGATGTAATTTGCCTTAATGCAATGAAGTAGTGAAAGGTTGAAAGGAAGTGACATTCTGAATTTTGTAATATCTTTTTTTTTTTTTTTTTGATAATTTAGAAGAAAAGGTTCCTTAATGTTGTCATTTTCCATTACAATCAATATAATTAAAGATTACACAATCAAGATAATGTGAATCTATTCCGAATGGTTGCTGCAGGCTGCATCTGTCTCAAATTACTGAAACTATAGAAGTTCTAAGTTTTAGTTATGAGCCTAAATCTATTTTAGAAAACTGAGTTATGATGCTGTGATCACAAGGAAAGTATGTCAAAATAGGGCTGCTATTTAGCGCGAAGAAAATTTGTGAAAATATGTACAAAGGGCTTTAATAACCAATCAAAGGCAGGTAAAAGTGGAAGAAAGAGAAAGTAACACAGAAGTGGGGCAGAAATTCCACATAGCTTGGCCAATCAAATTCTTCGTAACAGTAGTACGAAAATGATTTTTGTACTAAAAAGCATTATCCATGTCAAAATGAAACTAGTTGATAAATATGATGAAATGCTTTTAAGTACATGAAACATCATGTAACAAAATGAACAAGGATAATGGCCTCAAGATAATGATCATATGGCACAAGGACGATAATCTTCAAGCAATAAAAAGGAGAACACAATGCTACATTCACACATTAATGTCACATGACACCATGAATTTAATATTGCCGTGTCACATCTGACATCTATGCATAGCACAGGAGCCAACACAATAAACAAGAATACAGTTTGAATCAGAAATTACTATATTCGGCATTCATCGCACCAAAACAGAACCAAAACAGAACCTGCCAAAACAGAACCAACCAAAACATCACACCAAAACGCAACCTGCCATGGAGGGGAACTGCATGCAGTACCAATCATAGAATAACAATTACACTAAACAGAAAATATGACGTTTTTTTTTTTTAAAAACCAAAATAACAAAACCACATCAGTCAATCATCCGAAAATGTATATATTAATAAAGAAGTCTTACAAATCTTTCATAATGAGAACCATTACAACCTTAACCTTTGTTCACACTAACTGTTGTCTATTGCATGCAAAACACTAAGTAAAATAATTGTCTATTACATGCCAAAAAAACCCTCCATAATTGCAACTCAAGATATAACATAAACAAAAGACTCCTGCGTTCTAGCTTGTGTAACCAATAGCCTGCCAAATCTTCTCCTTGTGCCTGGAGTTGCTCCAGTGGAAGTTTCTGTTAGCAAAGGTTTTTTGATTACGTTGAAACAGGGTAGCAGCAGTTATGATATAAACCCAAACCCCCCACAACAGAATGCCAAATATCCCATACTTCAGCCAAGCCAAGTTTAATCCTGAACTCAGAAAATACTGTGAATCAAACCTATTTCGTCCCTCCCCAAACTCCTAATTCAGTGCACAACCCAAATAAGATACTATAGAATCTTCAGCTCATTCTAAATGAGCTGAAACTTATAGTTATTGTGATGGTTAAACTCCTATAATGATTTGACAACAGACAATTGAATAATAGTATAAAGAAGGTTTATAAATCATAAATCAAAATGAAATCCATTCTAATTATGAAATTAACCTAGGAAAACATAAGTGAACTCAAAATTCTAATTAACAAGAGTCATAAAAATTACATACAGAAGCCGGGTGTGGCTAATGGCCTGACCAAGCATTAAAGGTGCTGTTTGCTTAAACTGTTACATAGGAACTGATGCCCAATTTATTCAATAAATTTTATTGTGTTGATTTGCCAAAGGCTAGTTTTGCTATGTCTTCAAGTAGCATCTTCATATTAAGATAAGAAGATCCTCCAGGTTCCATAGATTTCTTCGCCAACTCTGCAAGATTTCTAGCTCTTTCTCTTCTCTCTTCCTTTTTGGTTCCTTCACCAATCACCTTATTTATAGCCTCAACAATTGTCTCCCTCTTAATTTTAGCTCCATACTTGTCTTGTTTACCCATAGGGACACTAACCTCATTCCCCAGTGCTTCACCTATACCCAATATTTGCACAACCAACTTCTCATTGAAAAATTGGTCAGCAAACATAGGCCAAGTTATCATTGGCACACCTGCACAAATGGCTTCTAGTGTTGAGTTCCAACCACAATGTGTCAAGAACACCCCCATAGCATGGTGTGAGAATATTAGAACTTGTGGTGCCCAACCGTGGACTATTAGGCCTCTTCCTTTGGTTCTCTCCCCAAAACCATTCTCTAACAACCAGTTATTTGCTTCTCCGGTGCCATCATCTTCTCTCATCACCCAAATGAATGGACAATTGCATGCTTCTAATGCTAAAGCAATCTCTTGAAACTGTGCAAGTGCTAGGCGATTGAGTGTGCCAAGACAAACATAAACAACTGAATGTGGTGGCCATGAATCAAGCCATTTCATGCAAAAGTGTTGGTCAATTGTGGTTTTGTTACCTCTCTGGACAACATCTTGTGTTCCCTTGTAGGATAGTGATATAGGACCAATGCACCAAACTTTGGTACCTTTAGCCTTCTGATATTCTTTGACATAGTCTAACTCCAATTCCTCAAAACTATTGACCACCATCCCATATGCTGTTTCTTCAGAAGCTCTCATCTTTACCTGAAAATCCTTGAATTCCTGTGAATCTGGATTCAAGTCCATCGGAAGCTGTGCTTTGTTTAATTCAATTCTGTGGGGCAAGTTAGGCACCACGAAAGGTTGAGATTCTGTGACATTCTCATAAACCTTGGACTTGAGCAAATTGTGGAACACTAGAAGGTTAACGCAACTTGTCCCATCAAATAGAATCCTTGGTATTTGGAACTTGGCTGCAACATCTTCCATCCAAGAGTGGAATTTGTCCACTAGAAGGCAAGTTGTGGTGGGCTTAAGCTCCTCAATCAACCCTTCAATTGGTCTCTGCAACCTACTAATAGCAGTAATGAAGTTCCTGATTAAGCCACGTGAAGGGACTAACTCCATGCTTTCACACCCTTCTGGCAGTCCAAATTCAAGCACTGGGATCTGGAATTGGACAAGCTGAATTTGGAAACCAGATTCATTTGTAAGGTCAATCATTGGTGTGATGCGTGTGGCATTGATTGGTGTGGTGACAATTGTGACAACCACACCGTGCTGTGCTAGTACCCTGGCTATGTCTACCATGGGAATTAAGTGGCCAGGACACATAAATGGTACTACAAGAAAATGAAGCTGATGGTGACTATGGGATTCTGAAGCCATTTTTGCAGTGTAGTGCTGTTGGGAAATGGAATGATAATGCAATAGTTACAAAATTGGACAGATCTAAGCTTGATCTAACCTTTGACTGCGTGGTGTATGTTTTCATATATTTGTATTAAAAAAATAATGGCATATGACTTCATTGTTTAGTATTAATAGACTGACATAACTTACAATTACAAGCTACACGAGTCCAATTTGTCTCTTTCCAATGACACGATTGTATAGACCATAAGAATCTATCATAATTATATCAATTCCTATTTTTTAATTATTCCAAACACTACTTCTAAAACTGAGTTCCGACCATATAAACATATGCTCCTTATAATTTAAGTAGACTTCCTTAATTTCTCTATCAAAAGTCCTCCTAGTGGGCTGGCTCCACCATGAAAGGCATGCATTGATATGATATTAAATTGAATCAGAGAGCTAAATGACATAATGGTTTGAAGAAAAATATAACAACTGATTAATTAAGTTACATAAATAATTAGTGCATGGCTTTACCGCTGATGTAAGATGAATATAAAATTTGGGCCACCGGTGTAAATATAATACAAGGCTAGTTGTCATAAACGACCTTAGCATAGCATCCTATGCTGTAGTATCTAGTATATAGAAACTGACAAGCGAATAGAAATAACACACATGCGAGACTTTCATTTTGTCTCCCTTTCAATTGTAGTTGGAATGGCCAATCTTCTTTTAAGACAAAAAGTCTCTTGTTATCGAAATTTCCTTACAACTTCACTTCAAAGTCACGACAACACTCTGCAATGTGTTAGATTGCTTCAGAGTCTGAACACTAACAATGACATTTCCTCGGTCCTAATCAGATCGAAGGACCTACTACTTACATTTAGATCTATTAGAGGTTCAATTATTTTTGGGAAATACTGGAACATAAGACTTAGACAACAATGGAAGATTAAATATACTATGCAAGTACTCGCTGATTTGTGCAACTTCTTAATAAATTCAAGCGGCATACGTTGTGTTTGGAAGGATTAAAAATTGGGAAAGTGAAACTCTAGTGTCACTTAATATAAGGGGAAAAAAAATATACTTTCAAATAAATGGTGCACCACTCAAATTTTCACTGAATTAACTTGCTAATTTGAAGAAAACTACATCTTGAAACCTTTAGTTTTTATTGGCCTGGTGCAATCTCTAGAAAGAACTATGTGTACTCAAGAATTTTCTGCTACATTATGCTCTAATGTAATAATGGATCTATTGGCGGGGGAAAAGCTAGGGAAGGAAAATGCAATACAAAGGGAATCAATCTGTTTTTTTGCCAAGGGAGAAAGATTATTTATCTCTCTTGGTTTGTTGCTGCATGATATCTTGGATAAGGAGTGTCAAATTAGAGTGGGAAGATCCTCCTTCTTCTACTGCAATCTTAGCCATCTCTGCAAGCTCTTTAACTCTTTTCCTTCTTTCTTCACTTTCCTTTGTTTCATCCATTAGCTTCTGTATTGCTCTCTCAACATTTTCTTTCTTCACCAACACGCCTGTTTCTTCTTCCTCACCCCATTTGACAGGAGTCTCTACTCCAACACTGACTCCAATTTTTAAAATTTGCACAATTAGTTTCTCATTGAAAAATTGGTCCCCAAATAGTGGCCATGTAACCATTGGCACGCCAGCACATATTGCTTCCAGGGTCGAGTTCCAACCACAATGTGTTAAGAAAGCACCAACTGAAGGGTGTGATAGTATCAGTACCTGAGGAGCCCAACCCCTAATTACAAGGCCATGACCTTCGGTCCTTTCCTCAAATCCATCTTCCTTGATCCACTTCTCCAATACTTCTAAATGACTACCTTCCCTTATAACCCAAATGAAAGGTCCATTTGATGCTTCTAAGGCCAAACCAAGCTCAATCAACTGCAATGAAGTAAGATTACACATACTTCCAAGACATACATAGACAACAGCCCTTGGTTTCTGCAAATCAAGCCACTTCAAGCAATAATGTTCATCAATTGAGACCTTGTTCCCTCTCTCAGCCTTATCCAGGTGATCCTTGTTGCTAAGTGACACAGGACCAATACACCACACTTTGCCATACCTTGCATTCTTGTAGCCCCTTGCATATGCTGGCTCCAACTCTTCAAAGGAATTCATCACCACCCCGTAAGAAGTCCCTTCAGCTGCAGCAGTTTTGGCATAAAACTCTTTCCATTCTTCATCCCTTTCTCCTCTTTGTCCTGGTATCTGAGCTTTGGTCATCTCAATTCTGTCAGGTATACCAGGCAAAACGAAGTACACATTTTCTGTGGCTATTTTCTGAAGAATTTTGTGGACTCCCAAGTTGTACAAACACAAGAGGCTGAAGCAACTTTGTCCCAGGAAAGAAATCCTAGGAATATTGAATTTGGTTGCAATGTTGGCTGTATATGGCAAACACATGTCAGAAATTATGCAGCTTGGTGGAGGAGTTAACTCTTCCAAGAGTTTTTCCACTGGCTGCTGAAGGGTGTTTGATGCATTGAAGAAACTCAAGGAATTGCCTAGTGAAGGTAGCATATCAAGATTCTCACACCCTTCTGGCAAACCAGCCTCTTTATATGGGAACTGGACTTCAACTAATCTGATTCGAGCGCCAGACTCAATCGAGCGTGCAAGAGTTGAGGTGAAGCGTGCTGCATTGTGGGGTGTGGTGATTATGGTGACAGTAACACCATGTTGTGCCAATATTCTTGCTATGTCCATCATGGGGATCATGTGGCCTTGAGCCATCAAAGGACACAAGACAAAGTTAAACTGGGAAGGTTCTTGGGCAGCCATTTGTGTGGTGTTGAGTGTTGGAGATGGATATGGTGCAATGCAATGAGTTCACTTCCACTTTGTTTATCAGTGACTGTGAGATATTTTGTAAGCACTAAGCACCTTTTGTGGCTTTATTGTTGGTAATGAAAGTGTCGTAGAAGTTTCACTATCTGAGCAAGATTTGGGAACCTCATGCCGTGACAGAAACTACTTAGTTTTTATTTTTTCAAACATTTATTAATTTTGGAAAATGGGAACTTTATAAAGTATATACAAAACAGCATAAAAAATTTACAGTGAAAACATAGAATGTTCTTATATTAAAAAGTTATGTGTGATTGGAAGACTACTCCGAAAAACATAGCAAACAAGAAGGACAAGTCTGAAAAGCAAACTTAAGTAAGAACGTAAAAGGGAAGCAAAGAATAAAGGATTGATGCTAAGTGTGTGCGTGAAGAATAAGAAATGTTTAAATTAATGAGAGTAATATTGAGGAAATAATATTTAAATAGATAGAATAAGAAAATTAATGCGCATAGTGAGTAAATCATATGTAAATTTGTAGAAAGTATTCCACCGAAATACTTTGTGAATGCTTTTCCCAACACGTAATTTATTGGATTTTGGACAATGCATGCTCCTTCACTTTTAAGTAATAAAGAGATCCATAACAACCAGATCTTGACACAACTTAAATAACATGACAAAACTACATAGTTATTGATGCTTGAAAGGTTGATTGATATCAGAACCACGCAAAATCTTCTTTTTCTCTCTCACATTCACTCAATAGGCGCAGCAAGAAAGGAAAGAGATTGAAATTACTCCATTTCATTCACTTTCATTTGATATATTGCATCGGTGCATGGGCCCCATTTATAAGCATATTGTGACACTAAAATAATAGTAGGAAAAAAAAAAAAAAAAGACAAGCAAATTTAATGACCAAGAACAGTAACAAATGCTGGGGTGAGATTGAGGTTGCTGTAGCAAACTACATTTGCGGGGTATGAAACATTGGAGGTGCATGCATCACGTGATGAGTTGGTTAAGGTGGTTGCTTGGCTATTGATGGAGCCTCCAGGATAACATAAGAAGGTACTATCAATAGTACTTATTACAATCTCATAATCCTAGTGATTCATACTGAAAAAGAAAAAAAAAGAAATAAATGAATGATTAGTGGAAGACATTACAGAACCCGTTCATCATTTATCAAGTTAACATGCCAGCAATACAATTCAATTGGGGTCACTACTCACTTAAGTTTCTGGCATTGACATCATTTTCCCTCGTACTTCATGTGGTGGGACAGGGACGCGTGATATATGAGCTAGAATTCCGAGTATTCGGTACAGTTATGGGTCCCTCAATTTATAAGATATCATGGGATAATTGGGAATCATATATTCAGTTACATTATTTGTGATACATGTCTATTTTACACCAAAAAAACTACCCAAGTGTATGTAAAATCAAGATACTTCTGTATGCAATACTTTTGTCCAAGATGGAAAAAGAGAGAGTGCACTAAAGATGAACCCGACGAGGAATCTGAATGAGGATAGCTTGAATCACAGAATAAATAATAAATAAGTTGCCCAAAAATTAAAAAAATCTGTGGCCAAACCTCCATGCTTGACAACATCAACAACAAAGGTTTAGTGTGCCACATCTATTTTTTAGTCTAAATCACCAAAATCTGAGTCTACTAATCCCAATTGATCCGAAATGTATCACATCCATTATTAATTACTTTATTACACTCACCACTGTTAATAGAAACATAACTGAAATTTCTAATTATTTATAAATTGATTCTTAAATATCGAAATAATGTCAAAAATCATGCATACAAATATCATTCCTCATTTTATTTTGTTCTGAGCAATACCATAATTACTACATAACTATCATCATTATTATATTTAATTTGAACACTCACCTATGATCAATAATTTGATGAGAATGCCTAGGAATATTACATCAATCTAAATTGCGGGGCAAAAGGTTATATCATATTGAGTAGCCCCTTTGCACTGGTAAACAGGAGGCTTATTGTCACCAGGGTAGGCGTGAGCTAATGGACAAAGGTCCTTGAACTTCTGTGAGATCTCATCAATTTGGCAACCATTCCCATTACAACAATACTTTGGGTCCTTCAACACATCACAAGCACTTTTGCAGCCCACATAACGCCCATCCTTGTTATAGGCTATCAAAGATGGTGGGCACACATTTCCAATATCCTTATTACAGTCCACAACAGGGCAAGGCCCAGATTCATCAACAAGTGTTCCACCAATGGGCTTGATACGGACCAAAACATTCTGCCCATGGACCAAGCTCACCTCATAGGAAACCACAGGGTTGTTGACGTTGAAATTGAGGAGAGTTACTGGGAGCTTGGGCCTTGGGCCTGAACACTCCAAGATCCCAGACCCACAGTCACCAGTCTCACATGAGAAGTAATTGGATGCATTTGCAGAGCACTTGGTTCGGGCCCAAATGGATCCACTCCATTTATCATCCATGTAGAATATTGAATAAACCATTGACCCCAACTCTGGATTAGCATCCCCCATGCTTGGGCTTGAGGCACGCCATATAGGGGTTGAGCAAAGGTTTTCAAAAGTGAAAGTCACATCGGCATGCGCTCCTGAAAACATGTTACAAACAGCCATTGCATTAGAATAAGAACAAATAATATCAACAATTGCAACAATTTCTTTCAAGAAAAAATGTTTCAGTACTCATATGGATTCCATATAAAGTATCTTTTTTATGTAGGAAAAAAATAAGAATATAATTTTGATAAACTGCCGTTTCAGAACAATGTTAACGAATCCTCTGAATGGCATTGATTTGGCCCAATTTAGAGTCATGAGTATGAATAAAATAGGTTAAATCTTGTAAGTGACGACTATTTCTAATGGTTAGAACCCCAGTTCAGGACACTGGCACCGTGACCGCTAGTATTGCAGGTGCCTCCCCTTGCTGGCATTTTTATAAATCAATATATATATATATATATATATATATATATATATATATAGAGTCTTACCATAACTCTCTCAAGAGTGATATAAAAATTAAGATTCGATAAGTTAAGATTTGATCAATTAGCCATGTAAAATAATTCACACTAATATTACATCAAAATTAATCTCAAGAACAATCGTAGAAATTAAGTGAAATATGACCATAACTTGAACTGTTTCAAAAAAGTGACACTCAGAGAGTTAACCAATGGTTTCTGAGGAGGTATCTTCAATACAACTGTCTGTGGTAAAGGCTTCGAAGAAAAACCGAAGGCAAAGGTCCAAGAGTCCGAGAAGGAATAGTATACCCTACGCGAAGCCTCCATGCTAACGAGTTAAATCAATGAATATATTACTAATAGTACTGTTTGAATTGAATTGCAAAGGAAATCAGTAATTTTCTTTAGCACTGAAACGTCAAAGAAATGCATAAAGAATCCGTTTATCATTAAAATGGAATACATCACCTGAACATAGCAGAAGCACGGGAAGCAAAAACTTGACGAGGGCTATGTTGGCCATGAAAGACTAGCTTCAGCTTCGATAGTGTATATCAAGTTTGGGATACAAAAGATAAATAGAGGATGAATGAAACATTTAATAGAGAGAGAGAGAGAGAGAGAGAGAGAGAGAGAGAGAGATTCCCTCAATTAAAGGTCTTTATTTATTAAATAATTACTTTCCAAACTCTCATTTAGAAAAAAAAATATGATATATATGCTTTAGAGGGAGATATTTTCTTCTTCCACAAATTTATTAAAAAATATTTCTCTCTTTTCTCATATTAAAAAAATATATTTCTCTCTCTTAAAAAATTTAATAGTGCTGTTGATAAAACAAATTAACAGTGCTATTATGTAATATTTTAATAAAAATCAAGTAGAAATTAAATATATCATTAATTAAAAATTAATTTTCACTCTCCTAATAAATTATAACTTTATAAATAATTTTTTTTAAACAGATCCCAATCTCATAAAATGATATTATTTTATTATTAATTTAGTTAATCATTAACAAATATTATATTTTAAAATAAAATAGTTCAATTTAGTACACTGCTAATGTAAATTATTTTATATAGCTAACCAATTATATATTTTCATTTATATAACTTCTAACGGAGTTATAGCAAAAATCAAATAATTTCAATGATTTGACTATAAATTATTCGAAGATTATATAAAAATATTATATATTGACAGGCTATCAAAATTAAACATCAAAAATTCATATTTTTAAAATTAAATTATTAAATTAAATATTTGTCCATGATATTTTTCATAAGTAAATTATCATATTATTAATTTTTTAAAATAATGATGATAATAAGAAAGGGGATTGCTAACCTCCATATAAATGTAGAGATTAGTAATTCTATTTTATTTTGGACATACAACACCATCCTTTCTTTCTTGACTCAATTTATAATTTGGATAAATTTGTAACTTTATTTCATCCACATTAATTGCTTTTTTTTATTTTTCTAATATTCTCTCTCCATTATTTTTCTTTATTCAAATAATATTATTTATTTTTCATTTTTATTTTACTTGAATAATATATGAGTGACTAAAAATTTAGTTAATATTATCATGCTTTGGATAGATATATCTAATATTAATTTAATACAAAATTTTATGAAGTTCATAAAATTGATTAATTAATCGAAGCACGAATCGTTAAAATTGTATGTTAATAAATAAATTTACATTAATTTTGTATAAATTTACATTGCAATATAATTGTAATGTTGTATAAATTTACATTGCAATGTAATTGTAATGTCTTGCACACTTATATTACCTACTATATACATTCTTTGTTGTGTACAAATAAACATACCATACATTTCTTATAATTCGTGTTCAATCCTTGTAAAAAATCTTTTAATTATTTAGTTTTTATATTGCTGTTGTATAAATTTACATATCATTCATTATTTAAAAAGGCAATATAAATTTACAAATTAAAAGGAACGTAAATTTATACCTATGACACTAAATAAATTTTTAATCACTTGTATATTATTCAAATAAGAGAAAAATGAAAAAATAATATTATTTGAATAAAAAAAAATAGTGGCGAGAGAACATTAACTATAAGTGAAAAAAGTTAAAAGAGTAATTAATGTGGATGAAATAAAATTATAAATTTATCCAAATTATGAATTGAGTCAAGAAAGAAAAGAGAAAGTTTATGTCCAAAATAAAATGTGGAGCTTATATACTAATCTCCATAAGAAAGAATGGAGGTAAACAATCTCCAATAAAAAAATATAATATTGTATCTACCAAATGATGTCATCGTTAATTAATAAAATAGCTTTTAGCACAACAACTACAGCAACAAGAATATGAATAAATACTTTCATTTTCAATTATGAGTTTATTTTTGATATATTGTTAATATAACTAACTTTCTATATTATTATCTAATTAAGCATTAGAATCCTTTTAAAGTGTTTGACTTTCATAATAACTACTTTAAAAATTATATAGTGATAATACATTATTGATATTATAAAAAACTTTACAAAAATAGTGTAGCACTACTATCTAGTTGAGTTTTTTTTTTTAATTTCAAAATTGGAAAATATGTATTATTTACTTATTTTATAATAATTGATTTTTTGGAGCAACTGACAATTAAGTAATGATTCACAAGACAATTTAACAAAATATTTCTATGTAAATATTAATTGTGACATGGAAGAATTCCAAGCCATGTAATTACACACTAAATATTTTCAAATATAAACACACAAAATATTCAAATATAAAAACATAAAATATCTCAATTAAAACACTAAATATTTCCACTAAATACTTTTATTAGAACACAAAAAATTGGCATATTTTCTGTTATTTAAGACATGTAATTGTCACATGGCAAATATAAGGAGGCTTTTGATATAAGGCATATAAAATTATACTCAAGAATATAACATGTGAATCTAAGATTCTCATGTTCAATGTGGGGTTTGGAAGTTCTTTTTTTCAAAAATATTGCATTTCTGGAAAACAAAAAAGCACCAAAATCATTTTTCACCTTCTTCCATAAGAATTCAACATTTCTATGGAAAAGAAATATTGTCTCTAGATAAAAAAAAAAAAAAAAAAAACCAAAATACCCATGTTGTCACCAACTCCCACCACCCTGACCGATGTCTGCCACCATAGACTACTATTGCTGGCCATCACCAGCCACTTTTCGATAGTTGTCAGCCACCACAACCAACCTTCTAGCAATCACCACTGTCAAGAGTATTTTTGAAAGTATATATAATATTATCGGAAATATCAGTGTCAAATAAACATAAAAATTGCAAAATTTCTAATAAATTCAATTTTATTTGCAAACGTATCTAAACGTTATACTCGGGAAAGCTATTCTCAAAAATAGCATCATGAGAATAGCATTCCAAGCAATGAAATTCATTTCATCTACTAAACACCCCCTAACACACACAAAAATATTCAATTGTGGAAACACAAAATATCTCCATTAAAATGCAAAATATTCCTCAAAATATGTCTCAAATATAAAAATCTCAAAATATTTCTATAAAAACGCCAAATAATTTCACAAAATACTTTCATTTTAATCTTAATTGCCATTTGAAAGAATTATGTTTCTACAAAATATTTTTATTAAAACACTAAATATACTCATTTTAATATTAATTGCTACATGAGAAGGTTCTTAGCTATGAAATGAACAAAGTGAAATTGTATTGAGAAAAAAAAACTTAAATGCTTTAGAATTTGCATTGAATAAGAAATATTTTATGTAATTTCATGTTTTGTTTGATCTTATTAATAATTAATTTTATTTAATTAATCTAGATTGAATAAATTAAATGCAAGAAAATGCTCCATTAAAAATATCATTCTAGTTTAATGTCACTTATGTTTTGTAATAAGGAATTAGCTAAAATGATGTCACCGTTATTAGTATAACAGATATTCACAAGAAGAATACAATAAGTGCTTTTATATTAATTATGAATTCAATTTTCTCTTCTCTCTTCCTTCGTTCTCTAGTCTTCCCGCGTATAAATGTTGTTGAGAGCGGTTGTCATCTCTCTTTTTTGAGTACAAAAATTTGAAATGGTGAGATACTTATCGGCAAACAAATCCAAGTCACAAAAATTAAGTATAGAAAGAACAACTTTATTGGAGGATAATTCATTGCAATCATCAAGCACCTGATTATTTATTTTTCTTGGCTCACAATGAAATATGAAGACATATATAATAGAAGTTAACTCAATTCGCTCTCACAGCAATTGAACAAGGAATTCAAGGACAGAATGTGATGACATAACCAGGGCTAGCGGAGCAAGTAAAAGTGCCACTATTATCATCATAAGGATAGCTATAAGCATCAGGGCACTGTTGCTTAAAGAACTTAGAGTAATTTGTCTGTAGGCATGTTTTTGATGAGGTGTATTCCCCGGTGCAACAATACTGAGGCTGGTTGAAAGCCACACAAGCGCTCTTGCAAGCAATAACGCTCCCATCGGAGCCTTTCACTTGCAACTCCAGAGGGCACACACTGTTAATGTTCTTAGGGCAACTTGAGGGCTTGCATTCACCACTCCCACCTTGTGGGGTCACTGACACGGGCACATTGAACCCGTCTACGTTGCTAATATCGTAGAAATCCGGTCCGTCGCCAGATGCCACGGCGAATTCCACCATAGTTGCCGGCGGGGCTGCACTGGTTCCATTGCATTCAATTTGGCCAGAGGCGCAATCAGCGGTGGCACAGGAGAACCTTCCGTTGTTGTTGGAGCAACCTGCCCTCCCCCAGACCCTACCATTCCATGGGGAAGGGAGGTCGAAGGAGCTGGATGCGCCGGTTGGCAACTCGAAACCGGTGGATGATGGTTGAGGCTGCTGCTCGTCTCTAGTTTGGATTCCTGGCCATATGGTGTATGGGCAATAGTTTAATAAGGTAACCTTAGCTCCTTGAGCCGCTACATATAATTGGAACCAAAATCGTGAGTGTGACTTATTTTCACCAAAAGAAAAATTAAAATAATGTGCTACATTTTAAGAAATGTCTTAAGAATCGAATTAATCTATCAGATTGAATGTTGGAGAATAAATTGGGTATGTATTCAATTATTCAAATAGTTTCTTGTTTTAGTCACATTTTGATCATGATTTAATCACAAATTTAGCTAGTTGGACCAATTGGACCATGAACCAAAAACTTTAGTAGTCCATTGGATTAAGAGCCTCCAAACACTTTAAATAAGTAAAGTTTTCTCTAAATTTGTAAGATTTAATTTAAATGTTTCTGTCTTTTCGTCTCTTAATATGATATGATAATATTCAAAATAAATATAAGAGAATTTAGATCCGTGGTCTATCTCCAAATCAATTTTTAAAATATAGATGTTAAGAACTAATTACTTGAAAAAAAAAATTATATAACATCCAGTTCCAAAAAAAAAAAAGTTATGCACGACTATGAATAATTTTATATGGAAAATGCTCTGTAGCCCAAACAATTGTCCAAACTTGAAATGCCCGACTTATGTAGCACCACATGTATGGCTATACATCACGCGTTATATTCTTGTCTCAATGTTGTTTACCATTTTTTATCATGTCATGTGTATTGGGCAAGTGATTTCTGGCAATTAAGTCTGACTGGCTATCACAATCATTTTATATTTTACACGTTTATGTAAAATTTTACTAAACTTGAAAATTGGATATTGTATAGATCCATAAAAAGATATGATATTATGCTAAAAACCGATTCTCTGAATAGCTTAAACTATTTTGGTGAAGAATTAAGAATGATTTATATAAAATACTACATGTATCAAGAATATATATTCATTCGTACAAGTTAAAATACTGGAGGTTATCAGTTTTACCCATTGCAAGTATGCCTAAGATAAATTTGTGATTATAATATATAAAAGATTGGTTTAAGATTGTGTTCTTGCCTGAAGGGCAGGTGGTGCAGGTCCTCCAGTGGCTTGACGGTTCACAACAATTGGAGGGTACCTACAAAGACATTTGAATGCTCGAATCAGAGATGGGTCTAAGAGGTTGTGGATGTCAAAAAGGATTCCATTATACCTTGGGAAGCAAAGCCCTTATATTCAGTTTTTGTGGACAATCTCCCATGTGAGATGTCTAGGGAGTGGCTTTGATAGATATTCAAGTTTGAAGGAATTTTTACTGACGTATACGTTTCAAGAAAGAAAAGAATTAACAGCTGGGTCTGTGAGATTTAAAGAAAAGGTGGCTGCAGAAAATGCTATATGAAAGTTGCATGAAATGATCATTAGAGGGAAGAGCATCATAGTAAAGGATGCAGAATATAAAAGATATAATGGTGGAGCCCATGCATTGAAGCAGTCAGGTGTTGGAATAACTGTTAAGAGGACTACGTCAAATCTCAGAGACAAAAGACCGTACAAGGAGGGACAAATAAGAATAGCAACGTAGCTAATAGGAAGATGGCTGAACCGTAGAAGAAAGAAGTAAGGAGATTGAAACAGAAAATTCATATCCAACAGAAGGAAGAGGAAGAGCCACAGAAGACGGTAGTGGTCAAGGGAGAGGTTAGCCAAGAGAATATGAAGTGGCTAAAAGGGCGTATGGTCAGAGAAACGTTTGCATCCTCTGTCTATTGAGTGTGTAGCTGAAAAACTTTTCAAGGATTGGTGGTTGACAATTTCAAAGGTGAGAGATATGAGGGCATACAAAACGTTAATAATATTTCGTTCTAAGAAACATATGGAAGAGACATTATCAACAGGGGAGGATTTACTGTTAGAACAATTTGCTCAAGTAAGAAAGTGGTCCCCGGAGGAGGTGTGTTAGACGAGAAGGATACGGGTAGAGTGTTCTGGAGTTCCAATCCAAGTATGGTCAGATAAAAAGTTAAGAAAGCTGAGGGAAGTATAAGGAAAAGTAGTGTTTCTCAATAAAAAAAAAAAAATACTTACTAACACCTGATGTTTCCAGTGTATTTGTCACTTGGTAGAAATAGAAGTTGATGTTTAATTACATCAAGAAAATAGGTGAATATCTGGAATCTAGGAAGGAGAAGAAGGGAAGTGCCAAAATGTGGTGAATCAAGTAACGAAGAGGAGTTGGAGGATAGGCTTGTTTATAGTGAAGATGGTAGAGATGAGCAGTTTCTGGCAGATGATGGAGGTAATGTCTAGTCTCCGGTGGAATATTTTGTCGGTGCTACAGTAGAGGAAGGCGAAGAGGTAGTTGGTGGTATTAATGATATTATGTTGGAAAATGGTACGAGCAATAATGAGGACGTGAATCTCCAAAACAATAATATGATTGTGCAATCAGTTGAAGTAGAAAAGGTCAACGAGGTTAGTAGGATGGCAACGTTTTCGGATGATAGGAATAGGAATTTGGGCTCACAAAAGCCCGACAGTGAAAGTGGTGGAGATATGTCAAGAAAACATTTGTGGGCCTCATCAGATCTCAAAAGGGGGCCCAATTCGGATGGACGAGTAAAGGCAGCCGGTGGCCTTGGGATTTCGAGTCGTTGGAAGCTGAGGAAAGTTTTGAACCCTATCAAATTGATAGAGGATCAAAACAGCAAGGCAAGAGAATCTAGGCGTACAAATAGCGATGTAGAGTAGGGATGATGCTGACCAAGAAAGGGAAGATTCTGATTATGATGATGATGATGATGAATCCAAAGCAATTAAAGTGTGGGACGTAAGCAAGAAGGTTGGGCTATATGCGAAGAAAGAGGAGGAGATAGTTGTCGCGCTAATTGCAGACAAACTAGCAAGGAGGAAGAGTCCAAGTACAAGACAGAGGAAGGACAAAGAAAGAAGGAAAACAAAGAAGAAAGGGTCAGGTGTGTATACAAATCAAAGATGAATATTGTCATTAAGAAACTAAAGAAAGAGAAAAAAATGTATCTTTCTTTGGTTTGGTGGAAACAAAGAAAACAAACTGGATTGAACAACAAATAAGGAAGATTAGGTGGGTGTTGGTGTTCTTCTGTTGGCCAGAATGGTAGCAGCGCGGTGTTATGTATATGGGATGAAGGCTTTCTGAGGGAAGAAAATCTTTTTAGAAGTGAAAGGTGGGTGGGTGTGTGAGAGTGGTGAAATAATTTAGTCATCTTTCAAGTGTGCAATCGTGACCATATATGGTGCACATAATAGGGAAGAGAGACAAGTGCTATGGCAGGAGCTCAAGGAGCTGAGGGTGAATGTTGATGGTTTGATGCTTATAATAGTTAATTTTAATGAAGTGTTGAAAACTAGAGAGAGAAAAGATGGAAAAATAATGGCTAGCAGTATTGGAGATTTTGCTAAATGGGTGAATGACATGCAATTGGTGGACCCACCTTTAATTGGGTGAAAGTTTACATGTACCAGAAGGAACTCTAGTAGTAGGATGGATCTAATATTAGTAGAGTCTAAATGCGTTGTGAAATTTCAGAACATAAAGGTTTAGGGTCTTAAGAGATCTATATCAAATCATGCGGCTTTGCTACTTGAAGAAGGGAATGTGAAGTAGTGTCCAAATCCTTTCTGGTCTTTGGATGCTTGGTTTACTCACCCTAGCTTTATGAAGTTAATAAAGGAATAATAGAGGAGTCTGGGGGGTATGTCAGTTGAGGAGAAATTCGGAAGAATCTTCGAGCATATTGAAGACAAGATAAAACAGACTGGAAGCTGAACTTGCGCAGTTGGATGAAGTGGCTAAGACTATAAATATGGATGAAACTTTGGAAGCCAAAAGGAAGGCACTTAGAGGACTGCTAGAAAGGTGGTATGATAGAAAAAAGAGATGTATTGGAAGCAAATAGCTAGGGATAACTATCTGAAGGAATTGGATAGGAATTCCAAGTATTTTTAAGTTTTAGCAAGGTTTAAGAAGAGAAAAAAAAAAAATCTAATTCTCATGTTGAAGGTGGATAGGTGGGTTTTTCATCACTCGAGGGTAGTAAATAGAGAAATCAGAGAATTTTTCAAGCATCTGTATGACCGAAAGAATGTCCCAAACAGAAAGATACAGGAAGGGTTGGTATAGAAAATTTCCCATGAAGAAGCAAGGCATCTTGAGGTGCTCCCAATAAGAGAAGAGATTAAGGAGGCAGTATGCTTGTGTTGCCCGTCAAAAGCTCTAGGTGTGGACGGTTTTAATGTTAATTTTGTTAGAAAATTATGGGGGGTGATTGGTGATGATTTTTGCAAGGCAGTTATGGATTTCCTTTATTCGGGGAGACTTCCAAGAAGTACAAATATTATGTGGGTCGCTCTAGTCTCAACTTTTGAAGGGGCTGAGGAGATAAAAGATGTCAGACCTATAAGCATGGTAAGTTGTGTATACAAGGTCATAGCAAAAGTGCTAGCTAGAAGGTTGAAGGGTGTTATGCCAGGATTGGTTGGTGAAACCCAATGTGCTTTTGTTAGTGGAAGACAGATATCAGACTGTGCTTTGATAGCTTGTGAAGTAGTGCATTGGATGAAACAAAAGAAGAATCAAACTTGATTTCCAAAAGGCTTATAACTGTTAGGTGGGATTTTGTGGATCATATATATTTTGCATATGGTGGGTTTTGGCATTAAGTGACGAGAGTGGATTAGAGGATGTATTTCTATTGCTTCCATGTCAGTTTTGTTAAATAGCTTGCCAACAAAACCATTTCGGATGAAGAGGGGGCTCATACAAGGGGATTCCTTTTCCCTTTTCCTCTTTGTTTTAGTAGCGGATGTTTTTAACAAAATGATTGGAGATTGGGGTCTTTGAAGGTATTCGAATAGGTAGGGAGGAGGTTGAGTTGTCTCACCTGCGATTTACGGATGACAAAATATTGTTTTGTCCTGCAAAGGAGGAGGTGGTTTTAAACTATAGGTATTTGCTAGATAGTTTTGGACTCATGTCTGGATTAAGAATTAATTTTGACAAATTTGTTTTGATTCCTCTGTCATGTGAAGAAGGATGGGTAGAGGATGTGAAAAGGATGCTGCAATGTAGTGGGGCCTCTTTATCTATAAGATATTTAGGTATTCCACTTGGAGCAAGTCCTAGGAGGGTGGAGACGTGGAGACTGATATTGGACAAGGTTAAGAAAAAAAAGCTGAAAAGTTGGAAGATTGATTTACTGTAATCAGGGGGATTAACCCTTATAAGATCAGTGCTAAACAATCTTCCTATGTATTATCTTGTCTTTTCAAGATTCCAAAAGAAGTGATGAGGAAGATACTTCTTCCTTTGCAGAGTGGTTTCTTTTGTGGTTCAAAGCTTGGAAAGAAAAAAATTCCACTTATCAAATGGAGTGTGATTCAAAAGCCAAAAAATCAAGGAGGGTTAGGAGTTGGTGATTTAGTTATAAAAAATGCTGCTGTGTTGTTCAAAGTGTTGGTGGGGATACTCCTAGGAAGATAAGCTGCGATGGAAGACAGTGGTGTCATCGTGTCATAATATACAGTGTGATGTACAGGTTGCTGAGCGGAGAATAAAGATGAATGGTAGCATTTGGGCAAAAATCAGTGCAATAAATAAGGAAAATGATGAGATAAATGAAGTGATTGCTAAGGGAGTTGGCGTGAAGTTTGGTGGTGGAACAAAAACTCGTTTGTGGGAAGATAGGTGCGTTTGTGAAGATAGCCTAATGAACAGATTTCCAAGGCTATTTATGGTGTCAGCTCAAAAACGAAATTTCGAATCAGAATGTGGTATATGGGATGGATATGAATGGATTTGGAACCTTCAATGGAGTAGAGAACTCTTTTTGCTGGAAAGAAATTTTGCTTAATGAGATGCTGGCTTTGATCACAAACTGCACAATGAAGAGGGAAGTTCAAGATTCATTGTTCTGGAGATTTGAAAAGAAGGTGGTCTTTTGAGTTAAGTCATTCACAGATGCAGTTGGCTCGATTCATCAGCAACCAGTGGCAGTGAATCAGTTTAAAGGTGTGTGGTGTGGCTTTGTTCCTCATAGAGTGGAAATGCTCACATGGTTCATCATTATGGGCAGGCTAAATACTAAAGATAGATTAAAAAAGCTGAATATTATTCAAGATGGTGAAGCAAGATGCGTTTTCTGTCAAGAAGATTTGAAAATTATTCACCATTTGTTTTTCTTATGTCAGTTTTCATGGGCAATACAGGTGGATTGCTTAAAAGAGTGGAATATCTCATGGTGCTTTACAAATGATGCTGAAATAACTATTGCATCTTGGGAGGGTGTTGCTTTCTCAGGTTTTCAGAGAAAATCTTGGATGGCTTCTTTCTTTTGCTGTATTATGGGCTTTATGGATGCATAGAAACTCAAATCATTTTTGATGGTGTGCAGCTGAACAAGGAGGCAGTGATTACTCAAATAAAATACGATTTGCTCTTTTGGAGCTCTGGATGGAACAGAAATATGGCATCAAACAGAGTCAGGGAAGAAGCATAATCAGCTACAAGAAGGAAAATTGGCTGGCCTCATAAACTACATATACATATATATGATCAAAGTAATATACCAATGACGTAAAGAAAATTGGATGTAATATATTCTTACATAGAGTATGCGATAAAGAATAAGAAAGGAAGAGGACATAAATTAAAATGGAGAATCGAAAATGTAGCTGAATTAACATACCATAGAAGAGGAATGCAAAGCCAAGGCAAAGAGCAACAAGAGTGCTTGTCATTGTTGGGGACTTCTTGCTTAATTTGCAGGTCAATGGGTGAATGATGATGATTCTTTTGCTTTTGCAGGTTGCTAATGAAGTATAGGTTCCAACTTGCCTTGTTATGAGGTTTGAATATTCAACGGTCAACATGTGGCATGTGGAGCAATTCTATGATATCAGTCAAGGCATGATGACTCCGAGTTAGTCCCGTGGTTGCTTCCAACCACCATGTACAAATTGTCAACTTTGCCGTGTTCCATTGTGTGGATCTTATTTCATTCAATATTCGTCAAAAAGAAATTAATTTGATCCGTATATATATATATATATATATATATATATATATATATAGAGAGAGAGAGAGAGAGAGAGAGAAAGAGAGAGAGTAATATTCCTTTTTTATAAAATATTGTGCATGAAATAATTTTGATTTATTTAAATATTTTAGTTGATTTGTTATAAATTGATTAGATAGTTAAATCTTGGATATTAACTAAAGTAAGATAATAAATTAGTAGTAATAATTTTAAAATATGTTAGAGTTGAAAAATAATTTTAAATTTTAATAAATAAATTTATTTGTATAAAAAAATATACAGTTATTAATATTTCAGTTTAGTAGATAAATTTAAATTGAAAATTGATATTTTAAGTGAATAAAGTCAATGAATAAAGATTAGATTTTACAACAACAGCAACAATAATAATATAATTTTAATAATAATAGAATAAAAAAATCACGTGAAGGACTACAAGTCTATGGAAAAAGGAAAAAAGAAGAAAAGATAATATAAAGAAAAAAAAAAAGGTCACTGGTGACGTAACTAAAACTTAACTAGTACGTTTTGTGAAGTTTATATAAATGGGGAGGACGCGAATTGGCGAGACAGAGAAGGAATGGAAAGTGCTTCAGCAAAGCTAGAGAGCAAAACAAACGGGTGAGATTTTAATAGTGTAAAAAATAAAGGTAAAAGAAAAGAGAGCAGAGGTAATAACCGAGAAAAAGAGAGATAGAAATAGAGTTGATAATGTGAAAGTCTAGGGATGGCAAAAATACTTATTAAAGTGGTACTTATAGAAATTATCCACATTGGGGATAGAAATGGAGATAGATTTGGTTTCTATGGAGACGGAGGATATCCTGTTTAGCTAATGGGGCAGGGGCGGGGAATGAGGTCTCCATCCCATGGAGACCCATGAAATCTCTGTTTAAATATGAAATTACACAAATATATATATATATATATATATATATATATATATATATTTATATCTTATAATAACTAAATATATGATTTTACTATTTATATTTTTCTTTGACTTGCACACTTATTAGGAAATTTATTAATTGAATTTGGAATTTAGATATTTGAGTTTATAATTTGAATATTTATAATTTGTGATTTGAATATTTTTATAGTCTTGTAATGGATTTGCAATTATCTATTTTATTTTTAATTTAAATTGTATTGTGTTGTATTAGATAATAATATGAATTATAAATATTTATGGATATTTTATTAAGTTTAAAAGTATTTTTTTTATATTTTTATCTTTTTTTAGATCTTTTAGATTTTTTTTTTATAGAAACCAGCAGATATCCGCATGAATCCGAATCCCAATGCAGAATGCGAAATGAGGACCCACAACGGAGATAGGGACAAAAATGGGGGACAAAATCCTAAATAGGGATAGGGGCATGTCTCCGCCTCATGAGTATCCATTGTCATCTCTATGAAAATCATGCTATCGGGAGAAAAATAAAAGAGAGGAAGAAAGAAAGAGTGAGAATTCAGTATCAAACAAATGAAAGAACAAGAAAAGGAAGAAAAGGATAGAAAAGGATAGAAGAATTTAGTAAGTATATATAATCTTTTGATAGAAAATGAAGTTATTTATTAAATAAAATTATGAGTATATGTAGTTGCTTATTTTTATTAAATTGTTATTAATTTTATCTATTGCTGCTTTATATTAAAATTACTCATTATTTATTTATTATTTCTTTGTATTTATATTGTTTATTATTTATTAAAAATTATTTTATTTATTATTCCTTTACATTAAAATAAAGTTACTCATTATTATTTGTTTGTTCAATTTATTTTAATTATTGTTTCCTTATATTTATGGTGTTTATTATTTACTATAAATTATTTTATTTATTATTTCTTTACATTAAAATGCTCATTATTATTTATTATTATAATTTATTTTATTTATTGTTACCTTATATTAACATTGCCCTTTATTTAATCGCAAGTTATTTTATTTATTATTCCTTTATTTTGGAATTGTTCATTATTATTTATTATTGTTAAGATATTATGTATATAATAATATATTATTTTGAGTTGCAATAGTTATGATAATCTCGAAAGAGACTAATATTAAGAGTAAAATATTATATCTAACAATAAGTAAAATTTATTATACATAGATTTGGACTATTATTTTATTGTTAGGTACATAATTGTTTATAAGCCATAAAATATTATAAGCAACTTGGGCATAGCACAAGTGATACCATAACAAGGAGTAATAATGCTTGAGGGGGGTTGGGGTAGAGGTCCTTGGTTCATGTAAACCATAATTAAACAGCCAGCATTTTGTAAGTTTTCAAACCACATAAACAACTATGTATTGGCAACATTAATTCAGATTATAGGGAAAATTGTTATGTGAACTAGTTGTCCTGTTAGCTGAACTAATCTTATAGAACTGGATTGCATTTCTTGCAAAGATGTCTTTGGCAGCTTCCACAGCCTCAGGAATTGAGAGATCACCATCAATGCATGCATCACGCAGAACAGAGAAAATAACTTCACGAGACCTCTTTGCACCTGTGGAAGCAAAATTCATTATTCTAACGAGTAATTTTTTCATCCAATATGAGTACAGAGGTGGGAATTTTCAAAGACACAGCGAAAACAACGAAAAAGTAACTGTTGCACTTTTTTTCATTTTCGAATTTCAAGAAATAATTCAATAGATTGAGGATGAGGGTGAGTCTCAACACAAAGATAAAATTACTAACTTATGATCTAGAAATTACTAGTTCAAATTCTAGAAATAATCTCTTTACTTCAAAAGATAAGTCTGCGTATATCTACTTTTTCCAGATCCTATCAAATGGGAGTCTGGGCATGAGGTTGCCCTTTATTAATTCAATAGATTCAGGATATCAATTTGTTTACCTCGTTCTAACCTTAGAAACTCCACCAAGTTGTGAACTTAAGAATATACAAAGGCACAAAGTTAAAAACATAAGTTGAAATCACTATATCTGTTGCATTTATTAATAAGCATATGCTTATGTACTTTGCGTGCACTTTGTAGAAGATATACTTCAAGAGTAATGCACAGGAGAAGCACGAGAAAATGAAACAACCTCAATAGAGCACGTAATTAAAATCTCCAAATTTAGGCATGATAATAGATGTTAACGAACCTAAGTAGAAGGTTTCAGGAAATGCATAGCCATCAGTACTGAACATCACCTGCAATGCCCAGCTTAATCTTGTCAGACATCAAATATCATGGCCAATGGTTAAAATGCTCCTCTGCCAATCAACATGTTGCATTTGATTATAAATCTCCAAATTTACTCATGAAGTTTTAGAATATTCTTATTTTATTATAAAGGGTAATACATCTTTGAAAAAGCACTGCAAGTGTGTCATTCCATATGCAATATGTATAATTTTTTGAACTCAAAAGAAATGGTGAGGAAGACAGGAAGCTAAGCAAGGGAAAGGTACAATGAAAGAAAGAAAAAAAGATGTTGCTAGAAGACTTCCATTATTGGAAAAAATAGTATAAATTGGTTAGTTTATAACCCTTGTTATGGATTTAGATACAGCTAAATTCTAATATTAGTTCCACATAGCACATGATTTTATTTTATTTTTTCTACTTCTCAGTGCATGGTACGTTTATCTGAAAATTTCCATTCTCAGTGCAAAATTCTTTGGATTGCTTATATTATCACCTTATTTAATGGAGCTAGCTCTAATAGCTCTTTCATTGAAGATATCATCCCATGTACACTAAGCTTTGGAATTGCCAACCCAAAATCAAGGTAAACCTGCAGAAGAAGATTGCGTTATTAATTTGCTAGTGAACATGTAATCTATATTCATAGTTACTAGTACAAGTCACTGAGTTATAAAATGTTTGCCTGGGAGTAAACAGAAGCTAGATATGATGCTTCCCTTGAGAATGGATAGGATGCATGTAAAAGAACAATCCGAGACTTTGAAAATCTCTTGTCCTCGAGGACTTCACGGAGATGAAGAGGATTGGAATATCGCAAATCCAATAATTTATCCCCAAATCTGCTTACAAAAAGGAAAAATTTAGTATATTCAAGCAGAAAATTAAAGAGTAATGTTATATATAGTTAGAATTATTGAAGGAATTTGTCGAAATTTGAAGAGGGTAGTTGGATAACTCAAAAGAATAAACACCACTCATCATTAGGCATTCTGACAAAAATTCTAGCAACAAAATTCTAAATGTTTAGTACTTTCCGAAAACTAAATTCGAATATACTTAGCTGAATAATATTTTGAAAGCTTTTTAGTGCAAATTCCCCAAAAATATTTGGCTACCAATGTACGTAAAAGTATCGTAGAATTAAAAAGCCATCCATTACCCTGTGTGTATCTGCATTGGCAAGTCATAGGATTGAGCAAGTTCTAAACTTAGCAAGAAGATGTAGTCAACAAGATTTTTGTTTGCTGCGAGGAAAAGCTTACTAGCTGAAAGTGTAGAATGAGATGAGAAATTAAGAATACACCGAAACAGATCATGTTCAAAACCAATTTGCAAACTCTACTGACCAGTTAACACTTGTGTGAGACCCTCCTCAGCATCCTTTTTAGTCACATTTGTATTGATTTTTAGGCCACCGTAGTATGCAGCTATGCTTTTAAATGCAACGATCTCACCAGCAACTGTAACAAATGCTAAGGAGCACTGCTATAACATATTGAATATTTTTATATAGCTAAGACGTGTGTGTGAGTGTGTGTGTGTGTGTGTGTGTGTGTGTGATAGAGAGAGATAAGCATATAAAGGATATGATTTCAACTTTGAGACAAATGCTTCAGTAAATGAATCCAGTGTCCAAGGAGACCCATCCGGCAAACCCTTCAAGAAGCATCAGTTACAAAATTAAATAACCGAAAAAAAAAAAAAAAAGGTTTGTGGCTCAGACGCATAATATGAATACAATGCATAAGCAAGAATACAATGAAACATAAATCAGAAAATATACAATGGAACTATATTGCTTCTTGCTTACTAACTAAACCGGCCTTAATTCACATGAAACCATGTTATTATTTTAGAAAGAATGCACATACAATAAAAATATCCATAAGCAAAAAACATTAACAGTTTTGTCTCCTTGTATCAAAAATTACTTTTTTTCTTTTAATAAATATCTTACCTGCATAAATGATTGTGTGATGTTAACATATAACAGCAAATACATACTGCAAGGTTTTTTTATTTTTTTTCATGAATTACTTTAATGAAATTCCAGCCGGCAAATTAAGGAAAAGATAAACCAACAGCAAACTATGTGGATGACAAGGTTAGAAACATAAGTAAAATAAACTAATAAAGAGAACAACAACAAAGGACCTAGAATAACAAATTAAAAGGTTCCTAACAATCGTGGAAATGCAGATTAAAAGTGAATAACTAGAGGTATCTCACTTCATTAAGGATTTTCTCAGCAAACCGTTCAATTCTTAAGACTCTACCAACGTGAGGCGTCAGACTCCTATGCCATTCAAGATCATACGATTTGTCCATGAAATCTTCTATCCCATCATCAATGAGCATGGTGGAGATTCTTGCAGCTTGGAAGCATGTTAAGCAGATGGATTCTATTCCAGATGCTCTTCGGTATTCTTCAACAGCGTCCAAAGATAACTCTGATCCATAGAGCTCAGCAATATCTTTTAAACCTCTCTGAATTACATGTTATGCTGTCAAAATAATAATCGAGCCAGGAAATGACTTATATATATATATATATATATATATAGACAGAGAGAGAGAGAGTATCACATGAGAGGAGTGATTTATTATGAGAATGAGAAGAGTAAATATTGATTATTGGATTTTATATGAATGATCAAGATTAAACCTAAAATCACATGATTTTTTTAAGTGATTATGTGACTATTAAACAACTTTAAATCTTGACCATTTATGTATAGCTATACGACCCAAATTTGCTCATCTCATTCTCATACTTAACTACTCCTCTCATGTGATACGCTCCCTATATATATATATATATATATATATAATTTTAAACCCTTAATGAGAAAAGCAATAGTACGAATTATTGTATTGTTGACTTTTTCACCAATGGTTTAATTGTATTTTATCCTCTAAAATAAAGGTGCAATTTAGAGGAGTTATGTTATATATAACTCCTCTAAATACAAAACTTACATTTTTATATTGAATATTTTAAGTAATAGAACTCTAAAAATGGTGAATGTTCAATTACAAAAAAAAAAAAAAAAGTTATAGGGATATGTTAGAAATATAAATGCTAAAGTATTATACTATAGCATTGATATCGGTCCACAAATACATACATGAGTGCCTAGTGTGGCTGATGATGATCACACCCACTACATTTCACATGTACAAGGACAACCTAATTACCTAACGGATTCCAAATGAAATGAATCATGACAAAGGAAGAAGAACAAGTTATACCTTGAAGGATAGAGTGTGTGGTGAGAAAAGAACAGCATCAAGAGAAGATACTGAAAAGCCAAAGGCAAGGATGAAGGAAAAGTTGGAGTCAAGGGCAACTATGTTGTGGGCATGACCATCCACTAACTCCACTTCCTCCACCGCTTTTTTCAACTCACTGAAATTCATTCCCTCTCTCTCGTGGGGTTCAACCGCTGTTAGAGTCAGAAAGAAGATAAAAAAAATAAAAATAAAGCATTCAATGCAAACAGCAGAATGGTTGAGGGGATGAAATGAAATCCTCATGACCTAAAATGGAGAATATAGAGGCCGATGGGTTGATGAAGCTGAAACTCTGTAGTGTTTTTCACATTGCATGTAACTTCTATAAGTAGAAGTTTCTTTGGCCATTCGGATGTAGAACAAGCTGTATGAAATATTTTTGCATGGATATAATTCTAACACTTCATATTTAGATACATTAACAATAAAAATGAGTTCTATTAGTTTATTTAAGATACACTCACTTGTTTTTTGGCTCTATCATTTTTAGTGTAAGTATATCCAAATATAAGATGTTAAATATGTGTGTATTTAAGAATTTTTCCTAGCTGCTGAGGAAAGCAATAGAGTGAGAGAGGCATTCAAAGAGTGATAACCTATAAGAGTAAGAGAAAAATAAAGAGTGCGAATAAATCCAAAAGATTATAAGATACGGATAAATACATTGAGAAAATTTTAAGTATCATCTCTATTATTTTTTTATATTGCAATTACTAAAATCTTAGTATTTGAATAGAAGAGTTTTTACTTGGAAACACTAAATTTATCTCTTGTATGTGAGAGAGTATAGAAAAGATGTTGTAGTCCTAAATATAATGGAACATTTTTTCAGAATTTGTCCTATAATTTTTCCGTTGATATCCGGGAGTTTTCCATATTAAAATTAGATTTCCTTTTTTTTTTTTTGATATGCTTTTCATATATGTATTACTGTTGTACTATTAGTAGATCTAACTAAGAGTGGAAGTGAGCCGAGCTTTTTAAAGCTCAAGCTCAGCTGATAATAACCATATAGTAATAATAAATAACCTCATTAACTCAAAAAACAATTAATTGTAGTGGAAGTGGACTGTGACGTTAAACAAACTTCACCTACAATATCACAAATTTAAATCTTGGAGTCATCAACCATCACTTCCACTCAAAATTGCGTTAACAATTCTTTAAACAATAAAAAACCACTCATTCCAAAGTAATGGACCTTCATGATTCTTTTTTACTCCTTCCATCCATTTATAACTATCTTTTAAGGTTTTGGTATATAGATTAAGAAATTATTAAAATTACATAAATATAGAAAAAGAAATTTAGACTATTTTGACATAATTGCCCCTTTTTAAGAAATTGTAGAACATTTATTACGAGTAGGTATGTAAATAAGAATAAGGATAAAATTGAAAAAAATTAATTAATACTATCTTAAAACTCTCAAAATGACAAATAATTATAGACAAAAAAATTTTGCTAAAAAGACAGTTATAGATGGACATAAGAGGAATATAATTTCATATATTTTAGGGCTTGGGGTAAGTCATGGCCAACAACTTTGAAAGTTTCTCTAACAAAATAATTTTGCAATAAATGGCAAACTTTAAAGTTCCTTAAAGGGTTAATTCATGGTCAAGCGCAGTTACAGAGATGCCAATGGATCAAAATTTCATGCTATGGTGTTCATTTTCCATTTTTATTAATCTCACCGAAAGTGATATGATAAATTAATCAATATTTAAGTTTCACTAAAAAAAATTTTTAATAAATGGAAAACTTTAAAATTCATTTACATTTTATCAAACGTTATATTTTAGTTTATAGAGATATGAACTAAAACTAAAGAGTTTATTCATTTCCAGCACTCTTACAGAGATGCCAATCGATCAAAGTTCCTTGTCATGGTTTACATTTTCCATTTTTCTTAATCTCACCGAAAATGATATGATACATTTAATTAAGGATTTAATTTAAAAGTTTCACTAGTAAAATATATTTTTTAATTAATGGCAAGCTTTAAAAGTCATTTGCATTTTGTCAAACGTCAGATTTTAATTTATAGATATGAACTAAAATTAAAGGGTTTATTAATTTCCAGCACACGTACACTTACAGAGATGCCAATAGATCAAAATTGTGTGTCATGGTTTTCATCTTTAATTTTTCTTAATCTCACCGACACGAGAAAGTGATATGATAAATTATAATCAATATTTATTATTTAAAATTTTCACCAAGAAAATAATTGGTTCATAAATGGCAAACTTTTAAAGTCGTTTACATTTTATTAAACGTTAAATTTTAATTTTAGAGTAAATAAAAAAATATTTTAATTTATAGATATATGAACTAACTAAATTGAAGGGTTTATTCATTTCCAGCACACTTACAGAGAGGACATGTAAAATAGCTTGCTGAGTGGGTTATTACAATTTTCGAAAAGGGCTTTTGGTTATGAAGATATACTCACACCCCTCAGAGTTGGGCTGATGATGCATGCTGATATTATTATCAAACGGTAATTGTTGCATATTATGTCATGTTTCACAATTTTCGCATCAGTTTGGGTGCTAAGATAAAAATATAAGTGTGTACACAAATTGAATTGACTACAGTTATAAAAAGCTATATGAATAAAAAATAATATGTATACATAAATATGTAAACGAATGACATTAGCTAGTCAATATATCATCCCATATGACTAGTCTATATTGGCCAAGATCATTGGGATCATATTGTACAGGAAAAAAGGAACTATAAGATCACTTTAACTTTGTAATAATCTTATGCACTATTATTTTTACTTTGAAACTAACTATCATTATTGATTATTTATATTAAATTTGAACACTCATGATCAATAAATTGATGGTAATGCCTAGAATTGTTACATCAATCTAAATTGCAGGACAGAAGGTTATAACATATTGAGTAGCCCCTTTGCACTGGTAAACAGGAGGCTTATTGTCACCCAGGAAGGTGTGAGCTAATGGACATAGGTCCTTGAATTTCTTGGATATCTCATCAATTTGGCAACCATTCCCATCACAACAATATTTTGGGTCCTTCAACGCATCACAAGCACTATTGCAGCCCACATAAAGCCCATCCTTGTTCTTGGCTATCAAAGATGGTGGGCACACTTTTCCAATGTTCATATTACAGCCCACAACAGGACAAGGCCCAGATCCATCCACAAGTGTTCCACCAATGGGCTTGATTCGGACCAAAACACTCTGCCCATGGACCAAGCTCACCTCATAGGAGACCACAGGGTTGCTGATGTTCAAATTGAGGAGAGTTACTGGGTAAGTGGGTTTTGGGCCTGGGCAGTCCCTGATCCCATACCCACAGTCACCAGTCTCACATGAGAAGTAATTGGATTCATTTGTGGAGCACTTGGTTCTGACCCAAATGGATCCATTCCAATGATCGTCCATGTCGAATATCCAGTAGGACTTTGATCTCAACTCTGGATCATCGTCACCCAAGGTTGGGTTGGAAGCACGCCATATGCTGTTTGAGCAAAGGTTTTCCATGGTAAAAGTCACATAGGAACGCACTCCTGAAAACATGTTAGAAACAGCCACCGAGTTAAAAATGAGAACGTAATTGCATTTTTGTATAAATATTGCTAGTGTCTCGGTCCTACTAAACTCCAACTAACTCTTCCTAATATAACTCAAGTTGAGTTGGGTTCTTATGGGATAAAATTCTTGCGGTGCTAATTGCTTTCATTAGAAAAGACTCGAAACTGAGACATACGTAAAACAAAAAAAAAAAATAATTGAAATACTTAAAATAAATAAGCATTGAATAATTGCAATTTTTTGTCAAGGAAAATATCTCAATTTTCAATACTTATATGGATGCCATATAAACTATCATCTTTTTGAAGGAAAAATAATTGTACAAATTATGTGAAATATGATCATAATTTGAACTATTTTTTTTTTAAAAAAAAAATTTACACTTGACAGAGGTAACCAATAATTTCTATAGAAGTATCTTTGATGCAAATATCTTTTGGAAAAAAAAAAAAATAGCTATAATCATTACATGAGTATTACTCTCAATTTAGGGGTCTATATCAGTCTATTTCTAAACGAAATAAAACCAAACTCATCAAATTGATCAGATTGAATGAGCATTCCTCCACTGGATTATGGCCTATTTGTTGAAGCTTTTACTCGAAAAACCAAAGAACCAAAAGAAGAATAAAGAGCTAGGAAAGCGTGCTATTGTGGAAACCAACTTCATACTAGTGAGTTCGGTGAAACAGCTTGATGAAAAACCAAAGGAAAATGTCCAAGAGTTAAAAAAAGGTTGAACTTGATGGTTTAAAACAATTAACAAACCCAGCTCAGTTCAGTTTATGACCAAAAGCTTTGAAGAAGAAAACCAAAGGTAAAAAGGTCCATGAGGAAGGTATATATATCCTAGGCGAAGCCTTCATGCTAATAAGTTGAATCAATTAATATATTAATAGCAGTGCAAACAAAAATGCGTATCGTTAATTCTATTCTTCAGCACTGAAACGACAAAGGTATGCATGAGAATATCCCTGAAAAAAATATATATCACCTGAACATAACAGCAGGAAAGGAAGAAAAAACTTGAGGAGGGCTATGTTGGCCATGGAAAAATTAGCTTCAGCTAATCAGCTTCCACCGTGCATATCAGGTTTGGGAGGACAAGATAAATAGAGGGTGAATGAAGCATTTACGAAGAGAGAGAAACAGATCTAGAGAATAATTCCCTTAATTAAAGGCATATCTATATTTATTAAATAATTATTTTCCAAAATCTCAATTTAGAAGATCAGAGTCAAAAACTGAGTCTAAAACTAAATATAAAGAAGCAAAGTGTCTCTTTAAAAAATATTATAAGATTATATAATAATTAATATGATAGTATGATGATACCACATAGATAGCATCAATCAATCAATCGATATATCAATGTATAATAATATATAAAAGGAGAATATATAATTACTTAAAATTCTGCCACGTTGTAATTATATATGTTAAATTTTGTCATGTGATAATTAATATTAAAATACAGATATTTAGTAATTTGATAAAAATATTTTATAGAAATATAATTTTGTTATACATGGCAATTAATATTAAAATAAAAATATTTAGTGTTTTAATAGAAATATTTTGAGATTTTTTTTATCTTTGATAATGACAATTATTGTTAATTTTTTAATAAGAGGAAATATCTTGTATTTTAAATAGAAATATTTAGAAGAAATATGTTACGTTTTTATGTGTGAATATTTTATGTGCTCATATGTGACAATTATATGCCCTAAAATTTTGGCAATTAATAAAGTGGGCGTATTTAGTGTTTTAAATAAAACTAATTTGTAGAAATATAATTCTGTTATGTGGTAGAGATATTTTGGGATTTTTTTATATTTAAAAAACATATGGCCAATGTTAATATTTTAATAATAGGAAATATATTAATAACAAGAAATATTTTAAGTTTTAATAAAAATATTTAGCGTTTTTCTATTTGAACATTTTGTGTGTTTATATTTAGAAATAATTTTTAATATAATATAATAAAAGTATTTAACTCAACCATCTATTAATTTAAGATTTATTTTGATAGTGCTATCTAAACAAATCTTCTGACTTTCGAAGAATATAAGTCAATTTTTTTTCTATTTGGTAAATCAAAAAACTGAGCTACTTATACGATTTTTAAAAGTTATGAGTGCTCTTAGGAGCTCTCATGGAGTATTTTTTAAAATTGATTTATACTCTTTAAAATTTAAAGGACGAATATAATATTACTCTCATTAATAATATTAAAAATAAAAATTATTCTTTTTAGTATTTATATCTATTATTGTCATTTTAGATTTTAAGAGTAATTTTGTTCAATACCATTTTTTTGGCTTTTGTTTATTTAGAAAAACTTTTATATCATTTTACAAAATGATACTAGTATGCCTTTTTTAGAGCAATTTTTAGAGAGTTTAAAGAGTTTAACAGCTCTTAAAAAGCCACAATAATACCAAACTAAACATAAAAATCTTAACAATGGAAGCATTTAATTCGATAATAGTATAAAATTCTTTTATACTGTTAGTGCATCAAAATTAATCTTCAAAGTTTTAGTCCTTTTTCTTAAATATTATTTAAATAAGTCTTTCTTAATAATTTTAATAAAATTTATATAGTTGGTCTTTTTACTAATTAACCTTTACTAAGGATATTTGAAGTATGCTTGGAACCCTCTATAAACACCCTTTTTTTTCTCTCAAAGAAGCTGTTTCTCAAAAAATAATTTTGTTTAGGTAATTTGATTAAATAGATTATAATAAAAAATTAATAATTTTAAGTTAAAAAATAGTTTATAATTATAAGCAACTTTTTAAAATTTTTCATTATAAATAAAAGTTTATTATTTCATAATTGTTATATTTTTACTAAATTAACTATAAGTATTAAATATTTTATAATATAAATAATCATTCTATTTTTTTAATAATTTTATCATAAAGAAGTAATTTTTTATATAATTCAAATAAAATATATTATTTTAAAATTATTTTTTATTAAAATATTTAAATATAAATTAATTCTGACATAATTAATTATATATAGATATATATAAAATAATAATATAAGTACACAATTATTAAAATAATTTTAATATAGGAACTTTCCGAACACACACGTGGTGTTACTTTTTCCTTTCGTAAATTTGTCAGAAACGCTTTGATAAACCAATCAGAGGACACTAAAAGACACACTAAAAGACTTACATGAGTCTCTGTAGAATTTTCAAGGGCGAATTGTCTCTCCCTAGTGGTAATAAACACTACGTGCAATTGTGAAGGCTGGTGAGTGCCTGGTGGGCCATGAAAGACACTAAAAGATAGTATCATAAACCACACACACTTGGTGTTAATTTTTCGTTTCGTGAAATTGTCAGAAACGCTTTGATAACCAATCAGAGGACACTAAAAGACACACTAAAAGGCTTACATGGGTCTCTTTATAATTTTTCAGAGACGAATTGTCTCTTTCTAGTGGGTTGTAAACACTCCATGCAATTGTGAAGGCTGGTCGGCCATGAAAGACAGCAAAAGTAAAGTACACTGAAAGACATGCGTCTCTCTGTTCTACACTAAAAGATAAATAGTATCATGATGTAAAAACATACAAGTGACGAAGCAGGTGAATCTCATTTTTGTTATTTAAAGTCATTGCCTACAATATGCGTCCAATAAAAATTCTTTGCCTAATTTCTTTCTTTTCACGATGACATTTGGAATTGTTGTCCCCATTCGGGTGTGCCTTGCAGAGACATTCTTACATTTTTTATGGAGTAAAAATTTTTCATTCTATAAAATAATTTTGACCTTTAATTTTAAATATACAAGAGAGATAAAAAAGGAGAAAGAGAAAATTTAAATATAGATAAATACAATGGAGTATGAAAATTAATTTCTATAGAGGAATTAAAAATTTTCCTTGTAAATACCATGTAGAAAATGTATATACGCATAGGCACCGTCTCTGAAGTTACATATATGTATATATATATATATATATATATATATATATATAGAGAGAGAGAGAGAGAGAGAGAGAGAGAGAGAGAGAGAGAGACTAATTAAACTCTCTCTGCATCTCCCAAGCTTAATACCATACATAGCACATGTTAATGGCTCATCAGTTTGAAGCTATCTTCCAGAGGCAAGCCATGAACTTTTATGTGCACCACCCAACCTTCAACTTTGTAATCACTTCTGCCTTAGCTGCACATAACTTTTCTCCTGATTCCTACATTGATCGCCTCCATAAAATCTATGCATTTATACTTCCCTCACTCCTGGACTTGCTTCAAATCCAAAGTGCAGGAAATACAACATCTCCATTCCAAGTTCACCCCGTGACCGCCGGAGCTTCTGTGTTTGGCATGTTGGGTTACTACTTGGCCTTCACGGCCTGGCTACGTTTGCCCCAATATGCTTCTCAATTAAGCATAGCCATGGCAGCTTTTGGTTCATTTTCCTTGGCTTCCTTGGTAGCACTGCTTCTTCCTCACTCATGGTGGCACGTCAGATATACTTTCTATGTTTTGCTTGCAGTGGTTGAGTTGCATCAACTGCTCATAGTATTATATGACAGGTTCGTCAGGAGATTCACGTTGACAATGAGGAGATCATGGCATCTGAACTCCGCAAGGCATCTTTTGCCACGGACACGCATGGACTTGAGAGAGCAGAATAATGCATACTTAATGGAAGCGCAGCACCAAAATTTGCCATTGTATGTTTCTACATAGGCCAATTCTATGGTGTAGATATCCCATATGGGATTGGTGACATGTGAAGGTATGAGCCACGACTGGTCAACTTTATTTTAAATAATTTATATTAATTTCGGAGCTCGGAATTTGAAAACTTCCGGACGATGAATAAGTGAATTCTCTCACATTAAATGATACGTTAAACGTAAAATTTGGAAATATGGAGAGGGAGCGAGAGAATATGCATCTAGTCTATGGAGTCCACCAAACGCCCTCTCATGCGTCACAACATATCTACACCATCTGCACCAATATTAATATGTAAGAGAGTATCCACCTGTTACATATTATAGAATTTTATTTGCCCATGTTGCAGAATTAGTTTTGAATTTCGGTCTAAATTCGGCATGATTACCCTTTGTATTTTACTCTTTACTTCGGTTGACTTCCTGATGAATATTATTGCCAATAATAAAGAGACATGCGAATAAATGTGTGTGATTGAAAAATATGTCCTTGTTTGGAAACAGGTTTCCTGCCAGATCCCATTATAGACAGGAAGCACTTCTGTTGTCAAATGCTACTTATCAATATTCAATGGATAAAGGATATTGTTTACCTTTCTTTTCTTTTTCCCTTTAAGTGGGCAGCGGTTGTGAAATTATTAAATACGTATATATTAAGGGAATATATGGTCTATAAACATATCTATGTCTATATTAACCTGTGCTACAATAAAGTAAGTTTAAAGGAAAAATATAACTTATAAGTTAGGAAATTGATGAGTTTGTACTATGCCAGATCCGCGAATATGAATGGTATGTTTGAGGGCTGAAAGATTAAGTCTCTTTCTGATTTATAACACGGCATATTCAAGAATTAAATGAATTTTGTTTTGACCCCGGCTTTCCATTAGAGATAATTTATTGGATTATTGTACCTGTGGAAGAGATATATTTTACATTTTCTGCTTCTACTATATGCAGTGCTCTGCTTCTTGATCTAAATTTGATGATCCAATCCTAAGAACTTTTATGGCATAAGTAATCATTAAATCTGTCAACTCCAGGCCTAAATAATTCGTAGCCTGGCCTTCTATTGTCTAAGTATCTCGTTTATTGAAACATTTTAGTAGTGAAGGAGGTATTTTTCCCTTAGCGGCTTCTAAAATTTAATGTTATCTACTTCCTAATCTATAGTGAGAACTTGAAATATAAGAGACGCCAAGTGTAATATCAATAAATATTAAGAAATATTAATGTAATTTGTTTTTAGAATACTTTATAATTATAAGCAATTATTTTGGAATTTTTTAATATAAATAGAAGTTGATTATTTCATAATTATTATATTTTTATCAAATTATCCATAAATATCAAATATTATATAATATAATTAATCATTCTATATTTTTTTTATAATTTTATTATACAAAATAATTTTTTTTATACAATCAAAATAAAATAGATTATCTTAAAACTATTTTTCTATTAAAATATCTAAACATAAATTAATTTTCACATAATTAATTATATAAAAAAATGATAATACAAATATACAATTATTAAAATAATTTTAATTTTGTAACTTTTCCAAACACGCACTGGCGTTAATTTTTCCTTCCGTGAAATTGTTAGAAACGCTTTGATAACCAATCAGAGGAGACACTACACCTTTTCGAAAGCCACTAGAACTTTTCCACTTCGTTCATGTGTCTCTTTTTGTTAATCATAGAAGACACTTAAAGATAGTATCATAGACTACACTTAAAATACTGTCTCTCTTTCTATTAGTCATAAAAGACATTAAAAGATAGTATCACAGAGCTTGTTTGAAATTATTTTTGGATATTAGTTTTGTAAAACTGTTTTTAAAAACAAGTTTGAGTTCAATTTTAAAGAACAAAAAAATAAAACAATCTATTTGATAACTTTACTCTTAAAATAGTTTTTAAATAATAAAAAATAGAAAACCTATTTGGCTGATTGTTTTTAAAAACAAGTTTTAAAAGTGATAAAATAAAAAATTTGTTTGACAAATTATTTTTAAAAATAGAATTAGATATAATATAGATGTACATTATTACATTCACTAGCATAGATGTATATTAGATACAATATCAACGTTTGAGATTTTGTTTGAAACACTCCTACACCATTCATTTGTGGTGCACATTAGAAGCACCACCAATTCAATCTCCCTTTCTCTGTTTCTGGGTCTTATCAACCGTGGTCTTTCATTCGTTGTTGACAAAAGCTTCATTGTTGTTGTTTTCTTCTTCTTCTTCCAAGTTTGCTTTGAAGGAGGGCGAGTGGGGGGTGGGATGGTGAACGAGGCGGTGGGAGGGGGGGAGTGATTAAAGTTCCTACTAGCGGGGGAGGAACAGAGTGGGAGGTGCAGTGATGGTAAGGACCAGGATGAAGAAGATGAAGAAAAGAGGTGTAAAGAAAAGAGAAGGGATGTTTTTTCAAAGCAAATAAAAATTGAAATGTAGATAAAACCAATAAAGCCACAAAATTATATAAGGTACCACAGCGTTTTCAATTGTTCTTAAAAATAAAAAATCAAAAATATCTTTTAACTATTTTCTATTTTTAGTTTTTAAAACACAAAATCAGTTTTCTATTTTTAAAATCAATCTTTAAAAAATAGTTAATCAAACAAATTTTTTTTTTGTTTTTAAAAATCAAAAACTATTTTCAAAATACAGTTATCAAACAAGCCCATAAACTACACTTAAAATACATGCGTCTCTTTCTATTAGACATAAAAGAGGAGACACATAAAATAATAAGAAAGAAATTGGGGGGGGAGGAGAGAAAATGGATGGAAAAGAGAGTTTTTTTCCCGTTTAAATTGCGTAGAAAATAAAAGAGGAAATAAAAAGGTTATTGTGAGTCCCTTCAAAAACTTTTTCTCCTCATATGTACGAAGAAAATTGAAGTCAAAAGCTTAACAAATTAATTTATCAATACTACTCTTTAGCCTTTTTATCACTGTAATTCAGGACTCTCACAGTTACATTTGCTCTCATGCATCAGTAAATTAGGCTCACATTTCAATGGAGAGAGCCAAGTCAAATTGATTATTTTTTTGGTATATAAGCCATTGACTTTGGGATGGGGTTATTATTCATGGAAATTAATTTTATTTTAAATTTTATAGTAAATAGATCACAAGTAATTTTTTTATTTAATATTTATCGTAAACTAAATTTTATAATTAAATATTAATAAATTATTTTTAATTAACACTTATTATAAAATTATTTATTTATATAATTTATGAAAGTTATTTAAAATTTAAATAAAATTAACATATTTATATTTTATCATAACAATATATATCATTTTACATACTTCTCATTTTTTTTCTCTTATTTTCTTGCCCATTGCTTCTTAATTCAAATATTAGGAGAGAAAACATATTTTTCTCTTCATTTTCTTTCTTCTCTTTTTATTTCCTCTCATTTTTTTCTTCACATCTAAACAAACCATAAAAGATAGCATAATAGATTACACTAAAAACATGCATCTCTTTCTATTAGTCACAAAAGACATTGAAAGCTAGTATCATAGACTACACTAAAAGATATGCAATTGTCGAAATGGTTTCTTACCATTTAGAAATTTTCAAAGACGAATGTGTCTCTTTCTAGTGGTTATAAACACTACATGCAATTGTGAAGGCTGGTGAGTGCCTGGTGAGCCATGAAAGGCACTAAAAGATAGTATCATAAACTAAATTTGATTACCTCACGTAAGATTTTCAAGAACTTATTTCTTATCCTATTTTACCATGGTTTTGAAAATGGAAAGCATCATATTTTCTTCAATCATAATAACTTATCAGGGTTAACCTTTTACCTTGGTAGTGTTAAAATAGTCAACTAGAGTGACAAATGATACCTGCTCCTTCAAATAACATTCGTTTGTTTCTCTTTCCGCCTCTGACTACCAAACATTATACAATTAGCTTGTGGTTGAGTCTGAGAAAGTTTGCATGAAGAAATGAACTTTCATGTGAATTTTGTAAGGGGATGTAGTACTTCAAATTTGTGTGTTCTATAATTATTGATCTTTGTCCTCTTGCTTGTGGTCTTATTTTGGAGGCCAATACCACAGCTAGCTTCAGATTTTCAAGAGAAGTTTCATTGAGAAGTTTTGATTTGTCATATTACATTGTGTTTCCAATCTTACATGTCTCTACATTTTTATTTATTAATCTTCCTTCTCTTTTATTGAAAATCGTTGTTATGACGAATCATGAATGCTGTATTTAGGCTGAAGTTACCTTACTTAAAAATGATTTAACAACTGTGGAAAAGCAAGTAACTGCCCCAGCTTCTATTAAGGGACAATCACAACCCAAAAGCAGTGTGCAGTTATCTAATGAGGTTAGATAGTAAAATTTTTTGCTGGCTGAAAACTTGAAGAAGGCTTTTGCAATTTTTTCATTGATGTGTCAAATCATGCTACTCATTTCTGAGATTATATAACTCTACAATTTGTGTATTTTTTCACTATAAATGCTAATCATAAATAAACTGATGAATATTTAATTTTTATCAATCCTCTTTTATTCTTAATCAGAAGGAAATAAGAAGAGCACAGGCTGAAGAGAGAGAGAGAGAGAAGAGCAGCTGCCGTAGAGAAAAGAATAGCTGCCCTCAAAATTCAACATAATAGCACAGCCATTGCACATTGCATTTCAAAGCCTAAAAGAGGATTAGCTGATGACATTTACTGTTCGTGATATAATTCATCACTTGCTAGTAAAGTTCCCTTCCACTGGTATAATTATAGATACTGCAGCACATCATGCATGCATGTACACAGGAAGGTCCAGGAAGATCGATGACAGTGTGCTTAGATATTTATCTTCCATTCTTTTTAGAAGAAATATTTTATGACCTCATGATTCATGTATGAAAAAAATACCTTTAAGAGGGATCCTATCTTAGGTATTTGACTATATCTCGAGAGATTAATATCTCACCTATAGATGAGGGCATACTTTGGAAAACCAAATATCATGTAAATTAGATTGTCAAAGGCTGCCAACAAAAAAAATATTATTACTCAATAAATAATTAATACATATTTTTAAAATTTTGACATTAAAAAAATCTCAACTACATAATAGTGTTACACTATTAGTGTATAATTTTTAATTATATTATTTATTAATCATATATTATCACATACATGATTTTTAAAGTAGCTATCATTAGAGTCCGACACTTTGAAAGGATAGTAACGCATAATTAAATGATAGTAAAAAAAGCCTAATTATACTAACAATATATTAAAATTAAATTTATGATTAAATATTTTGTTTTTGATAATGAAAAATCTAGTTTCAGGTGAAGACTCGCCCTAACACAAGATTAGGATATGTTTCGGGTTATCGAGCACTTTTAGAAATATTTTCAAATTACTTAATAATAGAAGAATCAAGAAATACATATAAAAGCATCTATTATTATTCTTGTTGTGAATATCTGTTTAACTAATAAATGATCACATCATTTACCTAATGTAACAAAGCATAAGTGACATTAAATTAGAATGATATTTTTAATGAAAATTTTTCTTACAATTGATTTGTTCAGTCCTCATTAATTAAATAAAATTAATATTAATAAAAGCAAACAAAACATGAAGATATCACTCACACCCCTCAGACTTTGAGCCTGATGATGCATACTGATATTTTTACCAATTGTTGTCCACATTATGTCGTATTCACATTTTTCACATCAGTATAGATGCTAAGATTAAAATATAAGTGCGCGCACAAATTGCATTAACTACAGTTAAATAATGAAAAATAATAGATATACATAGATATGTATATGAGTGGTATTAGCTAGTCATATATATAATCCGATATGACTAGGCCATATCATTGGGTTCACGTTGTACAGGAAAAGTGGAACTACAAGATCATTCTAACTTTGTAATAATCTTATGCACTATTGTTGTTGTTATTATTATTATTATTTTGATATAAATTATTAGTGTATGAAAGTCTTGGACTCCGACTAATTTGGTTTGAGCCAAGTTGGTCCACTATGAAGGTATAGCTCTCTCGATATTAATTTTTTTCATTCGTAATACTCAAATCTAAAATATTATTTAAAATGAAGAAGTGCTAAATTAGTTGAATTAATAAACCCTGGTTTATGCACTATTATTTTACTTTGAAAATTGAAACTAACTATCAGTTTTTATTTATTTATATTAAATTTGAACACTCATGATCAATAAATTGATGGCAATGCCTAGAAATATTACATCAATCTAAATTGCAGGACAGAAGGTTACGTCATATCTATCAGCCCCTTTGCACTGGTAAACAGGAGGCTTGTTGTCGCCAGGGTAGATGTGAGCTAATGGACAAAGGTCCTTGAACTTCTGTGAGATCTCGTCAATTTGGCAACCATTCCCATTACAACAATGTTTTGGGTCCTTCAACACATCACAAGCACTATTGCAGCCCACATAACGCCCATCCTTGCCCAGATGGACCCACTCCATTTATCATCCATGTAGAATACCGAGTAGGCATTCGTTTCCAACACCGGATCATCGTCCCCAATTTGGATTGGAGGCACGCCATACGGTGTTTGAGCAAAGGTTTTCAAAAGTGAAAGTCACATCGGAACGCACTCCTGAAAAGATGTTAGAAACAGCCATTATTGAAATGAGAACAATAATTAATTGCAACTTTATATAAATCACTGGTATGAGAATCCTACTAAATTCCAACTAACTTCAACCTGCTTAATTCAAATTGAATCGACTCATTATGAGGTAAAATTCTTGCAATGCAAATTATTTTCATCTATAAGACTATGATCTGAGGTATTTCTTAGAAGAAAAAAAGTGATTGAATCACTTTAATCAAATAAATGTTGAATAATTACAAATCTTTTCAAGGAAAATATTTCAATACTTATATAGACTATCCTTCTTTGAGGAGAAAATAATTGTACAAACTATGAGAAATATGATCATGATTTGAACTATTTCAAAAAACTTACAATCGAGAGAGGTAACCAATAATTTCTATGAAAGTATACTTGATACAAATATCTCACGAAAAATTGTAGCTGTAATCATTACATGAGTACTACTCAGAGTTTAGTGGTCCATGTCAGTTTATTTCTAAACAAAATAATACCAAACTCATCAAATTAATCAGATTGAATGACCATTCCTCCACTGGATTCACTTTCACGCCATATCCATTTATGGCCTATTTGTTGAAGTTTTTACTGAAAAAACAAAAAGGAAAAAGAAAAAAAGCGTGCTAATGCATAGTTGACGCTCTTAAATAATGATTTTGTGGAAGCCAGCTTCAATGCCTCATACTTGTGATTTCGAAGAAACAGCTTGATGAAAAACCAAAGGTAAACGGCCAAGAGACCAAAAAGGTTGAAATTGATTATTTAAAACAACTAACAAACCCAGCTCAATTCATTTTATCACCAAAAGCTTTGAAGAAAAAAAAATCAAAGGCAAAGATAGAGATGGCAAAATGGGCAGGCCTGCCCCAACCAGCCGAAAGTGGGGCGAGGTTAATCGAATTAAGAAGGCAAACTCAATATTTTAGCCTATCTAATTTAAGAGCAGGTTGACAGGTTGGCTTGTTAAAAAAATAAAAAATATAAATAAATTTATTTTAATATTTTTTATGAATTAAATTACTTTAAGAATTAAAAAAATATATTGAATGAAATATCTATTTAAATAAAATAGAATAAAATAATTAAACTACATAATTTGTATATAAATTTAACTCAAATACAAATATAATAAATTAATTAAGATATATAAATAAGTTTGTAAATAATAATTAACTATAAATTTATAATATAAAGTCTATAGTATAATACTTATAAATTAATAAAAGTATAATAATAATATAATTTATAATAAAAATCTAAAATTTGTTTTTAAAAATACTCTTGAGCTTAAAAAAAAAATGACAAGTTTGGTCCAGAGGCCAACCCCCCAGCAGCCAACCCCCCAGCCTGCCAAAGCCCGCGAGTTAGGCGGGCCAAAAATTTTTTGCAGACCAAATATATTAACCCAACCTATTATTTTTGGTAGGTTTGGCGGGCCAACCCAATGAGTTAAACCCATTTTGCCATCTCTAGGTAAAGGTCCAAGAGTCAGAGAAAGTATAATATATCCTAGTGAAGCCTTCATGCAAATGAGTTAAATCAGAAAATATACTAATAGAAATGCAAACAAAAATGCGTCTCTTTCTCTTCTTTAGTACTTAAACATCAAATATATTCGAAGTGACTGGATCTAATTCAAATCTAAAAGCTAACTTATGGGGGAAGGTTGTCAAGCTCTTATAAAAGTTATCTTGACTATATTTCTAAGTAATATGAGACTCTAATATACCTCCTTATGTTCAAAACTAGACATTTGAAGCGTGAAATTTATAGGATTGAATATATGTGGATGCCCAATAATAATCATAGGCTTTTGTGGGTGGTACAATAATAATTAACTTAATCTCAAAAATTAGCTCATGGAGGGAAAGTTTATCTAAATATTTATAAAAGTTATCTATACCATATTTTAAATTAATATGGAATTTTAATACACCTTTCTCATACCCAAGACTAAACATTTATGGGCAATCCAATAATAATCACATAATAGACTTTAATACCATATTAAAATTGAGTGAACTTAATTCAACTTTAAAAGTTAGCTTATAAGAATCAGATTGTCAAAATTCTTATAAAAGTTATCTTAATCATATTCCTAAATAATGTGGCACCAACAATATAGATGAGAACCCTTCATCCTTAAAAAAGGTATACATTACCTGAACATAGCAGTAGGAAAGGAAGAAAAAACCTGAAGAGAGCCATGTTGGCCATGATAACATTAGCTTCCGCTTCGACAGTCATATCAAGTCTGGAATGACAAGATAAATGGAGGATGAATGCAGCATTTATGTACACCAAAAAAAAAATGGAGCATTTATGAAGGGAGAGAGACAGAGAGAATATTTCCCTTAATTAAAGGCATATATATATTTATTAAATAATTATTTTCCAAAATCTCTTATTAGAGTCTAAAATTAAATATAAAGAATCTAAATCACTAAATGTCTCCTTTTTGGTAGGAATCTAAATGTCTATTTAAAAAAAAATATATGATTAATTGATTACATAGTAATACGATAATATGATGATACCATATAGATAGCATCGATCAAGAGCTATATTTAATTAGTGTTTTAGTAAAAATATTTTGTAGAAATATAATAATTATTTATATGACAATTACTATTAAAATAGAAATATTTTTTTGAAAATATTCGGTGTTTTAATAGAGATATTTTAATTTTTTTATATTTGAGACATATGGCAATTTCTAATGTTTTAACAATAGGAAATATTTTATATTCTAATAAAAATATTTAGAGGAAACATTTTGTATTTTAATAAAGATATTTTGTGTATTTATATTTAAATATTTTATGTGTTTATACTTGGCATGTGACAGTTATATGTTCTAAAATTTTGTCATGTGACAATTAATATTAAATAACGTATTAAGTATTTTCATGAAACTAATTTGTAGAAATATAATTCTGTCATGTAGCAATTAATATATCTTATTACAATTTACAAAGTATAAGTGACATTAAATTAGAATGATATTTTTTTATGAAAATTTCTCTTACAATTAATTTGTTCAATCCTCATTAAATAAATAAAAGAGTAAATCTACACTTTAGTCCTTGAAAGATTTTCATTTTAATATTTTAGTCCTTAAAAGATTAAATACATATATTTTAGTTTTTGAATCTTTTTAAATATTTTAGTTTTTAAAAGATTAAATACATATATATACTTTAGTCCTTAAAAGATTTTTTTTTTAATATTTTAGTTCTTGAAAGATTACATAGATATATTTTAGTCCTTGAATTATTTTTTTAACACTTTAGTTATTCAAAGATTAAATATATACTCTTTATATGTTTTGATATTTTCTATTTTTACTATAAAATATAACCAAAAAAATTACAATAGAATATAATTTTATTAATTTTTTAATTTAAAATTTAAAAGTTAATATAGTTATTTAAATATTTACTATTTTACTTGTAATTATTTTATTTATTTTTAATTTTTATTATATATAAATATAATTTATATTGAAAATAATTTATTATTTATTTATATATTTTTTATATTTTCATAATAAAAATAAAAAATAAAAGAGAGAAAAAGACAGAGAAAAGTCTTTATATATAAGAATTCAATCAGGTTAATTTCACATTTCAAGATTTTTATTGAGTTATAAGTGATCATATATATAATTAATTTTATTAAGTATAATTAAATTTATAGTAAATATTCTTTATTAAAAATATTATATTTATCTATATATTTCTATTTTGTTATAAAAATCATGTCAAACACATTAATAAAAATATTAGAATGTGAGATTAACCTAGTTATATTTTGATGGATAAATTTTAAATTAAATAATTAATAAAAATTATATCTTATTATAATTTGTTTTTCTAGTTCTATTTTATAGTAAAAGATAAAAAAATCAAGATATATAAAGTGTATAAATTTAATTTTTTAAGGATTTAAATATTAAAAGAAAATCTTTGAAGGACTAAAACGTATGCATTTAATCTTTTAAAGATTGAAGTGTTAAAAGGAAAATTTTTCAAAAACTAAATATTTGCATTTAATCTTTTAAGGACTAAAGTGTTAAAATAAAAATCTTTTAGGACTAAAATATAGATTTATCTTAAATAAAGTTAATATTAATAAACAAAACATGAAAATACTTAAAATATTTCCTATTCAATACAAACTCTATAGCATTTAAGCTTTTTTTTTTTTTCTCAAGGCAATTTCACTATATTCATTTTATAGCTAATAGTTTTTTAAACCTGATTGTCAATTGTTTTGTCTAAAAAGAAAAAAGTTGTTACGGTCTTGGGCCATTGAACAATCGATATATTAAATAGATTAATTTGATGAACTGAGACAGGAAAAGAGTTTTACATTATTATATAATCTTGCATTATTATATAGAAGAAAATGGTTGACTCTCATAGTTGTTATCCCAAAAATCTCATATATAATAATATATAATTAGATAAGAATATAAAATTTTTAATAGACTGATAATATATCAAAATTAAATTATATATATTAATTAATACAGATATTTGTCGAGGAATGTATATGGGTTAAGGGCATTAAAAAATATTAAATAAAAAGATGATCATTTATGTCACAAAGCATTTATTTTACTTTTTCTAAAGTGATTTAGAAGATTTATTAATCAAAAATACCATTAATAAAGGACATTAAATATTTCTTGAACAATACTCTAAAGTTTAAACGATTAATAGTACCCTTTAAAATAGGAATGTGGAAATTAATTTGACAACCTCGGATTGGGAAAACCCTTTGTACGCTAGCTGGAATATTGTGGAATTTGACAAAGTGTAGATTAGGAAGACATCGTGCCATTATACATTTTTGTTCTGTTCATGTGCCAATAAATGTCGATATAAAACTATTGACGTGATGATTGGTACTTCTGGAATCATGTTCCACAATAACGTAATGATTTTCTGTTAGTTGATTAATTCAGCACAACGGAGCTTTTCATTTCATTTTATTTTACTTTTGCTTTAAATGTATTTTTGGTCACTATAAATTTAACAAAATTTGGTTTTAGTCTTTATTTTTTTTTTTTATCCAAATATTTTGAAAAGTTTTGGTTTTAATCTCTATTATTAGTCTACCCTGGTTAAGTAATAAAATAAATAACAGATAATCATATCACCCATTCCATATTTAAATAAGGATTAAAACCAAAATATTTGGATAAAAATAAAAAAAATAGGGACTAAAATCAAAATATTTAAAAATATTTGGATTAAGATCAAAAAAATAATTTCTTAAAAATTAAAATCAAAATTTACTAATTTTATAAAAATTAAAAATATATTTAAGCCTTTACTTTTTTTATGAACAAAGGAGCAGGTTAAACACACTGTATAGAAGACTATTATATGCGTGCTCAAGGGGTAAACGTACCATGAATCTTGCGGCTGGACACAAATCTGGCTTGGAAAGAGGGAATTCTATCTTTTAGAGTGTGTTTAGTACGAGACCAAAAAGGGTAAAAAATTTCTTGAATTAATTTAACTTCATGCATACCTTTAGACGGCTGACAATAATCTTAGTGAAGCACTTATACAAAGTAATGAGTCTCATTTGGTTTGTGAATTCGGGCTTTGGGATCTTGGGAGCAAGGGCAAGTATGTCGAGTTAAGATCCTGAATAAGACTAGGGTCACGCCACATAGAATAAATACAGTCCACCACTTGCTTTTTGATGGCTTACCAATTTTGTTGATAAAATAAACTAGGAAAACCGTCTTCACCAGGGGGCTTAAGGGGGCCAATACCAAACATGGCAGTGCTAATTTTGGAGATATATAAAATTCCTAATCGAGACAATCAAATAAGTTGCAACCTCATTCATGCATATGTAATTTGGTGAGGGTGAGATACTTAACGATAAACAAATCCAAATCACAGAAATTAAGTATAGAAAAATAACTTTATCGGATGATAATTCATTACAATCACCAAACAAATGATATATTATTTAATTTTCTTGGCTCACATTAAATATGCTCATGCACTTTTTTTCTACCCTAAGTAATGAAGACAACACATAATAGAAGTTAATTAAACTCCCAGCAATGGAGCAAGGACTTCACTTCAAGGACAGAATGTGATGACATAGTCGGGGCTAGCTGAGCAAGTAAAAGTGCTTTTGCAGGTTGGTGGTGAAGTATGAGTTCCAACATGCCTTGTTATTCATAGGCTACGAAGTTTCAATCTTCAACGATCCATCCATATGTGGCCCATGAATTCTGTAATATTAATTAAGCATTTAACAAGCCATGACTCTGAGTTAGTCCAATGGCTGCTTCTGACCGCCATGTAAGAAATTGTCTATGCCCCTTTGCCGTGCACCATGGTGTTGATTTTATTTCATTCGATGTTCTTCAGAAATTAAAGAAATTCGCTTGATCTTAGTCTTCTATGGCTTTCAACGATTTTAATTTTTAATTTAGCAATCAAATTGTCCGCATGCATTTAATCAATACTTTTAGTTTTGTTTCGGATCAATCAATCCAATTAAACTTTCGGTGTATGGCGAATAAGTCTATGTAGTTTCAATTATGTAGCGAGCGTTATTTTATTATATGTTGACTTTTTTACGGTAATCTGTCATTAGTACATCAAAAATGTTATTTAGAGATAAAAATTAGCATTAATAACCGAAATTAAATAGGATAGTGTATATAACACGTTGGAATAGTAGGTATAAAACCTACTCTTGTGAGTTGACTGAGCTCCCGGCCGATACAGATTCATTATTGATATGATATTATGTTTTTATTTTTATAAATTAAAGATTTCAACATAAAGTACTTTGTGTGTGTTTGTTGTTTTTGTTTGAATTATTAGTATTTAAAATTTATTAAGATTTTATTAATTTGATTTGAAATGAATTAGTTTACTATAAGGGTGTATTTGGTATAAAAGTAAAAATGGGGATTAAATTTTCATAGATCTCTAGAATATATGAAAATTTAATCCCCATTTTTACTTTGATACCAAACACATCCCAAGAGTAAAACTCACTCAAAGTTTTTTTTTTCTCAACTCATAAAATTTGAAAACTTTGTATTATTTTGTTCATGCTTTTAAGTTGATCAAAGTGTACTAATTATTATATTTTTCTTTTTTGGCTAAACTAAGTACAGGTCCGTTATATTTAAAACTTGTATTTTTATCCTCATATTAAAACAAAATTTTTAATTTGATCCTTAAATTTCGCTACTATTGACGCATTATGGGAGCTCAATATCAAATGTAAGAGAAAAGATAAATGGTACAAGAATCGATTGTGCAAATTTTTCTACAAAGAAATTTTGCTGTTAGATTATATTACTATTGGTCTACTTTATTTATCACTTTGGAGCAAAATTTTTTCGTCCATTTTATTCATCACTCTCATATATCAATAAAGCATTTATTGTCAATTTTTAAATTTTACCTTTCATATAATTCTAAGCATATCATTATTGAGAAATATAATATGAGATTAATTAGACATTAAAAATTAAATAAGAATATTTTAGTAACTATTATTTATAATTAAGTATTAATTTTGAGTTTCTTAATTCTTGTCCATATGACCAAAGTGACAGGTAAAATTGACTGAAGGTAATAACTTGTCAATCACCTTGATTTGTTGTGGAGGAAGCTAATTGGTCATTTGTGTATTCAGACAAGCATTCGTGTTAACATTTTTCGTACCACCAAGCATCACTGAAAAATCTAATTACATGCTGTACATAAAGACCTTTAAGAGCATAGAGACAAATAGAGTAATTTAAGTTTAACATTAATTTCATCAGTAAAAGTTTCTTATACACATTAGTGTATATATTTAATTAATCCAAAGCCAAACTGACTGCAATATGATTACAACAATGAAAACTTTTAAAGATAGAGTCAAAGAAACTAAAAAGTAACCGATGCACTTACACTAACAGAAGAAAAACGCGATTTATAACTTTTTTGGTTTTTGTAATCAATTATAGTTCTATTACTTGATTACTTACTAGCCAACAAAACTCCTAACCGAGACAACAAAATAAGTTACACTCCACGCTTGGAAATGTCAGTCATTTGTAGGGCATACTTGGATAATGATGAAAGAGTAATTTAGGACGACAAACAAACACCACAGTCCAAATCACAGAAACTGAGGTTCAAATTTCAATAATAAAACCTTACTGTATCGATGATAAATCACTATTACAATCACCAAGCCCATGTGATTATTATTTATCCTTCATGACATCTCACTCATACTAGCTATATATATGTGTATTACGTATTTGTGCCCACTTATTTTTCACCAAGTATTACTGAGGCACAACAATATATTAACGTCCCTCTCCTCTCCTCAAATTCAATTTGGGTTAGGGCAGAACGTGACAGCATAACTAGGGCTTCCTGAGCAAGTGAAAGTGCTCTTGTTGTCATCATAAGCGTAGCTATAAGCATCAGGACACTGCTGCTTGAAGAATTGAGAGTAGCTTGATGTAGGGCAAGATGGGTTGTTGTAAGCACCACGGCAACAATACTGATCCGTGTCGAAAGCCACACAAGCACTCTTGCAAGCAATAGCATTGCCATCAGAGCCTGGCACTCGAAGGTCCGCAAGGCACGCGGCGTTTATGTCAGCAGGGCAACTTGAGGTCTTGCAAGTGCCGCTACCACCTTGTGGGCTAATTGAAATGGGCACATTGAACCCGTCCACGTTGCTAACATCGTAGAAGTCTTGTCCGCCGTTGGCTGCCACCGTGATTTCCACCAGAGATGCCGGCGTGGCGCCTCCGGTGCCTTTGCATTCAACTTCGCCGGAGCCGCAGTTGGCGGTGGCGCAAGAGAACCTTCCGTTGTCGTTGGAGCAACCCGTCCTGCCCCAGAACCTGCCGGACCATGGAGATGGGAGGTCCAACGATTTGGTTCCTCCGGATGCTGCTAGCTCGAAACCGGTTGATGATAGCTGAGAATTTGGGTCGCCAGATAGGGTTCCTGGCCATACGGTGTATTGACAATTGTTCGTGAGAGTAACTTGGGCTCCTTGAGTCGCTGCATACAATTGAAACCCAAATTGTGAACTATTTTCACCGAAGAAGAAAAATTAAAACTATGAGATACGCGTTAAGCAATATTTTAAGAGTAGAATTAAATTGTTAGATTAAATTTGTTAGAGAGTAAATCAACTATGTTGTCAATTATTCTTTTTTGGATTTCGGGTAAGTCGCAATCACGATTTAATCGCAAATTCAATTAGTTGAACTTGAACCTATTGAACTATGAACTTAAAATTTTACTGGCCAATCTCTAGTTTAATTTTTAAAATATTGATGTCAAGAACAAATTATCTAGGGGGAAAAAAATTAAGTTATGTAAGACTACGAATAATTTTATATTTAACACATCTCTTTAATTACTTGAGAATTTACTAAATTTAAATTGTGGATGCATTGGTCCATGAAAAGTTATAATATCATGTTAAAAACCAATTCTTTTAATAGCTTAAACTATTTTAGTGAAGAATTATGAACGATTTATATTTAATATTATAGAATTTCCTGCAGCATTTTGGTTTTTTATAAAAATATCTCTACGTTATCAAAATGGGTTAAACCTATTGAGCGAACCTGTTTATCAGTCAAAAATAAATAAATTAAGCTTAAAAAATAATAATTTGTTTAAATTAACTTATTTTCAGCCCGACCTATTTAATAACCTGTGAGTTAAATGATTTTTTTTTTAAGAAAATAAACATAAATTTAGAACATAAAAACATAATTCAGTAATCAAATTTAAAATATTCTAACTTTTTTTAGTAAAGAATAAGAATTTCTATCTGTTTTTTAATCAAAACCAATGTTTAAGTATGGATCGGCCTTAAACAGGCTATACTACCATAATGCGGGCTGCGAGTTAAACGTGTTGTTTATTTCATTGACTTAAACAGGCTAGCGTGACCCATTTGATAGCTCTAGGTATTGATATCATTTTGTATTTAACGGTTTTGATTTAATCACAAATTTTATATGGAACTTAAATATAATTAAAAAATAATTGTAAAAATTTGATAGGTTGAGTTGGTGCGTGGGTGTTACCCAATGCAAGTATGCCAAAGATATACCTATGATTATACAAGAAAAATTGTGAATGAAATTGTGTTCACGGAGATACATTTTATACCACACAATCCACATACCTACGAGTTTCCTGGTTACTTGTAAGAGTTTGTAATAGTATTACGATTACGTTCGTACTTACTTGATCAAAGTAATATACCAATGACGTAAAGAATATTGGATATAACATATTCTTACGTGCATGAAGAGTATGCCATAAAGAATAAGAAAAGAAGGACATGGAAAGGAGAATGGAAAATGTAGCTGAATTAACATACCATAGATGAGTAATGCAACGCCAAGGCAAAGAGCAACACTTGTGCTCGTCATTGTTGGTATTATCAAGGTTGGTGAATGATGATTATCCTTATTGCTTTTGCAGGTTGCTTGTGAAGTATAGGTTCCAACGAGCCTTGCTATTTATAGGCAAAGAGGTTTGAATCTTCAACTACGCGTATGTGGCACGTCAAGCAATTGTGTGACATTAATTATCAAGGGATGACTTTATAAGCGATAGCCGTGTCGAAAATGCCTATGTCCCTTTGCCGTGCTCAATGGTGTGGGTATTATTTCATTCAATGTTCTTCAAAAAGAAAGTTGCTTCATCTTAGTCTTCTCTGGGGCTTCAATCGATTTTAATTTAGGAATCAAATTGTTCACATTAATGCACAAGTGATCAATACTTTTAGCTTTGGTTCCGATCAATCCAATTAAACTTCCAAAATATGTTTATGAGTTGAAGTTTTGGAAGAAAAAAAAATAGAATGAAAGAGTTTGAAGAATAACTATGAATTTATTTTATTTTTCAAATCTTTCCCTTCTCTTTCAAAATCTTAACTCACAAATACACCCTTAAGATATGATAAATAAGTCTTTGTAGTTTCAGTTAAGTAGCGCACTTTATTTTACCATATGTTGATTTTTTTTTTATGGAAGTCTTTCATTAGTATATGAAAAATGTTATTTAAAGATAAAAGTTTAGATATTTTAATAATTATTCCTTATATATAACATTATATATAATGGTTATCACAATATCTTATTTGTCAAATACCAAGAATTAAATAAGATAATTCGTATTTCAAAATTTTGTAAGGGTTAAAATCTTATATAAAGTAGACGGCGGATATAATAAGTTGGAATTAATTGTTAGGTGTAAAACAACTCTTGTGAGTTGTGACTTGACAGAGTCCCGATATATGAATTCACTATTTATATGATATTATGTTTTTGTTTTTTATTAAAAAAATGTTTTTTTTCCAATAAAAATGGTTTGATTTTTATAAATTAAAGATTTCAACATAAAAGAAAAAACCTTTTCTGTTGTGTGTGCGTGCTTTTTTTTTTCGGCTATTAGTATTTAGAATTTAATGGATTTTTAATGTAATTTGAACCGAATTAGTGCACAATAAGAGTAAAATTCTCTCAAAGTTGGTTTTTTAATTTTATTATAGAAACAGTAGATTTAAAATATAATAATATGAGATTAAGATCAGAAATACAAGAATGTGGGAAATTAATACATATTTCGCCATACTATAAATAGTATCTATATTTTATTATTTTTTACCTGAATTCTACATGCTACAGGGCATGCATTTCGCCCTATAGCAGGGCGAAACCTGAGAGAAAAAAAAGCCATAATTAGTAATGCATGCACACAAATTTCGCCTTGCAGCACGACGAAATCTGAGATAAAAAAAATCTATGAACAGTAATGCATGCACATAAACAGTATACACATGACTTCAAATAGGAATCGGTGTGTTCTTGTAGTAAAAAAAAAAAAGCAGTGTTCGTGATGTTTTTTGCAAATAGGCTGGACGGGGGCAAAAATAGATTGGACGGGGGAGCTGATATGTGTAAGGCGCATAGTAAAAGAATTGACTAATGATAGATGTTGAATAGGAGTTGGGTGTGTTGTTGCAAGTAGGAAACAAAATAATATTGGCTATGATTTTTGCAAGGGACGAGAGCTGACATATGTATATATAGTAAGCGAATATTGAATACTATTGATAGTTGGACTGAAAGCTCTATAAGTGAAGTTCATTTGATACGAAGTTCATTTGATGAAGAGAGGTGTTGTGAGATTTTTCGTTAACAAGAGTAAGAAGTGTTTGAATGTGTGAGAGTGCTCGAGTGAGCAAAGTTATTTTGAATGTGTGATCTAGTTTGGTGTGTGATTAAGAATGACAGAACGAGATGGCAAGAATGAGCCGACGCAATCGACGCCGTGATTCAACAGTGGATTCAAGCAGTCATATTGCAGTGCAAGTTCTTGAGATAATATATTTATTTTCAAAAATTATGTTTGAAAATTTATACTGATATTATGTTTAAAATTAATTTTAGTTTGTTAGGATCCTGTGTATATCAAATTAGATTAACCATAAGATGAATATTGTAAGAGGTATTATTATTTTTGCGGCAATATTATGTTTGAAATTAATTTTAGCGCGTTATTAGTTTTAAAATATTAGACAATTATTAAAAAATGGTTATATATTTTTTTATAATATATTAATTTATTAGTCATTAGTATTAGTTTTGTTTAGTGTTTTGTAATATTTACTATTACATTATTTATAAAAATGCTTTTTGTAATAGTTAGTCATTAGTATTAGTTTTGAGTGTGCTTCAGATTTGGTTTATTATATTCATTCAAGTTTGATTATCAATCCCTTGAAAATTGGAATATAATTTGAAAATTGTACCTTAAATATCCTTGTATAGGCATTATTTTTTATTTTATTCAATCTTTTTAATATCTGTGCGATGTTTGTTTTTCATACTTTTGTATGTAATTTTGGTTTTATTCTACTTTTTAAGATTGCATATTTAGTTTTGATAATTGTTGGGTTAAACTTAGGTGAATGGCAGAGTTACTGAAGACGCATCTCAACAAGTGTTTGTTTTAATTGTTTATGTGAAAATAAAAACATTAGACAATTATTAAAAAATGGTTATATATAGTTTTTATAATATATTAATTTATTTGTTAATTATATTAACAATAGAAATATTCAATAAATATTTAAGAGATAGCAGTAGCTAATAGAATATAAATTTAAATTAATAAATCGATGATAGAAGTTTAATTTATTTTTTGGTGGTATTATCATTATTATGATTATTATTATTCTTTGTTGCAACAAAGAATAGATAACATAAAAGTAACATATGATTTAAATAGTTAAATTAAATTAAAATGACATTTAATTTAAACAAAAAAGTAGAATAGAAGTAATGATACTTATTTTTATTTTTGGGTTTAGAGCGATTTGTTATTTCCTACAATTATTTACAATAATAATGCAACAATTTTTATTATAAATTTATCTAATTTATCTAATTTATTAATTTATGATAATGTTATAGGATGGTAGACAGATGCGCATACGAGTTAGGAACGTGGAGCCACCACATCATATGATAGAAGGGTACGTACAAAGGGTAAGATTGAATAAAGTTGCTAATATTAACAAATTTCATCTACTTCCAGATCTAATTAGTGCATTGGTAGAACAATGGAGACCGAAGTCCCGCACATTTCATTTTCCTTGTGAGCAGTGTACCGTGACACTGGAAGACATTGCACTCCACCTTAGGCTGCCCATCAATAGACTGGTTGTCACTGGAACAACCGATCTAAATGTACAATTAATTCAGGATATGTGTGAGACATGCCTTGGTGAACGACTTGAAGCTAATGACTTTATTGGTTTTGCAATCAGATTGTCTTGGCTGGAGCGTCTTAATTTGACACTTTCAGAGAATGCTAACCAGCATACAATAGAGATTCCTGCTATTATTTCATGTATTCCTTCGCATGTAGGGGATGAACGTGCAGTTTACTCGGCTGTCACCACACTGGTGTGCTTTGAGGCAGTTGAGTGGCACCCGAGCAACCACGTGATGCGTCAATTTGGCTTATATCAACTTATTCCACCTGATCCTATGAACTTAGGAGAATCTCATAACCAAGAGTTGAGGGGAAAAATAGATTGGAACTGGATACAGACACATTAACACTGGATTAATGTGTGGCATAGTTAATCTAAGTGTGTGCTAAATGGTCATCCCATTATTGATTATACGCCATCCCCTGAATATTGGCACTGGTATCAAGAGCATGTAGTGATTACTCATGCCCAATTGTGGCTGTCTCCAGGATTTCACGTGCAAGATCCATGGCATTATGGCCATATGCCGGCCCCCAGGAGCATTTCCACACGCCCTCGCCACCCCCCAGCGATCGTCCAATAGGTCAGGCCCCCGACAGCATATCCATATGGATCCCCCAAGAATGTCCATTGATCCTGGGGCATTCCGTGCCGATGCTGGTCATAGTCGAGCACAATTATTTTGGCCAAAGTGTATGTCGGTAGATTTATCATCGAGCAATAGCAGCATACCAAATTTAAATAATTTTCGCCCTGTATATGATGCTGATGAACCCAACCATACTTGTACTCCTCCTTATCCGATGCATGTTGATCTAAATGCTCCTACCAAAGATATGTATATCCCAACCATGGATGAGTTACTGTAGACCCCACCTCTGAATTCTAAAGCTGTAGTTGCGATTGCACCTGCAAATTGGAATCAGGCAGCACTTTATGAACCTTGGTTCCATCGCCATGGCGATCCATCCACTCAAGGTGAGGCAGTGGCAGTAGCACGTGAGGGGAGTGAGGCGGGCGAGGGGGGTGAGGTAGGTGAGGATGGTAAAGGGGTGAGGGAAGAAAGAGAAGAGGATTTAACTTTTCAGGTATCTTATATCCGATTCTTAGATCCCTATAGAGATTATCCCCTTTATTAATAAAAAAGAAAAAGGACAAAGGGCGTAAGTAATTTAATTTCTATTTTTTTTTATGTATAATTTTTATTATTGTGTAAACTTTAGTGTAATATGTAATTTGTATTGAACTTTCAATGCATGAAATTGTTAAAGAAATTAAGATTATCTCCAGCTGATTTTTAAATTTTATTTGTAGTTAACTTATTTAACATAATTGTTAAAGCATGTTATTATTTAAATTGAATGAATTTGTTACGTTGAGTGCATAGGTGTAAAACTGGGTTAGATTTTAGATCAGATCAAAGTATGTTAAATAAAAAAATAAGGTATTAATCTATTGATAATCTAATAAAAAAGAAAAAAAATCAATGCATTCATTCATGATCTATCAATAAGATTCAATTATTTGAGTATTTAGAAAAATACATTTTTAATTAAAATAAATGTATAAAGAAATCAAAATAATTAGCTTTTTTTTTAAGATATAGTAAAGGCTCTAAAAGGAATTATTTTAGTATTTTTCCACATGTTAAGGAGTATAGCTTCTTAAAAGCACATTATATTGGAATAAAAAGTCATCTACTTAAAATAAACTTATTCAATTTACTACCCTAATTGTGATTATTTTCCAGTTAATCTCTGTTATTAATGAAAAACACTATATAAAAATAATTTTTAAAAATATTCAATATAGCAAACTTTAATCTTGCTTAAGGATAATAAGAAAAATAAGAATTAGAAGCAAAAATGAAGAAAAAAAAAGTTCAAATTACTAGTATTCTAGATTACATTAACCAACAAGTATTCAAACAAAAACAATTTGCTACTTAGTACTAATTAGCTCCAGATCTAAGTGAACATTGTCTGCGGCTATGTCCTTCACCACGGCATAGGGCACACTGTTTTGGTCTTCACATCTCACGCATATCCATTTCGTTTAGAAAATGGGTTGATCTTGGCCGACCTTTCATGTTGCGCTTTAACTGAAGGTTGGGTTGAATCACCAGACCATTATATGGTGGCCACGTACTTTGATTCCCCACCACCTGAAACTCCCTGTCGTACACTTTGCAAACCTTTTCCATGCTGTAAATGCTATCGATATACACTTGCCAATCGATATTCTGATTGGCACAGTATGCAATTACGTGACGACATGGATATCGATCAGTCTGAAAATTGCCACACTCACAATACCTTTGAATCAAATCAACACTGAATTCATCCCCATTCGTGAGGCCTTGAACATGGAAAACTTGATTCTGCCTTAAAAACCACGTGACATGCACATTACCGGATACTTGTTGGATTTCTCGCAATCGTGTCGTGAGGGCTTCTGAGAAAATGAAGCTTGCATCTCTTCGAGCATGTGCTTCCCAACCTTTAGTTGCAAACAACTTAGCCAACCGAAAATATGTTGCTTGAACCAAGGCCGTAATGGGTAGATTGCGACGCCCTTTACCACAGAATTGATGCACTCCACTAGATTTGTGGTCATATGCTCATATCTATGCCTACCATCAAAAGCTTGAACCCACTTCTCTCATGGAATTTCATCAAGCCAACTAGTATACACCTCACCATGTTGGTGCATCCGTCCGTAGTGATAATTAAATTCACGCTCCGTTCTCGAATACCCTGCAAAACAAAATGTGATCAATACATTATCTAAAAAAAAATAAAATTTAGAAATACAAACGAAATATATTACCTATGCTCACAACAAGTCGATGCAAATATGGATGGTTTCTTGAATCTCCTTAAGAAGTTGGTTGCAATATATCTAATATAGTACATGTGGAATGCTCTCGGAGGTTCCCACTAACCTTGGCTTTGTCTTATTGCTGCTTTGATTGACTCATGCCGATCAGAAATAATACCAACCCCATCCTCGATCACTACATGTTTGCGTAAATGGTTTAGAAAAAAAGAACACGATTCTACAGTCTCACCTTCAGTAATTGCAAAAGCAATGGGCAATATGTTCTGATTGCCATCTTTTGCAATAGCAATCAATAAAGTCCCTTTGTATTGCCCGTATAATGTGCCCCGTCAACTTGTACTAATAGTTTGCAGTGTCTAAAAGCTCTCCTACAGGGATCAAAAGTCTAGAACACCCGCTTGAATATTCGAGTGTTAAGCACCAACTCATTTCCATGGTAGCCTGACACAGCTTCAAACTCAACACGTGCATGTCGATCAAAATAGCACACTGCTCCTAGCCAGATCGATAATTCTTTATACGAACCTTCCCAACTACTATAAACTCTTTCAATTGCCTTTTGCTTCGCCACCCATGCTTTCCGTTATGTTGTCAAGTATCCATACCAATTTTGGATCTTGGCAATCACATTCTTTACTTTTAAAGATGGGTCTGCTCTTACCATTGGTTCTATATATTGTGCAATCATATTAGAATCCAGTTTGGTGTGATCCTGAGAAAGCATTGCCGAAGTGCAAGTGTGCGAGCCGTTGTATTTCCTAACCTACCAAATGTCCTGGTTCTTCCTGAAACTGACTCTAATAAGCCATTGACACCCGAGGTCAAAGTGTTTGCACTTATAGTAAAAGGTCAGTGGTTCTGACTCATGCATTTTGTAATCCATTGATCTAGATATGTTGTAGTTCTTAACTGCTCATACTACAGCCTCCCGATCATTAAATATCATTCCACTATAAAATTCACCATCAGGAACATTACTGCTAACCATATTTGCATGCTCTGGAAACTCAGGAGCATGCATAGCCTCCAGATGTAAAGTCCGCATAAAAGGTGGAGTATCCTCTATATGTTGATCTGCTACTATTGTGTTTGGTCCACGCTCGTCATCTGTATCATCACCACCACCACTTTCACGCTCTCCTTCCGAGTTTGCACCATCACTTTCACTTTCACTGTTATCAATCCTGCACTCAGTGCCTCTTACTGGAAATGAGCTAGGTTTATTTTCCCACTGACACTAGATTGAAAAGAATTAAGTAAATTAATATATACATTATATTAATTAACATAACAATTTAATTGAATTAAAGATAAACATACAATTAACATATTTAACTCAATTATTGACATCTAACTGATAAATTTGTTTTCTTTAATTTTTTTCTTACTATAACAACATCCTCAAATTATTATAATGGTGAGTATTCTAACGAAATAATATGGAAGTATTTTAAATTCATTAAAAAGTTACTTCTAGTAATTTTTTATGAGAATACATTAAAAATAGTAATTTTAAATAAAAAATTATTCTTAATTATTTTTTAAATAATTCCATAATTATCGAATTGGGCAAATTTACGAAAATTTTTTGAACATTTATATATATTCTAATAATTATGTTAAATATGCTAATTAGACTTAAACAATTAAAATATTAAGTAAGGTGTATTAATAATGTATATCAAATGACTTGACTTGAACTAGGAGCAGTGTTGTAGTCATACCGTCTATCCGGATAAGAATTAGTACCAGTTTGAGCAATATGATACTAAAACAAGAATTACTGAAATTTATTAACTAAAATAACACTGATATTGTATTTATCAAGATAAAAATTTAATTTAACTCAAGAAAAACTATTAATTACAATAATACAAACTTATAGAATAAAACTCAATAATAAATAAATTACAAAGAAGCCTGCCTACATAAATAGTTTTAAAATAAAAAGTTAAATAAAATATCATATGAATTATTAAAAAGCTAAATAAAATAAAAAGCAACATGATATTCATGCTGAATTATTAACAAGAATCAATTGAATTAATACAAGTATTATATTAATTAATATACAAATTTTATTCCACAAAACTATTAAAGAGATTAATTCATAATTAGTAAATAAATTGCACTATAATCAAGAAATTACATAACTAACTTTTGAAATAAAAATATTTAATAAACTATTACATGACTCACTTGATATAAATTGGGGACAGTGTCTTCATGTTGCATAGCTGGATATGCACTTTGAGCATTTTCATTGTGATGCAAACTTGCTCCACCAGCTTCGGCAACAACTTCTTAAAAGTCGACGTATAGTTCAATGGCAGTAATATACTGTAGGTACTGCCTATACGTCCTAAATATTATTTGCATCTCTCTATCGTTGCTTATTTTGACTGGTCGAAATTATATTTTGTTATTAATATTTGAAACGGGATATCTATATCTAATTCTCACCACTCTCTTTGGAGTGTTTATATTTATGCCTTGACAAAGTATAAAATTTAGTTCATCAAACGACATGATTTGAGGAATAATAGTAATAAGCGGTTCATCAGACATAAATATCACACCTTCATCTGTATTTTTAATAATAGAACTATTAAAATGTATAATAACAGTAACATTTAAACTATTATCCATAATTTTTCTCGCTTTTCTTGTATTACTTTTCACTTTCACAACTGAAAATGGAATAAAATAGCAACAATTGAATGGGAGAATAGCAAAAATGGAGTGAGGGAAAACAATAGAAACGAAAAACAATCAAGAGCAACTGTACAATGGGAAATGTATATATATATATATATATATATATATATATATATATATATATATATATATATATATATAAGTGAAATTGAGAGCTGTTAAGATTTTACTGTTAAATATTTCAACCGTTGGAGCAATTTTTTGTCAAATTCCTACACATGGTGGGGCGAAATGTGTGCAAATTTTTTTCTCTCACGTTTCGCCCCCCATCAAGGTAGAAATCCATGGAAAAATAATTTTTTAACTTGCCAGATTTCTACTTATTGTGAGGTGAGATGTGTAACACCAATTTTCCCCCTAAGCATAGTAAATTGTGAAACACTCTTTTTATATCTCTATAATTAAATTTCAAACTCAATATTTCAGTATATAATGAATATTGTTCCATTATTAAATAACGAAGCCTGAAATTGTAAGCAACGAAACCCCTATGAGGAGGATGTGGATTTGATTCAGAAGTTTCATAGTAGTCAAAAAAATTGTCAAGCTCGAAAAATCCAGTATGTGACATTTGTTCCATCAAACCGAGGAAAATCCAATTTCGAGTTCCTCACCTGAAATGGTTGTCTAGGAGGAGGGTTGATTATGAGCTCAAGGCCAATCCACCATGGATCGAGTCGAGCTGAAGCTCCTGCAAATTAATTGCTTGAATGGAGTGATTGGAAGAAACTCCGTAGGCATTAATTTCTGAACAATCTCCAAGCACACTAACAACGATCGATAAAACAATATCTAGAATTTAACAAGAACATTAAACAATCAACTCAAGTTCTCCACGGCTTCTTCTGATCCCAACCAAAATCGGATCATTTGCCTCTTGGGTAGGGAAATTAAATAGCTTTCCCTCCCTTGCTTCCCACAGCTACCTCAGCTCAGTGCTTCCATCGTGGGCCTCTTTCTCCAGCCCACTACTATTGGGCTTATGCTTGACATGATGTTGTAAGAAAATGGCTTTAACTTAATTAGTGATGAGGCCTGCTTCGAAAAAAAAAAACCCGTTCGTCTATCTCGAACGCAGTGGTTGTTTGGATACTTTTCAGTTGGAACAATCCCAACAAGTTTTTGATGCAAACCTCCGTTAATGTCAAAGCGATGAGTTAGAGCTTTTGCGTTCAAATTTGGGCGTTGAAGATTTAAAATAAATAATTGATATTTTAATTACCTATTTTAACCTTCTATGAAAAACATTTATTTTACAATTTTATAAATTAATATTTTAATTTGATTAGTTTTTTATGTAAATGCTTTATATATTTTGTTGTAAATTTAGTTTTTATTTATAATTTAATATTAGTACTAATAATTATTCAATTATCTTAAAAATAATATTTATATAATTTTATTTGTAATAATATTAACATACTTTATTTGAATATTATTAAAATAAGAATGAACTAAAAGGATGGTATTAAAAGTACTTTTAATAAAATTAATATCCTTTTGGTAATTATACATCCAAAAGTACTTTTGATTAATATCATTTAAATAATATTCATTCTATTATAATTACTTTTGATATAAAAAATTTCAAACATAAATCATGTTTGCACCAACCCATTTTTTATCAAAATCAATTCTAATAAAATTAAGTTGGTCAAAACCCCAGTTTACAAATTCTAATTCAAACACAATTGGCTCAAGCTTATTTCACTACAACTGTTGAACTTTCTTATTTGTATTATTAAATCACCATTCAAAAACATAGAGGGTGAGGTGAATCAATCTGAAAAAAGAGCCTCATATATGAAAGCATATTATTTAAATTAAATTTCCAATTGTAATATGTATATGGTATACAATTAATTCAATGATAATATTGTATTCATGTTCGTCGAAGATCTAACTGTTTCCTGTTTCCGCCCTTGATATGCGGAATCATATATAATTGACAAATCATTGCTAAAACTTGAAGCTTCCAACGTTACCTTTCTTATGCTAATTAACATCAAATGACCCGACAAAGTTCATCTTTGAATAGAAAGATTTAACATCAGAAGCTATTTGTAGAAGAATAATCACGATAGATAAAGTAATTTAATTTTTAATCAAAACAGACTTTGGTCCATACCACTAAAACTGCTACACGTCATGGAAGATAACGTGGAGAAATTTCTTCCTGAAAAGATGTTGAACTTGAAGATGAAAAATTAACACCAGATGGAATCAAGATATAGGTCTATAGGATAATTCCACATACCGGTCGGCAGCAGCCGTTGGACTAACTCATAGTCATGCTTTAGTGCCACAGAATTACTCCACGTATCACAGATGCATAGTTGAAGATTCAAGCCTCCAAGCCTACATATATCCATGATTCTTCGCCAGCAACATAGCACGAAACAAGAACTCACCATTAATTCACCAAACCTGCAAACAAGAAACTCATTAACAATGACGACCACCCATGTTGCTTTCTTCCTTAGCTTTGCATTCCTCTTCTTTGGTATGTTTTCAAGTTTCAACCGCGTTTTCCATCCTATTCTCCCTCTATTTCCATTTTTTTTTTTTTACCCTTATCATTTCTTTATCACATTTTCTTTGGACTAGTGTCTTATCGGTTATCACATGATATCATTAAGAATATTTACTTACCTAATGTTAATAATGGATATATGCCCGAATCTGTGTCAAATATATTTATGAAAACTCCGGTAGAGTTAAAATTTTTATTAGAACTTATTTATTAAAATAATGTCATATATATGTTTGTTACACTTAGATAGCTACGTAATTCATATTATTTTACTTCATTTGACAATCACTTATTTAATTCATATAATTTTGATTATCTTTATGAATGTATAACATTGTCCAATAAGTATACAGGCTCTTCTAAATTACATAGGAAAAATCATAGCTACATGGATACTGATTTTTCTCATACTAGTTGCAGCAGTATAAAATATATCTTTTGAATCATTTATACAAATTGATTCAAAATGCATATAAAAATTAAATACTCTTGATAAGATATCAATATATCATTAAATGAGGGTAAAAAGAAATTACACAAACCATACATTAAAATTAAATTTCTGATGATCATACTATGGATATAAATATGCTAATAGCTAGCTCTTGATTTTGTTTTTACATGCAGCGATTCAAGGAGCCAAAGTTACTATCACAAACAATTGCCAATACACTGTATGGCCAGGAACCCAGGCTAATGCAGGGAGCCCTCAGCTATCATCAACCGGTTTCGAACTGGCAAATGGAGCATCCAAGGATTTGGACCTCCCGGCCCCATGGTCCGGGAAGTTCTGGGGCAGGACAGGATGCTCCAACAACAATGGAAAGTTCTCTTGCGCCACAGCCGATTGCGCCTCCGGCCAAGTTGAATGCAACGGCAACGGCGAAGCCACACCGGCGTCCCTAGTGGAAATCACGGCGGTGGCCAACGGCGGACAAGACACCTACGATGTTAGCAACGTTGACGGGTTCAACGTGCCCTCATCAATCACCCCACAAGGTGGGAGCGGCACTTGCAAGATCTCAAGTTGCCCTGCTGACATCAACTCTAATTGCCCTGATGTGTTGCAAGTGAAAGGCTCTGATGGGAAGGTTATTGCTTGCAAGAGTGCTTGTGTGGCTTTCAACACGGATCAGTATTGTTGCCGTGGTGCTTACAACACCTCAGCCACGTGCCCTCCATCACAGTACTCCAAATTCTTCAAGCAGCAGTGCCCTGATGCTTATAGCTACGCTTATGATGACAACACGAGCACCTTCACTTGCTCAGGCAGCCCTAATTATGCTATCAAGTTCTGTCCTTGAATTTAATTAGTCCTTGCTTGCTAGAGAAGAGGGACATTATAATATTATTGTGAGTGTGACTTTGTTTTTCACTTGGTGAAAAATAAGTGCGTTCAAATAAATAGATAGTACGAGCGAGATGCATATTGATGAATAAAATAATTACACCCCTTGGTGATTGTTATAGTGATTTGTCATCCAATAGAGTTTTATTCTTATTACTTCTTTTTCTGTCATTTGGACTGGGGTGTTTGTTTGTGGTCCTTAATTAATTACTCTTATTTCATAAATGATTGACATATCCGAGTCGCGAGGCACGGTGCAACTTATTTTATTGTCTAGGTTAGGAGTTTTGTAGGTAAGTAGTTATCAAGATATTGTTGATTACAAAAACAAACAAACGAAAAAATTGTTTTAAGTCAATGCTATATAAAAGACAATGATAATTACGATGGATTGAAGTATTTCAAAGTTATAATATATGTAGGAAAACTATATATGACCACACAAGTTTAATTAGGAGATAGCTGGGTATGTTGTTTGCCTTGAACTTAGAGAACAAAATTAGAATTCGGATTAAGATCAGATGCATTTTTACTATAAAAGTATTTTATAATAATAATATTGTTTTATATATAACTACATCATTTAAAAAGTTTAACTTTTACAAATATTTCAAATTCATATTTTGTAAAATAACAAGGCAAACCATTAATGAATAATAGTGTAATTTTTTAATAATAATATCAGTTCAACTAATCCCATTAATTTTATATTAATCTACTATACATATTATGTTATACATATAATATTTTAGAAGCATTCTTTAAAAATTTTGACAAGTGGTAACGTGAAACTTCTACAATTTTTTTTTTTCGAAAAACTTATGATATTTAAAAGGCTTTTAGTGGATATGAGTGGGAATGTGGGATATCTAAAAAATACTCTTTTTTTTAATAATAAAAAGAGCTCTGACTCACTAAAAATAAAAAATCAAAGACAATAATACAGAAAATAAAAAAAGAAAATTAAACAAAAAGACCAATACCAAACCCACAAACCAAGTTAGGCCAAACAATGTCACTACAAACAAACCAAAAGAGCCAAAAACACTTAAAGAGAGGCAAAAGACCACCAAGAAAATGGACACAAAGCAGGGCTAACAAAGGCAAACCAAAAAACCCAAACAAAACACCACACAACCCCATCTACGCCACAAAGAAAACCGCAGAACTAGTAGTGCCTCCAAAATAAGCACAACGTCAAAGCCCACAAGCCAACCCCTCCAACAACTCCCCAAGCGAGCAAACCAAAACCACAAAACCCACAAATTTAGGATCCTACTTTGCGCTTCCTAGGTCAGCCCCTTTTCCGCGAAAGGAGGAAGTCTTGACAGGCTTTAACTAGTACTTACAATTTGAATTAACTAATAAGAGATAGTTATTTATTTTTTTTACTTCATTTTTTATATTTTTCGGTACAGACTTTCTTTTTTATATGTATAATTAAATAATTAATTATTGGTATATTAGTGGAATATCCACTCAATGCTTAGTATTTGAATTAACCAATCAAAGATTAGACAGTCACTTGCTTTTTATAATTTTCTTTGTTTCATGGATAACTCATACTAAGATTTTGAACGAATCAATCGGATTTTTTTTTCCATATATACTTTATTTCAAAAAATTTAAATTAATTATTGAAGATTATTTAAATTAACCATTTTCTATAATCCCTTTTCTCATTATTTAAAAAAATTTCTATGAAAATACCCGTGAACATAACTATTTCTCAAAAGGCATATATATATATACATAAAAAATTATGATAAATAATAAAACTGTTTAAAAAATAATTATTTGACATTTTTAATAATTATTTTATAGAATTTCTTCCTTCAAAATTACTTTACTAATTAAAAAGTTGAAAAAAGGAAAAAGTAAGTGAAACAGGATGAGTTTTTTTTTTTTTTGAAGAATTGTTTGATCTTTACTTAAAAAATAGAAATATCTTTATAAAACGATTTATATATTCAATAATGAGTTTTAATTGTATGAAATATATATTTTTGTAGAATTTTTTTCTTTAAGATTACTTTACTGCAATTCTAGAGAACAAAGTGGGAAGGTAAAAAAATTATTTCTTTTTAATTATTCTATCCTGACTTAAAATTTGTAAATATATATTCTTATAAAATAAATTGCACTTTTAGTAATTAGTTGATGTATGGAATAATTTTATATAATTTTTTTTAAAAAAATTAATTTACTAGTTGGTAAGGTGAATCAATATAAAAAAAAGTCACGTTCAATTGTAAAACATATTATTTAATGAAAACATATTGTTTAAATTAAATTTCCAATTGTAAATACGTATATGGTATACAAATAATTCAATGATAATATTGTTTTCATGTTCATCGAGAGATCTAACTGTTTCTTGTTTCCGCCCTTGATATGTGTCCAGAATTATCATATATAATTGACAAATCGCTCCTAAAACTTGAAGCTTTCAACGTCAACTTTCTTATGCTAGCTAACACCAAATGACGCGTCAAAGTTCATATTGGAATAGAAAATGTCTTACATCCTAAATAAAAAAAATGGCGTCATTTACTATTTATAAACTTATTGATTTTCCGAGGTTCATTACCATCTATCACTTGTATATGTTTTCAATGTAATAATTTTCGTTGAATTCTAAGTAATGCAGTGTACTATCCCCCCCTCCCCCTTCTCTTTTTTCTTTCTTTTTCTCTCTTAGAAACATCTAAAAATTCCTCGTTTTAATGGCCACATACATATGTATATGTCTCGAAAATGTATTTTAGCGGGACGTGAAGTCGTTAACCTAGTCGCTTTCAAAGTTTGAACGTGGGATATCCATTCAACTTGGCGGCATCAATGAGATGAGCTGAACCAAACGCATATTCTAGCCATAGCGTCATATTAAAAGTATATTACAAGTTTGCAACCATTAATCATGAAGTTATGTGGGAACGCTGTGGTAATGCATGCAGACCTCAATTTACGGCGAGAAATGCGGTAATGTGATTAGTTCCGAAATGAAATGAATTGTCTCTGCATGACAAAGTCCACCAAAACACAATTTGATGATGATGATGTGATGGTGCCTGCACAAACCAACAAATGGGTTGCGATTGGGGAGGAGAGTTTAATCTCTTTGAAGCTTGAACACTCATTCATGACTTTTCCCTACAAAATGGTCTTCTGTAGTGCTCTCAACATTGCGCTATATTGTGTAAAAAAAAAAAATATTATGTTGAAATCAACATACAAAAAAATAATAATAATAATAATAAATGCTTCTTTCGTACAGTTAAATTTTTTTATGATTGCAAGCTCCCCCTTTGCAAGTTGTGATGTGATTGATTATGCTATGTACATTTATATCAGTAAAGAAAGGGTTATGTGAACTCTGGCCTAGTTTAAATGATTCGACACACTAAAGAAGGCCTTTATGGGCCACTCTCCCCTCCCATTTTCTTACATCCAAAATTGCCTATATATATTTATTATAGTTGATGTGGTTTTTTTTTCCAAAAAAGAAAAATGGGTGTATGTCTAATTCTTTATCTTGCCCCCACACAATTCTTAGCTCGGTTATTGAATATTTGTTAGATAAGGTTTTGAGTTTGAATTTTATAACTAAGGGGTAAAAAGGGATTACTAACATTAAGAAAGGTTTTATCATCATAGTAGATTAATCCAATTTAAATTAGATTAATAAAAGTTCATTAGATTTTAGATATTAGTAGAATATACAAAATTAAAAAGCAAGAGTTTTGAAAATAGTAACTTTTAGAGAACAATTTTATATATTTAATTTAATTAAGCGTAAATTGTTAAAAAGAATTTGGCAACAGTAAATTAGTCTTTTATGGATATTAACGTACCTCATGGTCTCTATAATTTTTTTAAAATAACTATAAATTGATTCATTTAAAAGATGATAGCGGTTTAAAATAAGGGCTTAGATGAATGCAGGACTTTCTTTGATTTATAGATGTTTGTCAGAGTTCAGAGAAGCCCCAAAAAAAAAAAAAAAAGGAAAGATGGAGATCGATTTTCTTTGCCTTAAGTCTAAATTAATCTATTGCTTATGGAAAGGCAGGAATAAGGCAATTTTTAGCAACATATTGACATCCTATAAGGAAGTTATTCGAATCATGTTTTTAAATTGTGATTATGGTTGGTATGCAATAATGTGGAAAATTGCAAAAAAATATGGTTGCAATTATTTTTAACGAGGGCACTGCACTAACAATATTACAATCGCAATTGTGAACTGCAATTTAAAACTATGATTGAAATGATTAATTTTTGACTAGATCAATGGGTTGATGGACAATCAAATGGCTTGCTTGATGGAGCAGTTAATTGATTCGATCAGTTTCAAGGAAGCCATGTTGATTGAGATTGAGTAATGAGATATATGTCATCCGACCCCTAAATTTTAAGAGTCCATTTCTATCAGAGCTGTCTGTTAGGGATTTTTAATAACAGTGACTAGGATTCCATCAAAAAAAAAAATAAATAACAGTGACTAGGAGAATTTTCAGGATTAAATTTCTCAGTTTTGCCTAGAATAAACTGGGATTTGTTTACTCTTTTTTTGTTATTCCACTGTATCTATTGGACTACTTGTATCCTCACCTTGTTTTGATGAGTCGATGTTTGAAACTTATCAGAAAAAAAAAGGTTTAATTTAGCTTTTATTTGCTTCTTTATTTAGATCAAAAAATGAAATAAAATAAATAAAAATTAAAATCTTGTTTTCTCAAAAATAATTGATCATATTTATAACAAACAGCAATTAAAGACAAATTTTATTTAAAAATTTAAGAGTTTGAATTTCAAAATTATTACTTTAGAAAAAATTTACTTGATTAACATTTTCCATTTAGCTTAACAATTACTAAGACTAAAAAAATTTTCTTTGCATATTGAATAATTTTATTGGGATAATATTATATATAAAAGTTGGATATACATCAGGCACGTGGAAATTTGAAAATTGAGTTTATTGGCACGGTCTTACCCCTTATATCTACAGTTTTGTTTGTCCCAAGTAACGCCTTATAGCTAGCCGACAAACATTAACGAGTGATATCGGCAACGGGGAAGAAAGAAAGCACAAGTTTACGTATGATTTTATGGTCTTATCCCCTCGTTGTGTCTCGCTCCAAATCGACACAGAGATGTATTCCATGTGTTTCATACTTAACATAATTATTTTTTTTTTTGAAATTATAATTTGATATACAAATTTAATGTTCACATATGTAGGCCAATTGAATATATACACTTAGTATATAAAAATATTATATTTAATTATTCTCCACGTCTCTATAGTTTCACTTAATTTTCAATTTAGTTCCTATAGTTTAAATATTTATAATTAAGTCCCTATATTATATAAAAATTTTCAATCAGATCCCTAAAAATAAATATTGTTACAAAAAAAAAGAAATATTTCATCTCTATCTTCTTCTACATCTTTCATCCACATTCTCCAACCACCCACCATCCAAATTAAGCTCCAAATCATCATAGCTACCAAAACTGCCAAACTGCCAAACCACCCTCCCTTCTGGCAAAATAGCCACCATTGTTTCTGCTTCTAGCAGCGCTTCTACTTCTGTTTCCATGGGTGTTGTTGGTTTCTACTTCTGCTTCAATGGTTGTTGTTGGTATTTTTGAATATATCTTACGGCAGCAGTTGAGTGTGGTGGTGGTGGTGGTGGTTGTGTGCGGTGGTGATAGTGTGGTGGTTGAGTTTGTGGATGATAGTAATTACCTAGAATACACCATATTAAATAGAGTATATTGTACTTTATATTATTTTTAGTAATAGATTTTTATTCTATATACAATTAAACAGTTTAGATGAACAAGATACATGATACACTTGACTTCAGCAGGTACACCATAGCATTGACACAAATTTTTTTTTTTTTACGGTGTTATCTTCAGGAACTTAATTACAAAATTTTGTTTAATATATGGATCTAACTATAATTTTTTAAATTATAGGGACTAAATTGAAAATTGAGTAAAATTATAGGGAACTGCAGAATAATTGAATCAAAATTTCACCATTTAATTTTGTTTAATAAACCATAATAAATATAGAAGGTCAGTAATATTTTGTGTCATATAATATATCTTAGTTTATAAAACAAAATCTATTGTATCACATATACAATATACACACTCAAAAAATATAGTCAGAATCTTTGATAGAAATCATAGTGATTACTAAATAAAATAAAGTGGCCACTTATAAATAATTCACTTATTTATCTAAAGATTAAAAATTATGTTATATCATTCTAATTACTAAATTCTAGCACAATTTTTTTACTCTCTAATATTTTTCTAATAATATATTCTATTTAATTCAAAATAACTATCACTTTAACCTTTGTGTGGATATTATAGAAACCAAAATAAAGGATTAATTATAAAAATATTTACTAAAATATTCTTATTTAATAATTAATTTATTACATTAATATTTCATTTTTTGTTGTGCTTAGAATTATATAAAGGGTAAAATAGAAAATTTTGCAACAAATACTTTATTAAAATATGAGAGGACAAATAATAGAGACAAAAAAATTTTACTCAAAGTGACAATATTTTGAATTGAAGAGGTATTTTGGGGCGATTAGCCAAGCAAGTATACTCACTGAGATGGTAAAGTATATTAGTATTTTTTTTCCCCCTTAAAAAGGTAACACTTTCATGTAAAACCAAATATTATTGGCTTACTTGATTCGAGCAAGATTATCTCTTGTAGAATGATACTTATGATTGCAACCAAAACAAAACTAAATATTAGTCAGGTTAAGTTATAAAAGAAAAACCTCAGGGGATGTTTCGCAACTTCAGAAACCAAGTTAACATAGTACAAAAGGCAACCAATTATATTAACTTATATAAAAATGAACTAGTTTTATATTAAATTTTGTTTGGTTCAACCATTTAAAAAATTAGTTTAAACATAGGTGTGGCGGTAGACGACGGTGATAGACAGTGGCAGTCGGCAACGGTTAATGCTAATGGCTGGTGTGGTAGACGATGGTGGCAAATGGTGGCGAATGGTAGCTGGCAACAACTAGGGATGGTGGCAAATAGTGACGATTGACAGCAACAGATGGTAGGAGACAGTGGTGGCAGATAGTAAGAAGGGACGGTGATAGCTAACAATGGTGGATGATGACCGTTAATGGCAATCAGTGGTGCCCGGTAGTGGTAGATGGTGATAGTAAGTTGTGGCTGGCGGCAGTCGATAGCGACTGGCAACAATTAGCAGCGGCTAGGAGTGGCAGACGGTGACAGTTGGCAGCAGCAAGCAGTAAATGGCGGTGGCTAGTGATAGTCAACAGTGGCTAGTGGTGGCCAGTGGTCAAGAGGCGGTTGCAAGCAGCAATTGGCATTGGTGGACGGTGGCAACAAATAGTTAACAAGGTTAATGATAAAAAAAAATTGGTGTTAAGAAGAACGTAATAGAAAGATAAAATAGAAAGGAAAAAACTTTGGATAAAATAAAATTATTTTTTTTAAGAATTAGTTTTATATCCAAATTGGTTTGGATAAAAATTAATTTTAAAGTATTTAAGTAATTCCCAAACAATATTTTTTAAAAATTATGCCTAATTATACATAGTTATTTTATTTTTATAGTTTGTCAAACATTCCCATTGAAAGAAATTTGAGAAAGGATTATACATCATGAAAGCAAGAACATATTTTATCCCAAAATTAACATCAGAAGCTATTTGTAGAAGAAATCCTGTAGATAAAGTAACTTAAATTTTAATTAAAATAGACTTGTTCTATACAATTAAAACTACAACACGTCATTGAAGGTCAACATGAAAAAATTTTCTTCCTGGAAAAAATGTTGAAATTAAAAATAAAAAATCTACACCATGCATGGGTAGGACAACTCCACACAGCGGTCGCCAGCAGCCGTTGGACTAGCTCAGAGTCATGGCTTAGTACCAATAAAATTGCTCCACGTACCACACATGCATAGTTGAAGATTCAAGCCTCCAAGCCTATATATAGCAAGGCACACCCTTCATCGGCAACATAGCAAAAACAAGAACTCGCCATTTCACCAAACTTGCAAACAAGAAAGTCACCAACAATGACGACGACTACCGGTGTTGCTCTCTGCCTTAGCCTTGCAATCCTCTTCTTTGGTACATTTTCAAGTTTCATTTTCAACCACAATTACCATCCTACTCTCCTTTTATTTTCTTCTTTTTCTTATAATTTCTTTATCACGTTTTCTTTGGACTAGCTGGTGTCTTCTCAGTTATCACATGATCATTGAGAATATTTACATGCCTAATGTAAATAATGGGTCATGACCTACTCTGTGTCAAATAATAGTATGAAAAATATGGTAGAGTTAGAATTTTTGTTAACTATTAGACAGATATAATTCATATTATTTTACTTTATTGGACAATCACTAATTATCTTCTGTCAAAAATTTTGATTATTTTTATGAATGCATAACATTGCTCAATAAGTATAGAAGCTCTTCTAAATTACATAAGAAAAAATCATAGGTACATCACACTATTTGTCAACCTCATTCATTGATTAGGTACTTCATATGTAATTTTTGATATTATTATTATAAACAATAAATACCTTAATTTGATGAGATATGATTAAAAAATTTACACAAATTATGTATTACAATTAAATCTTTTATCATATCAAGGATAAACATAGATATCCTAATAGCTCTTAATTTTGTTTTTCTATGTAGTGGCACAAGGAGCCACGGTTACCTTCACAAACAAGTGCACATACACGGTATGGCCAGGAACCCTGACCGGTGACCAGAAACCTCAGCTATCACAGACTGGTTTCGAGCTGGCTCCCGGAGCAACCACCTCATTGGGCCTCCCGTCCCCATGGTCTGGTAGGTTCTGGGGCAGGACAGGCTGCTCCAACAACGGCGGAAGGTTCACCTGCGCCACCGCTGACTGTGGCACCGGCCAGGTCGCGTGCAACGGCAATGGCGGAGCCACGCCAGCATCCCTGGTGGAAATCACCGTGGCCGCCAATGGCGGACAAGACTTCTACGATGTTAGCAACGTGGATGGCTTCAACTTGCCCATTTCAATTAGCCCACAAGGTGGTAGCGGCACTTGCAAGACCTCAAGTTGCCCTGCTAACATTAACTCCGCGTGCCCTGCGGAGTTGCAAGTGAAAGGCTCTGATGGGAGCGTTATTGCTTGCAAGAGTGCTTGTGTGGCTTTCAATCAGCCTCAGTATTGTTGCACCGGTGATCACAACACCGCACAAACGTGCCCTCCAACAAACTATTCTCAATTCTTCAAGCAGGAATGCCCTGATGCTTATAGCTACGCTTTTGATGACATCACGAGCACTTTCACCTGCTCAGGAAGCCCTAACTATGCTATCACATTCTGTCCTTGAATTTAATTAGTCCTCTCTATATATAGCCTGAGGCGAGGGACGTTATAATTGTTGTGACTTAGTAATACGGGGTTAAAAATAAGTGCACACAAATATACATATAGTATGAGCGAGATGCCATGATGAATAAATAATAATAAATAATCATCTGCCTTGGTGATTGTAATAGTGAGTTTTCATCCAATAAAGTTTTATTCTTACTACTTCTGTTTCTGTGATTTGGATTTTGGACTATCGGGTGTTTGTCTATGGTCTTAAGTTAATCTTTTATTATCTAAGTATGCCCTCTACAAATGACTGACATATCTGAGCGTGACGTGTAACTTATTTTGTTGTCTCGGTTAGGAGTTTTGTAGGCTAGTAAGTCATCAAGTTTTGGACTTATAGTTGATTCCAAAAACAAAAAGTTAGAGTGTGTTTGGAATGTTAAAAAAATAGAAATGATTTGATTTAGAAATCAAATTTTATGTTTGGATGTTTTAAAAATAAGAAATAAAGTGATTTCTAATTATCATGGAATTTAACTATTTTCTATTTGAAATCCTATCAAAATTGAAAGGATTTGATAGAAATTAAGTTGATTTTAAAATTTAAGTATAAATCAAATCAAATCAATTCCATTCTTAATTATTCCAAACATAATCTAATATAGTATAAACATAAGAATTGATTTCTAAATCAATTCAAATTCTATTTTTATACAATTATTTCAAATATAAAATTTAATTTATAAATTAAATCAATTCAAATCAAGTCAATTTAAATCAAATCAATTCTAAAATTTAGTTACTCCAAATACGCTCCTACAGTTAATGCTATATAAAAGACAATGATAATTACGACGGCATATGTTTGTTTTCGACTGGGGTGTTTCTTTATGGTCCTTAATTAATTATTCTTTCATAAATGACTGACATATCCAAGCGTGAGGTGCAACTTATTTATTGTCTGGATTTGGAGTTGTGCAGGCAAGTAAGTGATCAAGTTATAGTTGATTCCAAAAACAAAAGAAGTTCTAGTAATTAATGCTATATAAAAGACAATGATATACTACGAACTGATTTTAGGATTTCAAAGTTATAATAGCCGTTATAGCTTCATATCAACTATACAGACAACTCTTTTCTTATAAGTTAATTTTTTATATAAATTAGGTTCATTGGATTTTAAGACGGTAGTAGAGGCTATTATATGATTTATATTGAACCACCCATAGTTATCCAAATATATCCTGCAATCGTTATGCTCCAAATGTTCATTCCTTGGTTTGAAGAGGTGTGTTAGTCAGTAGCTAGATATATAAGGCATTAGATAGTCTTTTTTATAGTTGAGTTAAACCCAATGGTTCTAAATGTGAGTGGGGTATGTTAGAGTTTCATATCAACTAGAAATAAGATTTAGATAGTTTTTATAAGTACTTGGACAATTCTCCTCTATAGGCTAAGTTTTAGGGTTAAGTTAGGTTCACTCAATTTTAATAAATAATATGACTGCACAATGTTTAGATGGGGATAGCTATAGGTATATATGTAGTTTGCCTTGAACCAAGAGAATAAAATTAGAATTTGGATTAAAATTAGATGCTTTTTTCTATAAAGTATTTTTAGTCGAAACTACAAGTATTCTTTTACTAGAGGCAATCCTATTTGAACCCAGTAGAACTATTTGAACGGTAAAGCTTTTTCTTCCGAATTTCAATGCAACTGTGTACTTAGGGCTCGAATCCAAGACCTTTACTATAGAAGTATTTTATAATATTGTTTAATTATATATAACTACAACATTTAGAAAGTTTAACTATTACAATTATCACCTCAAAGGACAATCTAGTAATGAATAATAGTGTAATTTTTTAATATATAATAACAATATTAGTTAAATTAACCCATAAATTTTACATTAATTCTTATTTTCAAAATTGAAACCGCAAAATGTTACTTGACGCATTGGCAAATTTATCCTTTGATCACTCATTCATGCACACGAAGAATTTTTCTCCGCATAATGTTCTTCTGTGTATTGCATTTAGCGTTCTTTGTTGTTCCAACAAATAAAATAAAATAAGAAAGCTCTGCTATGCTGAATCAACAGACAGAAAATCATTACGTTATAGGGATGATCTGCAATGGTTAAAATATGGTTTATACAAGCATCAACGTTGTTGCCATTAGCTGTCTCATCTGACTTTTCATGTATGTTAAGTTATCTTGGACTTGTATACTAATTCTATTAAATAATACATGTGGTAGGATTGAATTCGATTTTTTTTTTTGTGAATTATTTCCTTCAAAATATTCATAAAAATGTATCTAAAGGTTTGGTCTGCGTGTAGGCTTCCACATATCCACGCAATATATATATATAAGTAACCCCAAATGGAAAAATAAAATTAATGAATCAAAGACGGGGAAAGATATTTCCAACTCACTAATTTTGGTTAGGCATTTCATGTATATTTGTTTAGAGAAAAAAAAAAAAAAAGGTCAGATTCACGAAAAAAAAATTCAAATCCTTTCCGTTCAAGTGGATAGTAATTTCCATGGGATTATATTATAAAAGTTGAGATTGCATTTACAACTGTAGACTTGTTTGTTTAATTAGCTTGATCTATTACTAGTCTACATTTTGTCTTTTGCAAATTCCACGTTCTAGCTTGTGTCTTTCAAACTTTACGTGTGATCTTGTAACTCTGGTTTACAGGGGGGTCAAGTCAAACTTTTATAAATGTTATCCGCTCCCTTTTTTTTTTTTTTTTCCAAATTGGCGTGAAGAAATATATTAGTTGCCAATTACATCTACCTATAACGTATACGAAAGTTTATTAATGAAATTAATGTTAAAGTAAAATTAGTCTAATGTCTCTATGCTCTTAAAAAAGTTCAAATGGGCATGGGCTAGCTTGTAATTAAATTTCATATTGAGCTCCTATAATGCATTAGCGATAGGTAAATTTAAGGACGCAATTAAAACTTTTGTTTTCAATATAAGGATCCAAATACAAGTTTTAAATATTATGGACCTATTTAGTTTTTCCGAAAACTTTAAGAATTAGAAAAGTTTGGCCGACCTAGACACATTAACAAAATAAAATGAAATATTCAAGTCTTGTAAATTAAAAAAAAAAAAAATAGCATAGACAGTATTTAAATGATCTAATTCAAAGTAGATTAATAAAAATTCAATAAGATTCAGATATTAGTAGTCAAAAAAGAAAAACACAAAGTCTTGTATGTTTAAATTTTTAACTTATAAAAATAAAAAAATAATATCATAGAAACAATGAACTTGTATCTAGAACTCAGTCAAGTCTCACAAAAGTAGGTTGTAACCCTACTATTTCAACATATCATAATACTGTCTACTGTATATACACAATTTTAGTTTAGCAAAAGAAAATTTAGAAATACAAATTATCCTATTTAATTTTGGTTATTTGACAAATAAGATCATGCAATTTTAAGTTTGACAATTAACTTACCAAAATTTTTAATAGGAAATATTATTTCGATATAAAAAAGATTAAAGAGTAGGGAAGTTGCTCAATTTAAGCTTAGAATATGTATGCCACAATCTTTAGCAAATACATATTGATATGATCGACCAATGAAAGGCTACCAATAAAAAGGAAGTCAATATATAATAAAATAACACTACATAATTGAAATTAGTTATCCGCCATGCAGCTTTTTTTTTTTTTTTTTTCTTTCTAGCATATATACTTTATCAGAGGTAATTTTAATCAAAAAACGGTGGGATGCTACATCTAGATATTTAATTCCAATTAAGATTCAAATTATAATTTAATATTTTACGGCAGACTAACCCTTTTTATTAAACTCAATTTTCATTAATTTATTTGCCATATACTGAAAGTTTAATTGCATGGACCAAAGACAAATTAAACTAAAAATATTGATTAAATGTAAACAATTTAATTGTTAAAGACTCCAATTAATTTGATTTGACTCTAATTAATTTGTTATAAAGTAAAATTCTCTTGTATAGGTATTAGTTTTTTAAATCTATAAGACTCAACTTTAAAATCTTATTTAAAGACAATAAATTCTAAACTATTTAAACCAAGCATTGATAAACCTGCAGATTTTTGCTCATGTGAAAATGGTAATGGGAAGAAAAGCTCCCCCCAAACAGATTCGGAGGCAACGCCGAGGCTGGGGATTGACTTCCCTATCCTGTGGAAACCCTACACATATGAAAGGATTAAATTACCCATAATAAATACTTACCATATCTCTATATAACACATACTTTTATGACATTTCATATATATTAATTTATTTAATTTAAAAATTTAAATTATTTTCAAATTGATTGGTACCAAACTTAACCCTAATTTCCTATTTCCCTTTCAGATTATGAGATGGGGGAGTGCTGTTTAGCTTGTGTTCTCCTTTGTGACCTGCACTCCCCGCCCCCACCATGTGCAGGTGACATCCGATCCCTAAACTAACTCATGAGTCATCATAGCTGAATATCACATAATTGCTCCACCTGCCACATGGATGGTTGAATATTCTAGCCTCGTAGCCTATATATAGCAAGGCGTGCTGGTACCTAGCTAAATACTTCACAAGCAACTTGCAAACACCAGAAGTCACCAACAATGACGAGCACTCATGTTGCTCTCTGCCTCGGCTTTGTGTTCATCTTGTACGGTATATTAATTCAGTTACATTTATTCCATTCTTCTACTTCTCCCGTTTTATACTTCCTTCTTCTTGTATAGAGTGAATGCTTATTTTGACCTCTAAAGTTGTTATGTATATTTTATTTGAGTTCTTAAAATTAAAAAATTAATAATTTAGTCTTTAAAACTGTAAAACATAATTCAATTAATTTAAATCAATTTTTACAAATTCAAGAATTATATCGTTGATTTTTTTTTAATTGTAAAGACTAAAGTAAAGCACACAAATAATTTTAGGAACAAAAATAAACATTCACTCCTTATATAATCACAAGTTTATCTTAAGTGTATTGGCTGTGGGCAATACCAACAACTTCCTATAAAATTAAATTATCTGTGTGTTAGTTCTCTCTACCAAAAGAAAAAATTTGTGTTAGTTCTGAACACCAATCTTTTAAAAATTAATATTTGAACATCACAAATCATTATTTCAGAGAATTAGTTGAAAATTTTCTTGACGTATTTTAAAAATTAAATTGAGATTCAATTAATTCAATCAATTAAATTTGTAATTGAACCATTATTAAATCACTGTTAAATTTTAAAAAAAAATTTGAATAACTAAAAACATAACTACTTCACAGTCTAACTTGTTTTCATAAGATAATTTGATTTGACTTTTTTATTAACATTACTTAACGCATATTATTTATTTTTCTTTTAGTTAAGATAACTCCTTGATTTTGTTTTTGTATATATGCAGTGGCACAAGGAGCTAAGGTTACTTTCACAAACAAGTGCTCATACACAGTATGGCCAGGAACTGTAACCAATAACAAAGAGCCTCAGCTATCAACAACTGGTTTCGAGTTAGCATCCGGTGCATCTAACTCCTTGAACGTCCCATCTCCTTGGTCCGGTAGGTTTTGGGGCAGAACAGGATGCTCCAACGAAAACGGGAATTTCTCCTGCACAACCGCCGATTGCGGCTCCGGCCAAGTCGCATGCAACGGCGAAAGTGAAACCCCACCAGCAACTTTGGTAGAAATTGCCGTAGCATCCATCAATGGACAAGACTTCTACGACGTTAGCACCGTTGACGGATTCAACGTGCCCGTTTCAGTGGCTCCACAAGGTGGGAGTGGTCCTTGCAAGCCCTCAAGTTGCCCTAACAACATCAACGCCGTGTGCCCTTCGGCGTTGCAAGTGAAAGGCTCTGATGGGAGTGTTATTGCTTGCAAGAGTGCTTGTTTGGCTTTCGACCAGCCTCAATATTGTTGCACCGGAGCATATAGTTCATCATGCCCACCAACGAACTACTCTCAGCTTTTTAAGCAACAGTGTCCTAATGCTGATAACATTCCTGATGATAGTACGACGCCTAGCACCTTTACTTGCTCTAATAGTCCCGACTATGCCATCACGTTCTGTCCTTGAAGTCTTTGGAATTGCCAGGAGAGGAATTAACTTCTGTAATTATGTCGTCATTACTCAAGAAAACAAAAATAATAATAATAATAATAATAATAATAATAAAAGAAATAAAGTGCTTGCGCATATTCAATGTGAGCCAAGAAGAATAAGCAATGATTTGCTTGGTGATTGTAATGAATAACTTCTTGTTTCACAATATCTACCCTTAATTTAAGGGTTCGCACACATTAAAAGTCACGTCAATAAAGTTGTATTTTCCTCCTTGCTAGTAATTTTCCTTTATATATATATATATATATATAAAAGGAGTGTATCACATGAGAGAAGTGATTTATTATAAAAGTGAGAAGAGTAAATCTGAGTCATATAATCATACACAAATGGTCAAGATTTAAAATTGTTTAAAAATTACATGATCACTTAAAAAAGTCATATGACTTTATATTTTAAATTTTAATATTTACATAAGATCTAATAGTCAAGATTTACTCCTTTCATTCTCACTATTAACCAATCCTTTTCATATGATGCACTATATATATATATTAAAAATTATAGTCATCATTGTACTTATACTTTGTGTCTACATAGTATATATAGTGTGGAGTTACATTTCAAAAATTATTTAATCATATATGATCATATAATTAATAAAACGATTGATCATTAACAGTGAGCTTTTTTTACTAAAAAAAAATCTGGCTACATAAAGAATATTAATGGTGAGCAATTCAAAGTGCATGGCACAATAGGTTTGTGTTAAAAAAAAAAAAGTAATGTTACATAGTTAAAATTATTTATCAAAACTTCTGTCAAAATTTCCCAAAAATTTTCTAATAAAAAAAAAGTTGTGAAAATCGCTCATCGATTCAAAGGTTAAAAATAATGACACAATGCTCTGGCAATATTTTTTACCACAAAATTCTTTCTCTCTCTCGCTAACATTTATCACATATATTATCACATAATTAATAAAACGATTGATTAACAATGAGCGTTACAAAAAATCTGGCTACATAAAGAATATCAATGGTGAGCAATTAAAAATGCATGGCACAACGAGTTTGTCTAAAAAAAAGTAACGTTACATATTTAGAATTATTTATCAAAACTTCTCTCAAAATTTGCCAAAAATATCGCTCATTAATGTAAAGGTTAAAAGCAATGACATAATAATCTGGCAATATTTTTTACCACAAATTTCTGTCTATATATATATAAAGTTACTGAAAAGCATTTAGTGATCAACAGCATTTATCTTTTTTAACACAACTAGCGGCTTCACTATTACTGTCGTGTTAGTCAAGCCGCATTTTTAATTATTTTAGATATCGATATAATTAAAGATTAATTTTAAATATTGATAATATAAAATAATTTAATATTTTTTTAATAAAAATATTCTATATTAATATTTATATATTTATTTTTTATAAATATATTTGCTCTTTTATAGATACTATAGTGTATGTATTTACAAACTAGTAAAAAGATTTTAATACAGTAAGGACAGACCAAAAAGCAGCTATTTAGATGAATCCTTTTTATACATATATATAGTACAATGTTGAACGCACCATAGAAGACCATTATTTTGTACGCATGCATGAGTGTTCAAAGTGGTTAAGCTCTCCTCCACAATCTATTTCTCGGTATGGCCAGGCATCTCATCAACAATGTTGTGTATTTGTGGACTTCGGCATGCAGAGAGTCATTCATTTCAGAACTCACGGCATTACCGCATTTCTCGCCATAAATTGAAGTCTGCGTGCATTTACATAGCGTTCCCACGTTCCGTTCTCTAAATAATTAATACATTGTTGCAAACTTGTCATATATATTATTTGATTGTGTAGCAAGATTGCGTTTGGTGTCCTCAAGAAAATATTGCGTTTGGTTAATCGGTTCAGTTCCTCTCATTGATGCCGTCATGTCGAAGGATATCCAATGTTCAAACTTTGAAAGCGACTAAGGTCCATGTCCCACTAAAATACGTTTTCTAGACATATATACTCAACAGTTATTGCATTTTATAACACCAAAGTAAAAGTGAGAGGCACATTTTTTTTCCCTTTCCATTGAGAACGTATTGCTCCATTCAAATATCCCCTTTGACGGGTCATCTGAGGTTAATTAGCATAAGAAAGGCGATGTCGCTTCAAGTTTTAAAAACGATTTGTCAATTATATATGATAATATATTCTGGACACATATGAAGGGTGGAAACAGGAAGCAATTTATTAGACCTTTCAGTATACATAATACAACATATTCATCATTTGAGTTTTATATAATATATACACATTTAAAATTGTAAATTATTTTAAGAATTTATTTTTGATACACTATCAATATAAAAATTTATTCAGATATTTAATTATATATTGTCATATCAATAAAATTGTTTGACTTTTTATCCATTATTTTAAAAGTCTCATGTAATTGGATAACAACATAAAATTATATACTGATAATATATCAAAATTAATTTCTTATTTTAAATAATATGTTTGCACATGTGAGGCTCTTTTTGATATTGAATCTCCTCAACAACATCTATTTTTTTGAATGGTGATCAATAATATGAATGAGAAAGTTGGTCATCTAAGCTTAATTAGCTTAGGCAGTTGAACTCGGTGAAGGTCTCGTAACATTATCAGGCATTATCGAAATTTTTTTCTTCTGAAGCAGGCCCCATTACTAAATAAGTTAAAGCTATTTTCTTACAACATCATCTGGCCTCATCGCCTCCTTATATAATATTTCAAAAATAAAAAATTCTTTTTGTTTTATAATTAAGTTTTTCATAATGAACTCAATTATGTATAGTGAGATATGTAATATATATAAAGCTTGGATAGTGTTACAGACAATTTCCGATCTAGCCCATCTCTTATGGGGTTCAATGGTGTATTGGCCCAACTTGAAAACGCCGAACTATTCACACTCCCATTTAATTGATGGGGTCAAGGAGCATAGGATTTAGTTTCATTCCTTATACAAGCGGGAGCAACCTGAGGTTGGGGAACACAACTCAGAGTTTAAATCCCATGAAAGGAGGTACCGATCGCCAATGATAAGGGATTAGAGCTATCTATATAACTAGCTTAGAGTTGGCAGTAGAGGTAAGTTTTTTAATCCAATTTCACTCAGTGCCATATAGTCCATACTTGACTTAAGCATAGGAGTTTTTATAGGTACGCACCTGCCAACTTGGTGAAGACGTTATGGAGAAGTGGTCCTATTTCGTCATCAACTCGAACTCAGGTGTACAGCACCCTTTTTGGGCTTTGTATCAAATAGATAGATGTTTTAAATTTAATTCTTTAAATATTAAATTAGATCTTAGGTTTAATTCCATTGATGATTTTATTTTATATATAAAAATTTAGGTTAAAGGAAAGAATTGTCTTAATTTAGGATTAAGATATGCTTCTGGAAAGCAATTATATATAATAATTTACAATCATCCTCCAATGGAGGAAACCAAGGTGAATCAAATCCCATAACAATACATGAGCAAAGAAGGCTCATCAAGCGAGCTAGCTCTTATTGATGATTTTTTTTTTTAATTATTGATGAGATTTTTATAAATACCACAGTACGTTTATCACTGGCTATTGTGGTATGTTAGTCTTTGGATGGAACAATTTTTCTTTTTTCTTAATTTTTGTTCAATGAAAAATAATTAACATATGTTTTCTTTACCAAAAGAAATAAATATATTTTCACAAAGTATACAACAAACACATTAAAAAGAGAATGCATAATAATAATAATAATTAATAAATTTGGGTGCTGATAGCTTTCTATCTTTTTGGTCGCGAATGCAAATTATTGAAACGAAAAGTCCAACACCGACCGGGCTAGCTTGACATGTAGCTACACACCCACACAGCGATTTACAGCCACTTTACTCTAAGTAGGATGGGTCGTGCATAAAGCCCCTTTGTTTTTCTGCCTTGGTCGAAGCCTTGGTTTGTATTGTGATCCATTCGGGTCTAACTTCACATTCCAATGGTGAGTATTGCTGGGCCTAGAGTTTTAGATCCCTTAAGATTATAATTATAATCTATTTGTTAGAATAATTTATTTAAAAAAATTATTTGTTAGAATAGTGTGTTACATTTATTGATTTTTTAACTAAATAAATGAGCTATATTATTTTATTTTATTTTATGATTTTTTATTTTCTATAAAAGAATTTAGACAATTTTTCGATTGTATAGTATTATTTTTATTATTTTATCTAACCTAATTTGGTCATTCAATTTTGTATTATTTTTGTATAAAATAACTTACAATAAATAGCATCACTCTTATTCTAAACTTTTTATAAGCATTTTAAGGTCACGACAATTTTCTTCTTAATTATCCTTTACCTAAAATCTAGAGTAATGTCGTTTACAACCTATCCCCCACCTCACGGGCGTCACATACTAACCACGCTAATGTAAAGAGAGATTGAAAGAGGCATACCCTTTCCATTTTCCCAAATATATGTACCAGTCATTCATTCCTAGGCCCTAGGACTTATTTTTATTTTTTTAGTTTTTTAACAAGGCCCTAGACCATATTATTCATCTACACTATTGCCCTGCAGTGGCACGTGGACCAACTTTCCTCTCGTTTAAGCTCATACGTCATTCCAATTAGAAAATGTTTGTCTGGATCCAAACGTATATTAGCCTAATTATAGGTGAATATTAAGATATATAGTTTATGTATTGAAATGAAATAATAGATATATTTTATATTTATGTGAGGAAATTATCATATTAATTTGTTTCAGCTCTGATTTTTATTCTAATTAAAAAATATTTGTTGAATTCAGACCGTATAGAATAAATATCATATGCATATCATTTATTAATCTAAGTATAAATGGATACCAAAAATATAAGTACATTGCATGATTATATGGTATAACTATTATATTCGATATTCGAATTTTGTTGTAAAAATAGGCGCCATCCCTAATGCAGCTTAAAGATAGTGTTTAACACACCCTTGAGTTGTTGAGATTATAAGCCTCGAATGTATCAATGCTCTCTTTTTGTAATTACACCATAATATTTTTCTCAATCTCTCTTACCCCTCACCCCTTGCCACTTCCCCTTGCTGCTTCTTCGACACCAACACCAGCACCCTCATGCACTGCAACCCCGATGACCACAATCTGCCGTCTTCTCCGACCACATCGCCTCCACCTTCCACCAAACCATCTGACGTCGCCGCCCTCGTCTCCTAATCCCACACCTTCGATCCTGGCATGAAATCATGCAAACTTTCCACACCTTCATCGTAGTCAGAAAGCAAACCTTGCCACCAGACATGAAATCGTGGTCCGATCATGATCTCACCATTGCTATCATCTTCATCATCAGTGGTGTCATCGTTCGCTGTTCAATTTTCAGATTTCGTGCTAGTTCAAGATGTCAGAGGGCCTCACAAAACCTAAAGCCTCCTCCAGCATTGTCGTGCGCTACCGATTCTTGTGCCCATTCACAGGTTGAAATAAGAATAGGCACCATTGAAGATTTGAGCATGAAAGGAAGTGGGGAGAGATCTATGAGTTTCAGTTGGTGTTGTTGTTACTATTGAATTGATGGCTCAGGGGGTTGGGCTACCGGCGATGAAATGGAGGCCGAGAGCAAGATTGAAGACATTGCCGCACGGGGAGGGGGGAGGGGCACCGCAAGTTGCTGAGTGACAGATTGATGGGGTGGAATGGAAGAGAGATGGAGAGATTTATAGTATACTACGAGTAATGAGTATATGGATACATCAAAATATCTAACCCGTTGGATTAGATAATGCATGATGCACCATTCTTAAGGTAGTGCATAGTAAAATGCGCCTGTAAAAATAACATATCTTGTTACAATTATATGCATGGGACATACATATATCTTACTTGTAACTTGTTCGCATAGAAGAATCGAGTGTAGGGACACCATGATCAATTCATTTCAGGCTTTAGTTATGGCTCAAACAAGAAGAAAATTATATCAGATAGAGGGATTGATTGAGTGCAATAAATTATCCCAGTAGATCTTGATGGGATAGTGACACTATATATTATATATATCTCCCCTTTACGAATGCGATGCAATGCACAGCATTATGCTAATTATCAGTTTTGATTCTAGCTTGTGCAAGATATCTTACATATATGCCAAAAAAAAAAAAAAAAACAACAACTAAACCCTAGATAAGCACATAATATATATATATATATATATATATATATATATATATATATTCATTTAGAGTTTATCGACTCTAATTAATTTATTTTAAATTGGATCTAGCCATTACGAGGGACTAAGGATAAAATTCTCTCACTAATACTATTTTTTTATTTTTATATATAAAGCTCGAATCAAGCTAGAATCAAAACTAGTAAATGTGCATGACCATGAATTAATCCTCTAACAACTTTTATAGTTTTCCATTTATTTAAAAAAGTATTTTGTTAGTGAAGCTTTTAAATATTGATTAATGTATTATACCACTGCCAGCGAGATTAAGAAGAAACCGAAAATGAAAACCATGACGCGGAATTTTTAATCCATTGGCAGAGTTATGTACTTGTCGCCCTCAAAGGTAGAAGTAAACCAAGTTAGAATCCATTTATTGGTTGGTTTCTTGCCAAAATTATTTTATATTTGATTCAATATTTACTTTCTCCACTATAAAGGCCCAATATTTTTTTCCGCTTCAAGACAATATTCCGTTTTAAAAGCAAACGATTGTTTGTTTTCCTTTTCTTTGCCTTCGACGTTCCCTAGTTTCTTCAATCCTAAAATTTTAAGGGGAAAATAATATTTGTATATATTTATATAGAGTGTGTCACGTATGAACAATGAAAAATTTATTTTGATAATTACAGAATTAAAAGGACTGTAGTAATAAATGATAATATTATTATTAATAACAATTTTTATTATTTACATATAATTTTCTAATTTCAATAAATACACTAAATAAATTTATATAAATATCATTTCTCAATTTTAGGTCACGTTATAGCCTATAGGAACGAAGGGCTTAGAAACAAAATCCTTCCTAAAAAGGAGGAGAAGGTCTCAATTTTGTTGTCCCCCGATTTTGTCTTTATAGCTATTTATAGAAGGCTTCAAAAAGTCAAAGACACTTCCCCCGTTTCTTTCTCCTACGAGTCTAGCTAGACATGTTATTCCATGTCACTGCGCATACTGGAACGCACGTGAGAAAGTCCTCGTGCTCCATGACCTGAACCACTCAAAAGATTTTTTTTTTCAAAAAAAAAAAAAAGTGACATAGAGTAAGAGTCGTCCTATTTTGACGTCATAATAGAACTTCATGGGCAAAATCACAGTCATAAAATATACAAAAACTTAATCCAATCTTAATTTAAGTGTATTTTAATGCTCACGTAGCACATAAATAAATAAACAGTATTTGTATGATATTTATAATTTATGAGATATATTATTTGAATATATAAAATATGTGATATCATATTGGCTCATATTTTATTCATTATTAAATGGGATGTAAACCTAATTTAAGTAGAATTCATAATTTATCTGTGATGAATAAGATGTGAATCGATTTGATATTTTATATTTGGTATATTAAATGGATTTAAAAGATATTTCTCTTTATATATACTATTAAATAATTTTTATTCTAAAAATTAATTAAAAAATTACATTATAAATTATGTTTACAAAATTTTACATTAATTCAAAATTATATATACGGGGCGAAGCTTTCTTATAAGGGAAATTATTTTTTATATGGGATTTGAATGTAATATATTCACTAATATGGCATTTAGGGAGTATTTACCGGTATATGGCTTTTTGTAAATTCGGAATTTCCGAATTCACAGGGAAGAGGCAGGGAATACGCACTGTTGGAGGTATGACTAATTCGGAAATTCCGAATTATGTAGGAGACAAGACTCTGCAGGGGAATCTCTACTGTGCACTAATTCGAAATTTCCGAATTATGAACGTGACAACAGCATTGCAGGCATGGAATCTTTACTGTTCATTGTCAATTTGAAATTTCAGAATTTTGTGGGGTTTAGACACGTGGCCTTGCAGCAGGTGATGGCTTTTTGATCGGGCAGAAACTCACATGCATGGACTCGGTGCAACAGATTTTGAATGTGTACGAATTGAGCGCAACCAAAAAAATAAAAAGTAAAGCCGAGAAAGGGTTTTATTTTTAATATGGTATTGTAGAGTAATATGTGCAATAATATGGCATTTGGACGGTATTTACCATAATATGGTATTTAATTAAATCGAAAATTATGTTTTTAGTTTGTTAATTATATTTACCTTTTGATTTTGACTGCTATGTGTGGCAGATAAACACAAGAAAAATCTAAACACAACGATTTTTGTGCTGGAGGAACAAAGCAGACAACACCGCAAGGACGCTCAAGTCCTGAATTGACTTTTTTGTTGGTACTGCAGTCACCACCTCACCATGTTGCTTGCCATTGTTGTTGCACATGTGAGGGAATAGTGTACGAACTGAATGAGGACATTTTGTTGAAAGTGTGCTTCCATCACATGAAGGAGTATAATAATATATAATAGTATCAGAACTTGTTTGAATAAGTGTTTCTTTGACTGCAATAACCATCCATCTCCATGATAATTAGCCGCATGAGATTCCCTGTATTCAAAATTCAAAAATTTCAAATTGATTGACAATGCTCCGTGTGAATCTCTGCATCAATATTCATATGCATTGGTTGAAAAGAGTTACACCAATAATGCGCTCTATATGAATATAAACAAAGGGAGGGGTGCGTGAGTATAAATGGGGAGGATTGCACAGAAGGGTGTTGTGTTTTGTGTGAAAAGCGCTATGTCTGGTTTTTGGAAGAAGAGAAAGAGTGTGTTATATTATGATAGTTGTATAAAAAAATATTGATTTATTTAGGGAATAAATTAAATTATTTATAAAAATGGTTCAGGATACAACAGTAGATCCACGGTAACATATTTCTAAGCAAATTCTCGAGCATAATGTAAGTTTTTTTTCAGAAATTAAATTTGTTATTATGTGTTAAATTTTTTTTCAAAAGTTTACTAATGTTATGTACAATAGTTTGTTATTGGCGGTGTTTGGATGGATTTGACTTTTTTTTGTGTAATATATTTCTTAATTAGTTTGCTATTATTAAATAATAAAATGATAATTAAATTTAAAATTACAACTCATTTTGCCATATGAAAGAAAGAATGTTTGCATTTGTTTAGTTTTGTACTTTTCTTTTGTTGATGAATTAGGGGTAATTTATGATTAAAAAAAAGTAAATAAATTGTTGATAGTATACATATAATTAGATGTGGGAATATGGGTGGATACCTAAAATAGTTGATGTTTTTGTTTGTAATGCGAGCGTGAAAATTAAATATGACAATTTGGAATTTAGACTACTTTTTTTTGTTGTTTTTTAGTCTAATCATGGTTGAATTTTTTAAAAATAATTTTGATATAATTGAAAAAATATTTTGAAAATATATAGTAACAGTTTTGTAAGAAAAAAAATTTCCTAGCAATATTAGTTGTTAAATTTAAAATATCTACCAAATTGATTAATTATATTTATAGTGTTTGCATATTAGTTCATAAACTATTAAATTTGTAAAATAGTTTACTACAACTAGTGGATAATAGTTAGAAAAAGAAAATTATAACTGGACTTATGTTATTGGCTTTTATAAAAATAATTTTGTTATAATAGAAAAATAAGTTGAAAATATATGGTAATTATTTTGCAAAAAACAATGTACCAGCTATAGGTACATTTAGTTTTTAAATTTAAAATATCAACTAAATTGGTTAATAATAGTCTTTCCATATTGATTCATAAACTATACACTAATTACTATTAATTTAGTTAAGAATATTTATTTATTTTAAAATTAACCAACGGTTTTATTTGTAATAGGAGACAAGAATATTGCGGGTTCGTCATTTGAATCTAGATCAACCGAGGTTCGAGATTCATGGGATCTTGCAGCAGGCTGGTTTTTATCACATTGCCCAGATCAGCCACATGAATATAAATAACCATTTGATAAGTGTCCTGGTGGAACGGTGGAGACCAGAGACCCATACGTTTCATTTTCCTTGTGGAGAATGCACGGTGACATTAGAAAATGTCGCCATTCAACTCGGTCTCCATGTGAATAGTATAGCTGTCATTGGAATTACTACTCCAAGTACTGCAGTACTCTTGCAACAATGTGAGTATTTGCTTGACACTCAGCCAGGAGAGGGCAATTTTGAAGGAAGTTTTCTCAAGTTACAGTGGTTGACCCAATACTATAGATTGCTTCGTGGCAACGGTGACATCATTGTACAACGAATAGCTCGTGCTTATATACTATCCTTGTTGGGCTATGTCATAGTGCCTGACAAAAGCGATTCAGAGGTCCATGGAAAATATTTGCAGCTGCTTGAGCATATGGACCAGTTTGGGTTATATAGCTGGGGTTCGGCATGCCTCGCCATGCTTTATCGGGCATTAGATCGTGCTTCGCGTGCAAGAACACAGAATATATGTGGCAGCTTGGTACTTCTACAAGCATGGGCATACCTTAGGCTCCCTTTTTTGGCACCTGTGCCGACCCAACATTTTACTTTTCCCATTGCTTCTAGGTAAAACTAGTGCTCATAATAAATTGGACATTTGTTATAATGAAAATTGTGTCTAATTCATATAATATCTCACAGATGGAGTCATACAAGGTATCGGCGGCAGGCTAACCTGAGAAATCTTACCAACCTAAGAGGGCTTATAGATCGGATGGGCCATAATGAGGTAATTATTAAAATATATAAATTGTTATTATTATAATTATAATATAACAAATGTATTATAATACTGTTTTGAAAAATTGAAAAGTTACAAATATGTTAATAATAGTCTTTTATATTGTTATTGATACAGTTTGTATGGCAACCGTATGGTGAGCCTACAATTGATGGCCTTATTCCTGACAATATTCGGGACGAGGGGCAGATGTGGTCGACGGTAGCACCATTGATTTGCTTCGAAGTGATAGAGTGGCATCCAGCTGACCGCGTAATGCGTCAATTTGGATTTTTCAGCATGTTCCTGTCGAGCCTCGTGCACTAGTAGGTTCGCATAATATAGACTTACGAGGACAAGGACAAACCGACTGGAGATTGATGCATATCGATTGGATAACAATGTGGGATCACCGACATGAGTGCGTCCTACAAGGACAACCAATTGCAGACTACCAACCTTCTAATGAGTATTGGTCGTGGTATTTATATCATGCCGCTCCTTCTGATTGGTCACGATATGGAGCACCCACCCCCACAACAGCAGGAAGGCCACATGGGGCAGCCACCCCCCTAGCAGCAAGAGTTTCCCGTAGACGAACCAGCCCCCCAAGTCCAGGTTTCTATGCCTTTGCCACCTCCCTCACCACAGGCAAATGAGGATTTCTATTGGGATCCACAGGAGCAGCAATTTTGTTGGACTCAGCGACCTACCCAAGAGCAGCTCCCCCAACATCAAATGTATTGGGATCCACAGACACAGCAACCCCCACAAATGCAACATCCAAATCGCAGGGATCCACCGCGAATGTCCTTAGATGTAAGGGACATTCATCCTAGTCGAAGGAGTAGTTTGAGTCAAGGTAGAAGGTCTGTTGATAGTAGTAGTGGCATCCAGATACAAAGTGGAGTTTGGGGAAACTTTGGAGTTGCATTTGGCGACACCGATCAGCGAGATGTTGCTGAATCTTCCCAAAGACGTGATTTGGACTTGTCTTTGTCACTTCCTGGACGGAACGATGTGTACTGACCACAAATGGTGATGCCAGAGTACCGACCAGAGATGATGACACCAGACATTCTAAATATGTCTCAGCCAGTATTCTCCCCAAGTGATCAATGGACAGCGTCCCTACTGCAATGGGCGACGATAGAAGATGCACGTGCATCTAGCCAAGTCCCACAGCAAGAAAGCGAGGGAAATGAGGGTGTTGGGGATCAAGGTTCTACAGATGAGGGTGCAAGGGATCACGATCAGGGCACCGGAGATCAGCGTACAGTGGGTAGGGTTGGCAGAAGAGCAAGACTTATGCAACGTGTTGCCAGATTTTTTAATCTTTTTTGACTTTTATGCAAATATTATATGTATTTTTTCTTAATTTCGTTTATTTTTATTTAAAATATTGCTGGAGTTTTTTTTTTTTTTTTATTTAAGATTGAAGCTTTGTTAGATTCCTGGTTGTATTTACCTTAATCTAAATATAAGAATTGTGCTTTATAATATTATTTATTTATTTATTTCATTATTTATTCTATGGATTTGAATTCTTTACTATAATCATAGTTTAGTGCAAATAGCTTTAATATGTTAATGTCCACTAATTTTTAAATATCACAATTATTTACTTTACAACAACATATCAAGAAATCCATAATAGAAGATCAATAGCAAAAAATGAAGATAATAATAAATTGAGTGAAATAAGAAGAACAAACCCATGGTAAAGTTGTTCGAAAGAGACTATGACGCAAAATTAAAATTAAACTCATTAATGAAAAAATAACACAATTAGACAATTCACAATAAAAATAGCACGAAGGAAAGATAATTAACTATTACAAACACTACGAACTTGACCCAGGAAAGTTTGGACATCGGCTACGACTATGTCCCTCGCCTTGACAAATGCCACAGCATCGTGATCCCCGCATCTCACGCATATCCATTTCGTTCAGAAAACGAGTTAATTTGGGCCGACCTTTCACTGTTCGCTTCAAGGCAGAGTTTGGATAAAGCTTTGGACCTATATACTGGCGCCATGTACTCTCATTTCCGACGACTCCAAACTCCTTCTTGTATACTTTGCAGACTTCATCAATCCTATAGACATCCTCCACGTAAACTCGCCAGTCAACATTCTGGCTGCAACAACAAGCAATCATGTGACGACATGGATATCGATCTGTCTAAAAATCGCCACAATCACAATATCTCTGCTTTAGATCAACTCTATACTCAGCCCTACTGAATAGTTCTTGAGCATGGAAAGCCTCATTTCGTCGATCAAATTGACTGACACGCACATTTCCAGATGCTTGCTCATTTGCTCGAAGCCGTGTCGTCACAGCTTCTAAGAAAGGGTGCCCTGCATTTTTTTGCGCATGTGCCTCTCTACCTTTCCAAGCGAACAACTCACCCAAACGAAAGTAAGTTGTCCTAACTAGTGCCGTGATGGGAAGATTGCGAGCCCCCTTTAATACAGAATTTACGCACTCAACTAGGTTTGTGGTCATGTGACCCCACTGATGCCCACCGTCGAATGCTTGAACCCATTTTTCTCGGGGGATTTCATCAAGCCAATCTGTATATACTTGGCCACGTTCACGCATTCGTTCATAATGACAGTTAAATTCATGCTCAGTTCTGGAATACCCTGCAAAACAGATAGGATATGGTTTACATATTATTTACCATAAATTGCATTCACAAATATAAAAATTAAATAAAGAAATAAATTACCCATGCTCACAACAAGTTTGTGCAAGTAAGGCGCCTTGAATCTTCGCAAGAAATTAGCAGTAATATGTCTAATGCAATACATGTGGAATGCCTTTGGCGGTTCCCATTGACCATTACTTCTTCTTATTGCTGCATTAATTAACTCATGCCGGTCAGAAATGATACCAACTCCATCCTGGGTCACGACATATCTGCGTAAATTGTCCAAAAAAAAATGCCATCTATCTGCAGTCTCGCCTTCAACAATAGCAAAACCAATTGGTAATATATTTTGATTGCCATCCTGTGCAACTGCAACCAATAGAGCTCCTTTGTATTTACCATACAAATGTGTCCCATCAATCTGCACTACCGGTTTGCAATGTCTAAATGCTCTGATGCAGGGACTAAAGGTTCAAAATATTCGACGTAATATATGAGCATCCGGAAGTAAGACATCATCATGGTAAGCCTCTGCAGCATCTAGCTGAACAACTGACCCTCGAACAGCATCACACATTGCTGCACACCATCGAGGTAAAGCTTCGTAGGATGCTTCCCAACTGCCATAAACTTTTTCTATTGTCTTCTGCTCTGCCATCCATGCTTTTCGATATGAAATTGTGTATCCGAATCGAGACTGAACCTTTGCAATAACAGCTTTTATCTTAAATGATGGGTCGGATCCTACTAGTGGCTCTACAATCAGCAATTGTGTCTGAACCCAACTTCGTATGGTCTTGCGAAATCCTAGCCCCAGTGCAAGTGTGTGGCCCATTATACTTCTTGATTTCCCAATGATATTTATTCCTCCTAAAACTAGCCCTAACAAGCCATCCACAGTCTATACCATATTGGACACATTTACAATAAAACGTCATTGGTTCTGACTCATACACCCTATAATCAACTCCTTTGGATATGCTGTAGCTCTTAATTGCTCGTATAACAGCTTCTCTATCACTGAATTGCATTCCAATATATAATTCACCATCTGCAACAGGAGCACCTACGAAAGTCCCAACAAAAAATAAATTAAATTTATAAATTAAATTCAATTTAATAATAATAAATTTTTATTTTAAAAACTAATATTTTTTACCAATTAGTGAATTCTTTTTAATTTAATTTATAAACACTAAAATTTTAAAAAATTTCAAAATACCCTTACTTTATTTAATGACTTTTTAATTTAATGATAATAAAATTAATTTTAAATTTTTTTTATAACTAATCCAAATATTTTATGAACTTATATCTAAACACTATAAAATATCTAAAATCCTAGTTATTGATATCTATTAAGCCAATATTTAAAAACTAATTAACGCATTTTTAAGATTTTAGTGATGTGCTACATACCCATATTTACATATTCTGGAAACTCAGGTGCATGCATAGCTTGAAGATCTAAAGTGCGCATGAAAGATGGCTCTCCGAATGGATGTTGACTAGCCACCTGCTCATCATTTGCATCATTATCGACATCATCAAGTGCACCTTCGCCGTCACTTCCACATTCATCTTCAAACTTGTCTTCATCACTTTCATCATTGCCCTCTTCCCATTGTATGTCTCTCTCAGGAAATGTGCTCGGCTCAGGTTCTATAGCAATATCAACTTCTCTGTAATCAACATACAGCTCTATACAAGCATTGTTCGCTTGATCCTGCAGATGTGTTCTAAACATTAGTTGCATGTCATTGTTGTCACTTATTGGAATAGCTTGATATTGAACAAACCCGTCAAAAATAGAGATTGGACACCTGTATCTTATTTTTTCCACTCTCTTCGTAGTGTCTGCATCTACACATTGACAAAATCCATCTTCTAACTCCGCAAATGACATTATATATGGAATACAAAAATATGCTGGCCTTTCACATTCAAATGTCACACCCTCATTTGTATTTAAAATATCACCATTAAAATATACAATAATTTTTGCACTACTTTCCATTTTCTCCTTCCTTTTTTTTACTCCCTCTTTTTTTTTACACACTCCTTTTATTTTTTTGACACATCTATTTTTTTCGCATCCACTCTCCACTCTCAGACGGCTTCAACTGGGAGGGAAGCTGCTTATATAGTAGTGCATAGGAAAATTATGTTTTTTTATTTTTTATTAATTTATTCAAATTCTGTCGATTAGAGTTCACGGGTTGGAAATCGTTTTGTCTGTACTAAAGTCAGAAATTCTATTTTTTATTTTTTATTAATTTAATCAATCTGTCTGTCAAAGTTTACGGATTAAAATCTTATTTTGTCTATAGTGAAATCGAAAATTCCGTTTCTTATTTTTTATTAATTTAATCAATCTGCCTGTCAGAGTTCACAGATTACGAATCTTATTTTGTCTATACTGAAATCGGAAATTTCGTTTCTTATTTTTTATTAATTTTTTCAAATTCTACCCGTTAAATTTTATGAGCAAAAAAAAAAAAAAGCAATCTAAAAGAAAATCGGAAATTCCGATTTTAAAGTGGCAGAATTAATTATTTAAATATTAAAATCGAAATTTCTGATTTTAATATAAAATTAACTAATTATGCCACTTTAAAATTGGAATTTCCGATTTCCTTTGCAATCCGTGTAAATTTGTCTGAAATGCCATATCTTGGTATAATTGTGAATTAAATGCCATATATTAAAAAAACACCCTTCTTATAACGTGCTTTGACTATGTATAAAACATAAAGAGAGAGAGAGAGAGAGAGAGAGAGATTGAGAATGGATTTCAGCGAGTTGAGAAGAGCGGTGGAGGACGTGGAGCTGGTGGATGCGCATGCCCACAACATAGTTTCCCTTGACTCCGACTTTCCTTTCATCCATGCCTTCTCTGAAGCCTATGGTGAAGCTGTTGCTTTCTCACGCCACTCTCTATCCTTCAAGGTATGTACATAACTTTCTTCTTCTTCGTATCTCCTTTTTAACTTGTTTGGTCAACCACCATTTGGCTTATCTCAACATTATTGGAAGTACATTTTTCTTTTGGTCTTGGACATGTTAATTATTGTTTTTCTCACTTTTGAGTATCGAGGGACATGGATTAATGTTTCTGACAGCCAAAGTTAATGATCATCAACAACCATGGGGCGATAGTATATTTTGTGATACCCTTATGAGTTATGGTCTCTTGTCGTGATATTCATTTGGAATATGTTAGGTTGTACATGTGAAATGAACTGGGGTGTGTCATCTATGAATCTTATAGGCATTATGAACCCATGTATTTGTGGGGTGTGGACCACCTTATTGTACAAAAACCACATCCACGGTCCACACATTTGTGAAATGGATTGGCCTAAAGGCTATTCTAGTAATATTCTCAAGGATCTGTGGATTTCATTTGGGAATTTGAAAATAAGCATTTAGTTGACCATTTTCGTGTTTTGACAGTTGCTTCTTCTTTAGGAGGATTAAATTCTGCAATTACAACATTTAACAAAGAAAATATTCAAATTAGTTTACCTGAGCTATGCATTTCATGAGTGATAAACGGGGAATAGAGTTGAAGAAAGAAAATTTTCCTTTCTCTATCGATTGATAGATAAGATTCTTGAGTATTTTCTGTCAGATTGATTTGTTGTGTTTTAAATTGACTCTATTATGTGGAGCTTCAAATGTGTAAGCACTTGGAAGTGCCTGCAGTAAGAATGCAAAATCTTCAAGTTCTTCAACAGTTATATTGAGTCAAGGTCCCATTTGCTTCAACAGTTATGTGCATTAGTTTCCGCTTCGACCTTGTATTGCAATATTTACTAAAACGTCATCATCTGGTTTTTTGTGAGAACTTTTAACATTATTTTGACAGTATATTATGTAATGTCAGAGAAGTTTAAGAGACATTGCTGAGCTCTATGGATCCGAGTCATCTTTGCAAGCTATTGAAGAAAACCGTAGAGTCTCTGGAATACAATCCATCAGCTCAACATGCTTCAAAGCTGCAAGAATCTCTACCATACTCATTGATGATGGCCTGAAATTGGACAAAAAGTATGATCTTGAATGGCATAGGAGTTTTACACCTCTTGTTGGTAGAATCTTACGAATTGAACGGGTGGCTGAGGAAATCCTTGATGAAGTGAGATACCTGCAGATATTCACTTCTAATCTGCATTTCCATGATTGCTAGGAATCTTTTATTGTTTTAGGTCTTCTCTTGTTCTCTTTATTATTTTATTTTACTTGTATTGGTAACCTTGTCATCCACAAAATTTGCTCTTTTCTTGGTTTATGTTTTCCTTTGCTGGCTGAAATTTCATAAAAGTAATTCATGAAAAAAAAAAAAAAACCTTTGCAGTATGTATTAGATGTTATATGTCAATTCCATCATAAATTATTTATGCAGGTAAGAGAACAATATATCAAAAAATTTCCTCATGAGAAATTTGAAGAATAAAAATGTAAATTTGATACAAGGAGACCAAAAACGTTATGTTTTGCAAGGCCCGTTCTAAACCAGATGTTTTGGTTATGGATTTCTATAGTTTATGTATTCTTTCCAAAGTAATAACTTGGTTTCAAGTGAATTAAGGCTGTAGTTAGTAAGCAATAGTTCCATTGTATATTTTCTGATTTCTATTTTTTTGTATTCTTGTATTTGTAATTGTATTCATATTCTGCCTCTGAGCCACTCACCAACTTTTTTATGTTTGTATCTGATGTTCCTTGAAGGATTTGCCGGATGGGTCTTCTTGGACATTGGATTCATTTACTAAAGCATTTGTTTCAAAGTTGGAATCATATCCTTAATAAGTTAATAACTATATCTCTTTGTGTATGCACACACACACACCCTAAAACACAAGCTTTAGCTTTATAAATATATTCAATATTACAGTTGGGCACCTTAGCATTGTTGTTACAGTTGCTGGTGAGATCTTTGGATTTAAAAGCATAGCTGCATACCGCAGTGGCCTAGAAATCAATGCAAATGTGACTAAAAAGGATGCTGAGGAGGGTCTCAGACGGGTGTTAACTGGTCAGTAGAGTATGCAAATTGGTTTGAATATGATCTGTTTCAATTAATTCTTACTCATCATATTCTGTACTTTCAGCTGGGAAGCCTGTCCGTATAGCAAACAAAAATCTTATCGACTACATCTTCTTGCAAAGTTTAGAAGTTGCTCAATCCTATGACTTGCCAATGCAGATACACACAGGGTAATTGATGGCTTTTAATTGTATGATACTTTTATATCTATTGATATCCAAATATTTTTGGGGAATTTACGCTAAAAAGCTTTCAAAAAATTATTCAGCTAAGTATATTTGAATTTTCTGCTTGATTATACCTCTTTCCTTTTTCTAATATACTAAATTTTCCTTTCTATAACTAGTTTTGGGGATAAAGATTTGGATATGCGCCTGTCCAATCCCCTGCATCTCCGTGGAGTTCTTGAAGACAGGCGATATTCGAAGTCTCGGATTGTTCTTTTACATGCATCCTATCCATTCTCAAGGGAAGCATCATATCTAGCTTCTGTTTACTCCCAGGCAAACATTTTATAACTCAGTGACTTGTATTAGTAAGCATGAATATGGATTATAGGTTCACTGGCAGATAACACAATCTTCTCCTGCAGGTTTACCTTGATTTTGGGTTGGCAATTCCAAAGCTTAGTGTACATGGGATGATATCTTCAGTGAAAGAGCTATTAGAGCTAGCTCCAATAACTAAGGTGATAATATAGGAAATCCAAAGAATTCTGCAATGAGAATAGAAATTTTCAAATAAGTGTTCCATGCACTAAGAAGTAGAAAAAAAAATTTATGCACTATGTGGAACTAATGTTGGAAGTTTACCATTTCTTGAGTTCAGAAAGTTATAGATAGCGCATGGAATGACACACTAGATGTAACATACAAATATATAAAATACTTTCTTTTTCTTTTTTAAGATTTGTTTTCCATTATAACAAAATAAGAATATTCTTAAACTTCATGAATAGCCAAATGCAACATGTTGATTGGGAGAGGAGTCCTTTAACTTTTGGACATGACATTTAATATCTCACAAGAATAAGCTTGGCATTGCAGGTGATGTTCAGTACTGATGGCTATGCATTTCCTGAAACCTTCTACTTAGGTTGGTTAACCTCTATTATCATGCCTTAATTTGCAGATTTTTATTATGTGCTTTATTGTGGTTGTTTCAGTTTCTCATGCTTCTCTTCTCTTGTGCATCACCACCTTGAAGCGTGTCTTGCTCCATTTGTCGTGAAATATATATTTTTTCTATGATATTTACACCTGAGCACCTGACTCTTGAAATTCCTGTGACACCTAAGCTGACCAGATTTTCCTTCACAGGTGCAAAGAGGTCCCGTGAAGTTGTTTTCTCTGTTCTGCGTGATGCATGCATTGATGGTGATCTCTCAACTCTCGAGGCTGTGGAAGCTGCTAAAGACATCTTTGCACGAAATGCAATCCACTTTTATAAGATTAGCTCAGCTAACAGCACAGCTAGTTCACATTATAGTTTGGCCCATGAGTTGAATATTGATGGCTTAGAGTCTGATGTGTCACTTGTTCGTATCATGTGGGTTGATGGCTCAGGACAGCACAGGTGCCGTGTGAGTTTCCATCAAAGCCATTTATGTTTTGTTATTCATGTCTTTTGTATCTTCAACCTTTCATTTGTGAACCTCCTTAGGAAAATTAGAAAAATGTTTACTTCTTGGTCCAGAAAGTTCAAATGCCAGAACACCTCTTGCAAGGTTCTCACCCCAATCATGCTGTACATTGTAAATTGAATTGTTTTAGATATTAGTAAAGGAAAGAAAAATGATGAAACCAACCCCGCCATGCAATTTGCCTTTCTTTTTTTTTTTTTTTTTAAATTCCTGACATGCTGTCAAATTTTGTTTCAGGCTGTTCCTATAAAGCGTTTCGACAATTCTGTTATGAAGAATGGGGTTGGTTTAACATGTTGTAGTATGGGTATGGCTTCTTATGTTGATGGACCCGCTGATGGGTCAGGTCTAAGTGCAGTTGGTGAAATAAGATTAATACCTGATTTGTCTACTAAATGCAGAATTCCCTGGTACTTAGAATCTTTCTTAAGGCAATTTTATGATCTTCCATTATTCAACTTCTTGCATAAACGATGAAACTCTCTTCTGTGACAGGAACAAGCAAGAGGAAATGGTTCTAGCTGATATGCAAGTTAAACCTGGTACTGCATGGGAATATTGCCCAAGAGAGGCCTTAAGACAAGTTTCCAAAGTTCTGAAAGATGAATTTAACTTGGTAGGTTGCACAGCTTGTGTTATCCGTAAACTGAAGTACTGTTGTGTTTAACTTTAGGTATGTTTCCAGGTAATGAATGCAGGATTTGAGAATGAGTTTTATCTCTTAAAGAGTGTAACAAGGTATGAGACACGATATTATCTTGTAATCTGAATAGCACATTTTACTGTGGCAATTAATTAAAAAAATGTTGAAAAAAAAAATTCAGGGAAGGGAAAGAAGAATGGTTACCATTTGACTTGAGTCCTTACTGCTCATCATCAGCATTTGATGCTGCTTCCGCCATACTTCGTGAAATTGCTGCTTCTATTCTTTCCTTGGGCATTTCAGTAGAACAGGTAAGAAGGAATTTATAACATGATCAATTGTAAATGAAAGATATGATAATGGCTTTGTTTTATTATAAGTGGATATCATTTTTATCTTTTGAGAAGCTCTTTCACATAAACAAGACCACGTATGGTTCAAAATTACTTAGACCTAATTACAAGCTTTAACTAGAAGTAATGACGATTACCAGCACACTGCCAAAACAGAATATGCATAAAACAGAATGTAAGCATTTAAAAGTCCGAGAAAAATTGATCATTTAGGCTATAATGCATGACCAACTACCTAAAAGGACAATCCTCATTTACATGTTTTAAACACTGCTTAAGATTGGCCTTTGCTGGCCTTTTTATAGGTGGGTATTAAAAAGCTTCTGTTAGAAGTTTTCATCTGTGGCCCATTTGTAAAACTCTTTTTGTAATATTGTAGTTACATGCAGAAGCTGGAAAAGGTCAATTTGAGTTTGCTTTGGGATATACCACTTGTACTAAAGCTGCTGACAACTTAATTTACTCTCGTGAAGTTGTTAGGGCAATCGCAAGAAAGCATGGCTTGCTGGCAACTTTTACGCCAAAGTAAGTGGCAAGGTTCATTCTATGTTTTGAGTAATACTTAGTGTCTGTTTAGTTCGGATTTTGAACCAAAAAGAATCAACTTTGCACTTACGACATGCTTGAAAACTGTGCTAACATTTTGGCCACTATCTGGACCTTTTGAATGTGTATGACGTGTTCCCTTGTCATATTGAAGGTATGCATTGGATGATTTTGGTTCTGGATCCCATGTGCACCTTAGCTTGTGGCAGAATGGCAAAAATGTATTTATGGCAACTGATGGATCATCAAAGCACGGAATATCAACATTGGGGAAGGAATTTATGGCTGGAGTTCTACATCATCTTCCTTCGATTTTGGCATTTACAGCACCCCTTCCTAACAGGTTGATCTTCCCATTATCTTACTTCTACTATTTTGATCAAAAACTGATCTCATGAATGGTACCACTAGTTTTGGTAGCACTGATCTTTATCTATAAGGACCCTTATCCTAAAAGCTGTTAGGTGTAGGCCTAGGAATGGTTTTTATATCTGTGACAAGCATTATAATAATATATCAGCTGCTGGTCATCTTCTTATGAACCACTCTTATTATGCTGTGCTATCTTTTCTTAGAGTGCTCTCAATATCTTTGCAGTTACGATCGTTTACAACCGAACACATGGAGCGGTGCATACCTGTGCTGGGGAAATGAAAATAGGGAGGCTCCGTTGCGAGCTGCATCGCCACCTGGAACTCCTGATGGTCTGGTAAGCAACTTTGAGATTAAATCATTTGATGGTTCTGCAAATCCATACTTGGGACTAGCTGCCATAGTTGCTGCTGGCATTGATGGGCTCCGTAGGCATCTTTCTCTTCCTGAACCTGTTGGTAAGATCATATAACCTTTGAGTGTAAGAGCTTGCATCATGAATATTACTTGTTTGTATCAACAAAGAGATTGCATGATTTTTCAAATAGTTTGCAATTTTACGTTAGTTCATATGAAATTATGGAAGAAATAAATATATATGTTGTTCTTATCAATTAAATAATAAATTTGTTTCATGCATGAAACAGATACAAATCCAAATCCAGAAACTCTTCAGAGATTGCCAAAATCACTTTCTGAATCTTTGGAAGCTCTTGATAAGGATGATTTCCTTAAGGAGTTTATTAGTGAAAAGTTGCTGGTTGCCATAAAAGCAATTCGTAAGGTATGTAGAGGGTTTAGATGGTTCTAAATTGAAAATTCCTTAGAATATAAATTGCTTCATATACACAAGAAGCCAGAATTGCTATGTTGACTAGGGATGAATGATGGAACATAAGATTTGAGTTACAGTGAATTATGTATCAGGATCATTTATTAGTGATTAGCTAACTGAAGGATCATGGCCTGCTGTTAATTTTCCCCCCTCCCTCCCTTCCAGTCATTCTCTCATCCAAGCTGCTAATTTTGATGCTTATTGTGGCTTATCATACACAGGGTGAAATTGATCATTACTCAAAGCACCAGGATGCATACAAGCAACTTATACACCGCTACTGAGCTAGTTGTCTTCTTGTACTATGCAAGATTGGTTAAGGATAACAGTTTATGTTTGTCATGATTTAGATTTTGTTTGCTTTATCTTATCCATAGTTTTAGGTTTATCTTATTTTGTTATTATCTAATAAGTTATCTTGTAACTGATCTCTACATATAATAAAATATCTGGTATGACTTATACTTGAATTCAACCAACTTTTATTTAAAACGTCTTCATAAAGCGTTAGTTTAGATTCCAATGAATTCTTCACGTTAAATGAACATTTGTCATTGCTTGCATTGAAGGTATTTTCTATTATGTATCTTCCAATAAGATATGAACTAATTTATCCAATGTCAACTTCTAAGAATAAAAGAAATTGGAAGCTTAACAGTTTCCGTGTTACTATTATTATGTTTATTTATCCAAGTAGAATTTGGTTTGGCTGAAAGCCTGAAATCATTCATGATGGCTCCTTGTTTGGTTCATAAAGGGGAAATCATCTTCAACATTGCATCCGGTTCTATTAGGACAACTGAGTTAAGTTCAAGAGCAGCAAACATTCTTGATGCTTATATGACTGTGTATTGATGGAACTATTTTCCTTAGAGGCAAACACGCCCACACTCACACAAGTTTAATTTCCTTATTTAATCAAAGCATTGATACCAATCATTTAGGGTTTGTTTGGTTTAATTTTTAGGAGAAAATCTTTTAAAAGAAAGTCTTTTAAAGAAATTACTTTTAAAAAAATGATTTGAGTTTGATTTGAATATGTCAAAAATAAGTTTAGTAAAATGAGTTTTGTTTGGATAAGATAAAATAAAATTATTTTTGGTTGTTAATATGAGAGTAATAGTAAGATTTTTTTTTAAAAGGTATTTTTTTTAAATAAAAAGTATTCTCAAGGATATTTCTATTAAAAGATCTTTTAGAATTTCAAAAAGACCTTTTAAAAAAAGCCTCTATATATTCAAATATATTAGTTACTATATATTTTCATTCTCATTCCAATAAAATACTTTTTTGACCTCTTGGAAGTATAACCAAATAAGCAATAATTACTAATAAGGATTAGGCGCAGTGGTAAGTGAGCTGCGTTCTTAGAAAAGAATCAAGATTCAAACCCTAGAAAAGTTATTGTTGCGGCAATGTATAAGGGTAGATATGTTTTAAAGATATATTTTAAAAAAAAAATCATCTCAATATTTGCAAGTTAACTTGATTTTGGACCAAGCATTTATGGTCAACTGAATGTAAATGTTAGGTTTGCCTATTTGGGCCCTCCCACATGCCCTATTGGGATTGTAGATAGAGGGGGAAAAAATATTAGAATGAATGAAAATATACTTAGGTCTTAGGGTATAAGTCTAAATAAAGGTTTAACCAGATATAAAATAACAAATGCAATAACTCATTAACTGTATTGTGCATCAAATCACTATTGTAAATTTTTTGAATTGGTTAGTAATGTCAAATTTGTGCAATCCTGTTTGAGATGTCTATTTTGTATAGTTTTGCAAATGATATCTAAAGCATTTATGTTTATCTCACTTTTTATGTGGCGTTATCATGTGCAAAATACACATAAAAAGATACATTCTCCTTTAGATTTATGTTTCTTGCTCTAGGCTATAGTTTCTTTCTTTCTTTCTTTCTTTCTCTTTTTTTTTTGGTGTGGGGGAGGGCGAAAGGGGTGCATTATTTTTTGGTCAGAAGGGGTGCATTCACTCCATTACAGGGACTGAACCCTAATCTCACTGTTACATAAGGTGCAAATATAGTACCAAGGTGAAGCCTTTACTAAGGCCAAGTCTCGTTTGCAGTTTCTTTCTTCCTTTTTAGGTGCAGTAAAGAGGTTTGTTTTCTTTTTGGTCTTTTTTGTTGTTTTTATGTTTTTTTTTTTGTTTTTTGTTTTTTTTGGGGGGGGGGGGGGGCTGGGATTAAACCCCAACTATGTGGATTTAGGAGGCTGCATCTTTGCCTCATCCACGGTGCAATATAGGGTTATTCATTCTATTGGATGCTATTAATGAATTGGGCTTATGATGATTTTGGTTGGTTTCTGCATTTTCATTATTGAGGTACCTAGTTGGGCCATTTGTTCACATAAGTCTGCTAGTTGAGCCGATCCACTTTAACACATGCTTTGCTCTTCCATCATTCTCTTGTGCTGTCTGATTTTCTGGTTAAGGTCACAACTTCGTGTTGACCCGAATGAAAAAAAGGGTCAGATCTTCATCGACGAAGACTAAGGGAAGCCTTGCCCGTCAAACATTGGAAAACCCTACGACATTAATTTTAACGCAAACATCAACAACCATCATATGACAACTCAAAATTGTGTCTTCGTATGTGTTTATACTTGATTAGGTTTCTTTAAGTGAAAAGTGAAATGTATCTACACTTGGAAAATTTAGTGCGTTTTACATATAATGCGTTTTATTAATTGAAAGGTTGATATATTTCGCTTTTTCACTTTAGAGATAAGCTTATTTTAGAGATTTTTTTTTTCGGTTTATTAGTGCATCTGAGGAAGACAATTGAGAACTATGCTTCGAAATACGGATAAGCCTTGGATGAAGAAAACGCAACGAGTGTTGGGAGATGCTAAGCCTTGACATGTATATTTTCAATAAGGCAATTTTCTTTTTGCGAGAATATATTTTGAAAAAGACAATTAGACAATGCGTTAATCCAATTTTTGTATTTTATAGTGGACATTTTCAAGGAATCTTTTGTAACGAAGTTACAATATAGAGACATAGAAAGAGATAACCACCAGAACTTTTCTTCTTGCTTTCTATCCTTATACACAACCCTACCAGTTTTCTTCTTTATTTATTTATTGTTTTCAGATTTTTTGCTTTCTGCAACCTTTCTTAACAATTGTCTAATAATACACACACTAATGCTAAGTGATTAAATGCTTTGGCATTTCTTACCTTTAATTAAAGTCTTGAATTCGAATATTGTCAATAGAAAAAATTAATATTAATTTAAGATGTTTTTACCTCTATAGTGGATTAATCGGCTCAAACTAAATTAGTTGGAGTATAATGATGGTTTAGACAAAATAATAATAGTAATAATAATAATACACACACCATGAACATCCATAAAATCAAGAAGCTATTCGTTTAAATTTTTATTCAAAAAAAAAAAAGACGTTTTAGTCTTGAATTTTATTGATGGTCCTCTATAAGTAAATTATATGTATTATTATAAGTTATTGTTAAAATTTATAATGGGGAAGCATATGCATACATTTCTAATCCATTCATAGATTCATTGCTAGTCTATTTTACTTTATTTTATTTTCTGTACTCTTTTTGTTTGATTAGTTGTGGTTTTTCCAGAGTGAAAAAAAAAATAACAATGAATCTATAAATGAAACAGAAATGCATGCATATATATACTTTCCCAAACCCCATATAGAATTTTAATTGTAATGTATTATCAATGGAATATTTTTACACTATTATATTACCATATATTAAAAGTATTTTTCATCACGCTATTAGAAGTATCTAACTCTTACACTATTACTTCTTTATACAAAAAGTATTACATAACTGATTGATAGTGTACAAAATTTTGTTATCAAAATTATGTTATAAAACTTATAGCATATAACGACTTTTAGTAAACTAATCTCTCTTTCTCTAAATTTTGTTAGAACTATAGTAACAATATAATAATAATATTTACCGACATCTCAAGCATTAATATAATAATTTGTCATCATAAGATTATGAATGTGGGACTGAGCTTTCATAAAGTTATGGCCCTAATTAAATATCTATGAATATGATGAGCCATTAAGCAAAGCTAAAATTGGCCACTTCCATTTGTCTTCCTCAATCCCTGCCCTACATCCTCACCCACCGATTTCAGTTGTCACATAACGTAGCATACCTCCACGTGCTTCAAAACTCACCTTCGCTACAACAAATAGAAACTCACCCAAAGGAAAAAGAATACACGAAAATAAAGAATTTTACTAATGAGTATCCTAAAGCTATTTGTTAAAGAACTAAAAGTAAAAAGAAATACTCGATACAAAATAAAAAAAAATTAATATATATATATATAAACTTTTAACACAAAAATACTAGAATTTAAAACTGTTTTTTGGTCAACTCATTTTTTGATATATTAATAATACTGAAAATAGGATTTCAATAATTTTGCCCAAAATAAGGCCCAAATACATGTGCTTATCGGTATATCAGTATATGCATATTATTATTATTATTATTATTATGCAATAATCAAACTGTATATCAAAAGCGTAACAGACTGATATTCAAAAGAGTAACGAACAAGGCTCTTAATCTTAAAGATTAATTCGTGACATATGCTAGTTCAGATGTCAAATTTTGATGAACCAAAAATGTTGAAGACTAATAATTAAAAACCAGCTGGAAGGCCCCTAAAGTTAGTTTTTTTGTTATTATACTTTTGATTCCAAAGAAGAATAAAATACTTTGATTCATTTTTCTAGAAAAAATTTATTCATTTTTAATTATGCTTTGTGTGGAGTAAAAAATGTAAATTGCTTACTTCCAAAAGTTTCTAGATGTTATACAAAACCTTCCTCCGAAACTGACTTTTAAAATATGGACAAATATTGTACCAAAAAAAATATAGATTAACAAATAGTTACCCTGTCTTTCGTATGATTGTTGAATACTTCAATATTAACGAAGTCACTTTCTAGTCTACCCACCGTGGATGGAGAATAACAAACTGGAAGTCCATTTTTTTGGACAAGGATTTAAACCCAGAAATAAAGAAGCTGCCTATTCAAAGTTCAAAACAATATAAAATATATAAGACAAAGTTTTGAATTTAATGAATTAAATGTCAATGTCAAATGAAATAAAAAATTATAGTATATTGAAAGGATCGAGTAGATCATATGATTTCAAAGCACATTTGGAGTATAAAAGATCTCTAAGTCTAACGTTTAATTTAATTGGTTTATGTTATGTCATGCCGTGTAGATATTTTTTTTTTTTCATTTTGACCTTATTACGGCGTATGCAGATAAATTGTCGACCGAATAAAAGAATTATTTGTAACCAATTTTCGTCGGAGACATAATTAAACTTATATATAGATATAACCTGTGAGTAACAACTGACATATGATATATACACAAATAATTTCATGTATGTGCATTAATAAATAATGTTAAGAGGCATTGCAAAAGCAAATTATATATATGTTATAGCAATATAATAATTTTTTTCCTTGACTGAAATAATATTTGTAATGCTATGCGATTAATTCTTGAAATACTGTGGTTATTATATTATAAAATCTTTTTAACAATTGTCTTTTCAAGAAACAACTATAAGAACAGAATAAATATCATTTACCCAATTTAAGGCAATAAAAAATCTCTTCCCCCCCCCCTCCCCCGCCCCCCAAAAAAAAATACAAAGGTTGAAGCTACACCATGCAAGAAACTAATATAAAAAATGTGGATTTAAACCTTTTTCGGCTTTTTATTCTGAACTCTGTCAATTTAACCTCCTTTTAATTAATAATAATATTTTGATCATGAAAGTGTTTAATATCAAACCTGTCGTACAAAACAAAACTACAAAAGCATGCAGCAGCCTCCATGAAGTACTTGGAACTCAAAATGCACTGTTGTTTTTACTAAAATACATTATCTTCATGCTTACCTTTCATTATGATCTGATCATTCAACAAGTATATATAAAATATATAATATGCTATTATAAGTTATGGTCACGCTAAGTTTGGTAGGCCCCATGAAGCCATTAGATAAAAACCATAAACAAGTAGAATAACGTAAAGGCAGAGAAAAGGCACACAATTGGAGAAGGGGAAGAAGGGAAGAAGAATAATGGACAGCTAACATTACCCACTTTTGATTTAGTAACAACAAGTTTGTCTTAGAAAGTGGATTCCGTGCAGTTATCACTGTATGAACTCATTTGTTTATTCATTCATTGATCACGTAAAATGCGCAAAAGACCTAGCACTAGTTTGCAACCAAGGAAACAACTGCAAACACCTTTTTGTATCTTAAAGATTTATATTAAAGGGGAAAAAAATGGAAGGCTTCGAAAAGGTGTAAGCATCCCGTTATGAAAAAAGTCATATAGCTAGAATTATTTATTAGAATTATTGTTAGAATTGGTTAAGATTTAAGAAGACTATAGTAATAAAGATAACTCATCTATTTAAAATTTAGAAATAATGCATCATTACAAAAATTCTGTTTAATTTTTTTTTTATGATATATTCACTAGAACAATGATTTGTTGGTTGGTTCAACACTTATATCTCTTAAAATAAGTATTAGATTCGAATTTTGTGAATAAAAAAATACTTAATCTTAAGATTTATGAATGAAAAAAACTAACCCTAAAAGATTTTTATCCTCGTAGCACGTCAATCCGGATTGAGATATATTATTGGAATCCAATGGACTAAAGATATTGATAATTTATATAACAAAATATTATATCCACTTGATCCTCAATTTCTTCAAAAGATATATAGCCAAGTTGAGTGGTCTGCATTTGGAATTTTGTGACTCAAGCTTCTCTGTGGGTATGATTTTTGTTTTCAGGAATCTGGTTCGCCGCTAAAGTTTGATGCTTGAAGATTTGCCTATTATAAACCTACCTGCTGCAATATTCTCCGTATACCTTGATATTGGCTTTTTCATTTCTTTTCCGCATAAGCCAAACTTCATATCGGTGTGACTACATATTCTATATTTTGGTGTTTGGGAATTGCAAGTCATTAAAACTCAAGAAAAATGATGATCGTACAATAAGGATGTGTATGGTTTTTGCATGTTTAGTGTAGAGATATTAAATTATTATTATTATATATGAACATGCATAAACAGCTTTTAATGTGATATATATATTTTACAGATTTATGGTATATATGTATGTGAAGGGACAATGTGCGTTGCTCCAAAGGGGATGATGTACTTATCTGTCACGCAATAATTTAAAATAAATTTATATTTCTCTAAAAAAATCACTAGAATAAATTTGAAGAAAGTTATAATTATCTGAAATTAAAAAAATTATAATATTCTAAATTCCCCCAAAACAAGTTAATAAAGTTATTCAAAAGAATTATAACTTTTTAAAGATATACGTCTTGGGACTACCCATGAGTGAAACACGAATGAAGCAAAAATCCAAGCGAAGACTTTTTTTCTCTCCTGGGTTGAAAAGGGCAAGTAACTTTCTCGAACGAAAAGCCATACGGCTAACGGTATAAAAGGATTATATTATATATATAAAAAAATCTAACACCGGGAATTGATACCATTATTTATTCCATAAAAACCATAATAAGAAATAATGGTTAAATGAAGAGTTTAGATTTGATTTATAATTAATAGTATAAAGATTGTTGATAGCATAAAATATTTTATACAAATAGTGTATTAAAATTATTTTATATTATTTATGTATTAATACATAAAAAATTAACCATTTATGTCGTAATTAAACTTTTTAGAGTATAATGATTACACCTATCATAAAATCAAAACTAAATCTTTAATGATATCAAATTAATGAAAGACTGTAAATAGTTTAAGTTTTGATTTATTATTATTATTATTATTATTATAAAATTCCATATATTATCATTTAATTTGTTGTCACGTACCTCTAAAAGAATTTAATCTTCACCTAATTATTAATAGTTATATTTTCTAACAAATCAATAACGCATAATTCAATGATCATAAGCTCAAAACGACCCTAAATTTATTAAACATGAGGTATACACTATTTCATAGGGCAACAGTTGGAGCTCATGTCACCACAATAGATTTGTATTTAAACTTTTCTCTCTTTGCATACATCTGTCGATGTGCTTGTCTTAAATATTGATGAATATCTAGAGGACAAAAAAGTTAACAACGAAGAACCTTTTTCCAAACCATACTTTGCACATTGCGCACGCACACATAGTGCTCACATTTCATATTCCTGCTCCGTCTCCATCATACCAATCCGGTCGGTTCTAAAAACGGTGCGCCTGTGCGTTGCAAGGCCCCACTCATTTCCAGTCTATTTTATGAATTTTAAATGAGTTTAATTGGTATCTTATGATTGTAAAAGCAGTTTCTGTTGTCAACCAATAGAAATAGGGGAAAGTGAGAAATCATGGTGGGTCCCTCATTATAATGGATAGTTATTTGTGCAAGTTGGCACTTTCCACTATTTCTATTGGTTGACAGTGTAAAACTGTTTTACACTGTCAGTGTATTTAAATTAAATTTATTTTAAATTGATATTTATTAATAGTGTGTTTGATTTTGTGTTTATAGAATTAATTTTAAGGTAAAGTAATTTATTTTTGGTAGTTTGACGTGAGAAGTGATTTTGACAAAAATCAAAAAAGTAAAATTCTAGAAGTGGTAATTTATTATTTCCACCAATATTAATTTTGGAAGGATAAAATTAATTTTAACATTAGTTAGAATTAAAATCAAACAAGAAGCAAAAACACCAAAATCAATTTTAAGATCATAAAATTCATTTTGATGATTGCAAACGTATAACAAAATACGCACCAAAAAACAACAGGAGAATAAAATCTTCATAGATTTCCCATGCTTGATACATGAATGAGTTTATAAACTATTGGACAAAATTTAAGAACCCTTATTATATATTTTTTAAATTTAATTGATATATAATGTAAAAAAAAAATAATGTACATTTACTTTCATCTAATTATTGCTCTCAGCATGAAATTACGTAAATGATTTTTAAGATGATATATATTTGATGAATTTGACATCTTATGTTATTATTTTATAAAATCAGATGTTCATATAAAATTAAATAATAGTAAAAAAAATTTATATCAAAGGTATATTAAGATTAAGAGATTAATTTTTATATATTATTTATATAAAAAAATTTATACTATCATCAAATTATATGTTATTAAAGTGAAATTTTTGAGATAATGAAATAAAAATCAAATATTTTTATTAATATAATAATATATAATTAGATATTTATATAAAATATTTTTATACTAATAATAATATATCAAAATCAAATTCTAAGATTACATATAATGACGTACGTGTGGGTGATAAAAAGGGAAATTTTTATATGCATATATAGTATCATATCGGGGAAGGTAGAGGTAGGCTTGGAAGATTTCGAAGTTGGAACCAAAATTCAAAAATTAGAGTTATGGGAGACCAAATCCAAAGGTCTTTGAATGTATAGTTGGGACGCGCTTTGTCTGAACAAGCCTGTTTAGGAATCATATGATACCTTAATTATTGCACTTGTGACTTAACTGCCATGTTAATATCCACTTACTGCATTCCGACTCAACCAGCAGGACAATATCGTCTTTTCAATAGCCACGCTGCATAATATCTCATTACGATACTATCGTCCTTTTTGGTTTCATGGGATATTTCACACATTTTGAAGTTTGACCATTAAATTAATTTCGTCTAAGTAAAGTAATATAGTTGGAACTTTATTCTAAGTGGTAACTCTTTTAAGAATAAGATTCAAACCTTCATCGTTTTCTAAAGTATATAGTTTACTTGTTACTGTATTTAGTTAATTTAATTTAAACTAGTACTACTTTCGGTTCATATTATTGATAACTTTAGTCATATAAATCAAGACTTAATTATAAAACATATTGATCAAAATACTTTTATTTAATTTTTAACATAAATTACTTATTTTATTAATTTTGTACTATATTTCTCAATTAATGTGTTTAGTATTGTATAAAGGATAAAATTAAAATATTTTATTAATATGTGAAAATAATATATAAAAAGTAAAAAATAATGATATCCAAAGTCCCAATTTTAACTAATATAATTTGAATATGTTTGACTCATTATGAGGTAAAATTCTTAATTTTTTTTTAAATTCATAAGACTTAGATTAAAAGAAAAAAACTTACTTTAGGGTAAACAAATTTATCTAATTGTTGTAATTTCATATGATGTCATGTTAGTGTAACTTTCTTTTGAGGCAGGAATTAAACTCATAAGGGTTTAATTTATATATATTATTAGTGTAAAAAAATTTATATAAATATTTAATTATATATTATTATATCAGTAAAAGTACTTGATTCAATCACCTAATATAATAAAAGTCTAACAAATATAAGTATATAAATATTTGATTAAATAATAATATTAAAGTCTTTTACACCATCCATGCTTAATAATTAAACTCATAATATAAATATGTATGGAAATTTTAATTTTATAAATAGAAAAATGATTGTTGGAGTTGAAAAAAAGGAGAACTTGTCCAGTTGTGGGGTTAAAGAAGATCAAAGGGAGATGAGCTAAGTAATTGAGTTAGCTAGATCCGATCAGCACAGCATACTCTTTGTTGCCACTTACCTTATTATTCCCAGCCCATTCCATACACACAAACTAGAAAGAGAGAGACAGAGAGAGAAAGAGAAAGAAAGGAGACTGAGTCATCATCCAAAACCATAAACGTTGGAGAGTGGAAACACAAAGCTTCAAAGAGAACTGAGAAGAATAGTCTTTTGTTTGTTTAATTCCAGTCTCTCCTGTTGTCCTTGCCTCCCTTCATCACTTAAAACACAAAGTGACTTTCTTCTCATTCTTTCTCTTTCACTTTCAAGGTACTCCTCTCATCCTCTCTCTCTCTCTCTCTCTCTCTCTCTCTCTCCATTTTCATGTGTTTCTATGGATGTTTGCTGTATATGTACATAGCCATATCCTTATCTTGAATAATGTGCAATCATTAATCCTTATTAATATATAGACATGTATGAATGTATATATGTCTGAGAACAGGTTGCAATCAGGCTTTCAGGATAATAAGGATATTGATATCTGTTCAAAGTTTTTTGTTCTTTGTGGAATCAAAGCCATGGAACTAATCATATAATTGGTTTCTTAGCTCAATTTATCAATTGTTGTTTCTTTTTTTTAACTATTATTATTTTGTAGGAATTGAAATTGAATGTGTATACTAGTATTATTTTTGCAGAAGTTGTTTTCTTGAACTGTGAAGTTTGGGAGTTTTGGTACTACAATATTGGTTCTCTTAGGATTTTGGAACAGCAACATGTTGCTTGACTTTGCAATAATGTTTGAAGCTTCGTTTGTTTCAATCTTGCTGGGACAGTTAGATTTTGGCAATTCTTTTCATTTTTTTTTTATTATTTTTTTTACTGTGGTCGTCTTTCTGCATTTCTTTAGGGTTCCTGAACTGATTATTCTGTTCTGTATGCTAGTTTGCTTTGTTTGATTATTTAATGAAATAAATTGAATGCTATCATAATGAGGGAAAACGTTATAGCTTGTTCAATTTCAAGACTTTTCTGCAGTATTAAAGTTTAGTTATCAGACAACCGTTTGCCCTCCCATTTTGTGTTTGATCATATTACCCTTTTTCTTTGTTCAGCTATATTTTGATAACTTCCTTTTTTTTTTTTTTTTTTTTTTTTTTTCTTGTAGTTGCTATGTCTGTTCTTCGAAATTGAGACTATGATTGTATGTTGTGGTCTACCATATTTAGCAAAGGAAATACTGTGTTAGTCACTGCTCTTTAGAATTAAATTTGCTTTATAATACCCTATCATGCTCCCTTAGGTTCCTGACAATATTTGTCTCTCCCCCTTTATGATGGCTTGAACTGTAGATGTCTTGCAGCATGTGTGATGATGATAAATTTCTAATTTGTTTTATTTTTTTGACTCCTCTTCTCTAGTACAAAGGACAAAGAGTTTCAAGGGTCAATCTCTTGGTAAGATTTCCTGCATGCAACCCTTATTGTCTTGTAGCTGTTGAGAATTCGTGACCCTTATAATTCGGTAATTCAGGATATTTATAATTCAATAAGGAAAATATTCCTTTTGGCTCATTATGCATGTCTGGCCCTGTGGCCATAGTTGATAATTTGGATGGAGCACTTCCTTGTGCAGAGAGAACAAAATCTCTTGATGCCATTTCCGAAATAGACTGTGGATCCTTGTTGACAAACGGCGAGCCCGGTCAATCCTCCGAGATCGCTGCTGGCTTTAGAGTTGGGGAACTCTTGCTTCCTAATGGAGAATCATATTCTGGGTCCCTTCTTGGCAACATTCCAGAGGGTCGGGGTAAGTATGTATGGTCAGATGGTTGTGCATATGAGGGCGAGTGGAGACGGGGGATGAGGAATGGAAATGGAAAATTGCAATGGCCTTCTGGTGCAGTTTATGAGGGTGAGTTCTCTGGTGGATATATCCATGGTACCGGAACATATACTGGCTCTGATAATCTTACCTACAAAGGTCGGTGGCGGTTGAATCTTAAACATGGGCTCGGTTATCAAGTTTATCCTAGTGGAGATATCTTTGAAGGCTCTTGGATCCAAGGAACGCCAGAGGGACCTGGGAAGTACACTTGGGCCAATGGGAACGTATATTTGGGGAATATGAAAGGTGGGAGAATGTCAGGGAAAGGAACTCTCACATGGATAAATGGAGACTCATTTGAAGGAAGCTGGTTGAATGGCATGATGCATGGGCTAGGGGTATATACTTGGAGTGATGGAGGCTGCTATGTTGGGACTTGGACAAGGGGTCTGAAAGATGGCAAAGGAACCTTTTATCCGAAGGGTAGCTGTCTTCCATCTGCACAGGAAGTTTATCTCAATGCCTTGAGGAAAAGAGGGCTATTGCCGGATTTGAGAAAGCAGAACCAGGTGCATATTCACCATGCTGCTTCTGTCGACATGGGAAATTTCAAGGTTGGCGAGAACCAGAGATCGAGTCATGTTTCATCTGATAAGCTTGCCAAAGGAAGCCTGTTGAATCTAGAACAATCTCGCAGCAAGAATATTTCTCTCGAAAGACGATGGAGTCTTGAGGTATCTATCGAGAAAGTGATTGGCCATGATTCAACAGATTCTGTGCTAGAAAGTGGAGATAAGGGGGCTGATGAAAAAATCCCAATTTTGGAGCGCGAGTATATGCAAGGTGTATTAATAAGTGAGATAGTTTTAAATCATAGTTTTTCGACTTTGTCTAGAAGGGCAAAACGGCTTCAAAAGAAACTTGCCAAAGAGATTAAAAGGCCTGGTGAAGCAATCATTAAAGGTCACAGGAGTTATGATCTGATGCTCAGTTTGCAGCTTGGAATAAGGTAGAAGGCACTATCTTGACCTTTTTTCCCACTCAAGATGCTTTAGTTCTTATCATTTGTAACAATGCTACATGATTTTTATTTCTCCAATTATCTGCATCCCCTTTTCTAGTTATTGTTATGCACACATAAAATTCAAGGAGAATCCATCTGGAAGGAGGACAAAAAAAGAAAGCCGTATGATGAGGATTTTGATATAGTTGTGGAGTGTACTTGTCTTCATGAATCATATTATGGGTCATTTCACACGGGAATTTCTGTTATTTTATTCTTCCCTGCCACCAATAGAGATCTGATGTGTAGGGATCCCAAAAAGAATGAGATTTTGGAGTTTCAACTTTCAGATTATCATCCTTTGAAATATAATTTCCTTAGAAATAAATAAATTATCATTCCAGTGCTTCAAGAAAAATGGAAGATGTTTCACCTTCAGTACTCAATTATTTTTCTTACTTTCTTACTCCTATTGGTGTCATCATGAGGCAACCATTAACAACTGATGCCCCAAGCCCTCCAAATTTAGAAGGACAAATGTTATTCTGGAGTATCCATAGTTGTTTTTGCTTGGTTTTCACTAAGTAATGTAAAAATGGGCTTCAATATGGCTAGGTATACTGTGGGAAAGATTACTCCCATACAGAGACGAGCGGTTCGAGCATCAGATTTTGGTCCTAGAGCAAGTTTTTGGATGAATTTTCCTAAAGAAGGTTCTCAACTGACACCTCCTCATCAATCTGAGGATTTTAAATGGAAAGATTACTGCCCAATGGTGTTCAGGTTAGTAGTTGGCTCGTGCTTAGTATTATTTATTTCTTCCACATGGAGTACATGTTGAATCCTTGCTTTAACTAATTCCCATGACCATGAAGTATTATGTTGATATGTAAACTTCCATTAGGCTGGAATGTCATCGGAGCTTATCACCGGTTGTTGAGTTGTGCTTTGACTTGTATAGGAACATAATCATGCATTCTTTTTCTTGACAAATATGAACTACAAGAAAAGCGAATAAACGAATAAATCACTAAGCAATACCATAATGAAAATTGACCTTTCATGTTTTGCAATTGTGCTTGTATACATTGGTAAGGAAACACAGTTACAGTCCTTCTATCCCTCTCTTCTCTTTCTTCCTTTCACTTTGCAATGGTTGTTTGTATGACCCTGTGAACTGCGGCAGAAATTTAAGAGAGTTGTTCAAGATTGATGCTGCTGACTATATGATGTCCATTTGTGGAAATGATGCTCTGAGGGAATTGTCTTCTCCAGGGAAAAGTGGCAGTGTCTTTTTTCTGTCTCAGGATGATCGTTTCATGATCAAGACGCTGCGAAGATCTGAAGTAAAGGTATGTTTATTTTATTTGGACCTTGTTCATTAGCATTTGCTGCAGACTTAGATACACAAGGTTCCTACTTCCTGCCTTGGAGATAATAATAATATCTTGGTTATTACTTGTTCTTTTCCACTTTTAAGCAAAAAAATAATAATTGTAGTGAGCAAAATTTGGGATGTAGGTTCTTCTAAGAATGCTTCCAGATTATCATCATCATGTGAAGTCATATGATAATACTCTCATCACAAAATTTTTTGGTCTGCATCGGATTATACCTCCGAGTGGTCAAAAGGTATGTGCATTTTCCTGCGCTGGAGTTGTTTTCTGAAGTATTTATCAATTATTGACCGCACAACTTGCATTGTGCAATCTGAAATACTAGAAGTATGAAATTTTTCATTGAGCAAATTTCCCACATCAAATATTTGAACCTGTCATGACGCATGAAAGACTTAACATCTTTCATGCAAAGTGACTTAATCTAGATTTCCTTTCAGTAGGAGCCTAATATTTATATATAATTTTCTATCTTGCAGTTTCGCTTTGTTGTAATGGGAAATATGTTCTGCACAGAATTAAGGATCCATAGGAGATTTGATTTAAAAGGTTCATCCCTTGGACGTTCTTCGGACAAGATAGAAATTGACGAGAATACAACTCTGAAAGATTTGGATCTGAACTACTGCTTTTATTTGGAACCTTCTTGGCGGGAGTCTTTACTAAAGTAAGGGGTAGTTGCAAATATGATCTTTCATCTTGCATTTGCCTGTTTTTTATGTAATAAAAAGAATTTAATTTGTACAACTGTGTATTATGGGTTTATGAAGCAATTGTCTATTATAATGCAGGAGAAACCTTGAGACATGTTTTGATACTACAATGAATATGTACAGCTTTTTAAGGAAAAAAAAAAAAATCCCCTTTTTTGCTGCCATATATTGTTGCATATGAACCAGTAACTTCTAGTGTTTGCTTGAATGCCAAAAAAAATTTTAGTTTTGTATTCCCAAATTTTTATGATGTATAGTCCTCCATGACGTATACTCATAATGTTCTGCAGGCAGATTGAGATTGACAGCAAGTTCTTGGAAGCACAGCACATAATGGATTACAGCCTCCTACTAGGCGTTCATTATCGAGCTCCCCAGCATCTGCATTCTCTCACGTCATACAACCAAAGCATGAGTGCAGATGGATTAGCAAGTCTTGCAGAGGAAGGTGGGTGTGAGATGTGATCTGGAAAGTCATCATTTGTAAATTGAGCTTTATGTGATTAATGCTTATTTCTGGCACGTGTGTATAGGTGCCTTTAATTTAAAGTTAGCTTGCATCACATAAATGAAAATAATGACCTGGAATGGAGAGATATTGTGATGCCCCCCAGTTGTTGATGTGAGCATCAAATAACATAAATACTGCTTGTTTTGGTATTATTAGGTACTGATGATGATGAAATCGATGAGGGGCATTTCTGAAACTTTTTTACATCACAAATTTGCTATTGTCTTATCTAGAGTTTTCTCTATCATTATGCTCTGAAGTTTCATCTATGACTTATATTCTCGCTTTTTCTACTAGACCTATAATCAATTAATCATGTAACTGATTAATTTCCTAACTTCATTAATGGTCAACTGACAGACCCTCTAGAGGATGAAGTATCCAGCTATCCACAAGGCCTTGTTCTGGTCCCTAGGGGAGCAGATGACAATAGTGTTGTTGTAGGATCACACATCAGAGGTAGCCGATTGCGAGCTTCGGCTGCTGGTGATGAGGAGGTGGATCTTCTTCTTCCTGGCACAGCAAGGTATGGTTTCTTCATGATTTTAATGGTCTTGTGTTAATCATCTTTAACTTCATCTTAGTGCTAAAACTATCCTATTATTACGCCTGATTATTGCACTTCTTAATTCATAATCACCTGCATGTTCATAAAATATAAGACAAATTTGCCTTACAAGTGATTAATGCTAGAATATAGACACCCAAATTAGTGATTAAAGGACGTTGTTCTTTTGACAATATAGGCATTTCATTTAAGAATCTAATGATTAGATTAAAATTGTTCCTTTGCATCACCATTGGATAATTGCTACAGTATTGTGGACTGATGATTTTTATTTCTTTATGATTTTGTTAAGCAGACTACAAATCCAGCTAGGTGTGAACATGCCAGCCAGGGCAGAGCAGATTCCAGGAAAGCAGGAAACGCAAACGTTCCATGAGGCCTATGATGTGGTACTGTACCTGGGTATCATTGACATACTGCAAGAGTACAACATGTCTAAGAAGATGGAACATGCCTATAAATCACTTCAGTTTGATTCATTATCTATCTCGGCTGTGGACCCTACATTCTACTCACGTCGCTTCTTGGACTTTATTCAGAAAGTGTTCCCACCAAATGAAACACCAGGTTAAAGTTTGCTGGTCAAATTCAACCAATTTGAATATTGTCACCTTTTATGCATTGTCTATAATTTCTATATAGTCGGTGGCCACAGAGGCACGTGGGTGATGGTGATTGTTGGAAGAGGTTTCATCTTGTATTGTATTAAGAGATAGATGTGACCCAAAACCAATGCTTTGAAGGTCGAATCATTAATTGGATAATGTAGGTTATTTCATCCCTCAATGAGGGTGCAAAGGTTTGCAAAGGTTTAAGTCCCGAACTTGCTTCTTCCATTCTTTTCATACATACATTCCCATAGCAAATCTGATTTTTGTGTTCCTCTTTCGGGCAGATAATAACTCACAGTTCAGTACAATCTGGAAGCCTCGTTGATATATACATTAAACTCGTTCTAGGGTATGGTATTTACACGTAACTTGTATGCTCTCGTTTTGAATTGCTCGCAGTACATGTAAGGTCATCCGGTTAAGCATGAACTATACTCACAATTCAATACGAAAAATTTTCCGACCATATCAAGCAATTTGAGAATCTAATTTTGTGGTACATTACATGGTCAATATTGGAAAGGCACAAATACTAATACCATATCCATATGAATTAATACAGTAACACCTTAATTTGTAAATTAAAATAATGCGACGTTGAACAGTGCAAGGGTAATTTGGAGCATAGCATATTAAACCTAGACTCCAATATCAACATACTATGGCCCTCAACCGATATGGGCATCCTGCAACTATTGTTGAACACTTCAAACACTGGCTGACCTACTGTCCCATGTTAGGGGGTGGTGGAGGCGGCCGGACTCCCTGACCTTGCATTTGTTGGGGTGGAAACCCTTGTGGAGGTGGCATTGATGGAGGCCTATTACCCATGTTGAAACCTGCTGCTGTGCCACTGCCAACAGGGGGTGGGGGTGGGATAGATGGCATTCCACCAGGAGGTGCCGGTCTAGGACCATTTGCCATAGGAGGTGGGGGTGGCAATGATCCCGGCATTGGAGGTGGAGGGGCTCTAGGAGGATTTCCAATAGGTGCACCAGGAGGTAGCCCTTGTGGAGGAGGAGGTGGTGGTGGCGGAGCTTGGGGTGGTGGAGGCATTGGCCTTGGTGGAACACCAGGTGCTGCTGTGCCATTGGCTGTAGAGGGGGGCTGTGGTTTGTTTGCCTCTGGTGGCTTGGATTTAAAGTACAATTGTAGCTGCATACGAGTATCAATTCTATAATCAGTGGCAGATAAATATCAGTAATGCACACCACATAAACAAAATGAACAAAAGAAAGGTAGCAAGAAAGAAAGAAAGAAATCATCAGTCTACTGCTGCTGCTAAATGCTTGAATCATTATTTTGCACTGATAATAACCACGGCAAACAATTAAATATCAAGAATTCGGATTCACTTGGCCAACCTCTTATTTTGGACGTTTAAGGTCATGTCGCTGTAGTACCATGCCATTATTTTCAATATTAAATGTGTTATGCTCTCAGGATCAATACATAATGTTTCAATGGCTACCAGTCTACAATTAATCATCATGCACTATCTTCATTTTCTCAAAAAGTGAAAAGCTCTCATTAATTCAATGCTACCAGATCACATTTGTTTTCCTTTTGAGAGAAGCTTTTTGTTTTCACTTTTCAAAAGCAGATATCAACTTATTCCCAATCCCAAAAAAAACATGTACTTGGATAGATCAACTTTACCATCAAACAAAGGAAACTTGATTGATTAAGTATACCAACCGTGAACATCTTTGAATCTGGGTCCCAGTGTGAGAAAAACTTTGGAGTGGACTTGTCAATCTCTGTGCTAGGGACCTGAAAAGGCAGATTAATCAACACAAGTAAATTTTCACAACTTAAAACAAATGGACTCAAGGCCCAATAACAAATTTGGAAAAGAAAAAAAAAAGGTACTCAAAGGATAGGAGAAAAAAATGCAATTATTTACCTTGAAAGCAATTATTTCATATGGTTCAGCTGCAAACAAAAGATACTGATATCTTTTATCAAATGGTTGCACCCTCTGTGCAAGTGAAAATGTGATCAGAGAAAAAGAAAAAGAAATATTAGCTAACAGCTTTATTGACCAAAAAAAATAAAAGTGCAACTTGGATTTCATAACACAGAGAGAGAGAGAGAGAGAGAGAGAGATATAGGAAAAAAAGTTAATAAAAACCCAGTCCACCTGCTCATAAGAAGACATAAATCGGTGCCTTGGCTTTGTGAGGTCTTCAATCTCAGGATATTCAATCTATACTAATGGAAAATGGAAAAAAATGATATTATCATAAAATGTTAGAAGAATGTAAGTTGGGAAAGTTACGGGAGAGAAGGTAGACAAAACAAATAAAGAAGATAGATGTAAAGGAAGACCTGGAAAAGCAGAGATCTTTGCTTTGTCTCTGGATCATATTGCTTAGTCACCCGGTAGCCAGGCCGACCAATCTTGACTGCCAACACATAAAATATTTATGCATCAAGTTTTTATATTTTTTAAAAAGTAAGTATTTTTTTCTTATATCAACCAAACCAAAAGTAATATTGGCTACATCTTACATTTCATTTTGTACAAAACCAGTCAATTAATACGAGTACTTAACCCAACATAACAGCACAAAACATAAGTATCTCATCTCATATATCATCATCATCACATAATTGTCTAATGCCACATTTCTGTTCTCTTTTATCTTGTCCCACTCATTTCAAACATATATCTCATTGAAAGTTTAAGTTCCATAAATCATAAACTCTTGTTTTTGATAGTAAAATTTCACATCCTTACAAATAGGCTTGCACTTACTTAACCTAGTACAATACAAATTTATACAATCAAGCTTAAAAAATACAAATTTATACAATCAAGCTAGTACAATACAAATTTATACAATCCAGCATGAAGAGTAATACAGAAAATCCCAACTCATCAACAAGTGTTCCCTGTTCTCAATCTTAACAACCCACACCAAAATATGAAATGAAAATGTTTGGGATGCCATAGAAATTCTAAAATGAGAGCAAAAACTGTTTTCGGCTTATTCCATCACTTCGTAAAATGATATACCTGGGCTAATATAGACTACAGAGATTGACTTTTCACATAAGCCCACTCTCTATCTCTCCTACTAGCAAGACAAGCAACTTCTACAGAGCTAGACAGCCATAAAAACTCAATATTTAAGGCCATCAAAGGACAAGTTGACATGATCCCTGGGACAAAAATGCCAATCAAATAGCCTTTTGAGTTTTGACATCCAGACATCCATAAACTTCACTTATTTAAACAAATAACCTCTAATTACAAAGTAATTAAAAAAAACAAGTAACCATGAAAATGTAATTGTTAACAAAAATCTAATCTCATCGTCATTACTCATTATCCTCAATTTTCATTAGTCCCTAAATAATTTTTAACCTCAAACAACTAATTATATAATAACAACAACCACCACCACCACCACCACCAAGCCTAGTCCCACTAGATGGGATCAGCTAAATGACTGTTACTCCATAGTGTCTTATTGTAAACTATGCCTCAAACCATTAAAAATCTAAATCTTTTTTAATAGTACCACTATTTATATAACATCACATCATAATTAGCATAAGATAACTTCACATCATAATAACCCTAAGATAACATCACACAAAACTCTGACAACTACAATTGTTACAACAGAACGATTCTGAATCTAAGATTCAGCACAATTCAACACAAAAAATGAAGAAAATTAAAAATTAAAAAGGGGGGGACCTGTTTTGCGAACAGAAACTTTGCGCTTGTGAGGTTGAGGTTGAGCAGGTGCGTCTTTGGCCTCTCGAGCAGCACGCTTCGCCAAATTGGTCTGGTGGCGCTTCCCCTGCGTGTGCGCCAAGTAGTTCCCTTCGTTGTTGTGAAGAGTCAAGCAAAGCTTGCATTCGTAGCTGAAACAAAACAAAACACACAGTAACGATTGATGAGAATCGCAAAAAGAGAAAGAAGAAAGAAGAGTTAAGATTTTAGGGTTAGGGTTTTACCTTCCGAGGTGGTTGCGCATGAAATAAGGGTCTTTGGCGAGATCGATGGTCTCGAGGGCGAGTCGCCGGAGACGCTCACGGCGGTCGATGGCTTCGTTCTGGGCGGAGGCGGCGCCGCCGCTCCCTGGCTTCGAACCCCATTCTCGATCCATCGGTGATGATGCTATTCAGCCACTGCTACTGATGCTAGCTGCTACTTGCTTCTTCACAACCTGTCACACAGAAAACGTAAAAGAGAAACGATAATTCAACTTGGGCTTTTGTGTTTTCTTTCTCGGTGGGCTTGGGTCTGGGCCTAGAGACTTCGATTCCTTTTCGAATTGGGCTTGACACTCCAGCCTCATTGGGCCCCAACTACATATGACTCAAATTTTGTTGAATAAAACTTTATTTTAGTCCTCAGAGATAGAAATACTATTACCAAGAGGAGTTGGTGTGATGGAAAGCAAATCGCACTTTCAAGAAGAGTAGTCATACTCAAATATTGAGGAAGACAATTATTGGAAAACCCTTTTATTTGTGACAATACTGGATGGTAGAGATACTTTAAAAGACCAAAAATAAAAAAAAAAAATACAAGTATCATCATATATCCAAAATTAATGTGTTGTAGTAAAATTGGATTTCAAAATGTCAAAATTTGAATCTTAGAGTCATCATTTTGAAGAGAGTCTTACTTAATCGTAACTCTCAACTTAAAATTACATAGGCAATTGTTTAAATCAAAAAGAAATATAGATATTATCATATTAGTCTTCAAAGACATGAAAAACATAAAAGAAACCGGTTCGTTTAAGATCTTTGAGAGGTTAATTAAAAAAAGTCAGTTCACAATTTTTATCTTTTCAAGGAAATAACCTTTCTTGTTCTTGGGTTGAATATAAGTTCATTCAACATTGCAAATCAATTTTGTTGTCTCATTTCATTAGCTCAAAGAAACTGTTTAGCCTTTTTCTATCAAAGAGTTTCAGTCTATGAGAAGGGCGTTTTCTTGGCCAAGTAGACTTGATTCATTGATCGAAAGTAGCAGCTGAGAAACCAAAGTGTCTTGGTAAAGGAAGCATTATGGGTTCAAAGCATAGAACAAACAGACATGAAATAAAGGAAGAAAAATTGACCTCACACTCAAATCTAAAAATGGACTTTATTTATTTATTTATTTTCATTTTTTTGTGTGTGTGGCCATTGAATATTGGCTGTGACCCCATTTTGATAGCGCCCCATGACCTCATGGGCCAATGAGTCATATTGTGTCCTTCACGCGGGGTGCCTCTTTCTGGCGTCAAATGGGGCACCAAAATGCACATATCAAGACCCCTATTAGGTTTGGCTTTTCCTGGAGTTAGTACTAACCCCATTGTAGAGTCACACATCCCTTTCGGGTACAAGGAAACAATAGCGATTTCTCTTTGTTTATATCATTATATGCATGCATAACCCCAATTCACGATATGAGAAGACATGCCATGTCTGTATGTTTCTTCTTGATTGCAATATCAGCTTCTTTTTTCTAAACTATCATTATTTGTAGGTTGTTGAATCTGACTAATTTAATTCCAATTGAGTGATCTACTATAAAAATAAAATTCTGAGCCTTAATTTTTTTTATTTATAATACTTGGTTTCAAATAAGAAATGAACCAGTTTAAATAAGTGTTAGTTAATTGCAATAGCAATTAAATTCATAAGTTATATTTTCATTTTGACTATATGAAAACATTTAAACCAATCTTAAAATTAATATTTCTACAAATCCACCAATTTGCTGTCGTTGTTAACGTGTGAGTCATCTAAACAACATGGAGTTCACCTGGCTATGCATATAAATTATAAAATATTTGGTACACAGCTTGGGCACATGTGAGATAAGTGTAACATTAATTTTGGTTTATTGTTTATTTTTTATAATTATTAGTATGTCCCTATTTAAATATGCTATGAAATTTAATGAAAGCAATGATCATTATATAATTTAATGTGATTCTTTTCAAAGGAAATAAATTATAATAATTTGATGATAGTTCTTACACGTCTAATCATATAATAATAATTCCTTCTTGTTATTGTTAATAAAATAACCAATTAGGGTAAATTCATCAAACTTAGTAATTTAATAGAAAAAAATAACGATGACAGCATAAGTTTTCTACAGAATAATTTAACATAAAACACAATGTTTTAAGCAGAAAATTACGTATAAATTTCTATGAAAAAAAAATATTGGTACGATAGTGATGCCATATTGATTTACATACAAATTCGATAAATTGGTGAAGAAAGAAAAGATTGTGGGATGGGAAAGAAAGGCATGGATTATTCTGTTTTAAGAAAAACGCCAATATTAATGTAACCTTGAAAAGGTGTAGTTATAGCATGAGAATAAAAAAACAAGATTTGGCCGAAAAGCAAAAGTAAACACTGCTTGAAATTGAAGAACATTGCTTTCAGAGTAAACCATTCCAATCCCTCCGTCACGGTCACACGTGGGGCACAGACTTTAGGACGGAACCCGGCATTAAGGAGGAAACAGCACCGCAGAAAGTTAGGAACGTCAAATAATAAAACTATATAATATGTGTCATCAACCAAAAATAAAGAAACTGTAATATATATCTTCCATGAGAGCTACGTGCATTATTGTTGGTCATTGATTTTAACAAGAAGCATTTAATTTTGGGTATGGTTAGCTGTTAAGGATCAACTCTTCAAATAGATGTGTCCAATATCCTTATACTTGATTAGTTGATTATAAAAGTTTGGATAAAGATTTTTTAAAATGAAAAAGTGAGTTACGTTAATAAAGTGCATTATAATCTTAACTCACTAAATAATTTTTTATTAGTTCTTTTTAAAACTTAAATTATAAAGGCTAGCTGATTAATTATTTGTCACACACATTTAACCATTATTATTATTATAATCTAAAGTTTTGGTTAAGGGAGATGCTCACTTCTACTCAAAATCAAGACATACCACCAAACTCATTAATGACAAACCTAAAAATCGAACCCAAAATATAATGATATATGAGTACAAGGTTCATCTCTAATATACCTATCTAATAAAGAATTAAAAGAGTATAGTTTCAGCAAGTGGTTAACTACATGACCAAGTGATTAAATCAGTTTGATAATCGAATAATTTAACTTACGTGAATGATACAAGTTACCTTTCACATGCAACTAACATAATTACAAAATAAAATATGCACACAAAGAATTTCTAAACTAGAAAAAAAGTTGATATAGAAAAAGAGAGAAAGAAAAGAATAGATACGTTGGTGTGGTGTCAAGTGATTGTTCCTGAACTCAGGCAGAGGTAGCCGTGTTTCTTAGCTTGTGTCTCACTCACTCTCTTTCTCTCTCTCTCTCTCTCTCTCTTAACAAACGGCAAACAAATGAAAGATGCTTCTAAGTTGGTGCCCCATTAGACTTTGCTATTCATTGCAGAAGGGTACCTTTTTCTCCTTTCTTTTTCTCTCACCCCATTTTGTTCTTTATCTCTCTCTTTCTTTCTTCACCTACATAGGTTCCTTTCTCACTGTACTTTCTAGATATATACACATTATATGTTTATATATATATCATTCATTAGAGAAGCACTTCATCATCATCATCATCATCATCATCATCATCATTTAGAGAGTTGAGAGAAGAATGAGTTCATCTTCAGGTCAGAGCAGTGGCTATGATCTCTCTTTCAAGATCTTGTTGATTGGTGATTCAGCTGTGGGAAAAAGTAGCCTACTTGTCAGCTTCATCTCTAACTCTGTTGGAGATCTTGCCCCCACAATTGGTAATTCTCTTTCTGTTTGATGATTTCCCTGACATGTTTTGGACCAAAACAATGGAAAATTAGAAATATACTATGCTTTTATTATTACTGTTCTTTCTATCATAACTCTTAACAAGCATGGGATTTTATTGTCACTACTTTTCTTGTAGTGAATTCTCAACCAAACAGTGTCTTAATGGTTGTTGATCTGTGGTTTAGTGTTACAATTGAAGTGGTGAACTTCTCAAATTTGTTTCAATTGCGTGGCTGTGGGCCAGTTATGAACATTAAAGAAGCTGTTTTTCAATCTTAGACTCAGAATTCCTATGTTTGACTTTGTCGTGATAATTGAATCAATGGCCCTCAGCTGTTGGGTTTGTTTAATACTTCAATAATCTAAATATAATTATATAGACGTTAACTGTTCAATAATCAATGTTCCTTCTGTAACATTAGAGTTTAAATTAAATTTTTTAATTGATGCTCTCACTGCTATGCTGCTTTTATCAGATTTCATTTCTGTTATAATCTGACACTGTAATTCTTATCTTCTGTTGTTTCCATATTGTATAGGAGTTGATTTCAAGATCAAGCTGCTCACAGTAGCCGGAAAGAGATTGAAACTAACAATATGGGACACTGGTAGCTTATAGTCAATTCATCTGCTTCCAGTTCATGAAATTAATTTTTTTTGGTAACTGGCATCATGTGAATTGGATGCAAACAGATATAATGAAATATTGGTTGCATTTGTTTATACTTTTTTGTAATATAAGTACTTTCTTAGTTAGAAGCAGGTTATAAATTGCTTTTGCTTCTGCTTCTGTTTCTACTGCTACTTCTGTTTTTTGTCTACTTTTTTATTAAAAATTTATCCAAACACACCTATTCCTCATAGGGTCTTTCTGTTGAATCACTTGTTCACTGATGTAAATGACTGATTGGAGTATATAGACGTGTAATGATATTACAACTATTGCAGCTGGGCAGGAAAGATTCAGAACGCTAACAAGTTCTTACTATAGAGGAGCTCAAGGGATCATTCTTGGTATGCTAAACTGATTTATGTACATGTGATTGTTCGTTTTTTTCTACAGTAGAGGCCCGCCTCTGGAGGTTGCAACTTGCGTTGAACTTTGTTTTAACTCTGTGATTGGGAACATGTGATAACATTGTAACTCTATGTACTTTCATCAACGTTCTCGACATGTGTTATTAATACATGGTGATGCCTTATAAAGGAAGATCAAAATTAAGCATTTGCAACGAATTATATACATTTTCCATGGCTTTAAGCAGTTTCAGCCTCAGCTTTTGGGATATGGTTAAATGTATCTAGTTAAAAAACTTGCATAATGATTATTGTCAATTATTAGATGGGTGTTGCAATTACAATAAGCGGAAATTATTAGATTCTCTTAGAATAAAAAAAAAGTTTTGTTCAATACCATTCATCAATTAACCCATCAGCTTTGTGGGCTATCAATGTCTCCCACTTTTTCTAGATTTTTAATGCAATAGCCGATATGTCAAGTAAGAAATGGTATAAAAGCAAAACTTTTGCTCTTAGAGCATTTAAGAATTTATCTACAGTAAGGGTTGTGAGGGGTTCTCAAGGACACCCCATAGGGTTGCTTCATCTTTGTGGCTTTTATGTCGATTTTGTCGCATGAAGAATTTGTTAAGCATATTTTTCTTGGGGCTATAGGTGGCCTTCTGAAACAACCACTTTGAAACCAGTAAGACGGTTAATGCAAGCTTTTGAATCATTGCTAGTTAACATATTTTAAATCCAATGCTTTTTACTTATAGAATACTTTGTTTTCTTTTCTTTTAGTTTATGATGTCACGAGGAGAGACACCTTTACAAACTTATCAGAAGTATGGTCTAAAGAAGTGGAACTCTATTCTACTAATCAGGATTGTGTGAAGGTGCTAGTTGGAAACAAAGTTGATAGAGTAAGTTTCTGTGTTCTGCTCTTGTGCTCGAATATGTGAAACAAGGAAATGAATCAGTAATTGTTCGTAAATATTTCCTCAATGAAATGGTTTGAAAACTAGAGTATGGAATATAATGAAAGACATGGCTTTATCTTGTCTGCTTTAAGGCAAAGAACAAAGTTCAAGTTCTGCCTTTGATCTCTCTACTGTGTCATAGAATTAATCTTAACACCTTCATGGGATGAAGTGATTAAGTTCAATCCTATCCCTCATTGTCATAAGAAGCAACTCAGTTGTTAAACACATGCTTTCGATTTTTTTGTGTTATTAACACTTGAAATATAGACTTATCTTAATTTCTAACCCTTATATTGATCTATTCTGTTCTATAATTTCTTTAGTGCTTCATATCTCTATGTTTAGGATTCTGAAAGGGCTGTGAGCAGAGAAGAGGGTTTAGCTCTTGCCAAAGAGTTGGGATGTTTGTTTTTTGAATGTAGTGCCAAAACTCGAGAAAATGTGGAGCGGTGCTTTGAGGAACTTGCACTAAAGGTAGAGTTATAGAAGCCTGCCTTTATGGTGTTTATTTATGCCATGTAAATTAGACAATTTTCCAATTAACTCACTGTATGGTAACACCAATTCACTAAACACAGTAACTTAAGCATAAAAAATTGCTTTAAGAATATAATTAAATTAAGAAATTAGCATGGAGAAAACAATAGAAAATCAAAGTGAGTAGGGAAAGGCCTGGATTTTAGATACATTGTGACAGAACAGTGGTCTTTAATCATTTTCTTTGTATAGATTATTCACTTCAATCAAGTTGCAATGTTTGTTCAGTATTAAAGTTTCATGAGGGTAAGGGGTGTATTAGGGTGGTAATTTATGGGATATTATGAATAGATACAATACCTAATTTTTGTTTTTAGGCATCAGTGAGAACAATAATTTTGTAGGGTCAATTCTTCATGTGGCTTTCCATATGGTTTTAAGAAATCGACTTAATATTCCAAAAGTTAAATATTGATTATAAGAGGTGATCATCACTAGGAAAATGTAAAATAATGATATTGTTGCATGAGTTAAAAACTATAAATTCTAATTGTAGATTAAATGCTTGTATATTGCTATTTCCTATCCAATCGTGACAAATATGGGACCATTCACCATTTCATAGATAATGGAAGTTCCTAGCCTTTTGGAAGAAGGATCAACAAAAGTAAAAGGGAATATTCTAAAGCCAAAACCGGAACCCCAAGCATCCCAACCAATTGGTGGTTGCTGCTCTTAAAATGCCGCAATGTGGACATTAACTTGCACATCTTGGACTGATCCTCTGATCCTGTCTGTATATGGAAGCTTCATCCCTAGTTTCTTACTGCTGCCATTGTCTTTTGGTTGCTTAATTACTTGTATGTACCACTACTAATGGAAATTGGCAACAATAACGCCAACTAGCTTGTGTAAATTCCTTTGCCTTGTGTTATTGTTTTTAGCCTATACTTTATCCAAATCCATACATCCTTGTGCAACTACGAAAGATGTACCGTTAATGTGTTGCTCCAAAGTTGATCCTGATTATATACAAACAAATATAATCTTGACCTCAGTATTTGAAAAATCTAATCTTGCAAATGCATGATCCAAGATATATACAAAATAGTAGTGGATGAATGAAAACAGCAACATGTATTACAAGATCTTTCCAAATGCCCAATAATAGAATTTATGATCATATTATTCTTGTGAATATAGTTGCTAGGAACATAATTAAATGCCTTATAACAAATGCCCCCTCTACTGATTTTGGCTTAGGATGGTAAAGCTATGTCTAGTCCTAGGAGTTTAAGGAAAAAGTTTCATCAATATCTTTAAGAAGCGCATCACTTCACATTTATAAGTAGAAAATGAGGTGGAATCACTTGCATTAATATGTTTGAAAACCTGCAATCTCGTGAGAGACCCCACAGATGTAAGGCGGCGAATTGCAAAAAATACGTTGAAGCTTGAACTCACCTCGATAACAATTTTAATTGAATAATCGAGCTTGACTCGATTAAAACTAATATTCCTACGACTTTTCTTAGTGGGTGGCATTATCTTAGCAGTCAATAGCTTTAATGGTAAAAATATACTTATTTTGTAGGGAATGAGCGTACAATTAATCATTTTCAAACTCTCCAAAGTTGAAAATAAATAAAGAAATAAATAAATCACAAAGGTGATTACCTAATAAATCATTTCTGAATTGATCCAACAGCCATATAAAATGAGTATACAGTAATGTAGATTGTATGGCCAAAAGAAGCACTGTCTCCGTCAAAATAAAACTAAATATATTTCTACTAATCACCATGCTAATGCTATTAGGTTTCCATGGCAGTGGTGGCGGATTCCAGCAGCCTCCTAGCATCTGTGTCCTGATCAGGTAACTCTGCGGGGGTCTGCCAAAGATTATTTGCGAAAAATTATTTCTAGAGTTGAAACTAGAAAGGGATAATAAATCTTGAATTCCCTCAAAAGCTTATACCTTTCCATATAAGTTTGCCTTTGTGGGGGACGCACCATGAGACAACAACAACCTAATTACATCAACATGCTCACCTCTTGCTGCATGATGGAGAGGCTGGGGAAATAGTCACAAGTGATCATGTAGAAAATATCAGGAGAAGTTCATAAAGATAAAAATGAGAAAAATTTTCGAGCACCATGCATTAGTATATATCCGCCATAAGTAGCTTGACTATGGCATATTGAGTAGGAGCTCAAAAATTTCTTGAAGGGTAAATAAATACTCACAGTATCACCCTCAGAATCAACTGATTCTAGCATCCTTTTTATATTCTCTGCGTCACCAGCTCTGTTAAGTAGCAGTTGGACTATCTCTGTATACCCTGATATGGTTGTCATCAAAAGCAAAATGACATCACAAATTGTATAAAAATAATCAGTTCAACTTTTGGGATGAGAGTGCAAATTACCTCCTGCACAAGCATCATGCAAAGGAAGTGCACCATCTTCATCTTTGGCCTCATAGTTTGCTCCTCTTTCTAGAAGCAGCTGCAATTTGTTAAACTAGATCAATTATCCTAATATAAGTATATGAAAGCAAGAATAAGAAATGATAGTAAACCTGGACACACTCCAAATGGCCATATAAACAAGTCAAATGTAGAGCTGTATCTCCATCCTCCACTGGCTCATCGATACTACCATTCAAGTTATCTGTAGTTACGCAGCTCAAGGGTAAGCATCAGCAGAAAGAACAGCCAATTTTCTAGCGAGAATGTGTTCAGAAGTCCAACAAATAAATAAAACCATTACCATAGTAGTTATAGTGAATTAGCATTTTAAGTTTCCACTGCAAATTATGTCAATCTTCAACCAATTTAAAAGTGGATTAAATCCCCAAAGTCATTCCTGATAAATTAGAGAATGCAAAAACCCCAAATTGGTCCCTAAGGGACCATGAATATCGGTTGCATGGTTTTAAATTGTGGTTTGCAACCGTATCACAACAGCAATTGTAGCTGCATCAAACTCATCTTCACACAGTTTTTTCACAATAGTAGCAATCACAACACAACTATGACTGCAACCAAAGTTTAAAGCCATGATTGATTATATTAATCCTTCAAAGGACTAACGTGTTAGGTGTCTAAAGATTAATGTCACTAAAATTTTTGGGTTCCCTTAAGGATCAAGGTAAAGTACGTAGCATCTTCATAGACTAATATATCAGCCAACAAGTTTTCTTCCAACGAATTTGGAGGTTTAATCCAAAAGTTGTTCCTCTATGTAACATACAGACAAGGGACTCATATCAGATTCAGAAGCCATAAACATAAAACAGTTCATCTAATACACTAGAATGAGATGCCAAATGAAAAAATAGACAAAAATTAAAAAAGAGAAAAATACGAAATTAAAAGAAAAAAGTCTAAAGTGAAGATAGGGTTTAGAGTGAACATTCGAAAAAGCAATAGGATTTAGAAGAGGCAGCTCAATATACATTCAGAGAAGGTAAAATAAATAAATAAATCAAATTAAAAAAAATTGAAGAAATGGAGAGAGAGAGAGAGAGAGAGACCTAGGGCGAGACGGAGGGCGGAGAGGTCGCCGAGCTGAGCGGCGGAGGAGAGGTGACGGAGGTGGGGAGGGGTGTCGGAGTCTTCGAGGTCGTGATCGTCGAGGAGGCCTTCTTCTTCGAAGAGTGCGTTGTCGTTGTCTTCATCCTCCTCGTTCATTCCGTTGCGCCTCCCTGGAACCGCCATTGATCCTTTCTCTTCTCTTCTCTTCTGTTGTGATAAAATATTCTGAAACCTCGTTCCTCTGTCTCTGTCCGTGGCGGCGCCGCCTTTTTGTAACGGTGGAGCAGGAGCAGAAGGAGTAGGAGGGCGTTGAACCGAAAAAGCAAAAAAAAAAAAAAAAAACAGAGGAAACGGCGGGTTTGGACTTTGGAATGGGTTCACAGCTGAAACGGCCCGTCATATGTCGTTTCTTTTCGGGATTGCAGCCATTTTTGTAGGTTTTTTTTTTGTAATTTTTTTTTGGCCTTCTTGCTTCTGGTGATCGAATTTCTCTGACACCGTATAAAATGCAAGGGTATATGAGAAAATTAATTTTAAGTTTTAGAATCATAAAATATGTGACAGCCATCTAATATAAAATATAGTACCAATATCTTTTTCATAAATAAGGGTATGGAAGGAATTTTATTTTTTTATTTTGTCCTTAAATTATTAATATTTAAAATCTATTGAACTCCAAATTATTTGTTTTAAGTACATCAATTTACTGTAAAAGTAAAATTCTCTTAATTATAGTTTTTTTCTAATTTATAAAACTCAAACTAGATATTATTTTAAAAAAATAAGTATCCAATAATATAAAGATTGTCTTTTAACAAGTAAGAGCTTAATGTTAATGTAAAGGGAAAGAGGTCCAAATGCAAACAATTTGGCCTAATTGTGATTCGACCCTAGAGATGTAACTCTTGGACCAATTATAAGACATCTTTTACCGTTATTTTATTTTATTATATTATATATGTATAAAAAGGAGCGCACTTATAATAATTTTTTTAGATATATAATAACAACTAATTTAAGCGACAAACATTATAAGTTAGTGATCAACTTAATTTTTAAGATTAGGTTGTAATCTTTTTTTTTTAAAAAAAAATCCACAAGATGCTATCAAAGATTCAACTTATGCAAATCCTAATCCTAATAAAACTAATCCTTATTTGATTACACGAATATAAAAATTATGTTCCGTGAGTTGCTTTCTTGTAGGTAAGATTGTAATAATAAGACCGAAGCTTAATTATCTTGTGAATGAATGACTTATCCTACACTAAACTTGGACACATGCCAGAAAAAAATGTTCAAAATTTCCTCTTTAAAGATGTTAGAATGAGACGAATTTGCACATATAATGTGATTGTGCATTTATTTTAATGATCATTTTTCATTTCTACTCTCCTATATTCTCATTTATCAGTGATTAAAAATTCATTAATTATATTTTGTACAATAAAAATTCGTACCAAATACCATTAATCTTCCGCTATAGCTCACCAATAATCCAATTAAATTGCGAAATATTAAAGAGTGATGAAAAGAATGGCATCATCTCACTCACACTATTGAGAGTTTCCGCCTTTCATACCTCTCAAACGAAAAGGACTTGTCTACTTGGAAGGGCCACAATGTTATTTCAAAACAAAGCCTAGTACAATTTTATCCACTTGTTATTTGAAATCCCAGAAATATATTAGTCTAGTTGCTGATTGCATATTAGTCTATATATAGTCCACCATCAGCACAGCTTATTCTTGGTAAATAAACTCTTACTATGATTAGGTTGACATTTAAATGTCAACAAAAAAGTTGGGGTATCCCAAATTACCGATCGAAAAGCTCAATGTTTTGGCTAAATTAAGTCGAAAGTATTGTACCTTTAACTGAAACAATGGTTGTGGAGAAAAACGTATCCACACAAAGTGAATATCTAGACTTGAAGCAAAACTAATAATGGCAGGCCAGTCTCGCCTAACTCTGATTAACAGCATGGATTAGGCCAGTTTAATTTGACTTGCCGTTGAACCAGCTGAATTAATAGAGATAACTCGAAATATTGGCTCAGAAAAGACTTTGAAAGTCAAAATTTTTGTTAGAAATTATTTATCAGATTAATGTGACATGTTTATTGATTCTTACTTAAACAACAAGCATGTTATACTATTTTATTTCGTGACTACTCTTACCAAGTTTCCTCTTCCTTGCTCCCCTATGCCTTGGGCTCCCAATTTCTTTTCTCTGATCACATGCACGATGATAGGCCATCAGACTCAAAAAAAAAGAAAAAAAGAAAAAAAAAGGACCATATAATAAATCTTAAAAAACTAATAAAGAGCATATGGCAACAAAAATTAAATGAAGAAATTGTGAATCTATATATTTATAAACCACTGACCGAATAAACTCAATTTTTAATTGTGTGCCATGTATAGAATAAATGGAAAGAATGAATCAACAATTGTATACACGTCTAAGTGAAAAAAAAAAAAATAGAAAAAAAAGAAAAAGTGGATACAGAATAATACACATTGGTAAAGACCAGGCTTGAACTAAATTCAGTAATGGCAATCCACCAAAGAAGATTCAGAGAAGACAATAACGTTTTCTTTTGTCTGAAAGGAGAACTTAGATTCTCTGTGGTGATCATCCTCTGGTGCCGGAAGATTCAAGTCCAGCTTCAGAACATTTCTGGGTTTCTTGGCTTCTTGGGATTCTGGGCTACCACCAATAATGTTTTCACCACTCATAGATGTTGTTGTTGTTGTTGTAGAAGTGCTCATAAAATTTCTGTGCCTTCTCATGTGACCCCCCAAGGCTTGCCCTGATGAGAATCCAGCCCCACATATAGAACACTCATGGACCTTAGATTTTGCACTAGCACTAGGAGTACTTGTTGCTGTGCTGCCACCATACAAATTAGGCCTATTTGATGATACTTGCAAGGAGAGGATGGTGCTTGCTGTGGTGGGGTCACAATGATCATCTAATTCATTCACAAAACTAGTAACTCCTTGTTGTTTTTCTCCTACGCCATAAGCACCCTTTGCTTTGTTATTGGGTTTATTGTGGCTTGCTCGATGTCCACCAAGGGCTTGGAATGAAGGGAAGCATTTGTTACAAGTCTTGCACTGATAAAGGTATGATGATGGTGACTTGTTATTATCATTCTGATCATGTGCATGTGCATGTGCAGCCACAAGCTGTGATGATGGTGAGGCTTTTTGTGCATGATGGTGGCCTTGAGCCAATAGAATGAGACAATGGGCCATGTCTTCATCCTCTAATTCAGTTCTGTTCCCTATTTCATCTGAGGTTGTAGTTGTACTTGTAGCCACATCAATTAGTCCTCCTGAATTGTTGGTGCTGCTTGTTCCTGCACTGCAATTAGAAGCTGGTGAAGGCATATTGGTGATTGGTCCAAGTGGGGATGGAAGCCTTGGACGCTTGGTGCGCTTGCCTTTGATGACCACGAGTTCCTCTTGGACCTGCATGATGTTGTTGTTCCTATGTGTGAAAAGGTCTAGTTGTGAGTGATCACACAAACGTTAATTGAGAGAATAATGAGAGAAGAGGGTGTTGGATGGAAGAAGCAATGGAAGAGAGTGGATGTTAATATATTGGTTGGTGCGACAAGGTTTCAAGCAGAGGCAAAAGGTATATATGCCCCTTGAACAGTATATGATAACCGTGTTTTTGGCTATGCCAGACTTGCATTTCCAACTTTGGAAGTTATATTTATAGGGGTATTGTATAATACAGTTGTGTGTTGTGTAGTGTAGGGAAGAGAGAGAAAGAGGGAGCAAAAGGAAAATTATTTCTTATATATAAATCTAATAATTCATATTTAAGCTGATTGATTGAAATAAGTGAATATAACTTAAATAAAATTAATGAATCTAGATTTATTATGTACGTACTTAAATATGTGATGTTTAATTTGTGTATGTCCAAGAATTTATCAGGTGAAAGATGCAAGGCTAAGTATGAGGAGGCTAGGAAACTAGTGAGATTCGGTTGGTTTTGAAGCAAACCCGTTATTACTTTTCCTTCAAGATTCCTTTCTGGAAGGATTGGTTTGCAAGCCTGGAACCACACAGAATTTGTAACTTTCACCTTCCTCTTTTGGTTTACTAATTTTTATCTCCTTTTGTTTTGCTTTGCTTGCTGGTGTTTATATTGATTCTTAATTTTATGCTAACTTCCTTTTGCTTCTGGTACGTATTACAGATTAATTTAATTAATTTTGAACCCAATTCAATTAACAATCAGTTAAAAAACTCTCCGAGCGTGGAAATTATGGGTTGGACATGATCCTTATGACTTGTGACGCGAGATTATCTTGTATTATTCTATTACTAATTATAATTATGTAGCTAGCAGGCATGAATTGGTGATTAATTATAAATTGAATGCTAGTATAGAAATGTTCACACACACACACACACACACACTAATGAGGGAATTCATGTGCAGTTGACCCAACCACTTTTGTACACACTAGTCACTGGACACAACCTTCGTGGACAAAAACCCAACAATCGCGCCGCATATATACATGATCCAATTATATGTTTCATTTTTTTTTAATTAAACCAATTATATGATTCATATCTCATAGTCTTACCCAATCATTTGGTGTCGGTAAAAAGCCATTTTATGTATATAGAGATTGACTAGGTCATAAGTCTTAACTACTACAATCAATTAATTAATGCAAACCCCTCATATATATTCATTGATATATACTTTTTTCAAATTGAAACGTGAACTAATTGTGTGACTATGTGAATAAATTAATGCCACTTTAACAACAATGAAAATTTTGTTCATTCTATAATTGCCCAACTACTTTTTTCCTCTCCTAAACTAAATTGACATAAGTGTTCTATAATCATAATAATATATAGCATAGCAAACTTGTCACTTAAATTTTCCCATTTGAACGCAGCCAAATGACTGGAGTGAGAAGTTTAAAATAAATAAATAATAAGTTCAAGTTGTTTTAATCACTCCTTAATGTACTTAAAAAACTAATATAAGTGTTATCTAATTCATTTAATATTTGAATACATGTTTATGTAAGTGTAATTAGCTAGCCAGTAGCCAAACTGAAGTTAGGGCAAAGTTAAAAGCCTAATAACAGCAAACCAAATGATTTAATATTTTCTTAAGAAAGGAAACCAACAATTGAAGAAAAATAAAGAAATTAAAAACGTAGTGGAGCATGGAGTATATATACATGCATGGCTATATGCGTAGGGGTTTAATTTCCGTGTGGTGTAAGGTATAGAGTATGCGAAGATCATTGGTCAAGGGAGATTCTTAGCGTAAGGTTCTTAACTTCTTATTATGGTATGGAGGGTTTTGTGAGGGGCACGTAATGACCAACGCCAGCATCAGGTATTACAAGTTTAGCTGCGCAGTTGGTGCCTCAAAGCAAAGCATCTCCTGTTCACTGCTTAAAGAATATTAAACTCTTCTCATTATGGTGGATTTAATTAAATGCATGAATGCCTACTACACTAACTCTCCACCTTCTGGTAGCTTAGAAAATATATTAATCATTATTATGCGATGATATTGCACACGCTTCATTAGTTCAAATACTTCGACGAATTATTTTCTTTGATCAAGATCTTAGATTTAAATTTTTATGAATGGAAGCTCTATACATACAATGAATCAATGCAACTCGATCCAAATTAGTTGAGTTTTGATGAACTCCATATACTAGTAATTCAGACAAAGGAAATTATATGGTAATGTTGCTTGAGCTCAGACAAGATACAAAGCGAGTTTGACGGTGAGAACGCCATGTAATTCGTATATAACAAATAACGTGGATTCCATGTCTCATGTCTGTACATATGTGAATATGTGATATACATTCTACTCGGCTTGCGGTTATCAGGAGTTTGAGTGGTAGAGTACGAATAATTATAATACTATTATGTTATTAATAATAGAGCACCATTTTTCATGTGTAAATATATACAAAACTATAGCAGTAGCAGGCTTGCCGCCAATTGGGGTTGAGCTCACCGAATTACATCAATATATTGTACGATCATAGCTAATAGCTTGGTCAGTATATACTTGCGGATTGTACTAGTAAAAATTAACATCCGCGGCAATGAAATGCTAACAATTTATTTTTTATATAAAGCTATAGTTAGTATGAGTATAGGTAACAAATTAACGTTCTTACATGCACATGAGGTTTTAGCGCATATATGATTTTATTTTGCTAGTATATGATTTTAAAAATATGCAGCATAAAGTGCATGCATCTATACATAAAGTCAAAGCATGTGCCTGTCTCTAATTTGTTTCCTTAAACTAGGATATTATATTGGCTATACTTATTGAGTGAAAGATTTATCCCGAATAAACAACGATATAAAAAGTCCATACACACACTCCTATTAACAAGCACAGCTCATGAATAAAGAAGAGGGTATTTGGCATAATAGAATATTGAAAGCTCCTTGGTCACACTCCTACTATAGAGAACTTTGCAAAAATGCCAACCAAGCCAAGCTATTATACTTAAAGGATTCTGATTTTGCTAATTGAAAATTAAAGGAGGCCACCAGAAAACGTGTTCCTATTAATTAAACTGCGAGGATAGAGGATGACCCTTTTGATATTTGTAATCTTATCTCATTGGATATTCTTCCAATTGCTAGTTAATGAATTTTCAACATTTCAAAGTGAAAAAGAAAAACAAAGTCTACATATTACTCAAGAAAGAAATCCATTTGTTCTTGGTATCAACAAAACAAATTAGCCCAGTGATGATAATTGTGCTATTAATAAGCTTTGAGAATTGTGCTTAACAATTATGAGGACAAAATTTAACCCAAAAAAGAAATTATAACAAAAGTGTACGGATTTTATGTTGATATTGAACTTGATCTGAATTAAGTTATTTATTCTTTTGTTGTGTGAACTTGAACTGAATTAAAGTTCAAAATGGAAACAACATATGATTGGGTTTTCCCGTGTCTCGACTCTTTTGAGTTATTTAATAGGCTTCAAACCCCTCTCAAAATGTAGGGAAGTGTGAGACCTGATTCTTGTAAGTTTTTAAGAAGGGTGCGATTGTGACCAAAAATAAATAAATAAATAAATTAGAAGAAGAAGATCTATGAAAATTATATATATGAGATAGTTGTGTGAACATCTTTATTATTGATCAGGTGGTTTGAGAAAATAAAATATTAAAAATGTGATGCGTTAATAGTAAAGATATGCAAATAATTAGGTCATGTACAATTTAAAAATGAGACTATCAACTTCTAAGATTTTGATATATTTGACTCTTACAGAAATCAGCATTTCTTCTCCACGAATCGTTTTTGCTTTTGCGGAGGAATGAAACTCATCAAAGCATCATATTTGAACTTGAACATAACCGAAAAAAAAATTAGAGAAATATTATTTGTATTATTATTTAATTAAGATATTGTTGAAGGGACAACTGAAGTGTTTGTTAAATATTAGTTGAGTGGGTATTAATCTTATTTTTTCAACCAATATTTAAATAATATCTCAAAGTATTCTTTCAAAAATATCTCCAAAATGATACAAATAATATTACTCTAAAAAAGGGGAAAAACACTCTTAACTTGTGTGTATGACAATCTATTATACCAAATTAATCAACTACGGAGCTGATTTTAAGTACATAGCCACTTACCTTAGCTATTTGCTAATATAGAATTTCTTATCAATTGCTTATTAAATTCATTTGTTGTAGTATTTTTTTGATTAAAAATGTTGGACAAGGGTATAATAACGACTTCAATAAATGATTAAATGTTTAAGTTGGTTAATATGAGACGTTTGCAAATATTGGGCAAATAACATCACTTAAGTTTTATAAATATTCTGCGTTCTGATTTTTTTTGTTCCCCTCCCCTTTTAATGAATGAAATTTATTAATTTATTAATATGAAAAAAGTCATGAAGGGTTAGTTGTAATTTTCTATATGAGGAATTAAATTTTGCTGCAGCAAAATTTCAACTTGTGGCTGTAGTTTAGTGGTAAGAATTCCACGTTGTGGCCGTGGAGACCTGGGCTCGAATCCCAGCAGCCACATATCTGTTTCTTTTGTTCTTTTTTCTGCAAATGTCAGAATTAATGGTGATGGAATTGATTATCCTTCTATGTTGCCTTTTGGATGCTTTCATTATCACTATAGAAAATGCAGCCTTCCTCTCCCCACCTTAATAGGGATAATTTCTTTGAAATTGACTCTTAAATGCTAGATAGTTTTTAATATGGTAACTTTAAGAATCTCCCACTCAATAGACCATCTTTTGGGTTAAACTCTCCATATAGACTTCGTAACAATTGATGCTTTTGTTGATATTTAAGTTATGAAAAGATAAGCTGGATTAAAGTCTAGTAGTGAGAGTATTGTCATGAGATTTCAATTTCATTAAAAGACTTGAACTATATGCTACGAAACATTTTGTACTATATTAGCTTGGCCCTTGGAGGTGCAATGCCCACCTTAAGCTTACACATAATTCTGCACCTTACTCATGCTCTCAAGCAATCTGCATGGGATTTTTTTCATGGACAATGTTGATGACAAGAAAGAACAAAATTAAACCAAGGTTTCTTAATGTTGATGTTATGCATGTGAACAACAATTCAAGAGAATTTATTGGCTTTAACATGCTTTGCATCTATAATTGCTCCAGGGAAACAATGGCTCACTTGAAAAAAGGAGAGAATGTTTCTCCTGCAGTAGCCATAGAAAATTAATACTGAGTGATAAAAATCAAATTGCTATGATATATCCATATTATTGTCACATTTAAGATTAGCATTATCCTCGATGTGCTCTCATTATCAAAACCACAGTGAGTAATCAAGCTGCGACTTTCTTGAGTGTGACAGAATTGACAATGATAGCAAACTCAGGACCCTGTACAGCCAAAAAGATCAACTTGATTATAAACAATCCCTCAAGTTCATTTATGAAATCATGCAATGCTCACTTTGGTTAAGGGAAAATCTTGAATAAACCAATGTACCTTTAATGAAGCACCACCAACCAGAAATCCATCAATATCTCCTTGCTTAGCAAGCTCAGCACTGTTGCTTCCATTTACAGACCCTGAAAAGATAGATTACTCCAATCTTAGTATATCTACAATGCTGCTATCTTACTAATAGAGGACTCTAAACAAAAACTGCAATCTTATTAAACTGAATCTTAAATTTCCTTGACACTCTTAACAAGTTCAACATGCAAACAAAGGTACAAAAAATAATGTACCTCCATAGATAACTCGCATTTTGGATGCAACTTCAGCTGAGACATTCTTTTTAAGCCAATCACGGACAGCAGCGTGTACTTCCTGAGCTTGCTGGGGTGTGGCCACTTTGCCAGTTCCAATGGCCCATACAGGCTCATATGCAATAACTATATTATCCCAACTGGGCACTGCATCTGCACATAATGGACGCAAAGGATGTTGCACAGGCTATCTACAATTCCCCTCTAACCTCCAACTTTTCTCCCCTAAAAATGAAAATGGTTTTCGAATAGATTTAAAATAAATGTAGTAAAAGTTTTCACCTGCAAAAGCCTTCAATTGCTGGAAACAAACATCGAAAGTTTTCCCAGCTTCTCTTTCTTGTAATAGTTCCCCAATACATGCTATGACACCAAGGCCCTCGCTCAATGCATAGGCAGCTTTCTTTCCTATAAACTGGTGTTGGCAACATTCAGCAAATATCTTATACATTAGCATCTCTTACAAAGAGTACTGACATCTAGGGGAATTTCTATACAAATTAACTTTGAAAATTTTCACCTCATCATTTTCTCCAATGATATGTCTTCGCTCAGAATGTCCAAGAATAACCCACTTGCAGCCAACGTCTTTCAGTTGCTCCACGCTACAAGAATCAGATAAATAAGTAACCAAGTGAAATTGCTAAAAGAACCACCAGAGAGTAATAGTATAGTTGATTTAAACACCACATTGATAACCACAAGAAGGAGATTGTGAACAAGCAACTTCCACCATGAATCCAAGGTCCGCCTCACGGCATTCAAGTTGAAAGAGATAAATTAAACAAGTATGGCCATCCCCTATTGGGATGTACTATTAAAACTCAATGGGGGTTATCCACTAAGAATTACGGTAGAGCAGTTTATAAATGTCTCCACGGTGGACTTGATTTTACCAAAGATGATGAAAATGTGAATTCCCAACCATTTACGCATTGGAGTAACATTTAGGGGATAAAGGAAAATCTTAAGCTTGAAATGAACCATTGGCAGAGTCACGAGTAATCCTCAAAATAAAGATCAAAATAGTACAGAATTCATGCAGGGGAAGAAAGTTTCTACTAACTAGTTCCAATTTCAAGAAGAGAACTTGCACATGCATAATCTCATAATTAACATCAAAAACTATACTGGCATGCCTCTACTTAAGCAGTTAGGTGCAGTTATAGCCTAGTAAATAGTAAAATGCAAGGCCATAAGAAGGTGATATATAACATGAACAAAAATATATTTCTTAATGCTAAATTTTTATGAAATACTCAAAAAGAAGACAAGATGTTGATCAAATTGTGTGAATGAATCTAAAGAGATTGGTTTCAGGCTTCTAAGCAATATGTTACACTTATGCCTTCAAAAAACTCAAAGTGAAAAAACTTATGTGCCATTGGTGCATGATGCCAAATTTATTAGGACGTACAAGAATCACTTTCTACCAAGTTACAGACAAAAAATTTCAAAACTTACATCAGATTAAATGCAGATAATGATAAGAAACAAAAGAGCACATTTTCCCGAAAACTATTCAGCTTAATTTATCAACCATATCACTATGAGTAAAAAAGAAATGTTTTCAAGGTCAAAGAAATTCAAAGTAAATCATATAAAGAAAACCTTCTTACTCAAAAATGAACTGGGGGAAAAATGAACATAAAAAGATTTAGTGAAAAAAAAAAAAAAAGTTTAAGATCCTCTTTGGTCTCTGTTATAAAACTGCAATCTAGTTTCAAACCAAGGAAAGAAAAACCAATGAAGCTTCTGAAGAACTGCTCCCAGAGTTTGAATATATGTTTGACTTAAGAGAACACCAACACTTAACCTTCAAGTTGAGATTCCAACTTTCCAGTTTAAATACTCAAAATTTCGTGAAAACTGTTATATCTTAATCACTACCCAACAGTCCTAACAATCTGCACAAAGAAAACAGAAGCCCCAATATCAACTAGCATGTCAAGCTTGAAGGGAATGAGCAAGCTACCTGATTTCTCCCGTGAAAGCCCCACCTTTTCCCACCCAAGAATTTTGGGCAGATATTTCAATCCGATCTGTAAGTGCGTTTTTCACCTGATCGATGTACAGAAAGGGAGGTGCAACAACTACCTCTGTACTTCTCACAAAGTTGGAGAAGATTAGAAAAGCAGAAAAAAAGAGAATAAACTAACAAAGTTATTAAGGAAGTTTCTTGGCACAAACCACATACTAAATGCAGACTCTTTTTTTAGTGCTACTAGACACCTAATCTGATTCAATATGACAGAAAAGGTGCACTTACAACCATGTGTAGCACTACAAGGTATCGCACAAGTTTGGAATAGATATTGTCATTTCATCAATGTTTTGCTAACCCAAATGTATGAGTTTCAGCATAGGAAAAATAAAATTTTAATCTCAGTAACTGAGATGTCTTTTATTTACACATTTTAGGAGTTGAACAGAATCAGAAAATAAGTTGTGTTATTTTGTCTACTTAACTTCCCAGTTGGAAACACCTCAAATTGAACATTGAACATATCTTACCAACATCAGTCTCCAATGTTGCACTGTTCAAGTCAGAGACAAGCTTACTGATGGAGTCTTTTGTCCCATTCTAGAGAAATAAATAAATAAAAAGTTAAATAGAGATATAGGAGAAAAATAATATTGCAAGTAAGTTGCTGCCTAAATTAGTTATAGACTGCACGAATAGAATAAAATGTCTCCTCTATATTTATAAGTGGTTGAGCACATGAAATGAAAGAATTATTGGACGAAGCAGTACAGAAAGGTAGTGCCTATCTCAGAAATTTGGTAATAAATAGTAATTTTGTTATTTTACACAGGCAAAGTGATAGTGAGCACTGAACAGGTTAGTCATTGGACCATGAAGGAAAATCTTATAGCCAGATAACTTATAACATAATGCTGTTTCTCAAAAATATTATGAGAGAATCAGAAAGCCTGGTTTGAATGGTTCATCACTTTATACAGTGAGCAAAGAATAAAAAATCAAGCTGAGAGTTCCTTTGGTTCTCTAAACAAGAGTAGTAGTTTCTCATATAACAAGAATAAGTTATGATTATGACATTGTTGAAGCTGCCTTTCAAAGAAGTGGGAAAGGGATGAGGTTGCTATGAAAAAAAAGGGTTGAAGCAATGTGTTTGTTATATAGTTGGCAAACCATAGTTTGGTCTAGCAGAAAAAAACTTTTTTACACTTCTGCCCAAACCATGGTTTGAGACTAAAATCATGTTGAAGTATAATATATGACGTTGCCAAACAGGTTAAAATGAGTCGAAACTCGGTTTACATCGTTCAAACCATGGTTTGGACTTTATCAACACCGGACCAAACACACGTAAGCTGCATTTGCCATATGAAGTCAGAATTAGATACAAATTACAGGTCATTCATCCATATGGAAACTCTGGAAAAATATTATTTTAGTACTTAAGGAAACAATTTGACATACGCTATTCTCAACTCAAACATATGTTTAAGGGACTATGATGGGGACTTTGCATTCCAATAATGAGCTGTCAAAAGAGAAAGATGTTTATGTTGCAAAATAATAATAATAAATAAATCAGCTACAAGAAGCATTATATTTTAATAATGAATAGATCTTTTTAACTAGGCAAAGAGAAAAGGCTGGTATAGAAGGAAAAGAATTTTGGGCGAAAAGATACTTACACACTTCCAGTTGCCACCAACAAAGAACTGCAACCACACAGAAGGAAAGGAAGATAAAAAGATCAATATATACAATAAAACCAATGACCATCCATAAGAATTCGGAATCAAATAGATGCTAGCTAGAAGATATGCACAAAATCTTATCAGAAAACATTGAGTTATATACAGCTAAATTATACTTGAAGTGATTATGAACAAATAAAACACAACCCATTAAGAAGAATCACATTCCTCAACCAAATCACAATGACCTGTGCAATTTAATGATCGAAAGTTACAATTTCTTCAAAAGGGCATGATCATAAACTTGAATTAATTTAAAAAAAAAAAAACAAAGAAAGGGAAGTGGGGTACCTTGCCAGTGCCAGCCATGGCTACAACACCACGGCAGGGTTTGGAAGAAGGGAAGGAGAGGGTAGAGTGGACATTTTGGAAGAATGAGAGGGACGAAGAAGAGAAAGGTTGAGAGTTGAGAAATTGGGAGGTGGAGGAGATAGGTGATGTTGAAGTTGCAGCCATGGAAGCCATGGAAGAAGAACAACAACAACAACAACAATAACAACAACAAAGGGTGGGGATGGACAGATGGTAGTGTAGGCAATGCAACCTAGTAATGTAGCAACTAGTACCAACCAATAAGTGTAATCTATGCTGGATTCGAGATTATCCTTGTTTTATTGTTTGGATTTTGCTGGTGAGAGTAACACAGTCACACTGAGAGAGAGAGAGAGTGTGTGTGTGTCAGTGAGTTTGACCTACATGTGAAGAACTAAGTACCTTAGTTCACGCGAGCCTTGTGAGAGTCAAGCCACGCGTAGGGCTCTTCGCCACTCATCCATGATCTATAATAATAAGCTAGATTCTTAACCCATTATATTAATATTTTTTTATTTTATTAAATAAAGTGAGTATCTAATGTTTACATTTTCAAGATATTAAATTATTTCTTTTGTCTTTGAGATTACTCGTATAATTTTGAATTGGCAGTGACTTTTATATAGTGTTGATAGCAAAGTGACTATTCCAATATTTAAATTTTCTATTAAGTAATTTATTTTAAGACTTTACTCATAAGAATGTGTTTAGATTAGTTGTGAAAATAAAAATGTTTTAATAATTAATTATAAATTTAATTATTTTTTGTAATTGATAAAGAAAAAATTATTTTCATGTTTAAATGTATTAATTGAAAATAATAATAAAGTAATGCATTCTGTCTAAATTGTATCAAAATATTGTTTGTATATAATAAATTAGTGAAAACGGGTACGATGTGATGTATATATAATATTTAATATTTAAGATTAATTTGATAAAAATATCATAAGTATAAAATAATTAGTTTGTGTTTATAATCAAAATATTAAAAAATAATGCTTTAAGAAAACTTTTCTAGCATAAACAAAATAAGTAAATATTATAATTGATTCTACTTATTTTTTTCAAACATATCAAATTTTATTAAAAATAGATTTATGAAAAAAAAACTGTTTGGAAAAAGAATTAATTTTTTTCCAAACATGCACTAATTAATAAATGAAAAATAAAAGTATTATATAAATTTTTTAAAAAATGTTTAATATATTAAAAATTTAAAAGTGCTATGTTATATAATATTATTTAAAATTTGTAGTAAATATATAATAATATTTATCAATAAAAATATTTATTTTTTATTCAATATTTTTCAGATACATTGTATATGGAAAATCTTTAAGAGAAATTTATCACTTAAATTAGTTGGGTATTTTTATTATTTATTTATTATAAAATTTAATTGGGAAAATTTTTTTAAAAAATATATATAGCATTAATTTACTAGAATAAGAGAAATAATTTAAACAGTATTAATCTTGCATTTAAAAGAATGAAATGTCTAGGAAGGTATGAATTCTTTGGGAAATATAATTGCTTCTATGACTTTTTCAATCACATATTTGCTACATGCAACTTTTTATTATTATTTAATTTTAGAATCATGTACATATGCATATTTTCACTTGCAACTTTTGTAGGTTTAGAACACGGATGATAAGATGTTAACATATGATACAAGCATATCACTATATTTTCAGAGTTTTCTTGGGAGGCTCGGCTATGCAAACGCTCACACTCTAAATTCTTTCTCAGCTCAAGAGCTTCTATTAGCTTTTATCAATGGTGAATCTCAATAATGATTAATCAGGCCCCTTCTACATCCATCTCTTTGACTTTCTCAGGGTTCTCATATTCGGACTGAGCTAACTACAAAGACTCCCAAAAGTCCATCACCTGATATTGTATATTTCTTGGCAATGCTCTCATTTCATGAAAGTGTAAGAAACAATTAATGCACTGTTTGCTCGATCTTCTTTAGAGACCGTTGTATAAGGCCTTGGCTACCCTTACTTGTGAGGTTCAATGGTTGTCATTTTTGCTTAGGGAATTACAATTTCCTCTCACTTCTCCATGCCCTCTATACTGTGACAATCACTTTGCAGTATACATTGCCAACAATCCTGTATTTCATGAGCAAACCAAACACAGATAGAATGCCACTTTGTCTGGGAAAAACTCCATGTTGGATTGATTTATCTATTGCCAATTTCGACTCAAATTCAAACTGCTGATGTGTTCACCAAGGCATTGCCTTCTAATTTGTTTGGCCAACATACTATTCCACCTAGGAATGTTGGATATATGCATTTTCTATCATAAACACTTGATAAAATAAGTTATCCGTTAGTTAGTAATTCGGTTAAGCTCAGTTATGTAAGCTGATAGAATTAGTTAGTGCTTTCTCTTGTAAATAAGCATGTGATGGAATATGTTAGCTAGTTAGCTAGTGTAGAACTCTTGTATATAAGTAGATTCAGCAACACTTGCATGATGAGACTTTCATTCTTTCAATCATAACTTGTTCTCTGTTAAGAAACTCCATTACTCTCTCCTCTAATCTTTCTTCTTCCTCAGGTCTCATCATACCATATTTTAAATAATATATAATATTCAAATAATATTACTCTATATACTGTATAAGAGACCAAATTTGTGCATATATGTTATTAAAAATAAAAGAGAGAGAAAGACAAAATTTCCACGAGTAATGTAGTGCATGCGTCAGCCCTTGAATACAATTTAAGAGATAAACTCTCCTCTTTTCTAACCACTTGGATACGATAGTAATTATGGCAAGATAGACAACTCTATAAGTAACAAAGTGCCCTTTTTATGTGCTTCCAACCACAAAATTTTACAAAAATAATGTAAGCTGGGGGGGAAGCAAATCGTAGTACTTCATGATCAGCATGTATACAACATAATAGGAGCAACGACTATTGAAATAGTTTATAAGAAAACAAATAAAGAAAATTTATTGCTGCAATAAATTAATTATATGGTTAATTTAATCCTTGCGTTTTGGGCTATAGAGCTGAATCCCTCTTCGATTCAATGGTTGAACAGGTCTGGCATTCCTCTCTGCATGCTGCCATACACAGTGCATCATACAATAAGTAAATAATAAGAGATGGCTCAAGTTGGTTTCCTCTTTTTTTTTTTTTCCAAAAAATGAAATTGCTCAAAGTAAACCAAGTTAATTTATATATCTATTTATTTATTTATTTATTTTGATTATGCGTTATTAGTGAAATAGATCAAACGATAATACTTACATCATGGACTGCCTCTCTTAGTAACTTGACTTGCGCCCTTGACACACTTCTTATCTGATCATGTAAATAAATAATTAATATAATTAATCACATGACAAAGAAGAGACTTGGGTGGGTTTTTACTAGAAATGTCCTTTTATCTTTTCATTTTTCAAGATGTCTTTTATTTGGTTGATAGAAATAAATGTCAATTATATAGTGAACATCATGAAGCTAAATCGGATATGCTTGTAATGAATGGTACCTTTTTATTGATGGTCCAAATGACACCTTCAGTGCAAGGAGGGGTAGTGAGGGAACCAATGTATCTGTAATACTTCTTGCCACCCAGCTTGATTTCTGAAGGATCAAACACCCCTATGTTCTTTTCTACTTCATGATCCACCAAGGATTTTATGTATTTTGACAACTGAAATCGTTTCAAGGACAATTATTCAGACGAATGAATATGTCCTAGTTAAGCTCATTAATCATCATCTAGTACTTTTTTTATAATTTAATTTCTTTTGTTTAGATCATCAAACTTGAAAAATGAAACTTACCTCGAAGATTTCTACATTGTGGACTATAAAAGAAACTTTTTTAGTTAATATTTTTTTATGGAATGATAATGAAAAGCATTAACCTAAAAACTGATATTACAGAATTTAATAAAATGAAAAATAAAAAGTTACCTTGGAAAGTGTAGGATCGGGCCGACCAATCCTATACAGAAGCCCAACAACAGCGATCTTGCTCTTCCCGTTTGTTTTTGGGCTTTCATGAACCATGTGGAGCTCCAAGTCATACCTAATATTTCAATTTGAAGAAGTTTACGTTTTTTTTTTTTCCTAGTCCAAAAAAATAAAAATAAAAAACATACTTTGTTGGTACACCAGGAGATTAATATTGAGCAATATTTTGTGTATCTATTTATTAGACGTTTCTATGAAAATTTGTAACATTATAAACTGATATATGTAGACCATTGTCTAAAATGTCCTTATTTGATGTTTAATAATGAGATTTATTTATATTTATTGAAGAAAATGAATAATGATATGTGTACACCACTTCTATATTTTACTGATTTGAAAACGAAGAGGTAGAGAAAAAGTGTGTTAAAATACATAATTTTTCCTATTTAATTACAAAAAATTGTATAGAAATAGTAAGAAAATATCATTATCTAATTTTGTGTATCAGCTAGAAGAACTCTTACATAGATTTGGTATATGCAAAGTAAAATTTGTGTCAAGAATACTGAGACCCACCATATACAAAACAAAAATGTAATTTACTCTATGGATAAAAAAATTGAAAACAAGAAAAAAATGATTGTGAGGCAAGACAGATTAATTAACCTCTTGCCATTGATGGTATGTTCGGAAGGTGAGTGCCAGTGGCATTGATGCAGAAAGAAATCAGTTCCGTTGATTCTTATTGATCCCGCATTCCCTGTCCATTTCACCTGCATCCATTGCATACACATATACGCACAGATTTAAGATTTGAATCAAGCTTAAATGTGACTAGCCAATAACCATCTAAGTTGTGTTGAATTGACTAACAACCATATATTTAAATAATGAATATTTGGACAAAACCGCGTTTGCTAGGTGGTCATTAAGTTTGACTAAGATATATATAAATAAGAAAATTTATTGAACATTCTTGGTATAAGAAAAAGTCATAACTATATATTATCATCTAGTATTTATCGTCACATTCATAACATTAAAAATATAAATAAAGTGACATAGTAATAACCCACATAATAGGAGTAATTCTTAGTTAGACCCAACTTATCATAGGTACTCTGTTTAATATTAAACATATATGATTGTGTGACTCGCAATGAAAATGTACAAATTATAAAAATGCATTTATACATATCAACCATTAAATAAAATGCCTATTTGGTAAACACTTTCTGCCTAAGAATTCTTCCAAATATATGTTTGAAGCATGATAACTACGTTTTTCTGCTCTGGTAAGCATAAGAATTTCTCCATTACTAAGATATCTATGATGACCAGAGTGCATTATTGGACACTTAATTTCCTCTGATGAACCAAAAGCTGAGAGGTGGCTTCAGCACCAAACACTTCCAGATGGGAGAGGAACCCCACACTGACTATCAGAGCAAAGTTACAATAAAGTGTTCTTTGATTTGCAAGCAAAGGAACAAATCAAAATATTTAGAACGTGAATCTGTTTGAGGGTTTGAACAATATTGCTCAATTAAGAAGTCCTTGACCATGTGCAGGCACAAAACTAAGGGTGCTTTGAGCAGAAACATGTAAAGTGGTAATTAACATAGTGATGAGTGAGTGATTTTGTTGATTGATTACCTCAATATCATGGCCTCTATTCTTGACACTGGCATTCTGAGGCTTATAGTACCTCTTTAGCTCCCCTAACTTTGGAACCACTCTCACTCTTTGACTTGACAAATCAATGGGAGATTGCTTTGCCCCATTTTTACATGCTGCCCATTCTTTCTTCAGATCACCCCAGTGTGAAGGCCCTTTCTCACTCCCTTTTATGTAATCAAACTCAATCTCATCCTCTTCACAAACACACACACACAGAGATCATTAGCACAACACTAGCTAAATTAAACATATACCAAATCACTAAAATTAAACCACAAGGCATGATGAAACATTCCAAGAATTTGAAGGTATAAGGCTTTGATTCTGCTTACCAACTTCCTGTGCTGCAATCCAAATTGTTGAATGGATGAGTAAGATGGTTACTAGTATCAGCAAATTTTGTGGAAACATTGTGATCCGGCTTTGGTGCTTCATGTTGATTAATATTTCAGGCAAAAGAGTGAAGATTGGGACTAGAAATTTTGAATCAATGAATTAAGCAGCAGATGATGAAAGAGGGTAATTCTCAGATATATGCAATGGAACGGATGTAGTAATACATAGCAAGGCTTTAAAATGTTTAAGATTTGGTGAGGGAAAGTGAAACTTCCTAGTTCCTAGCTCATGGAAATTATGCTTACAGGTGTGAGTCCTAATTATTGAGTTTCTTTCCTGTTTCTTTCACTTCCCGTTTTGACCACTTTAATGTATGGACTGTGAACTCGGAATCAACTGTGCATACAAGCAAAGAAGAAGGGACAGCGCATAAACCAACAAGGGGGAAAGGACAGGCTCTCCATTTTATCATAGTCTTGGAAAAATGGAAGATACGTTAACGTCTAAAATGCTTTTTTCTTTTTCATTTTCTTTTTTGCAATAAAAAAGAGACAAGTTGAATTCAAGGCGATCACATATTTTGCAATCACATATTTTCCTCTCCTTTTGGAGCCATTCGACAATTAAATACTTTTTCCCTTTCAAAATAACTTTGACCAAATTGATAAATTTTTAAATTAATATATAACTATATCTAATTATATTAATTTAAGAATCTACTAATTTAGTCAAAATAATGGTTATTTTGAAATCAAATAACTAAGAAGAACTTAGTTAATACATAACATGAATACATAATGCATCTAGCATTTTTTTCCCCAAGAAGAACTTATGAATAATTTTCAGCATTTATCAGTTTCAACATACATGTCCTATGGCGTGTCTAGTTGTTGAGAAATCAAATCAACTTAATCAAGGCATTGAAATTCACTGTGTTTATTTGTTTATCTGAAACTTACGTTGTATTAATTTTGATATAACGTGACTATAAAATGTTCTACATCATCAGTCAAATATATTTATTTTTTATATAATGTTTTAAAATAATTATAATAAGAGCCAATTATTTTAATAAAATAATAAAATATAATTGATTGATTGTGTAAAAATAATCTACATGTATCAAAATCAAGTTCTCTAATTTTTAATGCACAAAAGTTATTGTAGACAAGTGAAACCAGTTAGTTTATGCACTAATAAGGGGGAAGCAATTAACCCAGCGTGTATGTTAAATGGAGTTTAATGTTTAACATCCATGAACTGGAATACGACGATGCTTCTTGGCACAAAAGAAATTTCGTCGAAGAGTTACGAAAGGGTTTAGAACCAATCATGTGAGGTTTAGAAAATTAAGGGAGGAGAGGGAAAATTTTATTATGAGCAAAATGCAAAACCACTACACATAACTTTTCTCTTCGTACTGCATTTACGAAAGTGCTTTCGTGCACTCTAGCATTTTTCAATCGCAGTATAACTATTTAGCTCGAAAACATTTTGCACTAAACCACGACGAAATAGGTGGAGCAATTTCGTTGGACAAGAGACACAAATCAAGAGGAAAAAATATGGGGACAGAGCGATAAACATGGAAGAGAATGGACTAACAAACTATTGAACGAATAATAAGCAGCTTAGTCTTTTTTAAGGAAAAGGATATAAATACAATTCCCAAACAATACATTTATTGAAAGAAAGAATAACATAAATAGTCAATTCTTTAAAATTATGAGAGTAATATCTCCCACAATTTAAAAAATAGAAGAGAAATACATACAACACTATTTGTACAAATTTGATGAATTAGTTTTCCTACCATTAATCATTATTGAAAAAGAAATAACAGGAGTGTCCCCCCAAAAAAAAAATAATAATAATCATAGGATTCCACATCATGAGAATGTTATTCATATTATGTAGCACGCGTGTGGGACAAAGAACGCGTAACACGCGGTTATTCTTATGCCTGTTGCTAGGTTAACAAATTTGACTTCCATTCTCATTGTCCCAACAAAAAGAAAAAGATTTTGTGTCTATTTTGATTGCAGTTTGTATCCATTAAAAGGTTTTTTAGGAGAAAAAATATAATTTTATATAATAAATGGTAGTGTTTGATTTAATTTCTTTCAAAAGGCCTTTTTCTATAAGGCCTTTTGAAAGAAGTATCTTTGAGGTTACTTTTTATTTTAGAAAAAGATCTTTTGAAAAGGAATCGTACTATTACTCTCACATCAACAACCAAAAGTAATTTTATTTTATCCTATCCAAACAAAACTCATTCTCCTAAATTTACTTTTGATATATTCAAACTAAACAAAAATTATTCTTTTAAAAGTAATTTCTCTAAAAGGCCTTCTTTTAAAAGATCTTCTCCTAAAAGTTTCACTAAACGGACCATTTGATTGTCATTTAAAACGAAGAATAAGCTCATCATTGAAAAAATAAAAATAAAAAGAACTAAATTCCAAGCAAAACGGCATTAGGTGATGAAGTCATGAAGTTGCGTTTGTAATTAATTGTGCTTGACATTTCTTCCATGTGGTTTATATGATATTACTGAATACCTAAAACTTGGTTGACAAGAGAAAATGAGTACGAGAAATCTGATTTTGTTTATGAGAAATGTTGAGGGAACTCATTTTTTGTGAGATACCGTACAGACTCATCACTCATTCACCATTCTCTTTGTTTATATGCATTTTTAAGTTTCGTTTAGTCCATTATATAATATATACTTTAAATATATTATCAGTAAACTGTTCATTTCTACAATATTAAATACTCCGATTTGTTTATATTTTTCAATCTTTGATATAATATTATACTCTTTAATTTCTTCTTTATCTATATACAAATTTTACATTAAATAATAGCTATATATATTTAAATATTTTCTAAACGATGGAGATAGCAAAATGTTTAGGTTAAAGTTTGAATTGGTCTAAATTTCTGATTGGCATGAAATTAGTTGCGCAAACAAGGTTGATAAAATCCCTTTATGGTACTTATGATGATATACATATAATATTGGCTTGTCTAGTTTAGTCTACCAAAATATTGGGTTGGTAAAGATGACGGGGATGGAGCCCCACACGCCTTCTTTCTAGGAAGAATACAAGAAATTAAGATCTAATATCTAACCAGCTTACCAACCCAACTAAGATACAAGAAAAAATGGAAGACAAAATATATATACATTTAATCACTAATCATATTCTCGAAGCCGTCTCACGAAATACAATTAATTTAGGGGGAAAAAATATTTTACCCTCTAAATTATAAATTATGTGTATTTTAGCCTTTATATTTTAAAAAGATATAAATCAATCCTCTGAACTTTACTAAATATGCAAATTAACACTTTCTATTAATTTTTTTATTAATTGTTAACGGAAATAGCACACATTTAAGAAAATTTAGGGTATCAAGTTGCATATTTAAAAAAGTTCAAGAGTTGATTTATACTTGATCCAAAGTTCAGGAGATACATTATACTTATTTTGTAAAATACATATTTGGGAAATTTTAGGGGTTAATTTGTGCCTTTTTAAAATACATGAGTTAAATTACACATCTATAACTATAATAATTTAGAACCATAAATTGAAAAATTTTGCAAAGTGGCATTTTTCTGTGCATTTAATTCCCTCCACAATTTAAAAATTTCCAATTAAGACAATTATTCAAAATTTTCCCATAATTTAAATTCAAATTATTTTAAATAAACAAATTATAATGATTAGTTAATAACTCACTAGGGACGTTAAAATGGGCCAAACCTGTTTATCCGTCAAAAATAAGTGGGCTGAACTTAAAAAATAATAATCGATTTAAACTAGTCAATTTTCAGGCTGACTAGTTTAACCTGTGAGTTTTCTTTTTTTATTATTGTTTGGAAAAAGATATATAAATTTAAGACATAAAAATATAATTTAATAATTAAATTTAGGATATTTTTACTTTTTTTAATAAAAAGTAAGAATTTTTACCCCTTTTTTAATCAAAATTAATTTTTTTAACCTAAAAGTTTTAAAAAAAAAGTTAGACGGGCCAAACCCGTTTAAACTCGTGGATTGGTCTTAAATAGATCGAGCTAGTAAAATATGACTCATGACAAATTTAAATAGTTTGGCCTAATCTGTTTGACACTCCTATAATTTACTATTCATGATTCCTTTTGATATTTTTAGAATATGACTGGCCAATTAATAACAGCTTATATACTGATTGGTCAAAATGTCTGCAACCCATTTATATCCACTATCTGTTTCCAATAACCCACTATACAGGAAAGTTAAATCCACTAACGATTACAAATTCTCTCTCATTATCATAGTTGTCAAAAACCCGTTTCAGAACCTAAAATCTTTTACGTTTTCACACTACAAAAACTTGTTGGATCTTAGCTAGAATCCAATTAGCCTAAAATCCATCAAAATGCGTTTTAAAACGGTAAAATCGTTGAAAAAGCGTTTTTAGACATAGCTTTTACGCTTTCACTTATTTAAGGTCATTAAGCCATTTTTACCATATCCCGCTTACTTGAGAATGCACTGCATCTTCACCACTTCAACTGCAACTGCTTCCCTCCATCGACCTTTGGTATTCAGTGCTCATCACTATTAGTCACTGGTCGCATCTCACCCTGTGTCGCCAATGGCCGGTAGCTTTTTGTCAGTTGCTACTCAAGTTGTTTGCCAGTTGCAAGTTTGCAGCTCTCTTGTGCACCAAATCCAGTACCTTTTTCTTCTTTCTAAACGTATGTTTTATTCTTTCTTGCACTTCTTCGGCTTTGCAAAGTTGTCTGCTATAGTAATAGTGCTATTCTTAATTTCTCTCTTTTTTCCCCAACGTTGGTTTGTCAATTTGCATTATGTTATGGAAATTTGGTACTTAAGTTTGAGTTGATTTTTTATTTTGTTAAATTTGAGTTGGGTTTTTATATAACAATATTAATAGACGTATGTGAACACATTGTTTAAAATAATATCTTTTAATAGTATGTAAATCTACGCTTTAACATTTTGCTCTCACATTTCGCTTTCACTTTACCCTTCAATATTTGCTGGTGAAAACTCATTTTTAACGACCTTGCTCATTATAGTTATTCTCAACCCTAATCATATTCATCTCTACGTCTCTCTCAATTTCTTTTCCTTCCGCTTCTTTTTTATTTCACTTTACAAAAAATTTTCAAATCTCATTCTAGAAACTGCTACTCCTGCTATGGCACACGACGGCGATGCCGTTGCAACCAACAAACCAAGTGGTGACAGTGCTACACGGCAGCGATGAGGACCTTTCTAGCTAGAACAAAGGCTGCATGCTATAGGTGAGCTCCTGCTCCGCACGCTTCCCTCAGTGCCTCTAGGAGGGTCTCACATTTGGACTATTGTTTTCTTGAACTTCTGATTCTTATTTCTTTTCTCATTTGTCTTCTTCTTTTCTTTTTCTTTTTTTTTTTTTTTTTTTTGGTCATTTCTCTACCTTCTATTTCTGCTTCTTTCTTAAAGCCAAAAGCTCCTTTTATTTTTTCAGTTGAAATCGAAGAAGACTTCAAAGCTTTGAATTAAATCATCGACAAAAATGCTAGAGATGGAGATTGTGAGCATAACCTATAACGAAGTTTCTATATCAAAGAGGAGGAATGAGAACTGAAGGGAAACCTTCCAATGATCCAATATTAGAAATCGGATTTTGTTTATCAGATTTGTAGGAGTTGCTTTTGAATGACTGTGTCAACTTTTTATCATATTATAGAAGAAATTGGAAGAAAAAATTGATTAGCTTTAGGCTTCAGCGTGTTTTGCTGCAAGGTTTGAGTTATGCTTACTATTTCTTATATATAGATATAGATATTGTGACATTTGTTCTATTTTTCATATGGCCTTTTGGTCAGCTTTACTCATTTTTTTATGGACTTTGTGTGATAAAATTATCACAATATCGGTTATTTTAAATATTTAAAGATATATGGGGTTTTTTTTTTTTCACAATTTGCCTCAGAACAAGTAGAAGAACTTATTTTCTTATTTTTTGCAAAAATCCTACATACAAGGTGGCGGATTTTGGAAAAAAAAAAAAAAAAAAAAAAGCTAAGAGAGTCTTTGCACTAACCGCCCCACAAAAGGCTTATCAAATTTTTTATGGACTGTCTTATAAAATTATCCCAGTATGGATTATTTTGAACATTTACGGACGTATGTTTTTTTTTTTCATAATCCGCCACATAACAAATAAGAAAACTTATTGTATTATTTTTTTGCAAAAATCCTACATATATACAAGGTGGAAAATTTTGGAACCAAAAGAAAAGTTGAGAATCTCTGCACTGGCTGCAAAAGTTGACCCATAATCCTACCTTTTCTTGTGCGGATTCTGGAACAAACGAAGCCTACTAGGTGTTATATAATGCCAATAGTAAAAGAGGCTGCTTAATGGTAAAAAAATATATTATATAATACTAATTGTAAAAAAATATCATATAATACTGCAGTGTTAAGTTATGTTCTAATAATGGGTTTCAAAAATGAAGACTCCTGTTTATGTTGGTTTTTAAAATTAAAATTAAAATTTGATCTAATCTAATCAATCCTATATTTTAAAAAAAAACAAAAATTAATATAATCATTTTTTTCTATGATAATCAATTTTTAATTTTTAGTATATTTTTTTATTTTATTTGAATTTTTTTCCTTTAAAAACTCGAATAAGAAAATATATAAGGATAATTAGGAAAATAAAAATTAGAAGCAAACATAAGCAATGTGAATAGACAAAAAAAACAACCCAATAGTCCCATTCATAAATAACTAGAAATCTAAATTACTAAAATTCCAAATTACATGAACCAATAAATCTTCAAACAACAATTGTTTACTAATCATTAAGAGCTAACTCTAGGTTTGTGTGTACATGCATGCAACTATATCTTTCATCACAGCATACGCAACACTGTTTTGGTTCCCAGATGTCACACATATCCATTTCATTTAGAATATAAATCAGTTTTAATTGAGGGTTAGGATAAATCAACGAGCCATTATATATCGGCCACATGCTTCGATTATATGTCAGTCACATAAACTTGCTTATATTTGCTTCTAATTTTCATTTTCCTAATCACCCTTAGTTAAATTTAAAGTTTAATATATTTTTATTTTCCTAATTACCCTTATATATTTTCTTATTTTATTTTTTAAAAGAAAAAATTCAAATAAAAAAAAGGACAAAAATATATTAAAAGATTAAAAATTAATTATCATAGAAAAAATAATGATTGTGCTAATTCTTGTTTTTTCAAAACATATGGGATTGATTAGATTAGATCAAATTTTAATTTTAATTTTAGAACCAATATAGACACATGAGTCCTCATTGATGAAACCCACTATTATAACATAACTTAGCGTTGTAGTATTATATGATTTTTTTTACTATTAGTATTATATAATATATTTTTTTACTATTAAACAGCCTCTTTTACTATTGGTATTATATAGCAGTATAACACCTATCAGGCTTCGTTCGTTCCAAAATTTACGTGGGCAGGGGTAGGATTCTGGCTCGGTTTTTGGAGTCAGTGCACAGACTCTCTCAGCCTTTTTTTTTTGGTTCCAAAACCTGCCACCTTGTATGTAGGATTTTTGTTTTTCTATTTGTTCTGTGGCGGATTGTGAAAAAAAAAAAAAAAAACCGTACATCCGTAAATGTTTAAAATAACTCATGCTGTGATAATTTCATCACACAAAATCCATAAAAAATAAAAAAAGAGTAAACCAACCGCAATAGCTAACCCAGAATCCTACCCCTGCCCATGCAGATTCAGTAACAAATGAAGCCTACTGGGTGTCATATAATACCAATAGTAAAAGAGTTTTCTTAATAGTTAAAAATATTATATAATACTAATAGTAAAAAAATATCATATAATACTACAACGTTAGGGTTTCATAAATGAAGATTCACTTGTTTATGTTGGTTTTTAAAAAACAAGAATTAATATAATCATTATGTTTTTTCTATGATAAGTAATTTTTAAGCTTTTAATATATTTTGTTCTTTTATTCTATTTGAATTTTTTTCCTTTAAAAACTCAATTAAGAAAATATATAAGGGTATTTAGGAAAATAAAATATATTAAACTTTAAATTTAACTAAGGGTGATTAAGAAAATAAAAATTAGAGCAAATATAAGCGAGTGTAGGTTGCCGGGTATAATTGAAGTATGTGGTTGATATATAATGCCTGTTGATTCGTCCTAATCCCAAGTTAAAGTACAAACATAAAAAGGTCAACCAAGATTAACTCGTTTCCTAAACAAAAATGGATACTCGTGAGATTCAGGGACCACAACAGTGTGGTATATGCAATGATAAAGAACATAGTCGTAGACATATACACACAGACATGGAGCTAGTTCGTAGTGATTAGTAAATAGTTGTTGTTTGAACATTTATTGGTTAATGTAATTTGGATTTCTAGTTATTTATGAGTGGAACTATTAGCTCCTTTTTTTTTTTTGTCTATTTACATTTGCTTGTATTTGCTGCTAATTTTTATTTTCCTAATTACCCTTAGTTAGATTTAACGTTTAATCTATTTTTATTTTCCTAATTACCCTTATATATTTTCTTATTCAAGTTTTTAAAGGGAAAAATTAAAATAAAATAAAAAACAAAAAATATTAAAAAATTAAAAATTGATTATCATAAACAAAATGATTATATTAATTCTTGTTTTTTCCAAACATTTAGGATTGATTAGATTAGATCAAATTTTAATTTAAAAAACCAACATAAACACAAGTCTTCATTTATGAAACCCACCTTTATAACATAACTTAATGCTGTAGTATTATATGATATTTTTTTACTATTAAGTGGCCTCTTTAAAAATGTTTGAATTAGAAATTTATGTAAAGGCACCCTTAACTTTTTAAAGATGACTCACTCAATCTTGAAGCTCATCCCAATTCTCATAGTATCACTAAACATAATAATTAATACTACTATTTTTTATGTTCTTTACTTTTAAAATTATTTTCCCTGCACATACAGAAATTAAAATATCAAATCATAAAATAACTTGTATGTTCTTGAAGAATTGCATAACTTCTAGGGTGTTTTTTTTAATGGTGTTTAGAGTGATTTATTAGGGATATATGAGATTTTTGGTAAAATTTGAAAAATTCAACCGAATTTCATTATTTTAATATAAACAAGGAAAGAGAAAAAGGAGATCCGATTTACTGTCAGTCGGATCCCATTATTTTAATAAAAAATAGGAGAGAGAAAAAGAGGATCAGACTTGCTATCAGCCGAATCTTATTATTTTAATAAAAAAATTTGAAATTCGGGTGAAAGTACACCTAATTTCAATTTTTTTTTTTTTTTGTGTTGTGTGTGTGTGTGTGTGTGTGTGTGTGTTTGAGAGAGAGAGAGCATGGGATAGAGAGAGGGGGAAGAAAGAGAAAGGAGAGAGGAGGAAAAGAAAAAAGAAGGGGAGAAGAATAAAAGAGAGAGGAGAGAGAAAAGGAGAAAGAGAGAGAAAAAATTATAAAAATAAAAACATCATATTTTTCTAATTTCACCAATAACACCATATTTATCAAATATTTTCACAAAAATCTCATATAAAAAATAATAATCCTAACTTGTACATGCTATATAAGTGCGCAAATTAGCCAAAGTAGAAGATACCATAAAATTAGTAAAACGCACTAAGGAACCTCTTTTTAGATTCTATCGTTTATAAAATCTTTTCTCAAAACCATTATCAATTATTTGTTTATTTTGCATATATTATTACTTGTTGGTGGACATATTCTCCAATTATATCATTAATTGTATCCACATCTAGTAAAGATTATGATATTTGTTCCCTTTAAAATTTTTATTTTGGTTTTGTTTCCTCTTTTTGCTATTATTAGAATTTTAGTCTATGCTATTTAGATCTAATGTTAAGTAATGGCATTTATAAGGATTAAAAGAAGATTCAAAAAATATTTATAAGGACAAAAACAAAATTTTTAATATTTGTAAGGATTAAATATATATTTCAAAATGCTTATAAAGACCAAAATTTAAAAAGATCGAGACCAAAAAAAAATAAAAGGAAAAAAGAAGGGCTAAAACCAAAGCAAAAATTTTATAGAGACAAATATCAAAATGATCTATATTTATAGGGACTAAAAATATATTTAAACTATTTGGTTTACTAGCTAGGTTCATATGTGGTACAATTAGGGTTGAGTTAGTGGCAAGATGTCACTTTTTAATTTAGGAATCAAGCAGAGATTCAAAAACTATCTTAGTTACATGATTCACAAATCCAAGTTAAGATGTCACCTAGATGTTAATAGAAAACACATACTTGAGGGTTCTCTCTCTCTCTCTCTCTCTCTCTCTCATGCCTAACCAACTCTATAAATACTGATAATGATAGAATTCTCTCAAGGGCAACAAGGTTATTGCATGAAGTAGATTTTAAGTTCCATAACCATGAAATCAAAGATGAAATTTGTTTTCCATATGCTAATGCTAATCATGACGGCAGACTTCACTTCATGCATTAATAAGAGAAGGATGATGATGGTAAAGACTGAAGGTAGCATACAAGTCAAGAAACCAAGCAATGACAAGAGTGGAAGCATCAGCAGCTTGAACATTAATATTGATGATACTGATGCAAACACACACGGACGTAAAGGATGCATCAAAATTTAAAAATTATAAGATATGGACATGTATATATATATATAATTAAAAATTTAATAAAAAGATTCATTATTATATAATATCATTTATATAAGCTTTACTTATATCATACTTTCTTTGTTTAATGTTAGAAATTATTTAAAAATTCAAAATTTATGTATTGTTTCATTTTTCAAATTTTAAATGACCTTATCTATAATGTCTTTATGTGTTGGAGTTAGACATGTGTGTTATTAGTGTGTCATACAAGATCTGATACAGAGATGTATTTGACACGTAGACATAGCATCCGAACTGTGTGTCCATACTTTATAGACTTGGGGCATGAATAAGAGAAGGACGATGATGATGATGATGATGATAATGATGATGATGGCGAAGACTGAAGGTAGTATACAAGTCAAGGAAGCAAGCAATGACAAGAGTGGGAACATCAATAGCTCGAACAATGATGTTGATCTTGATAATAAACACAACCGACTTTTTTAAAATTTTTGAGATCCCAACGTAAGTGCTTGCCTTTACCTTTCTTTTTCTGTAAGTGAATTCAATTTTAATGCACTGATAGTGTAAATTTTTTGTAACAATGTTATTTAACCATATATTATTTCATCAATATAAGCGTTTGACTTTTATAATTAATACTTCAAAAGTCATACATGTAGTAACATATATATGTAAAAAGAATGGCATATAAATAAGATTCAAAAAAAATCTTTATAAGGACAAAAACAAAATTTCTAATATTTATAAGGAATAAATGCATATTCCAAAATACTTATAAAGACCAACATGGAGAACACTGAGGACCAAAAACAAAAAAGAAAAAAAAAATGACAAAAACCAAAGCAAAAGTTTTAGAGGGACAATTATCAAAATAATCTATATTTATAAGGACTAAAAATATATTTAACCAGATTTACTAGCTAGGTTCATATTTGGTACAATTAGGGTTCAATTAGTGGCAAGATGTTAATTTTTTTTATTTGGGAATCAAGCAAAGATTCAAAAACTATCTTTGGCAAACCATTCATAGATCCACCTTGATGTCAGTGGAAAACACATACTTGAGATTTTTTTTTCTCTTATGTCTAAGCAACTCTATAAATACTGCTAATGATAGAACTTTCTCAATGGCAGCAATGGTATAGCATGAAGTAGATTTTAAGTTCCATAACCATGAAATCAAAGATAAAATTTGTTTTCCTCATGCTAATGCTAGTTATGATGGTAGACTTCACTTGGGGCATGAATTAGAGAAGGATGACGACGACGACAATGATGACAGCGAAGACTGAACGTAGCATACAAGTCAAGGAAACCAAGCAATGACAAAGATGGGAACATCAATAGCTTGAACAATGATGTTGATCCTGATATACACAACCACCATGCATGGAATTCCAAGAGAAGTTTGGAATAAGGGGCACCATGCACCTTCTCAAGCATCACTTTAGATAAATTAGGTTGTGTGTACAATTGATCATAGAAATATCAGAAATTCCTAATACTACAAATTTTCTAAGCATTTGGTCTTTGTTTTGTTAGTCTTTTATGCTATTTTCACCTCCTTGTATATATTGGTGTTAATATGAAATCAATCTTCTCATGTTTATTTTTTAAATGATTATGCTATGTTAAAAGAGAAATAGACACTAGTATTGACCTTTTTAAAATATCTAAGACCTTAACTTAAGTACCTGTGTTTACCTTTCTTTTTACATAGCATAGTTATGTGGAAATCAAACCTCTGACCCAACACCAATAACCCTATGACATAAAAACCAAGAAAGGTGTCACTTGAGTTACAACTTGTTGGTAACATGAGATAATCTCTATTCATGTTGTACACTGTATAGTGTGGACTACAAATTGTTCCAAAAAAAGTCCACAATAGAGATTGACAATGGTTGATTTATGTCTTTTTCTATAAGTGAATTCACTTTTAATGCACGGATAATGTAAAATTTTTTTAACATTGATGTTAAATCATGTATTATTTCATCAATAAAAGTGTGTGACTTTTATAGTTAATACTTAAAAAGTCATATATATATATATATATATATATATATATATATATATATATATATATATATATATATATATATATATATATAAAAGGCCGGATAGCTTGCGTATGGCCCAATTTGGAAGGCAAACCTATTGACCCTCTCTACGCACCTCACATGGGCTAATGGGATCATGTTATTGAGGTTCAGAGATACCGGGACACATAAGAGAGTGGATGACCCCATTAAGGGGAAGCAATTTATCTAATTCCAACAAGTCATAAGAAAGGAGATTGGAACTACTAGGTGTCTAATTTTTCCACCATTTTTCTCATATCTCTTAAACTCTTATTGACTTGAGCATCGGAGTTTTTATAGATACATCGTATCTATGGTGTTCTTCAAAGAGTCCAGACCTGGATTGCATCTCTCATGCTTTCATACCTTGAGAGTAAATCAATTTTTGACTTATCACTTCCAAACAAAATGTAAACAGAATGACATATAAATAGAAACTTAATTTTGATACATTACTAGTGTAATTCTTTTTATACAGTCATATAATCATATATTGTCATATTAGCATAAATATTTGACTCTTATAATCACTAACTCAAGAGTCACTCATATAACATATAATTGGATAATGATGAAAGTTTTTTTTTATATTGATAATATATTAAAATTAATTTATATAAATAATGAATAAATTGTGTGAATTAGGAATCTTTAACTTCTCAAAAAATATTATTTTTGTCAACTTTCAAAAAATAGCAATCATGGGTACGGGGGTATTTTACTTGGCCCATAACGTAATTTTTTTTGGGTCTATACACGATGTCATTTGTTGATTTGGGTCATTGTATAAACACGCAATGCCCGAAGAAAACATAGACAACCAATTGAATTGTGGCCCATTCAAAACCAAGACAGTGGAAAATAGGAAAGTATTTCAATATTTTATTATTAATGTTACGACCAAAAAATATAATTTTTTTTAAAGTAAAAGAAAGCTCCTTATGAATCTCAAAATTCAAATGTACTTCTACGAGACGAAGTCTTCCAAAACCAAGACAAGTCAAGCGTGCGTCTAGGAGACTAAGCCTTCAAAAACGAACACATATCGGAAGATTGAGTGTTTCTTTTAATGCTAATTTGAAAATAATTTTTTAAGAAAGCTATTATTCTAAAATTTATATCAAATACAAGAGCTCATTTTAGTATTAAAAATTCATCTCTGAAAGAGTTTTCCTCTTAGAATATTAAAATGTGTTGTTAAGAGTGCATTGAGCCTTTTGAGATTCATGCGGGTTTACCGTTTACCTCGGCTTGAACAAACCAAACATTATTAAAATACTAACAGTCAGACAGGATCAGCGTAGTGGTCTAAAATGCTATAAAGCCTGAAATTAACCTTTTCCACATATGATCTCATCGTGTCCTGCGTCATTTTTTTTTATGGTTAAGTCATTAATGCTTTACCGTATGGGATAATATTACAGAAGTTGAAGACAATTTGCTCCACCAAGAAATTGTTAAATAACTGATAAATAATTTAGTCTTCCCATTAAAAATGAAGATATAGAGTGTGTTTGTTTGAGAATTTTTTAACAAAAAAATTATTTTTTATTAAAAAATTAATTTTTCGTATAATTGAATAATTTTTTAAAAATTATCAGAATTTTTAAAAAATATATTTTCTATTTTTCTGTAGAAGTTAAAAAATAATAACTTCAAAAAAAATTAATTTTTAATTTTTTTAAATTATATATAAAATTTAAATTTTAAAATTACTTTTTTTTTTAAATTGAAACAAACACACCTATAAATTTGATTCTTGATAACATACTTTTAAAAGGGAAATAATCATCAATACTTCATCTTTTGAAATTACAAGAACAATATCCCACAATTTGCCACCAATATATTACATTAGAAGATAATTTGCCTAGTTCAAAAACATCTTGTATTCTTTAACTCTTATATAAAGCCGTATGAAAATTTTTGAGGAAAGATGTGCATGCCCCTACCATTGTTTCAAAAGTTAATTCTCTCCTGTAAAGATGATCAAGAAATTACTAGTATTGCTCTTGCTTCAATTATGGAAGAATGGAAGATGTTGGCGCCTCGAATTATCTAGAAGGGAGGAGCAGAAGTTTACAAATGACAACAGTCCGCAAAAGTCAAAGTGGCGGAGCCACACGGTGACAGCATGGTCAAAAAAGTGGGACATGGTTGCAGTGCATGCATGTGGCTGTGTGTTTGGAGGGAGCTCAAGTCATAAGTGGTACTGTGTTTGCCTCACTGCTATTGGTTCGGAAATATGCTGGATCACGGGAATCAAATCAGGATTGATGATGGATTTTGAAAAGGTGAGGGGAGAATCACCAACAGCATAAATACTTTTGTAATGGTTTGGTAATGTTATTTATTAAGAAAATAAATGTTATGGATAATATTATAATAAGATATATGGTAGTCATGAATGAGATTAAATTTTTGTGTGTGTCTCTATGTAATATCCATACTTTTCATATATAAATAAAATTATATCTTTCATAGTTCAAAGTGCAAAATCATTAAATATTTTACATTTAAGCCCTTATGTTAAATTTACACTCATTATATTATCTTGTTATTTTTTTGTAAGGCCAACATACATATATATATATAAGTCCTCTTGCAAGAATAATTTATATTTTTATGTAAAAAATTGAACTTGGGTAAAAATTATGCCACGAAATACTCCATTTTATTTTAGAATATTTGTCAAAAATAAAAAAAATACATAGATTAAGTAAAAAAATTAACTTTGATAGTAATATAAAAATATATAAATAGATAAAATTATCTATATCTAAAGAAATATATTTTTATAAATATAATTAATATTAATATTATTCTTTTTACATAAATGATAGTGGATTGGTCTAATACATTCTTTAATTTTGATTACAATGATAATGGATGATAATTAAATTAAGAATATAATTAAAAAAATAATATTATCTTAATATTAAAAGTAGATAAATATTCTAAAATCATAAAATATCAAAATTAAATAAATATTTTAAAACAGAGGGAGTAATTATCAATTAACACTACACTAGAGCATAAGGGAAATGAAAGTCAAAGGTATGTATATGTTCCTGTTATGTACAAGAAAATTAAATGTGATGGAAAACTTTGACAAATGTTGTCATGCTTGATTTCATGTAAATTCTTAAATAAACATTATTTATAAATACTTAATTCAACATTAGACATGTATGAGATTATGAGTTATATTAAAATACACTTAATCCTAGAGAATACTGAAATGAAGTATATATGATAATTAGTGTTAAGACTCTAGAACTTCTACCATGTTTGATTATTTTTACTCCTGAGTTCACAGACTATATGATTTCAACCAAAAGAAAAAGAAAAAGATAATGAATTAAGCCAAATGCCAAAAATTTTGCCGATATTTAAGTAACTGTAGTTGGTCCTCATTTCAGTTAGATCAAAGACTAATTAAAGAGGGGATACGGCAGTTTTCTACTTACATGTACAAGACGAAAAAAGAATATACGAATGCTGAATATATTTAAACTTGGGTTTGCGGCTCTATATAACTTTTGGAATCCTACAGCAGCAGAATCCCTTGCAAGTTGCAAAATATTTTAACACTAATTTTTATACATGTTTTTAATAAATACCATTTTGTGGTTCAATATTACTAACATTTATTAGAATAGAAAAGCTACTTTCATTTGTGAAATATTTCTACAATAGCAATGACATTTGTATACAGATATATTTACACTCACACTTTCTACTAAACTATTTGACAACATTCTAATATTGAAATGTTTTAGATAATCCTAATTATACGTATACTTCACATAATTTATAGAAGTCTTGTCCTTTTCCAGAAGCATAGCTTCGGTCTTCGGAAAAATAGTAAAAGTAAGCACACTAATATTTCTGAGGGAAGATCCTATATATAATAATGTTAAATTAATTAGGGGGAAATGAGAAAAAATAAGTTAGCGAACTGGGTTAATGTCAATAAAGACTATGGCTTAAAAGCATGTGTGATTACTCTTCTTTTATTTGGAATTATATATTATAGTTATGAGTTTCTTTCTTTTAATAATGCCTTTTAGTACCTTTCATTTTGTTATGGATTTGTGGGCCCCCCCCTATGTGATTACATGTCTCTCAAACTTTTTCCTCGGGTAATTAAACAGTACATGAGCTTGGCTTTTGCCGAGTGAGAAAAGTTATCGGTAGACCAATTATGTGATGTACTAATTTAAGTATAATGTACTAAATATCATTTAAGTTTGATTAGGGCATAGATAAGGAGTCATGTAGTTTGTCATTTAGCCATATTTGCGAAATATGGGTAAATGTAATTCAGAGTATAGTTAAATGCTTGTGGTGGAGCACCGCATCCACACCCCAACAATAATACTTGAGCAATCTCCCTTCCCCACCCCATCAATCGCAGAATACAATTTGTCATCGACTCCATTCCCTTCCCCACCCCATTGACCTTTCTCCCCTACCATGCACTAAGTCGTCATTGTTGTCAACAGCGTCCGATCTCCCTTACCGTCTCGAATCACTGGATGCAACCACATGCCACTGCATAACCTCGAATCATGTTACCGCTGTGCCCATTGCCACTATATTGTTCATCGATACCGGGTGGTGGCGATGAAGGTGTGGATCCTTGGCCTCTTGTTGCACCTTGATAGGTTGTGGATGATGAGGACATAACTGCCAATGCTTGATAGCCTCAAAATCATTGTTTGAAGTAGTGGTGAAGTCGACCTTGATGATGTTGACAATGAGCTGATGCAAGTGTCCAATTTCTCCTTAAAGGTCATGGAGGTGTCGGAGAACTACTCGTCGACATGGAGAATGGTGTCAAATATCTACACATATAAAGAGGTCCAGCGAAGAAGAGATACTGTGGTAACTGAAGAAGTGGAGGAGGGAGGAGGTGATGTAGAGGCGGCAAAAGAGGGATTTCGATGATTTTGGGGAAGCAGGTTCGGGTTTAGGTTGGAGGAGTGTGTGGATGTCTTTGAGGAAGGAGCAAGAGAATCTGCAGGAATGGAATTGCCATGGAGTTTGGTTTGGTTAGATTTAAATTTTCTGAAGCTTCAAGGAGGTTTGGTAGAGAATGAGGATGTTGCTAATTGGAAAGTATGGAGGAAGCCGCAATGCCGTGTAGGAGAATGGAAGCAGAATGCTGTATACCCTTTTTTTGGTGACTATTAGGTGGTGCACCATACTTAAATTGAAGCACCACAAAACTAGCCATATAGGAAATGTGCACTTTACTCTTATGGGAATAGGCAAAATATACATTATCTCTCGATGAATAGTTTTATCCAAATAAAATTTTATTTATATCCGTTATATTTTGTGAAGATTTCAATTTTATTCTTTAAGTTTATCTTTTCGTTCTATTTATGTTCCTGATGTTTCACAAATGTTTTAATTTTACTTTTTTGATATATGACATCTAAATTATATTTGAAAAAAGTCGATGTTGAGGTAAAATTATGATATTAATGATATCAAAACACCATCGATAGAGATTATTTACCTTCAATTCTCTAAAAAAAAAATTTTTCACATGGGTTTTAGTAGAAGAAAGATTAATTGTGCATTAAGAAGGTTTAAATTAAAATGAAAAACTTTCATATCCTATAAAAATATAAGTAGAAATGATGATAAATAATATCATTTTTTCAGATAAATAATGAACACATTATCATTAATATTATAACATAACCTTCATGTTAGTTTCTTCTATTTATAATTTGAATGTCGAAATAATAAAATTAAGACGTTTTGAAAACTTTAGCGACGTAAATAAAACAAAAAAAAAACTTTTGAGGCTAAATTGAAATTATTGTAAAATATGAGAACATAAATAATGTTTTACCCTTTTTATTCTTAAAATTTAAAAAGTATGTAATTTAAATTTTAAATTTTTTAATATACATTTTAGTCACTTTATTAAGTTTGTCTATTATTAACACAAATTAAATGTATTTTATCTATTTAAATTTTAGATTATGTGTATTTTAATCTTTAATTAAAAAAAGTGCAACTCTAACTCTAAACTTTATTGAATATATATTGTATTTATTAATAATTAATAAAAAACTTAACAAAAGATTTAAAATGCACGTTAAAAAAAGTTGAGAGATCCGATTGCATATTTTTTGAATTTTTACAATGAAATACAAATGGCTTATAATTCAAAAAAATAAAATATTTTTTTTTATTTCACCTCCGGCATACGGACAGTGATTTATATAATATGTTTATTTCACATTGATATTCATGTCCTTTCAATATTCATTTACATTTATATTAGTATATAAATGTACATATAATATTTATATGATACGATATGAATATGATTTCCTGACATATAACATGCCAAAACAAAATGTGGCGATTGGTGCCTTAGGATACATGCTGGTCCAAAAGTCAAAAGCAAGCTCATTAACTGCAAGAGGCAAGCAAGAATGTTCTAAATTTACCAGCCTTTTCTCTGTCTACGAGTCATTCGTGATATTCGCGTTATTATTATTATTATTATTATTATATTATATTATATTATTAAAGGTGTCAGAAACCATACCAAAGGTCACCGTATTGGAGGATAGCGCCATTAGTGTTCATAACTTTATTCCGCTCCCGAGGGCTAAGTGACAGTGTCACTCAAACAAAGAAATTGGAGACCACCCTTCCTCGAGTACAGGGACAGCGTGATTCCCTCGTATGCCTTGCACTTCCTTCCCCACCCACACTCACTTCATGCTCTTTTTAACCTTTTTGTGTCCTTAAAGATTATGTATGAAAATTTTATAGATGATAGAAAGGAATGGCTTGCAATATAATAAAAAAAAGATAAAAAGTAGAATAAAATATATTATGTTATTTTTATAATTGAATGTTCAATAAATTTAGCGAGGGAGAGGAAGAAAATTATTTAGTGTGTTTGGTTATATTTTTATATAACTTATTTTAGATAGAATTGATTTTATTGAAATTGATTTATAGCGTGCTTAGAAAGACAGTGAGAAGGGGTGGAATCGATTTTGGTAGACCAAAATTGATTTCGACCAATTTTTGTGATGTT